>JAVHZA010000002.1:2400000-3623071 GCA_038086965.1 Tardiomyces depauwii
GATTTCTCGCATTCAATCCGAAAGGGACAAATTCGTCCAATAACAAAAGTCGCCTGCCACAGAAAGAGAAAACACGGGACGAATATAGACTAGAAATGCAGACGCCGACGCTGGCTATATCCCAGCTAGCCAAGCCAATCCCTGTCCGCCAAACGTATTGCCCAAACAAACCTCAACGATGAAACACAACATATGCCAGTACTCACGCATTGTATGTCAAAAGGGCAATTTCATGCATTTCCCTGTTGCTTGGGCCCCACGGATCCCTCGACGTAGCTGTAGTTAGCGTCCGACGCTAATTTGGCGTGAAGGCAGGCGCCGGACTGCCACGCGGCCGCGACCCGGTGCATCCGAAAAGCGCCTTACCATTGCGAACCTGAACCTCAACTGACGTATAGCCGTTTGTCAGGTTCTTGAGTGTGCGCACCAGGTGCCTCGTCGACATATCTAGAGCCACGCGTGCCGCGAGGACTCTGGACGAGCGCGAGTGAGGATATGGCGCCACTTGTGGACGATTCAGGGGACGCTGCGCACCCAAAAGTTTCCGAATGGGACGGCTCTGACAGGGGAAACACCCTTACCCTTGACGATGAGCTTAATGTTTGTGACTCTATGGTTTTTTGCCGAGGCTCCAATGGCAGGGGAGTCTGCGCTGGTCAGACGCTGTTGAGTCGGGAGACCCTGCAGTCGTTGAGAGCGTCACAGGAAAACCAACGAGAACGGGCTACATGTAGTTGTTTTTTTTTTTTTTTAAAAAAAATAGACATCTAATTCTCCTGTATCGTTACTGCGTGAAAATGCGTTAGTTCTTTCCGTTCATGTTGTGCGAGCGGTAAACCTTGAAAGCAGAGTTGGGCCGCGACGGGACGCCCTTGGATGCAATGAGCGCCGTATGGACAGCCTCCTTGAGAGCCTCAATCGACTCGTCCGACGTCTGGTGGTGGACCATAATGCGCTCGTCGAGCAGCTTGATGCCCCGCTTTTGGCCCTCCTCGACAAACAGCTCAATGTTGAGTCCAGCGCTCTGCGCGTCGAGGAAGATAAAGTTGGTGTCGACAGGAAGCTGGGCATAAACACCGAGCTTCTCGATGTCCTCGGCCAGTTTCTTGGTCTTGGCGTGCGTCTCCTTCATTGTCGGCCACACATCGTCGATGGCGACACGCGCAGCGGCGCACAAGAGGCCAGATTGGCGGATACCGCCGCCCTGCTGCTTCTTGAGCCAGACGCCCTTTTTGATGACGTCAGCGTCGCCCACCAGGATCGAGCCGATAGGGGCGCCTATGCCCTTGGAGAGGCAGAGCGAGACAGTATCGAAGTACGAGCAGTACTCAGCGAGCGAGATGCCGGTGGCTGCGGACGCATTCCAGAGACGGGCGCCGTCGAGATGCATCTTGATGCCGTGCTCGCGAGCGTATTCAGAGATGCGCTTGATTTCCTCAATCGGCATGACGGTGCCGCCAAGGGTGTTCTCGAGAGCAATGACCTTTGTCGGCGCAGTGTGGATATTGTCGCCGAGCACGATATTGTTCTTGATCTCCTCGAGCGTCATGTAAACGCCGTTCTTGGGGTGAACGGGGATGACCATGGCCTGCGAGTGCACGGCGAGGCCGGCTGCCTCGGCCACGTAGATGTGCGCGCGGTAGTCGCACAGCACAGAGTGCGGGGGCTGGTGCAGGTGCAGGCGGATAGCGAGCTGGTTGGACATGGTTCCCGAGACGCAGAACATGGCCGCGTCCTTGCCGGTAAGCTGGGCGACGTACGCCTCGAAGTCGCTAGTTGTCTTGTCCTCGTCGTAGACAGCGTCGCCAACAGTGGCGGTCGCCATGGCTTCGAGCATTCTCGGCGTCGGGGTCGTGAACGTGTCACCTGCGGTTAGTTTTGCGGCTGTTGGCAAGACTGGCTAGGAACATCAGCAGAGTCAGAGGCGCGCGCCTCGTTCAAACTGGGCTCATCTCTGGGTCCGGCTCTTGGCAACGTTCGCGTGCGTGATTCCTGCCACGCGGGAGCTGAACCGCGGACAAACTTTATCAGGCAGGGCTGATAACAGCATGGCACTTGAGGCCGTTGCTACATACTTCGGAAATCGTTGTGGGCTGGCGAAAGAGCCTGGGCATTCGTCATTTTGAACAAATATGGTGCAGCAGCCTTCAGACAGTCGTGCAATAGTCAGAGCTCGTCCGATGACAGCAAACAGACGTCGTGCGCGGTGCCTGTCTTAAATTTTCCCGGAATTTCGACCCATGTACGGCTCGCGATATGTGCGGCTCCAGGAGCCGCTCGCCATTACGGTTATTGCGAGCGATACCCGGCGCCGCGACCCTTAAAGTCGTCGCGCTCAGGCTTTTGTAGCGTGCCACTTACAGAGCGGAGCCTAGCAAAGAGCGTATAGCTTGAAACAGAAGGATCGACTGGAGCACGCGGGCAGGCAAGCGCGTCCAGCGCCCGCGGAGTCCGCCCGACCGACGGCTTTCGGCGGCAGAACGGGGAGCATTGCGGTATGCGCGCAGCAGCAGCCGTCGGCGCCTTGCGGAGAACCCAGGCAGTGACTGCCCATCCAACAGGACCGTGTAAGCCGGGATTTGCGTACTATATAAATAAACGAAAGTGTACACGCCGCATGGTACATATAACCTGAGAGTGACTGACGTATGATTGAGCCAACAATGAACGCATGTCCTCGACTCGCGTTGCCGGATACAGTCGTGACGGCATGCATTCGTTATGACAGGTACGAAGCAGCCACCGCTAGAATACACTCACCGGCCGCGACATTTGTATGCTATTAATCCCCCTTTCGCCAACGGGTACCTGTTAAGGCGCAACACTGACAAGGGCGATTTGTACAAACTTTGTACGGTTCTAGGTTACCTGGGGCGCTGCCCTCAGGGCCCCGTGGCAACTGCTTCGCAGTTGAATGGGCCCACGGCACCGTTTTCGGCTGATGCGGGGATTACGTTGGGCAATGGAGTTCCATAGTTCTATAGAAGCAATACCGCTGCACTTAGTGGCTTGTGCAACTGTTGACCTGGGCAGAAAGCCAAAAAATACTCCCACCCAAGCGGTTCCCTGCTTAATACTCGGTTTGCGGCAGAGGAAATGTCCAATCTTACGACCGGCGGTCTTTACGGATGCTGATCAAGGCTCCGATCCCTGATGGTAACTTGTCCATACTGACATCTCAGGGCAATACACACAAAGGCAAGGGTATCAACGCCTGATTCAGGCCTCGGGATCCCCTAAGACTAAAATACGGCTTAGTCCGCCTTGCTACCTCTCGCCCCTCACCAGCTCCAGGTCGCCATCGTTGCAACAACAACTACAATGCCGAGCCACTTTTCAATTCTCCAAACAAGCGCTCCTTACCATCTGCTGGTGTACTCGTACATATTTGGCACCACGGCGTTCCACAGCTTCTTTGTTGGACCGATTGCGTTCCGGGCCCTGTCGCCCCAGAACTTCTCCGCGCTCCAGGAGCGCATCTTCCCTCGCTATTTCCTCATGCAGTCAGCCAGCGCCGTCATTCTGATGGCACTTCCCAAGCCGTTTGGCCCCGACGCCTGGCACTGGACCACACTCGGGGTCCTACTCGCCGGCTCTCTCGCCAACTTGCTCTTCATCGGGCCTCGCACAACTGACATTATCCACCGACGCCGCGCCCAGGAGGAGCTTGAGGGCAAGTCCGCCAAGGACCCTACCGCGTCGGATGAGATGAAGGCGCTGAATCGCCAGTTTGGCAAGTGGCACGGGATCTCGGCCTTCTCGAACCTTGCTGTCTTCGTCTCGCTGCTCGTTTACGGTGTTCTTCTGGCTGACGGCCTTACGAGCACTGTGGTGGGTTAAGCGCGAAGCGAGTAGCAACAAACGTAGCTGTAATTGGCGTGCCGACGCGACCAACATCATCAACGTCAACCGAATCGAACCTATCTCGTGACTCTGCAAGCGCCGGGCCCACGAATCTGGAATAGCGTCACAAACCAACCCAGTACCATATTTATCAATTCTATCTGACGAGAACAACGCAGGCAAGTGCACAGCCCTGCGGCTATACCAGCACCTGAACAACAATAATTTGATATCTAGTATCGGCACCAGCTCCCTTATGCTGCGGTATGCAGCCCGCCCGCATAACTGCGCCCAGTGTTCTTGTCCAAGGTTAGGGCGCGCACACGAATCCCACAGTGCCTTTCTTCGCGCGACCACTATCCTGATTTGCAGGTGCGCGCCTTGTCCAAACCGGAATCGCGATCTGTTCCGTTCAGGTGGGGTTCCCCAGGCGCAATAGGCGGAGTTCCCGCAGATAGCACCCGCAATGTTGCTCATCGTGGTGGCCGCAATCTTGTGGCTCGTCCACCGCGCAACGCGGCTCCTCAAGGTGCCGGCGCCGGCCCTCATTCATGTCATGGGCATCGACATCCCAGAGCCGCCAAAGGTGTCTGTGAGCGGCCTGACGGCGCGCACAGTGTCTCTGCACTGGAAGCCTGTGGAGAAAGGCTCAGTCGTTCGCCATATCATCGAAGTCGATGGCCGCAGGGTCGGCGAGACAGACAGGGCCGATTCGAGTGTGACGTTAACGGGCTTAGTGCCCAACCGGCTGTATCGCGTCAAAGTCATTGCGGTAAACCCGAGCAACTACCGCTCACACGCTACGGCGGTGTGGGCACATACGAAAAAGGCCGACGGCGAAGTGCCGCCGGCCAATGCCCTGCCTGGTGGGATCGGGAGCGCATTATCGGTCTCGGCAACCGCGGGATCGGCGACGATAACGGCTAGCACCACAGCCAGTGCCTCCTCTCCGAATGGGCCCGGCACGTCGTCGCCGCTGAGCAACGGGAACAACGACAGTTTACGACACCGAAGTGTCAGCGGTTCCAAACGGGCCAGCGAGTCGAAGCGCTCCGGCTCTGCCAAGAACCGCTCCGGCGATCGCGCTTACACGGTACAGGCACTGACGCGCGAGGTTGAGAGCGTACAGGGCGAGATCAACGACGTTCTTGCGCAGGCTGCGCACGGAGAAAGCGAATTCACGGCCCAAGAGACGGCTCTCATGGTCGAGCTTGAAGAAGTACGCAACAGGAAGCGCGCCGAGGATCAGCAACGCGCCCAGCTGCGCTCTGAGACCAAAGCGCTCGAAGACGCGCGCCGGGCGCTCGAAGCGCAGAAGACAAAGGCTGAGCGACGACACTCGCAGGCGCTAGAAGTGCTGACACGGCACGAGGCGCGTCGCAGCCAGCTTGAGAAGGAGATCAACGAGTACCGTGCCAAGGCTGCGGAGTTTGAGTCCTCACACGATAACATTAACTTTGACTCGGAGCAGGACCTCGACCGCGCGCGCGCCAAGGTCAGCGAGGGCCAGCAGCAGCTCGGCGTGCTCGAGGAAGAAATCAAGGAGCTTGCCAGCGCTGTGCACCGTGCGGAGGATGCAATGGCTCACGCAAAGGAGGGCGTGAAGCGTCTGCGCGAGAGCACGGACTCGGCCACGGGGCTGGTCAAGGACGGTGTTTTCGATGATGCGATTGGCAACAGCGACGTTCCTCAAGAAGTCCGAGACATGCTCGAGCTCGAGGTCAGCACCGACAAGAAGCTCGAAGATGACTGGAAGGATGTCCAGAAAGGATTGGAGGCGCGCTACGTCCGAGTCTACAAGGAGTATCGTGATGCTGAGGAGGTTTATAGCGCAGCTATCAAGGAACGACAGCGGCAGCAGCAGCAGTCGCTGCCGTCGGCGGGCGCAACGGCTGTCCTGGACACCGTCAACGCCGCTGTAACACAAAGCAGTTTGGGCAAGAATAGGTCGTTCCAGGCGCCACGCTCTAAGGACACAGCGTCACCCTCCGTCATGTCCCCGCTACAGACATCGTTCTTCCCAGAAGAGAACGGCGTCGAGGCTGGCAATGAGCCAGATGCGCTGCTGTCTCCCTCTGTTGACATGCTTCTGCCTAAGAACCTGTTTGGGACAGACGACTTGAGCGAGTCCTTTGCAACGCTCCTCAACGATCACGGCAAACCGGACTTGGACGAGTCCGACAAGGCTGTCCGGGCTTCGGGGTCGATCCTGGCCTCTGCCTTTGCGGCCCCTGCAAACTCGTCACCGACAGGCAGCGTGAACGAGCGCCAAAGCTCGCGTCGCCCGTCAATTCTTTCCCTCGGCGAAGATGGGCTCCGCGCGACAGCATCACCTATGGCTCCTGGTTCCCCCCAGAGCTCGTTCCACAGCTTTCTTGCACAGCCTAATACTGCTGGGGTTTACACATCTAGCATTCACTCTCTTGTGGAATCCAAGAACGGAGCCGGCAATAGCTCGGCGGCCAAGGAGTCGGCATCAGTGTCCAAGAAGTTTTCAGACATTTTCTTCTTTGGCCGTCCCAAGAGGGAGCCATCGTCGCTCTTCTTCCCAAGCGACGAAGTAGTCAGCCCCATTGGTCGCCCGCGCACAGGCAGCTTCTCAAGTGCAGGCTCGGGCGTGGGATCCGCGGTCCAACCGCCCAGCCAAACAGAGTTTTTCTCGCCCTGGAAGGATGATTCGGGCAAGATGCTAGCGGGAACGCACAGCGTGAACCACAGCAATGCTGGCTCGACACTCTCTCTGGACAAGACGGCGGGCGCCACCAGCCTCCTCAGCAGCGGTTGGTCTGTTTTCGACGGGAACCAGTCAGCGTCCAGTCAGCAGTGGTCGCAAGGGATGCCAGCTCTGCTGGTCACGGACTCTGCTGGATCAAGCACGGGAGAGCCGATCGCTGTCCCTTCAACGCCGTCCAAAAAGTCCGGCCGCGGATTCGCAGGTCTGTTCTCCAGCGACAATCAAAAAGAGTCACCGAAGCCGAAGGAGCGGTCAATTGCCTCATTGTTTGGCAAGTCTGATGATTCCGCCAGCAGCGACGGCTTATCTCTCAGCGCAGATTCGAGGGAGTCCGGCTTTGCAAAGGATACGTTCCTTCAAAAGAGTACGAGGATGTTCACCGGCGGTTACCGCAGATCAGCCAGCAATAGTAGCGGTAGTGGTGCCGTAGGCGCCGCGCCGCTTACGCCAAAGGAAAAAGGTTCAGGAGGATCCGGCAAGTTCGTTCGCCGCCTCAGTCTGTTTGGCGGCAAAAAGGGCGAGAAGATGGAGGAGCTCGAAGATGTTCCAGAAGGGGCTGAAGTCATTACCGAGGACCCTGCTGCAGAGTCAGCTACGAATGAGCCTTAGATCACGACGTAATGAATAGCATCAACATCAGCTATGTAATTAAACTGAAGAATGAATGATTGAGTGAGAATCACACGGTCCGTGTGCTGCTAAACAATGGACGTAAAATTTCAATATATGCAGTAAGACTGTACGTTTCCTTCCTAAATCAATGCACTAGTGACCCATCAAACGGGACTAATCGAAAGTGATCTTCTTGCCGGTAGAAGCGACGATCGCCGAGGTGGCGCGCTGAGCTGTTGCGAGCGCAGCCCCTGGCGTCCGGCGATTGCTGCTGGGCCGCCCGCCCTCTGGTCTGGGTCTCCGTCTCTCCGGCTGGGGTGCAGTGACAGGTTCGGCAGCGACCTCACCTTCCTCGACTGTAGAGCCGCCAGTACTCTTCGGCTTGCGCTTTGATCTGTCTTCGCCGTATTCCATTCGTAGATCACGCCCAAGGAGCTTGCGACATTTCTTGTTCGTGAGTGCAGCTGTGGCGCCCTCGATCTCTCTGAAGTCGATAAACGCAAATCCCTTACACTTGCCAGTGTCTTCAAAAGTTGCCATACGTATGCGCATGATCTCTCCACAGTGCTGGAAGTGTTGAGTCAGTTCATCTTCGGTGGTCTCAAACGAAAGGTTGCCCACAAACAGAACTCTGGACGGAGGGTTCTTGCTGTCAACCTTGGCGGGACGGCCCTCAAAAGACTTCGCGTCCTTGATCAGGAGATTGCGCCCGTTGAGGTTACTTTCCGAGAGCGCAATAGCGGTAGCGACATGTTCCGGCTTGGCGAGATCGACGTAGGCGAATCCGCTAGGCTTTCCGCCCTGCTTGCGAGGCAAGTTCACCCGAGTGATGTCATCGTCGGAAATAGGGTTCTCCTTGTCCTTGGATTTTAAAATCAAAAACCTGCGAAGTTCGTCCTTGTCGGTCTCGAATGACAAATTGCCGATCCACACACCGTAATCGGAACGCTTGACTGCGGGCTTCTCTGCAGTGGACTCCTTGTGCTCGTTGATCTTTCCTTTCTTCAGGAGACGTTTTTGCTTCTTTGACAGCGGTTCTGGTGCGTTGACATCAACCTCAAGCGTCTCTTCGTCATTATGGATGTTCTTGCGCTTCATACTTGAATCGTGGTCCTCAGCGCCTGAATCCGGGGTGCTAGACCGCGATGTGCTCAACGGCGTCTCCGCCTTGTCAGCCTCGGTCACTTTGCTCGATCCATCGTTGTCCTTTTTGCTCTTAGGCTTGGACTTTTTACCTTCAGTGGAGCCCATTTTGTCTGTAGTATTATAGCGGAACCAGGTCGCTTGGCATTATCGGCGAAAAAAAGTTTCAGCCGTACTACGCACAACTTATCATCAGCATGCATATGCTTGCCTACGCAATCTAAAATATTCTAGGCAATGGTCCATGAGCGTCCGCAGATTACACTCGTGATCGATCGGCAGCGCACATCCCGCGGAGCCTCCGCCGTCGGTGATAGTGCGCCCGATTCCGTCAGGTATGCGCAGTCGCTAGCGTCGCAATTGTGGACATATACTAGTGCCCAGATCACCCCGGTCAATGTACTGTCCTATCAGGACAAGGTTATCTGTTCGAGATTCAGTCGGCAGGCGTCTAAAGTAGTACCACGGAAACGTTCCGCCAGACTGCGGAACCCTGCATTCCGTCTTGAGCTGGCAAGCGGAAGACTGTTCAACCGCGACTCTCAATGGCATACACAACTACGGCACATTACAGCCGAGCAATCAACGTCATCGCCGGCATACCCCGCACGGGACTTGTCAGGGTCGTCAAGTCTCAGATTCGTAAGTAGTTGGTGCGTGAGTGCTGGCAAGCTGGTGAAAAAGGGGGCCAGGGCGTAGCCTTGTCTAAGAGAGGTATAGGACGGTGGGTGTATTCCGCTTTGAATGCTCATGCTACATTCCTGAGCCTTAGCGGGGCGGAAGCTGGGACAAGGAGTCACCGGCGGTAAGTCCGAATTGAGTAGTGTACATATAACAATCGCCGGCCCAGTACCACCACCTGGAGACGCTAGTGCGTACCCCCGCCGGGTTGTGATTTTCACAAGCCTAAGCCGCATTAGCTGGTACCGCCCGTGCGGAACCCTTGCTTATTCAGGCGCCCCACCTTAAATGCGGGGTACCCTCAGAGCGGGGAGGTCGGCACTGCCGTTCCATGCCAATCATATAAAACGGCCAGGAGCGCCGGACAGGAGCGATCGCTTCCACGAGATCGTCAATCTTAGAATAAAGGAGATACACAATGGTCGAAGAGATTCCGAAAGTACAGAAGGCTTGCGTAGTTAAGAAGCGCGGAAAGGACTTCCAAGTTGAGGTCATCAGCGACTATCCGGTGGAAGAGCCCAAGGAGGGCGAGATCCTGGTTCGGCTGACGAGCTCTGGCGTATGCCACAGCGATCTCTCCATTATTATGGACGACTGGGGCATGCCTATGAGTGCCAAAGTGGCCGGGCACGAAGGCGTTGGCCGCGTTGTGAAGCTTGGGCCTGGCGTTGACCCGGACAAGTTCGCAATCGGCACCAAATGTGGAGTTCCGCTCGTTTCACGACCGTGCCACGCGTGCTACGAATGCAGTCTACCGGATGGCGAGGTGTTCTGTAAGACCTACGGCTTCAACGGCACTGTGAGGGACGGCACCTGGAAACAGTACATTACTGTGCCCGCTTCGTATTTCATTCCAGTGCCGGATGTCCAGGACGACACTATTATCGGTCCCATTCTTTGCAGTGGTGTCACCGTTTACAAGGCCATCAAGGCGTCCAACGTCAGACCTGGCCAGTGGGTCGCTTTCACTGGCGCTGGCGGCGGTCTGGGCTCTACTGCAGTGCAGTACGCCAAGGCCATGGGCCTGAGAGTGATTGGAATTGACGGCGGTGAAGACAAAGGAAAGCTGGTCCGCAGTCTTGGTGCTGAGGCCTATGTGGACTTCACAAAAGAGAATGTTACAGAATCAGTTCTCAAGCTCACTGGGGGCCGTGGTGTCAAGGCAGCCATCCAGCTTGCCCCAGCGTCAAAGTCGTACAACGAGGCCATCAACTACCTGGACTATAACGGTTACTTGTGGTGCGTGGGACTCATGCCTATCTCTGAGAGACTCAGCATTGTGCCGATGCAGCTCATCTTCAAAAACGCCAAGATTGGCGGCTCTCTTGTTGGCACGCGCGTTGACCAGCTCGAAGCCCTTGACTTTGTCGGGCGTGGCCTTGTATCTCCGTCTGTCAAGGTATTCCCTATGGAGAAGATCCAGGAAATCCTAGACGACATGAAGGAGCATAAGATTGTCGGCCGCGCAGTCATTCAGCTTGACTGATCGAGTGCAGTATTAGTACACTAACGTAACAAATTCTTTTGCAATGATTACGCGACTGTGACAGGTGAAACATCGTAGATACATTAGCGACTACTCAACATGCTTGACGGAGCACAACCATTTGAGGCGTTCGCTACCTGTCCGCCTCAGTTGCTGACCTCCTTTTGGATAAGCTTCGCGATGGTCTGAAGTTGGATATTGGTGGTGCCCTCGTAGATGGTTCCGATCTTCGAGTCGCGGTAGAACTTCTCCAGAGTCTCCTCGCGAGTGAAGCCGACGCCACCCATCCAGTCGACAGCAGCCGACGAAACCTTCTGAGCTACCTGCGATGCGTAGAGCTTCGCCATGGCCGCCTCCTTAACGAACGGCGCGCCCTCCTCCTTGAGGCGAGCGGCATTATACATAAGGAGGCGCGCAGCCTCAATCTCCGTGGCTGCCTGGCCGATCTGGAACTGCATGCCCTGGAACTCACCAATAAGCTTGCCGAACTGCTTGCGGTCATTGAAAGCGTAGCTGGTGGCCTTGTGGAATGCACCTTGAGCAAGGCCAATCATCTGCGCAGCGATACCGATTCGGCCCTCGTTGAGCCCCTCGATTGCGATCTTGTATCCCTTGCCTTCCTCACCGAGAAGATTCTCAGAAGGAACAAACACGTCGTCAAAGTTGACTACACATGTGGACGACGCCTTGATGCCCAGTTTCTTCTCCTTCTTGGCAATCTTGACGCCCATTTCACGTTCGACGACAAAAGCAGTAATACCCTTGTAGCCGGCACTTGGATTCAGGTTCGCCAGTACAACAAAGATGTCGGCCTCTTTGGAGTTCGTGATCCACATCTTGCTACCATTGATGACGTAGCCGCCGTCGACCTTCTTTGCAGTAGTCTTGAGCGCAAATGCGTCAGATCCCGAGCCGGCTTCGGAAAGACAGAACGAACCGACCTTCTCAGACGCAAGCTGCGGAAGATACTTTTCCTTGATGAAGTCGGAACCATACGTGCGGACGCATGTGTTGACGAGCGTGTTGTGAACGTCGTTCAATACCGAGACCGACGGGTCCACCTTTGCGAGCTCCTCGACGGCGATAATAGCAGAGGTGAAGCTGGCGCCAGCTCCGCCAAGTTCCTCCGGCGTCTCAATAGCCATGAGGCCGTTGTCAAACATAGCTTTGACGAGGTCTGCGTCCATATCCTCCTTCTCGTCCATCTCGCGCACTTTCGGGGCGACAACCTCGTTGGAGAACTTGCTCACAGCATCACGAAACATATTCTCCTCCTCGGTGAAGTTGTTGAGCGATGAGATGTATCGAGGAGCACCGACACGCGCAGCGCGTGGCGCGGCCACCGCGGTACGCCGGGCACCAATTCGAAGAGCCTGTCTAAGCATATCTGGCGTTAGCACTCAGCGTGCGCGTGAAACGTCTGTTGCCGCGCATGACAGTTCATAGAAAAGCAGACTCTGCGTCTTAGAGGCCGAAACTGCCTGTAGTTGTCATAACATACTTGTTTGTCTATTATTTTTTTCAGGGCTTTCGCGTAATGATCAACCGACAGCGCACTTTATACTTTTCCCACCCCGCAATGGGGGTTAGGTAACTGCGGCACGCTCGGCGGGGCGCCGGAACAACTAAACTAGTTACGAGACAAGAAGCAAGTCCCGAAGCACAGCGTTGCGAGAGAGGGCATGAGCTCTTGAAGATGCGTTTAGTAAGATTACTTGAACTGGACAGAATGCCTGAGCTCGCCCACCGGCACAGCTCGCTGAAGTCCGGTCAGCCGCGGGCTAACGACGAGGATTTCAACAGATCCCGTAATTCGCGGTTTGAACACGCGTGAACGTCCAAGGCCGGGCCACCAGTATCGTGTACGTGCCTATTCCCATTTCTCTTTCAACCCGGTTGCAAACGCTGTCGTCGGGAGCTCGGCCACCGTCGGCACCGAGCGACTCAGCCGCACGGGATTCAGCCGAGGCATAACCGAGTTAGCGGCTCCAGCTTGCAGCTTTTAACGAGTCGCCAAGAGCCAGGTAGTTTCTCAGGTCTCAAGCTTGCTGTATCCGTTTGTTCATTTTTGTACTAATCGTCCCCGGTGCCGCGCCAAGGGCCAGCTAAGGAGAAAACACGAAGAGTTTCCGGCTCGGCAATCGGCGGAGCAGCTCAGCCCGAGGTGTCATGAAGTACAGTAAGGGGTCCCACTACCATGCAAGAGCGAAGCCAGAAACGAAAGCATAAATTCCCACAGTACATAAAAGCAGTCATAAAGTGTTGGTCAGCAATGTCGTGAAATCATCTGCTCGTGTCAAGGTTACTCATCGGTTCCACGACCGGGTCTATAGTAGTCTAATAGAAACGAGTGTTGGCAGGTGTAGACCGCTGATGGTGAGCCATGCTATGCCACTGCGCGCTCCGACGGCGGCGCGATCGAGATCGAGGTTGGACAGCGGCCACTGGCTCAGGAAATGCGGGCGCTTCATCGCCCTCCTGGTTCGTTGTTGGTCGAGACAACCTCTCATTGTCTTCAGGCTTGGGAATGTAGAAGTCAGCCTTGCACAACGGGCAGTACGCTCTCCGCCTTGTAAGCCAGGGATCAACACACTCGGAGTGGAAAATATGTCCACACGTCAGCAGTCGGACCGGTTCGTTATCCTCCATGATCTCAATGCAAATAGCACACGTGTCGTCGCTCGAGCAACCAGCAGGAACGCTCATCACTGGGTGCTCATCGTCATCTTCATCGTCGTCATTGACTTCGTTTTCTTCCATGGGCTGCAGCTCCAGGTCAGGGCCATGTTCGAACGCATGTTCCGCAGACGGCACGTTCCCATCGTTATCGTGGCTGTGTATCAAACCCGACACGTCAACGCGACCTGAATTTGTAGTAGGAGCAGGCTCAACGGTAAATGATATAACCTGCGACTGATATTCCGCGCTATCTCCCAGCTTCTCAGATTTATTGCCCGTGCTCTGCCTCTCTAGCTCACCGACGGCCCGCTGTAAATTAGCATCCATAGAGACGTCTGAGAGCGCGCCTGCTGTGTGCGCCTCCTCTCCTGTCAACGCCCGCGCGTGTCTAGCTTGTCTATGACTCGTGTCAAGCTCCTGATCATCACCGGCCGATGATTCCCGACCATGCGCGATATTTATCTCCGCTGAACTAACAGTTGGATGGACCACGGCATCGCGGTCTCGTGCGAGAACACGCGCATCCTCGCCCCGGTCCGTTTCGACAGATTGTTCGCTCTCGCGGCGGAGGTCCTTGATCCCGTCGCTCCCGCTCAATGTATCGGGCCCCGGTTGTGCGGACATGACGGGCTCCACGCCGGAGACGGCAGACGGCATACCCTTCGCTTGCTTGTAAGGCATCAGTGGAAATTTTTCTTCCACTTGCGCTTGCGTCATTAACCGCTCCTTCTTTTCCCGGCGCACATGTCCAGCCCGTGCGCGCCGCCCAAACTCTTCGGGATGTCGGCGACGACGGTAAAAGTAACGAATTGTCATAAATGCACTGTACGGTAAAACGCATATCGCTACCACCACAAAGGTGAATAGCATGCGCACGAGGTTAGCAAGAGTAAGAAGGATGACCAGAAACAGGTCCACAAAAAAGTCGACCAGTCCTTGCGGTACTGGAAGAAGCAGCGTCTCTGTCATCGCATCCACCCGGAATCAGTCAGGCCAATTTTGGGGTGAATTCGTCACATAAGGCTGTGGTTCCGAATATCCAAAGTGGCGAGCCAAGGATCTCTAGTCTGATGCGGACGAGACTGCAACCTTGTTTCAAGTACGTCACCGGACAAGGCGAGCGTTTGCGAGAACCAAGCAGCAGCAAGTCCGTAGACTGTAGCGACACAGAGTCGCTCAACGCAGCCAGTTCACTCGCCTGCGGAGTCGCCCAGGGACGTCAGGCCATGTTCAAGGGGGCGGGGCACACGCAATCTAGCCAAATCCAAATGCACAAGGGTTGGGGTAATGCTTATCGCTTTCTTTTATCAGCATTTTGCTGGCAGCCGCAAGCACCGGTGCTGTTCAATGCCAGCCCCCCTCCCTGGCAAGTGCGCGGTAAATAAAGGAGACCACGAAAATACTAGTAGCCCGTGGCCCGGGCAAGGTATAAACCGGCCCAGCCAATGCAGAGCGGCGTCGCGCAAGAGAACCAGCTTCGTTGAGTTGTTACAGCAGTGTTCTTGATGCAAAGGTGTCCTTCACGCTGTGACAGCCATGATAGAATGGACAACAGGAAATGACGCGACTGGCAGTTTGTCACTATTCTTCAGACCTCTGGCTGAGACGTAGATCCACAAGATTTCGTGGTACAAGACGGATGTTATACTACCGTCATAGTAGCGCCTGAGAATTTGCACGCCAGAACGAGGTACGTATCAAGCCGTGTACGGACACTCCATGCAAGAACCAATCGAGCTGGGCAACAAAAGGGAAGGGGGTTCTTGCGCGTTGCATCCGCGAGGAAGGCAGCAATATGCCACCACTGCCGACAGACAGCCGGATGAACAAAGTCGTCTAAGCCACGACTGCGGCGAATGCGCCCTCATTAGACAGGAACCGACAACAATCAATTTGTTTATCCAGAAAACAGGTGCAGCCAATATGTAACAGCACGCAGCAGGGTTCGGAACGCGGGGTCTAGTCATCGGCGGGGGGAGGGGGAGACGATGGGGTGTCGTAAGGGTCCGACGTAAAGTAAAAAAAGATGGTCCAAATACTCCATGGATGGCACGCTGGATTGTGAAATGATTGACGATTTTTTTCATGTCCTCAAAGCGCTGCCGAGACCTGGAGGCGTTGAATCACATGCGTTCTCAGAGCTATGCAAGCAGCAGGTAAAGAGCGTGCAAGCCTCATACGTTTAATGGGCCAACTAGACGCTAAAAGCGCGAGCCCGTTCTCTGCGCATTTCATCCTTAGAAGGCAAATGTTTGTACGAGATCGCTCCGATTGTGGTGCTCGAAACTGTGGTGCTCGAAACATTCAGTAGATTTAGAGAACCCCCGTGGTAAAATGCCCAATACCAGACACAAATAGCAAGTGAACACTCATCAAGGAGGACGATACTTACAAGACGTTGGCAAAGAATATGCCAATACCGATGGCGACGTAAAGCAGCGTGGGGTTGGTACCCCCGCCCATAGAGGGCATCCCCAGAGTCGACATGTTGGCGTTAGAGTGCTAGGTGCACTCGGAAGCGTATATCTTCGCGTATAGCGTCTGTAACACCCCGGTAATACGTAGCGTCTTCAACGTGCGATCACAGGATATAAATTGACGAGACGGTTACTGCGGTATTGCAGATGAACATATAGTGGCGCCTCAGAATATCCGCCGTCGATTCTGATTGCTGGCTAGACAAGCAATGCACAGCTAAAGCACGTATCTTTGCTTACTGTGCAAGTGCCGGACTTCCGCTTACTTCAGTGAGAAGTCGCGGAACGCACGGTCCTCCGGTCCTCCAGTCCTCCGGGGCAGCCGGTTATGTCCACAGTAATCCCAAGTGGCCCTGAAATGCGCGCGAGCAGGGATGTGGCAAGAGCTTTGTGAATCAGGCTTTTCACCTAACGCTGAGGTGCTTTATTCGTTCCGTCACGCCAGTAACCAGGTGGCGCGTTAGCGCCGACCCGAGGCGGTCACGGTTCTAATAGCCGGGCACGGTGCAGCGTACCCTTTGGCATATTTGTTGCATATGCCTAGGGATGTGGGAGCCCCGCCCCGCTCCGACGTCACCCGTTCCGCGTCCCTCGAGTCTTGCTATACTTGCAGGACAGTTCTGGCTAATTCGGGGAGGGATTTAGTGCTAGTATCTAAGTAGGCGACTAGACTTCTGAGAATAGGCAACTTACCATGGTCAGTGGCGCCGCATTACATCTTTCCTAGGATCCGGGCAGTGCATTGGGTCTTATTGTGCAAGCACTGTGTCGTCTCCCAGGAGTGCAGCTGCTGAGATGCTGCGAATGCGAATATTCGCAAAGTTCGATGGGTGTGCAAACAATCCAGAAACGGCGCGCCCTTGAGCTCTTCCACATCCGACAAGGCCCTTTGGTGTAGTATGGGTATCGCGGGCGATTGTGGGACGACAGTGCAAGATGCGACAGGGACTCTTCATAATTAATGTTTTCCGTACGCACGCTGAAGCACAAAGTTCAATCCCCGCGGTATGTTATCATGTATCTAGTACCACGTTGTTTGGCTGCCATGCAGGAACTGGTACCGCTGTTTGTGCTGTTTGTCTAGGGTCGCCTTTGGGGTGATAGTTCCTTAGATTAGAGCTCTTCGGTATCGGCCAAACCTGGTCAGATCTGGTAGCCCTCCAGCAATATGGTATGCATACCAGCGTTCTCAGCAGCAACGAACCAAATTCGGCAGCAATGCTTCCTCCCTGCAACTTTTCGTGCAAATGGCAGAATGTCTCAGTGCCATGCGGGGAGAGCGCCGCTAAATTGGCTAAACTGCACACCGCATACTACAAGCGCCAGCCTCTCCCGCAGTTTGGCGCCGATCCCGGCGGAGCGCCCCGAGAGCCAGCTTACTATTTTTGACAGCTCGCGCTCATAGTATGGGGCACAGGGGCCGGACCTGCATCTGTGGTCCGAAATGACTGCAAACAAGTGCGGATAATGACATGGCAGCTGGCAAAAGCAAGCGACTGTGCGATCGGCAGCGGAACACTCCGCTTCTGGTTGCCTTGTGTGTTGGCGATCAGGTGGCTCAGGTGGCTGTGGCTGTGAGCGATCAATGCATGCAAAAAGTGGGCATCCCGCAGTGATCAGACGGCTGCAGCTGCAGAACAGCCAAGCATGTCAAGATGCGCTATAGCATCCCGATTCCATAACGCGCAGGAGTTCTTTCGGCTCTACATCTGAAAAACGATGAGCCGTTGGCCAAGTTAGTGGCCTCGACGGACATTAGCTGGACCCGTCGATGCTTCGCTGTTGTAGGCTCCTGGATCGGCCGAGTCAATTTAGGTCTTGCTGCGCTAGTAGCTAGATCTGGCTTCTGATCCATCTCTTTCCCAGCTTTGCGGCTGGTTTCGCGAGCTCTGTACTGCACGGACGGTGTGCGGAAACTGGCTCTTACAGCGCATGACTATCTGCAAAGGGATAATCAGGGCTTAGACATGCATTTGCCATAATAACGATTATTTGCCCTCCTGCAACGAGTTGACCTGTGGGTACGCCGTGGTAAAGCCTTGCTTTACAGCCTGCATGCTAGCCGTTCAGGGAAGGTGTTCGTCTGGTACACGACTGGTCCCCGTTTCATGATTGTTCGAGGGATTCTGGTTCCGGGCACTTTACAACAACATGTACTTGACTCTCTAAAGAAGTAAAGTGATAATATGTACGGAGTACAGCGTCACCGTCCCCCGCCCTCCGTCGCAAGCTGCAGCACTGCATAAAGATGGGCAATGGTCCCATGACCCGAAAATCGTTTCACCGCGATATTGAGATGCCAGCACTGCCTAGTTACCATGCGTGCCGTGTTGACCTTGAGCTAGTTAGTTCCACTGAGCTTGCAGAACATTTAAATCGCGGTCTCTATTTCCGGACTCGGCTCTGAGCAAGGACCACTCGGCGTGACCACGACCCTGAACGCACGTCAGTCATTCCGTCGCTGCTCGATGTCTACTATTGCTTTTACCTGACCCCTAATGGGGCTCTCGACCAGGCGTCTTCCCTGTCTGCGAGGGCTGCAGAGTCAATTTTGACGACTGCTGGGTCATAGAGCCTCGGGACGAGCGCCTCCCCACATGCACTCCCCGCAGGTTGCAGCTGCAGCTCATGCCAGTGACGCTAGCCAAGGCGGACTTTAGCGCTAGCTTTGGTACCATGTTCCTTGGCAAATGAATCGCCATACGATAGTCTGTTGACGGGGCTCTTAGACCAGCATGTGGTCAACATAGGGTTTGATTATGAAAGCCTCTGGCGGCTGCGGAGACACGTGCATAATCGCACAACTCTGAGAAAATTACTCCAGTTGCTGTAAGCACTTTGGCTCCGTGCTTCAGTTTCTTACACTACATAAAAAGCACCGGGCTTGCCCAGGATTCGCTTCCTTGCTGCTCCAATCGCTGATGCTCCAATCGCTGACTGTCCCCATGTCTGTCAGGCCCGCTTTAGGGGCCACACGCTGCAAACTCTATCTTGCAGGGGACGACGGGGCCAAGAAACCCTGGCCCTGCGGCACATAGACAATGGAGCGGGGCCCGGTGACTGCCACTGGATTCGGGGAGTGCCTAGGCTCGCTGGACCGCCAAACACGGCGATAGGCCGCAGGAGCTTGCGTTCCTGTGCGCCCCGCCATTATAGGAGACTGAAATCGAGCACAAAATATGCCCATGCTTCTCGCAGATATATTCTCATTGACTGACGAGATAGTGCAGGCTGTCGCTGGTCTCTGTGCGCCCAAGGTCTGTTATCCTGGCTAGTGCATATAGACTTCGCTTTATCCTAACGGACAGTGTAAAGCCCTGTGCTAGGGGACTGGCGTCTGGGCTGATCGGGCGCCGTACTGAAGGGGCGGGGCCCGATCGGAAGGATTGTCGGGTGATACCAGACATATCAATGTGTCTGCAGCTAGACAACTGCAGTAGAAACACTTACGGTGCTTACAGCAAGCAGATAGTGGCCTGGCTATGGTGAAACCGCACTGAAAACGCGCACAAGCAAGCAAGCGACCTAGAGTTCGACAAAGATATTACCGTCCTTGTCTGTGTGCGATCGTCGCCGCCTACTAGTCACTTGACTTATACGGGCGGCTAGGAGTAAAGGGCGAAGCAGATCGGCGGGATGCACCGGTTGAGCGGCTCAGCTGAGTGCCAATGGAGTAGCGGCCCTCGGGCACTGACTACGCACATGAGTTCCACGAGGGTCCGCTTGCAAAGCAGAGCAGTAGTGCTCAAGTGTTCACGAGCTCTTTCCGCCATCGAAGTCCGCCGTGTCTGGCGGCCCCAGAGACACCGGATCCCACGAGAAAATGTTTTTTCCTGGCTCACGACACTCACCGACGTTCTAGCCTGTAGTAACTACTGCGCCAAGTCTCTATAATGAGTTCATTTCATACATTTACAAATATGCGGAAGGTCGTAAAGTCGTAAGCGTAGCAAAGGTCATTGCAAAAAACAAATAATGATGATGTGGATGGGGCCAGGAATGCGGTGGCAATAGCGGATTGATGATGACGATGGTGATGATGGCATGTGGGTAGCGATGCTTTAGCACGTCGAGGGCTGGCGCATGCGGCCGCCCGCGGGCTTGACAGCGCCGTCGTTGTCCTCGACAACGAGCGGTAGGCCCGCAGTGTGAGCAAGCACGCCCGAGGGCGGTTGCTGCTGCTGGGCGGCGCCGTTGTAGTAGCGGCCAAAGACGCCCCAGTGGAAACGGACTAGGACGAGGAGACGGTCGGCAAAGGCAGTCATCTCGTCAAAGGTCGGGGCATCCGCGCTGAGGGTGTTGTTGGCGATGCCAGTCGCGAGCACGGCGCCGTCGAGTGGCGATGGGACATGTGCAGCAGTGACGGCCGAGTCATAGAGCGCCTCGACGACGCGCTTCTCAGTGAGGTCGTAGAGAGGCGACTTGGGCTGGAGCTGCTTGGAGAGCCAGCCAAGCGCCAGGTCGACGAGATGGCTGTCCGGGAGGTCGTCGGTGGCGCCGTGGACAGCGTGCGAGACGCGCTTGGCGAGCTCGAGCGCCAGGGCCGGGATGGACTTGGTCCACTTGGCGTTGCCAACCGAGTCCGAGACAATGGCGACGACAACGCGCTTGAGCTCCGCCACCGGTAGAAGGGTGCCGGTAGCGCGGCCGCCGTTAGCGCGGACCTCGGACTGAAGCATCTGCTGGTACAGCATAATGACAAGCTGGAGGCAGACGATGCGGCGGAGCTCAGCCCGCAGGCCGCTGAGGCGGCCGTAGTCGAAGCCAAATGTCGACGGGAACTCGGCGCTGGCGCCGGTCGTGGTATGGGCGACCGCGACGCGGTCCTCGCTAGCGCATGTCACAAGTTGGAGAACGCTCCAGATGAAGGCGGCGCGGTCGGCGCCGCAGGCAGGCGTAGCAGGCGCCTGCGACGGCTGGTTCTGCTGCTTGCGGGCGCGAGCGGCGGCATAGCGGCGGCCAGACTCGTCGTACCAGTTCAATGCGTCGGCAAAGTTAGCGCGGCCATTCAAAAGCACCTGGTTGTAGTACTCCTGCTCAAACTCGATGGCCGAGTCGACGAGCATGGGCCGCAACGTGCGGATCTGGTGGTTGGCGACGTCGAGCTTCATAGCCTCGAGAATGGCAAACGCCATGCGGAGGCCCTCGACAAGGCGCGTGTGCGAGCCGGACTCGACGCCGAGGCGGAACCGCGCGACCATCTGGTCGACCCAGCAGTCGCGCATCGGCGCGCAGTGAGTCTTGAACACGACCGCCAGCCACTCGGCAAAGTCGATGAAGTCGAGCGCGCAGTGCTCGAGCTGCTGCATGAGCAGGTCAGAGTCGAGGACCGCGTCCATCTGCTCGCGGTTGCGCGTCGGCAGAAGCGACACGAGGATCTCGCGGAGGGTCGTGAACAGCAGCGGCAGGCGGCCTGCGCGCAACCGCGCGCCGGAGCCAGGCTGGCCGATCTGCGCGCACTCGGCCGCGACCGCGTCCCAGTACCGGTCTGCGGCGGCACGCTTGCGGCGACCGCGCTCACCGTCCATGTTGGGGCGGAACTGCAGCTGGGCGTCAAACACAATATCGTGCCGTAGCTGCGGGTTCTTGAAGATTTCTGTCAGGTCGATCTCCCGGAGCGACTCGAGGTTCACTGGCGGCAGCTCGGCCAGCGGGGCCGCTGCCGGCGCGCCTGCGGCAGAGCCGGCGGCGTTGCGCAGTACGGTGGTCCGTACAGCGTTGCCAGCGCCCGCAGCACCGGCCGCGAGCTTCGCAGCGCGGCCAAAGTGGCTGCTGTGCGGCCTCTGCTTACTCACCTTGACTCCCTCCGACGGCTGGCCGTACACGTTGGTCGGCAAACTCCTGCTCCTGCGGGCCCTGCGACGGCTGCTATTGTTGGCGGTCGTCGCCGCGGCGGTGGCGGTGGCGGTGGCGGTATTAGTGGTAATCATCGACACAGACTTGGTCACCGGTGACTCGTTGCGTCGATGCTCTGTCTCTTCGTCCATCTGGTTCGCTTTCACCGGAAGCCGGCCAGACTCCTTCATGTATGACGCTTTGAATAGGGGCACGGCGGCCTCGTTGCCGCCCACGGCCCTCGAGGGCCGCTCATCCTTGTTCTGCATCTTTGGCGTTGTCAGTTGTATGCGCCTTGTTCGGTCGGCTGTGTGGTGCGCGTGTCTCCGGCGGGCTTTGTAATAATAGTAATAACAGAGCCCCGGGGCGTTCTATCCGTGGTACGTAGTGTCGCTGTGGTTTGCACCTCCCGTTGTTAAGATAAGTCGAGGTGTGTGTGTGTTGGAAGCTCTATCAAGTGCGTGTGACGCGTTATTGTATATCGCGGGGGAAAACCTCCGTGGATGCGGCACCACAGCCCCTACATATATATCCACGCTGCCCCGATTGGGTCACATTAGTTTTTTTTTTGCCCTCGCTCGGGTCCGCAGGTCCGACTGCCGCCCCTTACCCGTACGCCGCGGCCCGTGCATGAGCCGCGGGTGGCGCATCCTGATCTTGTGCATACAATGGGGGGCCGAGATCTCCTTCCGCTTTTTTTGTGGCTCTTGTCTTTGTGTGCCACGCCGCCGGACGGCGGCGGCGTGCCAGATGTGGCGACAACGGCATGCGCCGAGCTTGCAGAATACGGGTCAAACTAGCATCAAACGCTATCAAACGCTATCAAGCGCCCTACTGCCAAGGCGTCTCACTTCGGGCGAAATCACTCAACCACCAAAATACCAAGCCGGCTCGCTTCGGTCGCAAGCCGCTCTCCCCGCGCCCCGCCCTTGCCCTATCCGAGAGCTCGTAGAAAACGCAATCAAAAAAGCAACTTGTGCCAGGGTGTGCTCTTGTGCATCAATAAAAAAACGGTTGTGCGTCGTCGATCTTGCATTCATACGGAAGCGTGCGTTTTGGGCCATTCTCTTGGATCCCTGCCGCTAGTAGCGTCTCGGTGTTTCTAGCGGCCCTGCGCCCAACAGCGCGGGTATCTGCCGCGCTCGGTCAGGCGCCGGCGGCCTATTGGTGTCGGTGGACGGCTGCAGGTATCCCACGTTGGGGCTCGCTCTACGGGGTGTCTGGATGGGGCGTCTGCGCGTGGCCGCGAGGAGCAGGGGTCTCATATGATCTGTGAGTGCCGCGTCGCTCAGCCTTGCTTGGCGATGCGCTTTCAAAAGGTGCTACCTAAGCCTATGTGTGACGCGTGCATGGGCCGCTTATAAATGCGGAGAGTCATGCCCGTTGTCTTCACTGAGTGTTGGTCGCGCGGGTCTGGTTCTAGAACAGCGCTCTTCCAGCAGGGGCCCCCTGCTGGTGCAGACGCTTTCTGTTGTAAATTGGTGCATTGCCGCCTCCTTGGGGGGAACATGGGCAAGGTGCAGGGGCCCCTCGAACTCTTAGCTTTGCCAGCGCGTATCGCCCTCGTAGCATTCTCTCTGGGTTCGCGGACCGTGGAGCCACAATCGGAGCATTTCTATCCGGCCGATCGTCGCCCAGCCAGCGCTCAGACCACTGACGAGCACCAAGCCGGCGGCGGGCTGCAGGGCCGGGGAGCCCAGCCCACCGTCAACCGGGGCAACCCGCTCGGTCCGCGATCGTTCTTTTAGAGATGTTAGGATAGCTGGCTATTCCTATTACAGGAGGGAAGGGTGGCCGGTTGCTCGATATCCTTGTATTGGCAGCACAGACGCGGCAGCATGGACCAAGTACCCATACGGACGCCGTGACCTAAAGCGATGCACGGCGCAATGATTCTATGCCAAGTCGACGCCGAACAGGGCCAAGCAGGCCGCCGAGCCAGAAGCTGGCGCCCAGCTGATGCCTAGATCCCGCGGCACCAACGCCAGTACTCCAAGCGTAAACTGTAAAAACTGAGCCGAGCCACCTGACGTGGAAAAGCGGCCAGCGACCCACTATGTCGATCCGGGATCCTTCGCGCCGGCCATGCTGAGCCCAAAGGTACCGACACCACCACCACCACCACCACCACCACCACCACCACCACCACCACTCCTCGTATAGTGCCATCAGGCAGTAGGCAGCGATGTGGGCACACACCAACCCGGTTGCTCGCTCGCAAATGCGGAAATAGTCAGCACTGCCACCCCCATATGAGCTCCCTGCTGCTCCATGCACGTCAGCAGGCCGCTATGCTGCACACGCGTCTGTATTCCCCGATGGCCGACAGGCAGACGGAGGTGGGCGGCCGAGCCCGGCGGAGGTCGCGTTCCGGGCCCTCACCAGACACCTATCAGACCGCGGGGCTGGCAGCGCCCGCACTGTCATCGTGGTAGCCATTGCGGTCGCGTGAGAGAGCAACACGACAGTGAGCTTGCTTGCGTCGAGCTCCGCGCTAGCGCAATAGACTGCACCAGCAGCGCGCCGTCCTGCGTAGTGGGTTGCTACAAAACAGGTGCGAGGCACCGTCATGCAGCCGAGAGCCAGAGACAGTGTGGCCAGCGTGTCGGCGCCGTATTTGTGCGTAAATCTAGGGGTCCGCGCGCGCAGGAATGTGTAGTCAAAACCCTAGGCGCATTCTCGGTTTCAGGCACTGCTCGGTGTTCCTGGCTCGGTGCGTGTGGGAGCCAATGGCAGCACCATCAACACGGATGGCGCTCGACATGCAGTCCAGATGCGCACGGATGCGAATGCAGACGGAACGGCGGACCAGATGTTGTGGGCAGCTTCGTATCTGGCTCTCATGGGGTCTAGTGTTGCTCGCCCTTCGCTTCTATATCGCATGAGCCCACTTCTGATCGGGCAGCATTCATGACCCCAAAAATGGCAGGCTTCTAGCAGCCCGATCTGAGCTCTCCCCGATCGATCTGACCGAAGCTGGACCGACCGCCGCATTGCTTCTGGCCAGGCTGCTCGTCGATCGGCTCTGTAGCTACGTCGCACGTGGGCGGAGTGGTCCGCTTGTAAGCGTTATTGATGTGTGGATCGCGCCGCGCCGAGCCATCGCTGATATTAGTCCTTTTTAGGGCGAGTGGTGCAGCGCCTAATCGCATTAAGCAATCAGATGGACCTTTTGGGGAGCGCTGCAGAAACTCTGTTGGCCGCGTAAACTTAGTGCGGCAACGGTCACGGTCTCTGCAGTCTATGGGCTAACCACGCTTTCCAAACTCTAGTGTGTGCTGATTTTAACGCACGATCTTGGCGTATTTAGCCGGCTTGTTATTCGGCGAAATATTTACAGGCAACGTTTCGAACTGTTGTCTGTCTATTTGCCCACCGAATGGCTGACTCTGGATGACACCCACGGCTTCACCCTCCACGTCAGTTACCATCCCCACTCTACCCCAGCTGACGTTCGGCATGCACCATGTGGGCTCCGGCGGGCCCGCATGTTATTTTTGCACAAATGCCCGGTGTTCCCGCCTAGAGATCGAAAAAAACGACATGTTCGTGCGCCGCACCACAGCGCTATGCATTTATTGAACTCTGAGCCTGATGGATTCCCCACCCCCCCCCCCCCTTCAACTCTATTAGCCGTTGATCGTTAGCACGCGCGCGCGCTCGTCGGCGAATTAATATCCCATTGTAAACTGTCATCGGCTGCCAACGGCGTACCCGTACATCTCGATGGTCCCTGGACTCGGATCCTGTCGGAAGCGAAGTGAGGCTCACCGGGGCCGCTTCTTCCGTGCATCTCGGAGCCCCAATGCGTGTCTGCAAGGACCCTGAGATGCTAGTCCCGGTGAGATTCAGTTGCAAACGTTTTTGCAGCACCCCAGTCCAAAACGCCTTTCCTGAACAAAACGGCCAAACGGCCTAGAACAGCATGTATCGCTATACGAAGATGAAGCAGGTGGTGTCATATCGCCCCGATCTGGACTAGGCGCTGGTTCAGCGGTTGGCGATGAGTGGCTCTTTCGCAGCCGCCCGGCTGCATCCTGCGATGGCCGTCATGCGGCATACTGTGCGGCGGGGAAAATTTTTCCCACAACTACCGCACCCAGCTGCCGAGCCATGCACCCGACCCGTGGCCCGCCCAGCTAAAAAAGTGGCAGCCGCACGCCGCGGGCCGCAACGTAAAATTCTAGAATGCGCGGTGACGCAACAGCGTTGGCGCTTCGAGACCACGGCCCTTTCACAAACTCCGAAACGCCCCCCGCGGCACCGTAATCCGGGGGTTCGCTGCATTGAAGACGAGTCTATTTGGAAGAGTGCGCGAACTCCCCTGTCCGACGTGGTGCCACCAGGCAGTGCCTTGGCTCTGGTCATTGTCGGGTATATGGAGCCGGCCGAGGTGGCGGGAGCCAGCATCTCGGCCATATCGCTTCGACGACACTCGTGGTTGGTTCCGATGAATCACATGGATGAACAATGTCGTGGTCCAGATAAACCGGATGGGGGCTCAATGTCACCTGACGAATTCGGAGCGCCAAGTCGGCCCCTATCTGCATGGTTGCTTAGTGCTCGCCATACGCAATAGCTGATCCGGCGATCCCAGGCCGCAAGCTCTCGTTAATAAATCTTGAATCGTTACTAGGGCCGCTTTTCCGGTCATATCGGCGGCTGGAACTCCGATATCGACCAGCCGAGGCCCAACTGGCCAGGCGCTTGCGAGCCGCCAGCCTTATGAATTGTCTATTTTGTTATTACATAGCTCCATATCTGATTTCATGCATACCAGCCTCGCATTGGGACCATTATACTCACGTTGCGTCGCGCTCGCTACCAAGTGCTACTCAAAAAGAGAATCTCGAACACCGTCGCCGTGGAACTTTCCTTGGGATCTGCCTTCCGACCTCGAAGAGCCCGCTTAGGTCTGACGCGACCCGCAGGGCGTTTGCAACCGGGTGCTGGGGCCGCAGCAGACCCGCGGTAATTGGACATTCTACCTTGAGCGGATCCAACTCTTGGTCTATCACACGCTTACTCGGTCGCGGCCGGACCGACATCTCTGTACATTTCTAAATGCGAGTTGCAGCGTCTCAATTGCATATGCGTATGCGCGACCGTTGGCGAGACGATGCGGGGGAGGCCGGTTACGCGATGCTGATGGGCTCCAATCGCCGATGGCAATTAGCGTTGTGCCGCTGACAGTCATAGTGGTCTTGCGCCTTACGTCATAGCCATATAGTATTTTAGCAGATCTGGCTGCGCCTCGCGTGATGCCGCCGGTATCGCGCCGCAATGCATGATGCGCCGGCTGCCGGCTGACTTGATCGGGATGTCGGGATAGCCGAGCTCCGACGGGGAGGCTCTCATGTCCGGTATGCGCGCCAACCGGAAACTTCGGCATCTGGCGAGGGAGCTTCGTGGTAGTAAATTTACGGATGCAGGCTTCAAGACAAAAGAAAGACCCAAGGAAGACACATATCGACGAAGACCCGGCAGAGTCGGGACGCCTGCCAGGCAAACTCCAAATTCAGGGCAGGGACAAAACCGCAAAATAGGGGCTAGCTGAAACTCGGCTGTTTGAGAGAGTGTGTGGTGGTCGCCCCGACGAAGCTGGCGACGGCCAGGCCGACCTACCCCGCAAATCATAGCACCTGGGCTCGCCCGCGATGCCGGTTACTACGCCGGACCAGCCGCCTACCAGCGACTGGCTACCCGCTGAGTAAAGTGCATCTCGCCGCCAGAATTTTTGCTGCTGCCACTGCCTCATCGCCCCGACAACAGCCCATACCCTACGAGCGCTCAGCCCTCGCTTTAAAGGCAGCGACGAGCCGCTTGGAGCGAATCCAGGGCGAGTTCGCAAAAAATCGGCTTTTAGCGCCAGACACAAAACCAAGAGGCCCCACTCGGTAGCCACCCATCCGTTTCCCGCCTCCATCCACCGCCTGCCCACAGTGATCCGGGCGAATAAGACGCGGTACTATCACCGCTAGCCCGCGTTAGCATTCTAGGGGCTGGACACAACAGTGGCAGCCTGGCTGCGCCTGATTGCGACAACAAGGACATCTGCCGACTTGTTTGAGGACCATAAAACGGCACCACTCTTCAACGACGTTGTGCTGAGCCTGGAATTTTTTTTCCGTTTGCTCGCGACAAACTAGGCGGAACACAAGGAAAACTAGAACGCGCACAATCGGCGCATTTGTCCTGACTCTGCCAACAGACTTGAAAAAGCTATTATGGGTATCGCCTCCAAAGTGCGCGCGGCTCGCGCATGGTTTCTCAAGGACTATGTTCCTGGTAACCGCCTGCCGCTCCTTGAGACATCGTGGGACATGAGAGTCTCGATCCGCCGCCTCCGGGAGCACGAATGGCGGGCGCTGGATCTCCAGTGGGCGTTTTTCATTCCGGTGCTCTTTTTCTGTTTTTGCATTGCCGATTCACCGCCGCTTATCATCCGGCTTCTGCTCGTGGCGGCCATTATTGCCGCTTCGCTCGTGCCGGCTCTGACGCGCTTTGTGCTTGGCGTCATCCCCACCGCCACGTACCTGATTCTGTTTTTCTCGTGCCGCTACATTCCCAATGACTGGCGCCCTAGCATCTACGTGCGCGTCTTGCCGGCACTCGAGACTATCCTCTACGGCAACAATCTTTCGGCCGTCCTATCGGAAAGTACCAACTCGGTGCTCGATGTGCTGGCGTGGATCCCGTACGGACTCGGCCACTTTAGCATCCCCGTCATTGTATCGTTTGTCTTCTTCTTGTTTGGCCCGCCCGGTATCCTACCGGTTTGGTCGCTTGCTTTTGGCACGATGAACACGCTCGGAGTTATTACGCAGATTCTATTTCCCAATGCCCCGCCGTGGTACCAGGAGCTTCACGGTCTGAGCCCCGCGAACTTTAGCATGAGCGGCTCTCCTGGCGGCCTCGAGCGCATCGACAGTCTCCTTGGGCTGAACCTGTACGGTGGCACGTTCGGTGCCAGTCCCATGGTTTTCGGCGCCTTTCCGAGCTTGCACTCGGGCTCGGCGACTATGGAGGCTTTCTTCATGAGCCACTTGTTTCCGCGCTACAGCCCTCTCTTCTTCGGCTATGTCATGTGGATGTGGTGGTCCACCATGTACCTCACGCACCACTACTTTGTCGACCTTATTGGCGGGGCGTGCCTTTCATTTGCAGTTTTCTATGGCTGCAAGGTCACGATCTTGCCCCGCGTGCAGGCTGACAAAGTGACGCGGTGGGCATACGAGTACGTCGAGGTCGGTGTCGGCGCGCAGTCGCGACGCACCGCCAAGTTCCGTAAGAGCATCGACGACGAGGAGTACAGCCTCGACTACGTGTCTACCGCCGCAACCACTCCACTCGACAGTGACGTCGAGATGGGCAACGCCAACGAGCACCACATCAAAACTACTTCGCTCTCGGGCATTACCAC
This sequence comes from Tardiomyces depauwii, assembly GCA_038086965.1. Taxonomy (NCBI): domain Eukaryota; kingdom Fungi; phylum Ascomycota; class Dipodascomycetes; order Dipodascales; family Trichomonascaceae; genus Tardiomyces; species Tardiomyces depauwii. Next base: position 2,428,914 of record JAVHZA010000002.1, read on the forward strand.
CGGCCTCGGCGTTCATCGTTCCGGCACGCCGTCACCTGTGGACGACCGGGCGTACATTGCTGTTCGGAGCGCTTCGCCTGTACGCGTTCCAATGGCAACTGTCGCCGTCGCTGCTGGTGGCAGCAATGGTATTGCCTACTAACCGCACGCATTGAGCTCACGAGACCATGCATTTGACGACGTTAAGACCTCTACTTCACACAACCTTATATCCCCCAGCTACGTAATGTCTAATAATTTCCCCATCCGCTAATGAGAATGCATTCATACTCTTCACTTTTGTTTTTCTAATGGGACAAAACACTGACGTCAGCAATAATACGCACCGTAAGTTTCATTCCGAGCATGCAGACTTCTATCTAGCATACTTCTCACGTATGCGCAGTAGAATATACGCTTTTAGACTCACAAACTAGCATTTTGACGTGCTTGCCACACTTCAACCGGCGACAGCGGCCGCAGTGCCATGTACCCGAGAGCCGGGCGCAGCTCGCTAAGTAAAATTGTCTCGCGGCCATCACGCATACATACAGCTGAAATGCATAGTCATGTGCGCGTCCGGTACGCTGCCATCCGCCGGCTCGGTCCGACAGGGACATCCGGCAGTTAGCCCACAACGACTGCTGTGCGTTGGGCCCACTCCCTAATGCAGGTCCTGGCACGCAAAAGACACAACTTGAGGGGTAACCGTTTTCGGGCTCGCACTGCTGCGCTGTCCTATTGCGCTCGGGGTCCCCTGAGGCGGGAGTGTGCATCCCCGGCTGTCGCAAATATGTCCGACAGGACCCATCGCCTCAGAAGCAGGGCCCAAATTCCCGACGTCATTGGCCACAGGGGTGGTTTGATAGGGGTCTGACGGAGGATAGCGGGAGCCCTGGATTCACTGTCCCTCACATGTGATTGCACAAGTATAGCGCCCTGAAATAGACACTCTATTTCAGGCTAGCCATCATCCAAGGGCCCAAAAAAGTGGCACACAGCGTGCATGCCGTTGAAGAAAAAGGCGACATGCTCGTGCGTGCGTCTGCAGTAGCAGTCTGGAGAGTACAATAGCGAAGGACCCTGTCTGTTGGGTGTAATCGGCTGCAGCTTCTGACTTCCGCTGTAGGTAAGTCCGAGGCGCTCAACAAGTGAGGGACGCACGAAACTCGATGCATCAAACGGCTCAATGTGGGTTCGCGCCGTCCGTAGTCGCCCGTGTATTTCGCTCTTCCCCAGCAAATTTGCAGCCGCAGTCCGGTGTCGATCAGTGAGTGTACTTTATGCCCATCATTAGAGTAGACCCGATCGATGCAGTCTGAAGGACCATTCCAGCGGACTGTTCAGAGAATCCCTGGCTCGTCTCGACACGTCAACCCGGACAGACACGTCGACAAAAAAGAAAGAGCTGTCTCCTGGAAACGCATCGGACTTGGTGTGGCGCGTCTCGGGGTGAGGCTCCGCAGGGAGCTGGCGTCGAGCAGGCACGATGCACGTCCACTTGCTGGTCCTGTGCATGTTAGCCACCGAGGACCAGTAAGGTCTCGTATTGTGGGGTATCTGGACCATGAGAGCCCCGAAAGAGCTGTAGGGCTCGCATGCCTCACATGCCTGCGCAGTTGATCACGACTGTTTCCGCACGCGTGAGCCCTGTGCAGGTAGACCCATAACTACCATCATGACTTAAGGGTGCTAACCCAACCCTCACACAAAAGCTGCATTTCTTTCCCCGGCGACAGTTTTACTGAGGTAACCCGCGCACTCTTAGGTCCGGACGGCGGAGGGTTGGTCGTTCTCCATATGGCAAATGACCCTACTTCTAGAATCCATAAAAGACACAAGCCTACCGCGCGTAGAATGTTGATAGCGCGCAACACGCCGATGTGGGTGGCGTGCTTCATCGCTCGTAAACCACACATCGGTTCCCCGGCTACGTAAACGCCGCTGTCTGCGGTGTCCTCGCCCTAACGGCGATCAACGCTGTGCGGCGCGCCAACGGTCGGTTTTCCAACGCGGTGATCTCTCAAAACCTTTCCGTAAACTAAGTAGTCCGTTTGTGGCCCGCCATCTGGCCGGCGCTTACGACAGGGCGTGCTGGCGCACACAACCGCTTTTTGCTGCTGCTGCCTGCCTTGTTCACGTGCTGGTAACTCCGATAAGGTGTGTAAACGCCGAATGCTCTGTAGGGCACGACACTTCGGCCCCGGCCCCCATATCCTGTACAACTGCGCCACGTCCGCACTGCCAAGCGGTATACTTGTTCGTTGTGCGGGCCCCACGCGCACAGTTAAGATCGGCGCTCGGCTGCAGAACGTTAGCGGCCCGATTTTTCGGTGCATCCGTATGCTTCTTCCTGTCCGGCAAGCCAGTCCCGCCGACAATCAGCGGCGCGCGGATCCGCGTTATGAATAGATAAACAGTACTGCGCTGCATGGCTCGACGAACAGCCTCGCACTCAGCACCTGCAATGGCTAGCCAGTGCAAGAGGCGGAGACGGATGCAAGCTCGCGTACCGCACATCTGACCTCTTGGGACCTGCAGCGTGCGCTAGAGTTTAGAAGCAGTGGCCGAGTGGCATGCGTCCTCGAAACTAGTCCAACGAGCTGTGGCATTAATTGCATGTATGGTAGTTACTAGGATATACATTGTGCGTAAGAAGGTCATGGGCCTTCATGGCGTGCTCGATGGAGTGTTCGACTATCTGCCAGGTATTATTTGGACAACGGGCAAGCAGAAGAGCGGCTGCTATCCTAAATCGGCTTAACACGGCCACGCTGCCCGCCGGTAGACGCCCATTCGAACATCGTGGTTACGGAACCGAGTCAGCCTAGTTGCCGGCTCAGCTCTTCGATTTTTCAACAATGCGATCGACAATGTCTGACAAATCCGGATATGTCTCCTTCAGTTGCGATGCAAATACATCCCGGAATGACTGGTGTTAGCACCCCACCCCATGATTACCCACGATGACGAACGGGTCACGTTCTCAGCTCGCACTTACAGCCATGGCGTTCATTTTTCCCTTCATAAACTGATTCTGCTTGGCAAGCAGCTCCACAAACTCCCGTGTGTACACGTCTGGGTTGCGTCCATTCTCGATGTATTCAACAACGTCCAGCGGTATTTGCTCTTTCAGCTGTCCACTCAGGCTTGCGAGCTCACCGAGCTGACTGACGTACTGGTTCCTGAAGTTAGCTCTGCAGTTGAAATATGAGTGTCCGCAAGACGTCTGTCACTCCTGGCACTACAGAGGACAGCTTCAACATACATCCGCGAGTTCAGGGCCTCCTTGGCCTCCACCGTCGCCTGGTAGTCGTGGACCATTATTCCCAACTCGATTTCGGTTTCAATCAGCTCGCTGAGCTGCTTGCGCGTCTGCAGCAACGCCTTTTTATTTGTCTCGGCCGTCATCGCGTGAGGTGAGCGTCCAGGGCACTGAAATGCGTGCTCCGCTGAAGTCGGATTTATTCGACTGTGGTGCGCTTTCTGATCATCACGTGCGTGCAAGCATGCGGGTATACGATGCATCCGCGGCTGGACGCGCGGCCGAGTAGTTGCGCAGTGCGGGTGAGGAAACCGGACGGCTGCCAGCATTGTGGTAATTCTAGATTGCTATTGAAAATGCGAGATAACCACGTAATTGCCAAGCAGCAATCTTTTTGCGGCACTACTGCCAGACGCACTTCAGCCGATTTACGCGCCCCTCCCCAGCGAACGCGGCGGGACGCTACTCACATTCACTAAGAGGAAGTCGTCAGCGGGGAGGTCGGTTACCCGGCGGTTCTCCTCCACTCTGAGATAAGCGACCTAAAGCTATTTCGTGAGCCTGCCAGCACGGGCGCCTTTTTTTTTTTCCTTTCCATTTTCCCTTTGTGGCCTGAGACCGAGAAAACTCCCCAAGGGAATTCGAGAGGGTCAGTCTCGTTCTTCGCGTCGAGCGGATTTACTGTATCAAAAATTCGCAATCACGCAGATTAGTGCTCGCAGTCGATCCGACCGGCATCATAGCTCATCCGGCTCTCGAGCGCAGGAGCGGAGCGGCCTGAGCAACGAGCCGGGCCGGCCATGAGCAACGACGACGGGGCATACGCCACTTCCTCAGGCTGGCAAGAAAATGGTGGCCACGCTCCACCAGCAGTTACGCCTCTAGAGGCCGCATCGAGCTCGCCTTCACCTCGTCTCAACCTCAGTGAAGACAACATCAACGCTATCTCCGGAAGCATTGCTGGTCTTGTGGCGGGAGTAGCTGTGTGCCCTCTTGATGTCGCAAAGACTAGGCTCCAAGCACAGGGCGGCTTCCAGTCGTTTGCGCGTTCGGCAAACCCAGAATCCAAGCTGGGCCTCAAGTATTCCGGCGTCGTTGGCACGCTGCGTACTATTTGGCTAGATGAAGGGATCAGGGGTCTGTACCGTGGACTCGGGCCGATTGTCATTGGCTACATTCCCACCTGGACAATCTACTTCACACTTTACGAGAAGACGAAGCGTAAGCTTGGGACCTTTAACGTGAGCCCGACGCTCCAGCACGTGGCAAGTGCCGTCACCGCTGGAGCATGTTCGACAATCGCCACAAATCCGATCTGGGTGATCAAGACTCGCCTCATGAGTCAGAGCAAGACAACTCATTGGCAGTACGTTAGCACTCTGGACGCAGTGCGGTCCATGCTGCGCAACGAAGGTATTATGGTGTTTTACTCGGGCCTTGGGCCAGCCCTTCTTGGGCTGACTCACGTCGCCATTCAATTTCCGCTCTACGAACGGTTCAAGATGGGCCTTCACGTCGACTCGGCCGGCACTGTCGGCAGTGGTGCAGGCATTATGATCGCTTCAGCGGCCTCCAAGGTTCTCGCCTCGTCTATTACATACCCCCACGAGGTCATCAGGACGCGCAACCAGATCCAGGTTGTCGGCAGTGGTTCACGCAAGTACCGCGGCATCATCAGTACTGCGCGCGTCATACTACGCGAGGAGGGTTGGCGCGCGTTCTATGCTGGGCTGGGCACTAATATGATCAGAGCAGTTCCCTCGAGCGTTGTGACCTTGGCCACGTATGAAATTGCATCGCACTATTTAAAGAAGAATTTCATCTGCGATGATGATGGTCTCACGGGCTTTCAATTGTGAGCGGTTGCCCTCTTCTGCATGTGCTTCGTCGCGATGCAGACGAACATGTACGATTGATGATGACAACGACGTGTCGGCGGCGATATGACCCAGCCGCTGGCCGGTCCTACACACGATGAAAAATCTACAACCAAATTGCATCGGTACGATTCGCGCACGAATCTACGTGGCGGCTCTCAAGTGCCCTGCACTTGTGTGCCAGCACAGCATTTACATAGAAATACAAGCATTGTTAATATGCCGGAATGGGAGTTCCTTCGCGTCGGAAGACCGCATACGGTTGTAGCTTATGCACAGTGTACCGCAAGCTGGACTGATGTAGAGGCAAGCTCTAAAATTTTACGCTACGAGGCAAGCATAAAAACGTTGGACGGGCGCAACGCATGGACGCATTGGCGACACACAACAGACCCCGTGGTATCTGCTTCCTAGGCTCTGCGCCCAGACCCCCTGGCAGCCGCTTCGCGGTCGAAAATCTAGAGTATCAGCCCAGCAACTGCGAAGCAGTTGCCACAGCGGTCTAGAACCAGAGCCCCAAGGAATTGGAGTTGTAAGTTCCACGTAATTCGCCAAAATACCATCACAGCCAAGGCTTTGCCACGCGCCCAGAGTCTCGGCGTTGCTAAGAGCGCCTGGTTGGATGCCTAACTGCAGTGGAGACTATTCCCAGTCCTACTAGGCGCTTTGCATGAACTACGTAGACGCCGCAGTTTCATCACCCGATAGAATAGAAACTAGAACCATGCATGCTACAAGACTTCGCAGATAACAAGGAAAACGTATATTGCACCATAAATCACTACAGGGTGTAAAGTATCACGACTTCTCCTGGTGGACGTGCTCGACAACAGTCTCGTCGATATGGGCAACCTCGGCACCGAGGACCTCGCCGACGGTCTCCAGAGTGTGTCCCTTCGTTTCAGGGTAGAAGAAGAAGGCAATAACAAGCTCAACGGCAATAACGCAGACCCATACAATGTAGTACTTCCATTCGATCGCTTCCATGGCGACAGGGTTCACAAATCCGTTGTAGATGAGAGTGAGACAAGTCACAATTGCTTGAATGTTCATGCCCTTTGCGCGCAGGTTGTAGGGAAGAATCTCCGTAAAGTAAAGGATCGGGAGACCGTTGAGACCAGTGCCGTAGCAGAAGTAATAAATGAAGATCATCGCCAGTACACCCCTGCCGAGGCCACCGTCCTCGAAATTCCTCTGCTGGTTAATGGCAGAGAGAATTGTCCAAATAATGTAAGTGATAAGCATTCCAGAGAAAGAAAACAGGAAAAGCGGGCGCCGGCCGACACGTTCGACAAGAGTGGCAAAGAACATGGCGCAGATCCAGTTGTAAGTCTGAAGACCGGCGTTGATGTACAGCTGCTCCTGGCTGTCGGTAATGCCAATGGAGTTGAGGACCAGGTTCAGGTAGTATGAGACAAGTCCATTGCCCGACATCTGCATGTTGACGGTGATCATGACCACCAGGAAGAGTCGCTTCTTGTTAGGTTTGGTACGCAGAAACTCCATGTACGACGTCTGCTTCTGCTCGCGTTCCATGGCCAGCTGAGCTGAGATCTCAGCCATTTCAAAGTCAACGAGCTTAGAGTCATTGTCGCCGCCAGCGTGGTACTTGATGAGGATCTTGCGCGCCTCTTCGTAGCGCTCCTTGTAGATCAGGTAACGAGGACTCTCAGGAACGAAATAGATCATGAGCAGCTGGATCAACGGAAGCGCTCCCTGACACAACGACGGAATTCTCCAAGCCCACGTGGTGTTCTTCATGTAGTTGGTACCAAGTGTCACCCAAGCGGCGATGATGGCGCCAAGGTACCAAAGCGTGTTGTAGAGCGCAGTGACGATGTGGCGGTGGGTCGGGAACGTCATTTCAGAAAGCAGCATCGGAGAAGCAAGGACACAGAATGCCGAGCCAAAGCCGATGATCAAACGGCCAACAAGGAACATGGTATAGTTCTGCGCCGCGCACTGGATCACGGAACCAATAACAAGCACCGTGGCACCGAAGGCAATAGGTAGCTTTCGTCCAAAGCGGTCGGCCATCCAGGGCGCAAAGGGCCAGGCAGCAACGCCACCAAAGAGCATACCGTTTCCGAGGCCGCCCAGATGCTGGCCCTTCGGATGGTTGAAGAAGTCCTGCCATGTGGTCATCGACTGGAGGCCGTTGAGCATCGAACCATCATAACCGTTGTTGGTGGACGAAAGCATACACAGTACCATAAGGAGGTTCAGCCTAACGAGATGGCCCTTCTTCCACCAGGGAATGCCATCGTTGGGCAGGTAGTCCTCTAGGACGGCGTTGTGGTGTTCGTTGTCGAATGCCTCGACGTCAACATCTTCAACTCGTGTCTCGCCCATTTTGCGTCTGGTTGACTGAAGCTCGATCGCTCTTGTGATATCAGCAGCAGGCTTCTTCGACTTTATATAGTTGAATCGCTCGTTGCCCCGCACCGAGCATCAGCATCATCGTGCCCCGCACCATATCTGCCGGCACAATTGGCCTGACCACCCCGCCTCAGGGTGATGCAGGTTTGAGGCTGGGACCCTTAAGCGGCTTCTAATCCCGGTGGCACGCATCGCTCAAAATTCCATTGAACAGACTTCGGCTACGTTTCTGCGACAACATGTAGTATGCGTTATGCAGTACCGGGACTTGAATTTGGGACAGAATGGTATCTTCCTGATACACATCCCGTATCGTGACCGGATTGACGTGCATGCCTAGTGTGGGGTACATGACTCCATCGGACGCGGCTGCCGCGTCCCCTCCCTCCCCCATCCCGGTTCCCGGGACAAATCACGTCAGCCAGTGAACACCAAAAACTGGGCGTGAGCCTCGCACAGGGCGCCACGTTGGTCCTCCGGAGTGGAGACTATGGGGCTTACTGCTGCCAAGACTTACGGCGCGAGCACCCTGCATACATTGTCGGAAAAGGAAGGATCACATACGGACACGGGGTAACGGAGATCTCCTCCTGGGCATGGATCCAAGAGCGGCAGAGTGATACTATCGCAAGCTTCGATCCGATCAGCGCTCGTAAAGACCGCGACGGCACCAGCCTCATAATGCTGATAACGGCCCAGCCATCCCACCCGCTTGGGCATGCGTGGCCAAGCCTTCAGACGTGGCGCTAGTGGCCTATGCTAACAAGCCTTCAGACATGGCAGTGCTAGCTGCCTAGGCTAAAGAATGATTGTAGACTAGCGTGACTCTCTGATCACAACATACTGATATTCCGTCCAGATCCATTGCGGGCTCTAACGGGACAGTTGTTGCCGCGCATGATCGACAACGCCAAGCATCTGCCAAAATTCCGCTTTGCTCTACCTTGTCGGAGGGCTGCTGGGTAAAATAGCGATTCTACCATCAAGCTATGGCTATTTACGTGAGCCGCCTAAAAAATAAATCAAAGCGATAAGTGCTCTATTGACAGAGTTCTGAAGATGCGAACTTCATGTATCCGCCGCGCCAGGGTCCAATAGGATGCGGGGATGATGACACACTGGCGTGTTGCACCGCTAGCGAACGAATCACATACGAGTGGCCCTTTCTTTTTTTTTTCTTTAAGATTAACGGGAGCTGAGTCGCCTGAGCGTGCGACAGTAGAATTCGGGAACTAGATTTACCACCTGTTCCGTGCGAGCTACCGGCAAGGGCCCATGAGAGCCATGCGTTGCACATGCTAGATCATGATCCGTGGGCAGCGCGCATAGGTATCTCCACATTTGCTGCAAGCTAATTTTACAGCGAGATTCGTGCGTTTGCGGGGAACCGATGTTCCGGATAAAATACGCAGGGACCGCTGACGGTTATTTCAAGTTTACCGGCGGGGATGCCTAGTATCAATAGCACCAGTCAGCACAGACTTCAGTAAATCTATACCCGTTACATACACTGAGAAAGCAGCACATTAGTCCGCCCTCGGTGCAGCAGGCCATTTTTTGAGCTTCAAATCCTAAAAGAGAACGGAGCTGTGTGTCGCAAGAAAACGGGTAACGGCACCCGATGCTGGGGCGTCTCGACCACAGATTCACACTGTGCACATTGTTGAGGGAGTGGGCCCAACATACAGGAAAAAAGGGCGAATTTACGAAATCCCAACGGGGATAATTGTCTCACAATGGCCCAAAACGGTATCGCAACCTCGCATTCATTCGTATATGTACTGGACCTGCCACAAGCATTTTGCTCTACACGGACAGGTCCTTGTCTATTACGTGCTTCCTAATACAGCTGATTGCTGCACGTTTATCCTCTTTAGCTAGTATACAGCGGAGCCAATGTCCCCGTTTTCCCGGCTGAAATAATCCGGCTGAGATCCCTGATGCCCGCTGCACGGCGCGGGGATTACTGTTTCGATCCTGTCTGAATTCGGATTGGCGCGCGAGCGGAAAAATCCTGCTGAAGCCGCAGTCGTGGCGGGGGCATGACCCCGCAGTTCAATCGCTCCAGCCTCCTCCAAGTGCACCGATGGCTTGCGAAAGGAGGTGACAAAGAACCTACCGACAAATCTGTAATTCTGATCCAACTGGCCCGGACGAGAGGTGCTGCGATTACTGTAACTCAGACTGAAAGCGAAATTATCACCACCAAGTAGTCGGATCGAATAGACAGTGTCGGTGGGCATCAAACCCAGACAACCTCACCCTCTCGGTTGACATTCTTGGAGATTGTTTCTAATGGATGATTGCTGTTGGGAAGATTTTTGTTGGGCCCACTTCTGTGTGAGCGAGCTATGAAGACGTGTCTGGCACGTGGTGTCTCGTAGTCTGATATGAACAATGTTAATAGTTCTTAAAACTTAAACACTCTATCCCACTGGTCCATGAGAGTAATCTCCACAACTGGACCCATAGAATTGTGCGCGAGGTCTAATTACTGACTTGTAGAGTGGGTCCGTACATGCTCGTGCGCGATGGAATTCGATATGCCGCGTGTTGGCCGGATGTAATATGAAGGTAAGCCGTTTCGAGCAAAGGACCTGTGAATCGGCTCACAGCTATAAAGAAAAACAAAACGATTTCATATGCCAGTACAAGAGCTTTCTTGTGCTTTCAGGCCCTGGGCAGAACTGCCATCCTGAAGCGAAGCAGTGCTCGAGAGTTTTTGAGTGTCTACAAGGTTCGCCTCAGGAAGGGCCCACGTGCCCATCGTGTAGTATAATCCCCCTACAAACTGCGCACTACCCTACTTCCGCCTCCTCCTCCCCCCCAACACAAGGGTCGCTTCAAGTATCTGAATGAGGAACTTTTTGACTAGGCTGTTGCGTACGGGCGCTAAAGGTGCGAAAACGTTTCGGGGCCATGAAAACTCCGATACATTTTACACTGTGGTTGGTCCTAGATCCTAAACCAAGATATTTATATTCAGCTGTGAGTTGGCAAGGACAAGGCAAAAAAATTAATTTTGAGCAAGCAAGCTCCATCGAAACTGTTCCATGAACTAGGTGGAAGCTCCCGGCAGAAATCGTCCGGGCGTGTTGCCGAAGAATAGAACCACGTGGTACTTTACTCGTATCAGAACTTCGCTTTCGAGCTCGGCTGTACTGTAGTACAGGGACAGAAAACGCGAAACAACCATGAAAGGGCCAAACACAAAAAAAGAGCCTAATGTTTTGATAAAGTTCAGTCTTCCGTCAGTGTCTATGCACAATATATGCATAATCTCCATCGATATGCATAATGTCTGTCGAGAATGCATTGCATTTACCTCATGGTTACAAAATCTGTATGAATTCCTATTATCACCAACTTATTCCCAGCCTCGTTGCGCAGAAGAACCTCGACAAACATCGCAAATTATGGCGGACGGTAGTGAAAGCAGCGCGGTGCAGGCGCCTACCCAGCCGCAGGTGGCGGCAAGCAATGGTCAGCCTCAGGCTAACGAAGCCCCGGCGGCGGGTAATCCCGCTGAAGGCGATGCCCAGATGGAAAGTACTCAGGAAGATTCTGATCGGATGAAGTCTCGGCTGGCTGAACTTGAGGCAGAGGCGGCAAGACTGAACGAGATGCATGACGACCTTCAGAAGAAGTCCGAGGAACTGAAAGAGGATAAAGATGAGGTCGACGCGCGAAGTGTGTATGTTGGCAATGTTGATTACGGCGCCACGGCTGACGAGCTGCAAAAGCACTTTGCTAGCTCTGGAACGATTAACCGTGTCACGATCATGATGGACAAGTTCACTGGCCATCCCAAGGGCTTTGCCTATGTCGAGTTTTCCGAGCCCGCCACGGTCGTCTCGGCGCTTGTCTTGAATGAGTCAATTTTCAGAGGCCGGCCCCTCAAGGTCATGCCCAAGCGAACAAATATCCCAGGCATGAGCGCTCGTGGCCGCGGCCGTGGGCGTGGTCGAGGAGGAAGAGGAGGATTCTATCGTGGTGGATATCGCGGCCGTGGACGGGGTGGCTATGCGCCTTACTGAATATGCGGCCTGTATTATGGGATGCTGGCGCGATCAAAGCCAGAGCCTGCTAGGGAACTATTAAAATCCATGTAGAGTAAGATAATGTCAGATCTTGAAGTACAGATGAGACGGGTCCGTGAAATGAAGATCGTTGATGTTCGCGCGCAGTATTGCGTTCGGGAAGCGCAAAGTCAACCCAAGCGGGTGCGGTTCTCTGTGCCTGGTAGCCTATAACTTAATTGGGCCCGTAGTCCAGCCCTTCTCGCCGAGGGGCTCGCGCCGCCAGCTCAGAGTAAGACTACCCACGTTTGGTGACTGCTCCTTATTGGCTGAGACGATGAATGCTGACTGCCATATATCAGAAGGCCGTAGTGGCGTGCTAGGCTGAGCCGTGAAGGGGTCAACAGTCCACGCCGAGTCAGGCACAATCTCCGCGGTTTCAAGTACTACCGTGGAGTCTGTTATGTTCTCGATCTGTGCCTCTACTGCGTAGATTCCCGGTCTGTAGCCTGAAACCTTCGTAGTTACGAAAAGCGCCGGCTTCGTACTGAACCGATAGGTCTTGCGGAAGGCAGTCGGTTCGGCGCCGTCCTGCGAATAAATGACAGTAATGGAGAGCGTGTACTCCCCAGGCAGTACCGGCTCGTATCGAAGTACATGCTGCCATGAGCCGGCGGGCTCCAGCTCGGCCGTTAGAGGGTCATGTACTAGCGGGACCGGCGTACGAGAACCCGGTACGGATATTTCCGCAGTGACTTTTATGCCCACAGGTTTCTCCGCCAATGTCGAGTTAACGGAGATGATGCATGCAAACGTTTCGCCAACGTAGACGTTTCCGAAACCGGGGATCGTCAACAACGATGTCGGTAGTCGAGGCTCTGTGGTCTTGCCGGGCACTGAAGTGTCCACTATATCGAGAGTTGGCCGCCCTAAGCGGGACACTTTGACATTGACCAGATGGGCATGAGGGCGCCCTGGTGCGTGGGCGCCGGACAATGCGCTCATTCGGAGCCGGCGTTGTACTGCTGGAGCGGTATGCTAGGTGATTGCAGCCGGGACGGGCGACTCAAGTTATAAAAATGGCGCATATAATCATGCATTCATGCAATTGAAACAGTGTGAAATCGGGCATACGACCTGCGCCTCAAAATGCCGATAATGCCGACGACAACGTCTTCGCGCGTACGGGAGACGTGAATGGGATATCTAGATCAGATTAAGCCGGCGGTGAGCTCTTCGCCTGTTGGCAAGGACGACAGCGACGGGGCGAATCGTGGTCTATCTATGCGGAGTGGCCCTGATCTAGGCGATCAATGCGTTTTTTGAGCCTCTTCCTCGCATGACGACGCAAAACGGAGGCCACCTGACTATTTATTTAGTGGCCCCAAAAAAGGCTCGAAAGTGAGCCGCTTGAATCATCAAGTGGGTAATCGCGTTTGTAGAGGGATCTGCGAGCGCATGGTAGCGGGGTTTTTAAGAGACTTACGCCAGGATCTATGTGTTCTTCATCCTGACCGCCTCCTTCGTGAATACTCGTTTCAGAGCTGCGCCCACTCTGCCCCCACCCTCGGGTTATCATGCGCTGGACCCTTGCAACTTGGGTACGTCTTCCCTGCCCTTGCTGCACACACGCCATGCTTATCTGGCCTGGCCGTTGGAGACCCGCATGTCTGATGACCTCGTTATCAGGAAGTGCATTGCGCCAACGGGCGCGAGGCTGGTCCGCGCGCAAGCCTCGGCGCAAAACGTCTTCTACGTTTTCAAACACATGTTGATTATGTGCAAAGTGTGCTAGCCCATATTGAATGTGGGCCGAAGGAGCTACCAAGCCCACGTGGTGAAGCAGCTGTGTCACTGTGTCAAGCTGGTAAATAACTGCACAACTTGGAGCCAGGATCAGGATCTAGCTTCAACATATGCCGACTTCGTTTTACATTATCTATCTCGCCAGAACCTGATACTACGAAGTGCCGTCCTTCACGGCAATACGTTGTCGGGCCAGCTACCGACCCTGGACGTGTTGGGGCCCGATCTTCGTCGATCTCGTGCTTACACATATAAGCCACATCGATAATTCTGCGACATTGTTTCAAGTTGAAAAAAGCCCTGTGCTGCAAGCAGCTAGTGTACACCACACTCAAAGGCTGTTAGACCGCGAGCTCTGTTTCACCGCGCAACGAGTGCATATCAAAGATAATTGAGCATGATCGGATCAGCAAAGGTAAAATGGGTGAATCCAGAAAAGACAACGAGTGCAGCTATGAGATCGCGAAAGGTAACAGTTGCCCTAATTCCCGCCAATTGTCGGATGTGCTCGGCCCTGAAAAATTCCAGGGCCCCGACGGATCAGGAAACATGACTTTTCGGGGGACCGCGACGCATCTTCCACGCCCTTAGAGACGCGTTGACCTATTCCAGATGTGAGAAGAAACAAAAAAGAACTCATAACAAAGCGTGTCGTAAATTTTTCTTGATTGACTATCGCAGTAATAAATGCACAGCGCACTTGTGCCTTGCAGGTAACTATGTGGAGTTCGAGATGACCTGCAAGCATCTGCTACCACCCGCCATTGTGCAATGCGGAGATGACGTGCAGTCCTGGTAGCAATCGCGCGCATCTGGAGAGAAGGTAGGCATTGCTTTCACGGATAGCGATGGCTCAGTGAAGCTGTAACGCTTTTGAGCGCCGGGTATGATCACGTGGGAGATGTAGAAGAGAGGGTACATAGCTTGTTACTTGGTGGACCAGAACGCTTCAGCACCTACGCACATGGATATCCACTGGGGCTCCTACATCATAATACGCTGATACAGCCTAGCACTCTGTGCACTCGGCCACACAGTTGCATTGAGTACGACTGAGGGGCGTACGTGCATTTGGCGCCGGACTGAGGCGGCTGAAGTCCCGCGGTTCGTTACGTGAAAGTACCTTGGTACGGTGCCACAATTCAAGGTCCTAGAGGGGGTAGCCTGCATACGGTAATAAAGCTCGTACAACTAGCTCCGCGCCTCATCCACGCTTTCTGCCTGGGATGACTAAGCGCGTTTCTCCACAACTGGTCCCTGCAGTACGGCCTGTAAGCAGATGCATGACTTTGAGACGACGGTTCTGACGATGAAAATCAAAATATACATACGCAGCATAGTGAACTCATGCAGATTGTGGTAGAAGATGGTCGGCATCAGGCTCCTGTGAGCCGATCAGAGTCTGAAAACTAGCACAGACCAATACTGGGCCTCTGTGAGGTAGTGAACCTTAAAAAGGGCCTTGCAGCGACTACGACGCGCGAAGGGGCTATTGGCACCCCTGGCATGTTAAGCAGACCGTCAAAGCTCGCGATAGCTAATCAAGCACTGCAACAAGATTTCTTCAAGTGCCGGATCAGCGGAAATGCCAGACAGGTGCTCACGAGACAGCCAGTTAGTGCCACGCGACACCTGTATAGCCGGTGCATCGCGTCCTACGCCATGTGCTGGCAGGGCAACTGTAAATCGGCATGCCAGGCTGGTCCATTGTGGCCGGGCCAACGGCCAGCTCAGCATTACGGGCAAGGTGGCCCCGCGCAAAGCGCTCGTCGCCGACTGACAATGGGACTGGTTGCCAAAAAAAGAAAGTACCGGCAAGCACGGCGATACGACCATATGCGCGGCGCTAAGCACTGAGAGGGCAAGGACGCATAAGTGCCACTGCGTTGTGTGCACGATCGGAGGGGGGCTGGGTAGATTAGGAATGTGACGACCAGCCGGTTCGGCATTGTCAGGAGATAGGCGGTACGAGGCAAAGAGAGGAGAGCAGTGAAAGGAGAGGCGTCGCACGAGAGAGAGCGAGAGCGGGTGCGTGTAAGGCTTTGTGAGCCGACGAGAGGAGGCGACGAAGTACTTGTAGAATAGCCAGCAGCAGTGATTAGACGCGCCACAGGTCCCCGTGATTGCATGATGGTGGAGGAAGTCGCAGTGACGACGATGGCGACGGCAGCGAGCGCGCCAGCGACAACGACGATGGCCACTGGTACTAAGACGACGACTACTACGCCCGCAATGCCGAGTATGGCTGCAACGAATATGCGGACGCCGGGCGGCGCCGGGCCAGCGCCCGCGGAGCCCGATTCACATGGTGGGCTGTTTGATGTGTCCCCGGAAACATCACGGGATACGTCGGCGAGGCTAGGCGGCGGCTCGACGCCTCGGTCCGAACCGTCGCTTTCTCTGCTGTACCCGGACACAGCTCCGCGGTCAGCGTGGCGGCCGCAGGTCGCCGCCTGGATCAAGAAGACCGATCCGCTTTTGCTGCGATCTGTACGCGCGTGGGCTGAAGGCTCTGGAGGAGATGAGGAGCGTACCGCTAGTAGTAGCAGCACTAGCACCGGCTCCTCAGTCGCTGTTCACGCAGGCGTCAAGCGGCGGCATAGCTCTCTGAGCGCGCCCAACTATACCACGGAATCCGCTACGATGGCGGCCGGCGGCGCAGGCGCCGCGATCGGCGGAGTGCCGTCCGTTACGACTCCCATTGACGAGATACCGCCATCTCTGGTTGTGGGAGGCGCCGCCGCCGTGCCGCGCACCGCCTCGGTAGGCGGCCGAGGCGTTGTGTCGCTCCCGTCACCGCCGAGCTCGCCCAGCGGCATGGACGACTATGGCACTCCGGCCGCGTCTGGAAATGGCACTAAGCGTCGCTGCATATCGTGTGGAAACGACAACAGTCCCTGTTGGCGGCCCAGCTGGAGTCCGACGGCCGGCCAGCTGTGCAACAGCTGTGGCCTTCGCTACAAGAAGACGAATGCGCGGTGCGTGTCCAAGGCGTGCGGGCGCATCCCCGCCAAGGGCGAGTGGGCGACGATGAAAAACTTGGCAGTGCGTGTCAACGGCAAAATGAACTACTCGTGCCTGGCGTGCGGGGGTCATGTTGAAGTTGGCGAGCGCAACTCCTCTGCCTAGAAGCGAGGCAGACAGATTCTGCTGTTTGGAACTCTATCGCTGAGGTCGTCAGTATTTATTTTTTTACTTTTTTGTTAGTTTGTGTTTGGGTAGGCTGTTTTAATATTATCGTTGATTTCTGGTTGCACGAAATCAGTCATCTGGGTGTATAATTTGCGAGCTCATATGAGGGCCGGGCTGGGTGCTAAGTGGAACGTGCTTCCCACAGCCAAGCCTCAAGCCTTCCCCTCTCCCGCGCGACAAGAGATCACAATATCTAAGTATTCTCGAACCAGACATCGCACTAATTACGCCATGCGGTATTCACGAATCTCGGGAAATAGATCGAACTGGACAGTATCCTTCACGAACAAACTAAGCAATAATCTAGGGACTTGATGGGACAATGGCTCTAAGAGGGTTTGACTTTGGGCCTCTCGCCATTCCAGCACGCGGTTTGGCCGAGCACCGCTCTCACCGCGTGGCAACGGCGGGGAGTGCGGGTTGGTCTCGCAATCTGTGCGGCGAGCCGGTCAGCCGCGTTGCAATACTGTACCGTTCTGGACAATCAAAGCTCCAGGACAGTGACACCCTGGGTCCCCGTGAAGTTCTCAAGGCAGCCTTTGATGACGCGGCGTTGGTGCGCGTCTGTCGTAGCTTGCTTTGGGCCATTGGCCCCAGCAGTATCGCAAGCCGTATGCCTCAGGGCAATGTGCTATTTGGACCTATGTGGCTTTACATGTCCATACAAGTGCACCATGGCCGGATGACACGCTTGCAGCGATCGTTTTCGTGCTATAGTCCACGGCCTGTATGGCATATTGGCGGTGTCTCACTTAGAACACCTCATCTATGCATGGAAACTTCCCGGAGCTCATGGGCGCCTTGCGTTACGGATGGTACTGTCGCGAGAAATGGGCTGTCGGCCGCGATGACCATCACTACGATGGTCTCACGGAACCTAGCAACTGAACCTATCTGACGGTACGGCACTGGTGCTCAAATCAAATGCTCTACGGTATCGGATTCTGAAAATCTTCACGAGAACGCTGATCTGCTACGAGCCCTCGGGTACTGAACTTGGGATCGGCAGTATGCACCAAAATCATGTGCCAGACCGTGGCGTTTCATGACGTTTGCTTCCTCGGGCTGGTACAGACGAATGTCTAGTGGCAACGAATGACACTGAGTGAACGTCGCACTCAGCGCTTCCATTCAAGTCGAATGAGATCGTGGGGAACAGCTACGCTCGTATTAACTATAGTGTGAGCTTGAAGAAGGGTTTCAGTGCCCGTCATTGCGTTACACTTACGCTCGGACAGTGCCTTTCCTACAGGAACCTCTTGTAGTCACCCTCGGCTTTGTATAATACATACAGTATTTATGTTGCATATCACCTTTACTTGCACATGCATTTTAGCAAAAAAAGTACAAAAAAGCGGAGTTGAAAGTGCCTCGGTTAGCCCCACGTTTTCCAACTAAAGCTCGTTGAGCCACCAAAGCGTCGCGGCATCTGACGTCCCTCGCTAATCCACTACCTCTTCGTCACAGCTGTCGCAGCCAGCCCATTGCTGACGCGCGCTCTCTCTTTAGAGGTCCAGATTCAAGATGGCTTCCCAAGCGGACCGTGATCCGCCCAAGAAAGGCTGGCTCAGGGCCTACGAACGATTCCTCCTCAAAAATGCGAGTCAGATCTCTTCCATAGAGTCGTCTGTGCGTTCCTTGACTCTGATTTTGCCTGGACGCTATCAGGATGTCGAGATCGCGTCTGAAGCTTGTATGTTGAGCTGATACTGGAATGCATGAAGCAGCTTGCCAGCTGATCTTCACGACCGATCGACTAACGTCAGTGTCATCAGCACTTCAAATCTTGGGAATGTACCACGATAAGATCCTCGCCAAGGCTGCGAGGGCAGCTGCCAAGGAAAACCCCAATATAAAAATAAGCGCCCACAACAGGTACGCCGAATACCAGATGAAGCATGACCCCACGTATACCGTTCTATCGATACTGATCACGCTCACCCGCTATACTGAGCTTCTGTGGGAAACGATCTCAAGGCGCAAAGGAGGCGAGAAGCTGCGCTGGAGGGTTGTCCTGTCGATTGAATGGTTCAAGGCGGTGCTGCGGCTCTCACTCGTTTATCACTCCAAGAAACCGTTGCTCACGCCGCCCATGCCAGAGCGCGAGTTTGATCCCGAGGAGACGGAGAAAGCCCACAAGCTCGACTCGCCCATGGCGCAATGGAAAATGCCGCGATCAAAGATGGTCCTGCCGGCCACGCCTCTCAACACCCGAGAGTTCCTGTCGTCCAAGGTCCTTAAGACCGAGGACGTGCGCTCTCCCATGTTTCTGCTGCGGAATATTGCGACTGCCAAAGGCAACGCAGCCGAGATCTTGACCATTATGCGACCAGTTATCTACGCCGCGCTCGCTTACAAGTACCGCCGTCGTCCGCGCAACTGGACGCCGTGGGTCGTCGCTGCCGCCATCGAGTACTTCGCGCAGCAGCTCATGGTTGACGGCTACATTGAGTCGGTACCAGGTGGACTCCGTGGCTTGACAGACCTAGAGCATGACGAGATTCGCCGCCGTCGTTCGAGTCTGTGGTGGTGGACCGTCCGCGGCGCCGCTTACCAGTCCATCACGCGACCCATTCTCAACAGCGTCGCCACTCGCACAGAAAAGATCCCGCTGGTGGGTCTCTTTGGCACGATTCTAGCTGATTACCTCTACTTGCTCGACACGTATCACTTTTCAGCGTCGTCGCTCTGAGCTCCCTACGTGCTCTGACTGCATCATGTATATATGCATGTTCTTGTGTTTCATAGACCTTTGTCCTCGCCCTTCTAAAGTTAAACCGACTACGACAGTCGCGCGTCAACAGCGCTTTGTAACCAATGCCGGGGCGCGGCAGTGGCGCCAAGATTCGGCACCTGGGGCTGTGCCGCAAGGAAACCTTGTTCTCGTAAGCCGGACTGCTCGACGCGCATGGTGAGATCATCACTGCTATTCTAACGATGCTTCATGGCTTGGCGTTTTGTTTGCTTCACTGGATTGCCTTAAGGGCAGCGTTCTTGGTCCCGGACTCAGGCAAATACGACTTTTGGCTCTCCTCGCTACAGGACATCTAGCACGTGGCCCATGTTGTCTCGCTCCAGCGTGTCCTGGCGTGGCAGGAAGAGCGTATCTAGAGCGTTGACCATATTCTTATTCCGCCAGGCAGAAGTGCCGCCACGGCGGGCAGGTTTTTAAATTATTACGATCAATGTGCGTTTTGAGCCGCCTGGAAACACAGCACAGTTTTCCATCTAGAACAGTCGGTAGTGCCCTGTGGCGAGCGCCGCTGCGCGCTGCGCCATTTGCCGCCATCTTAGGGAGCCTGAGCCGCTATGACACAGCAGGGCCTTTCGCCAGCCTTCGCACGTGATTTGTCACTACTTTTTCCCCCCACACCCACTGCCAGCGCCGCGGGGGCTCCCGAACCTTCTCCTCTAATTAGGAATTAGGCTGTACCTGATTTGGCACAGCCTTTTTGGTCGTATGCGAGTCAGCTTGAATACGATTGGGGCGGGCGACCGTCGAGCACACGTCCACCCCTCTAGCGCTGCGTCATAAGTAGGCAGATCACCGCCCATTATTGATGATCCCTCGGTGACAGGTGCTCGCCGTCTAGTATGTACCCTCATCGCCCTTTTGTCTTGGCGTTTGGGCTAATGCTTGCTTCGGTAGTTACCAGGAGATTACGAATGTCGCAAGAAAGAAGAAAATGATTCAGGTCCTAGCTAAAGCACGCAAAATCTAAGTGTGACAGTACGCCTCCGATGTTGCTCGTCGGGGAAGACCGCTGCAGTGGGGTCCAATTTTCTGCACTTTTTCGGAGCGTCGGTAATCCGGTGAAAGCCCTAATCGAACCGCGGCCGTGGCTTCTAGCCCTTCCCGACTCCGCCCGCAAAGCGGGCCGTGCGGGACTGCACTAAACGGGAAATTTTTGTAAGCACTGACTAACAATTCGGTGGGTTAAGAGAGCAGCCTGAGTAAGCACCTAAGGGAAAGGGCGAGCCACAGACTCTTGATGTCCCAGCAAAAAATTGGACTTATAAATACTGGCCCTCCCAGTTGAGACACGTTTGCAACGAAACAGGAAGACAAAAAGGAGGCAAAAAGCGGGAGAACGTCGAGTACGGCACGACTACGGCGCGTGCAGTGCGGTTGGCGTTGGCGTGAGCGGTACAGGCTCCCTTTTTCTTTTTTTTAGAAGTTTCTGAACTGCTGTGCGACTGGCAGTTTGGCTGTTAGTCCGAGCGTTCGCAAGCAAGGAGCTCGTTGCTAGAGACTGGCTTAGTCCGGTTGCAAAAAGGCAGTCTATTCAGACAACGACAAACCACCACTTTGGACGTAGCGAATTTGGATTCAGGAGCCCTCTCTCTCTCACTCGATCTGTGACATGTTGACAGCCGATCGCGGTTCTCCCATGCTCTCGAACGCCGGCGTGGCATCGAGCGCGCATGGCGCCAACGGCGGCGGTAGTACGCCGTCGGTAAACACGGCGGCGACGGCGCGGAGTGGAACAAGTGGCAACGGCAACAACGGCGCTATGTTTAAGCTCAAGACGATGTTCGGTGTCAAGGGCGGGCCCAAGAAGGCGCGGGTGCCGGGCGGCAGCGCAGGTGGCGAAAGCAGCGGCGCTAGTAGTGCCGCGAGCACGCCACCCATGACGCCTGTTTCGGCAAGCGAACAGGAGGTGGAGACGGTGATTCCGGCGCTGATGAAACTGTCAACGCAACAGCAACAGCAGCAGCATTTGGCCCCGCATGCGTCGCATGCGAGCACGGCCGAGCTGTCGCGGTCTGCTACACCCTCGAATGCGTCGGGCCGTCGCATCACGATTCACGAGGACGGCCGCCACGAGCACCTGCTTAAGAGCACGCGGCGGCAGGAGAAGCTTGGCCGGATGCTTCGCGACATCATTGGTTCGGGCCAGAACATTCGTAACGACGCTGTGTCGGCGATGCCAGAGCTGGCTGGAAACCAGCTGTCGCTCATGTCCGGGCTTGTATCAGCCATTGAGTCTGGCAAGAAGGATGTAGATGGCATTGTTCGCAACGGGGGAGGTCTGGTGGCTTCGCAGTCTCAGCAACAGCAGCAACAGCTGCTGCCTAACAACAACTCCTCTGCATCGTTGCTGCAGAAGTATGGCAAGTGCCAGGAGGTGATTGGCAAGGGTGCGTATGGTGTTGTGCGCGTTTCTCACAAATATGACACGGTAGCGCGCCGTGAGGTTTTGTTCGCTGTCAAAGAATTCAAGAAGCGACCGTCAGAAAGCGAAAAGGAGTTTTCCAAGCGCCTGACTTCGGAGTTCTGCATCTCATCGTCACTTCGTCATCCAAACATCATCCACACGCTCGATCTCATGCGGGACGCCCGCGGCGTGTGTTGCCAGGTCATGGAATACTGCGCTGGCGGCGACCTGTACTCGCTGATTTTGGCATCTGGAGGCGGCCTCGAGGTTATCGAAGCTGACTGCTTTTTCAAGCAGATTGTCCGCGGTGTACAGTATATGCACAGCATGGGCGTCGCCCACTGCGATCTGAAGCCCGAGAACATCTTGTTGACGTGCTATGGCTCCGTTAAAATCAGCGACTTCGGCAACGGTGAGTGTTTCCGCATGGCCTGGGAGAAGGACATCCACATGAGCACAGGCGTGTGCGGGTCCAAGCCGTATATTGCGCCGGAAGAGTTTCGCGAGCACGAGTTTGATCCGCGCGCAGTCGACGTCTGGGCCACAGGCGTCATCTACATGGCCATGCGCACCGGCTCGTACCTTTGGAAGGTGGCCATTCCCGAGGAAGATCCGTTCTACCGGGATTACCTGCAGGGGCGCAAGCATTCGAGTGGCTACGAGCCGATCGAGTCGCTCAAGCGCGCCGAGTGCAGGAACGTTATTTATTCGATCTTGGACCCAGTGCCGAGTCGCCGCATTACGGCAAAGCAGGTCTTGAACTCGGAGTGGGGCCGCAGTATTGCAATTTGCGATGCTGGAGAAAAAGGCTACTAGTACAGTTGGCCAAGGCCCCCGGGTGCGCTTTGCACATAACTATTTCTATCGGCGCTAGACGCCGTCTTGTAATAGCCACATAGAAATCTTGCCGGCTGAACATATTTGCCGGTGGCCTGCTACGGCTATCTTGTTTTCTGGTCGTGGTTGGGAAGCGTAGTCTTTTCTACGCATGACCGTGAGCATGATCTGTGACTCGGATCGGCGGGGAACTGATAATGGGACTTGGGATGGTGTGGCCAGTCATGGAAAAGGCACATGCCCTCGCACTACTTTAGTCAGTGCACTCGAAGCAAGAGTTTGATTTGAGTGGACCGGCAATTGTCGTGCGGTCGGAGTTTCAGCTGGAGCTCTCGTTGGAGTGCCGGTTGGGCCGATGGTCGCGCATCCAAAGCCGATCAGGTCCGTCGACTATGTCGAGCAAGCACGCATCGATACCTGATCCTGCGGCTGGCTATTTCCCCAGTCCGGCGTCACACCGCGACAAAATTCATCTACATACAACCGTCCAACTCGCGTCATAGTTATCTATGTGCTAAAAGTCCTGGAAGAGCTGCTCGTACTGGTCGCGGCCCTGGACACCATAGTCGAGCTCTTCCTCGGGGTAACGGTCGAACAAGCTAGCGTCACCCACGCCGGCCTGGATCGGTGGTTCGTACGGCGTCTCAATGTCCTTGGATAAGAGCTTCTCCCAGATCACTTCTGAGAACCACGGATGGTTCTTGATGTCAGAGCTGCCGCCCTGAAGGTTACCTAGCCGCCGCGTGAGGTCCTTTGTGATGAGTCGCTGAAGCAGGTCTGTTGCATCCGGGTGCAGGTACGAAGGATACCGCACGTTTCCGAGTAGAATGTTCTCGTACGTCTTCATGGGCGTCTGATCGTAGAATGGCGTGTAGCCCGTGAGCATTTCGTAGATGAGAATGCCTAGCGACCACCAGTCGACAGACTTGTTGTAGGGCTTGGTAGTGACGACCTCGGGTGCAATGTAGTCGGGCGTGCCGCAGAGCGTCCACGTCACGTCGGGCACCTCCTTTGCAAAGCCAAAATCGGTGATCTTGATGTGGCCATTCTTGTCTAGCAAGATGTTCTCCGGCTTGAGGTCGCGGTATATGATGTTGTGAGAGTGGAGATACTCGAGCGCCAGAACGACCTCTGCGGCGTAGAACTTTGCTACTGGGTTGGGAAACCGCTGACTCTTGCGCAGCAGCGAAAAGAGCTCGCCGCCCTCAATGTAGTCCATGACCATAAACAGGTTGCGGGCATCCTGGAACGTGCCCCACATGCGCACCAAGAACGGGTGCTCGACGAGCTTGAGCATCCTGCGCTCGTCGTTTGTGTGCTCTACCTGCTTCATCTTGACGATCTGTGCCTTTTTGAGCACCTTGATCGCATAGTACCTGTTATTGTGGACCGAACGAACGAGGTGGACACGGCCAAACGAGCCGGTGCCGAGGGTTCGCAAGATTTGGAAGTCCTGCAACGTGTACTTGCCCTTGGACACGGTCGAGCGGGTTAAGCCCGACGACGCCCCCGAGGCTGTTGCAGTCGCCGGGTGGGCGTGCTGCTGCTGCTGCTGCTGCTGCTGCTGTGTTTGCGGCTGGGCGCCGGTCGTCTGCTGCGCCATTGTCGAAGCCATTGGGACGCCAAAGCCGGGAGAGATTGCGCGCTGGCTGCTGCTACTGTGCGCGCTGTTATGGTAGGTGCTGTAGGGCGAGAGCGAGTTTCCTGACTGCGGAGATAGGAGATATGACGCTGGATTGCTGCTGCCGGTGCTGCTTTGGGCAGACGCCTGGTCCGAAGGCGGATGCGACGTCGTGATGCTGGTCGTTGAGCGATCTGCTGCCGAAGTTTTGTAGTGAACGGCCGGCAGCTCAGGCTGCTGCTGGCACTGGTGAAGACCTTGAGCTTGAGCTTGAACCGGAGCCGGAGCCGGAGCCGGAGCAGGGTGCTGGCGATGCGAGTGCTCCTGGTGTTGCTGGTGGTGCGAGTCGCTATGAAACTTGGCGAGAAGACGCTTGTGCATGCGATTTCTCGCTCAATCGATGATGACGGTGCTGCCTGCACGCTCCGAGCAAAAAGACAAAGAGGGCGGGGCGGCCGATGAGGATAGATGCCGGCAGCAGAGGGAGGACGGCAAGCGGTTGCTATGCTGCCACTCGAGTTAGAGGGGCGATTGAGTGTGTTGGCGGGTTTTGCGGGTGCTCGATCGCCCGGCAGCGCGTGCTGGTAATGAGGCGGACAAAAAGAAAAGGCGTATACCAAAAGCAGAGCTGGCGAGAGAAAGCGGGGTGCGAAGCCACCAGGCCCAGGGTGTCCTTCCTCCCAATGACAACACTTTACCCAGCCGGGAGGAGGCCGATGCGGCCGGCCGGGTCTGGCGGCGGGTTGGGTTGGCTGTTGCCGCCGCCCGATCGGCGCGGCCTGGATTTGTTGCCATGACAGCGGCAAGGGTGGGACGAAGGTCCACCAGCTACGATGGGGTGCAGTTGGCGTGGGGTCGAGGGGTAGGCTAGGGAACACGCTAGATGGTCAGCCATCGGTGCTTCGGGGCGCGATCACTGCGACACCATTTCGAAAAGTGCGTAAACCGCTGCGACTGTTGTTCCGGGCCAAAAGGCGACAGCCACGACTGTCGTGGTGAGTGCAATTAGGGCCGGGGCCACTCGCTGTTTTCCAGAGATTGGGACGAAACTTAGTGTCGTTTCGTAACGGGCCCAATCTTCAATGCCGAAATAGCATATATATAGATCGCAAAACGTCTGTCACCTATCTGCTCAAATCCGGGAGCAGGCAGACTTCCGTGCCGTATGCTCATGCTTCTCGGAGTGCAAAATGCACGCCGCCGGTCATTTCAATGTGCATCGCATGGAGCTTCCTCCGCCCGGTTTGTTTGGCCGCGCTATCCCAACGCCAAATTCACAAACTCCCTTGTTACACCCGTTATATAGTACATAAGACCCGCGCGCGTGCCAAAAAAATAAAACAAAAAATGCCGCTGCCAGTGTCTGGCAGACGAATCATTTCGTGTCGCCGCCATTGGACGCGGCCTCAGCCTCGGCCTGCGCAGCAGCAGCAGCAGCAGCCGTTGCGATCGCCTCATGTTCGGCCGCTGCTTCGATGGCAGCGGCAGCAGCGGCGTGCGTGTCGTTCTGATGGCCAATGGCCTCGGCGCGCTGGTGCAGAAACGCAAGAATCTCCTCAATGCGGCCGAGCACGTCGATGGCCGGCGTCGGCGAGTCGTTCTCGACAAAGCGTTTGAGCATATTGGCGCAGAACACGGCGTCTCGGATCGTTGGTTTCTCGTCCGAAGACACCGCATCTCCATCAGAGCGACGGTAAAGCTTGCGGGTGGATCGCAGGTTGAATCGCTCCTTGAACGCCATGATCCACTGTTCGTTGAGGTCCGGCACAGCGAGCGCCGGCTTGGACACCGGGTCTGTCCGCTCGAGCGACCGTCGAGCCTCCTCGATGATAAAGGCATCGGTTGGCGACACGCCCTTGGACTCGGCCATCAGTACCCACTCAAACAGATCCTGCTCAATTGAGTCCCATGTGCGCTTGGGCGGCCGGTACGTGGGCCGGCCGTTGCGGCGATGCGACGGCGCGTCTTCGTCGGCCAGGCGATGGTGCTGGCGAATGACGCGCGACACGGTCGACTGGTTGATGCGGCGGTGGTACTTTCGCATAAACCAATCAACACACTCGGTCTGGGTCGGGCGCGGCTTGTTAGGCTGATGGTAGAACGTGTACAGGTCGCGACGCTCCTCGGCAGTCAGTGGTCGGCTGGTCTTCTCGCTGGGCGGCTCGGCGCTGTCGATGGAGAACGACGCACGCTCGACGTTGGGCATCTTGACATCGCCCTGCTGTTCGCCAATCTGGCCCGCAGTGGCGGCCTCGGACGCGGACGGTGAACCTTCAACCATTGGTTTATGTGTGTGCGCTTTCTCTTAAGACTCTCGGGATATCAGAACGTATACTTTGCGCGATCTGCTCAAAGTTCTCTCGATGAGCGGCAAAACGCACTATCAAACGAGTTTCCGACAGTACACACGCCTATTTTCTCGTGCACCTTATGTTAATTTTTTTCGGGTTCTGTGCACAAATATCTTCGTCTCGCGTGTCAGTCGTGCGCTTTTAACAGACGGCGGCTCACACAGCTCAAAATCGTACCGATGCCGAATACAGGTTTTCTCAATGGCTCGAAATGAAACAAACGACCAGCAAGAACGACTCACACAGAGACCCAAGGTTCACGTACTTTTGCGTTACGATGGTAGGCGGCAGGTTGGCACCGCAGGCAGGGCAGGCAGCTAGGCAGAGAGGCGGGCCGCGCGTTGCAGTGAGGCAGCCTCATCCCCTAGCCCAGCACAACTCGGTATGTGCATGGTATGCCCGTACCCATGGGTGCATGCCAGCTATTGCAGGACCGGGTCCGTGGTGGGGCTTTGGGTGAGCAAGGAGCCGTCTTTGAATGCTTGAACACAGGGCCGGCGCCACGCAGCGCGTGGCCCTGTGTACGCCAGTCTTGTAGCTTCCTCCGGTGCCTCGCTCGGCTGGCCTGGCGCCGCCGGCTGCACCGCCTTGGCAGCGGGGCCCCGCCGCGCATACGGATCGGGCATATGCCATGCAGTTTCCGCCAGGTTAAGCTCTGGCATCAAGAACAAGGCGGGTCCCGAGGCCGCTCGGCGAGCTCTGACTATCTGTGGGCTAGCACTCGCGCCTTACGAATAGGTTTTTAGTGGTCTTTTCTCTGCTTGAGATGTCTTAAAGCGACAAAGCGTGCCCTCCGTTGCGCATCGTTGCGTGCAAGGGATGCGCATGTGCGTGGCGTGGTCGGACTCGATTGCCGTATGCGTGAATCAATGCTGCCCTAGCGGCTTATGCCTGCAAGGCGCATCCGATCCCGCGGCGCACCCTTGCGACCGGCCACGTCGGTCGGCAGAATTAGTCGATAAAAAGCGCTACTATAGACTCTTCAGCTGTTAAACGGAGCTCCAGGCGTCCAACAAGGGCTTGTTTGGACCTTGCTGTGTGCCAACGAGATGGTTTACGCCGTCTGCTTCAGCATCGGGCCCCTTATGGGCAGGGGTAATGCTCTGATACAACGAGACTCAGGGCCATGCATACGATTCGCGGACCCGCATTCCGGTGGCCTTTAAAGCGCTCAACAGAGGCGGCATTGGGGGTAATCGCGCTGTTTCGGGTACGAAGGCCGCTTGGAGTGCCCATTAGTATGCCGTCACTCTGAGGGTGACAGATGGCCGGCCTAACGTGATGGCCAGGCGGGTGTTCTGCGACATGCCAACCTGGTCGCCGCTGATATGCGCGCACGCATGTTGCACCGATTCGGTTGGCACGCCCTTATCCGACTGACCCTATGGTTTGAGTCGCTTGCGGCATGCTCGCTCCGCATTGCAGCAATGCAACTTCGCGGGAGGAATGCAGAGACGCGTAGAGTGCAAAATGCATACTGTAGAATCAGGCGACACATATCCACAGATTGCTCCCATGCCTTTCCCAGGCGCTCTGCGGCGTCCTCCGCAGATTCGTTCCATTTTCATGCAGTGCAGTGTATGGAGAAGTCTTCTGGCTAGTCGTCCGATGGCCATTTCTGACTAATCGCGATGTGTCACATGGTGGGCCCCGCAAATTCTCCAGCTAATACTCGCCAGTGGCCGCAACTGTAAATGGGCCGGCGAGGAGTCGAGCACTGTGGAAGCGAACCAATGTCTAGGCGTATGCATAGCGGATGCACATTATAACTGCTGTCGTAATATGGCCTTAACGGCTTTGCTATTGTACGTTGATCGTCTGATGGGCCCACCAGGGCATCCTGTAGGCGCCAAACATAACAGCTGGGCCCTGACAAGCACGCTTATTGGTCGTATCAGTACCGACTTGACGCTCGGATAAGATGGGAGATGATGGTGCAAAAGACGTCATCACCCCGGAGTATGACGCCGATCTACCCCCACGGAGCTGAGCGCGGGGACCCGCCAGGCCGCACTTCTGGCCCTTCCAGTAGCCTCCACCAGATGCGTTATGAATTTAGTATTATAAAACACACTGTGTAAACAGCTGAGCAGCGCAATTGTACATTTTCTCTCGGACTCCGACGGCGTTAAAATGACTGCAAGTGGAGGCATACCCCATGCACTGTTTCAGTCATCGAGACTTTTGTCAGAAACCCGCCAGCCCCACTAAAACTACTGTTTCTCCTCACACCAAGATCTCCTGGTTCTCCGTAAGAGCCCTGTAGCTCTTTTCTTTCTCATCCTTTAAAGGCTCCTTTAACTACAGGCAAGGCGTTGTCAAAGAGATCATGCCGCGCAAGGTCCATACCTTCCGCGAGCAAATGGAGGGCTTCCCCTGGGGCCAGGTGCTGGTCATGGCGGTTGTGCGGATATCAGAGCCTATTTCGTTCACGTCACTATTCCCATACATCTACTTCATGGTCAAGCGGTTACTGGGGGGAGAAAACGTCTCGGAGGTTGCGCGCTATGCCGGCTATATCTCAGGTACGTTTGCACTGTGCCAGTCCCTGACAGGCGTGCATTGGGGCCGCGTTTCGGACCGCTACGGGCGCAAGCCCGTGCTCGTCTTCGGTCTCATGGGATCTATGTTCTCGCTGTTGCTCTTTGGCACCTCGCAGACGTTCTGGGCTGCCTTGGTCTTCAGATCAATGGCGGGCCTTCTCAACGGTAACGTCGGCGTCGTGCGGACGGTTATTGGCGAGATAGCTACCGAGAGACGCCATCAGCCCGTGGCTTTCTCCGTCATGCCGCTCATGTGGCAGGCGGGCTGCGTTATTGGGCCCATGATTGGCGGCTGGCTCGCCGACCCAGTAGAAAAGCACCCTGATTGGTTCGGCAGCGGCAGCACCGCTCTGTTCTCGAAGTACCCATATCTGCTGTCCAACATGGTTGTTGGCGCGGTTCTGCTGTTTTCTGCGGTATTTGCACTTCTATTTCTCGACGAAACCCACCCACGGTACAAGCACCGCTACGATCCGTTTCGCGAAGTAGGCAAGTACGTCACACGGCAGCTGAGCGCTGCAGCGCGGCGCCTAAGCGGCCGTGCCCCCAAGTCCATGTCACACGAGAACAGTCGCGAGTCTATTCGCGAGGCCACGCGGCCGCTACTCGAGCGTGGCACCAGCGACAACGAGGCCGTCCTGGTCGATGACGAAGACCTGCACGCACAGTACAGAGAGTCTGTTTCACGACGCACTTCGGCCTCTGGCTATGACACGCTCGCGACGAAGCGCCGCAGATCTTTTCTTGAGCCCGCAACTTACGCGGTCGAGGGCAGCGCCGCCGGCGATGGCTCGCTCAGGCGGCCATCCATCTCCGAGCTGCGCGGGGCGGCGACGCTGTCTAATGTCCTCACGCCGCAGGTCCGCCGCACGCTGGAAACCAACTTTTTCCTGTCGCTGCATACCACTGTTTACGACGAGCTGCTGCCCATCTTTCTGTCCACCAGCATCAAGTACGGTACGTCGCTCGCCAACGGGCCCTTCCCCGGAGGTCTCGGCCTCGACAGTGGCAAGGTGGGCTCTCTTTTATCCATGAACGGCTTTGTGGGGATTTTCCTCGTTGCGTTTGGATATCCATACGTTGAGCGCCTCTTCGGTACCCTCAAGCCGTTTCGGCTCGTCATGAGGGGGCACTCACTTATCTACCTATGGACGCCTTTCTTTGTCTTCCTGGTGGGATACCCCGAGCAAGCAGTCTTCACCATTGTGGCCCTCAGCTGCCTGGCTCGAGTCACACTTGTCGCATTCTCGTTCCCCCCGCTCCTACTTCTTGTTAACCGCGTCGCGCCCAAGGAGCATCTTGGTACTGTCAACGGCACTGTCCAGATGGTCGGATCATTTGCGCGTGCACTGGGACCCATCGTCTGGGGATATCTCATGGAGACCGGCCAGCGGACGGGCCACGTCGAGCTCCCGTGGTGGACGCTTTCTGTCATGGCTATAATTCCCGCCTTCTTGGCGTACCGTATCCACGATCCTGACGAGGAGGACAATGACGACATGACGACAAGCGAGGACGAGTGATCGTGAACCAAAAAGCCAAATAGTCATCCAGATCATGATATGGGCGGTGCTCGCGTATATCTGATCTGTAGAATTAGCGTTACCTAGCATATATCGCATCTCCTGTTGACGTCTGTAACCCCTTGAAGTGTATGAAGCCCCAGTTCTGTCACAGGTTTGAAAGAGCGCATGAAAGTCCATTCAATTGTGCTCATCAGTCCTCACTGAGGAACGCATGTCTGACACAGACTTTATTGGCTCCTAAAACATCCACAGAACCGCTCGCTCCGACTTAGCATGTCCACGCATGGCAACATAATATCCGAATTACACACGAATCTGGCAGACCCTGGCACTAACCGTCTCTATTTGGCGAGATGCCGGCTATCATCTGCCAGGGGTACGTGCACGCGGTGCGAGTGTCCGCTTTAAGATAATGGGCTGCCGACCTGCCTTTTTGAGCATCGTCTTCCAAATCTAGACAAGCTCGCATCGTCTCCGCAGCGTCGCCGCAGGTCCTTCTATCGGCCTGCCCCTTTTGTGCTAGTATTGCAGGCGACCCGAAAGCCGACGCGCGCCGTCCCAAACAGTAATGCAGGACGTCGCATTCCGCCTGTCGCTAGTCCGGGCGGGCAGCGAACATCCGAGCGCTAGTATCTTGTTCTCGGCAGCAGACGTAATGCTGCGACAGCTCGCGTCCAAAAACAGCAACGCGGCATGTGATACAGATTATAGATTGTCCATCTATTTCGGGGGCATTTGCTAACCGCACACGCCGCTGTGCCTCTCCACTCCCCCCCCCCCCTTTTTAGTTTAGCATAGTGGCTTTAGCTCCGTAACTCTCAGGAGCCTATAGGCACAGAGATGCAAAAAGCACAGTCGAATGATTACGAAACCAGTGGCACGGGCCGAAGACGGCCTCGCGGCTTGTCGCAAAACTAATGCCTGCATGGTACGCGCTAACGGAAACGAGAGTCCTCAGGCGAATGGTCCCAGTCCCGCAATAAGGTTGGCGTCTGACGCAGGAGCCGACGCCAGGATCGCATGAGGGGTTGCCGCTTTCCAGCACTGCGAGTCAGTCACCGCGACCGGCGGATCCTGCACCCTCCCACGCGGCCATCTCAACCTTACTACAAATTCCCAGTCTCAGTGCTTACGATACCCAATTATCTGGGGGCCACTTCTGCTAGCCCCCTGCTAGCCCACTGCGTTTAACTCTGGGTAAACTATGTCATTAGACTACTGAATATGAACCCATATGGCGTCGTAGCTCCTACCAGTAGAGGCCACGTTAAATAAAAAGGAAGAGAGAACGCCCGCCGCGCAAGACATAAGCACAAAACGGTCCCTCAAAAACTAGAGAAAACCGCGATCCCTCTGAAAACAGTACCCTCCGCACCCTCAACACACCCCCATCATGGCAAACGCCAGCGTCGACACCTCCAAACAAACTACCCAGTGCCTTCTGCTTTGCCACAGGACCAGTCTACTGGTGAGACTGGGTATGCGACTGCAGGTGGGGATGCGTCGGTGCCGCCATTCCATATGGCCGCTGCTGCTGCTGCTGATGAGGCAAGCTAATGTACTGCGAGTACTGCTCAGGGGCCATGTACATGTTGCCCGCCGGCATGCCAGGCTGGCCGGGCATGCGTTGGCCCTGGTCCGGCATGTGCGGGGCACCAGGATGGCCGTCGTCGACAGGCGGGTGCTGCATGCCCATGGGATCACCAGGCATGCCCTGCTGGCCAACGCCCGTGCCGGCGGCAGCGGCCGCAGCCGCTGCATCGTGAGCGCCGCCAGGAGCTGCCTGGGGCTCCTCGGGCGCATTCAGGCAGCTCTGGATGAGGTTCTTGCCCTCTGGCTTGGTCACCAGCGGCTGCAGCTTGGGAGTTGTGAACGTGTAGACAAGACCCGTCTCAGACACAACGAGCAAGAGCACCTGCGTGCCGGTCAGTACGCTCAGCTCGTATGCCTTTTTCATAATGCCGGCTTTGCGCTTCGAAAACGTAATGTGTCGCCTCGACTTGTCCTGAATGAACTTAATCTCAATCTTCCGTCGTTCCCGTCCCGGCTTTCTGTCGTCGTCGTCGTCGTCATCCTCATCCAGTCTCTCACGTTTCATGGTCGGCACATTGCCGCCAGGCGGGCCCCCAGGCACCTGTTGGCCGACTCCTGTCAGGTCCGCACCAGCGGCGCCAGACGGGTCTACAAGCGATCCCTCAGACATAGTTCTGGTGTTAGTGTGCAGGTCATTACTCTAAACGAGAGTATACAGCACAACGACGGGTCCTGGGGTAGCATCAGCAACCGCGCGTCAAAGGGAGCGAATTTCTGCGGCAGAAACACGCAATGGCAGTCGAGCAACGCCAATTGCTTCATCTCACCGATTGCGACAGGTGCCGGAGGTGTTCCCATACGCAAACAGTGTATTTGGGCACAGCTTAACGCGAAAGCGAGATCCATATGGGCCCGCGTCCTGGCCCAATGCTACCAGTAGGTCGCGACAACAAACACGCATTCGGCTCGCTATCCCGCGATATTACCCATTCTGGCACCTGACTGGGCGCCAGACGCACCTACGCGCACATCCCAGTTCAGCGCAGCGCCGACAATGGCGACCTGTCACGGGGCTCCACGAGGCTTCAATCAAACAACGACCCAATCATACACGGCATCACTTACAGCGTTGGTAAAAATCACCCACAACACAATCCACTCGGACCGGGCTGTAATATGCTTCTGGCACCCGTATTCGGATTGACGGTCCCAGTTGGTCACTGATCGAGGTGGCTGCCGGTCGCTGCCTATATTGCGGTTTCTATGCAAACGCCGCTCAAACCGGAAATGGCCCTGTTTAAAAGCGAAAAGGTGGCAAAAGAAACCGCTGCGTGCCCGTGCCCTGAATGTCGCGGTTCACCCGGCAACCGCGGGTGCGGTTTCGATGGGAGTGTTATGGCCCGGCGACAGGTTTGCGAGGGCCGCCGCGGCGACGCGGCGTGGCTGCCTATCCATGCGGCTCGCCGCGGCGCGGCGGTTCGTCGCGGTTTGCTCGAGATGCCGGGTGGGACACGACAGCACCGCAAGCGAAGCCTGCGACCGTCTCGGGCGAGCTAGTTGCTCGCATTTAAGCTGGAAACCGCCGGGTACAGAGGGCCCTTGGTGAGTCCGCCGGCACCTCTCACCTCCCCACACCGGCGCACGGAGCGATCACTGGCAAGCACACCCCGCTACCCTGCGCACCCACAAACGCCGATCGCTGTAATCCCTACCCACACACATCCGCCAGCGTTTCGGCCGCGCCTGCCGCTTCGTGGAGACCTCGGCGTTGCGTACAGTGTCCATGAGATAAGCGGCCACCTGTCCGTCGTTGTACTGCCCAGGATCGCGAAATGGCGTTTGGCCGGCGGGCCCGGTACCGCCAGCGGGGAGCACAGAACTCGAGCCTCGCCCGGCCTGCAACGGGGAGCGAAAATAGCAATTCTAGCGCGTTAGCGGTCCGACCGCGCAGGCATTGGGTCCGGAGCTCGACTCGGGGAGCAAAGCGCCGCCGCCCGGGCTGGCGGGACCGCCTGCCGTGCGGAGAATATCATGGAATACGCGGCGTGTGGGACCGGCCACAGAACTGCCGCAGCGAGCTTGCACTCTACTGGGAATCCAGGGCTACCGGTGTCGCAAGACACACATCAGCGCACTGCTCAGGTGCATTCGTCGGTACCGGTGCTTTTCGGACCGCTTCCACAGCTACCTGGGTGGTTCATGTGTTACATGTCTTTGCAAGTATACCACAGGTACGGTTGACGAGTAGGAGAGGTAGCACACCCGACCCGCGGCCGCCAGCGATATCTCGATGGACTTGGGGAGAGGTTACCCCGCGGCGCCGCATTCTTCGTGGATACCCGCCCCCCCCCCCGGCGCCCGGCTTACAAAAACACTCGCTGAGACGACATGCTATTCTCACCGAACCGGTCGCATACTTGATTTTTCGACATATAACGGGACGCCTTGTCGGCGTCAAGGCCATCCCAACCGACGCATGGGTCAGCACACCAACACACAAGGCCATCACCGCTGCCTGGCTCGCAGAAACCTGCATGTTGGCTGCAGCAAGTACTGCATTCCGCGGCTTAGGGTGCGCATCCAATAGATCGTCAGAGCAGCAATGTGAGCCCGTGCATGGCGCTACGCCAGGCAACACGATGACTCCCCGCTCGGATGCCACTGGTCGTTGCGTCCTCTGACACGAGTCGGCTACTTACGATGCATTGCCCCACTGTGCCGACGCCAAAAAAATAAGTAAGGTACGTGGCGGGCTCTACGGCGACGCGCACGCTCCGCCATGACAAGCGCAAACAGGGCTCCTAAACAAAGCACATCCCGACCAATTTAACGCCGCACCATAAATGGCACAGAGGCAGTGGGCACAACTCTAATTCTAAGCGGAGTGCACCTGCCACATTGCTGCGTGTCGCCAATGGACATTCCACCCCTAGTTGCTGCGGACTCTACAACATCGCTTGTGTATTTGTCGACACAATGCCCGGCCTGCCTCTCTGTGTTTGCAGCGTCGGCCGACCCGCCAAACAGCCTGCACGGCCTGCAGGCTGCGCGTCGCCACGCGTCCGCCGCACGTCGCCGCAGCAAGCAGCTCGACCAGCAGCATCACTCGCAGAGCTGGCATGGAACGTAGCGGCAACAGCGTCGTCGCGCTTGGATCGGACGCGATTGGGACCCTACTGAGCTCTTCAGGTCCTATATCTCTGATAGGGCTGTAGTTTACCTGCGTTTGTACGGCTAACACACTGCCTCGCACACATTCCTAGTAGCTGGCTCCAGGGCCACACTCTCTCTGACTAGGGTCGTGCTGTCAGACGATGGGATCGTCCTGCCGCCGGATCGGCCCGGCAGGCCCGGTAGACCCGGGTTGGCGGGCCGGGCGGTCCTTGTCTACCAATGATGACACCGGGAGCATGCAAGCAAGTAGCCAAGTACCGCGCGGTGGGGCCTATAAACCCAGGCTAGTCTGCCGCGAGATAGTCAACTGTCGCGGGAGTCTTACCGCCGGGCCTCACCTACTCTATTGGCCGAGCCCCACCAGGCGCGTGAAGGCATGCGCGGCGCGTGGGCCCTTCGTCAGCAAAGAAATTCAAACGCCAGCGTTCTGCCTAGCACTCGTCCAATTCGACGCCCTCGGCAAACAGCTCGCAAATTGGCATGTAAGGCTGTGGCCAGATGCTCTCAGTCTCCGAGCTCGCACAACTCTTAGGTTGGAAGTCGACCCGATGATCGTGTGCGCGAGTCACGGGTGCGTCGTGCCCCACGCCCAGTCCAGATGACTAGTCAAGCCATCGCTGCCGCTCATGTCTCACTTAACCCTAAACTAAAACACTGTCTGGCGCAGGGCTGCTTAAACTTTGGCATAAGCAAATATTCCCAGGCCAAGCTCTATTGCAGGTGGGTTCCGGCGCCTCATACATACACGCACACACAGTCACAGACACAGACACGCTCACAGGCATGCTCATACGCAGAAGCACAAAAAAGAGCATCATCGGGCACTGTAGTTTTGGCATGCCCATATATTGACAAACAATAACGCTCTCTAAATATGGCGGTCGTCATAGCCAGGCCGAAGCCTCGGCTGCGGCCCGCAATATCGCTTCGAAGACAGCGCGATGGCCCCATCTTTCCGCGATGATTAGACAATCAGGAACGACATCCCATTTGGAGACTTGCGTAGCCCTGACGCACTACTGCCGGTCGCGGGCGCGGTCCAAGTGGCCGGGAGTGTCGCTCGTGCGTCTAAATGAAGCTCCAGACGTGAAACACCGATGCCGCAAACCTTCAGCTCCCTGCCGCCTTTGTCCAGCAGTGCAGCTCCCCGTGGTTGCGTTTTTCTGCCGGTAATTTTGCTGCGACCAGCCGGCAGCCTTCATGCATTCCGGCTAATTTCTGGTAAAACTGGAAAACGCAGCGAAGCGTCGTCGCAGCAAGACCCTGTGCGGCCGTTATCCCCGGCGCATCCTGTCTTACTGTTACGGAAATCATCGGGGGCAGTCGAGCGCCGTGCCAAAGCCTCGTCTGGACGATAGTCAGGGGCACTGCTTGATGCTATCCCGATTTGTGCTTCTACTCGAAGTCTTTGGCTGTATTGGGTATCGCACACACATAAAGTGAATTTGTGGTAAAAGCTCTGCCTCGCGCTCAGCGGCTGCAAGCCGCCGGCCAGCTTTGCTTTGCTTTTATGGAGCCAAACGGTTGAGGGCCAAAGCTAGTGGTTTCTGGGTGCAACACCACTTGAAACGCCAACAGAGTTCAATACTTTGTTGGATTCGGTCTCGCGTGGAGTATATGGGATCAGGTACGCCACTCTGCGTTCCCGGCCGTACGTAGACCAAAAAAGGATGTCCACCACGAGTCAACGCGTTTCGCCGGGCTTGAACTGCTCTGTTCGTCGAGTCGGGCCCAAAAGCCTAGTAATTGGCAGCTATCGACTCCGCCTGCACCGACGCGAGATTTGCAGGCGCTAAACCCTGACCGATCTACCTCAGGCCACTAGGCTGTGATGCCTCCTGCACGCCAGCGACGGTCGCAACGTGATTGATTACAGTCTGTGGCTAATGCGTGCGCGCGATCGCCATCATTCCGATCCCCATGCATACGGCGCGCTACGCCGCACCATGCTAGTCGTGCTTGTCCCGCAGTCCGATCATTAGCTTAGTGGTACAGGAGTCGTATTCACGCTGCTGCTATAGACTCTCTCGGGACGGCATAGACCCTCTATTTTTTATCGATCGAATCTAGGCTAGAATGACACTAGCGACAATTTTAAGGGCCAGGACTTTATTACTGCTTAGATGCGAATCCACCTACCCTCCCCCTCCTCCCCCGCCAACACACACACACACACACACACACACACACACACACACACACACACACACACACACACACACACACACACACACACAGACACACACACACACACAGATGAAAACTGCTAGTGTCTACAGTACGCGCATGTCCTTTGTTGATCAATTCGTCTTCAAATTGGCAATCAGCGAATATATTGTGCCGATGCGAATACGATGGATAAATCGGCGACACCAATTCACTCGGTTTTGCGTCCTGACGACCACTATAATCCCATCTTCCAATATCATCGCCGCTTACGTATATTCCAGGCAGTTGGGTTGCTAATGTTTTGGCTCAGATTCTGCTCTGGATGCCTGGTCCCTAATCTCGCTTCGTTTACAAGCCATTGCCGTGTCACTCACATATCCGTGCTCTTGTCCCTACCGTGAAACAGCTATTGTGGTAGAGGGGAAGTTTCTGCCGGGAAATGGACTGGGCGCAGACCTCCTTATCCCCATTATCACCCAGTCAATGGCAAAACAGCCGGCGCCCACTGAACCCGTCTACGGCCCACAACACGTGCATCACATGGCCATGCAGATCACGTAAACAAAACAAGGCATGCCGCGGGGTGAGCCACCTATAAATCCAAAGACACCCGAGTGCCAAAGAGACAACAGCAGCGCATGTTCTTTGTGCCGGATTAAAGATTAGAGGGACCTCGCTAAGTTCGTAATACTTGTTACAAAAAAATTATGGGTGATGGGCTCTTCCACGGCCACTCCCCACGTCAATAGCTTCACCAGTACTATGCCTTATATTCTAAACTATACACCCAACTAGGGAAAGTACAATAGCAACACAACAACGTCATTTCACGATGGTCCAGGGAGCAGCTGGCCCCCGCTTCGTCCCACTTGGACCGCCAGGACGCGCTCTATACACGATAGAACCATCTGTTGCCATGGAAACCATCATATGCGGGTGCCGTCCTGGTGCCGGCTGTCCCAGACGTAAACAATCAGTTAGGGGTATAAAGGCACGATACCGCTGCGTTGCTGCGGGCAACCAACCCTCGCAACGGTCCACACTGCTCGTATCCTTCGCGTCCGGTGCCAGTGCCAGTACCGCCGAGTGCTGCGAGTCCACTTTCCAAGCAGTTGTTTGAAGCGCGTATTTTACCACTGTAAGTACTTGGCTCTGTTGTTCTCCGACGTTCGTCAGCATGCTCGCCCCTGTGTACCCGATCTCGTCGACGTGTGGCCGACGCGACATTGCGGGTTATCTTGTCGCACTCGCTTCTGTATGGGCTCCAGTCCGGCCATTACGCATTTCTCTGGGTCGTTATAGGCGCCGAAAACAGCCTTGGCGGCGTCAATGGCTGTCGCCGACGCGAGCCCGTGCGTTCTGACGCGGCACTCCAAGTTGCATCGACTCCAGACCATGGCAGGACGCGCCCTCGCCGTCAAAGGCTCGGCTCCAGTGTTGTCAGACCACTGAGATTTGTGCTTCTTACATCGATGCGGTTATGGACGCTCGCGATTCTCGACCATGCGCGCATATGGGTATCCTCGTCGAATGCGAAGTGTTCGGGTAGCTGCATGCATTGGCCGGCAGCAGCTGCCGCACTCGCGCGTCTTCCCACTAGGTTCCCTCGACTGACCCCAGATGAGCAGACTAAGCAATCTCAAGAAAGGCGAGCTACAGGCCCTTGCCACCGAACTCGGTCTTGAGACCGAGGGCATCAAGAGCGACATTGAAGGACGCATTCTTGGCCACCTTCAAAGCGATGCAAGCCTCGCAGGCGACGAGAAGTGGTCTGTTTACTTGCAGACCTCGCCCGTCAAGCGTTCGCGCAAGCCTCGTGCCTCGAGCGAAGATAACGAAGCCGCTAAAGTCGAAGCTAAAGCCGAGGAAATTGTTGAAAAGGTTGAAGAAGAGCTCAACGAAAAGTTGGCTGGTGTCCAGGACTTTTTCGAGGACACGTATGCGCAGATCGCGTCATTCCTTGATACGATCCAGGAGGCAATCTCCACGTCGTACGCCATCAACATCGGTGGTATCATCGTTGAGCTGTCAACTCTCCTCTATACGTTGATTCCACTCTCGCGGTCTCACTTTGTGGGCCGCGGCTACCCATTGCCTCACTTCGAGCTCGTGACGGCCTGGCGCACGCTCTGGCTGCCGTTGCTTCTGTGGACCAGCGTATCGATTGTGCTGCCGGGTGTGATCTCGCACTTTGTCAATTTCCGGTTGGCCGCCGCGTCGCACTCGCGCCGCAAGTCGACCCGAGCTCGGGCCACTCCTTTTGACCCCTTGGTCTTCAGTGTCTCCCGCGCTGTCAGTGCGTGGATCTTCCTGCACCACTTTACGTTCGTCCAGCCCGTTAACTTCTACGTCGTTGAGGAGGCCGTCATGGAGCTCAACAAAGCTCTTCCGATTGTCCAGGGCGCTCTCGGTGACGTGCCCTACGTGATTGCCTTTGTGGCTATCATCTTCAACCTCTACGAGGCGGCCCTTGCGTAATACTAAAGGCACGGGGCATTTTACGGGCACTGTACTTTACGGCTTAGATGA
The DNA here is from genome assembly GCA_038086965.1 of Tardiomyces depauwii. Taxonomy (NCBI): domain Eukaryota; kingdom Fungi; phylum Ascomycota; class Dipodascomycetes; order Dipodascales; family Trichomonascaceae; genus Tardiomyces; species Tardiomyces depauwii. The sequence goes on from JAVHZA010000002.1 coordinate 2,468,873, forward strand.
CTGGTGAATAATATGGGTATTCAGATGAACCAAACGCCGACAGGGACTACCCTTGTTCGTCATTGAAACATAAATTAATTGCTCAAAGACAACTGAATCTGCGAAGTTTTATTTGTGTGTTGTTTTTCGCGGTTTCTATGCTTGCTATCGGTCCTTGTATAGTAAGCCATATGCACAGAAAAATCAAGAAGAAAAATACACAACGGTTTTATTAAGGATACTACTGCCGACAAAACAAAAGAAATTCCCTTAGTTGTTGCCCTTAGGAGCCTCCTTGTAGGCGACAGCGGCCTCCTCGCCCATAGCGGTGAGGACGGTGACCAGGAGGTCCTTGCCCTCGTCGAAGTCGGCCTTGATCTTCTCGCCGATGTCGCCCTCAGGAAGACGGACATCGTCCTTCGTGTCACCCTCGTTGGTCATGAGCGAAAGGAAGTCGTCATCGATGTCAATGAGCTGGTACTCAGTACGGGTGACGTTGGGCACATCCATGTTGTGCGTCGAAGGAGAAAGATCCTCGAGCTTCTTGCCAGTGAAGATGTCAGTGGCGACAAGGTGGACCTTGGCGTGACCGTGCTTGCCGGTCTTCGAGGTCGACATGTCGATGATCTTGCAGGGACGGCCCTTGATAACGACGTGGCCGTTCTTGCGGAGAGCAGAGCACTGCATCGGGTAGGTGGCCGAGGCGCCAGCGTTGGCGGTCTCGAAGGTGTGCTGCAAGTTAGTTTAGAGCCAAGGACAAAGCGTACTCAATCCGTATGTTTTGTGGTATACAAACGAGGAGCGTCTCCATTGTTTGCAAAAATCTTCCGTAGCAAGAAACTGTTCGAAAGTCCACTCTCTGACCTGTGACAGCTGCGCTCCACTGAGCAGTCAGGTATCAAACAGCCAGTGGGACCCAGGAACGAGTCCGAGGACTTTCGGCGTACGGTTATTGCCCGAGACGATATGTTTCATCTCGGCTCCGGTGATTCGCCTAACTTTCGCGCACACCAGTATCAAGCAATCCTTGCCTGGAGAGTAATAAAAAATCCTTATCAAGCACACAATCAATACATACATCGTCGTCAGCCATGGTTGATGATAATAAGGACCTTTGTAAAAACGATGGGTACCCAAGCGCTATCGAAAGTGAGAAGTTTCAACAGTGCCTTTATTTGTCTGTGAAAAAAAGTCTGGCAAACTCCCGCGTACATTGGAGTCCCTCAGTAATTGTAGGTCCTCCGAGTTTGAGTCCGCGTAGCTGTCAGCATGTGTAGTTGCTGGCACACGATCTCGAGTGTCTTTCCCATTTCGACATGCCTCTACATGCGGCTGCAGGACGGCGACGAGTCGCTACTACCGCTAAATTTGTGCCGACATCGGTCGGTATGGTCTCCTCGAAGTGCTGGCTGAACTAATTTGATGGACACGGTGCTGTTGTCTGGGTTTCGGGTCCCTGTCGGAGCCATCCCTGCTCCCATAACCTCTCATGCGGACACGTAACTGTGGTGGTTACCGATATAGGCTCCGCTCGCCGATCGGCTCAAGAAACTTTTCTGTGATGACGCTGGAGAACATGTAGCGTGGCGGCAAGATTGCAATACTCGTCAGCCCAACTGTTTATATCTATAAGCGCATCCCCGCCTAATCTGGGCGTACGGCACTCAGGTGGCAAAGAGCCTATCAGCACACTCGGATTTCCGATCATCGCCCAGTCCCCACAGCGTTGCAACTAGAAGACACGAGCGTTTATTCGCCTTCGCTGAAAACGAAACGAGGCTCGCAGTGCATGCGGTTATAAATACCTATGCATGTTAGGTAGTGGCTGAACATCAAGCAAGATATAATATGCCTGGGCCCCGAGGGATCGGTTAAGCGGCGCTCGGTCGGACTACTGTCACACGAGGCGTCGTTTCGTACTGCGGCCGCGTGTGGCTGATTGATTAAATTTGAGGGTCTGACAGCTGGTACAGGGTGCCCGGTATTGCGGCTTCCTGCGATCTAATCAACTCCCCATATTGGGTACGTCCCCGCGAGTATGCGCTGACCCTGCATTCGGCCAAGCTCACACAACGAACCAAGTGAAGCAATTTTGGTAAATTCGGCTAAGGCGTTCCCGCACTCCTTGAGTCTTCGAATATATCGAGCTAGGCAACAACGGATCTGTCTCATCAAAACATGTGTTCTTATAGGGTATGAATAGATTGAATATATGTCCCGTAATCATGGCTAGCACCCGAGCCGTGTGAAGATTATGTTCTTGTGAATTGGATGATCCATTTACTACGCGTGCGTGTCTTTACACTTTCTGGTTGAACGAGCCTTGTCATGGATGTTGCGGAGGCTTCGGATACCTGGCTATCATGGCTGGGCGTGCGAATGTGTCTTATATCATCAAACAGAGCGTGAGTGTAGGGGCGGCTTCCGTACTTGTCCGAGCTCCTTGCTGACGGAAGAAATTTGCTAGAAGGTATCACTGGTGAGTCCAACAGGTCGCTCAGCATCCCAGCCCACCAATTGGCTACAGGTTTCGCAGTGAACAACAGGCACAGAGACTCGACGTGCTTCTCTGAGTCCGGAACTAAAATGGGCAGCGCACACGCGAGCATCGTTTTGTCCTTGTGGTGGCAGCGGTGGGCAGACCGTAGGAAGCGGAGACGCTTCTTGCGCCGGACCAAGATCACAGCATAGCGTGAAAACTGGCACTCAGGCACAGTCGTTATTTCGTGAGATATCACAGTCCACTTGCTGTCAAGACTGTACTTTTTGCAAGTGCTTTTGTGACAAACAGTGGCAGTGATGTGGTTCGAGTCAATTCCAATGAGAGCTGGCGACATTCCTACTTTTGCCGGGTCAATATCTCGTAAGCCGTAGCTGCTGAGCCGTGGTCGTGAGCAGTCCGCGAGGCGATTCTCAAAGTCATGGCGTATGAGTTCCAACTCACATGTAGTAATCAACTGCTTGAATAAAGTCACCATAGCTGTTAGTGGTACCGTTTCGTCCTTTACAAACATTCATGGAATGTATTGAAGATATACACATAGACACCTGTGTGGGCGCCTATTATGTACGCACCTCCACGACATGCTGAGACATGCCACCATCATGGATCGGGGTGTCAATGATAGGTGCCCAGCAGCATAAATGATTGTACATCATCGATGAATTGGCTAATCGTACGCCTGCGCTATGCCCATGAAGCTGAAATATGGGAATGCCGGACACGCATCTCCACACACTTGATACCCAGGATCTCTGGCAGATGTTTCCGGGGAGACGTGACCATGTAAGACAAGCCGGTGTCATTCGAAACAGCTATTCAGTGCTCCATGTTGAGAAAGTAGAAGAGAAAATATGGTGCAACGATGATGGCAAATTGCACGGTATCCCAATATCTGCAGTGCTATAGGACGATATGGAAACTGTTATTTCGTCCAATAGCTTCCAAGCTGCGTGCGAGCCTCACATTTGCCTTAATAGCAGTACGAAGCTCGTCGCCGTGAATTAATGCAGCCTAATAAAGTTCAAAGCCTATTATTGTGTTCCATATCCTATATACACCTGCTGTTCTGTTCCTAAGTTTGCTTGTGCATCGCTGCGCCGCATTCAGACGCTCACGTTGTTAATAGCGGCCAGGCTTATCACAAAAAATGGCCATGACTCCGGCTGTAAGAGGAATAATCATAGTTCAGCCGTTATCAGCAGACATGCATCTTTTGCTGGCATGTTATATCGGCGGCACGAGTGCGGAACACCGCAGGACCTGAATCGACGTGCTGCACTGTGAGATGGCGACGTCAGAGGATCAGACAGCACAACGTGCTAATTGGAAGGTCGTCGTGTTTTAGCAGCGATGCCGGTTTCCGGATGGATATTTCTCGGCCAACAGATGGTGGACAACCGGGATAAGACATTACTTTTCTGCGGGACCATCGCAGATTGGGAGCCACGAGCCCAAGGGGTGCCGGTATTGAATACTCCCTGACATCAACGGCCCGTGCGCCTATGCCAGTCTATAGTGGAGCTCCTACTTTGCAATGTTTTGTGTACTAGGGTGGGGGATGAAAATTCCGTTGTGTTCGGTGTTCGACGCGTTCTTCGCGCCATGCTCCGTGAATGCTCTCGGCGTGACAGAATTTGCTAGACAGTTTACTAGCGAGCGGGCAGTATAACCTTCCTAATGAGCGGCACTGCGAGCTTTCCCACTACCAAGTACTGCTAGGGCTGCTACAAAATGTGGACCTGGACCGCCCGTCTGTCACTTGGATCCGCATATTCAAATGTCTCACACACTCACGCTGGCAGGAATGCAACGTGCCACAAAGTGGCATGCCTCATCTAACCCCACAGATGAACGGATCTCCAAATTGCCGCCCCGCTTACTACCGATACCATGCAAGGGTCCTGCACCATACGCCCCTAACGGCAGAGTCTCGGCCGATGCCGATGCCGCTGCCGTTGCCAGTCAGAACGGGAGACTCTCAGGAGCCTCTGAAGTTGTATGTACATAAAAACTACTCGGGCCAGCAACGCCATCACTCATCGATACACACTCCATTTGCTCGCCGTTGACTTCCCAATGCGGGGTCCACAGGTATTGACGCAAGAGTATGTATGACTTTGCGGGTAACACAGGCCGAGCGTGCTGACCGTGGGATTGCCAGGCCAACCTAACAGCTATTGCAAGTCCAGTGATGCTACGCAAATAAGGGTAAACAGGAACGTCGCGAAGCTGGATCCATTTGAGACCTCTGGTGTTACCAATTACCAAGGCTCTCCGTTGGCGCATTGACGTCTCACTCCACACGGCGCACTGCGGAGGCGAGAGTACAGGAGCTCGCAGGCATGTACTGTAATTCCAATGCACGCAGCTTCAACTTGCAACTGTAGGAAAACTGGTGAATGTGACATTGGGTTACGCCGTGGCGACGAACAGCCGCAGAGCACAGGCTCGGCATACTGACGGCAAGAGCCGAGACACGAGCTTCCCCCCTAGACTGAAAGAACCGTCATATAAATATTTTGGAAGAAAGGGCACAAAGTACTGCAGAAGGCACCAGCTAGTGCGCTAGCGCAGTAATCAGGGTTGGCCACCACCGGTAATAGGCGGCAATCGCGTATGAACGTTGCGTCTAGCATGTTGTAGTGTTATACGGGGATAATAATGTTAGTTTCTTTTTGCGTATGCCAGAAGTCTCGCCCCGGAGTCTTCAACGCACGACGCGCGCTTCCGAGTCAAGCGCTGCGGGGTAAAAAGGGGAAATGGATCAGCACGAAGCACATTGCGTCAAAACTGTCAATGTTTACGAAATGGGCCTCCAAGGTAAGCAATTCTTGCGGAGCAATAATGACACTGCAGAAGTTGGCCCAGAATCAAGACTGAGTTATCGCGAATCAATGGAGTTCATTGCGCGTGTCACTGCACGACGGAGTCCGGCATATCGTGCAACCCCAATCTGACTGCCCAAGGAGGAAATTTTTTTCGCTTTTTTACATATTCGGGGCGAAGTGCGCAACCGGGTAAACGGGCGACGGTGCTATAAGTCTGACATCCAGTCATACCTGAGCCAGCAGGTACAATCTGTTGGCTGCTAGTTTCCGGCATAATCTGGACTCAATCGCGTTGAACGCAGATTCTCGTGGTCGGAATAAAGCCTGAACCACGTCGAAGGGTTTGTCACGGGACAGAGAGCGCGCGCAGTCGAACCGAGACCCATTATCACCGACTCTTATACACCTTTTGCGGCACTAGGGACGAGGTTGGGCAGAACATTTGACTTGACCCATTAATTGTGGGCATACTGGACACGCAAATAGACTGGAGCAGTGCTGGTTGTTCTCTACGCTGCTTGGATTTGAGGACCTGTACATTTGGGACGAGCTGGGTCGCAAAGTGTGATATTTTTTATTATCTAGGCTCCCACCATGAACGATACCCGGAGAAAGCCGATATCAAATTTGTCGAGCGCGCTTGCGAGCGTGCATCTGAGCGGCGAAAACTCGGGACCTCAAGAGGGTGGCGGTCTCGGTATGGGCGTGCAACAGCAGCAACACCAGCAGTCGCAGCATGCGTCTCAGGCGGGCCAGCAGACTGACGCGTTTGACCGCATAGCAGAATACCGGCGGAATCCGCCGTCGTCTGGAATCTCGCTATTTTCACACCGGTCGGCGCCTAATGGATTCAAAGTTGCCGTAGTGCTATCCGAGCTCGGCATCAAGTTCAAGACCTTCTATCTGGATCTGAAGAAGAACGAGCAGCGATCGCCGTACTACGTTGCCCTGAACCCCAACGCACGTATCCCGGCCATTATTGACCACGACAATGGCGATTTGGCGGTATGGGAGTCGGGCGCGATTTTGCTTTACTTGTGCCAGCGGTCGGGTGGGGAATGCCCGCTGTGGAGCGATGACCTGTCTGAACAGAGCCAGATCACTTCGTGGTTATTCTTCCAAGCGTCTGGCCACGCGCCTATGGTGGGCCAGGCACTGCACTTCCGGTACTTCCACCCGGAAATGATCTCGTCTGCTGTCGAGCGCTACACCTCTGAAGTGCGACGGATCTACGGCGTCGTTGAAATGCGACTCGCTGAGAAACGCGAGCAGCTGATCATGGAGATGGACGATGACAGTTTCGCCATGGGCACGTCAGCGCTCTCGGAGTCGAAGTTTTTCGAGGACCCGGTCTGGCTTGTCGGCAATCGTTGCACGATTGCTGACCTGTCGTTTGTCACGTGGAACCACGTGGTGGACCGCATTGGCATAAACCTCAAGACCGACTTCCCGGAAGTGTACAAATGGACGCGGGCGATGCTCGAGCGCCCCGCGGTGATTCGGGCTCTTGCGGGGCTTGAGAACTAGAGGCAGGGAAAAAAACAGATGAGGCTTAGCTTTGGAAGCTTGACGACACATGAACAAAAAATTGGCGGACGCGGATGTCTGTTCCTCGACTGCCCGCTCTGTCAGGATATACATGTACTGCATGATGAGTTACGCAATGAATTTTGATTTTTTTTTAATTTTCTATATTGGACATGCCGGCAGGTCTGTATAGTGGTTTGCACCACCCGGGAATATGGACTAGATTATGAGCGGATTGTATAGTCTACTAAGGCGGGACAGCATAGGGCCCACACTCTAAATTGGAGACGCAGAGGATGTCCATTATCCGCAACGAAGGCAGGCTGAAGTTGGGTGCATGTGCCCGTGCTACTCCACCGCTATGCTTCCTCTAAGAGCCAAGCAAGCATGGTACCGTGCATGACCCAGATCCTATTTAAACAGGCGACGGAGCCAGGCACCGGCCAGCACTTGACCCCGCGATATCTTTACCGCCAAGGAGAGCCATTATCCAGTGTCGGGCATCCCACGTATGTGCCAATCCCCGGCCGTCGCGGAACCGGAGCGTTGGCGCGCGCGTCATCACGGAATCCCTGCGGAACACCCCAGCTGCGGAACCGCTGCAAGACAGCGCCAGTCTGTAACCATGCAGCCACACGCGGTACGGTTATGACGCGCGCGTGTTGCTTGAGTGCGCTGCTCGCTGTGAATGCGGTTTTGACCGATACCAGTCTTACAGCCGTGGAGACGCTCTCGCAGGGGGTCCACGTGCAAGTAGTGCGAGCATCTAGGGCGAGAGGCAACTTATTGGCCAAGAAGGAGAGATTCCACGGTAGGCGCATGGCTATAGCGGTTTGAACGCCGCGGCACGGCGCACCGCTATATCTAAACCCCAGACAGCGTCTGACTACGGACAAGGTCAAGCAAGGATAGAGTTTGCTTTCCGGCACCCATTCCCAGACCCTGTGCATCCCCGCTCAAAACGGCGGAACACTCGGGCGTGCCGTTGTCCACCCCGCTCCCCGACTGCGGGGCAGCTACCCTGAACCGCCTGACGTCGGCCCCTGCTGACGCTTTCCCACTTGTGAAGGCTTAGTAAGCGCACGTCGCAACGCTGCAGAAAGTATTTAAGCACGTCGAAATACTTACTTGAACGTCTAGCAGGTTTGCAAAACCACAGGTGAGTTCAATTATGATGGGTGCCTTTCGGCTGAAGTAATCTAGGATGGACAATGGCTCAATAGGGCCGATTCTGTGCTTATGCGGCTCCGCTGTGAATTTGTTATCTGAGACTTACGGTGAAGTCCAAGGGCCGTTTCCTGTCCTGGCATTGGTGTGAGAGACAGGGTATGAACGACGATTTCAATGGGCTTCTACACCTTGACTTGCACTTTTTAGAATCATATCTCATTGAAACGGATCGCTCACGGACATCTAGAGCCTAATACCTCGGTCTTCTTTTTTGGTGTTTTTGTTTTTCGCTCCGCCTGTATTGGCGCGAATCCCCCCCCCCGCCCCCGCCTCGATTCCTCTACTCCTCGTTGTGATTAATCTCGAACGAGGCGGCGACGGAACCAAGGCACATGCAAGGCGGGGTCAGATCCCATTACGCCCCCTCCCCCCTCCCCCGCCGCACAATGCGTCCATTTATACAGTGGCCCGGGCGCGCTAAACACAAAAAATAATTGCGTCGGATCGAGTCGAAAGCACTCGATTGCAATGAATCTCAACATGCTGGCACTACGAAGAGCTGCATTTTTGGCTCCGGGCTTTGGTGGGTCACTCCAATTGAGAGCCGCGATTGCCGCGCACCTCCCCCATTGTACCCCGCGCGGTATTAACCACAGGCAGAGCAAGGATTCGAACGTTTGCAATGGCCGCTGATCTCGAAGTTAAGCTCAAGGCGCCCTCGGGCCTGGAGTTCACCCAGCCCACGGGTCTCTTCATCAACAACGAGTACGTTCCGTCGCAAAGCGGGGAGACGCTGGACGTCATCGACCCCGCAACCGGCAAGGTCATCACCAAAGTCTATGCAGCCGATGAGAGGGACGTTGACATTGCTGTCGCGGCTGCTCGCAAGGTGTTCAAGGAGTCGTGGCGCAACAAGGTCGCGTGCCACGAGCGTGGCATTCTAATGGCCAAGCTCGTCGAGCTGCTCAAGCGTGACGCTGAGCTGTTGGCGACCGTCGAGGCTTGGGATGCCGGCAAGGCTCACAAGACGCAGGCGACAGGCGAGGTCATGGCGTCAATCGCCGTATACAACTACTACGCAGGGTGGTGCGATAAGCTCGGCGCCGAGACCGTCGATGTCGGTCCCGCCAAGTTTGCCTACACTCTGCGTGAGCCCATGGGTGTGTGTGGCCAGATCATTCCCTGGAACTACCCGTTCCTCATGGCCGCCTGGAAGATTGCGCCCGCGATTGCCACCGGTAACGTCGTTGTCCTTAAGACTGCTGAGAACACGCCGCTCTCGATGCTGCACTTTGGCAAGCTCGTTAAGGAGGCCGGCTTCCCACCGGGCGTCATCAACATCATCACCGGCTACGGTGCCAAGGCCGGTGCCCCGCTCGCCGCCCACATGGATGTCGACAAGATCGCGTTCACAGGTTCGACTCTCGTGGGCAAGCAGATCATGAAGCTCGCGTCTACCAACATGAAGAATATTACGCTCGAGTGCGGCGGCAAATCACCGATGATCATCTTCGACGATGCCGACATCGAGCAGGCCGCCAACTATGCGCACCAGGCGCTCATGGCCAACCAGGGCCAGACGTGCACTGCAATCTCGCGCTACTACGTGCAGGAGAGCATCTACGAGAAGTTCATCGAGGTGTTCAAGCGGGTCACGCTCGAGCGGTCCAAGGTGGGCAACCCGTTCGACGAGGACACGTTCCAGGGACCGCAGGTCAGCAAGGTCCAGCAGGACCGCGTGCTCGGCTACATCAGGTCGGGCCAGGAAGAGGGTGCGCGCGTTGTCACCGGCGGCGGCCTGCCCAAGGGCTTTGAGGATGGTTTCTACGTGGAGCCGACCATCTTTGCCGACGTCAAGGACGAGATGAAGATCATGCGCGAGGAGATCTTTGGCCCTGTCGCGTCGGTCGCCAAGTTCACGACCGAGGCCGACGCGGTCGAGCGTGCCAACGACACCCAGTACGGTCTTGGCGCCTCGATCTTCACTCGCGACATTGTGCGCGCGCACCGCGTTGCCCGCCTCATCGAGAGCGGCCAGGTGTGGGTCAACTCAGGCAACGACCCCGACTACCGCATGCCGTTTGGTGGCTATAAGTCGTCGGGCATTGGCCGTGAGCTCGGCAAGTACGGTCTTGAGATCTACACTCAGGTCAAGGCTGTGCACGTCAACATGCGCGACTAAGTCTGTAGGAGATGTAAACGGAATTGAGAGTCTATGGCCCATACTGCTGAATGACGGGTGTGGAACGTTAGATGTATCTTGGCCCAGCATGGCATAATGGAATGGCAATGGTAAAAAAAAAGCATACTACGGCAATATCTCATAAACGTCAAAAACAATGGATAGATACAAGCGTGAGGAAAAGGGTACATATCGTCGTGAGGGGTGCCGCGGAGAGATTTTTACGTGGCTGTTCGCTTAAAGTTTGCCAGCGCCGCCCCCGGCCACCTTGTCATAAACCATAAAACCTGTGATGTAGCACGTCGGGGGGTGGCTATTCTGGCCTGCGTTTCATGCGATGCACATCAGAATCGATCTCCGATTGGGTTAGAATGGGCAGGAACTTGGGGTTTCGGTTGCCAGCCTTGTTGTACGCCGGTTGCGTGTATGCGCTGTCTGTACGGGCCTCGGTAGGCACATCCGTGGCGTAAGCGTCGGCGCCAGGAAAAAGGTCAGCGAAGGGTCCATGGCTGCCAGCACGCCGTGAGTTCTCTGAGCGGGCTGACTCGTAGCCTGAGCCATCGCCACGGGCGCTGCGCCTTGGCCGCTGTTGCCGGCTCACCGGAACCGGCGGCACCGCCGCCACAGGCGAGCGCCGCCGTCCGCCAGTAGCTGCGGTTGGACCAGGCAGTTCGCCGTTGCCAGCCGACGATATCTCGTATGTGCTCTTGTCCTTGAGCTGCTCCGCCTGCGACTCGAGCCGCTTGAGAAACTTATCGCGGATTCCACTTGTAACCGTACGATACTGATCGCTAAGCGTCCCAAGCCGCTCGTCGAGGTCCCGCTCTGCCTTGTCGATGCTGTAGTCCTCCAGCACCTTGAGCCGGACGAGCTCGTAGTCGCGATATTCGGCGAGATCTGCGAGCGATTCGACCAGCTCCTCGTCGTCACCACGCAGCAAGCTCTCAAGGCGCGCGTACAATGCATTTCGCTGCTCGTTGTATACTTCCTCGCGGTTGCGCACAAATTTCCGCTTGAGGTTCTCGTACTGCAGAGCCATAGCGGGCCCTCTGCGGGCGTCTATTTCGTGGGATGGCATCTGTCGTTAGCTAGCACGTATCGCAGAAAAACGCCAGCGATGGAAGTGCTGCGTCGGATTACGGCTGTAAACTGCGTCGGGCGACATGGGGCCAAAGCGCGCTTGTGATGATCACGCCCATGATTTGCCGCGCAGTCTATGTGCGAGCCGGCATAGTATCCAGCGAGAACACTGACAGCTGGATAACAAAGCATGGATTGCCAAAAACACCGCATGGCTCTAGGGAAATACCCGCAAGCCCCTAAAACCATCACACCTGCGAGGGGTCACCGCAGTCTTCGGCGTCCACGAGCCCTCTGCCCCTGCTTACCTTTGCTTCTTTCTTCTTGGCGTAACTGCAGAGTAAGGCTTGCCCAGTACGCTTGCGTCTCGCTATTGTACACTGTCAAGCACGAGCTGCAACGTTCACCAGCACCTACTGCGCACTATTCGCCGCTGGCAACAACGGCCCCCGATGCTGTTGACGACGTTAATCTAAAAGCGTACGTCAAAGTCCCAATCCAGAGAACCCTTCCGCAGCTACTGCACGGACAAGTCTTCGTCGCACGGCTGAATCGCCGTACAACTGCTCACCGACGGGACTATCGGTGCAGGAAACACAAATTGGGACGTTGACAACTACAGCAAGGACCGCTTCGAAGCGATAAAAAGTAGGTACCTTATACCTACGGGCTCAGGCACTAAACACAGGCTGCCGCTTCACGCGTCCCGCATTCGACTCTGCCGCAAATGATGACAGCGAACCGTCTGACAAAGACCACAGTAGGAGCGATGACGCAGCATATAAGCAACCTCACATGCATAGTTTAGCACTAACAGTGGCTCCGACTAGACGTCCCTTGTTGGCGGCTAGCTGTTGCTGGGCTAAGCAGGCCCCGGCGCGGGTCCCCTTGGGGTCCCGCTAAGAAGGGGTGCAGCCGCACAAGCCTTGCCATGTGCGGCGTGCGGCGGTATTGCATAAGACAATTAGCGCGGAACCGTCTAACTTTGCGAGGAGCTGGCCGCCCAGCGCCGACGGTACCACAACTATGCCACGTACTCTAGATCGTCCAGTGTTCGCAGCATTCCGACGTTGTCCTTCGCAGCGGCTGATGTGGCCGCGTTCCCCCTCATCTGGACAGCGCCGTAGAGCCTTCCTCTCCTAAGCCGTACGAAGGCGGGGACGGGGGCTCGTGGCCTGCACCTGGACTTCGATCTCTACTGAACTATAACGCCGTTTGCTCCACGCGAATTCGTCGAGTCCGGCCATTGACGTCAGGCTACCTACCTGTAACTAGCACAATTCTCACACTACCGCTGATGTATTAGGTAGTTATATGCACTTTACCAGTTGTCCCACTCGTCGTCCTTTTTGGATCCGACGCCCTCGAGCTTGGTGCGCTCTTTGGGTCGCTCAAGACCGAAAGCAGGCTCAATGTCGCTGTTGGCGCCCAGTAGCGGCTCCTGACCGACACCATCAAACAGCTTGGCATATTGCGAGCCACCGTGACGACCCAGGGGCGCGCCATGCTCATCAGTGAACTGTTTGAATGTCTCCTGCGCATACTTGCCGGTGTCCTGCATCTTCTGGCCAAACTGCATCATGGCCTTGCGCGCGTTTTGGCCAATGTCGCCGTCAACGGTAGGCTTGATATACTGCTCGTTGACCTCGGCGGCCGTCTTAGTCACGGCACGCGAGAACAGTCCCCAGCCCTTGGTGAGCGTGCCCAGTGGGTCCTTCTGGAGTTCGTCGAGCGACAGGCTAGACGCGGTAACGGGTCGGCCGCCGTTGCCAGGCGGCGGCGTGTTGCCAAAACCAGCGAATCGGCCGCCCTGCGATGGCGGCACGCCTTCGGGCCGGTCGCTGTTGCGCGCACCAAGCTCCGCAAAATACGCCTCGTTGCGCGCCTTCTGACTACTGGCATCGCTGCTGGAGCCACCGGCCGCGCTGCCGTCACCCGTGTTGCCGCCTGCCGGAGTGCCGATGCGCTTGGGCCGCTCTCGACGCGTCCACGGCTCGCCGCTGACCTCGGCAGCCAGCATCTCGCGGTAGTCCTCAGCCACAGTCGAGTTGTACTTGACCTGTGGACTCAGACTCTTGTCGACGCCCTCGCCGTCAAAGTACTTGCGCAGCCGCTCATTACCGCCGATCTCCATGCTCTTCATCTCGTCCTCCTTGAACTGATCCATGGTCACGCTGCGCACAAACGACACGTGCACACCGAGACCCCGGTGGATGCCGGCGCACTCGAGGCAAATGAAGATACCATGCTTGGGCGACGCCCACTGCGGGTTGTTGGCCCCGCAGTCAAAGCACTGGCGGTTCTCGCCTGTTTTTTGCAGTGCCAGCAGGCGCCTGCGCTTGTCCGGATCCACTGTCCAGTCAGCACCCATGTTTGCGCGAACAAAAATTCTCCCTCAAGCCTGCTGGTGCCGAGCTCGTGTCGCGATCCGCTCGCCTGTTAACCGCGCTGCGCTGACGCTGTATGATTTGGTCTCAACGAGTCGCGAAAAACGGGCTCCACGTATCTCGCGACGTCCAGAAGGACGCATTCAGTGTGATTAGGGCGTTGCCAAGTATCTGAAGTGCACTGATTTGTATCATATATTTGTATTACTACGCGTTAGATACCCTTGTGGCACCACGTAAGTTCAACGACGAACGCAATGAGCCAGCCCATGCCGACCTGATAGCGCTTTGCGCCCCAGCTCTTACGGACGTATACGGTGGGCCCAGTTATTAAAGTTCGTGTAGTCAGGTACCGTCCCACGAACTCTTGTATGCCTCACAAGCCTCTACTGCGACCCTCACTGCGTCCGTGGCTAGCACATACTGCCGCATCCGCACCTTCGACTACCACTTTGCATCAAAGGAAACAAAAAAGGTTTCATCGTAATAATTCCATCCCCTCTTCGCGTTCGGCATCCAGCATTCGATCTATCTACATTTGATCTGCGTGTCCGGGCATTTTCCTCCGCCTCGGTTCAAAGCATCCGAGGCGCGGCAAAGCCGATGCACGGCTGAAGAGTCCCCACACACTGTACTGTGCTCCACCTATAAACTCCCCCACTCCTGCCCAGAAATTCGTAACGGCCGTACAAACATCTGTCAGACATGCCAAACACTCTCGACTCGTCTTACCTGGAAAAGAGCATCTATAAGCCGGGCATCTTTGCTGGCAAGGTTGCCTTTGTCACCGGTGGGGCCGGCTCTATCTGCCGGGTCCAGACCGAGGCACTGGTTTTGCTCGGTGCTGACGCCGTCATTCTCGGCCGCAATGTCGAGAAGACAGAGGCCGCGGCCAAAGAGATCGCCCAGTTGCGACCAGGAGCCCGTGTCCTTGGTCTTGGCGGGGTTGACGTCCGTGACGTCCATAGCCTCGCGTCGGCGGTCGACAAGACCGTCAAGGAACTCGGCAGGATCGATCTAGTGATTGCCGGCGCCGCGGGAAACTTCCTTGCTGCCATTGGCGCTCTTTCGGCCCGCGCATTCAAAACTGTCATCGACATTGACCTGCTCGGATCTTACAATACACTCAAGGCTGCCATGAACGAGCTTATCAAGAACAAAGGCTCTATCATCTTCGTCTCGGCAACTCTGCACTACGGTGCCACACCTCTGCAGATTCATGTTAATTCCGCCAAGGCCGGTGTGGACTCGCTGTGCAGGACTGCTGCTCTTGAGCTTGGCCCGCTCGGCGTGCGCGCAAACATCATTGCTCCGGGCGCCATCGAGGGGACTGAGGGCATGAGCCGCCTAATGCCACCGGATTTCAAGAAACGTTCTATAGAGCTGACACCGGTGCAGCGCTGGGGATCCACACAGGACATTGCCGACGCCACCGTGTACCTGTTCTCGCCTGTGGCTGGATTTGTCTCTGGTGCGACTCTTGTCGTCGACGGTGCGATGTGGCTATCCGGCAGACCTAGTGATGACATGTACCCACTTGCGATCCAGCACATGAACAAAGAAAACAAGCTTTGAGAGGAAGGCGATGCGTGTACGATCTTGGATTATGCCCCGATATGAAAACGTACGGACTGAACCAACCTGTACCACAATGAAGATTATCGAGCTTAAAGTATATAAGACTGATCGAATACAGTTCATACAAGATTGCATAGCATAACTAGATACGAGATTCTAGCTCAAATAGAAACGTCACATTACATTACATTGCATAACGGAACTCGGGGTTCTGGAAATCAGTCAGATCCGCAAACTCCGAGTTGACAAACTCGGCCGGCAGCTTTTCGTTCTTGCGGTCGCGACGCTTGTTTTCCCAGACATTGAGCACGTACATCGAAATCATGAGAAGCAGGCAGAGGGCGAAACAGACGACAATCACAATCTTGGCTGTCTCGTAACTCGGCGCCTCGCGTACTAGGAACGTTTGTGGTCCAATGAGGTTGCCAACGCAGTAAGCCACAAGCGACAGCGCCGAAGTGACCACCTTCTTAGTGTGGCCGGCCGTGTTGGACGACACAAGCGAGAGCATACAGAGCCATGGAATAGGAGACATGCCAAATAGACAGAGACCAGCGTATTTCATGTGATTATTCACACCAAATGCCAGCAGACAGCCACCCAATAGATTAATGCACGTCCCAACGATACCAATATTCATGCGGTTCTTGGTGAGCTGCGCGATTAGTCCAAAGGTGAAAAGGCCGACAACCTCAATAGCACTCTGCGGCAGGCTCATGATGTATGCGTCCAGCGTTGAATATCCCATGGACACGATAAGAATGCTTCCCATGTTGGTGAGAGAGCCGTTAGGGATGTTCGAGAAAAGATTGAACAGCACGTAAATATACGTTCGAGGATCCATGAATACCTCTTTTAGCTGGTTCAACTTGAAGTGGGGGTTACCGTATCCCTGTTTGTTCTCACGAATGCGGATGAGAACCTGCAGACGCTCCTCATCGTTCAGAAACCACGCCTTCGATGGCACGTCCGGAATGTGCAAACCGAAGATAACTCCGGCAAAAATAGTGATGACGCCAATAATGATAAACAGCAACCTCCAGCCGTCAAGAGGAAGGGTGCCTTCAATCTGGCGCTTTGCTAGGCCGTACGCGATGCCAGTTCCAATCAGGCCGCCGACGCCGTTGAACATGACCCAAAGCGCCGTGCGGAAGAAGTGCTCCTCGCGCTTGTACCATTGCGCAGTGATGAGCATGAATGCAGGCGTTATGGCCGACTCAAAGCACCCAAGCATCGTTCGCAAAACCATGAAACCGCCATATGACTTGGCTGCTCCGGTGACCGCGAGAATAAATCCCCAGCACACAATAAAAACGGCCGTAACTTTGGCGATTGGTAGGCGCTGTAGCATATACGCTGCAGGGAACTCGAAGACAAGATACCCGAGATAGAAGGCAGACCCGACCCATTGGTACTTATTGCCGGTCATATCAAGGTCGTCAATTATTCCCATGATGGATGCATAGGAATTTGACAGCTTGTCCATGAACTGAATCGCGTAGATAAAGCTCATAACAGTGCACACATAGAGATCAACCTTCCTTAGTAGACGTTTATCGGTTTCGGGATCCAGCTCCATGTCCTCCGCCTCTGCAGCAAGCTGGAGGGCAACGTCTCCGTCGTCCACGACGACATGGACTCTCTTCTCGCCCGTGTCGGGATCCTCCTCAAGGATAGTATGTGTAAGCTCGCTTGCGTCCTTCATCCTTGGCGTCCGAGGGTCTAATGGCGATGGATTTGGAATAAGGTGCTACCAGAATATATACTACTTCTATCTACTTCAGGGTTCTTATCACGCCGAGCGGTGCATGAATTCCGAGGCTACTACAGCACTTCATCGGCGCGTTAGTTGACGGGGAAGACCACATTGCCGCCAGGATGTTAGGGTTTGCAAATGGTTAATCCAACACGGCAGCCTTTATTTTACTATGAGAAATGAATTGACATTGCCACACATCAGTCGGATTCTTATCTTCGTTGAAGCGTTCGGTAGTAGTTTCCATGAGACCCGAGTAGGCGACGGCGGTGCCAGATTATGAAGTATTGGTACGTGCGTCTGCAGGTACCTGCATTATGCTTGTTATCTATCCGTACCCCGCGGTTGGAGTATCTTCCGAACAAACATAATTCCGGTAGCCGGACGTGAGTTCCTGTTTGGCGTTTACACGCACCCATACCGCGAGCTGGTTTCCCCACCTGGTCCATACAACCGCCGACAATTTGGCATGGGTCCAACAATATTTGCGCTTGCGCTCGGGTGTTTGTGACGTGCTTTATGGATCGGCAGCCCGCTTTCAATCCCCGATAATGCACGCTTGCGATTAACGCGTGGCCAGCTGCACACGCAGCCCCGTGTCCAGACCGCCTACTGTATGCAGAGTTTCGTTCGAAATGATCCCGGGGTGCTAACTACGCTGCGCTCCACAACAGGCTACAACTCAGCGGATCCTACCGATCGTAGATACCCTTAGCACGCTTATTGTTCAAAGTATGGACACTTGAGCCGTCAGCTCTGAATGACGACGTTCCTCCTGCAACGATGTTGGCTAGCCACGAAAGATTCTGGCTAGCGATATGGCGGAGAGGGCCCGATAGGCAGATATCAGCATGCATATTTGGCAGGCCCGAGTAGATTAAAGGAGCTGCGGCTACTTATCTATCGGTTTCAGCGATTGCTGTAATCTAGTTAGCGCGTTGTTCCCGAGGCAGCCATTTTCCTTACTGAGATAGACCCGACGTCACTGTAATTTTTTTTTGAGCGCCCAAGTATCGTATGCCACATTTCAGCCTCTCTTAGAGTCTAGAGAGACTGGCTCTCTGCCAAATTGTGGCTTTGCTGAATCGAGTTGCGCGGGGATCATGACCGGATTATATTTTATCCGGGTCGGAATTGATTCGAACTCTGACATTCTCATGTCATAATCGCAGTCGCGCTTTACCTGATGCAGGCTTCGTTCGCTGCTCATGTTCGGACCTGGTTTCTGAGGGCCATGACGTTTCCCATGAGTGTGATGCCGTGTGTCTCTTCAGGTAACAAGAATGAGTGCTACGAATAGCTCCGTAGAGACTGGAATCTCGCGGCGAGAGTATTTCCACACAATGTGATACATACATCCCGACGTATTACTGTACAAGTTCCAGCAGCTAGTCACACTATAGTATGTAGGGCTCTGTCAAAACGAGCATCATGGTGCACAGCGGAACTCAGAGATCCGGAAACCAGTCAGGTTTAGAACTCCGAGTTGACGAAGCTAGTCAGGTAGTTTATTGTTATCGCAGTTACGGCATGTTGTTCTCCTCTACGTTGAGTATGTACATGGCAATCATGAGAACAAATGACGTACCTGGCTGCGCCATTATGTAAAGCCTTACACGATGGCACTTGTCCGTAAATTTAATGTCGTAATGAAGCACGTCATGGGGCAGACATGGAGGTCAATTTTCTACAGAGGTATTCTGCTATCTCGGGGTTGAGTACCATGCTCTCTGTCTCCAGGCTGGAGAGCAACATCTCCGAAGTCCACCACGATATCGTACGGTCTACCTTTCTCCGTCGAAATATTGATAACTGTCGTCGAGGCTGGTCCACTGTAAGCCATCTCGGCGCCCTGCTCTTCGTTTCGCGAGCCCCCGCACTGCCAGTCTAAGGAGGAGTCGGAGCCGCTAGTACACGGCTGTATGGACGAGCTGCCAGCGGTCACCTGCATAGCCTTCGTTATCCATCCGCACTACAGCAGCACTCGGGTTAGGCAATAAATCACATTGGCAGTTGTTTCTACGCTTGCCAGATGCGGCCAATTATTCTCATAGGCACAGCATGAGTGGTCCCCAGCTGTCGGTCGGACAGCATGCGGAGTGTCGAGCGACTTGGGTCACCGAGAATGCCAAATGTGCGTGACACTAGATACAACTATCCCCAGAGAGTACCCTTATCATTGAAATAGTCTGCAGCTGTTCTCATGCTAATATCCGATAATGCACCTTCCACGCTGGAGTATGGCCCTGCGTGCGCAGGTGTGCGTACCGTGCCTACACGGCGCTTCATGCAGTCTCACACGAGAGCGCTTGACGTTAGGAGTCCCGCGACAAGTGTGTCCGGCCAGTTCGCTGCAGTTTTCTTCAGTTTGGAAGCTTCTGGGCAAAGTTGTAGCATGCGTTGTTTCGTACGGTCCAAGCGATCGGCATGATCTGAACTGCCAGGCAATGAATAATGGGAAGACGACGAAACGGTCACGAAGATAAGGCAGATAGAGTAGACGATTTGCGTGGCCCGGGTCAGCTCAAGGGTCCAACGGCCAGTGTAATCCACGTGCCAGATTGTTGGCTCTCGAGCGGGCGGTATTCCGGCCGCAAATTGCAAACGCGCCTCGATAGCACGACGGGCCTCCGGGAGTTGAGAACACTGGCCAGCCCATCAGTACTGGCTCAGCATGTTTATAATACCGAGGTATCTGAAGACGATCCAGGTTTGACCAGCACAGAATACCAGTCCGTAAAGGACCGGTGACTGGGGTCTCTCAATGGCAGTTAGAGAAAACTGATCATGACGCCGCTATGGCCGATGCGCTACGGCCGACGCGCTACGGTCGACGCTATATGCGTCTGCAGTAGCCGCCCCTTGCGATACTATTCTGTCGTATCCATAAGTCTAGTAACAATGCTTGGACTCCAGTTTAGTATTACTCGACTAAGCCGTAGCAGCTGTAGTCCAGCTCGGTAGCATAGTGGAGTTGCCGCCTGTGACTAGCCGCACCATCCGCGGCGGAAAATCCACAACTGTTGGACAAATCAGCAGGGCACCATTCTCAACTCCGACGGTTACAGAGTGCCGAATAGAGTGCCGTAGCAAATAATTGGGTCTGCTCACTGGTGCAATGCATCCTTAGGTTTAATGGCGAGACGTACTTTTCGCATTACAACTGTGACAGCTTTCACTACAGCGATCTCATCTTTAGATGTAGCACACGGCGCAACATGCTTGAGCATACAGTAAGACAAGGATCGGGCAGGCGCAGCGGAGACGACGTAGCCCAGCCGCAAAGGATGAATTGAAACTCTTGTGCATTTGAAGCGCTGTGCATACGATCGTTCCGTCTCTGGTGTGTTTGTGATCAAGGCAGGTGGGGACTAGTATCCTATAACATACGGTTGCTGCACCAATGGCCGTCGCACCACAGCTAAGGCGTTTTAGGTCGCGCTTATGTGTCTTTCTCTGTCTGGAGCGCAAATTGTATCGCTTGGATGTTTTGGCGAGGCACATGCTCGTACCAATAAATACAGTACCAGTAGCCCATTGTTGCATATCGTAGCTTGGGGCCCAAAGCGGACGGAATGCCCACGACCCCTTGACTGGCTGCACCTCAAACCGCTCGTTCTGACCGTGTGGGTAGCACAATGGTACAAGGCGATTTGGAGCTAGAGACGCCCTCGAACGAAGGTCTCCTGGCCCATGTCGATCGCACCACCGTAGGCACGCAAGAGCCTCCGCCCAGCGCCCGTGCGCCGAGCGTCTCCGTGACCGAGGGCCTTCACAAGCCCGTACAACGCGGGCGCATGAGCGAAGGGCTAGTTACAGTGTGCTACATTGGCCTCTGGTACGCGTTCAGCGTGTCCCTGTCTGTGTACAACAAGTGGATGTTTGCAGGGGATCGGCTGGATTTCCGCTTCCCAATCTTCACGACGTCGCTGCACCAACTTGTCCAGTTCAGCCTGGCAGTGCTGCTGACCAAGGACAGATCGGTGCTGCGGATCCATAATCTCAAGCGCGCGCTTCCGTGCGCGGCGGCGTCTACGGGCGACATTGGTATGGGAAACGTGTCGCTGCGGGTTGTCACGCTTTCGTTTTACACGATGGTCAAGAGCAGCAGTCTGGGATTCGTGCTGCTGTTTGGCGTGCTGTTCCGTCTGGAACGCGCAACCATTCAGATTGCTACTATCGTCACTGTGATGACGATTGGCGTCATCATGATGGTGGCAGGAGAGACGCAGTTTGTGCTGGGTGGGTTTTTTCTGGTCCTGGGCGCAGCTGCATGCTCTGGCCTGCGGTGGGCGCTTACACAGATTTTGCTTCGCAGGGCCGCAGCTCCCGCGAGCACCAAGAGCGAGGGCGTGATCGACAACGACGACGACGAGATTGATATTGCGGGCGGCGACGGCTCCAGCGAGCGGTTGCGGCGCCTGAGTGCCAGCTCGGCCACTTCGCGCATCTCACAGCACGTGCTGGCCGGCGACGAGGAGAGCAGCCCAGTCGATCCTGAAATAGCCACCAAGAGCCCGAAGCACCATCACCACCCGCTGCAGACGATGATGCTGCTATCGCCATCGATGTTTCTGCTGCTGCTACTACTTGCGCTGGCAATTGAAGGACCCGTGCAGCTGGCGGGGGCCAAGCTGTGGACGGATATGGGCGTCGTTGTTGGTGCTCTAGTGCTACTTTTTCCTGGATTGCTCGCGTTTTGCATGACGCTGGCCGAGTTTATTCTCCTCAACCGGACGTCGGTCTTGACGCTCGCAATCGCCGGCATCTGCAAGGAGGTAGTGACTATCACAGCTGCTGTTATAATGTTTGGCGACCGGCTCACGATTATTAACGGGCTCGGCCTCGTCGTTACGACAGCCGCTATTCTGGCGTACCAGCAGTACAGGTTTGGCGGAGGGTCATGATGCCCGCGTGCGGCAGCATAACGCATAGAAACGATTCAGTGGACATCTTGCTCCAGCGCGGCTACGGAACGCTGCTCGAGAACGACGCTGTTGGGTTGAGCTCAGCAGAGAGAAACGAGTCGAGGACCCCTAGGCCAGTGCCGCAGCAGCGGCTTGGGACCTCTGATAGAATAGCTTAATAGATACGCCAAGCGTCTAGACTTGGCCCATTGGTCAATGAGTATACCGACGGCACGTCTCGTCTCGTGGGAAGAAATAGCTGCCCCTCTCTTCTGTACTGGGGATTGACTCGCAGTACGGAACGCCAACTCGTCGAGGCATTTGCTATAGGTGCACGAGGAGGAGCCTAGGACGAGAGCTGCCATTACTCGAAAGCGCTCAATTCTATGCCCGCAAAAGAGTACTGCAGGTCTGCTAATGGTCATGCGCTCCATTCCAAATAGCCCGCTCCTGCGGAGCCTGCTGCAGACTGCGCTGCATGAGCACTCGATTCAAGTGCGGGGGATCTTCGTGGAACGCTGCGGGAGCCGTGAGCGCAACGCAGCGAGATCGCGCCGTACTCGGAGCCTGGCTCTGTAAAGAACCCGGGCTGGGACCAAGCAACATCACGAGTCGTCAATCCCAATCAGCCAGCCACACTCAGAAGAGTCGCGTCACTGCGTACGGGAATCTCAAAAGTTCCTGCACCTGGCGGTCACGCCAGCTGCAGTCCAATCGTTGCATGCATAGGCCGTGTGACGCCCGGACGCAAGTGTCGCCAGCACTCTGGCATAATGTTCGGCTACTAGTTCATCTTACAGTTGTGGGCCCGGTGCAGTCGGTTCCGACACGGGTCGGGACAGTCGGCCGAACAGGGATGTGATGTGACATTGAAGGTTCCGTGGAACTAGGGCACAGCAAGCGCTCAGGGTCCTAAGAGAAAAAAAAAGCCCCTCACGCAAGCAGGGATACGGACCGCGTACGCATCGGCAGTCGCGGGTTTCAGGAAACGGGATGTGCCCCCAACACTCTCAACCAGACGTTTTGTACGGACTCGCATTTTATTTACGAACATGCGGGAGGCTTGGCTCTCTGCATCACTTCACTTTGACGGGATCTATCGATCAGGTACGCCGATCGTAGCTGAGTTTCCCCCCCCCCCCCCAAAATCCAGCCCCGCCATTGGCCCATGGCTACTGGTCGTTAAATGACGACACTCACGGGTCGGGGTCGATCCGCGCTGCGTGTCAGGCGGCGGGTAGGGCGGGCGACATGGGTCTGTTAAATCGCTGGGGCCGGTCAGGAATGGCATCCCTAGGTGCTCACACGACAGTTCGTGACCCCACGAAAAACCGGCTTTCTTGGATACTAGGTGCAGGCTTGTCTCAACTCCAGCGTCGCGCGAGCCTGATCCCGCAGAATGCAAGATAGGTCTTGCATTTCCCTGCTTTTGTCCCACTGGAATACCGCTAGTGGGGCCGTGGTAGATAGGCAGGCAGGCTCATGTACGATTCACGCGGCGGCATATGCGAGCATGGGCCGGTCCTGCAGCACACGGGCTTGCGAATCTATCAGCGAAATTACGAGCGATAACGTCACCAGAGATAGGATTTATGCCACAACGGAGAGCAACGGCGGTTGCTGGGATCTGACGCCTCACAATTAGCAAATATAGCCGTCACGTTTATCTATCTTCGGTATTCACCGCGGAACTCGAGACGGGAAGAACTAAAAAAAAAGTATAAGGGGTGGTTAAGGGGAAGGGAGTGGGCACACTTGCGGGCCGAGGCGGCGGCCGGAGGGCGAAGCAAGAGGCGGAGGAACCTTTGCCTCCGATTGGATGACGCAAGGGCCCGACCAAGCACCAGACGTTTGCCGGAGACGGATCACCCGGGTTCGCCCAGAATGGATCGGCCGCCGGACTGACTGGTCCCGGCGGCTCAAAAGATAGCCAACGGGGCGTGAGGGGACGAAAGGAGGGGGCGCGCCTGTTTGGCTGAGCTTAATCTAACGCCCGAGAGGCAAGGCTGCTCAAGTGCACAAACACCGCGACACATATGCCGCGGCGCGCCGCATCTCCGCACTAATTAGGAAACGATCTGACCAACGGGGCATCGTGTTATCGCACTGCTGTTGGCGCTCCACTTTTTATACCCAAGGTTGCATCGGCAGGTGGTCAAGCGACAGCCAAGCTCAAGGGAGACGCACAGAAACGCGCCGCAAACGAGTGAGAGCACCCATTTGCTGGTTCAGGAGTAGCGAGGCGTGACGGGCCCGAAGTCAAGTGCGTTTTGGCGGACAAGGACAGCGGGAGAGAAAAAAAAAAAGGAAGAGTCAGCCCCCAGAAGGTTGTGATCAGTAGTAAGTCGAGCATCGGCAAACGACTGCTGACGTGCTTGCTGGCTGCTGCCGTATTCTTTGGAGCTCATCGCGCTATATTTCGTCTTGATCGGCTGTTTACAACGGTATTTAGCAACGCCACAACGTTGAGGAGCGGTACGACTGGCGACCTCGCGGTAACGCCCTACTAAAGAAGTGAAACCGGACAAAGCCGGCGACCAAAGGAGAAAAAAAGACAAACCATGTCGACACTAGGTGTTATTGGGTGGCTAGTGCAGACGTCGGAGCGCGTGGCCGCGCTCGTGCGTGGCCTGCTCACCAAGGGCGTGTCTGCAATGGAGCAGGTGCTCTTCGGCTACGGTGTGAGAAGGGAGATTCGCGGCGTGCGGGCGAGCCCGGAAATCAAGCCGGTGGAGGCGCCTACCGCGACTGAGTCTGTGACGGAGACGTCCAGTAAGGCGTCGGCGAATTTGCGTCGCCGCTCGTTGTTCCCCGGCGGCTGCAAGGTCGAGGACCTTAACTCAAAAAAGGCAGCCGTCTCGGTCGGCTTCCCTGTAGCGTGCGCAACCGACGAGACTCTCGGCCTTTTCCAGATGCGCAACGCGGATGGCACCCTTGGCTGGAACTTTGGTGACTCGGGTATCTACGGCGAAGCCGCCGTCTACGACGACACTCACTGGGGTCCGCTGCTCGGCGACGCTGCCGCCACAGTGGCGGCCGTTTCCGACATGGGCGGCCTGCCTGTTACGGGATCGGGCTTCCAGCCCGGTATGTACGACGCGCTCGGCGCGCCACCGGCAGTGTCGTCCGTGCACCATCCCGGACAGCAGCAGGCGACCCGCGGCGCCGGAAGCAAGCTTGTGATGCGCCACGACCACAAGGTGGGCTATGCTCCGTATGAGCGGCCCCAGTACCGCCACCATCAGCACCAGGGCCAGCAGCAGGTGGCGCATCAACTCTATCAACAGAGCCCGCAGGCGCACCTGCAACACCAACACCAGCAGCATCCGGGTGCGCGGCGCGCTGATTCTTTTGCCTACAGTGACGCTGGCTCGACTTACTCGCCTCCGGAGCTCGTGGGCGAGACATCTGTGAGCGGGCCTGCAACCGCGTGGATTCCTACGCTCGGCGAGAGCGACGACGAGCTGTTTCTTCAGGAAATTAATGCGCTGACTGGCGCTCCGCTCTCATCGGAGGTCGCGTCCACCGGCAGTATCCGCTCGGCGCTCGGCAGCGAATCGGAGTGGTCCACTGGCGACGTAACCGCTCCAGGTATGGTCCCTGTTGCGCCGGCCGTTCGCGGCGTGTACCCGCCCGTTCACAGCCGTGCCAATAGCGACAGCGGTGCGTCACCCCAATTCATGCCGTCGACGGAGTCCTCGAAGGACTTGCACCATGCTGATCTAGGGCTGGAGTGGGCTGGCCTGCATTTTGGTGGCCTCCAGGGAGGTGCCCTGAGTGGAGTCGATAGTCTGGAGCACCCGACCATCTCGTCGCACTCGTCAGACCTGTCTGACGATGGCCTGTCGCCGTCGCACGACAGCAGCTCTGGCTCGAGTGGCCCGCACCAATTTGTTTGTCCTGAGTGTGATGCCACGTTCCGCATCAAGGGCTATCTTACGCGCCACCTTAAGAAGCACGCGGACAAGAAGGCCTATACGTGCCCATTCTTCGATCACTCGGCAGAGACGCCATGTCACTCAACGGGTGGCTTCTCTCGTCGCGATACGTACAAGACGCATCTCAAAGCGCGCCATTTCCTGTACCCCCCGGGCACAAAGAGCGGCGATCGCAGGAAGACTAGCGGCCGCTGTGGCGGGTGCCAGCACGAGTTCGTCTCTAATGAGGTGTGGGTTGAAGATCACATCCAGACTGGCGAGTGCACTGGACTTCACGCTCTGTAATGGCATGCCAGTCTGGCTGTTTTTTTTTCTTACCGCGGCTGCCTTTGGTTGCTCACGACGCTCACGACCCCCTCACGTGTACTTTTGTAATGAAACGATTTATGATGGCAATGGACTTCTTGATTTTACTGGGATATATTATAGAGACAACCGAAAGAGCCGCCGCACAGTGTTTCCCCTCTCGAGGTGTGGCACCCTTAAACATTTTATACTGATCAGTAAAAAACAAACATGCTCCAGGGTGTGCTGTAATCTACGCGTGCTGAAAATTTCAGTGAAAATATATTCTCCACGGAGACTTCATAAGGACCACACTCCTGGGTGAAAGAATTGCTTTCGAAGCTTACTAAAGACGGCCCTTGGCCGTCGATACATGCTTTGGGGAAAGTCTCCGGTCGTGTTGGCGGAAACGCCCCAGGGTAGACCCCCTGGTGTCGAGCGTGTCTTTGACCTTGTGTGATCCACAGCGCCCTGACAATGTTTTCAGCTCGACGATGGGAAGAGCACTTCCTAAGCGACAGTTATGCAATTGCCTTGCTTTGCGGGAAGGTAACCCAATGGAGCTTACTCTTCACCCACGGGTCTCCTTTTTCAAGAGTTGTGTGCTACGGGCACGTTGCGCAGTCGAATGCGCCGGCTCTCTAGTCCTGTGGGGGGACCGAGTATACCGTACAACGTAAAGATCCGATAGCTTGGACCACCTTCAGTTTCTCTCGAATGATGAAATACATATGCAACATAGAGTCAAGCTCCGAGACAAAATGTCCACGACGAGATTGCTAATGATTCTGACTATGACGAAACTGTATTGTGGTACGCTGCTATCTAATCGTTTTACTGTACTACGAAAAATACTAGGCTCGCAGTGGGACATTGTCACATTAAGATTCTATTGTACAAGGCACTGCTCGACGTGCGAGTTGACAGCATTTCAGAGTCAGTCCTTTTTGTAATGGTCGTATGCAAGGTCGGCAGATTCAGTGCCGTGGCCAAGCTCGAGCCCGTAAATCGCCAGGGTCGTGAACATATTAACCCAGCCCCAAAATTGCCACGACTCGCGCGTATTAGCCCAGATAACGGCGCTCGCAAATGATGGCAGGTCAAATGGGGCCTGCGAGGGTTGTTCCACCACGTCGAACATCGCAAAGTGCTGCATCAGCAAGTGCGTGTACACTGTGATAATGATGCACGGTGCATACGAGTACAGGAGGAACAGTACCGGGTGCTCGCGGGCCAGCGCAGCTCGCGTGGCTCGTGGGCTCCGGCGCAGGCTAGCTCCAACGGAGGGCACGATGCGCAGCGCGAGGTAGAACACACCGAGCCGGTAGACCAGCGACACCGCGACCGAGGGCGTGATGGCCGAGATAGTCGCAATCACAAAGTTGAACACCGTAACGAACCCCTGCGGTATAAGCTCCGCCAGTGTAGCCATCAAGTTCGCCCATCCGTTGACAATGATAGGCGGGAGGGGAGGGAGGCCGCGCGCTGTTGCGGAAGCTGCCACCGTCTCATTCAGTTGCCCAGCATTGCCGAAAATGCCAAGCCGAAGGAACTCAAACGAGAACGCCGAAGGTGGGTCCGGAGTTGCAGCCGAGACGGCTGTCGAAGCAGTGCGTGCCCCTCCCGAGAAAGGGAACAGAGACGACGTTGCGGCGCTCGACTGAAAGTCCGTGTATGTCACGTACAAACAGTATACTATGTATCCGAAGAGAGCGCTCGACTCAATGGCTGTGCCTCTGCCCGACAGAATTCCGTACAGCCCAATGGATGTCGCAATGGTGAGAACAGCACCGATCAGCGTGGCCGTCGTTAGAGCAAACGTAATCGGAAACGTGTAGATCCGGTAGAGAAAGTAGAGGTGGATCGTGAGCATAACAGCTGCAAGAACGAGCTGAACAAACATCCACGACTCCGACCGCCGAGTAAGCGCCCTCATTTTGCGGCCGCTGTATTGAATAACGAGAACTGTGCAAAATCCTTCCAAAACCGCAAATACTGGCGTGGCGTGCTTCAGCAGAAACTGCCATGGTCGTACATCTTCAAGCGCCTTGATCGCGGCGGTCTGGCCCTCATTCGCCTCAGATGATAGGCTCAAATGTAGAATGAGGAGAGAGGGTATAATTATATGCTGTGAATAATACAGCAGCCATCCCACAATGCTAAGCTTCGTTCCCCGCGACAGAATCCGCACTGTCGACATCACCGCATAGTAAACAACTAGCGTGAAGCTAAACGCAATTCCACAGTCTTCCCCACCCACATCGAACGCTAGCGGAATCGTTACAAGGATCCAGCCAACATACACCCACCCAAATATCCCCGAAAGGAGATCTCGCACCTTGGATTTCCACCCCATCTACAGTTAGCGGCATGAATGAGAGCGTGTGACAACGACCGAGAGAAAGCAATGATCGATTATGGCAGAAATTCGTTGAAAGTCTTATCCAGAAAGCAAAAGCACGTCATTCTAGCGTCCAATAACAAACGGACAACTTATCTAACGCTTACCGGTGGTTGTGCTGGACTGCTCCGAAATGGCACGTAAGCGCAGATGCAGCGTTGACGGCGGTCGGAAGCCTCGGGCTGCTAAACCACTGGGTGTGACAGTGCGCAGTAGATCCAAGCTCGGCTGGAGCTTCGTTGTAAAAAAAATCCCCCCTTAAAGTCGCGTGCGTCTTCAATCTGTCCCACCTTCCTACTGGGAATATCACTCTTCGTGGAGGGGTCTCCTCGCACTGCAGGGTAAATCATGAAATCGGACTACGGTAGTCTTGACGCTGTCCGGCAGCTATGCCTGGGGCCTCCCCTCGATAGGTAACTGGCCGAGGGACTCTGCCGGGACTCCGCCTGTGTTGACCGTTATTTAGCACCCTGTTCCCGCTCAACTGCTTCGGGCAGGACCGGCCGCTGGGCCCCGAGAGACGCTGTGCATCACGCTGTATGCGCGATATGCACACCTCTTCTTATCTGCCCCAGCCCTGGAATTTATTTCAATGTCTATCAGTCGAGAAAAATCCTTAGAAGCCAACCGGCAGAGCTGCACTCATTTATCGCCATGCCGAAGCGGTCAACCGGATTCGGCGGCCAGAGAAATACTGGCAGAAAGAGACTACGTGGGTCTGAAGATACCGATACGAATGCATCGGTGACTGCTGGCGCAAGAGACGAACGCAAACGATATGTAGACGACGGTCCCGCGGTACCGGTGAATAATGAGCCTGAAGAGCCGAGCTTTAGGGCGTACGATGCTCTATTGACGCTTCTGAAGGATGACAAGAAGGATCAGACGCCCAAGAAACGCAGAGTGAAGGAGCAGAGCGAAAACACTGCCGAGGATGGAGAGGAGAGCATGGAAGGCGTGGAAGGATTCCAAGGGATTGTCGAGGATGAGGCCGAGGAGGCGGAAGACGAAAATAATGAAGAAGGCGAGGACGAGGAAGATGAGATCGTGCTCGACGACGAAGGCGATGGTGACTCTCAAGACCCTTTTGAGTGGCACTTTGCCAGCCCGGACGAGGGCATGCTTTTGAGGGCAGCAGGCAGCATTGAATGGGTCAATAGAAAGTATGAAGGAGCTCTTGGCGCCAGATCTATACTAACGGTGCCCGCTAATGGCGCCCTTGGCGAAGAGCCCGTTGTCAAAAGCCTGGGCAACCTGCATGTCAAGTACCGACTCCAAGCTCCGTTCCAGCGAGAGAACGGCGACTTGACGTCGCTTCAGAAAGAGCTTGCCAGCCCTATGTTTGGTTACCGGGATGTGTTGTATCCCGGGCGCACTTGGGAAAGTGCCGCGAGCATTCAGCGCCTCTACACACTTCACCTCATGAACCACATCTACAAGACTCGAGACCGCGTGTTGAAGCATAACGCACGCCTCTCCGCGGCAGAGGATCCTTCTGAACTGGAGCTTCGCGACCAAGGTTTTACACGCCCTAAGGTCCTGGTCCTTCTGCCTACGAGAAACGCGGCCTATGAGTTCATAGAGACCGTCTCCAAGGTTTCTGGGCTCACCCAGCAAGAGAACCGCAAGCGATTTGTCCAGGCGTTCTTTGAAGACGCTGAGCCACCTTCGACCAAGCCAGACGATTTCCGCAAGCTGTTCAAGGGCAACACCAACGATATGTTTTGCCTTGGTGTCAAGTTTACACGACAGGCCGTCAAGCTGTACTCGTCGTTTTACTCGTCCGACCTCATCGTTGCCAGCCCGCTGGGCCTCCGTCTAATCGTCGGTGCCAAGGGCGATAAAAAGCGGGATTATGACTTTCTGAGCAGTATCGAGTTATTAGTTGTCGACCAGGCCGATGCGATCCACATGCAAAACTGGGAGAACGTGGAGCATATTTTCAAACACCTCAACCTTGTGCCCAAGGAATCGCATGGATGCGACTTCTCGCGAGTTCGATCTTGGTATCTTGAGGAGCAGGCCAACAAGCTTCGGCAGACGTTGGTGATCTCCAGCTACACAACACCTGAAATTAATAGCACGCTAGCGCGATACTGCAGCAATATCTCTGGCAAGCTCAAGGTGAGATCTGCCCATACTGGATCCATGGCGCAGGTCGGCATGCGCCTACGACAGGTGTTTACGCGCATCGCTGCACCGGACCCGGTGTCTGATCCCGATGTGCGCTTTCGACATTTCAGGTCAGTCCTCCTGCCCGCTCTTCAGCGGGCGTCCTCATACGAGGGAACGCTGATTGTCGTTCCGACGTACTTGGACTACATCCGCGTGCGCAACTACTTCGATGACAACAACTCCCCTGCGTGGACCATTTCCGAGTACTCTTCGGTGTCCGAGGTGTCCCGTGGCAGGTCCTTGTTCGCTACTGGGCGCACCAAGATTCTACTCTACACAGAGCGACTGCATCACTTCCGGCGATATGACATCAAAGGGGTGAAGCAGGTTGTCATGTACGGCGTCCCGGAAAACCCGCTCTTCTACACCGAAATGATGCGCTTCCTTGTTCGCACAAGCGTTGAGGCTGGCGTTGATCCTGCGTTGCTGAACGCGCGAATTATCTACTCCAAGTGGGATTCGATCAAACTGGAGCGCATTGTTGGTACGTCGCGCGTCGGAGCCTTGCTGCATGGCACGTCGGACACGTACGAGTTCCATTAGACCTCATATGTAACAATATTAGAATGCATTGAACTAACTAGTCATTGAATCGTGTGCAGCCATGAAGGCGTAATGACCTCTCTTATTGAATGATCAACGTAACCTGGTATTAGGAACGGGGTCAGAGTGCACCGTGAGACAGCGAATTATCACGTACCGCCATGACAAAACACCATATCGACACGTATGGGCTCATTCTTTCTCCAATCCTGGCAAACTTCCAAAGGATTCCAAGAGGACTGTGGTTAGCACGCACGTGTGCATTAAACGGCAGTTGAAACCTACCCGTCCTTGCGCCCATCGATTAGACGGGGCACGAGTCCTCGCGCGTATGTGCATGTGCAGATGGTGAGTAGCACAACCAGCAGCAGCGACTGAAAATTGAACAGAGCACTCTGTCGTTAGCTTATTCCATGGCTCTGGAAGCGTGATTCTACTGACCATGTTTGTTTCTGGCTCGCGCAAGGGCCTAGTACGCGGACTCGTCTATATGGCCAGGAACCACACCAGGTAACTTGCTTTTACTGAGGCTACAAGCCGTGCGTTTGAGCATAAATGCTGCATTTAAGCATCGTTGTCATGTTGTCACTTAACGTAGACGAGCTAGCGGTAATCGTAAAAAAATGCATTTTTTTATCGTGAAGTCGTAAGCTATGAAGTCGTAGTTGCCATCTTTCGAAGCGCAACGTATACTTGGAGTGGGTCAGGCGAGGATTCACCGAGCACCGATGCCTTCAGTCCCTCCTCGGCTCCACGAGTGCCCGCTGGTGAGCCGGCTGTAGTGCCCATGTCTGTAGATACAAACCTCCCGTAGGCTCGCTGCGCATGACGAGCCATGATTTTAGTACAGAGGGGCTCCGATTGCTGCTCCCTCTGGGAGTCGCAGAGTAGATTGGTGACGTAGTTGAGTCTCTCGAGCGTCCAACCGGGGGCGGACGCCGCTGGCGCGGTTGCAAACCCATCAAAAAGGCGGAAGAAGACATACCTATCCAGCGGAAGTCCTTGCTCGATCATTAGATGAACGACACCGATTGACTTGTCGTAATCATATGCAACGTTGGAATAATGCGTGAGAAACATGCTGTAGGTGTGGTAATCCGGGACGAGCGGAACGAAATAGTTGAGCTTTTGGTCTGACTTGCCTGTGTAATTCTCGTGCGCCTGAGATGCGGGGACGGGTGGCGACGCCTTGACTACTTGCAACATGTAGTCGGTAGAGTCGAGAATGGACTTCAGTCGCGCAGAAGCTCGATATGATGACCGCTTCGTCTGCTGGAGTGCCGTGGTTCTGAACGACGCGACAACCAACCTTCGAAACATGGACTCGGCTGGGTCCACTAGCCCGGTCATCAGAAACGCCTTCATAACCGCATTAATGACAGACATGTCGATTATGAAAGTGCCGTTGTTAATATCAGAATACTTGGCCCGCACGCCAGCAGCGTCGCCCTTGCGAGCACAGTCCATAAGGCCGATCAAATGGGTCGTCCTGTCAGGCTGCAGGCCGGTACGGTCGAATACCTGCCAAACACTGGCAACTACGTCGTCGCGTCCCGATCGGTGGGCGAGCCCGAGCATCACGTTGAGGGTGCCAACGTCCAAATGTTTACCCAAAGATGAGGCGCGCGAGTGGGAAGTATCCTCTAGCAGTGGGTGGATGCTTTCCAACCAAGTAGAAACTTTGTCCGCCGAGTCGCGCTCCTTGCGACTGAAGTCGCGCACAACGTTCAGGCCGGCTGCTGCCTCACGCGATGATATCGGCATTCCGCTCTTTGCCAGGTCCGTAATCAGCTCGAGAAACATGCCGCGGCCCTGGTGGTGCCTGACTCCAGGTCCCATAAAGAGCGACAGCAGGTCCTCAAGGTGCTGCGGCTGTATGTGCTTTGTGCGGGGATGCGGAAGCGAGATGTATGCTTTCCAAACAGATTTCACAAATGGTCGCATATCCTCTGAGTTGGGATACAGGTTGCGCAAAAACTCGTTGTACACGCGCACGTCTTGGCAGCGGTACCTGTCGATGGCCATGCGCTTGGACCTCGTGTGCCAATACGTCTCTGAAAGCTTTTGCCTTGCCTGTGCAACAAGTCTGACGGTCCGCCCCGTGTGCTTCTCCCGAGCTTCTCCCCTGTCGAGCGTTTCAAAATACCGTTCGATAGGCGTGTCCTCAGGGATGGTCAGCTTCGTAGATTGCGATGTTGCCTCGGCCGATTTTTCATTGAAATGCCGTTCAAGCGTTTCCTGGTGGTCGCTAGCGACTTTTAGAGCCGTCTCGTAGTACGCCTTGTCCAAATCGAGCAGAGTCTGTTCACGTCTGTAAACCTTCTGAATCTCGTCCCAGAACAACGGTGCGCCGCGGGCACCGATCCTCCCGAGCAGGCTGTAGTATCTCCAGCCCGCCGCGGCGAGTACAGAGCAGCATGGCCGGAACCTCACACGGTGCCTGTACATTATTTCACGCACTGGAGTACATCGCGGCCTAGGCCTGATACTGGCTCTCAAACGTAGAGTCGTGCCAACCCAATTTTCAAAGGGAATATTGGACCGATGCGGGTCGCGGCTGCCAAGGATTTATTTTGGCGATAAACTCAAAGCTGGTGATAAGTTAAGCGGCATGATTATTATAAATCATTCTGACACTAACCGCTGAAATTTTCGAATCTGGAGCACGATCCTCAGACTTCGAGCCACGAGCCTGGATACCCGCCTTCCAGAATGAAGCTGCAAACGGCTGCCACTAGCGTGGCCGAGCGCACGGCTCATCTCATAAACGCCAAGGCTCTGACGCAGTTTGGTCGCTCGAGCGCTGGCCCCATTCCGGAGCCCGCGTGGTACCGGGTCCTGCTCGCGAACCCGCCAACGCAGCAGCTGCTCCCGCGGGCTGTGAGATTAGACGAGTACCTCAAGCGACAGGAGAAGCACAGGCTCGGGGATTTCGACGAGAAGACGGGCAACTGGATTACGAGGGTCAAGGCCAAACACAACAGCAACTCGAGGCATCTGTACAAGATACGAAAGCTCGAATTCTTCGAGGACAGAATACGCCAGCTTTTTTTCAAGCAGCACCCATGGGAGCTGGCACGCCCTAAAATGGTTCTTGAGAAGGACGGCCGTGAAGCCGTCAAATACGACTGGTCCCGGATGGATCAGCCCCTCAAGGCGCTCGACGTCGAGAGTGTAGTGCAGCGCACGCTGTGGCTTATGAACAACGAGCCTAAGTATAAGGATGAGCACTGGATGGTCCCGTACGACCAGGCCCGTCTTGAGTTCTTCCGTCTGCGTCTGCGCGAAGAGGCCAACATCTCCGTGGCCGCGGAGGAGGCTCAGATGTTTGGTGCGGTGTTTGGCAAGTCCGCCCTCCAGCACGGCGTCGAACAGGAGCAGGCGACCATCGACAAATGGGTTGAAGAGGCCACCCAGGCAACCAAAGAGAAGCGCGCTCGCTTGTCGGGCCCTGTCAGCTACGATGAAGGACGGCCCGCCGATGAGGCGGTCGCCCAGGACGGCACTGAGACGGCGGCGTCCGCCTAATGGTGGCCATACAAGCCAGAAAATTGTACATAGTAACAGCATTGAATTTTTGTACTACCAGATTTTGGTATATATTTGTCTACAGGAATGGACACCAGCCAAAGAAGATGACGGCAAGATTGGCCGGATCGGATGCCTCCTGAATCAGGTCCCTAACAGTTGCCTCTGTGCTCAAATCAGCCGACAACTTCTTGCGCACAACAGTCAGGGCGCGGTCTGCCACTCCAGCCCCGCCTTGCAAATATGGCACACTAGGATCACGCCTGGCTGTCGTCATCCCGGTTGCTTCGGCAGCCGCTTGGGCTCTATTTTTCTTCAGTTTCGATAGCTCCCTGTCTGTTAGAATGTAAACGGCGATGCCGCTGGACGTGTCTTGCTTACCATGTGTAGAGAGGATCGTACTTGAGCACGTTGAGCGACGTCATCAGATGATCGGCCTCCTGCCGAAGAACCGTTAGTGTGAACTCGCAGCACCTTTGAAACACGCCCTCTGTCCCCGTTATGCCCATGCCGTCCACAATGTCTCGCGTCAGGCGGAATGGGACAGTTTCTGGAATTCGTAAAAGCTTGCCCTGTTGTTAGTAGAGCCACAGGTCCAGTCAGGATCCACATACTTGATCAAAGGCAATGCCGAGGTCAATATGTACAACTTCGCCTGTTCGCATATCGAGAATGATGTTGCTACAGTGTCGGTCGCCCAGCCCGATTATGTGGCCGACCATTGATATCGCCGCTGTAGATCGAGAATATGTAGTTCGCATTCTCAGCCAAGCTTCAGCGTCGCGCGCAGTAAACCAGAAGAAATGATGGAGCGACGGCTTGATCTTATCGGTGATCTGCTTGAACGTGTCTAAGCGCTTGGCGTGAGATTCCTGTTGAACGTGGCGCATCATCTCTTTGCCTTTCGAAATCGGCAATGGGTCGTTGTGCACGCTAGAAAGGATGTCGATCAGCGACTTGGTGTCGGACACAAATTCGATGATGCCACATGCGGGCCCAAGTGGCTGCACATTGTACGTGCGGACATTGAGGTTTCTCTGTCGCGTTTCGTCGTGACGCCGCAAAAATCCGTTCACCTGTCCGAACATGTGCTCCATGACCTGATCCTGCCGCAGGTCGTCATTTCCGCCTTTGACAAGCATTTTGAAGGGCTTGCCATTGCTCAGACGCAGTGAAACAATTTTGGGTGCACTAAGTCCGGATGCAATTTCCATCTCACGTTTGACTCCCACTATTGTGGTAACGGTGTCGTAGTTGCAGTCTGACCTGATCGGCGTGCTCATCACAGGAGGCGGCAGATTCAGTGTCGGCAGCGTTTTCATCCACCATGCGCGGTCGACCTTGGACGACTCGAACGTTAGCGAGCTCCGGTTTTTTGCCGACACAGTTGATAGATCAACGAGGCGCTCTGCAAAAGATGTCATCTTCTTGACTAGTTCATTTGCACCACTTGCACGGATACGCTTGGCAATCTCCACAGCAATACGCGCCTTGAGGCTCTCGTCCCCAGAATGTCTTGGAACGACCTGATGATTGATCACCATATAAACTGTCTGGAATGGATGGTCCGCACATATTTTGACGACAAGCGCTAACAGCTGTTTGGCAAATGTGCCTTTCAATGAATCACAAGTTACGAGCCGTGAGATCAGCTGCGGGGCCCATTCGACCATCTTATGCGATGGCATGTTCTCAAGGAAAGGACTCATGCTTCCGATAACGCTGCTTTGGTCGCTGAACTCGAGCCAGATAGCGACGAACCTTCCCACATCCTGTGGAAACTCGTCCGACGCGGTCACTCCTTTGATGTAGTACTCCAGCGCCGTTCTCATAACGTTTGCTTGTTCGGACTTGAGTCTGCTGAGCTCCTCCGAGTCTTGCCTTAGGGCACGAGTGATCTTGCTGAGATGGGTCATTGCCTCTTCCTTCGCCTCTTTGGTCCTCGCGGCTCGTATCAAATTTGTGAGATCCTTGATTTCCTCTTCACGGGAGCTATTTTGTCGTTCCAGCTGATCAATGCGTTCTTGCCTAAGGCTGTCGTGGCCAGTGTCATCGCAAAACTCAGCAAACATGTGGTACACGCGTCCGGGAACTTCGCCTGAGGAATCTTCGTCACCGAGCGATTCTACTGCCTTTGACATATAGTCGCTTAAAATGTGGGCGGGCGAGTCGTGTCTCGCCTTATGGCTCCAGTGTCCGATTAACGCCAGTACCTCAGGTGGTGAGAAATATTGATTGCGTTCATGGAATATGGGCTGAATAGCGCTTCGCCGCAGCATGCTTACTGCAATCGACGAACTTGCGCCCAGCTCCCACGCCACCGAAGCCTCTTCGATGTTGGTCGAAATGCGTTTCAGCGCCATTTCTTCCATGTTTAGTGGCTCCTCGAGCATGGCATTCAATCTCACGGTACCAGCCATCGCCCGCTGCAGTTCGCCTGCCTTGCGTGCATAACGGCAATGGAGCAACAGGCTCCGAATATGGCCGCGCTTGGCGTTGAGCAATGCATCTCGTTGTTGGTCCATCTCTATGGGACCATCTCGCATTTCGCTGTAGCTGCCTTTGTCCGGTGGATTGTCGCTGCCTGGTTGAAAAAGCTGGTGTCAGTAAAATGATCGGTCGGCAAGTCAAATGCAGCTGAATTTGTGAACTCACCTTGTCATCCCGCAAATAGTTAGTACCTCGCCAATTCGATGCGAGGACATCGTATCCGATGTTCCAGCATACCTCTCTCGCCATGAGGCAGTCGTCGATATCCTTCGCTGCCTTACCCTCCAACCAGCCCGCAATCCTGCCCTTAAAGCTCGACATCAGATCTTCAAAGGAGTCTTGTGTCTGTCCGAATAAATGTGCACGTATCTCATCAACTTCATGGAGGATGGCCAACAACGACGCATCCCTTCGTCCCGATACGTAATTATCGAGTGCTCTAAACCGTGCGTTCTCCACTATGTCGGTCCATTCGACATTTGTGCGGGCGTTTCGGAGGCTCTTGAGCGTAGCGAACAATAAGCCATGCTTAGAATTGAGGGCCACTGCACTTTCAGCCACGTCCCATTGTTGTAGCTTCCATGCCGCTGCGTAGCGTGGCTCGAGGTTCTCGCTTGTCATCTTAGATAGCAGTGACTGCGATAGACCGTAAACTCCTGCTTTCATCAGCGTGGAAGCAAGCTGGGGCGCCTCATCTGGGAGGCTGTCGAACACTGCCGCCTGATATCCTATCTGGTCCCAAAAATTGCCGGACTCTGCGGCCGCACTTGCAGCTATTTCTAGGTTCGGAACAGGTCTTGACCCATAGAATAAGTCAGGATCTGAAATCAGCTTTCCAATAGTCGCCAGCCGGCCGTCATCGATCCTGGCTGCCTCACCATCCCAAGAGTATTCAAGGAGTAGAAGCGCTTGGTCTGATAAACCACAACCGGCACAGACGTCACTCATTGCCTTCTCAAGAGCTGAGGAATCGGCATTAAACAGAGCCGGGATCCGACGGCGAGTGGGTCCACCGGTCCGAATAACTGTAGTACTGAGGCCCTTCAAGAGCAGATAGACTCGCGCCAAGCTTAGTTTTATCTGCTTGTCCACGCGCTCCTCCGTCCACACTCTTCCGAGGGACAGTATCTCCCACACAAGCTCCTGGCGCATCTTATACGCTGAAAGCATCAGTGCGTACAAAACTGCTTCTCGCAAATACGGCAATTTTCGTAGGAATGTAGTCAACGGTTTGCCAGCCCAAAGGCATCCATGGGCATGAAGTGCCGCAGAAACATGGCTGCAGATATCCTCCATAAACGTTGCGACACTCTCCAATCTTAACTCTTGAAGATCGGCTTGTTCCTGGTCATCTTGGCGTCCATTGTCGTAACTGTTTCCTGTAAGGAAAACCTCCAGCGCCTTTTTTGACCACATCGCATCGTACTCTCGAAAATGAGACAGCAGATCGTCCATCGCAGCCTTCCTCAGGGATCTCAAGAAAGATTCAGCCTCAATCACGGCGGAACGATCGCCGCTAAGATAGCAGAATTCTAGAACTGATATCATTGCGAGAGCGTCTGGAAACTCTTTTCCCTCTAGTGAGGTGGCGAAAAAGTCGGCCCAATCCTCCGGATGTCCCGTTAGATGTGTCGGAATGCCCACGTCTCCACCATTGAGAAATGAACTCCCTAACGTCTCAGCTATCCACAGTTTGGCTGTGCGTGAACGCGAGGCTACCATCTTACTCGGCAGCGACGATAGAAGGGGTGCGACGTCTGCCAGCTCATCAGAGTCCATAGATTCTGCGATACGAATTCTGCCTGCTTCTATCAAGTGACTCCAGACACCGAACACCTGTTCTATCTGATGAACCGTCCTCTTCTTCATATCTCGAAACAGGTCACAGACTTCGTGGGCTTTCCATGTCTGCTTAGCATCCAGCATGGACTGTAACAGCCAGGAGGTGGTCCTGCTACAGTGCTCATTGAGCCAGTTTAGGACTGCCAATTCAGGATAATGTGGTAATGAAGCTCTTTCACTTGCAGAGACAAATCCCGCTATCGTGTCGAGAGTTATGGATTCCAGAAGTGCTTCACGGTATTCTTGCGCAACAATTTGGGATTGGCAGTGGTTGAATAGTGTGGTCAAAATGCTCGCAATCTGTTGTGCCGCAAACCTCAATTGGTCATCCAGTAGCATTGCCAGCAAATTCCTTAATAGTATCTCCAAAGCATAGCCAGAAAGCGCGCTCATCCCGCCGGCGAGCCATACAGTGAGTAGCGCTTTCCGCAATGCTCCATATCTGCTCTTCGGTGATAGTAATCCTGATCCAACGTCGAGCAGTAGGCTCCGTAGAATGTAGCTCAGGTTTGCATCTGTCCAGAACGTGTCTGCCGAGTTAGACAGGTATAGCGTGACCTTCTCGCAAGCTGCCATTACAGGAATTCTGTTGACTGTCTCTTCAGAGAATGTGATGACCGATGTGTTTGCGGGAAAGAGAGGGCTTTCGGATTCAAAATGTAACTCGCTTGGAATGGTAGATAAACCGATTATCTCTACAACGACGCGTGCAGGATCAGCGGTAGAGCGAGTATACGTCAATTCGCCTTTAGGAAGAACGCCGAATGCATATAGCGTAGGTCCAGCAACTTC
This sequence comes from Tardiomyces depauwii, assembly GCA_038086965.1. Lineage (NCBI taxonomy): Eukaryota > Fungi > Ascomycota > Dipodascomycetes > Dipodascales > Trichomonascaceae > Tardiomyces > Tardiomyces depauwii. Next base: position 2,508,764 of record JAVHZA010000002.1, read on the forward strand.
CATAAGCTCATCCAACGTAACCCCTCGAACATGTTTCAATAAATCGACACTGTCGGTGGCTTCCGGTGTTCGAAACATTAGCATGGCCAGCATTGTTGAACTCGACAGCTGGTCATAGCAATCATTTACAAAGTGAGGCTGGTCAACGAATCCAAATGCTTGGTAGGGGAAATGCTTTAGAGACCGGGCTCTCTCAATCCATAGCAATATGGTTTCGCGCGCGACCTTTTTAAAAAGTGCTCGGCCCTTCGACTCATCGCTCGACACTGGAGGCATCAGCGACGCTGCTAGCCTGTTGTAGTCATCCCGTATAAATAGCACACTTCCTGTAATGTCATCAACCAGCTCCGCCCATTGGCAAATAAGCCGTGCTTCGGCTCCACCACCTGCTCCGGCCACATGGAATATGGCATAGCTTTGGCATCTTGTCAGTGCCAGATCTGCCACTCCGTACCTGATGTCTCGCGGCTGTGCGAAGCATGCAATAACGGTACTCCCAAATGATTCTTCGGTTGACGAGCCTCTCAAAGCGTCACGTAACTCTCTGAAATGGTCCAAGTAGAAAATGCAGGCGTCTAGTCCTCCAGTGGCGAAAACGTTGGAAATGATGCCAATTGCGCTCTCTTCATTGTCGTTTCGGGCATGTTGTCGAATCAAATTGAGATGAGAGATCATAATATCATCTGCTGCTGTGCTCGTCCCTATCTGGGTCCCTCTACCTCCGTGCAAAAGACTATTCGTCCAGGAGAACAGGTCATTCCAGTCGCGCGCCATAGCATCATACTCTTGCTTATAGAGTCCATCTCGACCCTCATTGCCACAAAAGTATTGGCGCAATTCGAGGACTCGCACAGTCATATCCAGAGTAACCTCGGATCGTTGCCAGGTGTAATTTGTGAGGACGTTCGACCCGATGAACCTCAACAACTCTCTGTACTTCTGGGCAGCTAAGGCAGGGTCTGGACTCGCGGAGAGTGTCGAGCCCTCACTATCAGGACCTGAAGTTGCAGAAGCATAGTACGCTTCAACTCGCGCTCGCGCCACAGAAAATATACTCAAGAACTCCTCCGCATCCATCCCTGGTAGAGGGAGTGTCTCATGTAGTCTGCCATTGTCAGCATTCTCAGAAATGTACTTTAGTACATATGTGAGCTTCCGGATTCTTGCGGCTTTCGACGTTTTCAGGCGCAGTGTTGTGTGCGGTAAAGGCGAATCGCCAGAGAGACCATTCAGCTGAGTAGATAAACAGCTGCACAGGGCAGCTATCGCTGGATTATCGAAGCGAGGCGTCAGATGAGAAGTCCATACAAGAACTTCACAGCAATAGAGAAAAAGTAGATGCTCCTGTTCATAGACGGCGCCGACTGTCAAAGTTGAAGCAGCGCGTGTCAACGTCTCCAACAGCCCCGTCGAGGATCTACCGTCAAAAGACCTGCCCGCCGACACGCCAACCCCAACCAATAAGATGAACAGTCTCTGCAAATATGAGGCTTCATCGTTGGAGGACGCCATGCGCTCGATCTCCTCTCGACATTGGTTCTCAATAATCTCGGTTAGTTGGTCAAGCGGGGATGCAACATCAAACGAAGGCAGCGGCGTAAAGTTTTCAGCTAACACTCCGTTTAACGGCTCCTTGCTAGAATTCGCTGCCACACCGCCAACATATAACCGCGGCCGATTGGCGGTAGTTCCACGGCCACAGAGCAAGCGCAGGACGCTTATAAGCTCTGCAAGCAGCGTAACATTCGCGTCAAGCCTTCGCGAATAAGAGCGCTTGTTGCTGCTCCAAATCGACAATATCCACTTGAACAGCTTGGATTCCTGATTTGCGAGATCCGACCGCCCAGCAGCGGTATCTATCAGTCTCCGAAATAAGACAAGAACACCAGACGACAGCACTGGTAAGTTTTGGTCGAACGCTGAAATCACAGGAGTCGGGTCGATGCCATGGGATCCTGTTATACTCTGGGAATAGGCTTCGCCCTGGCCAATGCTGACCTCGGACGACAGGCGCTCTGTATGAGCAATTATGGATGCAACGCAAAAACTTGCTGCCGAGGAGGTCGCCGAATCTTCCTGGATCCTGCGGAGAGCAACCTTCCAAACTGCACCTGTGTCTTTCATCGGAAGGCACTCTGTTGCACGACTGAAAACGCAACCGACGCATAAAAACAGCCATCCCAGGCAAGACTCTGTGGTGACACGAGTGCAAGTATCTGCAAGGCTTGCTAGGATGTTAGAGCAGTCAACTGTTTCTTCAGTCTGCAGTACTGTCGCAAGAACCTGGAGGTAGCCTTCTGTCCCTTCGCCATGAGTGTAGCTTGCCATGTTAGCAGCTTCAGCAAGTGAGCTCGGCAACATAGGAAGCTCCTGCGCCACAGAGAGCTTTTGTCTCTTTGCATCGTGCTTGGCCATGCGAAAAGAAATTGCACTCCTCAGCTTAGCCAACCTTCGGGCCGCAGTAACCAGGGCCCACGACAGGGAATCTGCCCCGACAGCGCATTCGAAGAGCGGGTACTGAAACCAACTTGATACTCGCTGATCGTGGGAAGTAGACGCACAAAAGTGCACGTCCTCGAGTCTAATCCGATTGCTTCGCTCCTTTAGGGACTGAATAATTGATTCGAACGTGTTCCCGATTAACTCATGTGGAATTGCACTGCTCTCTGGGCCGAGTTCTAACAGCCAGCACTCCGCCAGCCTCACAGGATGATAACTGAGGGCAAGAAATGATGCAAGCTGAGCCTTGAACTCGGTATTTCTCGAAGATTGAAGAAAACACGAGAATCTGAACCCCTTTGTTATCAGTTTGATGACCGCTTCTCGCTCCAGGTATCCATAGTGGCGCAGCACCGAGCATGCACATTCAAATAACGATGCATGACTACTGGTTTCCACGACCGCGCCATCTAGTATTCGTGTCAGGGCATCCGCTACACTAGCAAGTATAGACCTCGCTTCGTCATATCGGAAGTGTGCCATGAGGTTACACAGAAACTTGCTCAAGGCGGTGGTTGAAGAATGGAGCTTAGGTGTCGAGCCTGAATGGGTACGGCTCATCATACCCCCAGCACCTCTAGGCAAGCAGCATGACAGCCACGTAGTGGTACTCAGAAGCAGTTTCCACCAGTCATGTGAAAGTATATGCTCCAGGTTCGTTTCGTAGCCACTAATTGCGAGGCACAAGCGAGCATATTGTGTCGCAGCTGTTGAATATCCAGGGCGAGTGCTCATTGCCAATTGCGCTCCTTCGCTGGTAGCATGTAGCAACAACATACTCGCGGCTTTTGACCGCATTATTGGCGCTCTCTTCTCGGCGAGTTTCCTAAGGGCTTCGGCAAAGCTCTGCAGTCTAGTCTCGGCAGATGCACCACCCGAAGTGCCCTTCTCTGCATGATTTCTCTCGAGTTGCGCGCCCCTGGTAGTGGATTTGATGAGCTCTAGATATTGCTTGTCCGTGATTCCTGTCACATTATCTTCGATGTGAATGAAGTCCTCGAGCTCTTCAAGTGCATCTGATCTAGTCTTAACTTTGGGGTCGCTTAGAGCTGTTGTTAGTCGCAGCTAGCTATTCAGATGTCCATAGTCACGTACATGCCGTTCCCTGTAGCAACGTTTGCATTATCATAAGCTCATAATAGGCTTGAGAAACCTTTGGACCTGCCAGCAGTAGGAGCGACGAGGTTGAGATGAATCCGAAAACGGCTGACGAACGGCTGCTCTTCAGCCGCACGCCCGGGGATCGCGTTGACGCGTCGTGTCGTCTCATCGGCCCTATGTTGGTGGTAGCACGTTTCGAAATGGCTCATCTAAGTTAATTCCTGGTTGTCGTCGTAGCTACGATCTTTTCATAGGGCGTCCACCTCCGCCAGGTGTCTCGCATTCGGTCTGCTGCCGTCGAATGTCATATAGGGTAGCAAATCAACTACTGTACTAAATATGTGCAACTTATTAAATTGGCTCACACTAAAATGCAATTCTTTATTTACGCACGATTTCGTATAAATGCACATTATTTCTGAGAAATGGCTCAGCGTCACCGTGATCTCTAATCTACCAAGTTAGTCGTCGTCAGTTTTGTCACGACGATGGGAATTAACGTACCTCAGTTAGAACAAACTTCTTTCTCATGGCCTTGAAGAACCTCGAGTCTGCCTTGCGTCGTTTCTTGTACGCCATAAAGCAAGGAGCTCCTTTCTCCGTGAGGTCCCACAACGTCTGTTCGAGCAACGGAAACGCAGACTCAAGATAAACGCAATCGGCAGCCAGAATTACGTCGGGGTTCTTGGCATAATCCGGCAGCTCTTCTCCCCTGGTATTAGCACGCGCCACGATACACAAGATGTCAAATACACACCAGTTCAGAACTTTGGCCTCTACGATGTTGGTGACTTCATTCAGTCCTATATTTTTTTCCATGAGTGGTATCAGTTTGCTTTCGTTAGTCAAAAATCGCTCCCGCATATCTCTGAGACCCGAACCTACTCAATATCGGTGATATAGATTTTCAGGTCGTCCCTCGCTTTTTCATTCAATGCAATCGCGAGCCTGGAATTAGTAAAAGAATGTATTATTTTCCCGAGCAACAGGAATAGACGCAAATGACGAAAGTCGAATGCAACCAGCATCACCACTCGGCAGCATACCCAGTAAGACCTGTACCAGACCCAAGCTCTACGACTTTCTTACAGTCTCCCAAGCCTCTACGGATCATGTAACGAGCCAGCAGCTCTCCAGCCGGCCAGAGCTTTCCACCACAACCAGCAGCACCGCCGTCCTCCTCGACGCGAAGACCGGGCTCCTTGAGAAGGCCATCAAATGTCAAATTAGATACGCCCACATTTGACTTTTCCGGCTCAGGAGCGTACTCCCAGCCAAGTATGTCTTCCATTAGAAGGAGTGAGATTGGTGAGCTGTCTGACTTTTGTCGCCCACTTCATCACCTCGAAATATATTCATTCTTACAAATCATTAGCAATTATAACCAAATGCGAAAAAACAAAAGAACAGCCATAGACACCTCGGAGTTCTCGAGGCAGCACACTCAAACAGCATTCAAACAGTCTTGTCTGACTTAACAACCACCCATTACACTACGCCTATCTTTCTACCATTCAATACATGCGTAACGTGACTTCATTTTGAGGGATAAATTACACGACGACACCAGAGTTCGAGGCAATACGGGGCCAGAGGTCGGCGCACTCCTTACCGACGGGACCAGTAATAGCCGAACCCTTCATCTCACCCTTGGGGTTGACGATGACACCGGCGTTATCCTCGAAGTAGAGGAAGATGCCGTCCTTTCGTCGCCACGGCTTGGACTGACGGACAACAATAGCCGGCATGACCTTCTTGCGGAGCTCGGGCTTACCCTTCTTGACGGTAGCCATAACCATGTCACCGACACCAGCGGCCGGGAGACGGTTGAGACGAGCACCAAAGCCCTTGACGGAGATGATGTTCAGGTTGCGGGCACCCGAGTTGTCGCAGCAGTTGATGACGGCGCCAACCGGCAGACCGAGCTGGAGTTAGTCTTGAACATTTGCTGAGTTTTGCGTTGTAGGCTTTTCTTTGGCCCGTGTCGCGGACTCGAGACGTCGTTCTGTGGACGACGAAAATAATCTGGCTCATTCAACGTCCGCAAAGTGCTATCAGGAGCGGACATAAAGCATGTCTAGCCACAACCAACACAGCAACGAGCTTGTCGTCCTTCCTTCCTTCAAAATAGCTTGCTGCATCTCAGATTCCCTGCTGATGGATTCTTGCGGCGACCTTGCGGATGACGATCTCTTGCCAAAAACAACCCCAACGAAATAGCCTGTAGCGCGCCCGTAGCCCAAACACAATATTCTCAACATACCGACACTCTGTACTTGTTTCCGGCAGCTCCGGCCTTCTGAGCGGACATTTTTGATTATCTGTCGGGATGGGAGGCTCACAGCTTCACCGAGACCTCGAAAATGTTTGGCGTTGCGGGCGATGGTACCGTGACTCAGTATACACGTGCGTACATGAGTCTAATCACTCACTCAGCCAGAGAGAGACATTAGGGCTATGCCCTAACAATAATATGCGCACCGAGTATGCACATAAACGACGCAATGCAGGCCGCTCCTGTATGCACGTTCCAACCGGCAGAGCCAGGAGCTGCGTCTACTAGCCAGTACAGATTATTGATGCCCGGGACCATTAGCGCCGTTGGCAGCGATATTTGGTTCAGACAGTCTTGCAGTTTTGCTTAGATAGACGCGCTTCTATAACTCCAGGTATCCGACGACTATAGATATCTTGTGGTAGCATCGACATTTTACACTACGATTGTATGAGCTAGGTTCTTATTTGCTGAGCATTAATGCATTGTCGTGTATTATATCATGTATCTCTAGTGGTGGCCGTGAGAGCCTTTAGCAGTGACGTATTCGTAAACGTTGAAGGCGGTGAACGCGACAACGGCAATGCCAAAGCCTGGAAAGATGCCCTTGAAACGGTTGAATCGGGTAAACGGGCCCTGGTAGCGCCACGCCTCTCTGATGTTAGCGTTAACTCACAATGTACTGAACTCAATCGCCGATAGCAATTAAGGGAGTTGTTGCCGTGTGACTATATAGCCATCCCTGATATTCATCCCGCATGACGCGATGAACCACCTAGTTGCTGCAGCGTGAAAGCGCGTAGGCACTACGAGAAGCCATCGCAGCTGCCTATAGTTTGGCCACAGTGTATATAAGCTGAATGTTCGTTGTCACGCCGGATACCAGCAAGTCAGTGCGCATGAGAACTGCCAAGTTTCACTCCACAAGTGACGACACGACGCAAATCAATCACTGAAGCGAATCTAGACTGGAAACAAGACACGCTGAAGAAGGACACATACCGTCGAGCCCAAGGATCGTTAGCCGGAGGGGTCGCCATTTTCTCAACGATACCGTACTAGCATACACTTTTCGGATAGCTTTTATTGGTTGGGAGTATCATGGTACACAAATAATCACTACAGCCATGTATATGTCATTACCATCAGCACAACATGCATGGCACGCATGCACAATAACGTGCTTTTCTAGCAGATAGCTCTGGACAAGCCATCTCAGGTGGGGGCGCACAGCGCTACACTTGAGAATCCTCGTCGTCGTTGTCGGCACTGGAGTAGCCTGGAGATCCTGTCAGGAGCTCCTTGTACGGCAAGTTGCCGTCGTCGGAGCTCACAGCAGGGAAATACCTTCTCTGATGTTAGAAGCGACGCCCAGCCGGTAGCAGCCATTGAGACTTACATAGTTGACGTAGGCGATAGTTGTGCCTAGAAGCGATCCGAGAACAATGTCGTACCAGTGATGTCTATAATCTTGCTGATGTTAGCTCTCGCGCGGCGTCCCACAAGCCGGATAGATCAAACTCACCAAACGCGTAACGGCGACGTAGCTCGCGAGAAGAAGAGGTCTATTGTTAGGAAAATGTCACTGTATCAGAATGAGACATGTACTCACGCAAGACAGACGAGCCCTTTCCAAGCGGAGCTGCCCGGCCTGAACGCTGACAGCTGCGCAGCAAGGAACATTGCGAAGTACACCTGGCCCGCAAACGAGTCAGAAGAATGACCAGACGGTGTGCTCTTGAACCCGTCGTAGAGTAGTCGTTTATTCGTACTGGTACACACTGCGACCGTGACAAGCTTGTCGACGGGAGTTCCTGCGGCTGGCTGGCATCGGTCTAGAAAGTCAGGCCGCGGGTTTCCAATCCAGATCTTGAAGATATTGGTAAGAAACCCATTGAGTACAAACACTTGTACAAATCCAAGTAGCGTGATGTGAATGAGATGAAACCTATGACGGTGCCTCAAAAACAAAGGAAATAACAGCATGACAATTCCGGGTAGAATTTGTGCCAGGATCTTGTGGTTAGCGTGGTGTGTCTGCCGAGTGTACATGCAAACGCATCGAACCAAGACCAGGGGATTTCATCGAAGCACCGCATTCAGTGGAAACACACATACAATACACAACAAATCAGGAACGCGCTGGTGTTCCGCAAAGGGGTGCTGAATGCTCGGATTGTCCAAGGAAAACTCCCTCATGAACGGCCTAGGAAACTCCATGGCCACATATCCCACGGCCACGGCGACCGTGGCCACCCAGTCAATTGCAAAATGCACAGCAAGGCTTTTGCTGGCGGCCAGCAGGCGCTCGCCGGCGTCGCTGCTGAGTAGAGAGTCCATGTTTCGCAGTCTAATCGACCCACCGTGGTTCATAAACGTCCTGAGAGGGGAGCCCATGCGTTTGGGGCGCGGGTTAGAGAGGAAGGGACACGTTGGTGGTCCCGGTCAGATGTCTAGGCAGCTACGGATGCGCCGATCGGATCGCCTTTGACTGCCAACTGATGGCCAACCGGTGACTTGAGCTATGACGCGCACAGCGGTCGACTGGAAGCTGCGTTGGGATCGCTAACGCAGGCGAGACACAAAGGCACCGTAACGCCGTATCGGGGAGTCACCCTGCAGCTGCCAACGGCATCCCTCCTCCCCCTCCCCCACATTCGGGGGCTGAGCATAGACAAAGTGCGGTACAATGTACGTAGGACAATTCTTTGCAGAGCCACGGTAGAGCCAATGTGGTCCATGGAAGCCCAGACTGAGATAGAATATCGGCGCTCGAAGAATATCCCGAGAAGATAACGTCACGCGCGAAATGTAAAGAAAGGTTCAACGACACGGGGCGTGGAGCCGAAGACTGACAGATGCCCGCGGCCGGGACCCACAGCTCTAGTTCACATGAGCGAATGATCCGGACAGGTGGCATGGGAGTACAAAAACCGGAGCACCGCTTCTGTGACTGGCGGATTGTAGATTACGGAAGAAAGGGCGGGCTACTCACTAGACAACGCAAGACGGAGACTGACTCTCGCGTCAAAGGGTATTGGATGGATTCATCATCGAGCCGGAATTGCTGTCGGAAACCGGGCCAGAAGTAAAGTACAACGAACAACGCGAGAAAAGCCGCAGCGATGGACCACTCGGCAGCTGCATGAAACAGTCTCGCGCGCAGACCAGAGCCGCGAGGGCGGCGGTGGCCCGAGATAGGGCGCTCTTGAGCATCGGACATGGGGACAGGACCGTTGCAGCCAGAGTGCTGTCGCGGGATGTCGAGTGGCTAGAATTGAAACTATCAGCCGGCGTGCAGACATACCCAATCCATAGATATATGCATGCATAGACCACATGTGGAGCACGCATCGCTAAGCACGGTGCGTCCAAATGTGATTGTACCAAGTGTCAGCGTTGTGTGGCGGCGCAAAGCAGTAGCACTGTGCGTCGCGATTTCAGACCGGGCAATTCACCGAGGCTGACAGTGACAGATGCCTCGCAAGGGCCGTCGAGCCCACGAGGCGCCTGCGCAAGCCGATGGTAAGACTATATCGACAATATGTGGTCAACACGCTCGCAATTGCCTCGACAGCCCATTAACATGCAGCCAACGCTAATGCAAATACGATAGAGATCCTGCTTACGACCGACAACCATGTGGGATACAACGAGACAGATCCAATCCGCGGAGATGACTCCAGCGGGACATTTCATGAGATCATGTCGATCGCGAAGGACAGACAGGTAAGGCCGATAACTTTTGGTGAGTACATGACACGCGACTAACGCCAGGTCGATATGGTACTGCAATCTGGTGATCTGTTTCACTTTAATAAGCCATCCAAGAAGGCGCTATTTGATGTAATGAGGACGCTGCGGCTGTGCTGCCTCGGTGACAAGCCAGTCGAGATTGAGGTACTGAACCATGGCACTCTATCTACTGAGCCAGCTCTTGACCACCCCAATTGGTACGATCAGAACATTAATGTAGCCATTCCTGTGTTTGCCATTAGCGGGAACCACGACGATTCGGGCGGCCAAGCGCTGTTATCGCCCATGGACATTCTCGCTGTGTCAGGGCTGATCAATTACTACGGCAGGGTTTCAGAGAACGATCGTATCACCATCACGCCGGTTTTGATAAGCAAGGGCAATACAAATCTAGCACTGTATGGCTTGTCCAACGTACGCGACGAGCGGCTGTTCCGGACTTTCCGTGAGGGCAACGTCAAATTTCTCAGACCCAAAGACAACCCCGAAGACTGGTTCAGCATCCTTGCTGTGCACCAGAATCACGCGTCGCACTCGGAAACAAACTACTTACCTGAGTCGTTCTTGCCGGACTTTATCAACATCGTCATCTGGGGACACGAGCATGAGTGTCTCATAGATCCAGTGCGCAATCCTAACAAAGGATTTGCCGTTATCCAGCCTGGATCATCTGTGGCCACGTCGCTGAGTGAAGGCGAGGCCGTGAAAAAGTATATCGGGATCGTCAAAGTATCGGGCTTGGAGTTTGAGCTCGAGAAGATTCCGCTGGCTACAGTCAGGCCGTTCAAAATGGAGACGGTTATGCTATCTGCCGATAGCTATATTCGGCCTGGCCCGGATAATCTCGGCGACGTGACAAGATGGATGACTGCGCGTGTGGACAAGATGATCCAGGATGCTCAGAGCGAATGGCTCAAGGACCAGCCAAACGCTCAAATCGGCGACTGCCCGCTGCCTCTGATTCGCTTGCGCGTAGAGTACAGCGGCGGATACGAAGTGGAAAACCCCGCGCGGTTTTCTAACCGGTTTATTGGCCGCGTTGCGAACACTAAAGACGTCGTGCAGTACTTTCGGAAAAAGAATGCGGCTAGGAGCAAGCCCGGTGCCGCACAGTTCAACGGCAAGCCTATGGTTGTGGATACCGATTTGATTGACGACGAGGATGGCGGGCTGGTTTTGGACCGCCTGCGCGTGCAGTCGCTCGTACAGGAATATTTACGCTCGCAGCAGCTGGAGATGTTACCCGAAAAGGCGCTCGGCGACGCCATAAATACGTTCGTCGAGAAAGAGGATAGGCAGGCGCTCAAGGCGTTTGTGGACAAGTCGTGCGAATTCCAAATAGAGGATCTAGTGCGCCAAGGAATTACTCGTGATGAGGACATTCTCCGTGCGTTCATTGCCGCTCGCGACTCGCTTCCTGCAGAGACGCTGCTGAGTGCGGGACCAAAGAAACCAGCCCAGGCTGGCACCAGAGCTGCACGCCCAAGTGCAATTGCTAGCAAGCCGAAAACCACGGACCGGCGAGGCGGTGCCAGGCAGGATGTTGGCGACGACAACGAGAGCGACGTCGATGACCTCGACGGCGAGGTCCCGGCCAGCGGGGCTCGGCGCGTCTGCCGTCCTGCGGGTCGTCGTGCCGCAGCAAAGTCAGCCGTCGTGGTGGAGTCCGGCCTTAGCGACGATGATTTTGAAGTCCCCGACGACGATGCCGACGGCGATGTGGTTCGTTCTGACCCAGACGCCATGGACGAGGACGTCGAGGTTGTTGCTTCGCCGCCTCGCACCAAGCGGTACGTTGGTTACACAGCTTGCACGAACTACTGTACTAACCAATAGGGCACCAGCGAAACGGCAAGCTGCGAAAACCGTGGCCTCAGCCAAGGCACCAACAAAGGCAAAAGCGCGTGCAACGCCCATGGCTGCGGCGCCTAGGCGCCCCACGCGCACCGGAGCGCCCGCCGCTGCTGAGCCTGCAGTCGACTCTCCAGTCGGGTCGGCTCCTACGGCTACCCCGGCTGTTATCCTCCAAGACAATGTAATGACCAATTCCAGGGGTCCTGATATACCGCTAACTTGCAGGAGTATGACGAGGATGATGGATTTGACTAGTGCAGTCGCCCCATTGTCAAAACGGGGATATGCAAGGCGTCACGGGCATCGCGTGAGTCAGCGGAATGGCATGATTGACGTTGCACGCTTGCGGTGCCGGATGCCTGCGAAAATGTCGCCACGAGAACTGGTGCTTGTGGCACAAAACGGCAGTGGAGTGCGTTTAACCGCAGGTCATACTGCGACCCCAGGCCAAACGTGATATCGTTCTCGGCCTGTAATATAATGCTAGTGTTTTTCATTAAGACCTGCGGAGAGGCGCGTCTATGCACAGACGAGAAGCACGGCGCCGTTTTGTTTCAAGCTTGCATAATGCGAATCTGAGCTTTGCCCGTTTTATCCCTTTCCGGTTGGGGTGCATCGCACGCCTGACCCGCTGCCAACGGGTCCATCGGCGAGGCTCGAAGTCGTGCAGGGGTCAGCAAACTTGCTTCCGGCAGGGAAGTGGCACGTGTACCTGTTGTAGTTGATGCCAAGAGAGGCAATGTGGCTCGGGGTGTATCATGCGCCCGAAGGGGCGTCGGGATGATCCCAACGAACTTATAAAAGCTGTGCAGGCGGAGCCCGCAAGAACTCGTCTCAAGCAGGAGCCCGCGACATCGCATTGCCGCACGCAGGCTCGAGATCTTACGGAACGCCATGTGCCTGATGTGTCGCGTGCGTTAGGCCGGCGAGTAGGGGACAAGGGTCTTACAGGGGGTGGAGGACCAGGACTTCAACCACGAATCAAATACCAGGTTCGGTAAGTGCCAGCCCAAACCTGGAGATGGCATCCCAGTGCTGTTTGTCCATGTGTACTGCCGGATACGGGTCCAGGAACCCTGATGCGGCAGACGGGTGGAAGGCTTGTCGGCGGGGAGGGAGGGGGGGTCCCTTGTCCGGCTGAGAACCCCGAGCTGCATATTCGCTAAAGCGGACAAGGGCGAATAATGCACGCTGTATGGTTATTACCGACGGACAAAACGCATAAAGCGAGAGTTCACGCGGGCCTCGGCAGGACGCGCGGATCGTCAATATTTTGCGACGCAGCCGGTTCCTGGGCGCGTCAAGGTTCACTAGACTTTAGCTTCATGTTATGCTTTATGACAGCGAAGGTAAACGCTGATTGGGAAAAGCCTCCTTGCGTGGTACTTGTTCCTTGTCGAGCCGCAACACATGCTGAGCTGTCATCCAAACTGCGGTCTTATCGTCAGCTCCACTAATGCAGCAACACGATTATCATCTGTGTCAGCATCGCGCCAGTCCTGCCTCAAAATAACTCGTCACATACCCACAGTGAAACATTTTGATGCCCCCAGAGCCAGGGACTCGTCGGGCCCCCCGACGCCGCCCCCTGCAGCTCAGACGGCCCTTGCATATGTCTCGCACCATGGATGCATCCCCTGACCCCACATCGGGGCCCGGTGTTCTCATGACCATTGAAGACAGATCAGATCGCAGTCGGCCATCGCGATGCGTGTGTGACATCGCGATAGCAGAACTCGTATTCCTACGTTCGGGCAAGCACAGGATCGGTGGCCGGCCAGGTCGGGCTAGCGGTTGCAGTTGACGGAGCGGAGTCGCTGTTCCGCCTATGCAGCCGGCTACGCGCCGGCCGCCCTCTTCTGCAGTTGTCAGGTCAACAAGGGGTCGCAGAGCGCCAAATACAGCACCGCTTGCAGATTGCTGGACAAGTGCGCGCAACGCAACGCCCACATGTTATAGGGCGATCCAGGGGGAGGGCGCTGGAAGGTGCATTGCTCTCAGCGGAGTGAAACCACAAAGGCTCTGGTTAAACGTGGTGCCATGGTCCCAGTGTATTAATGAGACGGAGTGCGTCCAGGGCTTAAAGTAATGGCTTCTGACTAATGGCCAGACAACAAAGTAAAAAAAAAAAAAAACACAACGAAAACCCTAGGCATTGCGCCGCGCATACGGTTATATAAAAGGGCAGGACGCCGGGCCCTGTCCACCACATGCGTGCCGTCACGGGTTGTTCGTTGTCACCGCCAACAGGGGGCGCTTGAAATCTTGGCAGTGTTTTCTTCATTGGGTAGAACCCCATTTTTTCTCACAGTAGCGACGCGGCCAAAAGGCATAAAGTGGGCCCCTAATGAAAGTAACTGCAGCCCTATTGCGGTCTGTGACATTTTTTACGCGGCCCGAGTGTGGCTTGTGCCAGAATGCGCGTGTGTCCTTGTCGAACGCATGGGACCAAAGCCCGGAGAACGCCAAGTTTGCATACAAAGAAGTCGACATCACAAAGCCCGAGAACAAAGAATGGCACGATCTATACGCGTTTGATGTTCCGGTCGTGCATGTTGTCGACGACGCCGGCAAACGCGCGACGCTCATGCACCGCATGTCCGTCGACGAAGTGCTGGCAGCGCTTGCGGGCAAGCACCACGGCACGTAAATATGTACGAATAGCAGCATAAGAAAAAAATGTGAATAAAATAAACGTGTCGTAAAGGGGTGTCATAAATAAACATGCAATGCAAAAAGGGAAGACTGACGCGGAATGGCGGCCGTAGAGGGCCTTTGCGGTAGTACCCAATTCTTTTGTTTTGCCTCGTTAGCCTCCGCTGGCAGGAGAGCCCGCTCCTACGCGTAGTCATGGTACGCGCCCGGAGGGGCGCGGGGCGCCGAGGAGAGTAGCGGTTGCACTGGCAGCGGCGGTGGAGGTGGCGGCAGCGCCGTCGGCAAGTGGCCAGGCACATGTGGGCCGCGGTGCTGGGCGCCGGGATCGATTGGCGGTAGCGTGAGGCCGCGCAAGTCAACGCGCTCCGACGCGAGGGCGATCGGCGCTGCCCGCGGGACAGCAGATTGTCGCGACGGCTGTGGGAGAACCGGCGACGCACCCATCTGGTTCTGGTTCTGGTTCTGGTTCTGACTCTGCTGGTGTTGCGAGTGATGCTGAGGCGGAGGCGCGCGATGCTCGTGGCCCATGGGACTGCTGCCGGGTGGACTGCCAGTGTGTGCTGGCGAAACAACGGGAACCGGCGCGCTCGGCGGTGTAACCGGTCCAGGAGGCTGCAACTGCGCACCCGACGTGCCTGGCCGCTGCATGGGCCCGGGATGGACAGACGTCTGCTCCTGGAGCGCCGCAGGCACCTGGGGCTTGGCCGCCAGGCATATTTGCTGGTTAACCTTGCCGCTCGCGGCCAGGAGCCTAATCTTGCCATGCTTGTTGCGGACGTGCTGCATCATATTATCCTTTCGAGAAAAGACGCGCATGCACAGCTCGCACTTGAAGTCCTTGACGCCCTGGTGCATCGTCTCAATATGGCGCTGGCGATGCTCCCGTCGCACAAACACGCGTCCACAGTGGTGGCACTCAAACGAGCGCTTGGCGCCCTTGGCGACCGGCAGTTTGAATGTCTCCTCACCTGGCACATAAACTCTGAACTTTCTCTCCTCGGCGCTATGTGGCGGCGACCCAGTGTGAGCGGTCGGAACTGCGTATGACGGCGGCGGTGGTGGTGGTGGTGGTGGTGGCGGCGGTAGTGATTGGGTGCTCGGGCCAGGCATAGCTTCAGACGATGGCGGCGATGACGAATCTTGGCTGCGCAACGCCAGTAGCAGCAGCGCCGCGTTCACGTCCGACATGGTGCCCTCGGGTAGTCGCTGCTAGCGGATTCCAAGCGCGACAATACGGAGGATACAGAGCGACCGTGTCGTGTTACGGCAAAGTCGGATTGACGCCTATTTACTGCAACTTTTTACCACAATTTCAACGCTGGGCGACAACCGGAAAACAGCTTGGCGGCACACGCGAAAACTCCTCTACCAGCGTTTGTGCCTGCACAAGACGCCCTGACCGAATATTAGTCGGCTCTCAAAAGTCGTGGCAATTCCCGTTGCTCGGTACCCCCAACGCACCGTATCTGACTGAACAACGGGACCAGAAACAAGAAGCTGCGAGGTCCTTTTGGCTATATAACCCTTTTGGAGAAGGGCGAGCCGCGGTTGCTGGGGCGCCGCAGGCGCGCGCGCCGCACGCAGCTGGATCCGGCCATCGATCATTCATGCTGCTGCAAGACTCCTGCGAGGTACATCTCTGCCTGATGCAGGGTGCTTATAGTTTTTACTTTTTATTTTTGTTTTTCTGCCGTCGAAGGTCGGGGGAGGGGTACATGCACTGCAGCAGAAGCTCTGCGGCTTTTGCTAGACTCGACTCCCTGCGGCTCCTGAGAGGTCCCTTTGTGGCCGCGCCTTGGGGGACCACCAGCTAGCCTAGGAGCTTTGTCGAGAGCCTACCCAGGGGCTCTCCAGAGACAATGACAGCAACCGCGGGCAGAGCAGCCCTTATGTATTTGGTGTGAGATAATTAAGCGAATTGTCGTCTCGGCTCTGTGCGTCGTGGCTCTCCTGCCAACTTTTTCCCCGCATAGAAGTCTTGCTGCAGGCGCTCGTTGGCTTTTGTCGGCTACAACTGGCGCGTCCCACAGTCTACAAGTTTTTTGTTATGATGGCGACTTGTCCGGTCCCGTGACGCTCGTGGGAATACCGCATGTCGTCGAGTGCCAGCTGCTAACTGCAGGTGCGCCTCTGACGTGCCCCTTGGAACCGCGTCTGTGGGCCACTCATTGGCGCGCCACAATGTCCTGCTGGCGCGCTCGCGCGACTAGCTCGACGGTTGCAGCAGAAATTGACCCTAATTTTGCGCGCGGCTCCCGTTTCGGTATCTACAGACCGGAGGGGGGGGGCACATCGAGTCGCGGATTGCGGCTGGCAATGTCGATACGCCTAGCTACCAGAAGTTAGCTTTGCTCGGAGTGATTGCGGCGCGGTCTCAGCGGCTGAATGCCTGGCTGGTGAGCTTATAAGGTTGCATCCCCGGAAACAGTCTTAGCGCCATTACACGCACAGTGTTGCGGTCGGGCGGTCCAAGCGCCGCTGCGCGCCCGCGCCCAACGGCGATAAAGTTCGCTGCGTCGAAACAGGGGAAACCAGGGGGTGGCGGAGCGGGTCGCAGTCTATGACAGACACGGATTCGTTAGCTGGGACGCGCAACAGCCCTCAACCAAAGCGATTTCTTCAAGGCACTACCGAATACCCTTCGACGCCTCGCATCGCCCAACTGAAAATTACGTTGTGAGAGATTAGTGCCATTCGCGCGTACCATTACTCGGCACCACGCGAGATTGAAAAGGATCTCTCTGCGTTTGTACCTGAAACCAACCGCAATTGTGCATGCTGCTATAGGGCCGCATATCCGTGAGCGATTGCGGCGAGCGACAGCGGCCACTTTAGATCCTCGGCCAAACCGGTCGGCAGGATGCAACGCGTCCCCTAATGGCTCATCTAGCGGCCATCCACACAACAAAGAAAAAAGCAAAAAAAATAAGAAAAACAACCGCCTAGATCGGGCCGCTATGGGCCATCAGGCACTAGTTGTCCCTATATCAGCTTTGGCGCTGCCATCCCGCGACCCACCTTGGCGAAATTCATTGGGAGGAAGAATTGCCGCAGCTTATCAGCCCCATGTACGGCGGCAGCTAGCACTAGCCGGAGTAAGTAAGATGCCCCCTGCCGCGTGCTGCGTGCTCTGGCGACGCGCCTCATGCTCGCGGCCCTGCTCTCGAACGACCCCTCCGGCCAATCCGGACGAGTCTCGACTCGCGGCGTGTCGCGCCAGGTATTATTTTATGCTATGTTTCCGCGGTGCGTAATATTTCAGGGGATGGTCGGCGCTATAGCGAAGCGGCATATCCGGGGTCCACCGTCGCCGTTATGTTGCTCTCCGAATTCCAGGCACGCTCTGCTGGACATTCGTGCTCCCGGCTATGCAACGTCCTCCACGGGTCGAATCCAGGGGGTGCCGTCCAAGAGCCGACCCGATAGACGGCCACACACCAGCAGATAACAGCCAGAAGCTACTCGGAACGCACACATGTCGCACCATCGACACCGACACAACCGTCCGTCCCGTGGGCCTGATCAGCCTCCCACTTTTGAGTGCCGGGCGCAGGGTACTACACGTGCAACCCAGATGGTGCGACAACTTTATTGGAACAGTGCCGAGAAGGCAACCTGCAGGAATGGGCGTCTAAAGGCGAGAGAGTACCCCCACCTCCCGCGTGACGTGTTTGCCCCGTCGGCATTCTCGCTGTTATCCTCGTCGTCCTCGTTGTCGGTGTTATCAGGGGACAGCTTAGGTACGTCACAGATTCTCCGCCAAATACAATCAGGGACAAGCGTCTACTGCAAAGCTCGGCAAAACCTGCCGCCTACCTTCCCTGCTTGCAGCCGATGATGCACTGAGCTTCGCTCAACGCCACAACTCTAGCGCGTGGTCGGCTGCATGCCTTGGTCTGCGTCGGGCCCAGAACCGGTTCTGTGCGCAGCCACCGGTGGGCCCAGGAATGCGGGTGTGCATCGACGAACCGCCCGTGGAACAGCGATACTGCCGCAAAGACGAGGGGCTAGCTCACTATCGCCCGTGTGTCGCCAGGCGTCGGCAAGTGGTGTCTGTTGCAAGCGGCATCGGACTCTGTACGGCCTCGGCTCGGCAGCAACCGCCGTTAACTGCCTGTTAGACGCGGTGCCGCCGCCGCTTGATGACGTACGCGCAAGTTTTGTAAACTGTAGCATTCCACCTGGTCATTGCTGTTAAGACGAACGGCGGGCCAAACAAACACAAACAGTTTCCCGTCTGCACCGGGTCCCGTTTTCTTTGCGCTCCACCATTAGCCGGCACGAGTCTGCGCCTGGCAAAACACGAACGCCGTGGAAACAGACGTGCAGGACAAAGCCTGCAGATCGCGCCAGATCGGTGCACGCAAGAACAATACACCGCCGCCTAGCAGTGGGTTATAAATATGCGCTCCTGATATCCCTTGCCCACACAAGGAGTCTTCGCTACAAGGCTGCAGGCACGACTCCAGCCATCGCCTTATGATTTTGAGTACGGTAGCAGTGACTGCAGCAGTGACTGCGAGCTACGTTGGAGCGGCACATTGCCCTGTACTGGATATCCCCCGCCGCGTCAACTGCTCCTCAACGCTCTACGAACCGTCCGGCAATACGCCTGCTCTTTGCCTAGATCCGCATCCGCTTCCCCCTTCGCGGGACGTCGGCCGATTGCTGGCCACTGTTTTAGCCTTGTTTGGACAGCACCCCCTGCCGTTTGCAACTGTGCTTGCGATCGTCACCGCCACGACCTTGTCCCTTTTTGCCTAATCCGACCAGGTGGGCGCGGGCATCCCCCTGAAACGGCCGGCGCGGCTCTTTGTTCTGTGGTCCTACCCTGCACAACCTCAGCAATGCATTTTCAGGCGCACCACCAGGCTGCCGCACAATTCAAGCGCTAGTACAAAAGCCTGCGGACGCACCAGTCCCAGTCTGCCACTGTGCGTTGTTACTGCACGTACGAGATCGCACATGCCGGAGCGTACCTGGCGTATTGTGTTTATCAATGCACCGTCGTAGCGGCGTGGGGAGTCGGCTGAGCGCTTCGTGCCAGTGTTTTTGTCTATCGGCGTCGGGGCATCTTCCGCGAGGTCACCGGAACTGGGAAGTTCGCAGAGTACTGCAGTTTTTCGGGCTTCTGGAATGCCACAGTTGAATTTCCTTCCACCCCCCCTCTTCCCCACGTTAATGCATCAGATGTCATACTCGGTAATTCATCAGGTGTCATATCTGCAACAAACAAGCCCGGCAGCTTTGGCAAGGGGCGCGTCATACACCTAAACTCTGACGTAATGTTCCGGCTTCATCGAGGCGGCATTGCATAAGCTCTCGATCCCCGATAAATAAAGTTCTATCGAGCTACCACGACTTTGAAATTGATGGCCCTCGCCGCGCCACAAAATATCACCCGGCGTTTCTACCTTCGGCTGATTGCCACATACGGAGCTGTGCCACTGCGTACAAACTGCCTTGCAGGCGCCAGCAACACTTCCAGCTTCATATTTACATAGTGCTTTAATGCGTGCTGCGCTCGGCCCCAACAGGCTGCGCCAACTTTGGTATGCAATGCGTGCATTCTCAAACCTATTTTCCCATTGCTCCGTCGTTTAGCAACGCAATGAGTAGGCGGGCCGCGCGTTAGGCTTCCTTCTCTCCTCGGATGGGCCCTTCCGGGGAGCCTCGAGAATCCCGTTTATCGCTGGCAAAGGCATTCGTGCCGAAACCGCGAGGTTTCGCAGGCCCTGTGCTATCTTGCTCCTGCGTCACAAATTTTCTCTCTGTGGCGCGACCCTTCGGAATCCCTACCTTCTAACCCAAGCGGCGTATATATTAGCCTGGACGCAGGAGCTGTCCAGCGTGCACTTGGAGTGCACTTGGTCCCAGACTAATCGGGTGTTATTCGGTTTAAACTATATGAAGTCATACTGTTTCATAAATCAAACTGAGACGACCCTGCTACAAACAGCGGCCGCGACTGACTATTATTATTCCCACAGCGTTGCTGCGACGCAGCCTGCTAATGTTAAAGCGAATGGCACGAAGCTACTGCTGTAATGCTGCTTGTGATCTTGTACTCGTGCGGCGATGCACTAAATGTGAACGTGTGCTGCTGAGTGGCCACGCCTCTGCCATGGTCGATACGCCAGTAAAGGCCAAGACTCGGAAATTCTGCTCGAGCTGCACTCCTACGCTGTGCCATTCCGATCACAGAGATGCCACACAACACATGCCAAACTGCTTACTGTTTCGACAACTATCCAGATTGAGTCTGCGCTCTACTACGAGCATTCTTGAACTGTCCCTGGATCTCGATCCCGGACGTCTGCACTGCCCTGCGTCCACAACGCAGACGTGCCCGCGGGGCTTGCAGCCGACCCTGAGCTGGACCGATGGTCCTGCAGCTACCAGACGCATCGTGTAATTTGAAGTCTCACCAGCCTTACGCCGTCCCCCTGGTGCCGCACAGGCTGCTTGCTTTACAATGCGCATATAATATAAAACTTGTGCTCATCGGCTTAGTCTCCAGTGCTTTTGTTCTGGGCACAGCGTCCGTATCCTTCTCAGTTTGAGGCTGAAACCGTTTCATTGTTCAAAACCGTCCCAAGTTTCTGCCAGATCGTCCTGTGCGGCTCCAGGTAACCGTCCTCACAGATTGATCTCCCTTCGCGTGCGGCACTGTCTGCAATGGCCTGCCAATGAGTGTGTCGGTGCGCATCGTTTGCACCGTGCGACTGTGATACGTCTCCCTATATCAGTGCCTGAGCTGACAACTACGGCTCGTCTCACGATCTGCAGGCCCCTTTCCAGGATCTTCCCCAACGCGGCGCGCGGTGCCCTGGTCCCCAAAGGTCAGTTGCCTAGAATGGACCACCAGCCGCTGCTGGGATTTGGGCTCGTCGGGATCTCTTACGGCGGTGCGTGAGATTCGATATTTGGGTAATGCGACAGAGCAGACCGGCATGTGCCTCGTAGAAGATCGAAGGTTGTAACGTGCAAATCTCGAGAACCGTCGCTTTCCATCTTTGCCCTCCTGAACTAAGCCCTTGGTCTTGACAAACAGGCAACAACTTGTACGTAGACACATGCTCACAACAATGCGTCGGTAATGCAGCGTTGGGTCTGCATCTCCGGATACTCACGTAACAGTCACTTGGGGCGCGGAACTGAAATTCGGAACGAGCGCAGGCGACAAGCACTCAGATTTGTCTATCCGCTCCTTTGTTACAGCTTGCGCGTTGTAGTTCCGGTGTTTACAGCTCCAGTGTTTATAGCTCCAAGTCTTTTGTTGTCCCTGTCATCAAGATGCGCCGCCGTGATGGCTCACCGGCTCCCCGATTTACTCGTTTGGCTATTTGACCATTCGAAGTGGGGTAGCCTTGCCCGCATATCTTAGGACTGCAAATGCAGGTATGTCGTACGAGAAGGGCAGGGTCGGTGCCGTGCCGGATGACAGTGGGCCAGGCCGACTGGCTTTGGACAAGCACACCGAGTCGCAAAGCCAGATCAGGTCAATGCGTCTCTCATCCGATTAACGAAGCCGGGTCAGTTTCCCGGCCAGTCCAAGTACACTTCGAGTAGTACCTAGCAGCCGTGTTGAGCTGAACCCCACGCGGCTTGTGACCGCCTGTCGGACCTCTGAGTGTAGATCAGCATCGTCTGGGTCCTGCGTTAGCGCCCACATTTTCACCTGCAGCGATTAGTGTTGCTCTTGTCCGGCCGACTGTCTTCGAGACAGTCGATGGTCCCCCTCCCCCGCCCTCAATCTTCTACCGCCCATCACCACACCAGAGACTCGCTTGACAGGCATATGCAGACACGGTTCAAGTTTCGCCTAACATAAAATATCCTCGACATGAGTGCTTTCTGCTGAAAGCGATGTAACCCATTACTTTTTCCGCGCGCGGTCCCGACTCGATGCTTAATGCGGCGCCTACCTGATAGAAATTGGGGTGTCTGACAGGGCATGTGACCTAGCCCTGATCGACGCCGATCCAGAGTGGGCAATGTGCACCAACCGTGCATGCCTGAGACAGTTTTTTGCCGCGTCCTGTCAGGCACCTTAGCTTGCGAGATGGCATGTAATCGGAATTTGCAGAGTAGTCAGGCACGGGCACGTATCGGATCGATCTAGTGCCGGACTGTCTTTGACCATGGGCACAAAGTTAAAGGATGCGACTGAGCGGCGAAAATATAAGCAGTTCTATTCGGAAGCTGATTTGAAAACGGCTGTTACCCCGCATGCCACCGGCTAAAGGAAACTGCGAAGTCGAAAAAGACCTGCGGCATGTTGCAGGAACCTGCCTGTGCACGGCTTCGCTGATCCGATCTAGACCATCAGTATCGTCTTAATCTTGCACCAGGCGACACCTTGCATCGAGCAAAGGGGAAACACCATGTCGCGCTCTAAATGACCGCGAATCAGCAAGGATCGACACAAAAGCACGCGGCACGTACAGACGCTAATTCTGCAGGTTCCGCGCCTCCTTTTTTTTTTTGGGTGAGGTGGGGGTGGGGGGACGGAGGCGGGGTGCTCGCGGGCCCGGGTCCGGCGGGGAGGGAGGGGGGGGGGCGAGAAACACCATCGCAGGGCTCCCCGCTTCCAGTCGAGCGCAACCAATTGATTCGTCGTTTGCAATTGGGCTAGGATTTGGTCAGAGCTGATGCCGTGTCACTTTTCTATAAGTGGCAGGTAATCCGATAACGATTTGGTGTGATAGACTAGTCAAAAACCAAACGTTTTGGTGCATCGGCGCAATGGCGGCGTTGGGGATCGCAGAAGCTGATCGCATCGTACGGTATACTTAGCGAATCGGAAATTTACAGCCGTTGTATGTCCGCTAGGTAATTTGGATAGCCTAGCCAATGCAGGCAAGCCAAAAGTGTCGATTTTGATCAACATTGCACTAGGCAATGGTCCAGCGCCATTCGTATCGAGTTTGAAGGCAGATTCGATTTCGTTGTGGGGACCGGGCCCTGATCGGACATCGACCGACTGCTTCCGTCCCTGTGACGG
Source organism: Tardiomyces depauwii (assembly GCA_038086965.1). Lineage (NCBI taxonomy): Eukaryota > Fungi > Ascomycota > Dipodascomycetes > Dipodascales > Trichomonascaceae > Tardiomyces > Tardiomyces depauwii. Next base: position 2,531,911 of record JAVHZA010000002.1, read on the forward strand.
CATACCTCCTGGCGCTGCGTTCAAGATAAGCATTGTAAAATAGCTTTATCATTTAGTAATTTGGCTACAGTTGGTGGCGTACTTGTTCAACACAGTCAATTGCTTGTTTCTACAGTGGAGTGCAAGTCCCTGCCTTGCGCGTTGCACTGAACTGCGTCTTTACGGTGTCCATTATCTTCGCCATGACATTGCCAGCGGCAAGGAGCTGGCGATGCGCTGCGTCTGCCTCTGTATTTGTAGCAAGTTTTCGGACAATATTCGCCAAAGTTCTGACATGCGTCTATGTTAATCGCTCATGATCCGGTAGAAGCACTACGTCGGATCGCTAAGCATAAACCTGGTCGTTTCTTAGCTATAGATTCCTCATAATGTACAAGTGTGTATCCGAGATCATCTGTGAAGGAATGCGATAGTCTCAGGGCTACCAAGCCCCTGCCCGTTCCAGGGCGTGGCAACCTCGATGCATGCCCAACTCCTTGCTTCAGTAGCGCTGCAGACAGCTACATGTCTACCTGCAGGGTCCCTCGCTAGAGCCATGTGCTAATTACTATGCGAGCCTGCGAGTTTTATTCTAAAAATTGTGGCCACTTGACAGTACGCCTTGCGTCCCTCTGTTTTTCCTTCATGAGAGGATTGTTTTGGGACAATGGCCGCCGCGCATCGCAGCTGCGGGCCCCTCCGTATACACTCTGGCCATGTATAGAAAGAGAAAGTAAAATCTGCGAACTCAATCGTAAACTCAGTTCTCTGATATGGAATTCAGTTTTGCGGCCAGCAAGCTCTCGTTTATGAGGTACCGCCGCAGGACTCACCTGCTCCCTGTTATACCTGCGATATATTGAGTCCTATACTGCTAAGCTATACGTAGTGTATGGTAACTGAGTCGTACCTAGTGATATTTCGTTACAGAATGGAATACTCCCTCAGTATACCAATATTTCTCCTGGGAAATAGTATCTGATTACAGTTTCCGCATCAGCCGCAGAGAAGCAGGGCGACAACTATAATTGGGCCCTGCGTCAGTGTTGGCTAAACTTGGCGTTGGTATAGCTTGTGTACAGTTCGGGTCGCACCTTTATCGTGAGACTAACATTATACGGCAGCTGTTTGCCGAGCACATATATCAGTGTTTTCTCGTTATAGGGGACGAATTCAGACCGCGTTTTTGTCCCCTGTAATGAGGTAACCCCTGTATCAGAAACACAAAAACTCTTTAAAAAACGAAAAATTCAGCCGTGTCTCATGAAATCACTGGAAATGGTCCTATAGTACGGTGGCAGTTAATATCGATATGTGGATACAATATAGCGATCTCAGAGGACAATACCAAGAACGTAATTTGTCAACTGTCATCAGATGGATCGAAAACTCGTATACAACGAAGAAGTGCATTGAATATGTCAAGCTTAAATTATGGGGGATGCCAGCGGCCTCAAGTAGTCTCGAATGTCTCGCTGCTGAAGTGCTTTGTGCTGGCGCACTATTATGGCTCGTTCTTCCAGGTTTAGTTGCTTGACAAGGTCAACATTCCCTCCCGTTTGCTCCTGATATGTACGCATACCTCTTAGATACTCTAGAGCCTCGCTATGAGAGATAACGGCAACAGGCACCGGCTCATCTTCTTCCGATTCCTCTTGTTCCGGCTGGAGAGACTCTATAATCTCTTTATCAATATCATCATCATCGTCCTTAACAGTTTCCTTGGCAGGGTTCAGAAAATCAGATAGATCCATAGTGTCGTGAATGACATTAGTTTCCTCAAGCGACTTGATCGCGTCACGCATCTGTCTCCGAGCGGCCTGAGAATCGGTATCCAGTTCAACGGTTTCAACTGCGGGAGGCCCCAAAGCTTCGTTGAAGCAATTTTTGATGGTCGTGGGTGTTATATCCACGTCCCAAGCATGTGTTCAATATCCATTGTCGAAACCGCGTCCCTGTTGTACTCCGCTTCTACACAGATATACTCCACCCACCGTCGCCTCCAGTACATCTTCCACGCCTGTATTATTCCCTGATCCAGCGGCTGGAATTTGCTGGTGGTATTTGCTGGGAGCCATAAAACTGTTGTGTTCTTGAGCTGATCTCCGACTCTTTCATAGGCCGCAGTGTGGGCAGAAAAGTTGTCCATCAAAGGGAAAACTTGACGACCAGCCATACGCTTGTCAAACCAAAGCAGATACTCTTCAAAAATCGAGTTTGTCATCCAGGAGGTTCGATTTGATCGCCAGAAAACACCAAGTTTCCAAGGGTCTACGCGAGCTGCCGCGAAAGCTCTTGGTTTCATTGCGCTTCCAATAAACCAGAGCGGCAGTTTGTCCGAACCATCAGCATTGCAGCAGAAGTTCACAGTAACCTTTGCTTTGTCCTTTTTTACGCCAGGAATCGGCCTTGTCGAATAGCCCTGACCTGGCATCATTCTCCAGTAAAGCGCGGACTCATCACAGTTGTAGATATCTTTAGGTGACTGTTTACCGAGGAAATCGCGGAGTCGTACCATTTCATCTTCGGCATCAACTGGAACACTTCCAGCTTCCCCACTGCGCTTATGGGACTCAATTCCATGCCGTCTGAAAAAGCCGGTCACGAAGCCATTGCTGAACCCGGGCATTGGCAGGTCCCTATATTGTTCCAGTTCGTTCCAGAATTGCTCCGCCTTCGCCTTTAAAAGATGTCCCGTGATAATGACTGCGTGCTCTTTCCGTTTGAACCAACGGTATAGAGCTTCTTCCAATACTGGCCAATGTGGGGCACGTTGACGCTTGCCAGCTGCGTTATAGCGTGTGTCACCTTTATCAAGGAAATCAAGCTTGTCGGCCAGAGCTCGAGACACAGATGACCTGGAAATCGGTTTCCCAAAGCTCTTCAGGAACCACTTTTGGAGCTCAACACAATGTGTTCTTATAGGGGACGGCTGTGAGGAAAAGTGAGCGGGATACCCAATAACTAAGAGATCGGGAAATTCTGAGATTTACAGTGGTAAAACCAATTGAGAAACGGGATCAGCGACCTTAAAACGAAAAATCCCTTATAACAGTTAAGCCTAACCCCTATAACGAGAAAACACTGTACTACGTCGCGAGCGTCAAGGTAAGAAGAAGCCACAGAACGCTTCCCTAAGAAGGCCATTGGATAGCGGCGAACCACTTCTAGTGCTGCACACCTCACGAAAGCCCCTGTCAGGTTGGGCACCCTAGCACTGACTGCTCTAAATTCAGCATGCCGTTGCCTAGGACAGCAACACAGTTGCGCAGTAATACACTGACCCGGAGCTTGGCACAAGCAGGACGGACCAACTCTAAAGACTGCCGTACTGCCGCCGTCAGCTCGAGTGGTGGTGATCACAAGAGCTGCAGCCGCGATGACATGCAGCAATGAATGCATACATGCGATGCACGGTACGTGCGTCCAAAGACCAGGTTATCTATCGGGCCCTCCGGCTAAACGACAGCGAAACCAACAACACGCGACACCGCTAGGCCACGGCAATAGCAGGGGCTTCATCTTCTTTTCAATTCCTGGCGAAATCTACCCTACAAGTGCTGTGTTGGGCCGTAGCCGACAATATGTCTGCCTAAGACGGCTTCTGCTGGTAAGTCACGGCATCGTTCTTGGTCCCCATGACGGCGCCTATTCATCGGCATGGCGGGGTAATCTCCTGGGCAGAACTAACGAGCAGAGAGAGCTGCGCGTTGTTGCAAGGGGCGACTGACGCGAACACAATGCCAGTCCAAGAAGATGTTCGCGAAATTCAAAACAACGAGGCCGATGCCCTTCGGGCCATTTACATGGATGACTTCGAAGACTGCACAGAGCCGACGGCGTGGAACGCCGAGCCTAGCCCGAGCTTTCGGGTGACGCTCAAATCTAGCGGTGACTCCGAGACCCCAGTGCGCCTGCGCATCAAGGTTACAATGACCGCCACTTATCCAAAGTCGCTCCCTCTTATCAAGGTCGAGGAGTCGGCTAACCTGCATCCAAAGCAGGTGGATGTGCTGAAGAAGCTCATTGACACCACGTCCAGGAAGCTCATTGGGCAAGAAATGATCTTTGAAATTACTTCCTCGCTACAGGACAAGCTGGACGAATACGAGCGCATGGGATCGGAGGCCACCAGTCTGGAAGAAGCTCGGCGCGGACGACTACAGGCTGAGAAAGAACGCAAAATAAAGGAGGAAGAAGAGCGCCGCAAGCAGGAAGAGGCCGAAGAGCTCGAGGAGGAGCGGATGCTGGACAGAATGGTACAGGACGAGCTAACGAGGCGGAACCAGCAGCGCGAGCAGTCTCCCCTACCTCAGGGGGATGATCTGCCTAAGCTGATGAAGAGCTCCGATGCGGAGGACATTGTGACGTTTGACCGCGTCATAACCATGCGCGGGAACAATGGTGGGCCTGTACGGTTTCAGCAGGTAGTCGGCCGCATTCCCACTGGATCCGTGTTCTTTGGCGATAGCTATATCGTGAAGCCATATCTCGGCAAGAACGAGGAAAACAACGCTGACCTACAACTGCTACTGACAGAGATCATGCTGACAGAGCCGTTTTGGAGTACTCCAGAGGGAAGGCGGCAGCTGCAAGATTTGGAGAGCGAACTCGAGGCGATCAGGCTTGTGCGACACGACTACGTTGTTCCGCTCTACGAGTCTAGGTTTGTCAGACAGGTAGACGGCTGGAAGGTGTCAATCCTAACACAATATAGTCCGTTGGGCACCTTGAGCAACATGCTTGACACAGTCGACACTGTAAATCTCAAGGTGGCACGCACGTGGTCTATTCAGATCCTGGAAGGACTTGAGGCGCTTCACAAGGCCGGCGTCATCCACAAGATGCTCACAGTGGACAATATTTTGCTGTTTAGGAACCGGGACCTCGGCGAGACGACAGTCAAACTGGCAAACATATCGTACGGCCACAAGCTGTTTGAAATGAACAGGGCACATCAGTTTTCGCGCCGGGCAGTGGCGGCTAGCGATATCGTTGCTGACGGCGAAAAGTGGCTGCCGCCTGAGAGCGGCGTCGGCGGCGCCAAGCCGACGCGCAAGACGGACGTCTGGTCGTTTGGCGTCACATTTGCCAAGATGATCGCCGGCAAGTCCATATGTCAGGAGTACCTCAACCCACACGACTTTATTAATTCGTGGGACTTGTCGTCTCCATTGCGGGATTTTCTGATCTCGGTATTCGCCAGCACGCCGAAGAAGCGGCCGTCCGCGCTCGATTTGCTACCGTCGCAATTTCTGCGTTCGTCAGAGCCCATGTCCATGTCGCTATCGAGCTCGCAGAGCCATGGCACCCATGGCCATGGTAGCAGCGGCATGGAAAGCTCGCGCACATCGCTGGAAGTCTCGTCAAGCCGGCCCCGCGCACCGAGTAACCGCACAGGCAACCATCGTCCGTCGTTCAATTCACACGCCGCGCGGCCGAGTGGCGTGTACTCGCGGTACGCCAGCGACTTCGACGAAGGTGCTCTGTTGGGACGTGGCGGCTATGGCGAGGTGGTGCGGGCACGCAACAAACTCGACGGGCGCTTTTACGCGATTAAGAAGATCCAAGCCACGGCTGACGAGCTGACACACATTCTGCAAGAGGTCATTCTGCTATCCCGTCTCAATCACCAGTACGTGGTGCGCTACTATGCGGCATGGCTCGAGGACGACTACTCGATAAACTATGACGAGAGCGTATTCGAATCCGAAACCGAGTCCGAGAGCGAACCCCAGTCACAGCCAGGCGGCAGCAGCGTCGCGCACAGCAAGGTGACGAGTTTATCGAGTAGCCTTGCAGATCTGCGGGCCAGCGACCGTGATCTGTCGCGTATATCCACGTCGCTCGACTTCATCAGCAATTCCAGGTCTGGGTACCCGAGTATCCAATTTGGCGACAGCTCAGACGCGGACGAGGACGATGATGAGACGTCTGGGAAGATGGCTGGCAGCGGGGAGTCGTCTGACGAAGAGTCGGATGAGGAGTCATCGATTTCTGAAGTGAAAAACGGGCACATTGCTCCAAGCCGGCGGCGCGAGCAAAAACCGCGGAGCACGCTGTTCATCCAGATGGAGTACTGTGAGCGGCACACGCTTGCGGACCTGATCAAGGGTGGGATCCAGAACAAGCCTGACGAGTACTGGCGATTGTTTCGACAGGTTGTCGAGGCGCTCGCACACATTCACCGCGAGGGCATTATCCACAGAGACCTCAAGCCGTCCAACATTTTCATTGACCAGAATGGCAACGTCAAAGTCGGTGACTTTGGGCTTGCCAAGAGCATTGGGCAGAACCCGGCGACAACGGCCATTGCGGCAAACCAATCGATCGATACGGTCGATGACCTGACAGCAGACGTGGGCACGACGTTGTATGTCGCAGTCGAGGTGATGAAAAAGGCGAGCGGTGGTAACCAGTACAACGAAAAGGTCGACATGTACTCACTGGGCATTATCTTCTTTGAGATGGTATACCCGATGAGTACTGGGATGGAGAGAGCGTCAATATTGATGGGACTACGGTCCGATAAGATCGCTGTGCCCCACGGGTTCGTTACAGCGCGCTATGACACGGAGCGCAAGCTTGTGCGGTCGCTCCTGGACCATGTTCCTGCTAACCGGCCGAGCGCCGAAGCCTTGCTGCAGTCGGGTCTGATCCCGCTGGCCAACAAGGACGAGACGATCAAGGAAGCGCTCCGGGCGCTTGTGGACCCGAGTCCGGACTCTCCGTGGCTCTACGAAGTATGCAATGCGTTGTTTTCGCGGTCGCTGCACGCAGTACAGCGGGTTCTATACGACCGGCTGGCCGGCAGGCCGCAGACGTCTGCGAACCGCAAGGAGACGTCGATGCACCTGACGCGGTCGGCGGTGTCGGAGACGCTGCGTGACATTTTCGAGCTACACGGTGCCGTTGAGAACGACAACCGATCGCACGTGTTCCCGCGGGCGATACAATACGCGGACCACCATATTGTAGAGCTCATGGACCCGACTGGCAACATTCTGCAGCTGCCGTACGACTTGACAATGCCGTTTGCGCGGCGTATCGCCGAGACGGTACCGGAATTTCGCAAGTCGTTTTGTTTTGGTAGCGTCTACCGCGCCGATGACAACAATAAGGGTCTGCACCCGATCGCGTTCACCGAGGTCGACTTCAATATAGTCACGTCGAGTGCGCAGGACCACCAGTACCACGAGGCTGAGGTGGTCAAGGTTCTGGACGAGGTCGCCGACGCATTTCCGTGTTTCAAACCTGGCACCGTGAGTTTCTGTATCAACCACGGCGACATTCTGCAGGGAATCCTAGACTTTTGCGGATTTACGGGCGCGCAGAAGCACAGTGCGCTCAAGCTCCTTGGCGAAAAGGGGCTGGCGCCGGCGCGTCCGAGCGTGCGCAACGAGCTACTGGCGAACTCGACGCTGTCAGCGACGGCGGTCAACGACCTTGAGGCGTTCGGGTTCCGTGACGAGTTTGAGCGGGCCGAGCAGCGGCTGCTGAAAATGATGGACGAGTCAGCGCTGACCAAGCCGCTGCGCGAGGGTCTCGCTAATGTGCGGTCTGTTGTTGGCATTCTGCGCAAACTCGGCGTCACCAAGCGCATCTACTTTGCGCCCTTATCCAACTACCACGAACAGTTTTACCGATCAGGCATCATGTTCCAGGCGGTTGTCGATGACGGCAAGAAGTACGCTGTGATTGGCGCTGGCGGGCGCTACGACAGGCTGGTGCGGCAGTTCCGCACCACGTCGCTCGACGGCGGGGCCCCCACGGCGCACGCCGTCGGGTTTAACCTTTCGTTTGAGTTACTGGCCGAGGCGATGCACGCGTTCCGCGAGGCCGCGCTGAAAAAAGCTGCCCGCAAGTGGTCTCACCGTCAGGCGGGCCCGTCACCAGTCGCTGGGCCGTGGATCAAGCCCCGCTGCGATGTACTAGTCACTTCGTTCAATCCCACGACCATCAAGGGTCTTTGCGTCGACATCTTGCGCGACCTGTGGGCTGCCGGTATCTCAGCAGACCTCGTGTCTCAGGTGCTGTCATCAGAGGCCCTTGTGGACCTAGCCTCGCGCGACTCGATTAACTGGGTCGTGGTCGCCAAGCAGTCCAACGCGTACACGGCGTCGGTCAACTACAAACCGCTCCGGGTCAAGAATATTGCTGCCAAGACCGACGTCGACATGGGCGTCGACGAGCTCGTCAGCCATCTGCACCTCGAGATTGCAGAGCGCAACAAGACGGTCGCCCAGCACACCGGGACCCGCGGGCCCAAAAAGGCGGTTGTGCCGAGCGACACAGGCCCATCCGTCCAGCACGCCCCGCCCTCCACAGACGATCCCGGTGCAGCCCCGAGTCCCGCGAACCGCATCACGATTCTCAGCGAATCCGGGCGCCTTAAGGGCGGCAAGAAGAACCGATGGCTTGTCGAAGAAAAGTGTCGCGACGGCCTCTCGAACTACGTGTCGGCGCTCGCAGCCTTGCCCGTATATACCGTGGACGTGCGTGAGGAGACCGCACAGGCGATGCTCACTGTCTCGCCGCGCGACCTCGACGAGTGGAAGCGCAAGGTTGTTGGCGCCGCCCCCAACCAAAAGGCGTATCTGTGCAACATCCAGGCCGCTCTCGCCAAGGAACAGGCGCGCGGCACCGACCAGGTCCTGCTCTACTCCACCAAGTCCGACACTGTGCATGTCTACAAGCTCCGCGACTAACTCTTATGTCTGCAGTTCCGCGACAAATTGTATATATTAATTTATCCCGAATACCATCTTGAACCGGCTCCTGAACAGACTTCGGGGTCCATAGTTCATGGGGCGCTCCACCCAGATATCCATAGCAGTTGCTCCGCTTTGCGGCTGATTTGGCTGATTCTCGACGACTCTGCAGGTACCTCGAGAGACCCCTGCAACGGCACTTGATTTGTTTTTACGCTTTTGTTTGCATTTTATCAGTTTGTTGCACCGCCTACATTACCCGGAGGCGGCGGCTGCATATCCGGTGCGGGCATGCAGGGCTGAGCCCAAGCCGGTACAGCTAAGCTGGGGGCGGGGACGGACGGGGTACAAAGTCCACCACAGGTTTAAGGACCATAGGCGCAAACCACACACACCGCCACCCGCTCAGCGCCAATTGACACCTGCGAGGACGCCTGCGTCACTATGGCAAGCATGCCAAAGCCGCCCTTTCTGGTGAGGGCGCTCTACCCGTACCAATCGGAGCACGAGGACGATCTCACGTTTGAGGCAGGCCAGACCATCAAGGTGGCAGTGATTGAGGACGATGAGTGGTTCTCCGGCAGTCTGGCAGAGGGACCGTCTAAGTCGGGCATGTTCCCGCGGAATTTTGTCGAGGTTATTCCCCAGCCCGCTATCCCGGCCTCGCGGCCCCCGAGAGCCGGAGAGCACGCGGAGCCTGCCGGAGGACCGGCCAAGGAATCGAAGGCGGAACCGGTCCAGGTCGTACCCGCGCCCGCAGCTCAGGCAAAGCCGGCTAGCGCAGTCAAGGCGGACGACGGGGACGACGATTGGGGCGATGGCGAGGACGACGAGCCCGTAGAGAAGGATATGAAGTCGATCAAGCTGGGAGCCCCCAAGGAAACAGAAGTCGACAAGCCACTCGGCGATCTGTCGCTTGAGGACAAAGGAGCGGCCGATGCTACTCGCGGTGCCGCTGACTCGCCAATTGAATCGTCCCCAAGTGTGCCGGCCACCGGTGGCGGGGCTGGAGCCCCTGCCAGCGCCAGCTCTACGAGTCCGCCACGCGAGCCAGTGACGTCGCCTAGGGCCGGCGGCAGCTCCGCGTTCAAGAGCCGGATCGCTGCGTTTAATGTACAAAAGGACGCCCCGCCGACACCGGTCGGCCAGCAGGCCAAGCCGACGTCGTTTGCGCGCAAACCGTTCATTGCCGCGCCGTCGTCGTACGTGCCTAGCGCCCCGCCGAGCACTGGTCATGCCAAGCCGGCGCACGCACCGCCTGTACACCGCGAAGGTATGCTATGCCGCTATCCCCTAGTTGGAACAGCAGTCGATAGGCAAAGCTTGACAGATACTAACCAACAGAGACACACGAGACGTCACCGCGACGGGACCCCGAGCCAGAGCCCGAGGAGGAGCCAGCAGTGCCCAAGATGTCTCTCAAGGAGCGCATTGCGATGCTGCAGAAGCAGCAGGCTGGGGAGCAGGAGGCGGCTGAGCGACTGCGCCAGAAAAAGGCGGCCAAAAAGGCGGCACCACCTCCTGCGCCCGCCAAGTTGGTGGCTCACGACAATGCCGATGACTCTGAAGCAGTAGAAGAGCCGCCCATGTCGCCGGTCGCCAAGAACGTGACGGGCGGATCGGTCGCGTCGATCTCGCACGACAAGACGAGCGGCTCAGTTGGGCCGATGTCGCGCGACAAAACTGGCGGCTCGATTGCATCGGCGGGGTCGCCTGTGCAGACGCGCCGCTCTAGCAGCTTTGGCGTATCTAGCCCGCCGCCAGTGCCGACTGTTCCGGTTGAAGAGCCCACTGTCCCGCCAGTACCGTCGTCGTCGGCTCCGATCTCCGAGGCAGCAGGTTTGGAGGCTCGCGCCCCCCCGGTGCCGCATGTTCCATCAGTCCCCAGACGGGATTCTATCCAGGAGGAGCACGAGCCCGAAGAGGCTGTTACCAGCCCTATTTCGCGAAGCGTACCGATGATCCCTGGTCTCGCGGCGCAGCAGGAGCACGCGCGGTCTATCTCGGATGATGAGAAAGAGGCCCGCGCTGACGACGAGGGCCACGAAGGGGAGGAAGAGTACGAAGAGGACGAGGAGGACGAGGAAGAGGCCAAGCGGATCGCCTTGCGCGAGCGGATGGCCCGCATCTCTGGCATGGGCATGGGAATGGGAATGGCCGGCATGGGCGGCGGCATGAGTTTGGGCATGCTCATGGGCGGCGGCGGCTCTTCGAGGGCCAAAAAGACGAAGCCGAAACAGGTCGAAGAGGAGCCCGGGGACGAGGATACCGAGACAGCTCCTCAACCAATGCTGCCGTTTGCGGATCCCAGTGCTATAGCTGCTCTTCAGCAGAAGCGCAAGGAGCGCAGGGAGCACGAGGCTGAAGAGGAGGCGCCTGAGCCAAGTGAGCCCGATGACGAAGAGCCGGCCACCGGCACTGCCGCCGAGCCCATGGCGGAGCCGGCCATGTCTGCTGCGGCTCCTATCCCGCCTTCCGAGCCCACAGCTCGCGACGTGCCACCACTGCCGCCTGGAGCGTCGGCTCCGGCACCGCCTCACGACTATACTACGCTCGACCCTCGCCGACCCGACAAGCACCCCGATTATTTGGGCCAGGAGCGACCTGTGTCAGAGCTGTCGACGAATTCTCAGGAGCCGGTGGACGAAGTCATCGAGGATGAGCTTGGTGACGACGAAAAGACCGAGTCCGAAGATGTGTCGCAGATTGGCGGCGACAGCACCCGCTCCTCGGCCATTGGCGGCGTCGGTGGTCTCGCCGGTCTCCGCGGCAAGCCGCTCGTACCGGGCATGAACCGCGCGGCGACATTCGACACTCCCGATGCAGATGCAGACTTCGGCGCGAGTCCCCGCTTGCCGCGCCGCTCGCTCACGTCTGCGGACGGAATTGAGGCACCTGCTGGCGCACCTCCAGTACCTCCGACGTCCGGCTCGACCCGTGCCCCGCCGCCAGTGCCGCCAGCACCCCCGATAGCGCCCCCCGCCGACGTCGGTACAACGCAGCAGGAGTACGAGGAGCAGCTTGGTGACCAGGGCGAGGTGACAGGGTACGAGGCCGACGAGGACACGTCCGACGCCAACGCGCCGGGTCCTCGTAGTAGCCATCACCACCACCACCCGTCGCCGCTCGTGCCAGGGCCGGCTGCGAGCCATGCCCGCACCGGCTCGGACACCGGCTTCGACTTCGGCTCCGGCCCGAGAGCCGTCCCACCACCTATGCGGGCCCCTCCGCCGCCGGTCCCGCACACGATGAGCCCGACATCGCCCCGCGGGCCGCCGCCGCCGCCTCCGCCAGCAGCTCCGACATCGCCCCGCCAGGCCCCGCCGCCGGCGCCGCAGTCTCCACCAGCACCGCCCGTCCCTAGTGGCCATTCTACTCGGCCAACTATTCCTAGCGGGCAGCCCGGACATACTGGCGGTGCTCACGGTGCGCCTCCCCCTGTTCCCGGCGGCAATGCTGGCCCGCATGGGGCACCACCACCACCGCCTCCTCACGTCCCGGCGCCATCTCCAGCTCATCGTAGCGTGCCACCGGCTCCGCCACCGGCTGCGCCGGCGCCGGTTCCTGCACCCGCGCCGGCTGGCTCTCACAGCTCAATCGAAGACACGGGCAGCTCCGAACGTCGCCACTCGAATCGCCTCTCTATGGAGTCCACTGGCGCCTCACGCCGGCTCAGCACGGAGGGTACGCCCACCGGTGGCTACATGGCCCGCGATATTGACCTATCGGCTGACCCTGATTGGTTCCTGCGCGCCAACGGTGTGCCGGCGGCCGTGGAGCAGCGCCGGGACAACCTTCTGTGGGAGCTCGAGGAAAACACGTCGAGCAAGCGCGGTGGTCGCACAATCGTCTCGCGCGACGTCTACGTCGTGTACCCAGACTACTCGCAGACGACGCTCAGTGCACAGTACGACGCCGCCGACCCGCACGCGACAGCGCAGGTTGAGCAGTCTCACAAGCCGCCACCCCAGTGGCGGCAGGACCAGCTGGAGCAGGCCCATCGGGCGCTCGGCCGGCAGGTCCTCGACGCGGCCATCAAGGCCCAGAACCTCCAGATCGGCGACGGTCTCTTTGTGCCCCATGTCCTCAAACAGGTACAGACCGCGCTCCCCAGTATTGGCCGCCGCGCCCACGGCGCCACCATCTACCGCAACATGGCCAACGCGTCTGTCAGCCAGGTCGACGAGATCCGTCCCGGCGATGTGGCCATGTTCCGCTCGGCTCGTTTCCAGGGCCACAAAGGGGGTCTTCACCAGAAGTACTCGTTTGACGTCGGCGTCGACGATGTCCATCTCGCCGTCGTTGCCGAGTGGGACGGCACTAAGAAGAAGATCCGCGTCATCGAGCAACCTGAGCCCGGCGCCAAAAAGGCTCACGACTCGTACAAGCTGCCCGACCTCAAGAGCGGCGAGGTCCGCATCTTCCGCGTCGTCGGGCGCGACTATGTCGGTTGGTAATCGCCTACGTACAGAACATTGCACCGTATCGTCTACCCATGAGTGCCGAATACCATCCGGAGGCGCCAAACAGACCAGCTTAGTAGACATCCCCAACTGCGAAGCAGTTGCCCAGGACCAGCCGGCCACCAGAAAGCAGGCAAATAGCTGGACACGTGTATTACTATTTACTGTGGATTTAGAGCTGGCTGAACCACTCAGTCAGTTGGCGGTGGGGGTCTCCACCGGCCTCGAGGTCTCCAAGCGAAAGGATACGCGGCGAGTAGTCATCACTGGGAATATACACGTCAAGCTCGGTTTGCGAACCGGGTCGGCGGCTGAGCACTATAGGGACGCGCCCGTCAGCCGGATGCAGTGGCTCCTGAGCTAGCCTGTACAGGTAGCGGCTGCTACCCGTGCGGCCACATAGCTGGAGCTCGGACTGCTTCTCCAACGGGTGACGCCCGGCAGCCTCGTGCAGTCCGTCCCCATAATGGAGGCAAGCATTGAGAACGTGACGATCGAGCCAGCGACGGAGGAGCCGCGTGGTCACGCCGTAGTGTAGGAGCATAAAGTGCGCGGCGATGCGGTCGCAAATCACGAGAAGCGGCGGCAAGCGCGGGCCCTGGAGAACAAGCGCCATGACACCCGCATAGACGACGTGCAGGACTGAAACGAGAGCGTAGCGGCCTGCCAGGCACACTCCTATGCACAGTAATCGGGCTCGCCAGCCGCCTACAGCCCGCGAATGCACTACGACCCACTCCATGTGCAGCGGCACCGAGAGTGCGAGACCCAGCCACGCAGACACCTCGCCGTCGGGGCTCCACAGCAGCAAGTACGGTGCCCATACTAGCACCCACCACGCCGACTCTAGCCAGTGCCACGCGCCAAAGTTCCACACATGGATTGTTACTGTCTGGCCGCCGTGCGCGCGCGACAGAGCCGTCCGCGACGAATGCGTGGCAAACCGACGGGCCGCCGACAGGGCCGCGAGCCCGCCGGCCGCCAGTACTACCAGCGCACACGCGATCATCGTTTATATCGCGTGCGTCGGAATATGCTCATACTGGGATGGGACATTAGAGGGCAGCATAATGTTGGATCGGGGGCATTACGGGTCATGCTAGGGCAGATACTTCTGCAAAACACTGGCACAGATTGGAACAACTGGCCCAGGCCTACAAGCTCGGGCCAGCTATGACGCGCTGCCGACGGTGTGCCCGAGCCATTGCATCGACGACGGGGCGACCCGGGCTAGCATGCGCGGCTGAAGATTTTTTGAGCCGCATTGTCGACAGCCCAACAAGGATTCGCAGGGGCCGGCCGTTGGCGAGCGGTACGACCGACACGCGTTGCCCTAACGAGGCGCGTGCAATTTCGTTCCGATGGCCGAGTCGGGAGACAGCTTCTAGCTTGACAAGTTGATACCAGTACTCGTAGGACAAATAAGCGAGCTTATGCTGTACCAAGGAGCCATAGGTCTGTAATGTAACGCAAGAGCAGCCGTAAATCCAGTCTAGTGAATGAGCCGTCGTCTGCTCATCTATTTCAACCAGCTCCGAGCATGACTGAGCCGAGCTGCCGGTCTGAGCGCTGCCACGACAACCCACAAGACCTTCGGCACGAGCATGAACCCTGGGCGCAGCTCCACCTCAAAACGTGGCCGTCGCATATACATACGCCCCTGGCCAACCACGCATTCGTACCTTCTACGTGGCACACGCCTCGGCACACCGGACTTGCACGCGGCCCTCGGGAACGTGGGCCGTCGCCGTCCAGTGATTCCCGCACATGCATACAGGGTCCTGTGAAATTGCGTGCTTGGGCCCGGACCACAATTTACGCGGGAGCCATGTATATATCGCCGCGCGCCGTTTCAGTGAAACATTTTTCTTCAGCACGGTGCATCACTCTTTGCGGGATAACTTACACAGGCAAAATGACTGCTAGCGAGACCTTTTTCTTCACTTCTGAGTACGTGCGGGCTTTTTCCCTCCCTTTCTCCCGAGCGTCCGTTTACTAACCACAGGTCCGTCGGTGAGGGTGTACGTATTGATTTGCAGTGTCCTTGGCCAAAGTAGCCGATGTTGGCCCTTCGGCCCACCCTTATTTTATTTTTTCCCTTTTTTTTTTTTTTTACTTTCCACTAACTTCAGCACCCCGATAAGATCTGTGACCAGGTCTCGGACGCCATCCTCGATGCGTGCCTGGCCGAGGACCCCCTGTCCAAGGTCGCCTGTGAGACCGCCTCCAAGACTGGTATGATCATGGTCTTTGGCGAGATCACCACTCGCGCCAAACTTGACTACCAGAAGGTCATCCGTGACACCATCAAGGAGATCGGCTACGACCACTCGGACAAGGGCTTCGACTACAAGACCTGCAACGTTCTCGTCGCCATCGAGCAGCAGTCGCCCGATATCGCCCAGGGTCTCCACTACGAGAAGGCCCTCGAGGAGCTTGGTGCCGGTGACCAGGGTATCATGTTCGGCTATGCCTCGGATGAGACCCCGGAGCTGCTCCCGCTCACCGTCATCCTCTCGCACTCTCTCAACCGTGCTCTGGCCGACGCTCGCCGCGACGGCTCGCTCCCGTGGCTCCGTCCTGACACCAAGACCCAGGTTACTGTTGAGTACACCTCGGAGAACGGCGCCATGGTCCCGCTGCGTGTTGACACCGTCGTTATCTCGGCCCAGCATGCTGACGAGATGTCCACCGAGGACATCCGCAAGGAGATCCTTGACAAGATCATCAAGAAGGTTATTCCCGCCAAGTACCTTGACGAGAAGACCAAGTACCACATTCAGCCCTCTGGCCGTTTCGTCATTGGTGGTCCCCAGGGTGATGCTGGTCTCACTGGCCGCAAGATCATCGTTGACACCTACGGTGGCTGGGGTGCCCACGGTGGTGGTGCCTTCTCCGGCAAGGACTTCTCGAAGGTCGACCGTTCGGCCGCCTACGCTGCGCGCTGGGTCGCCAAGTCCCTGGTCAACGCTGGCCTCGCTCGCCGTGCCCTTGTCCAGTTCTCGTACGCCATTGGTGTCGCCGAGCCCCTGTCGATCTACGTCGACACCTACGGCACCTCGAAGTACACCTCGGCCCAGCTCGTCGACATCATCCGCAAGAACTTTGATCTCCGTCCCGGTGTCATTGTCAAGGACCTCGACCTTGCCCGCCCCATTTACCGCAAGACCGCTTCGTACGGCCACTTCACCAACCAGGAGAACTCTTGGGAGAAGCCGCGCAAGCTCGAGCTCTAAGCGTGCATGTTACGCATTTTAGAGTATTTTTTCTGAGTATCTTGCCAACGCTCACGATATCGACGCTCAACTCGTTGACGATTTTATTTATGTGTACGACCTCATGATCCTGATGCAGCATGCGGACCCGGCGCACTGTCGGGCCCTTCTGATGTACTGGTCTTCAACAATGACCGCATCTAATACATTAATCTGTTTTGCCAGAAATTCTTTGAAAGTTGCGTAATCTGGCTGTGGAGTAGTTCAAGATAGTATGAAGCCGACGCATAATGTTGCACATTTGGACCGACAAGAGCCCGAGTTTTAAAATATCGCGCGGCTCAAAAAAAACGGACTTTTGGTCTCTCTTATCATACAGTAGTCAGCGGATCCATGAGTGGACGCGTCATTGTCGAAAATGGCCTGCGTAAAGTGACGCCATACTACAAAGACTCACGCGTGTACTGCAAGGGCCGCTGGTTCGGGCGTACAGTGCGCGACGTGTTGACGTCCGAGTTCCGGTTCTATCCACGGGAATACATTGTAAGTAATGCGCTAGGCTCGATATACGAGATCTAACATCAGGAAAGAGCTGCAGCAACAGATGGGGTACGCCTGACCAGGACACAGAAACACGAGGGACCCATAATAGGGGTAGCGGCGCTGTCCGAGGTCATTGGCAACGGCGATTTACTCGAGTTTCGCGGTCATGGCCATGAGCCGCCGATCCCGTACTTTGAGGACAAGTTTGACGTTATTCACGAGGACGAGGACATTTTGGTGATCAACAAGCCAGCCGGGATCCCCTCGCACCCGTCTGGAAAGTATCAACGCAACTCAGTAACCTCGATATTAGAAGAACAGCGAGGTCAGCCGCTGTACCGTAAGTTACTCGGAGAACCTGCATTCGAACCAGGCTAACGATAGCAAGCCACAGGCTCGACAGACTAACTAGCGGCGTGCTGATACTGGCCAAGTCGGTACCTGCCGTCAAAGCACTACATAAGCGACAAAAATACGAGCCTGTGTTTAAGGAGTACTATGCCAAGGTCAAGGGGGACTTTTCAAAGTAAGCGCCTTGCCTCGGACCGAGTCTCCGAGCTAACCACAGCGCGCCAAGCGAATGCAGAGCTCCCCTTCTCAATTTTGACAGGAATCTCCCATTCGGCGTTCTGAGGAGTTCTATCCTGGACGGGGCTCTCAAGCCGTGTACAACACTATTTGAAATGATCCGGTTTGACGGCACATACTCACTCGTTTCATGTAAGCTTCAGCTTATGTTGAACCCTTGAAATTATACCACTAACAACAGGTAAACCGCTCACCGGTAGGACACACCAGATTCGCAAACACTTGGCAATAATGGGGTATCCCATTGCAAACGACAAACTGTACCTCGATCCCGCCTTCCGCGAGTTCAGCGAGATCCTTAACGAGCTCGATACGAGCTGCGAGTCTAGTTGGCAGCAGCTTGCTCGCGCGTTTGACAAGCTAGCTGTCGACTTTCGCGAGGAGCTACCTTCACACCATACTGGGGAGTTTTGTGACGAGTGCGGAGGGGCGCTCTTTGGTGACCCAGTACCAGAAGAACGCGAAATTTGGCTCCACTCTCGCGTATACGCCTCTGGTGATGGAGCCACGTGTCCATGGCGCTACGAGGCCGCCGTTCCATACTGGGCGTCAAACTAGTGCCCCTTCACGATATATGTATATAGCGTTGACGCGTAACAACATCTAGATTCATTGCATTAATGCATTTGTCCATGCTCTTGCTTTCCCCCTGAAAAGCGGGACTTTTGGTCTCGTCTCGACGGCAACCGCGCCGCAACTGGCACGGCTGAAATATTTTTTTTCCCTTCAGACCTCTGGTCTAGACAAATATCTATCTTTCAAAAACAGCCAAAAAAAAAAACATACCCCAATAACCACCATTCGAAATGGCGGACTCGGGGTTCATTAACGACCTTGCTGCGACGCTGCAGCAGATCACCGCCCCCAGCACCGCCGGGATTAAGGCGGCGTCGGACAAGCTGCAGAGCACATACTACACTCAATGGCAGACTGTCCCTGCTCTTATCCAGCTTCTCCAGCAGCACCCCGACAGTCAAATCCGCCAGCTGGCCGGTGTCGAGGCTCGCAAGCTCGTGCCTAAGTTCTGGGCCCCCATTGACCAAGATGTGCAGGGCATGCCTGAGAACATTCGTGCCGAGGTCCGGTCGTCGCTTCTGCAGTCTACAGTCAAGGAGCAGCAGGCTCTTGTGCGCCACACTTCGTCGCGCGTCGTCGCGGCTATTGCAATTGAGGACATTGATGACCAACGATGGCCCGAGCTCCTGCCGTTCCTGTTCAAGGGCTGCACCTCGGACGACAGCGCGCTCCGTGAGGTTTCAGTGTACATTTTGTACGCGCTGCTCGACGCTGACAGCGACTCGCTTGTCGAGGGTTCAGTCGATCTGCTGCGCCTCTTTTCCCAGACCATTAAGGACCAACAGTCGTCGACCGTTCGTGTTAACACCGTGCTTGCTCTCGGCAAGGTCTCCGAGAACATCGATACCTCGGCTATTCCCAAAAACACTCCCAAAGAGAACAACCCAATCGAGCTATACCGCGCCGTGATTCCGTTGATGGTCGAGGTCCTCAAGGATACGATTGCCCAGAATGACGAGAAGGCGGCTCTGCAGGTCTTTGAGGTTTTCACCACCCTGCTCCTGGTCGACAGTGCGCTCGTTGCTAAGCACCTGGGCGATCTTATCCACTTCATGCTTGGCCACATTGCATCCAATAAGGAGCTCGACGAGGAGATCCGTGTGGCTGCACTGCAGTTCCTGATCTCTGCTGTCCGCTTCAAGAAGGGCAAGATCCAGAACCTCAAGCTTGGTCCGACCCTCACCGTGGCGGCCCTCCGCATTGCCGCCGAGCCCTTTGAGGATGATGAGGACGATGAGGACGAGAACAGCGAGGAGTCGCCTGGTAAGCTCGCTCTCCGTCTTATCGACGTCATGTCGTCATCGATGGCCCCGACGCAGGTCATGGCTCCGCTGCTCGAGGCTCTGCCGCAGTGCGCTGCCTCGGGCGACGCCTACGAGCGCCGCGCCGGTTTCTACGCTCTGAGCGCTGCTGTTGAGGGTGCGCCTGACTTTGTTGCTACCCACGTGCACGACGTGCTCAACATTGTCGTCGCGGGCCTGAACGATAAGGACCACGTTGTTAAGGTCGCGGCGCTCTATGCGCTCAGCCAGCTCGCTACGGAGCTGCACGACGTTGTCGGCGACGAGCACGCCGTGCTCCTGCCGCTTGTGTTCAACATCATGGACGGTGCCTCCACCCTCAAGGTCGGCAAGGCTGCCTGCTTGACACTCGACGCCATCCTTGAGACCCTTGACCGCGACGTCATCACCGAGAAGTATCTGTCGTCGCTGGTTCCCAAGCTGCTCCAGCTGCTTCAGAACGTCGACAACCTCACCCTCAAGGGCTCGATCGTAGCCGCCCTCGCATCGGCTGCATTTGCTGCCAAGCAAAACTTTACGCCGTACTTCCAGCCCACAATCGAGGCCCTGGCGCCGTTTGTGCAGATTGCCGGCTCCACCGATGACAGCATTCCCCAGGAGGCTTACACTCTGTGCGGTATGACCATGGACGCTCTGTCTTCGATTGCTGACGCTGTCGGCAAGGAGGTATTCCGTCCGTACGTGTCACCGCTCGTCGACGCCGCGTACAGTTGTCTGACCACAAACAAGCCGCGTCTGAAGGAGTGTGGCTTTGTTTTCCTCGGAATTATGGCCAAGGTTTACAAGGAGGAGTTTGCTCCGTACCTCGATCAGCTCATGCCTGAGATTTACAAGTGCCTTGACCAGGATGAGTTTGGCGGCGCCGAGGAAGGCGACGACGAGGAGGGGAGCGCCGAGAACATTGGCCAGGACGATGACGACGAGGACCCGCTCAAGTTCAAGGTCAACGGTGCTGTTGCCATTGAAAAGGAAGTCGCTCTCGAGTCGCTGACGGTTATTATGACTTCGACTAAGGAGGCGTTTGCTCCTCATCTCGAGAAGACTACGCAGACATTCGTGGAGCAGTGCGACCACTTTTACGACGGCATCCGTAAGGCTGCTGTTGTTGGTCTGTGGTCTGCGTTTATGACATTCTACAAGCTCGCCAACATCCCCAACTGGACCCCCGGCTTCCCGGCTTCTGCGCAGGGCTTTCCTCAGCCGGTTGTCCACCTGGCCGAGACTGCGCGCAAGACCACGCTCGACCTGCTCACCACCGAGGACGAGCGATCTGTGGCCACTGTCATCTGCGATAACTTTGCCGAGGCCATCCGCCTCGCCGGCCCTTTTGCCATTGGCTCTGAGGAGGATCTCAAGAATCTTGTGGGTGAGCTCCTTATGATTCTCCAGAAGAAGCACACGAGCCAGGACATGGACGATCTGGACGAGGAATTCGACAAGAATGCCGACGAGGAGGACGCGATGGGCGACGGCGCCGAGTACGATGAGGTCCTTGTTGACTCGGCCATGGATGTGCTCATCCAGCTGGCCGCCGCCCTTGGCGGCCAGTTCATTCCGATCCTACAAGCATCCTTTGAGGTCATCCACGGCTACTGCGTGAGCAAGAGCGCGTCGGAGCGCGCATCGGGTGTTGGCTGCCTTGCGGAGATCGTCAACGGTCTGCGCGCCGACGTGACGCCGTTCACGTCGGACCTGCTCCAGATCTTCCTTGCTGCGCTGGACGACAAGGACCTCGAAGTCCGCAGGAACGCCTCTTATGGTATCGGCCTTATTTGCGAGTTCAGCGGTGAGACCGAGCTCGTCAAGTCTCAGTACATGACTGTTCTCCACAAGCTCCAGCGTCTTCTCAAGAAGGTCGACAAGAAGCAGCGCAAGTCGTTTGGCCGCGAGGGCGAGAATGACAACAACGCACGCTCGCTCGCCAACGCCTGCGGCTGCGTCGCCCGCATGGCCCGCAAATACCCGGACATTGTGCCCCTCTCTGAGGTTCTCCCCGTCCTTGTCGGCCGCCTGCCCCTGCACGAGGGCTTTGAGGAGAACACACCGATCTTTGAGTTCATTGTCGATCTGTTCCAGCAGAAGAACGCTGCGGTGGGTGCGCTGACGTCGGAGATCGTCGACGTTTTTGATCAGGTGTTTGCCCAGCAGGCGGCTCTGGAACACGAGGAGTCGCTCAGCAATGGTCCGCCCGAGGTCAAGCCTTTTGAGGACGACGCCCTCAGGGCAAAGGTTGTCGAGCTTCTCAAATTCATCGAGCAGAATAGCTCGGGTCTTGTTTCATCCAAGCCGAACCTCGCCAAGGCCATTGCATAGTTGAATTTCTTTTGTTTAATATATAGAGTGTGACGCACATGTACTAGATGGTAACATTCGGGCCCTGGGGCGACGAAGTTAGCGGCGGCAGAGTGCGTATGTGTCGTTTCTTCGGGCTTATGTCCGCCTGAACACTCGTAGCTAGTATTCTCGCCCGAGAATATTGTTGCATCACCAAGGTCCTCTGACGCAATGGAGCTGCGTGGTTACATAATGTAGCGGTGCGCGACGGCCATGCCTGGGTTTATCTGGTGGCGCGCTCGTGCGTTATGTTGCATATCCGATTACAACCCACTATCCACCGGCCTATGTCTGGAAGGTTCGGCCCCAGGTGGAGTTGCGGTGTTACCCAACCGACTGCTGTAGATAGAATGAGTGAAGAAAATTCGGCAGGATCTTCTGGAGAGATCATTGAGGTCGTTGTGAAGTAAGTTCTTTTTGCCGAATTTGTGTTTCGGCTGTGATGTAACGTAGTGAGCATCGGGACGGCCGCCCCCCACGGGGGTGTGTGGCCTCCAAGTGGCAATTCCGGCCGTTTTGCAGCACCATTGATGTACTCGCTAACATGCAGGTCGTCTAGTGATGTCAAGTACACCGTTTCTATCGGTCTCAAGGACACTGTCGCCACGCTAAAACAGAAGGTAGCAGACAAGTCAGATATCGGGACTGATAGGCAAAGGCTGATCTACTCTGGCCGTGTGCTCAAGGACCACGAGACCATCGAGTCGTACAAGATCAAGAATGGCGTGACTATCCATCTTGTAAAGGGCGCCGCGCCGCCGGGGTCTGGCTCGACTTCCGGCACCAGCACTGGCGCCACAGCTACGCAGACATCTTCGCAACCACAGGCGCCGACTAACATCGCCACTGGCCCGGGCGCGGGCAACCCTCTGGCAGATCTGACCGGCGCGCGGTATGCGGGCCTTGTGAACCTGCCCAGTGCCAGCATGTTTGGGCCCGACGGCGGTATGGGCCCGCTTCCTGACCGCGACCAGTTTCTGCAGATGCTGGAGCAGCCGGGCGTGGCCGAGTCGATGCGCGAGGCGCTCAGCAACCCCCAGGTTGTGGACATGATGATGAACTCGAATCCGATGCTTCGCCAGAACCCGTTCATGCGCCAGATGCTCAGTACACCGCAGTTCCGGGACTTTATTTCCAACCCGCAGGTCTTGCGGCAGATGCTGGAGATGGAGAGAGCCATGGGCGGCGGCACTGGCGGCCAGGCCCCGTCGTTCCCGGCACCGAACCCGCCTACAGAGGGAGCCGGGGCCGACAATGCCTCGAGCGGAACTACGGCTGGCGGTGCTGGCGCTGGTGCTGAACGTAGCGGCGCTGATGCTGCGGCGAACCCGTTTGCCGCTCTTTTTGGTGCTGGAGCCGGCGCGGGAGCTGGCGCGGGAGCGGGAGCTGGCGCGGGGCCCGGTGCGGGAGCCGGCGCTGGAGCCGGCAACCCCTTGTTCAATCCGGAGCTATTCAACGCGTACATGAGCGCTTTTGGCGGCGGCATGGGCGGAATGGGTGGCCTCGGCGGCGCTGGCGGCTCGCCCGAGCCACAGGATAACCGGCCGCCGGAGGAGCGCTACGAGTCGCAGCTGCGCCAGCTCAACGAGCTCGGATTCACGGACTTTGACCGAAATGTGCGTGCACTGCGCCGCAGTGGAGGTAACGTACAGGGTGCTGTGGAGGCGCTTCTTGACGGGCAAGTCTGAATGGGTGTGCATGAATTTCATTAGATATCATATCGTTCATATCAACTGTTGCGTGCCGATGCGTATGGGGGTTGGATGAGAGTAGTCGGGCAGTTGTTTTAGTCACGGGATTGCTAAAGGATGCCTGGTGACAGCATCAGGTAAAAGCAGTCCTGCTGGAGCTACTCTGGGTCGGGAAGTCAAGTAATGCGGTTCAGGTGGCATACCAGATCACATGCATGCATGAGTTCAAGCATATAATTTTGAGACCCAGAGATGCAACAAGGAGGGTAAACTATGAACACAAGACAGAAAGATGGTGCGCGAGACGCGAGACTTTTGCGACCAACGCATTTGGTGGAGGGAAATGGCCGAGGGAAGCGACCCGGAAACGGTTGCTGTGCCTGCGAGCCAAATTAGCGGGGTCGAGAACGTAAACGGATCTGGAGATGCTGGTGGCGGGTCTAGAGCGGCGGTTGCGGCCCCCAGTCAGCCACAAGAGGCGAGCGCGCTCGAAGCCGGAAACAGGGCCAAGGAGAGCCAGCTGAACGAAGATGGGGGTGAGACGGAGATAAAACGAGGGGGTGTCGGAAACGCTGGCAATTCACAAGAAGCTGCAAGCGGGGATGCTCCAGAAGAAGGAGACCGGACAGTGAGGATGACGCCAGCTTCAGAATCCGAGGGACAAGAAAAGGGCGCTACCAAACCTAATCAAGACGGCAAAAACAGCGGCGCAGCCGAGCAAAAGCACGGTGCAAACGCGCAAAAGGACAATGGCACAGACGAGGACAAGAGCGGCGGCGGCCAGCGGGCCGAGAGCGCTAAGCAAGCACTGAAAAAACGGCAGGTCGCGCGCAAGCGCACGCGTGCGCTGCTGGAGATTTTGCCGTCTGAGGGCACTGAGGAACTGCACACGTTCCAAGTGATCTTTCGGCGGTGCGTTGCGGCGATAGTGGGCTCGCACGACATTGTCGCAAGCGCGGATGCATTTTCGGATATTTGCGCACTCGCCGAGGAGTATATGGGCGCGCTGTTTGGCAAGCTGCACCAGCTGACGCAGATCCAGCGGCGCGTTCAGCCGTCGATTGCAGACGTCGCGCTGCTGCTGCGGTTTACGGGCATCTCGCTCAGCGACCTCGATAAGGAGCGCCGACTCGGCAGCGGCCGGATGCTCGACAGCTTAAACAGCCTGCGGCTCAACCCGGAGGAGGAGCCGCCGGATGAGCTCGAGCGGCTCATGGTCGAGGATCCGGAACTGCGCAAGATTGTTCCGTCACTGGCCAAGCGCGGCAGCTACGTGCCGGCATGGATGCCGGCATTTCCGCCTGATCACACGTTCAAGGCGACGCCGCAGTACCCAGAGCGGGTGTCTGACCCGAGACGGTTGCGCGAGCTCATTGTTGAGGAGGGCCGGCTCGCCGAGACGGCGTTGCAGCGCCTGTTTGAGAGCCGGGCAGCTGTCGCGGCGCAATCGGGCCAAGAGGAGGACGGCGCCGCCGAGCGTCCGGCTGGAGACAGCCATGGTTCACCCGCCAGGGCCAACGGCGTTGTCGGCCGCGATGACGGCGACGACAGTAGCGATCTCAGCAGCGTCGATGACAACGATCCGATTATCCGCGACGATTTTGTCATGGGTGGCACCGAAGAGGCCGAGAGGAAGGACAAGCGCAGGCGCAAGCCGCGGATCTCGCTCCGGCTTTCTATTGCCGGGCGCCCAGTGCCGCCGTTAATACCGCGCAAGCCCCAGGACCTGAACGGCGACGTGTTCGACGTTGTCGCATACGCGCGCGAGCGCCTCGAAGCGCGCGGGCGGCGTCTGAACAAGCCCGTGGGCGCGCACCACGAGCGGCCCGATATGTCGCAACAGTCGGTTGAGGCCGAGTTCGACACCGTGAAGCAGCTTCTTACAGGCGACGCGCGCGGTCGACACGGGCCGGACTATGTCATTGCGTGGGACAAGGGCCGCTACAACTAACCTGTTTTATGTACGATACGAATAATGATGACGGTTACTCCTGATGGGTCCGCCAGTTTGATGTGGCACGACCTCGGTCGCTGGCGTGCTGGGAATAGAGTGGCCCTTCCTCTCAGATAAATCGTCGGGTTTCTAGCTAAGTCTGACCGTATTAGCAATGCTACCGCATGGCCTGCATGCGCATACAGTCATGCCAGAGCCCATCGCCCAAAGACTAACCCCACCGCACGGCTGCAGCAAAACCGTCTGGTCAGCCGGGGCGAGCTAGTAATGCCAGCGGCCAATCAGGGCAGGGCAGGGCATGCGCAAGCGTCGGTCCCGGTTAGTCAAGAGACTAGTGCTTGGTTTGGGTTCCGAGGGCCGTCCTGAGTAGTAGTTTGGAACTCGGCCACCGAGTAGTAGTGGTGTCAGATTGTCCCATGTGCAAGATCGCCCGGTTCCTGTCCTGCTGATGAGGGAGGGCATTGACCATCGTGGGACAGGTGCATGAACGGAGAGAGTTTGAGAGGGACGTATATTTGTTAACCGCTAAACCCCTAGTGAAACTGGTCCGTCATCCGCCAGCCAGGCGCTCAAACACACCACCACGAACGGGCTTGCTGGCAGTTGCCACAGCAACTGCGGGGGACGACCCACACATGGTTCTCGATGGGCGACCACAGCAGCACACCGGCGCACTGGAATGGGCTGGGAGTCAGGCGCGGCGCGGCGCGGCGCAACGCGAAAGCGAGGCTGAAGTGCCTGCTGTCCCGCATATAAAGGGCCATCGTACCGACTTGGGAGGAAAAAAGCACGCGGAGACTCGTATTTTTTGGCGCTCAGCAGGTGATGGCTCCGGGACCCCCTAGCACGGTGATACCACTCAAAAGACGATAACTGACTGATTGACTCATCTAGGGCCCAAAAATGTTCGAGCCAACAAAGGTGTGTCTGCCCGGCAGCATACTGTACCCGGTCGAGGTCACGGGCATTGTCGAAGGCACGGGCACGGCGATCAGGAAGCAGCAGACTATCCTGCGATACAAGTACTGGAAGACAGAGACGCTGGAAAAGGACGGCGGCGACGGAGCCGACGCCAACGGCACGGGAGGCAACAACGACGACGAAGACCGGCAGTTTGTCAAGGAATACCACTCTACGTTTGAGTCACCGATTGATGGCGACATTGTCGAGTGGAACGTGACGGTCGGCGATACAATTGGCGACCACAGCCAGCCAGTGGTGACGATTCTCGAAAAGTGCACGCACCCTGTGCAGTACGGCGGGCTGTGCGCGATTTGCGGCCAGCCGGTGGCGGATCAGCAGGACTACAGCGAGTTTTCGAACCGCGACCGGGCGCCCATTGCCATGTCCCACGACACGTCGGGGCTCAAGGTATCGTACAACGAGGCGGAGCGGATCGAGAAGAGCGCGACGGCAGGCCTGCTGAATCAGCGCAAGCTCATTCTGGTGGTTGACCTGGATCAGACCATTATCCACGCGGCCGTTGAGCCGACAATTGGCGAGTGGATGGCCGATCCGAGCTCGCCCAACCACGCGGCGGTTGCCAACGTCAAGACGTTTACACTCGAGGAGGAGACGCCTGTGTCGCCGCGGTACGAGGGCCCGCGGCCGCCGCCGACTCTGTGCCGCTATTATGTGAAGCTGCGGCCGGGTCTCGATCGCTTTCTCAAGGCTATGAACGAGATGTACGAGATGCACGTTTACACCATGGCGACCAAGGCGTACGCCAAGGCGATTGCAGCGCTTATTGACCCCAACGGCGAGTACTTTGGCGACCGCATTTTGTCGCGTGACGAGTCCGGGTCAGTGGTGCAAAAGTCGCTAAAGCGGCTGTTTCCGGTGTCGACGTCGATGGTGGCCATCATTGACGACCGTGGCGACGTCTGGCGCTGGAAGCCGAACCTCATCAAGGTGCTGCCGTACAACTTTTTCGTCGGCATTGGCGACATTAACTCGTCGTTTTTGCCGCAGCGCAATGGCGCGGCGGTGCTCAAGTCGATGAAGAAGAAGCTCGAGGCGCCAGCGCAGATTGTGAGCGTCGGCGGCGACCAGGCAAAGAACGGCATTGGCGCCGCGGCGTCTGCTGGGGAAGGGGACGGCATGGCGGCGGCGAGCGAGCAGGCGTCAGATGCTGCTGCGGCCGCAGCGACGGCTGCGACCGCCGTCGCGACAGGAGCTACAAACAGCAAGGTCGAGGAGGGTGAGGCGGCCAAGGACACTGACAAGGACAAGATGGTTCTCGACGGGGCTGACGCCGGGACCGGGACCGGTCCCGAGGCAAGAGCCGACGAGGACAACCAAGACGAGACCAATAACAAAGAAACCGGGGATGAGGAAGGGGCCGAGGAGCGCGCTGAGGAAATGGCCGCGACAATGGCCGCAATGGACGAGAGTCCCGAGCTACTCGAGGTGCAGGCGACGCAGCGGAGCGCGCTCATCGAGCAACAGCAACACGACCGCCCGCTCGCCAAGCTGCAGCAGGAACTGGGCAAGAGCGAGAACGTGCTGCACGACGACGACGGGGAGCTCGAGAACTTGCAGGCGGCTTTGACGCGCGTCCACGACGAGTTTTTCCGCGATCTCGAGGCCATGCGCAAGGACCCCGCGTACCATGCCAGGCGGCGGACGTCATCTGCCAATTCTGGGCGTAGTCGCTCGCACTCGGTCGTGGCTGGTGTCTCCGCACCCTCGGATGCCGCCGACTCGGGGGACTCATCGAGCGGGTCCAAGTCCGATCGGCACGGTCCGCGCATGGACGACGTGCGGATACCCGACGTCGCCGAGATCATCTCGCGTATGCGACAAAAGGTATTTGAGGGCTGCGTGTTTTTGCTGTCGGGCTGGCTGCCGCGCGGCACCAATCTCGACACGGCGGATATTGTTATCTGGATGCGGTCATTCGGCGCCGTTGTCGTGGCCGAGCTCGTGCCCAGCGTGACGCACGTGGTGGCCACCAATAGTGGCACCGAAAAGGTCCGGCTCGCTGCTGGATACGGCAACATCAAAATCGTCTACACCGACTGGGTCTACGCGTGCATTGCTGCCTGGAAGCGTGTCCCGGAAGATGACTACTACATCGACGTGCCCAACGCCATCCCGCACTCAGACAACCCCCGGGCTCTCTCTGGCGCTGTTTCGGGCGCTGACGACGAGGTCGCTGTCGAAGAGAGCGAGACTCCAGCGCCCGAAAATGTTGCTCGCTTTGTGCGCAGCTTGTCGCACGGCGATGTCTGGGCTGAGGTCGACAAGGAGCTCGAGGAGTTTATGGGCAGCGAAGACGACTCTTCCGAAGATGACGACGACGACGACGATGAGGACGAAGACGGCGACTCGCAAGCGCAAGACGGCGAGGCCAATACGCGTAAGCGGTCGCGCTCAGCGACCCCCGCGGATGATGGACCTGACGACGGAAAACGCGCGCGCCACGACAACGTTCCCGGCGACGACGTTGATGATGATGATAACGACTTTGACGACGACAAGTTTGCTGAGCAGCTCGAGAACGACCTTCTGTAATGGCGCTCGCTCCCACCTATTTATGTACAATACATGCTGTGACGCTAGCGTATTTGAGGCTCTGGCCAGGAGCCTATTCTCTCGAGTGGTCGGCGACGCTCCACAGACAGCCCACTGGAGCCAGCTGACGCTTAAGGTGAAGGCTGGGGTCAAGTAGCCAATCAAGGTGGACAAACTACGGCATTGAATCAGGTCCGATAGGCTCAGTCAGGGCGCCCATCTCAACTGCGAAGTTGCCACGGGGGTCTGAGGCCAGGGCCCCAGGAATATAAAGATACCAGAACCGAGAGCCGGGATCCTACTATTCGACGAGTCACGTGACACGGACGACGATCTATCTCCAATAGACAGGACTATTGCAGCAAACCGTTGTATTTCGGAGCAATGGCGCTCGAGGCAAAAATCAAGGAATGGCTAGACCTTGACATTGTGAGTTATTTACAATTGGGGCTGTAGCCCGACGTCGAAACTAACTCTAGAACCCAGAAACCCGCAACGAGATCATCAGGCTGCGCGATGACGGCAACACCGCTGAGCTGGAACGGCGGCTGCTCAAACGTATGCACCTCCTAGGATTTTACGTCCGCGTTCAAGGCTAAAAAACAGGAATAGAGTTCGGTACCGCCGGTCTGCGGGCCGAGATGGCCGCAGGGTTCAGCAGAATGAACGACCTCACCGTCCTGCAGGCATCGCAGGGCCTGGCGGTCTACGTCAAGGCTCACATCAAGGACGCGGTGTCCCGGGGTGTCGTCGTGGGCCACGACCACCGGCATCACTCGGCGCGGTTCGCCGAGCTGACGCAGCTCGCGTTTGTCCAACAGGGGTTTAAGGTGTACAACCTCGGCCTGTGCCACACGCCGCTGGTTCCTTTTGGCGTCGACAACTTCAATGGCTGCGTTGGCGTCATGGTGACAGCGTCGCACTCTCCCGCCCGCGATAATGGATACAAGGTGTATCTTGCGAGCACGCGCCCGGGCGAGACGCAGCCGCGAGCGTGTCAGATCATCCCCCCGCACGACAGCGGGATCGCCGCGAGTATTGAGCAGAACCTCGCGCCCTGGTCATGGGACGTGGGCCTGCTCAACTCTGAGCTTATCGTGGACGCGCACGCCACGGCCGCAGATGCATACTTCGCGGCGGTGCGCGACCGCCTGCACTGGAGCAAGCCGGCTGCCAACGTCAAGCTGGCGTACACGCCGATCCATGGTGTGGGGCTGCATCCATTTTTACGGGCCGCGAAGGAGCTCGGCATCGACGAGGGAAGCATTGTCGTCGTGCCAGAGCAGCGGGACCTGGATCCAGACTTCAAGACGGTGCCATTTCCGAACCCAGAGGAGCAGGGGGCACTTGATCTCGGCGTCGCTACTGCCGACAGGCACGCGTGCGACTACGTGCTGGCCAATGACCCGGACGCCGACCGGTTTGCGCTTGTGGTGAAGGACCCAGCGACCAGCAAGTTTGTCCAGCTCACGGGCAATCAGCTGGGCGTGCTGTTTGCGTCTTTTGTGCATACGCTCACGGCCAGCGACCGAGGTCGTCACGGCAAGCTGGCCATGCTCAACTCCACGGTTTCCAGCCAGGCGCTCAAGGGCGTGTGCGACAAGTGGGGCGTACTGTACGAGGACACACTGACCGGGTTCAAGTGGATCGGAAACCGCGCCATTGACCTCGAGCGCGACGGTTACCGCGTGCCGTTTGCGTACGAAGAGGCTATCGGGTATATGTTTGAGGTTGTACACGACAAGGACGGCGTGAGCGCCGCGGTCGTGGCGCTGCAGATGATTGGCAACTGGCAGCGGCGCGGTACGCACGCGCTGGCGGAGCTAGAGCGCATTTACAGCGAAGTCGGGTATTACGTCGAGGCCAACTCGTACTACGTGACGCCGGACCCGTCAGCGACGGACCAAGTGTTTGCGGCCATCCGGCAGTCGGCTTCGCCGTACCCCGCAGCCATTGGCCGCTTTGCAGTCACATCGTGGCGCGACCTGACCGTCGGCTACGACTCGACGACGCGCGACCACGTTCCCGCGCTGCACGTGTCCGCTGCGTCGCAGATGATCACCGTTGTGCTTACGGACCCTTCGGCCGAGCGCGTCAAAATTCGCTTCACGGCCCGCGGGTCCGGTACTGAGCCGAAGCTCAAGGTTTATATCGAGGCCCATGCCGCCGACCGCGCCGTGGCGGCGCGCACCGCCAAAGAGGTGTGGGACGAGCTTCGTGACGAATGGTTCCGGCCGGCCGCCTATGGCCTGAAAGAGGTCCCGCCGGCGTGACACTATGCAAATAATCCAAATATAAATCGTAACAATGTGTTGCACTACTACTCGCAAGGCTCGGGTAAAAGACGAGAAGGCTCGGATCGGCTGTCCGAGTATCCGTTAGGAGGCTTGTCGCGGCCCGCATTCCCAAAATCTCAGCTGCGAAGCAGCTGCCAGGAGGTCTTGGGGAGGTACCCCCGCAAAAAAAATCTGTAAACAGCCCAGCATCCCGATTGCAAGGCTCTTTACCGGCGGAGAGCATGTACGTGGCGAACTGCGTAATTTTGTGATATTTTTAGTGTTTGTGCAGAATTTTGCATATTTCTGCAATGCAGGATAGAGTAGTGCGGCTGGCGCTGACGTCGTCGCAGCGCCCCGGCGCCGGAAGGTACACGACACGTTTGGTCCACGCCGTAGCAAGCGCACTGGTGCCTGATCCACAAGGTGTCGGCAGGGACGCGTCGAGCACACGTCGATAGAAAAGGAGTCTGCAAAAATGCCGGCCAAAGGATGGCCGACGGCGCAGGCCCGCAGGGACGCCATGCTTCCGCAGTAAGTTATCTGGTGGTGGACGCGAGCTGCTCAGCAGGGTGGCTTTTTTTCTGCGAAAACAAAACTCAAGCATACTTCTGCAGGTGCTCTAACAGTAGATACGAAAAGCAGTTTAAACCGCGGAAAGGAGGGGCGTTTGGGGTTGGCCGCCACTATCAGAAGCTGCTGGGCGCGCTTTGCGCAGTGGTGATGTTGGTGCTGTTTTGGACACACCGGAGCCAGCCGCATTTTGGCGATCCGGCCGGCCGCTACGAGTTTTACGACCTGGGAGAATTTGAGGGCCATAATGACGGCTTCAACTACAATGAGCGCGTGCTCATGTGCATCCCGCTCCGCAACGTCGAGCCGGTGCTGGACATGATGTTTTCTCACGTCCGGAACCTAACGTACCCGCACCACCTTATTGACATTGCTTTCTTGGTGTCGGATTCGGACGACAACACCGAGGAGGTTCTGGTTCGGCACGTCAACGCTCTGGACGCGCTCCCCGAGGGCGAGCGGTTCCACGAGATTTCCATGTTCTACAAGAACTTTGGCGCGACGGTCGGCCAAGGCTTTGACGACCGCCACGGCGTCGCCGTGCAGGGCGTGCGCCGCAAGCTCATGGGCCGTGCCCGAAACTGGCTGTTGTCTGCGGCCCTCAAGCCCGACCACACGTGGGTGTACTGGCGTGACGCTGACATTGAGACGTCGCCTCCAACGCTCATCGAGGACCTCATGAAGCACGGCCGCGACGTCATGGTACCCAACGTGTGGCGGCCGCTGCCGGACTGGCTCGGTGGCGAGCAACCGTACGACCTCAACGCGTGGCAAGAGTCGCCGGCGGCGCTCGAGCTTGCGCAGCGCCTCGACGAGGACGATGTCATTGTCGAGGGCTACGCTGAGTACCCTACGTGGCGCCCGCACATGGCGTACTTCCGCGTGGCGGGCGGCGATCCGGACTCGTGGATGGATCTCGACGGTATTGGCGGCGTCTCGATTCTGGCGCGAGCAAAGGTGTTTAGACACGGAGCAAACTTCCCAGGCTTCGCGTTTGAGAACCACGCAGAGACAGAGGGCTTTGGCAAGATGGCGCGCAAAATGGGCTTTTCGGTCTCGGGCCTTATCCACTACACCATCTGGCACAAGTACGAGCCGTCCGAAGAGGACCTGGCGCGCGAGGCCGAGATGGCGGCCGCATCCGCGTCGGCGGCGGCGGCTGCCGCCCTTGCGAAGGCGACTGCGTCTTTGTAGACCCTATGCGTGCCAAACGACCCCAA
Organism: Tardiomyces depauwii; assembly: GCA_038086965.1. NCBI lineage: Eukaryota > Fungi > Ascomycota > Dipodascomycetes > Dipodascales > Trichomonascaceae > Tardiomyces > Tardiomyces depauwii. The sequence continues at coordinate 2,564,851 of JAVHZA010000002.1, forward strand.
GCAACGAACATAGATAGACGTTATGACTCTCGTCAAGAAATTGGCTAAGCATTTTTTTTATCTGCAGCGAAGCTGGCACTAAACCAGCCAGAACCCGCGTGCTGTCTCTAAAGCCCCCGAGTGAAAAAAAAAAAAAAAGAAAAAAAAGTTACCGTAAACCCAAATGTTATTTAGATCGTAAATCATAACTCGTAACGTGGTGCAGCTAGTAATACAGGGGGGCTAGACGCCTTCGCGGTAGCCCTCGCCGTAGGAGCGGCTACCAAATGCCAGGCGCGTGAGGACGGTGGCAGGCGACGTGACAACACGTACGACGTAGATGACGCCCTCGAGCATTAGCGCCAGGTAGTAGAGCAGACACATGAGAATGAGTGCAAACAGGCAAAGCACTGGGGTGCGCAGGAAATACCACGGTCCCATTGTGAGGCTGTCTGCAAAGTCGGCGAGGCGCCAGAACCCCAGGAACCGCATGCCGTATGCGAGCATATCGCCAAACGAGTTGAAGTTGTAAGGCACCAGTCCGCGGGAACCGTAGCCTCCTCCCCAGCCACCCCAGCCGCCCCAGCCGCCCCAGCCGCCCCACCACGAATTGGCAGCAGCGACGTCGGCCGCTCGCGCTGTAGTCGACCCCACGGCATTGCCATACTCGTCGACCAGCGGCACGACAGTCCGGCGGCGCTCGGGTGACCGAAATGCGTTGAGAAAGTTATTCCACCGCTGGTACCACGAGTACCCGATGGGCCGTTCGCCCAGTGGTTCGACTGATGGCTCAGTCATGCGGTGATGGCGGCGTTCCCGAAGCAGCGCGCGCTCGTCCGGAGATGTGGTGATGGCCACGCCGGCGCCCGACGCTGTCGGGATGACCTTGCGGTACGACGGCTCGCCCGCCATGATGTTGGCGACCATGTCGTCGCGGTCGCGGTAGTCGGGCGACCTCGTTCTGAACCAAAACGCGGGTCCCCGGGTCGCGGCGCCCCGCGACGAGCTGCGAGCGCGCACACGCGCAGGGCTCCGGCTCGCAACCCGCGGGCCCGCCCCCGTTACGCGAAAGTCAGGTCCCCGCTCGTCCACCGCAACTGGCATTGTTGCCGACTTGACGATGCCAGGTCCAGCCATCGGTTCGCCGCCCACCGGCCGGCCCCGCCGGAACGTGTCCATATAGTTCTGGTACGCCGACCCTGCTCCGTAGCCTGACATGTATGATCGTGTCCGCGGAAAGTACGCTGTCCGCCTCCGAACCGGATAGCTGTAGTCGTCGTAGTACGACATATTTCTGGCGTCAGCTGCAGCTCATTTATACCCCATGCATGGGGCCCCCTGCCCGCCCCGCCTACACAGACGGCAACCTGTGGGTGCTGCGGGCCTGCAGCGAAGATCTGTCTGTCCGAGCCCGCCACCAAAACCTTGTCCGGGAGGGGACCCTGGATCCAAGACGGGGTGAACCCCTGCCAATCAGCCTTTTGGCATTGACTTTTTCGGCCCCAGTCTGGCTCGATTGCACTCTTCAGCGGCCACACACGTGCCGCGTTGTTTTTTGTTTTTGTTTTTTTTCTTCGAGCAATTGGCACCAAGCGCAGGGCCCTGCTCGGCCGGTGTTCGCAAAAAAATAAGCTGCTGCGGCCACCGTCCCGCCGCGTGCAAATTGGGGCCACAAACTCGAACTGATAGGCGTGTGCACATGTCATATTGGGGCCCAAGTGCCAGATAAAACAAAAGTGGGCATGACCGGCCCGTCAGTAGTCCATCGCTACTGTATCCGGACCCAATGCACCAGCCACCGAGGTTCCCACACCCACCACCACTTGCCACTGCTCTAACGCACCTTGCAAACATTTTTCTTGCTGTGAGTGCTGCGCGTGCTTTCTCCTGCGAAGTCTGTAGTTTGGCCGCTTTCTTCACGTCATACATCCAGCGCGCCTAGCCCGGCTTTATAACATACCCCACTGCTGGGCCCCAGCGAATGCACGGTCGGGGCCCAATCGAGACGACTCTGGCGGCTCGAAGCCGCATGCGCCCGTCTGCAGGTGCGGTGCCGGCTACCTGTGGCCGGCTGCGCGCTTTCGGCCCTGGGCCGTCCAATGTCTCAGAGTTTGAAGTCAAGTAGGAAGGTACTGTCACGTTACTGTCAAAGCCAGCAGTCTGCCTCGCCATACAGTTTGACATACCGCGGCGTGGACGACAACGGCGCGGCGCATCGATCGTCGGCTGGTGCCTATTCTAAGCGTGTCTCGGTTGAGCCAATTCTGTCAGGTAGATGGTCGCCAACGTGTATGGCGATCACACAACCTATTTGCCGCCTAATTATTCTGCGAAGTCCGCTGAGTCACTGCCTTAGTGTCGGCCACACGCGACCTGGCCGCCATACTGGCGAACGGCAATCCGCATGGAACGCTGCACGAACCTCGAGCCGCGCATGTCGATCGTGGCCAGCAATCTTTCGTCTCAGGTACGTCGATTACCGTTCCTGACCAACGCCAAACGCACTGCGTCGCACCGGGCGACGCACCCCGGTGCTGTATGCATATACGCTGAAACAGCGACGATAGTCTGGGTCCAGAGGTCGATGTCACGGCACTCCATCGAGCGCCGCCATGGCCAAATAATTTTTTATCAGTCATTGCTGCTTCGGGCCGCCCCGTGACCGCTTCCCGGCATAAGGTTCCATTTTGCCTATCTGTCGATGTGCGTACGTTACGACTCGCGGCTCTATAGCTGCTGTAAAATCCGCTGCCATTGAGCAACGTCCGTGCTGGGTGGTGGCTGGTGCGGTCATACCTGCTATGGTATCTCCTCCATAGTGTACATCGCTAGCATCACACGTGTCGTCTTGCAACCGGCACCGTGTCTGCTCCCAGTGGGATGCGCGCATCTCGTCGTTGAGCACTACGGCTAGCAATACGGACACATTAGGCGAATATCCTGCTGACAGTGCCAAAAGATTGCCGGAGCAATAAACCGGCCGACTGCTCGGCAGAGTTCCCACATGCCCAACACAAGTACGCGGGGCCGAATGCGACCATATCGTTGCAGCAGGAATACAAGACCAGTGCTGCGGGCCTCGCTACTTCCTGCCTCGACCCGCAGTGACGTCAGCCCGGGGAGCTCCTGCAGGTCCCATCGCATGGTTATCGCGTCCGCCAGTAACGATATTTTCAGCGGCCAAATAATACCAACGGTCGCTCGGTGGGCAGCCTCCCGGCGTGCATAGCGCCTCAATCTGGGGAAACCAATCGCAGAAGTGATTGTCTTCCAACCGGACCTACAAAACTACCCATGACGCACAACGGCACGCCGCCTTGGTAGACTCGAGACAAGTGTGCAGGCCCGTGCCGCGCGTCTACAGCTGGGGCTGCCTTGTCCACAGGCCACCAATTGCGTCGGCATCCGAGCCGCGGGGCATGCCCTGCAAATTGCACAAGCCAGATCTCGATTTGCGTGTGGGCGTCATGTGAGCCCCGCCATCGCCTACTGTTGCCTCTATCTGGCTGCTTGCAGCCCGAACTTCGACTTCGAATTAGTTGTGTCACCCGTTGGGGCGACAAGCCCCTTGAAACTGCGTATGCGACGCGGTGAGTGACCGTGCGTCGGGGCGAATAAACGTCGCGTCGCGTCGCTCAGGACCTCCTGCCAGCGCACATTACACTTCGCTTTGCAGAGTTTCAGCACGCGTTCGCAATCGTCCAATGAGATCCCATATCTATGTTCCCATCGGAGAGGTACGGGCCGCTAACTGCTTTACGTGGTCGCTGCCAGGTTGTGTACTACTGGCAGCTTCTAGTTCTGGAACCATAGAGCTATGTCGTTGACACGGTATTGACATGTTCCAAATTTCGTTGTTACGTCGTTATGACCCAAATAGGTCATTCGGGGTCCAGCTTTCTGGTTCGAATGCTGTTACTAACCGCCCGCCGCCAACTCGCGCCGAGCAAGCTATCAGGGGCTCTCGGGCAACACGGCAGGAACAAGGCAGCACTAAACCCTCGGCCTGAATGCTGGCCCCTGTCCGAAGTCTACCGCCGGACCTGGTCCCCCCCCCCCTCGCCATGAAAACAAACAGTATGTGTGCGCCCAGCCATGTCCATATTATCACTACTGACCACCCACTCATAACTCACTGCGGGTGACTGTAACTAAATACAACTAACACGCACAAATCACCCGCCGTCGCCACGGCAACTGGTTCGCCCAATGAAAATCTGGTGAAATCGGCCCAAGTTCACCATCGACGTTGGAGCTACCCAGTGCAAGGTAATGCTTGGAAGAGCGACGCTGAGAGCGTTCGGACGAGCGAGCGCCCGGCGTGCGGGCTCATGGAGAGCCGCGTCGAGCGCCGCCCAGACGGCCCGCGAGATGGGCACCCCCATTGGCGGCCCCAACGACCCCGAGTTTGGCAAAACCACCCTCGTGGAGGACTTCAAAACCGACGTGTATTCCAAGCCGGGACAGCATGGCAAGATCCGTCACTTTACCGTCAACTTCGGCCCGCAGCATCCGGCCGCGCACGGTGTGCTGCGTCTGATTCTCGAGCTCAACGGCGAGGAGATTGTCCGCTCGGACCCGCACATTGGTCTGCTCCATCGAGGCACCGAGAAGCTCATCGAGTACAAGACGTACATGCAGGCGCTGCCGTACTTCGACCGTCTAGACTACGTGTCCATGATGACCAACGAGCAGGTGTTTTCTCTCGCGGTCGAGAAGCTGCTCAACGTCGAGGTCCCGATCCGCGCCAAGTACATTCGAACCATGTTTGGCGAAATCACGCGTGTGCTTAACCATCTCATGTCGGTGCTGTCGCACGCCATGGATGTCGGCGCCCTGACTCCTTTCCTGTGGGGTTTCGAGGAGCGTGAGAAGCTCATGGAGTTCTACGAGCGTGTCTCTGGCGCGCGCCTCCACTCGGCTTACGTGCGCCCCGGCGGTGTGTCGCAGGACCTCCCTGTCGGCCTCCTCGACGACATCTACATGTGGGCGACGCAGTTTGGCGACCGCATCGATGAGGTCGAGGAGCTCCTCACCGATAACCGTATGTGGAAGCTGCGTACCGTCGACGTTGGTGTTGTGTCGGCCCAGGACGCCCTTGACTATTCGCTGACGGGTGTCATGCTCCGCGGCTCGGGTGTCCCGTGGGATATCCGCAAGCAGCAGCCCTACGACGCATATGATCTCGTTGACTTTGACGTGCCCGTCGGCACCAAGGGCGATTGCTACGACCGTTACCTGTGCCGTATGGCCGAGTTCCGCCAGTCGCTGCGCATCATTGAACAGTGCTGCAACGACATGCCGGCTGGCCCCGTCAAGGTTGAGGACTACAAGATCTCGCCGCCTCCGCGCTCGGCCATGAAGGAGGATATGGAGTCGCTCATCCACCACTTCCTGCTCTTCACCAAGGGATACTCGGTCCCGCCGGGCGAGACCTACACGGCCATTGAGGCTCCCAAGGGCGAAATGGGTGTGTACGTTGTGTCGGACGGCACCGAGCGCCCGTACCGCTGCAAGATCCGCGCCCCGGGCTTTGCGCACCTGGGCGCCTTCGACTTCATTGCCCGCAACCACTTTTTGCCCGATGCCGTCGCCATCATTGGTACCATGGATCTTGTGTTTGGTGAGGTCGACCGCTAAAGCCATAGCTCTGCATAGATGTAATTTTCACGATCGTATAGCCTGGCTGTAGAATTTGTTCAAGACTGGTAGCATATTGCAAATTTGCCGTTGGGACATGCCGATGGACCATACCAGCCGTGAAGCGGGCCCGCGTCTGATGCCAGTCACCCAGGAAAACAGATAATAGCGCCCGGTTCCCAGAGGCTCTGTGGAATCATTTCATATTCGCTACATAAATACTTGCGCTGCTCAGTAGCGGGTGCAATGCAACACACGATATAAATACGAAGCAGACTGCTCTAGCGGCGGTCTGCCAGCAGGTCGTCAAGGTACGCCGACGGTGGGCGCTGGGCCGACGGCTGCGGCTGCTGTGGCCCGGTGCTGACACCGTTGTACGAGCGGATCCGGTTGTGGCCGGGACTAGCCGGTGTCGGCGCCGCCGCCGCCGCCGCCGCCGGAGCCGGTGTCGGGGTCGCAGGCGCTCCGACGCCGGAGATGGAAGGCGCGCCGGCCATCGACAGGACGCGGCTCGAGCGAGACGTCATGGAACCTAGATGCGCGCCCACATTATTCTGGTAGTAGCCTGCTGGCAGATAGACGGAGCTGCGCTGATTGACCGACGGTAGCGAGTCGTTGCGGCCCTGCGCCGAGTTCATGACCTCAGCAGTAGGTGAAAAGAACATTGAGCTGGGGCGCGCACTCAGCGACGGCGCGCCGCTCTTGCGGTTGTTAGCGCCGCCAGCCATGTTGTCGCGCGAGCCGGCAACGGGGCCGCCCATTCCGTACAGTGGTTGCTTGTCGTCGCCGAGCGTCATAAAGCCGGCTGTCTCGTTGCGCTTGAGCGAGCGGCGCAGCATGAGCGACACAATGATGCGCCAAACAATCACGGCGCCAAGCAGACCACCCAGTACAGCGCCCGTGGCAATGAAGACGGTGCCCTCGGGCACCTTTGCCCTATCCATAAACGGATTGTCGTCCATCGACGGCACCGTGACGCTCGGCTGCGGGACGCCGGTGGTGGACAGCGTCGGCATGGCCGCCATACTAACCGATGTGCCGGAGGGGTCCGAAGCATTGACAGACGCACCCCCGCCTGTGATGGTGGCTACGACAGCACTTCGCCGGTAAAGATTAACGGCCCATTCCGGCTCAACAGACGGAGGCAGCGTGACGGGAGCAATAGGCGTTGTCTGGTACAAAGACAGCTCCTCATGCGTAACAGTCAGGCGGAGGCGTTCCATAGGCGACGTTTCTACGCTTGGCCGCGACTCGTCCTGTGCATTCTCAGTCTCTTGCTCCTCGCTGTCATCGCCGTCTCCCAGTATGTTGTCTTCGCCAAAGTCTTGTTTCAACAGACTGTCGACCTCATCCATGAAGATGTCTTCCGGGTTCTGCAAAATGGCAACCGGCTCAGCGTTCTCAACATCTGCTGTTAGTTAGTTGGACGTCCAAACTGCCTTTTGGCTCGGTAGCGCGAAATAAGAGTACCCCTTAAAGCCAAAGAGCTTTTGCGTATCGGCTGTCCTGATCCATGTTTCAGACAAGGGCCAAACAAGAGACCAAGAAATTAAACGACACAACTTAGTGTATGTGGCGACTCCATCTAGCTTGATTCCTCCTCAAATCAAACATCAAATCATAAAATCAACAAACAAGCATACCCTGCGTGTCTTCTCCAACAAAAGCCGGGTCCACCTCGGATCCCAAATTAGTCCCGCCCTCAACAACGAAGTCTTGGATGGGCACGTCGACGGTCTGTTCCTTGCTGTTCTCTAGCGGCCATCCGGCCTGGTCGGGAGCAGTTTGCGGGTCCTCCTCCATGGACATGTTCAGACGGCGCGCTATTAATAACAGCAGCTAGAAAATTCGGCCCCAACGAGCGCGCTGCACTTGAAGTAAAACGAATAAGTAGTTCAGCGTATCTTTGGCCGCCCCAGGTGCCACAAAAGGTATGCCAAACTTGACTAGCGAGCGTGTGGAGTGGATCCGCAGCAAAAAAAAAATTCCTGCTGGTGAGTGTGTGTGTGCAGCTAGGAACCTGTGGATCTGGCAGACAAGAGGGCTAAACGCCAGTTTGTTGCATAGGGCTGGCACAATTGGGGCGCTGTTTGCACACTTGTGCAAGTATTGTCCGCACCCTGTGTTGTCTTGTCGCCCGTTTGGGACAAATGGGTATGTGGCGCAAGCTAATTTAAGTGCGCGCCGCACTGGCCCCCTTAACCATGGCCTCCATGAGCGGAGGGGAAACACGAGGGGGGCAGCACGCGGGACGCGAAAGCGATAGCCCACGCTGCGTGCCAGGCAACTTGTTGTTAACCGTGTGTTTGTTTCTTACAAAAAACGCATCCGGTTGGGTCGAAAGCGTTGGCCGCATCCGGACCCCCTTGCTCGCCGACTCCATTTTCTTCCCTGGGACCCTCCATACGGGCCCGCGAAGGCAGCCTTGTTAGATGACTTTGCCGGGTCTGCAACGCTCTGTAAAGCGCATGCTGGTATGGTAGTACTGCGAGATTCACTGTCTCCAAAGATGATCCTAAGCTTTGCTAAAAGGATCGGCGACTTGAGAGTGCCCCTGCCATGGGCCCACACCTGGTAAAATATTTATGCGGCTAAGCAGTCAAAACGTGCTGTGTTCGACAGAGAGCGCGTATGATACAGAGCATACGAGATCGCTTAGATTCTCACATGGATGTCTGTCATGCACGCGCTCGCAGTCGGATGCACAGGTAACTGTCGTGAGCACGTGTACAGCGTGCCTCGCACCAGATGTCAGATATATACGTGAGTCTTTGTTATTGGCAACGACTTGGAACGTCATCTGGTGTTCCAATACGGCAGGATAAGCGCAATGCGCATCCCCAAAACTGAGCGCTGGTGGCGTTGTATAAAAAAAGGTCTGGAACCGCGGTTTGTAATTATCAGCACCAACACAAGCGCAATCATGTAGGGCAAGGGAATTTTATTCAACGACCCGGCGGAAAAGCCGTGCAAACGGTTGTGCCTGCCGAGCGTTTTCGTAGTGTACACTTTTGGGCGCTGGAGTTGCTTGCCGCGTTCGGGACTGAGCATCTGTGCTATGCCGCTTTACCATTCAAGAGCCTTTCGTCGCTCCTGGTTCTTGTCCCCTCTTTCGGCACCGGCCCGTGGGTCCATCGAAGAACATTCGCGAAGCCACGTGTGCAATATTACGCGTCATGGCGCGCAGACACATTTTGGCCGTGATGCCATCCCGAGGTCGATCACGCAAATATGCGTCGCCTATGGCCCATCTGCAGTCTAGTTCCCTGTAGATCCTAGGGTGAGCGTCGTCGGACGGCGGCCCAGAGTTGTTCCTGGACTCACTTCCTTGTCGCGGTCAGATAAAATGCAGACGAGCATAGCACTCTAGAGACATGACGACGAGCATAGTCTCAAGACGGCGGCGATGTTTTCGTTTATCAACACGCTCCTCACCGCAATAAATCACGAAATTGGATATGCTCGTCTCCTATCTACCAAGGTTATATGGTTTCAGCCGCAGGATGCAGCCAGCCATCTTATCCTCGGAGCACCGTACAGATACGGGTGCCGCAGACGATCGGTAATACTCTGAGCTTTGGGGTTCCCGGGCTGGATCGGGTTCCCGGATTAATTTGGGCATCAGACGGCCGAGAGATCTCGGGGAATTTGTGGCTACGGCGAACCGTCCAGGTGTCCCATCCCCAATAGTCCTGGTCGGGGCCCGGTATATTTCTAATTGGGAGTGCGCTCGGCGGCGTCTTTGCTCGTAAATTCAACGCCTCGACCCCAAACGACCGGGGCGGCGTGACGGAGCTGCTGTGCGGCGTTGGCGACTTTTCCAGTGTAATTACCAACGGCGCGCCGGTCTGGACCCTGCCACGCAGGGCGTTACCCGGAATTTCCACCGGGGTCCTCGGCCAGTATATATGGGGGCGCCCCGGGTAGGCCACCGGGTTTTTCTTACTTCTTAACCGGAAAACAAAACCAGTTTCTCGCTCTACAAACAATGGTCGCTACTGTTCGTCACCCCGCCCCCGATTTCAAGAAGACCGCCGTTGTCGACGGCGTCTTTGACGAGGTCTCGCTCTCCAAGTACGCGGGCAAGTGGCTCATTCTCGCGTTCGTGCCGCTCGCCTTCACCTTTGTGTGCCCGACCGAGATCATTGCCTACTCGGACGCCATTGAGAAGTTCCGCGAGCGTGGTGCCGAGGTTCTCTTCGCCTCGACCGACTCTGAGTTCTCGCTCCTTGCTTGGAACAACCAGTCGCGCAAGGAGGGTGGTCTTGGCGGCGTCAAGATCCCGCTTGTTGCCGACACCAACCACTCGCTCTCGCGTGACTACGGCGTCCTCGTCGAGGAGGAGGGCATTGCTCTCCGTGGTATCTTTGTGATTGACCCCAAGGGCAACGTTCGCCAGATCACTATCAACGACACTCCTGTCGGCCGCTCGGTCGACGAGACCCTGCGTCTGCTCGATGCCTTCCAGTTCACCGAGGAGCACGGCGAGGTCTGCCCCGCTAACTGGCAGAAGGGTGATGCCACCATCAACACCTCCAAGGCCTCGGAGTACTTCACCAAGGTCAACGGCAACTAAATGTAAGAACCTAGAGCATGTACAGACAATAGAAGGAGCTTTATGCTGAACTTTTTAAGACTTTTTGAAGCAGCTGTGTGCGAATAAAATAAACCAGTGCTTAGGTTGCGGTTCCGGTTCGTAGGCTCAAGCACAAAACAACAAAACAACGTCTCTTGATGCAATAACTAGATATTTCGTTAAGCGTTTGTCGTCCGAGTCGTACGTGTTCAAAATGCAATCAACTAGTGGTTTCGGGGTCCTTGTTAGGGTTGACCCGGACACTCTGTTCAACAGACACAAGCTTTTGACGCCCGAACTGCAGCTCGTAGCGGAGAGCGCCGCGGATGATAAGGTCAAACGGGTGTATGTTTATCTTTCCCCAGCGCTTCTGGCCATCGTCAAAATCGGCGCTGATGCTCCTCGCGGTACTGTCGCCAGTGGTGTTGCGGCCCGGGTTGCTGAGCTTAATGTCGCCCACTGTCTTGAGCATATGGTGGTGGAACAGCGAACCCTCAAACGACAGCGGGACCTCGAACGCGCCCACATTGCCGAGCAGCATCGTGTGTTCCTTTTTGGGTTTCTCGGCGAGAGATAGGCTGGCGTCGGCGTCATCGAGGCTATCGTCTGTGGTGCTCATGAGCGTCTCGACATACTCGGAGCGTGCAAAAACGTCGACGTCGATATTCGAGATATCAACCGAGAAAAAGCCCGGGTTAGATGCCTCGACAACAATCTCAAACGCGAGCTCCTCATCCGAGACGAGCACGTCAAAAATTTTGGAGACAGCGACGTTTTCGAGCGGCTTGGAGGTGGCAAAGATGAGCGCCATGAGGCACGCGGCACCAAAGACAATGGCGCCCAGAACAGTGATCCAGATCATGAGACGCCAATGCTGTGGCTGCTTGCGCGAATAGTTGTGCGGCGAGTAGATGGATCCACGACCGTTGCGACGAAGACGGCGCAGCGACGGCGGGTTCTTGCGCAGCGGTGTCAGCTCATTAGGACCGCCGCCCGCAAAGTACGCCTCGTCATCGTCGGCATCCTCGTCCATGTCGTCATCGTCGTCGACGTCCTCTTCGACGTCGAGGTAGCCGCCGGACCGCCAGCGGCGGAGATTCGCCGTTTTGGCAGACGTAGTGTCGAAATTGCGCGACGCCGTGAGCTGGCGTGTCGAGCCCGCCAGGCCCCGGCCGCCACCGCCGCCGCCGCCGCCGCCGCCGCCGCCACTGGGGGCGGGCCGCCGCGGCGACGACCCATACTTTTTGTCCTTGGCAATAAGGAAGCTGTCGCGCTCCCGGAGCGCGCCAGGGGTATTTCGCGGCTGTCCGGCCACGCCTGGAGTTGGCGTCGAGGCGCCGCTCATAACGGCGTCGCTGGGACCACCGGCCTGGCCGCGCCTGGGTCCGCGAATCGTCGCAGTCGGGTCGTCAGATACCAAATTGCCGAGCGTCGCGGCCCGCTGCACCGCAAGTCCAGGAGCAGGCGTGAGACCGGAGCCAGGCCCGCCAGCAGAGCTCGTCGATGAGCCGCCTGTCGTGCCGGCAGCCGTGGAGCTCGATCCAGGCGCTTCGGGCGCCCGCAAGTCGCCTATGACCGATACGCTGCTAGATGAAAGATTGCGCGACTGCAGTCGCGGTCGAGCAGAGGCGCTGCCGCTGGCTGGCGGTGCCAGAGCAGACCCGGATCCGGATCCCGGCGGAGCCACCTGCGGCGTCTGCACCGGCGCCGGGGTCGGATCGGGCGGGTTCGACTCGTACACAAACGTCTCGTCCGAATCGCTGCTTTGCGCCTCGTCCATCGCGCTCGCGACACGCGCCGCAAACAGCTCCGCCTTGGAAACCCCTCCGTACCGCGCGGCGCGCTGCTGTCTCTTGCTGCGCGTATCGCTCTTGCGGGGAACGCTATCGGTGCTTCGCTTGACCTTGAGCCCGGGACCCGGGCCGAGATCGCGGCCGGCGCCTGGTAAACCGCTATTGCCGCCGCTGGGCCCGAGCCCTCCGGTGTTGCCGGTCCCGGTTGTCCCACCAGATATACCGCTTTGGCTTCCTATGCTCGCACCGCCAGCGTGCCCGTTTATGCTCCCGCTGATGCTCCCCGTGCCTCCGGCTCCTCCACTGGCTCCTCCTGTGCCGCCTTGAACCGAGGCCGAGTTTGCTCCTGGGCCAGGTCCCTCCTTCGCTACAGCACTGCTATTGCTTCCGGCGCCGACGCTGCCGCCTCCCACGGCTATTATCGGCAGCGCAGATACCATTTCGGCCTCGACCGTCATACGGCCCTTGTCGGCGAGCTGTGCCCCAGCCCGCTTTGCCGCCGCCATCGCCTGCGGGATGTTCGGCGCAGACGTTAGCCGTCGTAGTGACGACATGTTGCTGTCTGTGCTTGCCGACTCCTCGCTGTCGTCTTGATCTGTGCTGACGGAGTACGTCCGCGAGCCTGGCGGGCCCGTTGGCATGATGGCGTGGGCATTCTGGCCGCGCGCCGTGGCGGCGGCTGACGGGCCGGCGCCACCCTTTGCAGCTATGCCAGCGTCGCCGGCGGTTGGCCCCGATCCCGCAGCCGGCCTCCGGGTCTCGCCCGCGCCATCGCTATTCATATTCGGCCGCGCACACCGGTCTCGCGCCTTCCCGGGGACTGCTGGCCTCGGGGGGCCCTTGCCTAGTCGGTGGTTATGCGTCTAAGTTGCGCCGCCGCCTCTGCTGCGGGTCGCCGTTGACGTAGCTGCCAGAAAATGCGTATTGTGTCAGGTCGCACTCTGCCTGTTTTGGCTCAGCCGTCGCGTGGGTCGTGCGGTGCCGTGTATCTTGCTTGCTGCGAGCTCGCGCGTGGGGCCGTTTTCACGGCGGTACTGCCTTCCGTAGTAAATTGTTTTGTCACGATAAATCTCGGTACGGAGTTGGGCACTGGGTGTATGCATGCAATGCATCATCCGGCAAGCCGGTTTGATAGGACTTGCTGGCTGGATTTTTGATCCCGGCCGTGTCTTTGGGGTCTAGGGAAGCGATACGAGACGGCCAGGCGTTCGTTTTCGCGATAGACGCGGCCGTTACCCATGCATTAAGAAGGTAGCCGGTACGAAGCCTATATAGCGCCTACATAGTCGAATGCGCCCCGACTGGAGGCAGGTCCACAGGCCACGACTGGAACACATGTGCCACGCATCGCATGGACAGCAATTCCCGGGAAACTGCTCTGTTTGCGTCTCGGCCTTTGTCCACCAGCAACCATACGTGGCGATGATCAGCCGTGCACCCCTGAGTATCGGGATGCGAGGCCGGGCTCAGCAGCTGACCGTTGAACACGGGTCCGCCGCGACGCGGAGGCAGGTTTTCAGTAGAGGTCCCGACGACGAGGACCGTTGCACCAGACACAGGAGCAAAATACGGGCCCGGCGCCCCTCGCGGGCGCTCGGCGTATGCAACTATTTTGCGCATGTATACAATTCCAAAAAAGGTTGCCCCAACAACCCTTTTTTGGGCGGGGCACGAGGCGCGGCTGGCGCTGTGTCGTGCAAGGGCCCCGAGCGCACAGTAGCAATCATGTGTGACCAACTGCGATCCCGGTCGCGAACACGAAACACGAAAACGCGGCGGCGGCGGCGGCGACAGCGTCGGGCCGGCAAAAATCTAAACCAACTACCACAACACGACCACCACCACAGGTCGACGACGGCCGTGACTGCGGGCGGTGCACAACTCGAGCTGGCACCGGGCCCCGGGCGGACACGAGTCGCAGCACGCGTTGCAGGCGCACTGGCCAGTGTGTTCTGGCGACCATCACCACGAGCTTGACGGGGACCAATTTCCGGCCGACGCACGAGTGCGGAACACAACACGGGCCGCGGGCCGTCTGTGTGCGCGTAAAAAGATTTTTTGCGACACCAGACAGGCTACGTTTTTGGGCGATTCCTTTTTTTTTTTCCTTCTTCTTTTGGTGGGACGGCCAAGCGCGCGAAGTTGGCCAAACAGCGACGCGTGGGATCGGACGGACGTTCGGTACTAGGGCGACACGCTAGGGAACAGAGAGTCGACAAGCACGAATGGACTCTTTCGATTCGGACCACATGGACCGCGAGAATATGGACGTGAGCGGGAGCAGCGGAGGAGCCCGACGGGCGGGCTTACGGCGCTCGACGGGATTGTTAAACCTCGACGAGGCGTCGCGGCAGGACCTGAGCACAGGCAGTCTTAAGCGGCCGCTGCCGTTCGGATCGCCCGTCGACTCGGGGTCCAAGTTCGCGTACCCCCGGGGGTCGCGTCTAGGCAAGCGATCGCCTTTGGAGCTGGCGAACTTGAACACCAGCACGCCGCTGGGCTCGCATGCCGCCAACGCCGACAGGCTGTCGACTACATCGCCGTCGCCGTCGCCTGCCCATCGAGCGGGACACAAGCTGCATCACGGCCAGCACAGCCAGATGCACCAGCACGGCCAGTTTGGTCAGCACCAGCATGGAAATCACAGCCACAGCTTTATAAACGCAAACCACAGCGACAGTTCGGGGTTTACGCGGCCGGCACTGCCACTCGGTAAGCTCAACGCGTCGCTGGCGATGGAGCTTGAAAACTCGCCAGCCCCAAGCGGCGGTGGCGCCGTCGCCGGCGGCGCGTACAATACTCCCGAGAGCTTCCGGGGCGCCAAACCGCTGCAGACGGCGTTTATGAGTACAGGACTGCTATCGAAGCGTAATCGGATGAATCCCGCCGCTGGCGGCCATGGCGGAAGCGGCGGCGGCAGCGGGCTGATACGGGGTTCCAAGTTTCACGCGCCGCCTGACACGCCGTGTAAGCAGTCGGCGTTCGCCGGGGCACTGGGATTTGGAGCAGGGGGAACAAGTGGTGGCATGGCCTCGCCGTTTGCATCCATGGGCAGCCCGCTATTTGGCGCTGGCTCGCACTCTGACGGCGCTATTATCACGGGACAGCCGCAGCCGCGGTACCGCGGCCCGGGCTTGCGCGACTCGAGCATGCTGCGGTTCTCAGCCGGCGACGACACGCCGACCAAAGACAGCTCGTATGCGTCCGAGCCCATGAGCATACCTGTGAAACAAGCGGGCCGGCAAGTGTCGAACGCATCGACGGTGACGCCTACAGGCAACCACCGGCAGTCTGGGGGCGCCGCGAACCGGCGGCTATCGGTTGGCCTCACAGATCCACCAACACCGCTGAGTACGAGCTTCGGCGGCGACCGGTCGCTGGCGAGCCATTCAGAGCGATCAGAGCGATCAGAGCGATGGGCCGCCGAGCAGAGCGACATGGCTATGCACTCTCACCAGCACCACCAGCACCACCACCATTCGTCGAGCGATCAGTCTGGCAGTCTCTCTCCGCATACGCCTGATTTGTTTGGCGGGCGGGCAGCGGCCGGAAGCTCGGGCGCGCCGGCGCCCATGGTTGCCAGCTCACTCGACAGCGACGGGCCACTGACATCGCACTTGGCATTACGGCGATCGGCGTCGAACCTCTCCATAGCCACGGCCGCGGCAGCAGCCGCGGCAGCAGCTGCCGGCGCGTCGAGCAATAACGCGGGAACGGGTGGCGGTAGCGGCGGCAATGGTCCGAAAACGCCGGCCAAAACGCCCAAAACCCCGATCGACCCGCTCATGATGACCGCCGACTCGGACTACGGCTTTGACAGCTTACCGCCGCAGCTGGAGGCGCCGCTCGACTCGGTGCTGACGTCGCGGTTTGACCGCGTGACGCTCGTCGGCAAGGGCGAGTTTTCGGTGGTGTACGCGGTGTCGGAGCGCGTGACCTCGGGCAGCATCCTCGACGGCGACAACCGGTACGCGGTGAAGCGGACCAAGAACCCGCTGCTGGGCCCCAAGGCGCGCCAGCGGCGGCTTGAGGAGCTACACATTCTGCGGACTTTGACCCAGCCGGGCGCCGAGGACGAGGGCCGCGACTACGTGATCCAACTGCACGACTCATGGGAAGCCAACGGCCACTTGTATATTATGACTGAGTTTTGCGAGAACGGGTCGCTTGACATCTTTCTGTCGGAGCGCGGCAACATCTCGCGACTCGATGAGTGGCGCGTGTGGAAGATTCTGATTGAGATCGCTCTCGGCATCCGGTACATCCACGGCCAGGGGTTTCTGCACCTCGACATCAAGCCGGCCAACGTGTTTATTACGTTCGAAGGGTGCCTCAAGATCGGCGATTTTGGCATGGCCACTGCGTACCCAGCGGCGCCGGGCATAGAACGTGAGGGCGACCGCGAGTACATTGCGCCAGAGGTGCTGTCGTGCCAGCAGTACGACCGGCCCGCGGACATGTTCTCGCTAGGGCTCATGATGCTCGAGATCGCTGCAAACATCGTGCTACCGGACAACGGCGTGCATTGGCAGAAGCTGCGGTCTGGCGACCTCAGCGACGCTGGCCGTCTCAGCTCGAGCGATCTGAGCGGCGTCAACAACGGCCTCGACGACTTTGACGACGGAGCTCCTGGGCTGGGCGCGCTCGACATTGACGGCGAGGTGCGCTCGCCCATCATGCCGCCGTCCGGGCTCTCGCAGTCGACGTCTGTCGGCTCCCGCGCCATCCCGCCGTGGGCGCCGCGATTCATGGTCGACAGCAGTGGCAACTGTGGCGCCCTCGACCGCATGGTCCAGCGACTGCTGAGCCCGAACCCGCAGCGGCGTCCCACTGCCGCCGAGGTCCTCGAGTCTGACGAGTGCCAGTGGGTCGGCATGCACCGCAAGGCGGGTGCCGTCATCTACGAAGGCGACTATGGGCCGGAGCCCGATCCGGTTGGTGTCAATGAAGGACTGGCTAATGAGATGCTCCGCGACGACCACGACTGGCGGCGGAACCTGTGACGAAATATTTTGCGGCCGCGTTTGGCCGCGGGGTGACATATGTACTGTCTATGTAGTTATGATGATATTTGATGGATGACTTATTGAGCTAGGTGCAGCGCTAGGCTCTTTTTTTTTTTTTTTTTGGCTTGGGGGCGGTTTCCCCAGACCCCCGTTACAACTGCTTAGCAGTTGGTATTTAACCAACGACCTAAGACGACTAATTACATGGGAGCCCTTGTTTCACTGTGCGCAGAGTCCTGTTGCGCTTGCGCTTGTATTTGCACAATACGTGGTCAATAGTCTCGGATGATACTCAACCGAGACGCAGTTGGTGTGGGGAGAGCACCTGCAGGGACGACAATCTCGACCTGGGCTGTCATAAAGCACTGTAACGCGCTGCCCTGCGGCCTGCAGGCGCGATCGCGATCGGATCGAAATTAAATGCGTGCGGGATCGGGGCGATGCGCGCAGGCAGATGAGAGGTGGTCACGACCAGAGCGCAGAGCAAAGACGTACGATAGATTCGAGCCCAAGTCTATACAGCTGCGTCTCCGCGCGGAACCCCGAGACAGCGCCACAGTTGCGTGCGACGGCGCAGACGCGATGCGCCATGCGCTTGGCCCCTGGTTGATACTAGACCAGACTGTAGGCGCGTCGTTGAAATCATAGGATAACGATCTACCATTCAAAAGGGGGCTGCCATCTTATCGACTGGATGACCGTGGCAGCGGGCCATCCGTGCCAGTGGTTTGACATTTTGCACCGCTATACCTAGCAGCCATAGGCTGCACGATCGGGGCCGCACCTCGAGGGCCGCACATGGAATTGTGCAGTGTCTCGGATCACGTACCGCCTGGGCGCTAGCTTTGAAGGACGAAGTGGTCGCACAACGCTTCAAATGGCCAATGCACGTACGGATAGCCGTAGTGCTAGTCTTTAATATTTGGGGCATGGCTTTTGACGCCAACCATCAGCAAGTGGCGGCGAGTCTCAAGACCTGGGGGGGGGGGGGGAGAACAGCCACGCCCGAGACACGCGTGTCCTGGGAGTGCAGTCTGACAACAAGAGAGAGGACGCAATCAGTACGAGGACCATTGTTTGGAGAAACCGGAGAGGGCGATAGCATAACGACGCCAGACGCCGGGGCAATTTGTGGACACCAAAGACAGGTGGGCGGGTACTGACACACAGCTTGTTCTGTAACCTGGACAGCTACACAGAAAATGACAAATGCAAGCCAGGAGCGGGCCCGCAGGCATCCTCGATACCGCTGAATCAGGCACTGTCGAGGTTTTAGTCTGCCGCAAGTACAAACGCAGGGGGGCGTGGGGCCCTGCGTAGCGGAGAGACCCTTGGCAGGGCAGACAGCGCGAGTAGACCCCAACGGCGACGGCTGGCTTTGCACGGCCGCGACTCGCCCGCTCGCAGGGCCAGCACTTTTGCCGCCCTATCCAGTGATATATGCTATCTACCCCACACCAAACAAAGGCACACTTGCCCTGCACCCGCCCGTCCACGGAAGCTTAGTTGAGAGCCCCTTTGGGGAAGGGACGCGGATTTTGGATTCGGGCTGCTCGACAAAGCGCGGCTGCGGCTGCAGGTCTCCTCCCTTCCTCCGAGAACCGGATTTATGAACTCATGGCCAGCCGGCCCGACGACAGGCTGGGCATCGTGCGACGACGTCTCCTGGCGAGGTGGTTGAGGTGCCCATAGCTTGGCTGGCCCAGCTGCAGCGCCCGGCAGCCGCCGTGCACCCACGCCCGGCGCGACCGCCATTTCCATGTCCCCATCCCCCGCGGCTCCTTCCCTAATATTGACACACCATGCCGAGAATAGGGTAAAAGCACTACGCATCCGCACGCGCGGCTCAGCTTTCCTCCCACCTCCCCCTTCGCCAAGGAGGCATCTGGCTACGAGACGCCACGGCCCCGCCTCTGCCCTGGGAAATACAGGAGTTGGGACCGCGTGGGCCCAGCGAGCCGACGACGCGCCAACGAGCGATCGCAGAAGAACAGACACGAGGACGTGCCTGACCTTTTTTTTGGGCTCTTTTGTGTTGGAGTTGAGCGCGCGTGCTCACACCAGCAGCTGTGCACAAGACTCGACACGACAACGCGACCGTGTCGTGCAGACCGAACTATCGAGCTACTCTGCTAGCAGACCCCGACAGCCACCCGAAAATCGCCCGACAACCGCCCAACGCCTTTCTGCACACTGGGCACTAATCAGGTCGCGGCTCAGACAATTTAAATCCACCCAGGCAGCCTTGTAAGTGATGCCGAAACCCGTGTCCGCATGCGTCGATCACGCGAGAACGCTCGTTTCCAAGTGAGACCCGGGCGTTTCCTGGCGTTTGTGCGCTCTGCGCCCAGCTGGCCACAAAAAGACACGCAAACTAACCCCAGGCCAGAAAAACTACTACCCACAGTAGACAATGCTGGCTGCTAAACGGGCGACGCTCGACAAGGACGCCTCGCGTCAGTCGAAGCGCTACAGCGTTGCCGCAATGTACATGTCCATGGGCGGCGTCGACCGCGACGATGACATCGACGACGAGCTTGCACGCGCGCAAACGCACCTGCGTGGCCTCAAGGCCAACATCTCGGAGCAGTCGAAAAAGAACTTCGTTCTGGAGAAGGACGTGCGCTACCTCGACTCGCGGATCGCCCTCATAATCCAGAACAAGATGGCGCCAGAGGAGCAGCGCGAGGTCGCGTCCCGCCTCGACGAGGTCGGAGACGTCTCGGAAGAGTACTACCGGGACCGTAAGAAGACAGACCTGTACGGTATCCTCTTTTTCCTGCTGCAGTCCGAGCCCACACACATTGCCGACCTGTGCCGGCACGTGTCCATGGCCGAGATCGACTCACTGCTCCAGACCGTCATGTTCACCATCTACGGCAACCAGTACGAACAGCGCGAAGAGCATCTGCTGCTGACAATGTTCCAGAGCGTGCTCGCGTACCAGTTTGACAACACTGCCGAGTTCAGCAGCCTGCTGCGCGCAAATACACCCGTCTCGCGCATGATGACCGCGTATACGCGCCGCGGCCCGGGTCAGTCGTACCTGCGCTCGGCCCTCTCGGATAAGCTCAACTCAATCATCCACCAGCGCGATCTCATCCTCGAGATCAACCCGCTCCGCGTGTACGAGGAGCTCATGGACCCCACCGACGACGGCAACTCGATGCCCGCAGTCCTCGCCGACGAGGCCGCACGCCATCCAAAGGTGATTGAACTCATCCGCCCCCGCCACAAAAAGATCCTGGATCTGTCCAACGAGGTCCTCGATACCATTATCAACTCAATATCCCTCGTGCCCTACGGCATTCGATGGATTTGCAAGCAGATCCGCCTCCTCACAAAGCGCAAGTACCCAGAGGCGAGCGACGCCGCGGTCGCGTCGCTCATTGGCGCTTTTTTCTTTCTGCGCTTTGTCAACCCGGCCATTGTCACGCCGCAAGCGTACATGCTTGTCGACAGGTTGCCGTCGGACAACTCGCGGCGCGCTCTCACGCTCATCGCCAAGATGCTCCAGAACCTCGCAAACAAGCCCACGTACTCCAAGGAGCCATACATGGAATCGCTCGGCCGCTTTGTCGACGACAACAAAGCGCGCATCAACGTGTTTCTGCACGACTTGTGCGAAGTCCCGGACTTCTACGAGAGCCTTGAAATGGATCAGTACGTGGCCCTGTCAAAGAACCTCAGCCTCGAGGTCACGCTCAACGAGGTCTATGGCATGCACACTTTGCTGGACAAATACCGCAGCGGCGTCGTCAAGTCTGAGTCGTCGCACTTGGCCGAAATCTTGCGCGATCTGGGACCGTCACCGGGACTCGTGCCCCGTTCGGCAAATGGCTCCCTAGAGCTGGCGCTGTACTCGCGCTGGGAGACGGCCGTCGGTGATCTGTCATCCAGCGACATTTTGCGATCCGACATGGTGTTCATGGAAGCAAAGTCGCTTATGATCAACATCATAAGAGCGTTCCCGACTGGGCACCCGGTGCTGGCACGGCCGCTCGAACTCCGCAAGATCGCAGACTATGCTGCGACCCGCAACGAGGAGGCCCTCGTCAAGCGTGGCATCAAGGCGCTCGACCTGCTGGCTGAGATTAACGCCGCCGACTCGGGCGACGCAGAGCTCCTCGTTACTGAGGTCGAGTACGAGCTCAACCAGCTCGGTTCGCTGCGGGACAGCGTCGAGCAAGAGGCTCGCTCACTAGAACAGGTCTACACTGTGATCAAGGAGCACAATGAGTATCTGCGCTCGCAGCTCGACACATATCGCTCCTATCTGTCCAACGTGCGCATGCACACTGGGTCCAAGAGCGATCGACCGCTGGGGCTCAACGGTGAGTCGGCCGACAAGCCCAAGGAGAAGAAGAAGAAGCAAAAGGTTATTGTCAAGAAGTACACGCCTGCTCAGCTCTACAAGGACGGCGTACTCACCGAATGGCGCTTTTCCGAGTCACGGTCGTCCGCCCTTCTTTTCTATTTTGCCTGTCCCGTGCCTGGCACGTTTGTCATCTCCCTGGTTGCCAAGGGTAGGAGGGATGCTATTTTCTCTCTGGATCTAAAGATTGACGACCTTCTGGAAATGATGGACAAAGGGCTTGACATCCTCGACCTTGAATGTGTCATATTTGCCATCCGGCCTCTAATCGCGCTCCTCAAAAAGGACGTTAACCGCCGCAAGTAGGGTCTAACCTGGTGCCCTGGCGACTGATGCCCCTGTAAGTTTACTACGACGCTTATGGTAATTCCTAATACTTACGAATGTGATTGTTTCCCTTCAATAGAAAACTATTACTACTAGGCTGCCGAGACGCATTAATCAATGGTATTGAATCCAGATTAAATAAATATGCACTGAAATGCGGCCAACCATCAACGTTGACTCGGGAAGCCGGAGTCTGACATTGTCGGTACCGGCGTGCTGGCTCCCGTGTCGGGGCGCGACGACGACTCATCAAAGTTGCCTTCGCCTTCGTGATACATGTCCTCGAGCGAAACCTCCTTCTTTTGCCGCCCGCGTCCCGCGGGCCCCTTCGCCTTTTGCGGCTGTTGCTGCTCCTGTTCCTTCTGGCGAATGGCCTCATCGACGGTTTCGTCGTCGTCCATGAGCCAGTAGGCGACCTCGCGGCCAGGGCCCTTCTGGAAGTCCACACCGCTCGACACGGCGCGGCCACCCTCCATAACGACCTGTTGCACCTGCTCCTTCTGCTTGGCGCGGTGTCGCATGCGTTCCTCGATCGTCCCGCGAACCAGCAGACGGTACACAGTGACCTGCTTCGTCTGGCCCAGACGGTGGGCGCGATCCATGGCCTGCGAGTCGATAGTAGGGTTCCAGTCCGAGTCGTAGAAAATGACAGTGTCTGCGGCGGTCAGATTGATACCCAGGCCGCCTGCACGTGTGGACAACAGGAACACGAAGAGTTCGGGCTTGGTCTGCCAGTCGTTGACAAGATCGCGTCGCTCCGACAGCTTCGACGAACCATCAAGACGCACGTACTTGTGCTGCCGGTACGTTAGGTACTCCTCCATAAGGTCCATCATCTTGGTCATCTGGAAGTAGATGAGGACGCGGTGGCCGTCGGCCTTGAGCTCGTTGAGCAGCTCGTCCAACCGCGAGAGCTTGCCAGACTCGGTGATGAAACGCATCATCGACGGCATCTGGATCGACGTGTAGCCCGCCTTGGAGTCCTGCGCCGGCAGCAGATCGCTGGGCGGGAACTGGGAGGTCGGGCAGCCAGACTCAATGAGCGACCATTCCTTATCCAGAGACATGGGAAAGAGCATGGATCGCACTTCTGGGTTGAAGAATGCGTCCTGCTGTGACTGCGTCGCCACAATGTCTGAAATGGAAACTGAGATGGGGGGAGCGATGGCGCCTTCAAACGCTGCCTTTTGATGAACGTCATAGTAGTGCTCTTCCGCAAACGCTCGCCCCACATGCGTCAGCGAATACAAGGCAGGGCTGCCCGTCTTGTCGACCTTTATCTTGTCAAGCGTCCTATCGTCGTCCGACAGCAACAAAAACGACTTCTCCTGCCGCGGTTCGCTCCCGACGGAGTACAAGTCAGCCGCGCGCTCAAACACGCCCTTGCGGACAGTTTGCGACACTTCACTGGCAGAGCAGCTAGACAGAGCGAGCCAGCCAAACGCGCCCGTGGCGTCGCCCCTCTGCGACTCGCGGCGCATATGCTCCGGGTCCCACACCGACAGGACGCGCGCCAGGTGCGCGCGGTGGCCAGCGTCAGAGCCCTCGCTGGGCACGTCGAGAAAACCGCCGTCGCGATACAGGAGCTTGGGCAGTTTGAGCTCGATCGGGTTCTTAGCGGTATACGCAACGTCGAGCACCGGACCGTCTCTGTTGAGGGCGGGCGTCTCAGCAAACGACGCAAACGTAAACGCCGACTTGACGTCTCCACGCTCAAACAGGTCGGGATGGTTGCACACCTTGCGGAACTGCATGACTAGGTTCATGAGGGACTGAGCGCCCTCGTCCGACGTAGCCCGCTCAATGAGATCGGCCATGTTGATCTGCGACCGCAGCATCTGATATAGCACCCGTTGGCGGCATGTGAGGTTGCAATAGACATCGATTTCGATCTTCTCGCCGAGTTCCTGCTGGACATTCTTTTTGGTGCGTCGGAGCATAAACGGCTTGAGGATCATATGCAACCGCTTGAGCTGCTGTTCGTTGAGCTGGCTGTTGTTGGCAGCATGACTCTCAATGTCTTTGGAGAACCACTCACTAAACTCCTCATGCGAGTCAAAAAGCGACGGCATAATAAAGTGCAGAAGAGCCCACAGCTCCTGCATGCTGTTTTGAATGGGCGTACCCGTGAGCAGTAGCCGATTGCGGCACTGGAATGAAAGCAGCGACTTCCAACGCGCTGATTGCGACGACTTGATGGCCTGGGCCTCGTCGAGGATCATGTACTGCCACTTGACTCGCTGAAAGTACTGCGCGTCTGCCACCACAAGCTGGTAACTTGTGACGAGCACGTGGAACGGCGAATCCTTGGTGTAGGTGAGCTGCTTTCGATCCCAGAACTTTCGAAGGATCTTGCGGTCCTTTGCGTTGCCCCAGTACGGCAAGACTTTGAAACCAGGTACGAACTTTGTGATTTCTTGCTGCCAGTTGTGCAGAGTTGATGCCGGCGCAATGACGAGGTACGGCCCCCAGATGTTATGCGTTTCGGCCAAGTATGCCATGACTGAAATACTCTGGACTGTTTTGCCGAGACCCATATCGTCGGCAAGGATGCCGTTGATGCCCTGTTCGTACAAATTGGCGAGCCAGTTGAGACCCTTGAGCTGGTACTCCATGAGCTTGCAGCTGAGCATCTTGGGCTGCGAGATCTGGATGTCGCCGAGCGAGGTTGGGTTTTGGAAGTTCATTTCCTCTGAGTCGATATCGACCTTTTTCAGCTCGGCGCTGGAGGCGGTTTTGTTGTTGTTGTTGCTGCTGGCGGTGTTGGCCCCGCCCTCGTTGAACGCAAGAGCCCGCTGTTGAGCCTCGGCAACGGCATTTTGGGCGTTGGCCATGGCGGCCCGCCGCAGGGCCTCATCGTCGTCTCCATCAAAGTCGAGCTCGCTAATGTCTCTGGCTTGGTGTGCCTCATCGGTGCCATTCATGGCCACGTCCTCGGGCTGCTGCTTTGCTGTCACAGCCGCAACACCGTTAACTTCGGCCTCATCCGTTTTGATCTTCTTGCCGACAAAGTGCGAGTACAGCTCTGTCTGCGTGATGAGGAAGTTGAGCTTGCGGGCTTGGCGACGCGCTTCGCGCTGCTCCTCCTCTCGCTTGGCGAGGTCGAGTGCCTCCTTCTCGGCCTTCTTGCGGAGATCGCGCTCCTCGCGCTCGTTCTTCTTCCAGAACCCGAGCATCTCGCGCATGGCGCGCTTAGCACGCGCCTGTAGGTCCTTTGTGTTTCTGTTGGTGCGGATCTGCCACCGGCGAGCCTCGCGGGCTGCGAGAGCTGACGTCTTGCGAGCATTGGTCTGGCGGACGTTCTGCGACGTCTGTATCACCTTGAACACCTTGGCGGCGTCCTTCTTGGCAATGTCCTTCCAGATACCATCGTATATGGTAGTGAACTGCTTGGCGAGTGCCTTGATCTCCTTCTGCGACGGCGGCTTCTTGGCCGTGAGCTTAATCTTGGGAGTGCGAAACGACGTCTCGTCGCCGTCGTCGCCAAACCCGTCGGCATCCCCGCCGTCGTCGTCTTCGCGCTTGCGCTTTTGTCGCGAGCGCTTGGTGCGACCCGTCGGTGTGTCCTTGTCGCCGTTGGCAAGCGAGGAAGCTGCAGCGGCCTCCTTGTCTGCCTTTGCCTGCGCGCGAGCCGCCGCTTTTTCCTCCTTGGCGCGTCGCCGCTCCTCAGCGAGTATGCTCTTGCGGTCGCCGGCTGCGCGCTTGCGGCGGGTCGACGCCGCTTCCTTGTCGGCAGCGGCGACGGCGCCTCGCGGTGAGTCGAGCGACGGCATATCGTTGATCGTCCGGCCGTGGTACGCGTCCTCGTACACGCGTGCCCTAGAGGCGTGCTTCTTCACTGATCGGTTCTGCAGCTCGATGCGGTGCTGCCGCTGGCGCTCGTGATCATAGTCGAGCGCCAGCTGGAGGCGGTCCCGTAGAACCTGCATGAATTTTTCGCGCTCGGCGTCGTGGCCGTTGGCGTAGCCGTTGTGCGGATCGGCCGCCGACGTCTCTGGCGCGTCTGGCCGGTCTGACAGTAGCGACGAAATTGCCATGGCGTTTCGTCGGGGCTGAAGTTAGTGCTTGCAGCCTCAAACCTTGCTCTGCTCTGGTGGGCATGTGTGGAACCTCCCCCGCCCCCAGTAGCTGGTTCAAAACTCAATACTTACCGGTGATTGTTCCGGCCGCAGACCGCTGTTGGCGGCGTGAAAGCCGTTTTCCATCGTCACAGCGTCCATGGCTGCGCCCTCTGAGAGTTAGCAATGCGTTGCTATAGTGCGGCCCTGGTGCGGTGACCAGAGACGCCAAATCACAAATCGACTCGACCGCTAGCCAAATCGGTCAATCGACGCGTCAAATACCCACTAGCACCTTTTCTCCCGCCGGTTGGTGGCAATACTTACCGCAATGCCTCCCTGGCTCCACTTTGCGGGCGCGCGTTGTGAGGGACAGTCGTTGTCCAGCCCCGTGGTTGCAAATAGGGCTTAGTTCAAATTGACGGGATGTGGGTCCCACTGAACGAAACGTCGGCGTGACGTTATGCCAGACGGGGGGTTTCGTGCGTTGTGTGTCGTGTACAGACCGTGGATGGGGTGGCACTAAGGCTCTGCTGCGCTGTCGGGCTGTGGCTTTGGGACTAGGCTGGGCCGGGCGGGCCCGACGGGATTCGCACGCACCCTGCCTCGCATCTGCATTTTTTTCGTTTTACCCATCCCAGCCAAGGCACCGTCCCACGTCGGCCCCAACTAGCCGTACCCTCACCTCTTGGTTGGCTGGCGGCTTTAGTCTCCCAGCGGTCGGCTGCCAGTCCATCACCATGGAGATGCCCTAGCCCGAGGTGGGAACAGGTAGTCCAGCCAGAAAACGGTACAACCTAAAAATGCAGTGTTGTAGTTGGTGGCATAGCACTCAGCGCCCGCTCCGTGAACAAGCAATTCGCAGTTTAGTCAGGATGCACCCTGATCTCAGAGCGATTAGGTCTCCCCGGGAACGTGAGCTTCGTGTCCTTTTTATGGTAGAAGTAGTGTCCCAATTTAGTGGTTTGTGACAAGTGCTGGCTGTGAACCGCGATTACGAGGAAATAAAGAAGAGCTGTCTATAAAAAAGAGCGTGGCGACATCGTCCGCAGTGTACTATTATGTCAAAAAAAAATTGGAGAAAAAACGACGGAGTATGCTTCTTGTGTGGGCTTTGCGACTGCGACATCCATCGCCCGCTCACTTGCGCCACCACAAGAGCCAGCCCCACGTCATGAGACGGAAGATAGCAATGATGGAGATGAGAATGCCGACCCACTGGCCAACGTTCATCTTGCCGTAGCCAACGTACGCGAGAACGCCGGTGCCGGCGATCTTGCACTGGTCCTCGAGGGACGACGTGTACATGCAGTGGCAGTCCGCGTCGCATTCGTACTCGCGGTAGTAGAACTCGTTGAACATCATGCCTTGGAACACGTAGCGCTGGTAGTCGGCCCAGTAGAACGTGTAGTACCAGAAGACGTTGAGGACGTTGCTCGACACGAGGAAACCGTCGACAGCCATCCACAAGCCGTTCATGAACGCCGTGAGCGCCAGCGACACCACGAAGATAGGGATCACCGACGAGATGAACACCACCATGGACTCGGCGGCCACCAGATCCAGGAACAGCCACATGACGAACATGCCGAAGCCGGTGCCCGACGGACGGAAGTGGCACATAAAGTACGTGATGACGGAGAACATGAGCGTGATGAGGAAAAGGAAGGGCAGGCCAATGAGGAAGTTGGACAGCAGAAACGCCGACGGACCATACAGGCCATTGAGGCGGTCGCGCTTGAACGCCTTGAAGTCCTCAAGGTACGCGGGAATGTACGCAACGGACATAAACGACATGAATGCACCCGAGTAGAAGATTGCGTTGATAAACGGTTGGATGTTGCGCTGCTCGGTGCTGAGACGCAGCCACACGGTGCCCATGAGGATGGCGAGACCAAGATACATGGCGACCCGGACGTAGTAGGCGAGCATGTCGCGGCGGGCCTTAACCCACTGGCGCTGCAGGAGCGTCCAGGTCTGGCTAAGGACGTTGCTGCGGGTAGGACGCTGGGCGGCGGCGCCGGAGTGGTCAAGCGGGCTCACCTGGCTCTCGCCGGGCGTGCCGCCGACCTTTTCATCCGCCACGGCTGCGGCTTCCCCGGCACCCGTGTCGGGACCGACAACCGCGGTGTGGGAGTTGGCGCTATGGCGGTGCGCGGCAGCCTTGGCGTGGTCGACCGTCAGCGACGACGACGAGGACGACGACTCGTAGCCATCGTGGGACGCTCGTTCACGCCACGACGCCACAAGCTGCGACAGCATGGCGCTGCTGCTATCATCGTCGGGACCCGACACCGACGAGCCCAGTGCACCGGCGGCGGCGGCGGGGATGCCGGCGTCAAAGTCTGTGTTGATAAGGTTGAGCACAAACTCGGCCGCGTTGAAGTGCTCGGGGATCGGGTGGCCGATCTCGGAAAAGTAGTCGTAGATGCCGCCCACAGTGCCGTAGTAGATGGGCTGCCCCTGCGACAGGAACGTGACCTTGTCGAACAGGCCGAGAGTCGCCGACGACGGCTGGTGAATCGATGCAATGACCATCATGTTCTCCTGGCGGGCTACGTCTCGGAGCTTCGAGATGACCTCGAACGATGCCTTGGAGTCAAGGCCCGACGTCGGCTCGTCAAGGAACAGCAGTCGCGGCTGAGTGATGAGCTGCGACGCAATACTGACACGGCGCTTCTGGCCGCCACTGATGCCCTTGGTCAGCGGGGTGCCAATCTTGAGCTTCGCCTGGTTCTGAAGGCCGAACGCCGCTAGCAGCTCGTCAACGCGGTCCTTGCGGTAAGACGACGGCAGACCCGATAGCTTGGCGGAGAAGTCGACGGTCTCGCGGACTGTCAAACTGCCAATGAGAGCGTCCTCCTGCTCGACGTACGACGAGACCTCGCGCAACAACGCCGGCGTCACGGGCGTGCCGTCAAACTCAATGTTGCCCTCGGATCGGAAGCTTGAGGGCGTGCCTCGGTTGGCCAGCACGTTGAGCAGCGTCGTCTTGCCGGAGCCTGACGGACCCATGAGGGCCATGATTTGGCCCGGGGCGATAGTGCCCTCAAGGTTGTCGAGCAGCAGTTTCTCGGCGCCCTTGGTGGTGGCCCGCACCGTGACCTTGTCCCACGAGAACGACTGTGTGGACATTTTTGTGCGTGCTTGTGCTTGTGCTGTTGGCGATAGCGCTCGCGATAGTGGTGACGATAGTACTTGTCGACGACGAGTTTAATGTATACACTGAGATCCTGATGTTGTGCAGGTAGCGCGATCGTACCCTGCACGGTGCTTTTTTGTCAACGGATCTAGTTTGTCGATGTTGTCAAGCTGTCCCACTCGATCTCCAACCTTTTGTCTCGGTCGCTATACCCCACCAACTGTTACACAGAATGCCAAATAACGGTGAAAAAGCAGGGGCAGCCAAGCGGCACTGCACTCTGTCTTAAATACGCACACTGTCTTATTAGGGTCGGCGAGCTGCAGTGCGCCAAACCACCCCGACAGACCGGGGTTTGCCAGGAGACCCGCATCCGCCTGCACCTTGCGGGCCGATGCAGCAGCGAGAGGCCGGGACGGCTCACTAAGCCAAACTCTATTTTTGCAAATGGTTCCGTTAGTGTGCGCTCAGCTGGTGGCCGTCTAACAGATGAAGCGACAGTGTCTCACCACTTCACAGGACTACGGCCCTTGGGTGCAGTTGGCCACCCAGGGACTGGTGTACGCTGCTTCCTGCGCCGGACTGCATCGTCGGCGGTCCCAAACCGCCTCGCGGCGCCGCCGGGAGCGGCGTTGTGGCTGTTTGTCAAAGCGACGAGGGGTTTTGTGGGCATGCGGGCTAGACCCAAACGGCAGTGTTCAAACCCCGTCAGTAGTGCCGCACGGCCCGTTAGACGCCACAGAAGAGGAAAAAAAAAAACCACCAAAATGTTTTTGTTTCGCTCTCCTCTCCTCTTAGGTTAGCCAGGCTCTCAGTCTGTGTTACAGGTTGTGGTTGGGTACGGCAGATGATGCTTTGCATGTGGAGCCCCAGGAGAATGCACTCCTTGCTTGGCGGATCGGGACAGCTATGGCCTGAACAGAGATACAATGAGATTTGGTTTGCTGGATCTGCTGCCAGTTGACCGGCGCGATGGGCCGGCTCTACGGACCGTTTAGTCATCTCGTACGTATCTGGCAGTCGCGTTGCAGCGGGCGCAAGGAAACACGGAAGCTTATGTCCGCAGGAAAAACGCACGCCGCGCGCTTCCAAAAAAAAAGCGGGCCGAGGCGGCTCAGCCATTTATCAACAAAACTAGCGCCACTGGTCTGGACTCAGTGGTAAAGCGTTGGCGTGGCAGACAAACATCCGTATTACAATCTTTCTAACGCTTTCGCTACACCTGTGCTGGGACCACGCAGGGTTTGATCTTCCGGAACACGCCAATGTATCAGGGCAGGGTCTGACACGGTAACAGATACGAACTCGCAGAGAACCAGTATATCGGCACAGCCAGGGATCTGTCGATAAGAGGCGACGTACGTAATGTTCTACCTGTAGCCTGGCTCGTATAGTATATAGTTGGGCTAGCTTTGGGTAGGAGCTCTTTTGCCTGCCCCCCACCCGCCTCCAGTTGAGCGCCAGCCACCGCCTGTCTCAGTCTAAGATCGACAGAGCGCTACTACACCACCAATTACGGTGCAGCCACAGCAAGCTGTGCGTAGCCTCGTGCTCACTGCGTGAGGATCTGCACCTTGCAGATTTCTCACTCTTGTTGAGCTCTGACGGCTGTGGGGCGCATGGCCATGTGAAGAATATGAGGCACAGAAACCTTCACGCCCCACTGGCAGAGAGCCTTAACGCTCTATGCTTTTGCTTCTGGTGAACGCATAGCAGTCAACTTCAAGGTTCAAGTGCTGGGGCGTCGCAGTGTGATCGGCAGGTGTGGATCTCTCTCTCTGCCAGGGGTAGACCGAGGAGCGGCTGTGGAACCTCCTTGACAAAGGGTCTATCCAGCCGAGTGCCGTATTCTAGCGGGCCCTGGTCATTAAGGACATGCATATAGATGGGCACGCACTAGAGAACATGTAGCACAAGACTCAACAGCCAATATGGGCCGTATATTGCGCACTTTGCATTGGATTAACATTTGCGCGCGCCGCATTCGCCTGGAACTCTTCCTGTTTGAGTGCATATTCACTTCTGGAAGGGTGGGGGTAGCTCTTAGGCGAGTTTGTGAGTGTGAACGCCAACCCTGAGGCACAGCAGGCACAACTTTTGAAGCAAGCAAACGGACAAAATTCCAGCCTTGAAAAGATTCGGAGACGCTGAGCCGAAGCTCGTCAAACGTTTTCTCCATCATATCATAGAGAACTGACCATTGTTCGTCAAGTCAATGCGGGATACAACTACACCCGTCTGCACTGTACACCACATGTAGCTTGGTCAATGACAAGTTGCAGCACGCAGTCCGCGAGTCGCCGACGACGGCAGTCACGCCGCAATTTATCGAAACCGCCTGCACACGGCGAGCTGTGGTCCAGCAACGGGGCTGCACCAGGCACGCTACAGTCCCGCATCGCAACCATACCATGAAACTAAAATGCACAAAACGGACACAATGCAGCTGTCCAAGTCTGGAGGATGGCTGGTTGCAACTCGAAACACGGGCGCATGCAGTTGCACAAGGTATTAATAGTATGCATAACACTGAAGCACCGTTACAACCGTTCCGCTACGCGGTTCGTACCCCTTGACGTCGCACCTTTGCCCTGTGTGTTCTTGCTATCCCTCCAACAACAACAACAACAAAAAAAAAAAGAGCCAAGCGGTGTCTTCTGTGTCTTAGGCGTGGGCGCCAAACCTCTTGCGTGCTTTGCTCGATCGCCAGCAGCGTCGTGCGTCAGGGACGCGCTCAGGGGGTGCGCTGATCGACGGCGAACCCCTCGAATCAGGCACCGCTTGAGACCACTATACCAATCGAGACCGGGCAAAACCGATGTCAACCAGAAAATGCCCGACTGCCAAAGGCGTGAGATGTATTTGCTTTGCTATGGCGTTGCCTTCTCTCTGAGGACTGTTCCTGTGTCGCAGAGGATGCAGCTATCTAAGCTGGTTGGCTAGCGTGCGTTTCGCTATCTGCGGAGGGGTTGGGACCCAGCGCATGACATCGGCGCCCGCGGGCTTTTTGTGTGAATCTTCCCGTCCAGCCAATATCGTATCGAGACCTCAGGTTTGTTTTTTTACGATGGGAAGTTTTCACAGACCATGGCGAGCACGGTCTGTATTTTTGTTGGAATGCATTCCTCATTAGGAGGTCGGGGTCATTTAATATTTAATGGCGTCGGACCAAGACCAATTAGCCGCCGAGTGCAGTCTATGTTTATACGGTCAAAGTCGTGTCTGCAATGATTCCCGCCGAGCTGGCCGGCAGACAAAAAATCGCATCGTAACTGCTTCTTTGTCTGCTGCACCCGGCCGTATGCAACCCTGTAGAAGCGCGCCGGTGCCTGCCCACCGAGTAGAGGCCGCCTGGAGCTAGCCGATCCGGGTACGCCAGGTACCATCCGATCCAACGCGGAACCCACGATAACCGCCCAGACGGCTGCAACGGAGCAATCGAGCGCTAGAATGCTGGCCTTCTCGTACGGGCGACTAGCACGGGCTTTGGCCCATCGCCATAGCAGCACCAGATCGATTCCATGTGAACAGTGGTGGGGCCCACGTGCCAATCAAGCTGGATCGGCCCACCGTACGAACTAATGTGCTTCTTTTTCCCTGGAGGCTCTGCCTCCAGACTCCGTAGCAAGCGTTTCGCGGTTGAAGAAGTGTGCCACGCTTATGATTATGAAGGAGTGCGGGATATGCTGCTTCGAGATGCTCACAGCACCCGATTCGAACTAGGCTCAGCTGGACCCCGATTTACGCTGTAACGGCGTGATGCGGGCAGCCCAGGTAACTCAATTGTCGTTCTGACATGGCGGCCGGTGCGTTGTGGATCTAGTACCGCGTGGACCCCCGCGGAGCACTCGTGCGCAGAAATTAGAGCAGAGATAGTACTGTAGACTTACCGGCATTCCAGAGGAGATCGTCGGCGGCTGGACTTTCAGCTTGTGAACTATGCAGGGGTACGCTAGTGCCGGCTGATAGAGCGGCGGGCTAGACGCGGCGCGCGTTTGGTGTGTGTTAAGGTACTTCTAACCAAATACAGAGTACGCAAAAAGCCGTTTGTGGCATGTGCCACGTGAACTGGCGGGCACTCAGCTGCAGAGGGTCTCCGAGCGCTACTAGCTGGAACGTCGCGGCAAGTGGCGGCCCTAAGGGATACGTCCAATCTGCCGTGGGCGCGGTTCGCAGACTCCTGTAGCCAGTCGCTCCTCGGATGGGCTCTCTCCAGCTGAGCGTTTGCCGAGGCGGGGTAGATCCATAAAGATCGTCGTTGGCGGATTCCCTAAGGCCCGGACCCTGGCTGGACAGCTGGCCTGATAAAGACAATATTCCTGAATAGAAAGCAGCTGAAGACGTAGCCCAACGCAGGCACGGAGTGACGACAGTTCCGTTATGGAAGTTCGGCCCAGCCATCTTTCGTAATGCTGCCTAACGGCGCCGCAACGGCCGGACGAGCTGGTATGCAGGAGCCAGGGGCCGAAAAAGCATGTAGGCTGCGGTGAATCGCGAGTACGCAAAAAAACCGGGCGCAAACATAGGCCGCGTTCCGGGCACCAGCACTGGCACTGGCACTGGCGGAGTCCCCCCGTTTAGGTGTTGACGGGCTGCTGCAGGGCCTTGCATGGCCATGTAAATGGCGAATTTGTCGCGTCAGGTGCATTGGCCAGCAAGGAATGGGAATCGTCTCTCCCGATACTAAAGAGATGTGTTATCGAGGTTGGCAGCTGGAGCGCTAAAGCAGCAGACGCTAGCCGGTTCTGGTACTCCACTGGACGCGTTGCAGGCATATGCATCTTCCCGCTGTCGCTGCACGCCCGCTGCTCCTGACAGGAGAAGAAGCGCTATGGCCACTATAGGACACACTTGCGCGCAAAGTGATTGCACGTGCTAGAAACAGTGCTCGTAGCGCCGATATACGTCGATGGACGCGCACGCGCGCCTCCACGGCACTCCTGCCTTGCAGTCGCTGCCATGGCCCGCATGGACAGCGCGCGCGCGTATTACGCACGCGACGGAGCCAGTCGCATGCCGTACAGGCACAGGCAGAAAAGCGGCCTTAGCGGCCACGTTAATATTGAACGATGCTTGACGAATAACAAATACAGGGAATAGGCGACCCGCGTTCGTGGGGGCACCAGACGCTACCGTCAGAATCAGTCATTTCGCCTCACTGCAGCAGCGTCACGATGCATCGCCGGTACCTCGCCGATCCTAGCGCCCTGACCGCGCTCGGGTCTTCTCGTGTACCTGCTGCAACCGGGCCATAGCATGGGA
This sequence comes from Tardiomyces depauwii, assembly GCA_038086965.1. NCBI lineage: Eukaryota > Fungi > Ascomycota > Dipodascomycetes > Dipodascales > Trichomonascaceae > Tardiomyces > Tardiomyces depauwii. The sequence continues at coordinate 2,599,009 of JAVHZA010000002.1, forward strand.
TGACTATCAGTCAGGCGTACCGTGCTTTGGACGGTTAGCGACGAGCTTGAGCTAGTAAAGCGGCGTTGGGCAAGTTGCCTCGCCTCGTCGCACGCTTCGCCGATCGCAAGGCAGTTTTCCGTACCGGCCGAGTATAGAAAGAAGCCGAGGCGTAATGCCTGGATGCCATGCAGCCGATAGGATATGCTGTGACCGGCCAGTTAGCAGCGGGCCGGTTCTAGTTCGGCACACCGTTCTCACGATGGGTACTCGGCGCACTGTGTCGCGATTCGAAATGGCTCGCTCGATATTGGCTGCACCCGTCCAGAAACGGACGCCATCGGTCCAAATCGAGAGAGAGAGCTGGCATGGGCACTAAGACAGCCAGCATTAGACGGTCAAAGGCCGCCCGCTGCCGGGCGGCGCTCTGCGGCGGCTTCTATGCGTGGCAGCGCCGGGGTTTGAAAACTCCGCACGGCTGATGCCGGGGTTTGACCCTTGTGCGGCTTAGTGCGGCTTAGTGCGGCTCGTGCGCGCCGGCGTGGATTCTTCTGTCCCCGCCAAGGCCAGGCCCGCCAAATTGTAAGCACACACAATACCGCAGCTCTGGCGCCATTAATGCGCCGTACCCCAGTCAGCCATCCATAAGCTGCAGCATCCAGGACCGCCGCTAGCTTACTTCTCATTCAGGGACCTTCTAGGCTCTCAAGGCTGGCTGTTTTGTCACGTAAATTTTTCTCGGATCGTTGAGCTCATCTGAGAGTGGATCGATCACTCACTCGTGCAAGCTGGATCATTCGTTTCTTCTCGTTGGCGCGCAATCCGAAGCAGTCTCGTGGAAACCGGAACTCCGCAGAGAGCATCGCTTGTTCGATCGTCACAGGAAACCGCGCCCGTGAGCTGTGCTCTCCCGCTATATTCCACGCCGGCCCAACGATTCACGGTACGAGTTGTCGACGGCAGCAGCACTACGCCTGCGCGTTGCTGACCAGGAGGAGACGCGAGCGGAGGACGCGTTAGTCGATACACAGGACGTAAGTGGGCTGTTGAAGAAAACGCGTATAGCGGGTCTGTGTCTGAGCAAGGCGCACTGGCTAGTGCGGTCATTTTCCGTGTATTGGCGGTGCTGAAATCGTCGCAGGCGACCTACCGGCTCGTGATTTCTGACTCGGCGATCGCGTCGACAATCGCGAGTGCGACAAGGCTTCCATTCACTCGTATAACGCGCCACTAACTCGCAGACCAGACACAAATGCAGGCCATAGCAGTACAGCCGCCGCCGCCGATGGCCATATCGGCCGGCCATAATCAGGCCCGCAAGCACGTGGCGCTCGCCTGCCTCGAGTGCCGCCGTCGCCACGCAAAATGTGATGGCGTGCTGCCCGTTTGCGGGCGCTGTCTGGGCGTCAAGAACGGTGAAGCCGGCCACCGTGAGTGCGTGTATGCGCCGAGCCACCGGGGTGGCAAGCGCGGCAAACGCAAGTCGTCCGACGAAGGATCCGGCAGCGTCTCGCCCACTGGCAGTGGCAAGAAGACTGGCAAGACTAGCTGGCACGCCCTGTTGATGCCGCCGCCGCCGCCTCTTGGCACACTCACGAGCAACGCCGGAGGGCCCGTGGCAGCAGCACCGCCGCCGCCGCCGCCGCCACCACCACCACCATCCTATGCGGGCCCGCAGATTCCGCAACCCGCGGCTACGGGAGTCCCACTTCACCACCACCATACGCGTCCGCATGACCTGGGGACTGTGCCCCCGCCGCCGCCCGTTAACGTGGCCAACAGCCGCAACGGAACTACGGCCTACCCCCAGAACGTGCAGAACGGCCTTCATGCGCAAAATGTCGCTGTTGCTGCTCCCAACGGCCACTCGAACATTCAGTCGAATGGCCACCCGAATAGCTACCCCAACGGCCAACGATCGCCGCCGCAGCTCCACGACCAAGCCCAGGCCCAAGCTCATTCGCAGTCCCAGACCCAACCCATTGGCCGCCAGACGCCCCCAGAGCCTCGCCCCAAGCATGAGCTCCGCTCTCCGCCTCACGTGCAGCCACAGATGCCGACACCTATGATGGACATACAGACCGCAAGCGGGCACGCCAAGCAGCACCACCAAAGCTACCACCAGTCCGTGTCGTCCCAGGTACCAACGCCGGCCATGCTCGAGTCGCCGGTCATGAATGGAGCCAACGGTGCCTCGTTCTCGCCCCAGACCATAGCGCAACAAAACGGCGTCGCCCCCAGCGCAGTCGTTAACGCCCAGCTTCAGCAGACTGCCGGCAAGACATTCGCACCCATCTCGCCGCCAAACAGCATAGACATGGTGCCGGTCCGCAGCAACACCCAAGTGTCGCCACTCGCCCACGCCGGTACCTTCACCGTGTCGCCACCAAATACCGGTGACATGGGCAGCTTCAACGTCTACTACGGGCGCTTCCACGAGGCTCACCCCATCGTGCCCGACCAGGACTCCATCGATAGCTACTTATGCTCGACACGGTCGCCGCCCGAGCTCATGGCCACCATGATGCTCGTTGAGCGCATCCAGGTCGATGGCTGTGACAGGGCCAATATTTATCAGACTGTCCAGGAGGTTAGCCAGCTCGTGCAGTACGCGCCGGACGACCTCGTTAAGCTCCAGACGCTTATCCTTATGTCACTGGTGACGCACCTCAACGCGGTACACGAATTCTCGGTCCGCTTCCGCCACCAGGCGGTAGCAATGTGCCTATCGCTCGTGTCTCAGCGGAGCGACGGCAGTGCCGAGCTAGACTGCTCGCCGTTGCTTGTCGGCAACCGCATGTCGCACATGCCGTCCGAGCTGCTCGCTACCTATGCCAAGCGCTGCCTCAGCGAGCTCATGTTCATGGACGTGCTCTTTGGCGCCGCCAGCAATTACATGCGCTCGGCACTCGCCCAGAACGCAATCCCAGATCTGATAGCAGATCTGCCGGAGCGTCCGCAGCTGTGCTACCGCCTCCGCGGCATCGCATGTCGCACCGTTGACGAGGTCGTTCGCTTCCTGACGCGCTCGGACCAGGACCTCATGGACTCACCAGAGTTCCACAGGCTGCAGGCGCATATCTCCACCTGGCAGGGCTGTCTCAAGGACCCATCCGCGTTCAAGGCGCCGCACTTGATCGACACGTTTGGAAATGTCAATGAGGGCGTCATGGAGGCCGTTATCGCCCTTAACTACTCGGCCATTCTGCTCAATCTCCCGTTCTCCACGTTTGTCAAATCCGACAATGTCCCGGGCTATGTCAACTGCTCGGCCGCCGACGTTGGCCAGAATGTCGAGCCCATGAACGAGCCCAACATGTCGCGCCGCGTCATGAGCTCCCGCCACTGTCTGACCGCGGCAAACAATATTGTCCGAATCGTATCAGAGATCGGCGTGGCCGACGTGATCGACCACTCGCCCATGCTCGCATGTGCGCTTGTTATGTCGCTTCTGATCCGTATCAAAGGCTTCATTTGGCACTCGGGTGCTGGCGCAAACGCGCCCCAGGAGGAGCTCACGCAATACCACACCTATGTGGAGCTCGAGTGCCGTACACTGGAGATTTTGGGCACCAAATGGCGCCTCGCTTACCTGATGCATCACAAGCTCGTTGAGCTTATGAAGTATTTTGCACCAGCTCTCTACGAGCACGTGTACCCGTCCATCTCTGACCACCCGACCACGGCCAGCACAGCGAGCGATGACAATGGCTTTGGCTCGTCGTCAGAGACTTCGTTCGAGGAGTTCGGTCTGGAGTTCCTGGACAAGCTCTTCGACTGTACCCTCCTGCGCCAGATACAGGATTAGAGCTTTTCTTTTTTGCGTGAAACGCAGGCTCACAATGTTTTAATGCCATTATGACAAGTAGGATCATGTAATTTTTTTCATCTATTTGATCAACTAGAAGACCACTCCAGACTATGACAAGTCTGCTATAAGTCTCCCGGACTGGCTCTGATGCCGCGTATTAGGGGTCAAATATGCACGCGGCGGCGAACATATGCATCGCCATACACTCCAGGTAGCCGCACGGCGCGGCCCAAGATTTTTTTCCTACATGCACGAAGTGCCGACAAAATCCAAACTATACTGACCAAGATGGCCGATTCGACGGTGCGAAAGTACCAGAGAGGCACGTTCAGGCCGCTGCGCAATGTCAAGGATGTAAAGCTCAAGCACCAGCTGCGCAAGCAGGACGAAAAGTTCAAGGATGCTGCAAAGTCAGCCGCCCAGACCGAGTACCTGCTGCTTGAGAACAAGGGTCTGCTCGAGGCCGAAGACGAGCTTGAAAAGACTTATAAGGTCACTCAGGACGACATTAAAGATGCTGTGGACGTGTCAACCCAGCGCAAGGGATTCGACCTGAAGCTCGACACATTTGGCCCCTACTACGGCGACTACTCCCGCACTGGAAACCACTTACTTCTGGGAGGTAGAAAAGGACACATTGCCGCCTTCGATTGGAAGCAGGGCCAGCTGTCATGCGAGCTCAATGTCAATGAGACCGTGAGGGCCGTCAAATGGCTCCAGTCGGACAACGAGTTTTTTGCTGCGGCTCAGAAAAAGTACACTTTTATTTATGACAAGCAGGGAGTCGAGGTTCACAAGCTCAAACACCACATCGAGGCCACAAGCCTCGAGTACCTACCGTATCACTACCTCTTGGTTACCGCCGGTAACACGGGATTCATCAAATACCAGGATGTGTCTACCGGCCAGCTAGTTTCTGAGCTAAGGACAAAGCTCGGCCCTACCACTGCGATGGCGCAGAATCCGTGGAATGCCATCATCCACGCCGGTCATGGTAATGGAACTGTGACCCTGTGGTCGCCTACAATGCACGAGCCGCTAGTTAAGATGCTGTGCACTAGGGGCCCCGTCCGCGCCCTGTCCGTTGATCGAACGGGTCGGTATATGGCGGCTGCCGGAGCTGACAAGAGCGTCAAGATCTGGGATATTAGGAACTACAAGGAACTCGCATCGTACTACATTCCGACGGCAGCTAGCTCCCTGAGCATTTCTGATACGGGCCTGATGGCTGTTGGCTGGGGCCCACATGTGCAGGTGTTCAAGGACGTATTTGTCAAGGGCCAGAAAGCGCAGGCGCCGTATATGAACCACCTGCTGCCAGGATCTGAAACGACTTCTGTGCGATTCTGTCCATTTGAGGACGTGCTTGGCGTGGGCCACCAGAGCGGCTTCAGCTCTGTCATTGTTCCGGGAGCTGGCGAGGCTAACTTTGACTCGCTTGAGGTCAACCCCTACAGCAACGCTACTAAGATTGGCCGCCGGGAGACTGAGGTGCGCTCACTGCTGACCAAGCTCAAGCCGGAGATGATCTCTCTGGACCCTGACGTCATTGGCCGCGTGGACTCGCGTGCACATGGCCAGCGTCTGAACGCTGCTGCCCAGGAGGTAGAGGAGCAGAAGATGCGTGAGAACGAGGGAGCCAAGCTCAAGCCTCGTGACACAGCGCGGGGAAAAAACTCTATGATTCGCAAGCACTTGCGCAAGAAGACGTCTAACGTCATTGATCAGCGCCGTCTGCGTATTGAGGCCGCCCTGGAAAAGGAGAAGAAGCTTCGTAGAGAGCGCCATCGCGCCGCCAAGGGCCTTCCAGCCGAAAAAGACCCCCATGGCGCTGCATTGAAGCGATTTAAATGATGTAATAATGACCAAGCTTACGACTAATAGATGCATTAGCAAAGATGAATCATAGTTTATTTCAGGAGCGTGTTCTCCATTCACAACAGCGCCATGCTCTTACGCCGGCTAACTAGACACAGTATCTTCAAAAGCAAGTCAATTGCAGGTATACATTACTCTAAGAACTCTCGGCAGCCTTACGATACGAAAATGGGGCCGGAAGCGGGGCTTCGTCCTCCTCATCGTCGTCCTGAGAATTCGCCTGTCGAATGGTCTTGAAAAACTCGACGGGCTGTCCAGGCGTCTTGTCCTTGACGACGACGACACCACCGACTCCCTGGAACTGACGGATCGGATAGTACCGACCGTTCGATGGGAATGAAATGTGCTTGAGCTGCCCAGGCAGAACTCGGCTCATGTTATCGATCTTGTAAATCTTCTTTCCCATCTTGTCTTCCAAAGCGTCCTCCTCCGAGTGCGCGTCCACGTCCATCTTCTCCGCATCTGTATGCGTGTCCTCCTTGGCTTCGGGCTGCTTCTCGCTATCAGACGGCTCATCGACTTCAATGCCGCTCTCCTGCTTGGCCTTCTTCTTCGCGTCGTTGGTCTTCTTTGCACGCGACTTGGCTCTCATTGTAGTCGATAAGATGGCAGTGACGAGTTTCTCGGGGGCCTTCTCGCTCTCCTCCTGGACCTTTGGAGGGTAGCCAAACAGCTTAGGGTTGACGTCGCTGTTGAGGTCCATATGCGGGATCTTAAGGTCCTCACGCACGCCAACAATTGTGGTCGGAGTGAATGCCAGCGACAGAAAGTGGGCAACAGGGAACCAGTACCAAAACTGGGCGAAAACGGCCAGGCCAACGACAGCGCGCATGTTAAGGTTGTCCGTCTGCGGGTGCTCGAGAGCGATGGTCACGTTTCGGCCGCCAGCGTCGATAATTCCCTGGGCCAGCGCAGCGCCAAACTTCGCCATGGCATCCTCATGCTTGGCAGATATGACCTTGGCAAAGTCCTGGTGGATCTTCTTGATTTTGGGGTTCATCTTGTCGTTCTGCTGGATCATGACCATAGCAAGCGCGATCATTGCACCCTGGCGAACAAAATCGACAGGATCCTTCATCATGGGCTCCAGCAGCTCAATCGCCTCGCGCAGACCGGTGCCCGCACACGAGATACCGAGGGCCATGGCAGTACCGTAGCGAACGTGCGGGTTGTGTGACTCGGACAGCAGCTCAACCATGCGCGGCACTGCAGTGTGGTTACGCAGAAGAATGAAACCGAGGCCTATGACGGCGGCCCGTCGCACGTCATCATTGGCGTCCGATACGGCAATGTGCAGCAGCTTCTTGATGGCCTTGTTGTTACCGGTACCAGCATATGCTAGCGCGATTGTGAAAGCACCGCCGTACCGCAAAATGGGGTCCTGCTCCTCAATAAGCTGATGGATGATCTCGTCGGCCGACTCCTCCTTGGCGAAGTTGAGGAGCGCAATGCCGATTGCCAGACTACGGATAATCTTCTCGTGGCGCGTGTCATGAGCGTACTGCAGCATCTCGGTCTGAGCCTCCTCACGCTTGGATCCATGCGAGCCCAGCATGACAAGGCCCATGGCAATACCAGCGGCCTCGCCGGCAACCGCGCTGTCCGAGAACAGAACCTTGCTGAGCGAGTCGTAGACCGCTTCATTTCCAGACCCCATGCCAGCAACACCGACACCAAGCGCCGCGCCGTGGTAGACGACTTCGGCATCTGTCTGGTTAAGGCCAGAACCCTCCTTGAGATGTTCACTCAGATAGTCAATAACATCGCTGCCGTGGCCAGCAAAGATGATACCCAGCGCATAGAGCGAGCCACCCTGCGAGTAGCAAGAACCATTGGATCCAGGCAGGTAGGGCTGCAGAATACGACGACCCTGCGACAGGTTGCCTTGATGGATCACTCCGAGAGCAGCCGTGGCGGAGAACTTGGTCCAGTTCGTCGCCTTGGATAGCCAGTCGAGATTGTTGCGGAAGAAGCTGTCGGCGGTGGTGCCGGCATGGAGAAAAGCGTTTTGGAACGTCACGGCAGAGTGGAACATCGAGTTGCGAGCATCTAGCTGGCTCTTGGTCTTGGACAGAATGCTCAGGTCGGCGTTGTTCTGCTTCTGCAGAAAAGTGATGTTGTAGTCGCAAGTCGGGACACCCGTCAGAATCTTCGAAAGCTTGACATACTCGGGTCCCTCGTTAGAGGCAAAAGTTTCGCGCACGTTCTGCAGCAGCTCCTGCGACGCAGACGCCACGAGGTCGAACGCCACCTGGTAAGCGACAGAGCGGCCGTCGGCAGTGCCGCGCTTGAGCAGGTCAGAGAACAGACGCACAGCGATGTGCGAATCGTTGAGCTGCACAATAATCTTTGACACAGCGAAGTAGTCGGGCGACTTGAGCTGGAGAATCAACGTAACCAGTTTCTTGAGCGCCTCAGCGCGGAACTCGCGGTTCGACACTACTGAGATGAGACAGTCCAGAACGTACTGAATCAGGCGCATCGACTCGGATTCCGGAGCCGTGCCGGCAGCGATGTGGTCGTTGAGGATCTTGAGAGTCACATCGAGACGGCGGGCCTCGAGGGAGACGCCGAGCGCAAGCTCGTAGTCGCCGTTATCTATGCATTGCTTGAGCATGCGCTCAGCGATTGCCACGAGCTTGGGGTCGATGTCGCGCACCTCCTCGGGGAGCTCGCTCCGCTGGGCAGCTGGCGTATCGTGCTGCTGTTGGCTCAGCGAGATGTAGTGGCTTATGCATTTTGCTGGCAGTTAGAATTGTCCGCAAGAGGAGTTCTGTCACAGCGCAGACACTTACAGACTATTGTTTGAATGTACTCCGACTTGAGCGTGAGGTCGAGCTTGTCACCCGCAACGAGAGCGTACTTCATGGACGCGTCGGGCTCGCCCAGATTGTAGTATACCTTGGAGGCGACGAGTGCCGCGAGCTGCGGGGCAGGGAACTTGTCATCTTCGTACAGTTCCTCGCTGAAGTTAGTAACAAGGTCCGGACGGTTGTCTTGCGGCACCTCCAGTACCGCGTGATAACGTTGGTGCCGCATTACAAAGGCATTCGGCGGCAGGCCCCAATTGAGGTGCATCGCGCTTTGCAATTTGCAACGACGACAAAATAGGTACCGCGTGTCTATGTTCGTGCCTCGCGGAAACAAAAAGCACCGGCCGATTCGGCCACCTTTCAAAGCATCTTAAACTTACATGTCGGTGATGTGGTCGGCGATTTCGGCCCAGATCTGGTCGACGTTGTCATCGAGCGACTTGAGCGCATACGCCTTGAGCTCGTAGTCGGGCTCATTGAGCAGTGCCAAAATCGGCGAGGTAGTTGCAAGCGCCATAGCACTGTCTGCGATGGTTTGCCACTGGTGATGCTGTCTGGCGTTGAATCAACACCTTGCTTGATGCTTAGACTCCCGAGTGCTGGGACCAGGATAGGGTAATTGGGATTTGCCAGTATGTGTTAGCTGTAGGTACGCAAAACTAGACGGCGGCGGTGAGCCTGAGAGGGTGCCGAAACGCCGCGCGAATGCCGTTTTGGGTTAAACGTATCGCCTCCGAAAGTGGCGGCGGCGAATGACGATAGAACGTCAACACAGCTGGGCATCGACTCCAGTTGGAGATAGCACATATGACTGCAGAAGAGACGAAGACGTATCCAGTCAAGCTCTACGTGTACGATTTGTCACGCGGTATGGCGCGCCAGCTAGCTCCGAGCTTCCTCGGGATCAATTTGGGTACGCTAATCCAGAACACGAAGGCGGGAGAAGGCGAAAGCTAACAAGCAGAAGGCGTCTGGCACACTAGCATCGTGGCGTATGATGCTGAGACGTACTATGGCCAGGGCATCCAGCAGAGCGTGCCGGGCATGACGCACCATGGCCCGCCACTCAAGGTGATAGACATGGGCGAGACCGAAGTGCCGCCGGAGCTGTTTGCCGAGTACCTCCGGGAGTTGCAGGAGAAGTACTCGCACATGACGTACGACCTGTTCGATAAAAACTGTAATCACTTCTCGGATGAGGTTGCTCAGTTCCTTGTGGGCAGGACTATTCCCGCGGAAATCACCTCGCTGCCACAGACCGTGCTGCAGACGCCGTTTGGCCAGATGCTGCGGCCAATGCTGTCACAGACAATGGCGCCCGTTGTCACCGCGCCCACTTCCAATCCGGCTGTGATGCGGGATGCTAGTGATGATTAGACGATAGATGTATGTCTTGTTTACTGTTAATTTCGTTTTTGTGTTCATTTACGGCATTCTGAATACGCGCCTAGAGCTGATGCATTATAGTCTCTACAGGAACTGCACGGTATTGAGTGCCAGTAGTCAGACCCCAGATATCCCGATTTCTTCTCTTCTACCACGCCTCGCGGAAACTGCTCATCAGCGCGCCCATGCTGTTGCAGTTTGAATGCTCGCGCTCCGCATAGGCGTTGGGTAGCCACCCCTTGATGAGCTCAATACGGTGCGGGCTCGATGGATGTGTCGAAAAGAACTCCGGCACGCTACCACCGCCGCCAAATTTGCCGGTGGCTTGCTGTTCGTAGCGTGACATACGCTCCCACAGATGGACCGCCTCGCCCGGGTTAAAGCACGCTCGCGACATGATAACAAGGCCAACCTGGTCTGCCTCCCGCTCCATAGTCCTGCTCGCTGGCAGCTGGACGAGGCCATTGAGCAAGAAACTGTTGAGCTGATCGCTGCCGGTGATAGTGTACATGACCAAGCTCAGCAGCATGTAGAACGGTGCCGCTGACAGGTTCTCGGCAGTGTGGCGGTTCACCTGGTGCGCTGTCTCATGCGCCAGAACTGTTGCCAGGCCATCGTCATTCGCACAAATCGGCAAGATCGACCGAAACACGAATACCTTGCCTCCAGGCAGCACAAACGCGTTTGGCGGCGCTCTGGGATCGTCAATGACATTTATCTCCCAGTCCACATCAGTGATGCCGGACACAGCAATGATGCGGTTCATGACCGAGCGGACCCGTCGTACGTCCGGGTGCGAGTCGGGCAGCACGTACCGGCCATACTGGGCCATGGTTTCCTTATATCCCCGCCGGCCAACCCACTGCTCGACGCCCTTGCCGATGATCATAAAGCGTCGCCGTCCACTGATAGGTGCCTTTTCCATATTCGCAACGTAGACGATCCCGCCCACTACGGCAAGCGTCCCGCCGAGGCGGACCATCCGCTGAGTATCAATCGCCGATGCCCCAGTACCGTCAAAGCGCCGATAAGTCGCATAGCGTTTGCCGGCCGGGGATACTCGCTGCCGCGCCGAAGCTCCCCATTGGAGCGGCCACGTCTGGGCTACACGGCGTCCCAGCCCAATCCTTAGCATTCGTACGAGCGTCCTGAGCCCTTGGCGTATGGGATTCTGGGTGTGGAGGGGATGGCGGCGATACTGGTTCCTAGTCGATCCTACAGCCATATGCAAAGTTTATACAAGCATATGCATATTACAAAAATGTTCCGTGCATTCGGGAGCCCGGTACGCGGCCCCTGCCCTGATCACCAGAATGTGTATTCAGCTTCCATAAAAGCCCGGGCCGCCGGCGCCACCACCAACTCTCTATCTGCTGTCAGCTCATCATGGGAAAGGCAGAGTTTGGCACGCCGAAATATGTGGCGAACCAGATGAAGGCGCGTGGCTTGCAGCGCCTGCGGTGGTACTGCCAGGTGTGTGAGAAGCAGTGTCGAGACGAAAACGGGTTCAAGTGCCACACCATGAGTGAGAGCCACTTGCGTCAAATGATGCTCGTCGGCGAGGACCCGAAGCGCAAGATCGAGCAGTACTCGCAGCAGTTCAAACGGGATTTTATCTACCTTTTGCGCACTAGCCACGGCGAGAAGAAGATCAATGCCAACCGGTTTTACCAGGAATACATCCAGAACAAAGACCATATCCACATGAACGCTACCAAGTGGGTCACCCTTACTGAGTTCGTCAAGTATCTGGGCCGTGAGGGCACTGTGCGTGTCGCAGAAGACGAGAAGGACGGCCTCACGGTTGCATATATAGACAGTTCTCCCGAGGCCATGGCTCGGCAGGAGGCGCTTCGCAAGAAGGAGCGCAGTGCCAAGAATGACGAGCTCACGTCCCAGACGCTGCTCGACAAGCAAATAGAGGCGGCGCGTAAGGCGGTTGACGAGTCCAAGCAGAAGGAGCTCGAGGCCGGTGAACTCAAGCGGAGCGAGAACGAAGCGCCGCTTGCGCTTGCGCTCAACGCGGCTGCGGTCCCACAGCCGGCCGCTGCGCCGCCAAAAAGGGCCGGAAACGTCTTCAGCAAGCTTCATGGAGTCAAGGACAGGAAGACATCCCACGTCGGCAAGACGACACCCAAAGCCGGCAAGCCTCTGAACGCGTTCGAGCGCATCATGATGAAAGACCAGGCGCGGCGGCGGTGAGCCGCTGTGACTACGATGTTATGATATCACGTAACTTAATAATGACATGATGAATTGATTTCTCTTGCTTGCGTAATTCTCATGGACACTTTCGCTGCCGTGAGCCCAACGAAAGGGGCAATTCAATACGCCGGTACGCCGCGTATACAACTCCAAGACGCCGGTACACCGCGGTAGACCTACACGTGGCCAGCCACAGTATCGTTGTGTCTACTATACGCGCTACTGAAACCACCCTTCGATAAATACCCAACTTCATTACATGTAAACAATGACCCCATTGATCACATTTAATGAAGTCGAAGACTTCTATGCTCTGACAGAGCATGAAAGGTTCCAAAAACTGGTGAAACCGCATTGGCAAAGTGGACACCCGGATTGCTCTGGTAAAAGGCAAGAACAATGTTCGAAGATGCTCAACTTCTGCGGTGAGGAATTGAAAAGTCGAGCAACGGGGCTGCAATTTTATAGTCTTGCAAAGGATATACCCTCGCCCTAGGGCTTACCCTGTTAGGGCTGATTTCGCGCGGTCTACCCCCCCCCCCCCGGACTCACAACAGGCGCTTGCTGATTTCTGTGTCCGTTAGGGATGCGATGCGACGCAGCCGAGGCAAATGTGGGGTCCCACACGGGCCGGTAGCAGCCGAGCCACGGGACCAGATCGCAGCAGATAAGCAGAAAATATAGAGTATCTCACTGGCAAACACCCAGTCTCACCCGGGTGCCTCCTAGGTGCTAGTAATAATGTCTGCAGACTATGTGCTGGGCATAGCCTCGAGCGTCGTGGCGCGCGCAATCGAGACGCTCGGCTATACCGAATCGGAGGAGAAGAGAAAGTCGGCGCTTCGGGAAACGGCGCTCCGGCTGACCGCCGAGAAACGGCGGCACGCTCAGAGCTATGAGGAGTGGCGCGATGCATCCGAGGCCCTAGATAGTCTGCTCGGTAATGACGCATGGAAGGACGCCGAGCAGAGCGATATCTACGACTATCAGCTTGTGCGCAATCGGCTCGACCAGCTGCGGGCTGCTCGTGAGGCAAATGACATCGACACGCTGCTTCACCTTGTCCGCACCACTCTGTCGCGGAATCTGGGCAACATGGGCGACCCGGCTCTGTACACCAAGTGTTTTGCAGGGACAAAGCGTTTGATCGAAGACTATATATGCGAGTGCGAGTGCGCGCTGCAGACGCTCATGCAGAGCGAGGACGTCGATGCCTCGAAGCTGCTGAGCACGCTCATCCAGACGCGCAAGGCATTCGGCCACACGGCGCTCGTTCTGTCAGGCGGGAGCACCTTCGGCGTCCTGCACGTGGGCGTGCTGCTAGAGTTGCTCAAGCAGGGCCTGCTGCCGCGCATAATCTCGGGCACGTCAGCTGGTGCCATTTTTGCTTCAATAATATGCATTCATCACGACGACGAGCTAGAAGACTTGCTCAAGCTGCTCAACCAGGACTTTGATATTTTCGAGAAAAAAGGCGAGGAGGAGACGCCGCTGATGCAGATCCGACGATTCCTCAAGTACGGTACCTTCTTCGACAACAAGTATCTGACACAGACGCTGCGGACTCTTCTCGGTGACCTCACGTTCCAGGAGGCATACTACCGTACACGGCGCATTCTTAGCGTGACAGTATCGCCAAGCAACATTCATGAAATGCCCAAGTTGCTCAATTACCTCACCGCACCCAACGTGCTGATCTGGTCTGCGGTGGCTGCATCGTGCAGCGTGCCTTTTGTCTTTCCGTCGTACGACATCCTGGCCAAAAACACCCGCACCGGTGAGCACTATTCGTGGGCGCCCGCTACGTTTATTGACGGCTCTGTGGATAACGATCTCCCGACCGCGCGCCTCGCTGAGATGTTCAACGTTAACCACGTTATTGCATGTCAGGTGAACCCGCATGTTACGCCGTTTCTCAAACTAACGCACTCGATAGCGACTTCCTACCAGCAGAACGACGGGCCCTCGCGGGCCCGCAAGCTGTGGTACTGGATGCAGGACCTCGCCGCCAACGAGATATCGCATTTTTTCTTTCTGTGCGCGGAAATGGGCATTGCACGCAATGTCTCGTCGAAGATGCGCTCGCTGCTGGCGCAGAAGTATTCTGGCGATATCACAATTCTGCCGGAGACGAAATGGTCGGAGATGCCGCTCCTATTCAAGAACCCAACGCCGGAGTTCCTCAAGAACACACAAATGCGCGGTGCTGCTGCTACATGGGACCAGCTGGCGCTTATTCGGAACCACTGCGCGATCGAGTTATCCCTGGACCGTGCCATACACGCGCTGCGGACAAACATGATTCCGCGCGGTATCTCTAGCAAGGACTCGCTGCACCTAGGGCCGCCGCGCCACGCGCACAATCATCACCGGCGCAAGTCGGAGGAGATCATGCGCCGCAACCTGCTGCGCAAGAGCTCGATGCAGGAAGTCCGCGCGAGAAAGCACTGGTCGCCGTCGCCGCCCATACTGTCGGCCACCAGCTCGCACGTCAACCTGTATTCTCTGGGGTCTATAAACGTGGCTCGGTTTCGTGAACAGCACTCGCCACGAGAGTACGATAGAGACCAGGGCCCGTCTGGCCCGTCTGCTGGTCGCTCATCTAGTGAAATCGTCAGCATCGGGAACGGAAACGGAAACGGAAATGGAAGTTCATGAACCAGAAATAGTGACAGATTAGCCGAATAGATAACTTATGCGTTTATTAACAATGCCAGATGATAATATACAATGAAACGTGAAAAAACTCATAGCGGCTCGAGGCTGTCGGCTTCAGTAAATGCCGTACGCCGCTGCCTTCGCTTTGGTGGCGGCTGCTCCTGTGCGAAGTTGGAAATCGCGTGTTCGGGCGGAGGCTGTGACGCTGGCGGTTGCCGACTAGTGACGTGAGAGACAGTGTCGGGACGTGTGCTTCTTCGCTTGCGTCCTGACGTATCACTCCAAGGCGGCAGATCCTGCGACAGACGCGTGGCGACGAAAAACTTGGTAAGCTCGTCAAGGCTCGAGATGCGGAAGTGCGATAGTTTCGTGATATCCGCCGTCCCGAGACCGGCAATATCTGACACGGGCTTGTCAAGGTCTGATGTCAGCAGGACCGTAGTCATGTACGGCACATTCACCGTGTCCATCACAGGATCGCTTCCAACAAAGTACGATGTGACCGATGGCTCCATGAGATCGTGCTCGAGCGCCGCCATCTCAAATAACTGAGGATGCGGCTTGTAGTACCCGTGGTCCCACGCATTGTATATAGGAACGTTTGCCAGAGAAAACCCCGCACTGATTGCTGCGAGATACCTATCAAACGCTCTGAGCGTCGGTCTCAGCTGTGGGCCGGAGTTTGCAATGATCCCAACAGGGATCGATTGGTCCTTGAGTTCAGTCAGCAAGCGCAGCGCCGGCCGAGAGAGCATGTAGCTCTTGGGGTCCATAAACCAGCGAAAAAACGAATGCCTCATTGCCGTGTGGACATTTCTATCCACAGTAGGGCCCGAGCCAGCCGTCACGACGCTGTCAAAGAGCTCGTTGATGGCCTTCTCATAATGCCGCACCGGATTTCCCAGCACGACATCTTCGCGTATTGGCCAGTACAGCTGCTTCACAAACTGCTCGCTGCGGATCTTCTCGTCCCAGCGGAGGTCCAGCGTATCTGCCGGCGCGACCTCGACACCCAGGCGTCTGGCAATCTTGGTGATCATCTTTCCATACGACAGTTGAGGCGTGACGAGTACTCGGTCGCTAAACCATAGGAACCGGCCTGCCGTGTCCCTTTGGCGTCTGGTATTTGGCTCTATCGCCTGACGAGCTGCCGCATTCCGTCCTCGTACGGGCTTTGCACGACTCGTCCCTTCGACATGAGCCCCTCCGCTACCAGTTGCGCGCTGGCTGCTGTGGTTCGCAGTTGCGTACGCCCCTTTCAGGCCGTTGGTGATCCGTGCATAGTTTCGAGGGACGCTGTTCCCTCCTAACATTTATTATGACAACTCGCAGGCTTCCTGGGCTGGACGGATGCCAATGCGACCCGGAAACTCGAATGCGGAGGGGCCCCTGTACGCCGTAGCTTAAGTAATTTTTACATGAATATCATAATTAGTAGTACGGCCACGGTTTCTGAAATTCTGCGGCGATAACAGTTTTTTTTGGTGAAAACACTGTGAATAATGCCTCGTGATCCGCTGATTGGCATTGTGGGCAAACCTTCCAGCGGGAAGTCTACCACGTAAGTTAGCTATGTCAGAATTTCGGCGAATCAGGTGCTAACCACAGCCTCAACAGTAAGTCTGGCACCCATGATCACCCCATCCGTGAGAGCACTCGGTACCGCTTCATACTAACTCAAAGGTCTGACCGATGCCTCGGCCAAAGTGGGGTCTTTCCCTTTCACAACCATAGACCCCAACAAAGCCACGGGATACTTGCACGTTGAGTGCGCCTGCAGCCGCTATGGCCTCGAGGAAAAATGCAAGCCCAACTACGGTTGGTGCAAAAACGGCCGCCGGTTTGTGCCAATTATGCTGCTGGACGTCGCTGGTCTCGTTCCCGGTGCTCATGAGGGCCGCGGCCTCGGCAACAAGTTTCTCGACGACTTGCGTCACGCCGACGCTCTGATACATGTCGTCGACGTTTCAGGGACGACTGACGCAGAGGGCAAGGCGACTCGAGGGTATGATCCTATCAATGATATCGAGTGGCTCCAAGACGAGATTTTCCGGTGGATTGAAGGAAATCTCAAGGAGAAATGGGGATCTATCGTGCGCCGTCATACCTCGACAAAGTCGTCGATTGTAGATACTCTCCAGAATCAGTTCTCCGGATACGGTTCCACTACTGATCTCGTGGCAAGGGCGTTATCCAACCTCGACCTTCCTCCCCTGGAGAAGTGGGACGCGGACCAGATCTCAACCGTTGTTCGCGCCTTCACTCGCGAAAAGTTTCCAACGGTTCTTGCGCTCAACAAAGTGGACCACCCTGATGCAGATAAGAACGTTGCCAAGATCCTCAAGAAATATGGCGAGACCAAGGCAGTGCTTACCAGCGCCATCTCTGAGGTATTTATTCGCAAGCTGGCCAAGCAAGGATACGTCGAGTATGAGGAGGGCACTGAGTTTGTCGATACGAAGGAGGATCTGCCAGATTCCAATCTCAAGGAGATGGATGAGAAACTGCAAGCGTAAGTGTGCTTTTTGCCTTGAACTGCCAACGGTCAGCTACCGTTATGTGTGACGGTGGGGAGCTAACAACAGGCGCGTCGAGAGCGTGCGTGATCTCGTTCTGTATCGCTTTGGATCCACTGGCGTCGTACAGGTATTACAGGCGGCTGCAGACGTTTTGGGCCTTATTCCTGTGTATCCCGTCAAGAATATCCACAACTTTGGCGGACAGCAGGTATTCCGCGACTGCGTCCTGGTGCCAAAGGGCACGCCTGTGGGCGCCGTGGTGAAGAAGATCATGGGTGACATCCCCATTGCTGCTATTGAGGGGGTTGGCGGAGCCAAGATTGCGGAGACACAGCCGGTTGATATTGGCAAGAACGATATCTTCTGTGTCCGTGCTGGCGCTCGTCAACAATGATTTTATGACCGACTTGAACGACCACGTTGCATTTTTCCCTTAATGTACATCACCACATAGATTCTCACTTAGGCAACCCCTACAATCAAGTGTATGCACATGCACAAATATATGGGCGTCAAATGGGACGGTACGTGGGACAATCCATTGAGGCAGTGGTCGTCGTCGGGGAGCCGCTTATGATGTTCCAGAACATTAGGGTTACTTTCCAAGAAGTGTCGGCCGCGCGTACTGCTCGGGTCTTGGTGGTCTCGCGTCTCCAAATACGCGACTCTGGCTACAAATGGGCGATTCTAGCTAATGATGGCACTGCAGCACGTACACTACTATATTTACCCCGAGGGCGCCCGCCCGCCCGGATAAACCCCGCCCGAATCGTGCATATGCGATGGCGTGATTGTGCGGCTGAATATTTTCAGCACGCGGCTGTGCACCGTGACTCAATTGGGTCCCGCGACTACTGACTAAGATCGTAACCCAATAAATACGCCCGTTTCAGCACCTTGTGCTAGCACCGCTCAAATCAAGGACTCGGACTGTACACACACAAAATCGAAAAATGTCTCAACCAGTGAATATTAACGGCCTCTCCAAGAACGTCGAGTCTGTGACTCTCAGCTCTTCGCCTCAGAACTCGCCACTCGACTCGGGCTCCGCCTCGCAGCGGCAGCGTCGTCTATCCACGAATCAACGCGCCAAGGTTCTGAAGCCGTTTTCGACGGGAGATATCAAGATCCTTCTCCTCGAGAACGTCAACAAGACTGCTATCGACATCTTCCAGAAGCAGGGCTACCAGGTTGAGTTCGTAAGTGCGCATTGATTCAGATCGCTGATGTGCTGGCATAACGGAGCCCAGCGGCCAAAGCCCAAATTCTTGTCTTTGCACTGTAACTAATAGGCAGCACAAGACGTCCCTTCCTGAGGAGGAATTAATCGAGAAGATCAAGGACGTCCACGTCATCGGTATCCGGTCCAAGACCAAGCTCACCGAGAAGGTGCTTGCGCATGCCAAGAACCTCGGTGTCATTGGCTGCTTCTGCATCGGCACCAACCAGGTTGACCTGCAGTACGCGGCCAAGCAGGGTGTTGCTGTTTTCAACTCGCCTTTTTCGAATTCGCGTTCGGTTGCAGAGCTCGTCATCGCTTATATCATCACCCTCGCTCGTCAGCTCGGCGACCGATCCATTGAGATGCACTCTGGTACCTGGAACAAGGTGTCGAGCAAATGTTGGGAGGTTCGTGGTAAGACCCTCGGCATCGTTGGTTACGGCCATATTGGCTCCCAGCTGTCGGTGCTCGCCGAGGCCATGGGCATGAACGTTATTTACTACGACGTGCTTATGATCATGTCCATGGGTAACTCCAAGCAGGTGTGGACTCTGGACGAACTGCTTCGCCAATCTGACTTCGTTACCCTGCACGTTCCGGAACTGCCCGAGACCAAGGGCATGATGTCCACTGCGCAGTTTGCAGCCATGAAGAACGGTTCATATTTGATCAACGCGTCGCGCGGTACCGTTGTTGATATCCCGGCACTTATCGAGGCTCGCAAGTCTGGCAAGATTGCTGGCTTTGCTCTCGACGTTTACCCCAACGAGCCGGCGAAGAATGGTGAGGGTCTTTTCTCAAATGAGCTTAACCAGTGGGCTTCGGAGCTTACGTCGCTCAGCAATGTGATTCTCACCCCGCACATTGGTGGCTCCACCGAGGAGGCCCAGTCGGCCATCGGCATTGAGGTCGGCTCGGCTCTCACCAAGTTCGTCAACGAGGGTTCGTCCATCGGCTCTGTCAACTTTCCCGAGGTCGATCTGCGCTCTCCAATGCAGGATGAGAGCGGTGTCCGTATCCTCTACGTCCACAAGAACGTCCCTGGTGTCCTGCGCACTGTCAACGAGATCTTCGCCGACCACAACATTACCAAGCAGTTCACGGACTCCGAAGGTGAGATTGCGTACCTGATTGCGGACATTGCTGATGTTTCTCCGTCCCAGATCAAGGATCTGTATGAGAAGCTGGACTCGACTCCCTTCAAGATCCGTGTCCGTGTCCTGTACTAAGCGCTCTCGCAAGAGGGTCCTTGCATTAAAAATATTCTGCTGTCTACTCTTCAACTGGGACAAGCATGAGCGAATTCCACGTTTAACACGCGGACTGTTATGACTAGAAATGATACCTTTTGTTGCTGTAGGTTAGCTGTTGTTCCGTAGTTCAGGCGAATGTAGCGGCTTAAGTTTTGGGGCTGGGGGAGAAACGGCTGCGTACTCTGAACTCGGGCGTTAACTCGTCGGGGCCGCGTAGTTAATTGTGGGGATCAACGTTGGGGTGGTCACAAAATGACTCAAAACCCTCGCCCATGACTCAACAGCTTCACAAAAAGGGTAGGCATGACTCCATTGACGATGCCGAGACACACATCAGCCATGGGACCATACGACGAGCGTAGTGGCTTGGAGGAACAGCTTGACGAATCGTTACGAAGCAGAAAGGATGCTGGTAAGTTCCGTCGTCTGACAGTTTGCGCGGATGACAGCGTGGACTTCTCATCCAACGACTATCTTTCGCTCCGCAAAGATCCGGCGGTGAAACAGGCACTACTGCACGAGGTCGCTGGTGCCCGGTATATCGGAAGCGGCGGCTCGCGTTTACTGGATGGAAACTCTGCCGAATATGAAGATCTCGAGCGGCATTTGGCAAAGTTCCACAACGCGGAAGCGGGCCTTCTTTTCAACTCTGGGTATGATGCCAACACCGCCGTGTTGGGCACCCTTCCTCAAAAGGGCGATGTCATTGTCTATGATGAGCTCGTACATGCGAGCATGCATAACGGGATGAAATTGTCACGGGCAAGCTATAAGATGCCATTCAGACACAACTCGGTGTCGAGCGCTCTTGAACAGGTCCGCGTAGCATCGTCTCGATCGCCTCATATGAACATTTTCGTCGCGATAGAGACGATATATAGTATGGATGGCGACCAGGCCCCACTAAAGGAGCTTATTCGCGAACTGGCACCCATTTCGAGAACTTACCTGATTGTTGACGAGGCTCACTCGACGGGCGTACTAGGAGATCAGGGTCGTGGATTGTGTCAGAGCCTTGGAGTGGAGAGGGACGTGACAATCAGAATCCACACATTCGGCAAAGCGCTTTCCTGTAGCGGAGGTAACTACTCATTGATGCAATATCTCAGCTAAGTTGTGCTAATCTCAGCGGCCGTGCTCGGCTCCGATACTATACGGTCTTATCTTGTCAACTACGCGAGGCCGCTGATATATTCGACTGCCATGAGTTTTCCATCGCTAGCTGCGATTCGTATTTCATACAATGTTCTCCTGTCTGAGAAATACACTGAAGTACGTTGTTTGAACGCTCATTTGTCATTCTGAGTTCTAGTGTTAACGTCAGCTGCATGGCCGGTTGTGGAACCGTATTTATGAAATGCATACCACACTCCGGGCCATAGGCGCCACGCACAGCCATCTGTTTGACTATCCCGTGATCTCGCCGATGTCACCAATTTTTGGTCTCCGCTGCTCTGATCCTAGGGGCCTTGCTCGTCATTTACAGGATAAGGGCTTTGTCGTGAGGGCCATCATGCCTCCCACGGTTCCGAAGGGCTCGGAAAGAGTTCGCATTTGTGTGCACGCTGGGAACCGGTCGGACGATA
The DNA here is from genome assembly GCA_038086965.1 of Tardiomyces depauwii. NCBI lineage: Eukaryota > Fungi > Ascomycota > Dipodascomycetes > Dipodascales > Trichomonascaceae > Tardiomyces > Tardiomyces depauwii. The sequence continues at coordinate 2,620,319 of JAVHZA010000002.1, forward strand.
TCAAAGAGCTCGGTCGAGCAATCGAGCTTTGGGCCCAGGTAGAGGGACCCTCAAGAATCTTACAGCTCTCGTCAAGTAAGCTTTAAAAAAGTATGTATAAAACTCGGCTAGTTAGCGTCCAGAGAAATACTCCAGAACGGCGGCTTCCATTTTGTCGATGTCGGCTTTGGCAGTAGTTTGGCTCGCCATTATGTAAACGACATTGCCCAGAACGCGAACGTGGATGTTCCATCCTATGATCTCAGTAGCATGGGCAAGATGGTTCTTGAGTGATTCCGATGCAACGGAGGTGTAACCAGCTTGAGTATCCTTCAGCGTAACTGCCATCACAGAACCTGCAGAAAACACGCCTTCGACAGCATCGAATGAGGAGAGCTGATGAAGAAACTCCCTGTCCCACATGCTCCAAACACGTCCAGTCTTTGAAGCATCCTTACAGATACTTTCCAGGTAGGTCAATGACTTGAGAGCAACGGCACAGCCGACTGGGTGCGCCGTGTACGAATGACCGTGAAGCAGGGCATCTGCCTTTTTGTCACTGAGAAACACCTTGAAGATCTCCTCACTGGCAAGCGTGGCACATAAAGGTAGGAGGCCGCCAGTAAGCAACTTGGCGTGTACCGAGATGTCAGGTTCGCATGCAAGCAAGCTCGCCGCAGTGTTGTGTCCAAGACGGTAAAGTCCAGTGAACACCTCGTCAAACACGACTGGGAGGCCCTGCCAGTTGGTACCACTCGTGGCGACAGAGTCACTCTCAGCATTCCCAAATAACTGAGGGTTCTCACGGACAACTTCCACAAGAGCGCGCTGGAACAACGGATCAACAGCTTTCATGCCGCCGGCACCAAGCAGTACGGGCTCGAACAGCAACGCCCCGAAGCGAAGGTTCTGTTCTTTCGTAAGTCGCGAGATTTCGCGATACAAAAAGTCTTTGTAGATTGACGCATCCCTTGAGGCATCGTAGATAGAATCAAGCGAGTCGAATGCCAGCTCGTTGAAACCGAGTATCTGGGCCAATTCTCCGTCGGCCACAATCTTCCAGGTCCCCTCGCGAAGCTGAACAACAGGATAATCGAGGTAGCACCCTCTGTTGTTGTACCAATGAATTTTCTCATTGTAAACCGATGGCTCAGACGCATCCATGGCTCCAATTGTATCGCCGTGGTAACTGTTCCTGAGTCCGAGAATGAGTGGAGGAGCGTCAGAAGCGCTCCATCCGTATCTCTTAGCGGACGCAGTAAGTGCCATTTTGATAGCCACTTCAATGCCGGTGCTACCGTTGTCCGAGTAGAATACCCGACCAACCCGCGAGTTGCGCACTGTGTCTAGCAACTTTCGCGCCAAAGACACAGCTGGCTCATGCGCGGTGCCGGCTAGGATTACATGGCCGTATCTGCCAGCGGCGTTGGCCGCAGATAGCGCCAGGTCCGAGTTACCATGGCCGAGTCCCTGAGTCCACCACGAAGCGGAGCCGTCAAACGCTTGTGCCAGCATTGGCTCTGCATCTTTGGAAGAGGTAGCAACTTGGAACTTGTCATTGTAAGCCGAATCAATAGCAACAATATTGCTCTTGTTAATGGCGCTGTGCTGACTGAAGGGGTACCAGAGAAGTTTTTCGGCGCGTTGGGCAAGCGTTGTGACTTGATCCATTCGCTGGGTATGAAACTCGGTAAGACCATGAATAATGAGGGCCGCGGCCGGGGAACTGGCTAGTTCGTCATAGTAAGAACGCATTGACTCGAAGTCGCTAGCTGCATGGACAGCGGGATCGCGTGCGGGCGGCGCCTCGATCGCTTCGACCACTGGGATTTTGTCGGAAAAGTATCCTTTGAGATACTCAAGATTCTTGTACTCGTTGTCGGCGAAGCCAACGACTGCGGCTACGTCATAGCCACGTATGTGCAATGATTCCCAGGCTGAGATAGTAGTAGAGATACCCCCAAGTTTGGAATCGGCGACGAGGATCACGGGCAGTCGCAAAGGTCGGTACAGATCCGCCTGCGGCGTGCCGGAGGGACCAGGCGAGTGCACGCCACCTGCCGTTTCTATCAGTGACCAGTCGGCCTGTTCCTGTGCGTACTCCACTAGTTTGCTGTACACGCCGCTTGTGACCTGGTCGTCGGCTGGTGCGTCGCCGTGGAGAGCAGCGGCAATGTGAGGACTTACTGGTTTGTCGAACTGGTAGAGGCAGTCAGCAACAAGCCCATGGCTCTTCAGATGACTGTTATTAGCCGTTTTTGGTGCTTGTGAAAGTGAATTCAGTACTTACCGGTCGTCAGCTTCGTCGAGGCTCCCAGTCGAGACGGGTTTGAGGTAGCGGACCGCCCCTCTAGCGGCCAATGCGCGAGACAGGGCCGTACTGACGACAGTTTTCCCTACTTCAGTATTGGCGCCGTAAATCATAAAGGCCTTCATCCTCGCCCACAGCGGCGAGCCGACCGAGGTGGCTACAATTCCTCTCATTGCGGGAACTTCTCGGCCTGAACGTTGGAGAAGTGCGGAGTCATGTTGTGACTCAAGTACATCTGTGGGCAAGGGTAGAGCCTGTATCCCGTTTTAACGACGGGTACCAACGCTGCCGAACCCCAACAGCCGGTTTTGGTATTTTGGGGCAGTGATTCTTTTACTTCTAGTACAATGCAATAGATGCAATAGCAGAGTGGGCTTGTTACACGGTATTGCAGCGTCTTGAGCGCACGTCTGATACGTAATCTAATAAGCAGTAGCTCACGATAACGCGGCGAGTTCATGACAGAAGCGCGATTGTTGTTCTGCACTCATACCAGTTTAATTCGTCCAGCATAAGGGCCAGCTTTGGTTGACACAAGCAATACACTTGTAGACGTCGTGCGAGCACGTCCTGAGCTATATGTGCGATTATCTACTTTTATACAGCAAAATGCACGGTGATCCGGCGGTGCATGCCCCGGGCCGTTTCAATGGCCGTAACAGGACGGGGTCAAAGTCAACGACCATGACGAGTTCGCGAGCCACGGCGGCAGCATTGTCGTACCAGCTCGCGATGTGCCCGGGTCACCGCCCTCAGCGAAGCGCCAAGGGCGCGGTGCCGATCCAAGCAGCTGCCCCTGATGACGAGGCCCAATGCAATTTTATGAATGCTGATCGCAAACTTTGATGAAGCCGCCGAGTCAGACGGTCAAAACTTGTAAAGGACGTGTCTGGGGGGGGGGGGGGGTTCAAGTCCTGGCTAGAAGCGAGGCAGCGAGCAGGCGTATGCCATGCATGCCCGTTGTGCGTCGGGAAGAAACGTTTTGCAGGGCTAGAATGCATTGGCAGGCGGATCCAGTGTGATGGTAGCCGACCATGCGCTGTACGGCGGTCCCGAGAGTCTGTCATGGTAGTTTATTTTTAACAAGTTCTGACTCGCCTAAACCGCTATAGTTCCCCGGCCCAGGTGCCCATCGCGTGCCTGGCGTGCAGTGGTGCAGATAAGCAAAGCCAAGCCAAGAGGCAACGTGTAACGTACGCGCTTAAGGCTCTGCACTTCAGCAGCGACGGTCATTGAACATAGGGCACCATGATATGACATGGCGAAGGGACGTCCCGCGAAGCTGCATGCCTGCACAGACACGGGCTCCGCCACTTCTACCACAACAACACGGTAGGTTGCGCTAGCGCGGCCTAGCAGGGTCCTGCCGGCGATCGCGCGGTACCTGGTCTATGCATGGGCTGGGATGTGGCCGACAGGTTCAGAGAGTTGAACTGTCTTGAATCGAATTTTATGGGCTCGTTGTAGTGTCATTGGTGGTGAGATTCTATTTTGACGGCGGAATCGTAGTCGCCTTGAACGCGAGTCTATGCCGCCGTTTGAACTATATGCAACGGTGAAGCGCGCGAAATATCGTGACGGCAGCGGCATGCGTCGGGCCGCCCTGGACACGTGTCGCGCGTGCGCGACGCAGCGGAAGGGACAGACGATAAACACCGCATACCAAGACAGGCAATGCAAAAACCAGAACCGAGCCGAGAGCCTAGTCGAAGCGATTCGCCAAAGGCGGCAACACGGCGGCTTGCCCTGCTGGAATTTGGCTCTTACCCCTTACTTCAATGCCCTTGCCCTATGCTAAAGGCGGATGGGCAGGAGGTGCTGCGAGCGGGGGAGCAGTTTGGGCAGCACGCCCGTTGCAGGCAATTGCGACGACTAGACAGACGGTCGTCCGGTTGAACGTAGTGCGCCATTGAGTTCTGCGGGCCGGCAGATGCTGGGTCTTGTGGCAGGCGCCATTTCTAGCGCAGAGCCTTAGAGCGCGTGCGCCGCTTGGGGAGGGGCTGTTGAGGATTGATTGATGTTGGGCAAGATCGCAACAACATAGTAGAGGCCAAAACAGTGATATAGCGTGCATAGATGCCCGCCTACCATCAGATGTCCTGGTGCCCATCTGTCAGCCGATTTATGCGGACGATCAAGCCCGTCTCGAGGCAGCTCGCGTCGCCCCTATGGCTACCGCTGGAATGCATGGCGCCGCACCTGAGACCAACTTAGGCAAAGATATGCACCAATCTGGTCAAAGATCCGCGGGCCCAGCCCCTGTCGGAACACGCACACACAGAGAGGGCGGTACTGGCGTTCTTTTTCACTTTTCGCCGGACCACCTCGTCACTCAGACCCTCGGACACGATCCGGGGAACTTTCATTCATTTACTGACACTCGTTTTTACAAGGGTCGGACGCAGTTGTTCTGGCGCGGCCGCAAATTGAGGTGGTCTTGAGCGAGGTTTTATTCTTTTTTTTTTTTTGCTCGAGGCTCAGGCGATATCGATCTGGCGGTTTACTAGACGTCGGCCGGCGGAATTCGCGAAAATCGCTTGGCGAAACAGCCTGAAGCACTAAACTCGCTGCCAGGACGAACACCGTGCGAGAGCTCTACGGGTTGGCGGGCTTGTTTTCTTGCTGGCGATCACAATCACAATGCACATACCAACAAGGACGATCGACCTTGTGGCCGAGGCCGTCGACATAGTGCGACGGGCTGCGAGCTCGGCATCCAGTGCAAACGACTCATGTCCCTCGTACGACAAGGCACCGCGATGCCAGACGTCGCAGAATATGGAACAGCCTCTGATCATTGGGCTGTGCGTAGGCATTCCAGTTGGACTCGCTGCACTTGTTTTGGGGATTCTGCAGATTAAACACATGAAGCGCATGAAGGCAGAGGAGGAGGCTGCCAAGAGTCTGGACGTGGACGCCGACGACGACTATGAGAATATGGCCGGTGGGGCTGGCGAAGGGGCCAGAGGACCTGGCAACGGACTCGGGTACGGTGAAAAGGGCCAGGACCCGCTGTCTGAGGACGGCCGCGTGCGCCGGTCGTTTGAGACTGGCACTACAACCGACCCATTCCACCCGGGCGCGGCGCCGCGACGGCCCGTGTCGTTTCTACAGCCGATGCACTTTAACGCGAGCACAACGTCGCTAGAGGAGTACTCGCGGTCTGTGCACTCGATGGGTGAGAATAAGGCGTACCCGAGCAGCAACTCTGTGCACTCGTTCCAACCGAGCGGGGCAGGACGGCGGTCTCCGTACACGCCGTCCATGTACAGCGGCGTGCCGGGCCCGGGCAGCGTTTTCTCGAGCAGGAGCAGCGTGGCCATGAGCGCTGTTAGCGAGGCCGGGCCGGCGCCCGGCATTGCTGGCAGTCGCGGTGGCCCGCCTGCGATTCCCAAGAAGGTGCGTCCGCCGTTTGCGCCTCCGGCGGAGCAAAACGCGGACGCGGCGGCGTCGCCAACAGAGGACTCGACGCTGGGAGGCACTGAGAACGACGATAGCGAGCGCGAGCGCGACTCGGGCGTGTCGAGTTCGACCGCCGGCGGGAGCGAGCCACTGGCGGCGACATGGGAGGACAAGCAAAGGGCGGCAGCTTCGCTGCCAACGGCGACGAGGACCGCGACGCCGACCGAGGCGGCCCCCCCCAACCGCGCGTCCGTCGTGTCCAGCGATGGCACAGCGCCTGACCGGCGCGTGCGCATCGACTCGCGCGTCCAGAGCATTATCGACGACGAGAGCCTGCACACGGCCCCGGAGAGCACGCACAGCAGCGGCGAGTTCCAGTTCGACGAGTATGAGCAGGAATACGGCCGGGGCGACGTGCGGCCCGCGAGCCAGTTGTCGCGGTTCTCGTATAACGCTGGCAGCGAGGCGGTCGCCGTGGGAGGAGCAGCTCCCGGCGCTGCGGGACCCGCGACCATTACCAATTCGGATGCCACTCCTGCCGCCGAGCTTGGCCGCAGCGAGACCAAGCATTTTGAGCGCGTCAAGTCAATCTACCGCGAGTATGGCCTGCCACCGGACCCCAAGACGCCCGAGGTGCCCCAGGAGGAGCGCGTGCCCGACGCAGACGCGTTGCAGCGCCGCCTCGAGCCGCCTGCCATGGACGACCGTCCCGTGCGTTCGCCGTTCCTCGACGAACACGAGGTGCACACAGGCGGCGATTACAGCCATGACAGTCGACAGGACCACGGCCAGGATCACCAGGATCACCAGGACCAGGGCGCTCAAGCCTCCCGAGACTACCAGGTGTACGACAACAGCCGGGACGGTTACAGCTACGACACCCCCACTCAAACTCAAAACGGTATGCGCCGCACAAATAAAAAAAGCTCAGGCAGGTCAACCCACTAACTCCAGCATACAGTAGAGACATGGAACCGGCGTACGACGAGCTCGATGCGGCGCAGTACCCCATGCGTGCCCCCGCCCGCCCGCTCGCTGATACTGACAGCTACTACAGTGAGTACTCGGAGCCGGCCGACGCCAGCTACGACGCCACTGGCCACCAGTATGCGCCCCAGCCGCTGCCTCACCAGGTGTTGCCGCCGCCTCAGCAATCGCAGGCAGCCGTTCAGCGCCAGGCGGGCCACCGGCCGCCCAACTTGCACCTCCAAGACCTGCCAGGAGTTCCAATGGCGGGTGCCGCGCAGGCGTCCCCCCTATCGCCGCCGCCGGCCCGCCCTGTCCCGCCGCTACCGGAGCTCGCCAAGCTTCCGACTCCGCACCAGATGGGCGACACCGACAGCACTCTGATGTTCGCGCCGAACAAGCGTCGGCGTCCCAAGCGTGTCGTTGCGTCTTACGTCGACCCTGCGGGCCAGCCCGGCAGCTACAACGGAACTGCTGGCGGTGCTCTGCCGACCCCGTCGGCACTGCGCGATTCCATCACGCTGTCGTCGCTCGACTTCGCCCCCCCTCGCAAGTACGGCTCTAACCCCTCGAGCCGCTCAAACACCATGAACACCATCTCGTCGCCGCCTGGCACCCCGGCCGTCGCATCGTCGCCGGGTTCGCCGGGCCCTGCCGGCAGCTCACCGCGCGGCCGCCCGTCGTCGAAGCTCGTGCCCGACGCCGATGACAAGGACCTGCTGCGACCCCAGATGTCTATCCGCTGATTTTATGCATTAATGTTCTATATACCCATGCGGGGCTCAATTACAGCCCTGCCAATTTAAACCGTTAATCGACCATCTAGGAGTTTAGGGATCTTGTTCTGCCGGGGACTCTTCCCCAGAGCCTAGCAGCTGCTTTAGTTGACGAAGTCCGATAGACGTAGTATCAGGGCGCCCAACCTGATACCAAGGAGTATCTGACAGAGTCCGACAAAGCATTCTCTAACCCCCGAGGCGGGACAGACAAGGCTACGCGGAGCAACTTGTATTTGTATCCTCCTCAGATGGCCGGGCCGCGCGAACAACGACTAAACTGTTAAACCGATAAGACCAAAACGGCAGCCGTCGCGGCCCCTTGCCCAACGACGGTACGGCGCGCGGCCCGCATTGTGCTGAGCACACGGGATTCGCAGGGCTAGGGCCTGAACACAGTGGCTTCCCACCACATCGCCCCCGTTCCCGTTGCGTTGGGAATACCGTCTAAACCGGTGTTTCTCTTCCCACGACCAAGACAAACCCAAAACATCACCGACCACACACGTCCGAAATCCCCCCCAGCTCCTTCCTCGCCTCAGCAATGGAAGGCATCCTGGACTTTTCGCGTGACCTCGATCTCGACGTCCTCGACAGGGTCGTCGATGTGTTCTATGGCGGCAAGGGAACTACCTCTGAGGTATGTGATCCCGCGAAAACTGTTTGTTGCCGGCTTAGACTGCACCGCTCGCCGCTTTGAAATTCTTCAATGCCCGTATACTAACTCACAGCGCAAGGAAGCAGAGGTTGTCTTGAAGCAGGTAGGTTTAATGCACAGTTTTTTTGTCTGTTTGTCGCGGTGCCGTTTGCTTTATTCGCATTTTCTGCAATTTGGTTCCATGCGATTTCCACGACTGGCTTTGTCTCTGGTGCGCAATGGCGCGCGCCACCACGCCAAAAAAGTGGTCACATATGCTAACAGTAGTTTCAGGAGCACCCCGATGCGTGGACGCGCGCAGACAAGATTCTGCAAAATGCCAAGAACCCGCACTCGAAATGTGAGTCTGCCATTCAATGCTCTTCATCTTATCTTCCTAATTCAAATGCTAATACGCAGTCCTCGCGCTATCTGTGCTCGATAAACTCATCACAACACGATGGAAGGCTCTGCCGGTCGAGCAGCGACAGGGCATCCGCAACTTCGTCGTCAGCATGTGCCTCGACTGGAGCAACGACGATGAAACGTTCCGCACCCAAAAGCCGCTCATCAACAAGGCCAACCTGACGCTCGTGCAGATCCTCAAGCAGGAGTGGCCGCAAAACTGGCCGACGTTCATCCCGGAGATCGTCGCTGCCAGCAGGGGCGGTTTCAATATCTGCGAGAACAACATGACCATCCTCAAGCTTCTGTCTGAGGAGGTCTTTGACTTCTCAGCAGAGCAAATGACCCAGGCAAAGGCCAAGGCCCTCAAGCAGCAAATGTGCAGCGAGTTCTCGGAGATCTACAAGCTGTGCTACGAGGTGCTCGACAAGGCCAACCGCCAGTCGCTCATCACTGCCACCCTCCAGAGCTTGCTGCGCTACCTGAGCTGGATCCCGCTCCCGTTCATCTTTGAGACGCCGCTCATCCAGCTGCTCGTCTCAAAGTACCTGTACCCACCCGAGTACCGCAACGTCACGCTCAAGTGCCTTACCGAGATCGCCGGCCTGCAGGCGTCGCAATACGACAAGCAGTTTTACGATATGTTTCTGGCGTCGGTCGAGACCATCAACAAAATCGTGCCAGTGTTCACCGAGCTGCGCCAGGCCTACGAGACCGCAAACTCACGAGACCAGGATTTCATCCAGAACTTCTCGCTCTACCTGTCGATCTTCCTCAGCAACCACCTGAGCATCGTCGAGAACCAGGAGAACAAGGACCTACTCATCAACGCGCATCTCTATCTGATCAAAATCTCGCAGATCGACGAGCGCGAGATATTCAAGGGCTGCCTCGACTACTGGTCGCGGCTCGTGCTTGAGCTGTACGAGGAGATCCAGCAGATCCCCATTTCTGACCTGAACCCGCTCCTCAACCGCAACTTTTCGACCAATTTCAGCTCCGGCGGCGCCGCCAATCCCGAGCTGCTGGCAAACTACCCCCTCCGCAAACACACGTATGCTGGCATACTGAGCAGTCTGCGCACCGTCATGATAGAGAAGATGGTGCGCCCCGAGGAGGTTCTCATTGTCGAGAACGACGAGGGCGAGATCGTGCGCGAGTTCGTCAAGGAGAGCGACACCATCACCCTTTACAAGAGCATGCGCGAGGTCCTCGTGTATCTGACTCATCTCGACGTGGTCGACACAAAGCAGATCATGACCAACAAGCTCGCCAAACAGATCGACGGCAGCGAGTGGTCATGGAACAACCTCAACACTCTGTGTTGGGCCATTGGCTCTATCTCGGGCGCCATGAACGAGGAGATGGAGAAGCAGTTTCTGGTGCACGTCATCAAGGAGCTGCTCGGCCTGACCGAGATGAAGAAGGGCAAGGACAACAAGGCCGTCGTGGCGTCCAACATCATGTACATTGTCGGCCAGTACCCAAGGTTCCTCAAGGCGCACTGGAGGTTTCTCAAGACGGTCGTCAACAAGCTGTTTGAGTTTATGCACGAGACCCACGAGGGTGTGCAGGACATGGCTTGCGACACGTTTATCAAGATCGCCCAAAAGTGCCGCCGTCACTTTGTCGCCCAGCAGCAGGGCGAGTCCGAGCCGTTTATTGAGGACATCATCCAGAATCTTGACCGCACTACCGCCGACCTCCAGGCGCACCAGGTCCACACCTTTTATGAGGCGTGCGGCTACATCCTGGCGGCGCAGCCTAACGTGCAGGTCCGCGACCGCCTGCTGGAGAACCTGATGCGCATGCCCAACCAGACGTGGGCAAGCATCATTGAGCAGTACGGCCGCGACCCCACGATCCTCGGCAACCCGGACACCATCAAGATCGTTGTCAACATTATCAAGACCAATGTGTCTGTATGCACGTCGCTGGGACCTGGCTTCTACTCGCAACTGGGTCGCATCTTCATGGACATGATGAGCCTATACAAGGCCGTCAGCGCCCAGATGGTCAATGATCAGAAAGACAACCCCATCTTTGCGCAGTCGCACAAGTCGCGCATCCTGCGCAGCATCAAGAAGGAGATCCTGCGTCTGGTCGAGACCTATGTGTCGCGCGCCGAGGAGCTCGACCCCATTACTCGCGATGTTGCGCCGCCGTTGCTGGCGACCATCCTCGAAGACTACCGTCTTGCGCCGCCCAACTCTCGTGAGGCAGAGGTCCTGGCGTGTGTCAGCACGCTTGTCAACAGGGTCGGCCACCTGATTCCCGAGATGGTCATCAGCATTTTGGAGAATGTGTTTGAGAGCACTCTGGACGTTATCTCACAGTCCATGACTGACTACCCGGAGTTCCGCGTCGAGTTCTTCAAGCTGCTGCGAACCATCAACCTCAGCAGCTTCCCTGCCCTGCTGTCGCTTCCGCAGGAGATCTTCACCAAAACTATTGACGCTTGCCTGTGGGCCGCCAAGCACGATAACCGCGAGGTCGAGTCTTCGGGTCTCAGCCTGACGCTCGAGATCGTCACCAACGTGGCCAACACTAACGAGCCTAGCGTGATTGACAAATTCTTCAGCATGTACTTCAAGCCTATCATCGGTGACACATTCTTTGTGCTGACAGATGCCGACCACCGGGCCGGGTTCAAGACGCAGTCGCAGATTCTTGCCAAGATTATCGAGCTGGTCGAGTCCAACAAAATCACATCGCCGTTGTATGCCGAGGGCGAGGCGCCGGCTGGCACGACAAACTCGCAGTACGTCCACCAGTACCTGGTTGCGTCGCTGATGAAGGCGTTTCCGCATCTTCAGGAAGTGCAGGTGACGTCCTTTGTACAGGCGCTGTTTACGCAGCACAAGGATCCAGTCAAGTTCAAGCTCACTCTGCGCGACTTCCTTGTGCAGATCAAGGAGTTTGGCGGCGAGTCGACAGACTACCTGTTTGCTGAGGAACGCGAGACGGAGCTGCAAGAGCACCAGCGCCAGGAGCGCGAGCGCGCCAAGAAGGTGGGCGGCCTTATCAAGCCGTCGGAAATGGAGGAGGACGCCTAAAGCGCGCGCCAGATACTGCCCGTTTGAGTCGTCTCCATTCACTCGATTGCATTTCGACAGAAATATCCGCCCCAGTCGTTTTACGGGTCCAGACGGGTGGCGGCCGACACTATGTAAAATCGTTAGAGGCCTATAAGTAATAGCTGTGGCAGACGTGTCGTGGATGTGTCGTGGGGATAGTCAAAAGGTCATGCATAACTATGTACAAAAGTATCTTAAGCAGAGGCGCTGGCAATACCCTCGGCGTAAGTGGTCGTAATGGGGTCGATGCCCGCAGCGTGGGCCGGCGGCCACACAATACCCTCGTGCCGCGGGCTCCTCACAGCGTCGGTGATCTTGACGGTGCGGCCGTCGGGGCCGCCAACATGGCCCTTGACGACAAGAATACCCTTTTCCCGGTCAACTTTGAGAACCTCGGCGTTCTGCACAGTGCGGTACTGGAAGCCCATGTGGCCAGCCATCTTCTTGCCCGGGAACACACGGCCCGGGTCCTGGTTCTGGCCCGTGGAGCCAGCATGCCGGGTGGTCTTGGAGTTACCGTGAGTCGACGGCTGCGTCGAGAATCCGTACCGCTTGATCACACCCTGGAATCCTTTTCCCTTGGTCTTGGATTTGAGGTCCACAAGCTGGCCCACCGCGAAGTGGTCAGCGTACAGTGGCGTGCCGAGCGGCACTAGACCGCTGGCATCCTTGACCTGGAACTGCCACAGGTCCGACTTAGGCGCCACCTGGGCACGCGAGAAGTGGCCCAGCATCTGGCGCGTGACATTCTTGTAAGACTTGTCGGAGCAGCCGAGCTGGACAGCGTAGTATCCGTGCTTCTCCTTCCACTTGACGTCGGTAACCTGGACCCGGTCGATCTCGAGGACCGTGGCAGGGAAGGCGTTTCCGGCATCGTCGTACCAAGTGATCATACCGCGCTTAATACCCACAAGGCCGGGCCGCTCGCGCAGTTGCCGGCGGGCATGCCGGCCCTCTGGGCCCTCGTAGAGCGAAGGCTCGCTCGACGGGTAAGTATTAACGACGGAGTTGGCGACGAGCTGGGCCGCGCCGCGGCGAGCGTTGTACATGGCCTGCCAAGCAATGGCCGAGCCGAGCCGCCGCGTCGCCGGCAGCATTCTGGCGAGCATTTTGTTTTTCGACGGGCTTGTGTTGCAGAAAACGCTCGGTCTCGGACCTTCCTGCGTCGTGTGTGTCAAAAAATGAAAGCCTAATCCCACAAGCTGGCGGAACTTCGCAGTTGCTAGGCAACAAAGACAGTTCGCTGGAACCAATATTGGACAGTATTGGTCACACAAGAACATGCATCAGCCGGTTCGCAAAATGATCTCACGGGGCCCGCGCTAAGGCACTCAATCTTGCACAACTCTTGACTTGCAATGCTGCGACTGAGCCCGTTGCGAACACAGCTACTTACACGTATGACCGCGCGGTCTCTGGGCCGCTACATGGCCACGACGGGTGCCGCGTCCGAGTGGCCCAGCGCTGAGAAGCCGCGCGAGCGTCGTCAGGCGTCAGTTGACGTTGAACTGCCAGACCCATTCAAGGACCGCAAGAAGCACCGCAGAGGGTTCGTCCTCTTTTGTCTCGCGATGGCCGGCTCCATGTTTGGCATCATCAAATACGAGGACGCCAACTCACCCGTCGTGTCGTCAACGCTCTACACTCTGCGACGAAGCACAGTTGCTCAAGACGTCCTGGGCCAGAACATCACCTTTGCCAGCGTTATGCCGTGGATCTCGGGCACCATTGGCGCAGGCGTTGGTGTTGTCAACTTCAGCTACCGTGTCAAGGGCGACAAGGCGCAGGGCGTGGTTCATTTTGACGCCCGGCGAGACCCGAAGCTACACCGATTCGTTGTCCGGGACTGGTCTATCACGCCGGACGGAGGCGAGACCGTCTCACTCATGAACGAGGACTACCACCCCATGGTCCCTGGTCCCAAGGACCAGCCTGGCCGCCGGCTCGCCAAATACAACCACTGATCCCACACCTCCCGCATCACGTCGCATTTCCCGCCGCTGCCGCCATCTTGTGTACATAGTTATGATAAATCCACAAAAAGATAATTTACGACATGCCCATGAACGCTGTTTTGTGTAATATATTTCCGTCTGTTTACAAGTCTCTGTCCCCGCTGGGCCCCCTCCCGGTACTTCGGATACCACTTCGGATTCAGTCGTAATGCATATGTACAGGATAGACCTAACCAGACTATTTGATCTTGCGCTGCTTGAGCTTGATGGTCTCGTTATCAATGAAGATGCCCTTGCCTTTGTAGGGCTCCGGAGGACGAAACGAGCGAATCCGCGCCGCAAGCTGCCGAATCTGCTGCTTGTCCTTGCCTTCAATGATCAGGCGATGCGGGACCGGAACCTGGACCTTGACGCCGTCAGGAATGTCCACGTTCTGCGGCACGCAGAAGCCAACACGGAGAGACAGGTACTCGCTGCCGTCAGGCTTCTTCTCCAGCATAGCTCGGAATCCGGTTCCAACAAATTTGACCATGCAGAGGTGGCCCTCACTCACGCCGAGAATACCGTTGTTAATGAGCGAACGAGTGGTGCCCCACATGGACCTGTGGTGCTTCTTGGCAGGATCCTCGACCGAAATCACAACTTTGCCGGCCTGGCTCTGGTCGATCTTGACGAAGTTGGCAAGGTCAACTGTCACCTCACCAAGCGGGCCGCTAATAGACGCCTCCTGTGTAAGGAAAATCTTAGGCTTGCCTCCGCGTTTGCTCTCGACATCCATCCTGAGTCGCGTTACCTCGTCGATCTGCTTATCTCTGATGGAAACATTGACGCCCTCGGGAATGCTGATGGGCATCGACCCAATATTCGATAGCACTGCACGGGTGGTGCTCAAAGAGCAAGCACCCGTAGACAGCCGCAGCCCAGCGGCCCGTCGCAGTCCAAGCATGGATGGTTTTTTGGTTTTTAGTTTCGAGTTTCGAGGGAATCACCAATGCCGGGCTTCAATTAGCATGCCAAATTTCTAGGTCCTAACCCTAATACTCAGTACTCGCCCGGTTCGTCTACAGCGGTGAATCGCTGGCCGCCGTGAGCTGCTTCAACGGTGGTTACCATGCTGGTTCGGCATCGAAAGCCAACGCGATTATAGCCTTCTAGCTCTACCCGCAAGTTCCGTCGTTTATATGTGCCTGCTACGATATGTGACCTACACATGGATTCAAAATACATATTAGGGCAAGGGACGCGCTATCGTCTCTTATCGCCTGAAATTTCTTGACAGGAGCCTGCCAAACCAGTCGGAATCAACAAAGGGCCTGCTCAAAGATGGTTCGCAAGCTCAAGCATCATGAGCAAAAGCTGCTCAAGAAGGTCGACTTCCTCGACGTACGTAACGCTCGTTTTTCAAGGCCGAGACGCTCAGGCTAACACACAGTGGAAAGAAGACCAGGGTCACCGCGATTCGCAGGTGATGCGCATGTATCACGTTCAAAACAGAGAGGACTACGTCAAGTACAACAAGATTTGTGGACAGATTCGCCAGCTCGCAAACAAACTGTCACAACTGCACCCGCACGATCCTGTGCGACTGAAGCACGAGGAGATGCTGCTTGAGAAATTGTATAACATGGGAGTGCTGCCGCCGACCGGCAAACCCAAGGTATCCGACTTGGAGAACAAGATCACAGTTGCTGCTTTCTGCAGGAGGAGATTACCGGTCGTGATGTGCCGGCTCAAGATGGCGCCCACGGTGTCTGAAGCCACCAAGTTTGTTGAGCAGGGCCACGTTCGAGTTGGTCCTGAACTTGTCAATGATCCCGCATTCCTTGTTACCCGCAACATGGAGGACTTTGTCACTTGGGTCGACTCGTCCAAGATCAAGCGGACAATTCTCAAGTATCGTAACGAGATTGACGATTTCGACCTTATGTAAGGCAGCTGCCATTGTTGTGCAACTCCAGTCGCGCATGCATCTATGAATATTTATTTGAATTAATTCATGAGTCAAAACGCTGCCGTTTCTTGGTTAAAGTACGACAGCCACATTTCGTTGTCGATATCGGCGGAAAGTAATGCTTCCAGGTCTTCGAATCCCGCCACCGACCCCTCGCTTCCGCTAGGAAAGTCTCCGCTGAACATATTCTCCGATGGATTGTGGAGATAGTCAACATCGGACATCCTGAAAGCGCCATCTAGCGGGCGCTCTTGCGTTGCTGATGCTGCAGCCGTTTCAGGAATGAAAGAAGGAGCGGCCTCTTGCGGCTGCGGTTCGGGGGATGGCGCCAGAGATGCCGGCTCGGCGGAGATCAGGGCTTTGATCAGGGTGCGGAGCTGCCTTGCTAGAACCTCCGCAGGATGATGACGGCCCCTGCCGACGCCGAACGAACGGCTCACCTGAGAGAAGCACCAGATAACACGCTTGACAAGTGTGAAAATGCGCCGACGTTCGCGCGATGCAACTGCTCCGGAGAACACGGCCTTGATCAGCGACACAGCTGCATATGAGAAGAAGCCATAGTACCTGGTGGGCAAAAACGCGAGCACCCCGCCCGGATACAGGTCGTCAATGCAGATCTTGAGAAGCTCAATCGCCGAGTTGATAGACTCGAAAATGAACTTGGCATCGGGCGACCCAGCGAGGCCCCGTGGGAATATTTTCCCAGGCATGTTGCCGCCTGCTGTTGACCGTTGTCGGCCGTTCCTTCCGTTCTCATTCCCGTTGTGACCAAACTGCCTTTCCCCGGCAGCTGTTGATGACCGGGAGTTGCCGCTCGAACCGTACCCGCTGCCGCCACCCTGGCTCTTGATGGTCGCTCGGTGAATGTGTGCTTGGAACGCAAACGAATAGGCATAGAGCTTTGCGTAGTGGAACGTGACCCAAACTGTTTCATTTAGAGGGAAAATGCCCCATCGCTTTGAGTTCCAGTCGAGCTCGAACGCCGCAAACGTGCGCGTGAACTCATCCAGCATTCGGTAGTAGCCTCCTACTTGTACAAGCGCGATGGTGCGGTCGCGCGTGGGGTAGAGGGTGTCGTGGATGTTGGTGAGGATCTGAGCTAGCTCGGCATACGCCTGCACTAGAAGAGCATAGTCCTCATTCTTGACCCTGTTCCAGTCCAATCCGGGCCACGAATTCTCGGATATGCTTGCGTCGAGCGTCTTGGATATTATTCCCTCGCAGCGGGCGTTTTCCGGAACCAGACTAGGAAAGTTAACGCGCGAATCGTACGATTCATTAACATCTGGGTTCTGGAAGCACAAACCAGGACCGCGACTCCAAAACGCTTTGCCGACGCGGATAGACGCATGGCGGTCATGCGTGTAGCAAAATGTCCACGCAAGCCTATCCCGCTGTGTCTCAGCATCGCTCACCTCTGACGGACTGAGAAGCGTCTTTTGGTCCAACCCCAAGTAGTAGCCTATACGGATTGCCAGACCGATCATATTCCACGTCATTCGCAGCTCCTCACGGTGCGAAGACCCAGCTCCGTCCGAAGATCTGGGCGCATTCTCTGCCAGTAGTAGAAGTGCCTCAACGTCGCCCACTGTGGCTTTCGTGACGCCAAATGTTAACTTCATAATATCATTCTGCATGGACCGCCATGCAGCATCGTGGACCTGTGGCATTTCAAACCTCGACGCCACCACTACCATAGCTGTAAGCAGCAGCGGATCTTGCTGAACTAGAGCGGCCAGCTTGTGGTCGTTGTGAGGGATCCGCTGTCGCACTATTATCGGAGCATACATGTGATGTCGGGCAAAGTACATGGTGACAAGGCGCCGCAGCTTCTCGACAGACACAATGCCGTCGCGAACAAGCGGGAATGCCTCGATTAGCTGCATTGACGTTGCTGAGGATCCCGCACTGGGGTTGCTTATCACCGTGCTCCCAGATCTGTGGGATGCCGGCGTATCGGCAACTTGCGCGACTTCTGCATGACGCTCCGACGCGCGCGAGAGCAGGTCGAGCGCATCACAGGCATTTCGAATACTCGCTGAAGCGATCAGGCCCCTGTTTTCTTGAACACGGTCGTCTTCGCCAGCGGAGTCGTCTTCGACCTCCTCCAGTTTGTCGTATTCGGCGTTGACATCTGCCTCATCGACCCGTGGCGACCAGTCACCGCCATCCTTGCCATCTTCTTCCTTGATTTTTCTCCGTCGTATTCCCTTCTCGATATTCCTGCGACCGCCCCTTCTGCTAGGAACAAATACGCAGTCTTTGCCCTCTCTACAGCACCGGATGCACGGCGGCTTAGCCTTCAGCGTTACAAACTCACACTTCGCCTAGTGTTAGCGGCCGCAAAAAAGGTTCTAGGTATGCGTCTGATTGAAAGCGCAGGACACCGACCATGGCAATCGTCTGACCGGTGGAGACGAAGACTGCTTACCTTGCGCGCACGGCAGTTGAGACACGCTCGATACGCACGGCGGGTCTTGTGAAACTGAGCAGCCTCTTCGGGCGTGATGCCCTCTGGGCCCATGAGGTCCAGCTCCAGCACGAGCTGCTGGGACAGTGGCGACGTACTGCTCATAAAGAATAGTGCCAGAGGATCATTAGAAGCATAAGGCTATTACAAATGAAGTCCGAACTCCATGATTTTTTTCCCCGCGCTCGTCGCGAGGGACCGGGCAAGGGCGCGCCCCGCATGGGATGGCCGTGAATACTTTCCCTTTTGGGTAGTAAGCCGGCATTTGCCGGGGCCACAGCGGCTCCCCCCACTTTTCCCCACTCAGCTGTGCTCGAGCTAGCTCGCCTCTTTGGCTGCTGATAGCGCATATAGGAAGACAGAAGTGGACGGATGACGGTAGTTGCGGTTCAAACGTGTGGTACAGCCACGGGAAGTGACAGTTACTAGTAGCACATCTGCTCACTTTATCGAGAGTGCGGTCGACCTCGTGTGCTGTGGTCGTTGGGACCGTCCGCTGGAGGGTCCGCGTGGCTCGCGATCTCGGATTCAACGACAGCACTGGGCCTGTAACATTGAGCGCGGCAGTGTGCGTGGCTGTGAGACTAGAGATAGTGCATAGGATATATGCATGCATAGTTCTAGCCAGCATTGAATCGTAATCAGTATGGCCCTCCTGCGACGTTCCGCCCCGGGCGCAGCATCCATCGATCACAATGGGCCCGGCCGCCAGTGAGAGCGCTGCGACCGAGCCTGATTGGGGAGCTATACCAAGCGGTGATAGTGAGGCTAACAGCCCGAAATTCGCCAACGCCGGTAGCAGCGCCATTGATGACGACGACAGCGATGTGCAATTTGACATGTCCACACCGCCAAGGGGAACAGCGCAGAGACGGCTTTCGAGGACTCGACGGCCGTCTCTGTTTACGGCATATGATGACTTTACGGCGATAGATTGGAGGAGGGAGAATTTGCATGAGATGGATAGGCAGAAGAAGCTGAAGGGCGCGTGGGCTCGCGTATGGGATACAGCACAGGTATGGGTAGCGTTGACGTTGACTGGAATTATGGTGGGTGTACTGGCAGCCGGAATTGATATAGCAGCACAATGGCTAAGTTCGATAAAGCTTGGCCACTGTTCTGCTGGTTTCTATCTTTCTCAGAGTTTCTGCTGCTGGGGCCACACCTCGGGCACGGAGTGCACCGACTGGATCCCTTGGGGCGGCAGTAGCGTGGGAGGGTACATTGGAGCATACGCGATATATATAGCGCTCACAGTCGCGTTTGCCGCCTCTGCGAGCCTGCTCATTGTACAGTTTGCCCCCTATGCTCGGTTGTCTGGGGTCGCCGAGATCAAGACAGTGCTAGGAGGCTTCGTCATCAAAGGATTCCTCGGCGCAAAGACACTGGTCTTCAAGTCAATTGGTCTGTGCCTCGTTGTGGGTGCGGGCCTCTGGGCCGGCAAAGAGGGACCGCTTGTGCATGTGGCTGTGTGCTGCTCAAATGTCATAATGGGCCAGTTTTCTGGCCTGCGGTATCGCGAGGCTAAGAAACGCGAAATTTTTGCTGCAGCATCCGCCGCCGGTATCACTGTCGCGTTCGGCGCTCCGATTGGCGGCGTGGTTTTCGCACTTGAAGCCATGGCGTACTACCCAAGCTCCCGCACAATGTGGCAAGCCTTTGTTTGCGCGATGGCGGCTTCCGTGACCCTCGAGTCCATTAACCCGTTCAGGACGGGACAGATTGTATTGTTTCAGGTCGTGTATGACCGCAATTGGCACAAGTTTGAGCTTCTTCCGTTTGCGCTGCTAGGCGTAATTGGCGGACTCCTAGGAACGGCAATTATTCGCCTGAATCGTTTTTTTGCCTGCTGGCGCAAATTGAGCCCGTTTGCATCACGTCACCAGCTTCTCGAAGTGGTGCTAGTGGCAGCTGTCACGGGTATTATTTCATTCCCGGACATCTATCTGCGTCTGCCGTTCTCGGTGCTGCTCTCTCATCTATTCCAAGAATGCACAGCGTCGAGCGTGAGCGGCCTGTGTGACGTTGATCATTGGTTTGCGACCTTCTCATTGCTCGTCTTTGCAGGACTCATTGGCGTGATTTCCAGCTCTTACACGTTCGGCATCAACATTCCAGCTGGGATGTTAATGCCGTCGGTCGTCACTGGCGCTCTCATTGGCCGAGGCGTCGGCTCTGCAATGCAGGCGTGGCAAGAAAACCACCCGGCGTTCGGCTTGTTTTCGTCCTGTGCTCCAGAAGGTGTATGTGTCACGCCCGGAGTGTATGCTTTGGTCGGTGCCGCCTCGATGCTGACAGGCGTAACGCGCCTCACAGTCTCGTGCGTCGTGATTATGTTTGAACTCACTGGCGCCCTCAACTATGTGCTGCCTATCATGGCCGGAGTAATGCTGTCCAAGTGGGTTGCGGACTCGCTTGGGCGTCAAGGCTTCTATGAAATGTGGATCGAGCTGCAGGACTACCCATTGATTCCGCGCACGTCTCAAACGGTTGTTCCCGAACTGACCGCGCAAGATGTCATGACCCCTGCTGAATCAGTGCCCATTTTACACGCACGGGGCCATGCCACGACAGAGCTCTCTCGCATTGTTGAGACCAGCGACGTCTCTGGATTCCCTATTGTGTCAGGCAGTGCACCTGGAAGCGAAGGTTTCCTGAATTCCGCGAAGCAGTCGCATGGCGACCGGAATGGGTCAGATGGCGAAATCCTGGGGTATATCACGCGCCAAGACCTCAAGCAGGCTTTGGAGCTTTCGAAACCTACGAGTGGTGACGAACCTTGTCTACTGACGCCATCGCTTCCAGGCGAGCGGGGAGTGGACTTGTCTGAGTATCTCGAGATACCACAGACGATGTCGGTGAAAACTCCGCTATTGGTGGTCGCCAAGACAATGCAGACTCTCGGTCTCAGCTACTGCTTGTTTGCCGAACGTGGCCAATTTCGGGGATTAATGACGATTAAAGACATGTGGTATTGCCTTCGGTCCACGAAATATCGTTACGCTGAATCTGTTAGCTCTGGAGACGCCTTGGCGGCCTCTGAGGAAACGAGTTCCCGGGCCGGATTGCTGTCTAGGGACTGAAGGCGGGTCCGCATCGTAAATTTGCAAAATCTAGCATCAATCTCATAATATCATTACAGTACTGTGCCTTCTATATATACATAATGGTCGTACATGCAAAATGCTAGTTCCAGCGGCACTTTGACCACAACGCATTGAACGACTTTATCATCGTGTCGGGAGAGGTCCCGCAGTGCATCCAGGCTCGTTGTAGCAGGCCGCCTACATCAGCTGGCTCTGTTGGCGAAGACAAAATACGAATGCAGTTCAGAGCTTCATCGCTGATCACCGACCGAGGAACTACAGCGCCTCTTTGATGCAAGTCGCTTAACAGACGAATAAAAAGCCAGGGCTTATTGGGCTTCTTAATGGACCCAAGCTGAACAAGCTGTCGATAAACAGAGTCCAGCGGGCGCTCATTTGAGACGGGCGTAGTACTTTCCAAAGCTGAGTTATCCACGAAGGACTTGCTGAATATTAAGATCACCTCTCTGCACTCGAGAAGCGACAGACTGGACCCGGCCAACGAATCTAATATCGATCCCAATATTCCGGGTTTCAACCGCAATCTGTCCGCTGATATATCCCGTAGCCGCGCCACTAACAGGTCGGCAGTGAAACGGTTACGGTACCGACTCGAGAGGCCGAAATGAATCAAAGCAAATGCATATTGCGTAAGCGCGGAATCGGGCACCGGCGCTTGCTTATCTAAGGTTAGCGTGAACAAAGAGGCTACGGTGCATAGACCGTACTCACCTGTCATGCTGCTCAGAACTTGGTAGACGTGATCGGCCAAGTCGAGTTCTCCAGCCCTGGAGCAAGCGACAAGGATTGATACAAGATGGTTCTGCTCGAGCTCATTTTCGCGCCCAAGCGCGTAGTTTTCATATACTGTGACAATTTCATCGTGGCGTTGTGACTTGGTTAAGCCCGAAATGGCTGCAGTTACCCACAAAGCCGGTACCTCTTTTCGTGCTCCTCGAAAGCGTGCCAAGAACTTTTCATGCAGCGTACCAATGACTTTGTTGATGGGGATACCAGACATGAAAGCAAGCCTGTTTATAGCGCCAGAAAGTATCGAGACGAATTCGAGCTCGCTCATGCGCACTCCATTATCCATAGCATCAACCACCCTCTGGAGCTTTCCGTCAAAAGCCGCCCGATGAATCAAATACTTGACGAAATTGCGGTCGTCTTGCAGCATCCTCAGTAGCGCGTCAAGTCTGTCGGGCCTCCAACAATTGGACTCGTAGAGTGAATGCATGTACGCACGCCTTGTAATCGATTTATCCTGTACCTCTTGCGCAGCCGCATAGAGATCCATTTGCCTGTCCACTGAGTTACGCGTGCAACCCAGTAACCGGTTCACCAGCGTAAACGATGCGAGAGGAATATGGCGTGGGCTAATGCTTCCGACGGCCGAGGCATAGTACTCTTCCACTGCGGCAGCTATTGCAAGAATGTCGCTCTCCTTCATAAATGCAAAGTTTCTGCTTTTGACGATGGAAAAGATGTAGTGCGAAGTGCTTAGGTCGCGCAAAAAGATGCCGTCGCGAAATGACGAGGCTAACAGGCGAGCCAAGTTGGAAGCAAACCACTCGATTGACGGAGCCTGTCGTGCAACGTCTCTGCTACTGGAAAGAACCTCGTAAAGGGCCCTTTCGCGTATTCGCCTTGGAAGTTTGGGCCAGTAAAGCTCCAACGTCCGGGCTGCGTACGTCCTTTCAGACAGCAGGATCTTCACAATCACGGGAGCGACCATATTGCCTCTCAACGTTATTCCCGACTCTACAAGCCTCTGATGCAGAGGTACCAAGTCCTTTTGGGCCGATACTGCTTCTTCGAGTATGCTCCAGTACGAAGAAGCATGCCTCGATACATTCTCGCGATTTTCGTGCTCCGCTTGTTCCGTAAAAGAGATTCCGCTTGTTGGTTCTAGCAGGCAGTCGGCGGGTATATTCCCTGCAGGCATAGCATGGTCTCGAGTCCTGAAGTCAGCTGAATAGGAACCAGTTCTATGCGCAGGCTCCGCTACAGGCGCTCCGGGGACATGATGTACCAGTCGCCGGGGACAGGAGCGCCATAACCGTACTCCAAGCCGGTTCGATTCCGAGCTTATTAGAGCTCCCGCAACTAGGCGCCTCATCGCGCAAGGAGGCTAGGTGTAATAACCATGAGCACGTTTGGATCTCTGTAAGATGCGGTAACAATATATTTCGGACTACGCGGCTGAATCTTATTCGCATAATATGCATAATTGCGAGCTATCAAGCCGGTTGTTCGTTGGAAAAAGGAGAATGCGTGAAATCTAGCTGGGAAGCCGGATAGGACGGACTAGGCATTGCCTAGAGTCCATGCGCCAAAAAAAAAAAAAGAAGAACCACGATGCAGATTAGGTTCTTGGGGGCCGGATCGGCGTAGGGGGTCGTAGTTCGCTTTAATATCACAGTAGTTAATGAGCGAGAAAAACACACGCCATCTGGCAAAAAGATAACTCCGATACGGGGAATTGAACCCCGGTCTCGACGGTGAGAGCGTCGTGTGCTAGCCACTACACCATATCGGATTTGCTGAAAAAAATATTCTCACTGTATATTCCCGCACATATATGCAACTAAATGCAGCACCATAGTATACATATTGGTAAGCATTGCGCATAACCCTGGGACAGTTCTGCTCCGAGCGTGCCCATAATGCCGGCAACGCAGTGTGAATCCGGGATTCTGCTACAATCCCGCCCGTCATCGTTGTTGTTAAATCTGGATCGGATGCCGCCGACAGACAATATTTACTTTCTAGCTTGAATCCGGCACATGTTCAATGTACATATTCTGCTTGGCGCTCACACAAGAGTCTAAATCGATATCCGTTCGTGGCAACGGGTGCTATTGTAGACGAAAGCTCTTGGAATTTAATGTCCTTCGACGAGTGCGGATCACCGGTGCCGCCCTAGCGTTGGTCGCCTATTGGAACTCTAGAGCCCCTTTATCGGGCTCCCCTGAATGCTTTGAGGATCAGCAAGTGTGTTGGAAATTTGGAACAAAACACTGTTGGCATGCTATCTCGAGACCCTCCGGGTGCAGCGTTACAGCCGTGGGTCCCCGCCGGCACCTCAGGATCCGCGCCGCATTAATTGCGGCTGGAAGTAAAGTTTTCCCCATGATGTGCGGCTGGCATATGCCCATCTCCCGATGGTGCCCGTGCCAAGAGACGCCATGGCGGGCCGAGGCGGGTCCCACCTGAAAAAAGTGCAAAACGTACCCAACAGGCCAATGGAACGCATTCGCGCGCGGAAAATCAGTGGCCCCCAGTAGTAAACCGAGCTGCTAGCTTCTCTGGTAAGCGTGACAGCTTTCACGACGCTCGGGAGTGCCGTGCTGCTGCAAAACTCTGCATGGGCCTGCGCTGACACGGCGTAGCGACGGTCGGCTCTCGGCCGTCCAGACAAGGAACAAAAACACAACAAGACTAGTCGAAGGTTGTTTTACACACGACGAACCAACTCTACTGTATGGCCAGACAAGCTGTTAAGGCTGGACCTAGTCGACTGACGTAAGAGCCTTTTAGTCTTGTGCCAGTGCGGCACGGCTGGACCCGATCTTTCCCTCACTTCGCCAATAAAGTGGGCCAATTTCGAGTAAGCCAAGCCAGGGAACCGTTGGGGATACTCCATAGCTTGAGAAAGAAATAGTTGAACATGACGAACCAACATCGTGAACCGATTCCGCAATCGGAGTCAGGCACGAATTCCGAGTGCTCGTGTTCGGATCCCTTATGCCGATCCCGGCATTCGCTCCTGCAGGGAGCCAGGGGACTCGGCACAGCCGCTGGCCGAGCGCAAATATAAAGTTAAAGAGATCCGCACAGTAATAAACGATAGCCTAGCTCTTCACATCAGTCAGGATGCCCGTTCTTGAAAAGATACCTACGAATAAAGATGACCCACAACATCCTGATCCGCCTCAGCTCTACATGTCGACGGATGTTGATCTTATCAACGACGACAACCATGAGCTGATGCAGGTCCGATCGCGGCCAGACCCGCAACACATGGAAACGAATGAAAAGGATCCCTATAAGTACTACATCGATGCTGAGACGGGATACAGAATCGTCAGCTTTGTTGAGGGCGACAAAGAAAACCCACTCAACTGGTCCAAGGCCTACAAGTGGTACATCACATTTGCCCTCGGACTCGTCTGTCTAGTCGTCGCTTTTTCTTCTGCAGTAGTCACAGGAAACATGAGAGGGCCCATGGAGTATTTTCATGTTTCGGAGGAGGTCGTGATTCTCACCGTGACGCTTTTCGTCTTGGGCTTTGGCATTGGACCACTGTTGTTTGCGCCCATGTCGGAGGAGTTTGGACGCCAGATCATCTATATCTCGACGCTATTCGTGGCAGTGGTCTTTATTGTGCCTTGCGCCCTTGCTCCGAACATTGGCTGTCTTCTTGCGTTCCGTCTTCTTGATGGCATTGCCTTCTCGGCCCCGATGACGGTCATTGGTGGTTCTTTGGCGGATATCTGGGTGAGCAAGGAGCGTGGCGTCGCCATGAGCGTCTTTTCGGCCGCACCATTCCTCGGTCCCGTTCTCGGTCCTCTTGTCGGAGGATTCATTGGCGACAACGCGTACTGGCGTTGGATATACTATGTCATGCTCATTTTTGCCGGAGTTGTTTATGCCATCATGGTTTTCACTGTTCCTGAGACTCACCACGCCACTATTTTGGCGCGTCGTGCCAAGAAGCTCATTAAAGAGACAGGTGACGACCGCTACCGGACCGAGAAGCAGCTCAAAAAGGAGCCGCTGAGCGCCATCATGCTTCGAACTGTGAAGCGCCCTCCGATGCTACTCACTGAGCTGATTGTGTTCCTCGTCACCATCTACATGTCTGTGCTCTACGGCCTTCTCTACATGTTCTTCTTCGCATACCCCGTGGTGTACGGCGAAGGTAAGGGATGGTCCGACTCGATGACGGGACTCATGTTCATTCCGATTATGATCGGTGTGCTACTGGCAACCGTGGTTTCGCCATTTATTAACAAGGACTACATCCGCCGGGCACAGCCTTACGTCGAGCGCGGCGAGCTGCCTCCGGCCGAGCTTCGCCTCATCCCCATGATGGCCGGTTGCTGGCTGGTCCCCGTTGGCTTGTTTGTCTACGCCTGGACTTCGTACCCAACGATTCACTGGATTGGACCTTGTATCTCGGGCCTGCCGATCGGCGTTGGATTCATTGTCATCTACAACTCTGCTAACAACTACATTGTCGATTCGTACCAGCATCTTGCCGCCTCGGCCCTTGCTGCCAAGACGTGCATCCGGTCATACTGGGGAGCTGCGGTTCCTCTGTTTACGATCCAAATGTACCATCGCCTTGGATACGAGTGGGCGACGTCGCTCCTGGGCTTCATCGCCCTTGCATGCTGCGCTATTCCGTACTTGTTCTTCTTCTATGGCGCGAGCATTCGTGCCAAGTCGAAGTACGCGTTCAGCCCAGAGTTGCCTAAGACGGACAACGACTCAGGCAATGACGCGAGTGACAAGGTCTAACCACGCCTTGAAAGCATTTCTTGACCTAAAGACACTTGGTCTAGAAGACTTAGAAATAGCCCTTTTTGGGTGACTGCATTAATTTTTTCTCAAAGACTGAATGAACCATAAAACCATGCGTGATAAATTAGCTGCTTGTAGTAACATTCAAAGAGACACAACCAAGCCCTGGAACGGCTGCAACGTCGTGGATTCACCATCTGTCTTGAGGACTGAGAAGTTGTTGAGCAGTATGTCCTTGACGGCGAACGGCAGCTTGTAGTTGACGAGCTGGTCAGTAAAGTTGAGAACGACGCCGACAGCAGTGCCATCTCGGGCGGTACGCGAGAACGAAATCACATCCGGGTTGTCGACGTCGAACATTTCAAAGTCACCGTAGACAACGGCTTCCTTGAACTTCTTGCGGAGTTTGAGTGCACGCGACCAGAACGTGTACGGGCTATTGGGGTCATTGACTTGCTTTGCGGCATTCCACTCGGCGTAGTCCTCGTTGAGAGGCATCCACGGCTCGCCCGTGGTAAATCCAGCATTAGCAGAGCTATCCCACTGCATGGGCACGCGCGCGTTGTCGCGCGACTTTGTATTCAGGAGCACCTTGAGCTCCTCAAACTTCTCCGGGGATGCATTGGTCCGCTTGAGCTCGTTGATAGCGTGCTGACTCTCAATGTCGATGTACTTGTCGAGGTCCCACGATTTGGGCACATTGGCAAGACCGAGCTCCTGGCCCTGGTAGACAAACGGCGTGCCCGATTGGAACACAATCATCATCGCAATCAGCATTGACGCGTGGGCGCGATGTTGCGGCGCATCCGACAGGTAGCGCGAGACGGCACGGGCCTGGTCATGGTTCTCGATGAAGAGGGCATTCCAACCGCCACGGCTTGGCAACTCAGTTTGCCACTTTCTAATACAGTCCTTTAGCTTGGACGCCGTGAACTTGCCCGGCGAATAGCGACCAAGCGGTCCGTCGTCGAGCTGCACAATGTCAAACTGGAATGCCATACCGAGTTCGTCGCGGTCGGCACCAACGGTCCGGACAATCTCTTCAATGTCCTGAACAAACGGAGTTTCGCCAACAGTGAAAGCGTCGTACTTCTTGAAGATAGCGCCTAGCTGTTGGAGATACTCATGCAGACGCGGCCCGTTGGCAAAGTACTTGTCGCCCCAGTAGTAGGGACCCGGGACGCTTTGATCGACCTCAGCGTCCGGGAAAGACTGGTCCTTAGAGATGAGGTTGATGACGTCGAGCCTGAAACCGCGAACGCCGCGCTCGAGCCAGAACGTGACGACGTCGCACACAGCGGCCCTCACGTCAGGGTTCTCCCAGTTGAGGTCGGGCTGCTCGTCCGCAAACAGGCACAGGTAGTACTGCTGGCGGGTCTCATCCCAGTTCCACGCCGAGGGCGTGAAGAACCCGCACCAGTTGTTCGGTGGCACCCGGTTGCCGTCCTTGTCGGTCTTGGCGTCTTTCCAAATGTACCAGTCAGCTTTGGGGTTTGTCCGCGACGAGCGCGACTCCTTAAACCATGCGTGCTGATCCGATGTGTGGTTGACAACGAGATCTAGCACGAATTTGAGGCCACGCTTGTTCATCTCGGCAATAAGATTGTCAAAGGTCTCGAGCGTGCCGTATCGTGGATCGATGTCCTTGTAGTCTGAGATGTCATAGCCCATATCGACGAGCGGCGACTTGTTAATGGGAGAGAGCCAGACGACGTCGACGCCGAGTTTCTCGATGTAGTCAAGCTTCTCGGTGACACCGGCGAGGTCACCGATGCCGTCGCCGTTGGAATCCTTGAAGGATGCGGGGTATACCTGGTACACCGCTGCCTCGCGCCACCACTTGGGGGTGATTTTTGGGCTGATCTTCATCGACTTGACTCTATCATCGGTGATTGTCATTTCGCAACGTGTAATACAGGGCGAGCGGCTCTGTGAACGATATTCTGGACGGTCCCGACGTAAACTGGCTTTATATTATTCGGGGAATCATAAACGGCCCGAGAACCTGCATGCAGCTGCAGGGTTTCGTGGACCCCACCTTGCGCGGCTAGCGAATTATCGGGCCGACAAGGAAATCGGCCCGCGAGTCGGCGCATCGTGTCGGGTTTCCGCTGTTATCTCCGGAACTACTGGGCGGGGGGAGGATAAGCAGACTGGGGTTAACGTAGTCTGCGGTAGTGTGGATGTTACACGACGCAAAAGCTGTTCGCTTTCTCTGTATCAAGGGTCCAGGGATGAGCCAACGCATGGATACTGGGCTACGGCTCTTTGAAATAAATCAAAATTTGTCTATTAATCTGCGTGTCATTATATTCGAGACCACAGCAGCAGTCGTAGGCGGTCCCGTAGCGAGGTTTAGTGTTAATGCCAGTATGTTACATCATTGTGTGCGGTCAGGCAGTCTGGTCAGCGGTGTGTTCATGATAATCATTGTCGGAGGGGGGGGGGGGGCGTCCCGACACTTTTTTGGATGGTGGTGGTCGTGCAGCCGGGTGATGTCGCGCCACCTGTCGGAGGCAGGCTATTACATCATCATCAGACGAGTGCGCCGCTTCTCAACCAAAGGCAAGTCTTTGAGGGCGCCGGCATGCATGGCGCAGTAGACAGTGCCATTGAGCGAGTAGTGCTCATCAGCGAGGGGCACGCCACACTCACTGCAGCTGAGGCAGTGCTCGTGGAAGCGAACGGGCCGGCTACCGGGCACAAACGCCTCAAGGCAGCGTCCCTCGATGCCAAAGCCGCATCCCTGACAGAGGCTACCGTTCTCATAGTGGTAGCACGTCTGGCAGTAGGGCCAGTCGCCAAGGGCGTAGAACTCGCCGCTGTCAAACCCGCTGCCGCACGCACGGCACCGGAAACAGCCACGGTGCCACTTGCCGGAGACGCCGTCGTCGCGCGACGCAACGGCGCGGCCCACGATGACTTCACTGCAGCCGCGGCACACCTTCTGCTTCTTGCGCGATGCGGGACCCTGCGAAACTGACGACTGGTTCGACCGGTGGCCCGAGCTGACTGACGGGCTCGTAACGTCGCTGTAGAGAGAGCGCGCGTCGCTCGCGGAGCGGCTTGACATACCGCCCATGGACGTGACAGTGCTGTCGGCCGATAGCGGTCCGCCATGCATGTCGATTCCCAGGCCACGGCCAGCGGACGTTGTGCCGCTTGTTTCGGGAAACCGGCCCTCATCAACCATTGGGGAGTCGTTGACCGGGTCGTCGTTGTTGGTGTAGACTGACGAGGCAGCCGAGTACCGCTGGGGGTTGAGCGGCTCTGGGGGTGCGAGGTCCCACGCCGAAGGCGTATCGTAGGCGTTCGTTTTGCCGGCATCTGCATAAGCGGCGTCGTCTGTCGTTCGGGCGTAGCCCATGTAGTCGGTGTGCTGAGCGCGGGCGCGGTCGCCAGGCATGTCCACCGGCGTCATGGGTCCAAGCTGGGTGTGCATCGCCGTGGGACTGCCAGACAGCGCGCTGGGCGCCCGCGGTATGTGCTCAAATGCAGCGGTCTTCTTCGCATCCACGGGACTAAAGGCGGCGGCGCTTCGCGAACTCATTGTAGCCGGCGAGATGGGAGACAGAGGCCCGTCGATGGCGCGGGCGCCGGGCGGCGCAATCGATAGCTGCGGCCGCCGGCGCTCAGACGAATCCGACGCCATCGTTCCCTTGCGCGAGCGACGCGATGCCCGCGATGACGGCCGCGAGAACTCAGAACCCAGCCGCGGCGAATGGGGGTTCACCTCAAACCCGGCGCGCTCATACACGGAGCGCATCGGCACGCCCGGCGCAAATGGCGGGAACGCATAGTCGAGGTTACGGTGGGCCGCGGCAGTCGCGTCCAAGACGGTAGTTGGTGAGTTCTGTTCGAGCATGATGATTAAAGGATTGCAATCGCGGGCCAGTCAGGGGTCTAGTCCACCTCAATAGCGCCTCCGGGGAAGTGGTGACTCCTTCTTGTGTACCGTACAGCAGGGCAGGGCTCTGTGCTCCAGGCTGAGTCGTCACTGTTTCAATGCGCTGGGGTTAGCTTGCGTTTGTTTTATGGTTTTGATTCGAGACTAGAAGCGGCTCCCCCTGTCTGCGCTACACGTCCGGTCGAGGTCTACGGTCCGTAGCCTATACCGCCCCGCGGGCTTAGTTTCGCGCTTCAGCGGGCTCATCCACGGGCTTGTCTAAGACTTGTCCGCGATTAGTCCATGAGCTCCTCCCATACAGCCCTGGCGGCTCAAAATACCCGCATGGCCGAAACGCCTCCTTAAAACCGGCCGTCGTCCCTTGTGGCTCACAAAATTGACACCACCGTGCCTACTTTCATATCGCATCACTTACTTATCGCCTCCAATAAAAACGCTCCAACGATCCAGTGTCTTCTCTGTCCAGGCAGCTGACGTCCGTCCACGCAACAACTCAGAGGCTCGCCTGCGACCTATAGATTTCGTGTCGCGCGTGGATGATCTATGCACTAGGCCCGGTGCCAGCCGCGCCGTTGCCAAGAACGTGCATGAGGCGCCCCGGCAACCGCGCAGAATTTCTGCACAACCGGAAATCTGTGCTGTGAGGCGGTCTGCGCGTCTCACGCATCTTTTTTCATATTCAAGCGGGCCCGACACCCCCTATTCGCGGGTGCCACGCGCACAGAGGGCAGCCCGTGGCGTCGGGATCGAGTGGTCAATACTGTTTTACCACAGAAATGTAACATACCGTTTTTTTAGTTACACGAACCGGAATCCCTGTCCCAGCCCGCCAAAAAACCGCCCTGGCGCGCTACGCGTCGCATGGCCAAAACAATCCGAGTTGGTCGCGCAGAGTGGCGCGTCCCAACGCGCGTCACTCTGCCAAACCGCTGCACGGCGACGCTCTCCCTGGAATCCCTGGCATGGCTTGACGCCCGGTCGCCAGGATCCCGGCAGATGGGTCTGGTCCAACCTTGGTTAGCGGGACACCAAGAATACGAACGGAATGGAGCATGAGCCGTTTGGCTGTTTTTAGAGTCATCGAACAACAAAATAAAACGTCTGCTAGCCAAACGCGACCTCAGTGTCCATGCCGGTCTACACTGCCCGCAGTATCTCCCCTGTGCTCGCTGCATGCCACAGCAAGTACTACCGGCGACCATGCCGATTGATGGCTGGCGCGCTGCACAGGCACAGTTTTCGCGTCGAGTGTTTGTTGTTTTTTAATGTGATTCGCCCGGCTTGTGACCGTTATGACCAGCGCTAAACGGTGCAACCGGCACCCGATCTAGTGCTAGACCCTTGGCCGTTTTCTCAGATCTTTGGAGTTCTGACCCCGGCTCGGCAGAGTGCTATCGATGCAATGCTGTTGACATTGGCAGCCGCGATCTGGCGCGCTCCTCCGGCGCGCTGCTCCGAAATCGATGGCCCGCAGTCGCCCAGCGCCAGAGGCCACACACCAGAATGCCAGCGCGTCGCACTCCGGGTCGTCTCTGATCTCCGAATCAGCTTCGGATCAGTCTTGCGATCTACATTGCCTTCCCGGGCGCTCGTCATAGCGCATAAACTACGGCTGCACCCATACGCGAGCAAACGGCGTCAGGACTTGATCCAAGCGCAGACGCGAAACGCGACGTGTGCTCATAAACACCGACCGGCAGTGCGGCCGGCATGGGCAACTCTCTGAAAGGGCCGCGAACGATATGCACCTAGGGTCCCGCAGCGGGCGCCGCAGCCTCACGGGTCCAGAGAGTCCACATGCCCGTGACATCTACGTCTCTGCGCTTGGCACTCTAGAGTATTTTTCTTAGGCACATGAACATATGTCCGAACCTGCGCACAACAGGCTGATACAGGGCCGGGCGCCGTACACCACAGCGCGACTCATATCGGCGTACACACCACGGCACGCACTCATATCGGCGCTATGAGCCGCGTATCGAGCATTTGCAATTTGCCTTGTACGCGCTCTGCGTACTCGTCTACGACTCTGTCGATCAAAGATGCGCATGTGCGCACATTGTCTTGACCGGGCCGGATCAAAATACGAGTGTATGCAGGCGGCTCATGTCAAAATTCCGGGGTCTGGAAACGGGTCACGACTCCGCGCGGACATGTTACAACCGTCGTGCCTCTAGCAGATCTGCCAGCCCAATAATAAGCCTGTAGTACCTGCTTGATCAACTACAGGACTCTGCCAGCATGCGGCGTGCCAGGTGTTTTGGCTGCTTACCCCAGTTAGGTAACTCTTGGCCGACGCGCGGCTGCAACATAACGGCTGCGTGCGGCTCGCGGGGCCAGTGCCTTCTCAGGGGGTGACAAAAACAGCGCGTCCGGCCAGGTTCTGTTTACGGCTTGCCGAAAGCGACGACGCATTATTAAATGAACTTAGTTAGGACTGCATCGTTTGCCCGGATTGAGGTGCGATATATATACCGTGAGATCGCTCTCCTGATAAAAAGCCATACATTGGCGCGCCCACTGCGCAGCCGTTCGCTTCTCGGGTTCCTTCCGGGTGCCAGCCATGGCCGTTGCAGGTCCGCTTCTTGACCTCATGATATAGCTGTAAGCCTGATTTGGCCTGCCTGGCTGAACTAGACAATAAGTTGCTATAACCTCAGTTGCTTCCGATGCTCGCCTTATACAAATCCCAGAATAAACAACGCGGCGTTGGAAACGCGACGCAACGTTGCAGTTCGCTACAACAGTTCTGGCTACAGCGCAGTGCACCAAGATGCAACATACGTGCATTCATGCTACATAATGCATGCATGAGATAACTTCACGGCTCTGTCAAATCGGAGCCAAAAACCCCACGCTCCGGCGCAAAACCCCGCTGGCTCACCACGCACACGGCCGCCAATGTTCGGAAACCTGGGCAGCAGAATCGCCACAGCCGCCACTGTGGCTGGCCTCGGCGGCGTCGGCCTCGCGTGGTACTACAAGAACCCGCAGGCATCGATCCACCAGTACCTTGTTACGCCGCTCGGCCGCGCCCTGCTGGACGGCGAGAGCGCGCACCGCGCAAGCGTCCAGCTGCTCAGTGTGCCGCCGCTCGCGCCGAGCGAGCCAAGCACTTATGACCAGGACCACGATCCGGAGGGCAAGCTGCAGACCGTGCTGTTCAAGAACGCCAAGAACCCAAAAGTCCGGCCGCTCGTGCTGTCGAACCCGGTCGGCTGCGCAGCCGGCTTTGACAAGAACGGCGAGGCCATCGATGGCCTGTTTGGTCTTGGCTTTGCGTATGTCGAGGTCGGCTCCGTGACTCCTCTGCCCCAGCCCGGCAACCCGCAACCCCGCGTCTTCCGCCTTGAGCGCGACGAGGCTGTCGTCAACCGTTACGGCTTCAACTCTGACGGACATGCCGCGGTGCTGGCTCGCCTCAAGCAGCGGCTCGCCCGCCACGGGGTCATGGATCCGCATGACGCGACGCCCAACCAGGCGCTCCAGGCGGGCCGCGCCCTCGCTGTCAACCTCGGCAAGAACAAGACCGGCGATGAAGTCCGCGACTACGTGGCCGGCGTCCGCACCTTTGGCCCGTACGCTGACGTGCTGGTCATCAATGTGTCGAGCCCCAATACGCCGGGCCTGCGTGACCTCCAGAAGGAGGAGAAGCTCGCTGACCTGCTCAAGTCGGTCGTAGCCGAGCGCGACAGACTCGATCTGGCGACCCTGCCGCCGGTCGTTGTCAAGATCGCACCCGATCTCAGCGAACCCGAGATCAAGTCTATTGCCGGCGCCGTCAAAGCGGCGGAAGTTGACGGCGTCATTGTGTCCAACACCACTATCCAACGCCCGGCGTCTCTCAAGTCTGACGGCGACGTGGTTAGCCAGACAGGCGGCCTCAGCGGGCGCCCGGTTAAGCCATACTCACTCGCAGCCCTCCGGGCCCTGCGCTCGCATCTGGGACCTAGGGCCACCATCATCGGCTGTGGCGGTATCTCCGACGGCGCCGACGCACTCGACTTTGCCCGCGCCGGTGCCGACGCCGTCCAGTTGTACACTTCACTAGTGTACCGTGGCATGGGCGTCGCTGGTGCCACCAAGAAGCATATTCTCTCGCAGCTTGGCGACTCGACGTGGCAGGATATTGTTCGCAAGTAGCGCAACACTCAAATAGAAATGCATTATACACTCCGAGCTATTTTTTTTTCCCACCGTTGTACGCCATAACCGATTGGAAAACAGAGTCTCTTCCCGTCAGCGCGAAGCGGTTGAGGATCCAGGGCTCCAGTCAATGTAATTTGTAACAACATGTCCCTTCTAGCTCAGGCGTGACGCCACGAATGCTATTACATTTATACCTCTAGTTCCGCGTTCACAGACAACCATATACTCTATGCATACGCCACGCTCCTGCGTGGCTGCCCAGACTCCTGCAACGAGACTGCGTCCGGCTCGTCGCTCATCTCAAAGTCACGGTCCAGCTCCATGTCCAGCTCTGTGTAGTCCTGCGCGTCCATGGCCCGCGCCAACGCCATAGTTCGCGTGTAGATGATGTAGGTGGTTGCGATGCCCGCAAAACTGGCCAGCAAGACTGACACCAGGTCGACAATCTTCGAAGCTGTGTCCTTCTCAGTGCCCATGCGCGCCAGTCGGTCGCCCACAAAGACGTGAATAAACAGCTTGGGCGTCGTACACGCCGTGGCCACCAGGAACGCCCAGGGCTTCACGGACGGGATCGACGCCAGAGCGCCGTTGGAGAGTGAATAAGGCAGCGGACACAGCCTGATGAGCCACAGCAGCGTAAAAGTGCTTTGCTCGAGCGTGTGCGTCAGGGCCGCGAACTTGGTGCTCGTCGACGCGAGCCGCTGCGCCCGGTCCCGAAGCAGGTACCGGAACGCCAGGAACGACAGAAAGCTTCCAATGACTGTGCCCGACGCCAGCAGCGGCCATCCGCCCGGGAACCCATACACCATGCCTGCGAGGTTCGACAGCGCCGAGTAGCCGATAAGCGGCGGGAATGCCACCATCAGCAGGAGCACAAACAGAATGAGCCCGCCAAACCGCAGACTCCGCCACCACTCGGAAAATTCAACGAGCAGACCCAGAAGCTGTGCATGGTAAGTGAGAGCCAGTATGCCTAGAACATTGAGGGCGATGATGCCGGCCACCACGGCGATGCGGTGCCGGTGGTCCATCCGGGCCCACAGTGCTCGCGCATGCTTGAGTCCTGTCTCGGCCGTCGCCCGTGCCTCGGCGACGCCATTCTTTATAGCGTCCATCTGGGAGCGCAGACGGTCCACTTATGCCAACTACCACCGGAACGCACGGTTGCTAAACAAAACTCCGGGAGCTCGCGTCCCACCATAAATTCGTGGCCGAGTTCGCGTTCCCTGGGGGCGTGGACCCCCTTCAGCCCCGCGGTTAGGTCACGCACGTCTATTAAGATTAATATGGTGGTGCGGTTTGGACCAAAAGCTGAGGCATGCCAGGCACCCTTGCGGGCTATCCCATATTTACGTAGACCCATGGAATACGACGGGGCCGGTACTCGTGAAAGGAGAGCTGCTGGAATTGAGAGAATCTCGTGTGCGATCGCTAGATTCAATCTGTTGATCGGGTAAGGAGAGATGGCACGGCTGTCTTCAGCGATACCGACTCATATCAGACCTATCGCCCGTACGGACAGGTATTGAACTTTTCAGTGCAAGTGGACGTGATAGTGCGGGCTAGCTGCGGTGTCTGCGAGGCAAAATCAGGGTGTCCAACTCAGTCTGCAGCCGCGCCGGCCCTACACCAGGCACTCCCGCCTTGGCCCCCCACTTAGGCAAAAAGAATGCCTCCGGCCGGATTTGAACCGACGATCTTAGCATTACGAGTGCTACGCCTTACCAACTTGGCCACAGAGGCAAAGAAACATGGTCCCGGACGGGATCGAACCGCCGATCCTCGCGTGTCAACGAGAAGTTGTATTAGCACGATGCCTTAACCAACTGGGCCACGGGACCAATTTCTGGCAAATTTGAAACGCCCCTCTTGTCGTTTCTCAACTGAATCTATGCATATCATGAAAATTTCTATGCATGCCGACAGAAATGGTTTGCGTTCACGCGCAGACGACGGCTGAAGCTGGTCAAAGGCGGCTTCGCTCGGGGGCAGAGCAAGCCCGCTAGTTTGGAATCACCGTTTGTAAACCATTGAGAATTGAACTCATCTTTAATGTCACGGAACCGGGGTGCTTTTAAGTGATCAGTTATTCTGTACACTTAAAAAGGTTGAACCACTTAACAATAGCCATCTCCCACTAAGAAGCAGTTTCCAGCGCCTGACGCTATAACCACAGCAGCCGCCAGGAATGTGATGTCCCTTTAAATAGCGTACCCTATATACTAACGAGATATAGTCATAACGATGCAATTAGGTGTATACATTACACAACAATGACAAGACTTGCCCTGTCAGCTTTGATGTCCGGGCCAGCGGGAATGACAGCAAGCTGGCGCTTGTAGTATGTATCCACGATCTTAACTGGCGGTACCTTGAGAGCACCAGACCCAAGAGGCAGAAGCTGGAACTCGATGAGACGGCGCGAAAATGGTAGCAGCCGGAGGTCAAGGCGGCGCGGACCGCTGAACACAAAGGACGGGCTCGTACCTACAGTCACGTTGAATGTGAGCACGTGGTTGGTCGCATTCTCGATCCAGTATCGCAGGTTGATGTATCCGCCCTTTTCAGAGCGCTCAATGTCGGCAATAACCCTCGGCTCGTAGAGCGGCAGTGTCATGCGAACAATTGGCACTATAAACTCGTTGACAACGGGTTCGGTGCTGCCAGGGCGCGACCACAATACCTTCAGGTGCGCCTCAGCAGAAACGCTATTTCTGCGACTGTCGCGAGGATTTGAGTCGAGTGTACAGTCAAAGACATAGTCGACACGCATGCCATCATTGTGCTTGAGAGGCGACGGCTCGCTCGGCACCCCAATGGGGCCCTCAATCATATTTATCTTGACTTCAGCAGGTGCCTGGACGTCCAGCTCGGTGTTGTGGATCTGGACGGGACTGTCGCCAAGCACCAGCACCGACGCCGACAGGCTCCAGCGCTTGGCAACCAACGGCCTGTTGAACACCGGGGTCTGCGAGTCCGGCCGCTCGTCAATCACAAACAGGCTGGGCCAGTCGTCGGGCTGGACGCGCGGAACGACATCAAAGCTGACACGGAACGGTTTCGTCACTGCCAGCGACAGGGAAAGAGCATCCTTAATCAGCGTCTCTGGGTCGGACTTCAAGTGGTACGATGCGTTAAACTCAATGGCAGCCGTGGGACCGGCTGCAGCCGGCACCTTGAACAGGGCGACAAATGTGCGTTCCTTGGCCGAATCAATGCACTGATTCTTGTGGTCGCCAGCCCACTCAATCGGGAATGTTTCGACGTCGCCGAAAGAGCCGCTGCCCTCGAGGTCGAGCACAATTTCCTCTGCCTCGCGGTTCGCGACCGTGAGGTCCAGCCTCACCGACTCGCCGGGTGCAACAGCCCTGGCGGCATTGTGCTTTATGTCCACCAGCGACGGCCGGGGATCAATTTGAATCGAGTGCGGGTTTTCCAGGCGTAGCGCGCGCGAGTGTGCCGCATCGCTTCCGACCCAATACACAACTGGCTCGGTTGTCTTGGCCCTGTGGGGCGCAATAGCTTGTGTGTGCTCAAAACCGGCGGCTCCCTCAACATGCAGAACAATCTGCTCCAGCTCCACGGTTCCGATGTCCCTGGCGAGATGCTCCATTTGAATAGTGCGAGAGCCATCAGCGGCCCCAAACTGAAGGTTGGCTTTTCCCGTCATGGTGTGCTTCGACTCACCCGGTGCAAGTCGGCCAATATCCACAAAGGCGCCCTTGGCAGCCGTCTGATCATGATGGACAATGACGGTAGGGTCCAGCCCTGGGCCCGAAAACCGCAGCTCCAAGCGCGCCACGGTCATGTCGGCTCTAATCAGTGGCCGCAGCTGCAGCTGCGACGAAACCTCGACGCCAGTGTTGCCTTTGGTGGCGCCAAATGCAAACTGTACTGAGAATAGCAACAGGTGCGGGTCCGAGATGGCTGTCTTTGGCGCTTCGTGGCCAGCGGTAGCGGTAGCATCGGCGCCAATTTTCAGCTTCTCGAGCTCCATCATCACGCGCGTAGCGTCATCGACCTTTTCGTCGTATGCAGCCAGCTTGCTGACGCATTCTTCGACAATGGTGGCCCAGCCGTCTTTCCTGTACAGCGTGACAGCTTCTTTGTAAGCCTCAGCAGCGTCATCAGTGTCTCCGTTGGACTCGTGTGCCTCGCCGAGCAAGTACCAGCAGTACGCCAAGCTACGCGACATGGATGGCTCAACTGTTGATGCAAAGTCTTCGGATGCCCTGCTCAAAACGTCTATCTTCATCTTTTGGACAGCTTCGCAGCTGCTCACGCCACCATAGGGGTCACCGCCTTGGGCAGGGTCCTGATCATCCTGCGACTCCACCAGCCGTTTGTATGCCTCCAGCCACAGGAGCCCACAACGCGGCAACTGTGAGCTGGGCGAGCCATCAGCGACCCCGGGCACGAGCGCGTGGCCGTTGGGCAGAAAGAGGTCTTGGGAGTGGCTCACAAGCTGTGCGAGCCCATCGTACTGCGATGCGACCCAGCTCCTGAACCTGCGCGACTTGATGGACCACTCCTTTTCCTGGACAATGCGGCGCACCGTCTTTAGGTGCAGCTCAAACTTCCTAAACGCCGTGTTGGGCTCCTGCTGATACAGAGACATTTTCACGATCTTATAGGCGACGGCATCCAAAAGCGCACGACCTTGCGTCCACAGGTGCGTGTCGCTGGCGGGCACCTCACGCGCAAAGTCCATGATGCAGTCATAGGCGGTCCAATACGCCTTGAGGGCCGCTTCGAGGTCCTGGGTGAACTCGGTTATGCTGGCGAGCTTGAACGAGAAGCGCGTTTCCCACATGAGGCTCGTGATCACCTGCATAGTGCCAGCATCCTCAGCGGGCGACTGAGACCGCTTGCGGCGAATATTCTTGCGGACGTTACTGTAGTACTCGATTGCGTTGTTGTACAGCAGCTGGCACAGCGTCTCGACGAGGGTTTTCTTCTCGACGTCGGAGCCACGGGGCGCAAAGAGTACGCCTGTCCGCTGGGGGAGGGCGGTTGCTCGCCTGATCTGGGCGACGCGGTCATTATAAGGGGCGGCGTCGGCGTCGTCCGATACAAGCACAACTACGAGACGGATTCCCCGCAGCCCAAGCTGGGTCTTGAGCTGTACAATGGCGTCGACGAGACCCGCATCGCCGTCGGGCGACGCTGTCAGATCCTGCACGAGCAGGAAGGCGCCCGGCAGCCGCCTTTGGTACTTTTCTATCCACTCGGGGCCGAGCAGGCCATTGGGATGTACTTTTGAGCCAGGACGGAGCGGCGACAGCGGCGAATGCGCCTCGCCATCTGGGTATGTGCCGTTTTCGTCCTTTATAGGCGGTAGCTGAAATGTCTGCTGTTAGCACCGAGATTTCCGCAGGGCCGCCCTTGCAGACTTACGCTGTCGACAAACTCAAAGTTGATGAGGTGGGCCCACCGTGCCCGCACCGACTTGGTCATGCGCGGTTCCCAGTTGACAAGCGGGCGCGAATTGGCCTCGAGCCGTTTCCTGAGCTCGGCACCAAACGCGCCCTGGACGGGGCCCATCGATCCCACTGCAAGCGGCTGTCCGTCGCTAGCCAGCGGGTCGTCTGCCGCGCTATGCCCATCCCTGAGGCCATAGACCGCCACCAGGGGCGTATAGTGGTAGAGGAGCTCGGGTGGCGGCCCGCTCATTGTGTGTGTGGTGGTGATGGAGCGGTGAAGCTGCCGCCGCCGGCGAAGTAGTATAGTGGGGATCATGCACCGGATATGCAACATGCAGATGCGCCGGTCCTGGTGGAGGACTCTCCCCGGCATGATGGCATTTCAACTGGTCTTTTATACTAGGTATGACGACTAGGCAATATCTACTAGTGCAATGTGTCGAAGCGATTTACCGCACAATCCACGAGACGGGCCTGGAGACATAAACAATAACCTTTCAGAACTATACGCTACTTGCCGGTAAAGTTGGCCTTGCGCTTCTCGGCAAATGCGGCCATGCCCTCCTTCTGGTCCTGGGAGCCAAACAGGCCGTGGAAGACACGGCGCTCGTAGCGCAGGCCCTGGTCGAGGCCGCTGTTGTACCCCTCGTTGATGGCCTCCTTGGCAGCCTTGACAGCGAGCGGCGAGTACGCGGCGATTTCGCTGGCGGTCTTGATGGCCTCGTCGACGACCTTGTCGACCGGGAAGATGCGGGCGACGAGGCCCCACTTCTCCGCCTCCTGGGCCGAGAAGTTGCGGCCGGTGAGGATGAGCTCCGCGGCGCGGGTCTTGCCAATGAGGAGCGGCAGGCGCTGCGTGCCGCCGGCGCCCGGAATGACGCCAAGCTTGATCTCGGGCTGGCCAAACACGGCCTTTTCGCCGGCGTAGATGATGTCGGCCATCATGGCGAGCTCGCAGCCACCGCCGAGCGCGTAGCCGTTGACAGCGGCGATGATTGGCTTCTTAATGCGCATCTGGTCAGACCAGTTCTCGATAAAGTCCTTGCCGTAGACGTCGGCAAACGACTTGTCTTTCATCTCCTTGATGTCTGCGCCGGCCGCAAACGCCTTGTCGGAACCGGTGATGACGATTGCGCCGATCTCGTCGTCGCGGTCGGCCGCAAACAGGGCGGTGTTCAACTCCTTAATAAGCGGAGAGAACAGCGCGTTGAGCGCCTTTGGCCGGTTGAGCTGAACGAGCCGGACGCCCGGGCTCGGCTTGGACACGATGATGTGCTCAAAGGAGCCGCCGGTAGAGTATGACATTCTGAGGACTGGGCGCTGGGCAGTGCGAATTCCCGCAAAAACAGTTCCTCTGAGCATTAGACTGGCTGCAAGTAAACGAGATACGTCCTGCTGCTAGTCTGCCTGGTGTGTGGGTGCGTGCTTTATACGGTTGTTCGGCACATCGGCACTCGCTCGGGCACGGCTGTGGACGGGGGGCGGGGCACGGTTAGCTTAGTCAGGCCCCGGCAACCTTCCGGGCTTGGTGCATCGTATGTTTCGCTAGCAGTGTGCCTGCTGTACCTAGGGGACTCTGCCCCAAGAGCCCCGTAGGAACTGCTTCGGGGTTGAGAGTGATGGAGGCTGTCGGACCGAACGTCGGAGTGGCGTCACTGGGGACTGCGGTAATCTGCGTCGGGCCGACAGCTCAGTGCATTATTAGCCGACTGATTGTTGTACCTGAGGAACCCCCCCCCCCCCCGCTCCCCCTCTCCCCCCAGAGGCAGTTAGCAGCCACTTTGTGACTCGGTCTGACTGTCGAGCACTCAACTGCGAAGCAGTTGCCACGAGGGTCTGGGGGCCGGAGCCCCCAGGAAAATATCGCACGGCTCGTGGGATATAGACTTGCCGCACATCCGGCTTCTTCCTTTTAATCTCGATATGTACAAAAGTCATACAGGACGGGAGAGGTTCCCGCTTAGGCAGCGCTGCGGACGCGGCGCGAGAGCGCCTCGACGTGGGCGCGCAGCGCGGGCATCTCACGCGAGATGCGGAGCTGGGTCTTGGCCGCGGTCGCGAGCGACAGCGCCTGGACGCGCTCGTTGTCGGTGCGGGCGATGTCGGCGTTGTGCAGAAAGCACGACATGGCGTCCTCGATCTTGTTGCTCTGAAGGTACAGCTGACCGAGGGTGCCGTACGCCACGTCCGAGAGCGGGTCGAGGGTGACGGCCTTGCGGCACAGCTTCTCGGCCTCGTCAACGTCGGTCTTGAACTGGAGGACAGCCAGGGCCTTGTTGACGAGCGGGAGCACGTTGACGGCCTTGCCCTGGCGGTTCTTCTCGAGGTCAATGGCGCGGTCGAGCTCCTTGAGCGCCTCGTCCTGCTGGCCCTGGTCGATGAGAACCTCGCCGTAGTAGTTGTGGGCATCGGTGGACTCGGGGAAGTCGGCCAGCAGCTTCTTGAACTCGTCAATGCCCTTGGCCGACGAGCCGGCGCGGTACTGGGTGACGGCGAGCTGGATGCGCGCGTACATGAACTTGGGGTCGAGCTCGATGCACTTTTCGTAGTCGCGCACGGCAGCGTCAAAGTCCTGGGTCAGGAACGCCGCCTGGGCGCGGTGGTAGTAGACGTCGGCGCAGTCGGCGTCTATGCGGAGGGCGGCGCCAAAGTCCTGGTTGGCCGACGCAATGGAGCCGCGCTCGAGGTAGATGGAGGCGCGCTTGATAAATGCCGACGGACGCTTGTCGTCGAGCTCAATCGACTTGTCAATGTCGGCGGTGGCGCCGTCGAGGTCGTTGAGCAGGAACCGGAACGTCGAGCGCAGCTCGTGCGCGAGCGCGAGCTCGTTGGTGCCGTTGTCAATGGCAGTGTCGACGAGG
Source organism: Tardiomyces depauwii (assembly GCA_038086965.1). Lineage (NCBI taxonomy): Eukaryota > Fungi > Ascomycota > Dipodascomycetes > Dipodascales > Trichomonascaceae > Tardiomyces > Tardiomyces depauwii. The sequence continues at coordinate 2,663,209 of JAVHZA010000002.1, forward strand.
CCAAGCACCTGGTCAAACGACTCGGCGGTCTCGCGCGAGATGGCGTCGAGCGCCAGCCGCAGCGAGTAGTCGCCCGAGCCGGCGGCGGCCGACTCGAGCGACGCCGGGATCTCGGAAAAGCCGCCACCGCTGCGGAACGACTGCAGATACGCGATGATAAACGACGGGCTCGGCAGGTGCTTGGGGCGCTGCGCATAGTCGTCCTTGACGAGCTTCTCGGCGTGCACACGTAGCACCCGGTCGACGTTGGCGGCCACGGCGCTGTCCTCAAAGCCGGTCAGAATGGTGGCGGCCGTGTAGTCGAGGATCGAGTCTTCGTACTTCTCGAGGTGCTCGTACGCCACGGCGCGGCGCACAATGCACTTGATGTAGTCGGGCTTGAGCTCCAGCGCCTTGGTGGTGTCCTCGACGACCTTGGTCCACTCCTGCTGCGAGGCGTAGCACGCGGCACGGTTCGAGTAGTAGATGGGGTCAGTGCCGTCGCACGCAATCGCCGACGTGTAGAGCGCGACCGCCTTTTCGTACTTCTTTTCGCTAAAGTAGGCGTTGCCGGCGGTCTTGAACTTGAGCGCGAGCTCCTTGCGCTGGCTGGCGTCGAGCGACGCCACCGCCGCCAGGTCCTTAACGTCAGGATACAGCGGGCCGTCGGCCTCATCGCGGATCAGCTGGTAACCCGCAATGGCGCCGTTGGCCGACTTTGCCTTTTTCGACTTGGACTTCTTCTTCGACTTCGACGTGCCGGCAGCAGCAGTCTGCTCGCCGCTGGACGCGCCAGCGGCGGCCCCGTCGCCGGCCGGGCTCGCCTCCTTGGCCTGCTTGGCCTTGGCCCTGGTCTTAGTGCCAGTGGCGGTCGGCTGGGCTGTCGATGTGTAGTAAATGCCGGCACCGACGCCGACCGACACAAGGGCGGCGGCCGCAATCACAGCGGCGCGGTTACGCTGCAGGAATCCCGATAGGTCGCTCCACGCCGAAGACATGGTGTGAGTTGTGCGGGTGTGGGGGAGGGGGGTTGTTTTTGTGTTTTTTTGCTGCTAGTCGCAAACGCAAGGTCGAAACTACAGCAGACCACAGTTTTAGTCAAATTGCCGCTTGCGAAAAATCGTGTGGGCTTGGGAGTTAAAAGGAGCGGCTGAAAATGCACAAAACCGCAAAACCTGTTCACGACGTCACAGTGCGTCGAGAACGTTGGCCGGCTGCCCGGTTGGCCGCTTGGTCCTGTTGGTCCACAAGACGCCGCAACGACTTGTCTTTTTTACGTATTCCCAAGGGGACGTGGTACCAGCCGCCCCATGGCAGCCGTCTTCTGGTTGGTCGCCGGCTATAGCTCAGTGGATTGATGTAGAAGGCGGGTTGGATACGGTCGCGTCTGGCGCCAGCAATCCCGGCGGCCTCGCAGTCGCAAATCAACCGCAAAGCGGTTGCCACGGGGGCTGAGAGGCGGAGCCCCCAGAAAAAAAAACAAAACATACAGTAAGTAGTGAAATTGGACCCATCTAATTAGGCACGCTGCGAATCGCATTTATGCAGCATATGTACCCCCACCCGGGGAGTTTCCCCCTCACAGCCGGGCCCTAAATGGCATTCCGCCGTTACGAACCCATCGTATCGCCCGCGCTGTTCACGGATTCCTGGTTGGCGACCGAGAGGGAACGAGAGCGCGGAGAGACATTCGGACTAGTGGCTGTGGCTGTTCGGCGTGCAGTACAGCCGGTCTTTATCTTCTCGGTTGAGCGCGCGGCAGCCAACACGAGAACTCGCACTTGCGACGAGGTACATTTTCTGCATGCGACAGGCGTATGCCGCTAGTCGAGGAAGCAACGGCGGCCGAGGCGGCGGCGGCCTCGGCACAGAGTCGACGGCTGCGAGCATCGGCGCCTGAGCGCGTCGGACTGGGCGGCGCGCGCGATGTGCCACCGACGTGGGCCGCCCGCGTGGGCCGGTACAGCGACTACAACGAATACGCTTATGATGAGAACGAGGAGGACCCGGAGCAGGATCTTGACGACGATGATGACGACGATGGTGACATCGGCGGTCCGCGCCGGGCATACGGCGACCGGCTGCGTCCGCGGCCCGGCGCAGCAAGCATTCACCTTGCGCCGCCGCGGTCTAACCTGAGTGACGCCCTCGATATGTTTTCCCGTAGCCGCGAGGCGCGATTTGCTGACTACGTAGAGCAGGCGAGCCGCGGCGAGCTGTACGAGCGTCTAGGGGCTGTTGGCGTCCCGCGCGGAGAGCCCCGCGGGGAGATTCGGCGGGCGCCGCCGCTGGGCAGGCAAGGGCCAGGTCCCCCTCCAAGCGCACCCGCGTCCGACTCGCCGTCGCCGCTCGATGACGCAGACAGCCGCGAGACCATCATGCTCATACTCCGCAACTATAACCGGTACGGCCCGTCGCTCGAGGCGCTGCACTCGGCTGAGCGCGCGGCACGCGACCGCGACGCAGACTACGGGCGCGTGCCCAGCTTGCCGGTACGCGCATCATCGTGGCTGGTCCCGGGTGCGCGCTTTGCTGGCCGCCGCGAGCTGTCGTTTACCCCGCCGCTGGACGGCGCCTCCAACCGCGTCAATGATGAGACCGTCAATTTTGAGGTGGTCATCGAGGACGTCAACCTCGACAACCTGACGCTCGCATTGTCGGTGACACGCTCGCCGATGTATCTGCCGAGCAGCGCGTCCGCTGGCGCCGCTGGACTCGGTGCCGCCGACCCAGAAAAATGGGAGTGCGAGCTTGTGGACCACCGCCGCAACACGTTGCGCGTCACGTCGCTCCGCACGGATCTCATTGGCTGGCGCCGCCTGCGCCCTTTTGCCGATATGAAAACAGGCGACTATTATAAGAGTGTCCACAGCCCGCAGTTTCTTGAGCGCCTCCAAGAGCAGTACGTGCTCATGCGCTGGTTCCATGCTCGCACCGGTGCCCATTGCCTCGCGGTTATGCGCCGCGACACTGGCGCCATTGAAGGCGTCTCGTACGAGCTCGCGCACGGCAGAGACAAGAATGAGCCCCGCTACCGTCTATCTCTGGTACCTGCCTCGCCCCGCTACGCCCTTCCGAGCCTGCAGTGGGCATGATCCGCGACCATTTTTCTTTACCACTCACGAGCATTTTCCGATTTTTATTTATTCCTCCGGCGTCGCCGGCAATTACACTACACTTTAATGGATGGACGTTTAGGCATGGGCTTCGCAGCTGAAATCGCCTCGGGCCATTTTGTTTCCTGGGGGCTCTGTCCCCAGACACCCGAAGCAACCGCTGCGCGGTTGTAACCGTTTGGCTAATCTTCATCCAACTGCGAAGCAGTTGCCACGGGGGGTCTGGGGGGCAGAGCCCCCAGGAAACGGCATTGTTTCGCAGGTGCAATCTCCTCGGACCATTTGCGGCATAGCGCTGTTACTCAGATACCGTTTTCACGTAAAATCTCGCAGCCCCACCAGCCGCTCTGACCGCGGCTGGCACATTCGGCTGGCTGACCAGCTGGCACGGGGGATTCCAGGACGAGAAGCAGGCCCGTCCTGCGGTCTACGCTCCCAGGACACAGCGAGACGGACGAACCTCCTCAGTACACGCAGGATGAGGTAATAAACCGTGAACGGGCTAGGGCCCGCCCGCTTCCTCGGAGCATCTCAATACCACGGGCCCCGGGGATACGGGGCTCGGCTGTAAAAGGCAGTCACGCGGCTGACGAGCGCCTCTGGACCTCGGCATTTTGTGGGGCCACCCCAGTGCCGAACCGGGATACATAAATACGCGTGGAGTACGGTTATTGATCTGTCGTTGTCACGACTATTTGTGTACACCAGTTCTCTTAGGTATGTCAGGGATTATCTTTTTGGAGGGGAGCCTGACTTCGCTCGATGGCTGGGCTGGCTGGCTGGATTGGCCGTGATTTAGTTGTGGCAGCCACGAAGTGAAATATACGTGTGTGCTGTTGGGATATCAGCCAGAAATGTTGAACCCAAGCTGATTTGGCAACGGATTGTTGGCACCTGTGACCGGGACAGAGGCTCCGGCGGTAGCTTGGTCGAGCTTGTACAGAGCAGTACTTGAATACCACACTTGGGGATGCCATGGACAGTGCGCAATCGCGTCACGCTTCGGAGTGGGCCGGCTTTCGCGACAGCTACTGTTATCGGGTATCTGTGGTTTCAACGCGTTACGGGTCCGCTCGCTGGCATGGCACACAGACTGCCTGCGGCCACCAGTGGGCCCCCAAACTAGCCACAAGGTCCTCACCACAAGGTCGCGCCAACGCCAATTGAGCCCTGACGTGGCCCGAGTTTTCCCCGGCTCATTCAGCTCAACGCTCAACACCCAGCACTGCTCTGGTCCCTGCCTCGGCCCGATCCTAACCCGACTTTCGGTCGCACGGATCGGTCGGCGGCCAAATGCCTGGTATTGTAAGGCGGGCATAGGGCTCCCATCCAGCAGTCGCTGGATTCGTGCCAATTCGGGGGGTTGAATCGCTTCTGGCAGCACGTCTCGGCCATGCCCGACCCTCCCCCCGGCCAAATGCGCACAAGACTGCACCCGTTTATCGGCAAATAATGCGCCGCCCATGCTGGGAGATCGCAGGACCCCGTACCCCACACCGTGTGCCAGGCGGGGCGAGCCCGGGGCCCGGCCGGAAAACGCTTAAATTTACGGCCGAGTTCCTCACCGCCGCCGCGTAACTCGCAACAAACCCGCTAACCCCAGGCAATCCCATGCTTTTTAGACGCAACCTGCGCACAGCAATGGGGTTCATGGCGACGACGAACGGCGCCCGCACCAGCATGCGAATGAACGCGACAAAGGCCCAGGTCCTCGACGGCTACAAGGAGGACCTCTCCAAGGGCGCGACCTACCGGTACCAGGACTCGCTGCCGCACCTTCCGGTCCCGTCGCTCGAGGAGACCGCCGCTCGGTACCTGCGCAGCGTCAAGGCCGTTGTCTCGCCTGAGGAGTACGCTCGCACTGAAAGGGCCGTCAAGGAGTTCATCAGGCCCGGCGGCGACGGTGAGCGTCTTCAGCAGCGTCTCGTGGCCCGTGCCAATGATCCCAAGATCAAAAACTGGCTCTATGACTGGTGGAACGAGGCCGCTTACATGGCGTATCGCGACCCGGTCGTGCCTTACGTGTCGTACTTCTACTCGTACAAGGACGACCGTCTCCGCAAGAACCCGGCCACGCGCGCCGCCGCCATCTCGACCGCGGCCCTGAGCTTCAAGACCCAGCTAGACTCCAAGACCCTCGAGCCAGAGTACATGCGCAAGATGCCGCTCGATATGGAGCTGTACCGCTTTATGTTCCACGCGTGCCGCGTGCCCAAGCCCAACATGGACGATTTGGCGATCTACCCCATCGATGGCAACGAGTACATTGTGGCTATCCGCAAGAACCGCTTCTTCAAGATCCCCTACAAGGTCAACGGCCGCCAGCTGTCGACGTCCGAGCTCGAGCTCCAGTTCCTCGAGGTCTACGATGCTACCGCCAACAAGCCGCCTGGCCCGGCCATCGGCGCCCTGACGTCGGAGAACCGCGATAAGTGGACCTCGTTCCGCGAGCATCTGCTGGCCGCCGGTAACAAGGAGGCCGCTGAGGCAATCGAGAAGGCAGCCTTTGTCGTGTGCCTCGACGAGGGCTCGCCCATCACCAACGAGGAGCGCGCCCACCAGTACTGGCACGGCGACGGCCAGAACCGGTTCTACGACAAGCCGCTGCAGTTCATCGTTTGCGACTCGGGCGCCGGTGGCTTTATGGGCGAGCACTCGATGATGGACGGCACCCAGACCCACCGCATCAACGACTATGTTTGCGATGCCATTGTCAACAATCGCATTGAGTTTGGCACCACAAAGGAGTACAAGGGTGTCCCGGAGGAGATCAAGTTCCAGGTCGACTCCACCGTCGAGTCTGACATCGCCACTGCCGTCAAGGACTTCACCGACGTCATCAACGAGCACGAGCTCGCTGTCTTTGCGTTCCACGGCTATGGCAAGAACTTGATCAAGCAGTTCAAGTGCTCTCCAGACGCCTATGTCCAGATGCTCATTCAGCTCGCTTACTACAAGGCGTTTGGCGTCAACCGTCCTACGTACGAGTCGGCCGCCACCCGCACCTTTGCCCAGGGCCGTACTGAGACGTGCCGCTCGGTCTCCCTCGAGAGCGTCGACTTCTGCAAGACCATGGAGAACCCCAACGCTAGCGCCTCTGACAAGATCGCCGCTGCCCGCAAGGCCCTTAACGCGCATGTCAAGTACATTAGCGACGCCTCCAACGGCAAGGGCGTCGACCGCCACCTGTTTGGCCTCAAGAAGCTGCTCCAGTCCGGCGAGAAGACTCCGGCCCTTTACGAGGACCCCGCTTACAGCTACTCGAGCTCGTGGTACCTCTCCACGTCGCAGCTATCGTCTGAATTCTTCAACGGATACGGATGGTCGCAGGTCATTGACCAAGGGTTCGGTCTTGCTTACATGATCAACTCCAACTCCATCCAGGTCAATATTGTGTCCAAGAAGCTTGGTAGCGACCGCATGAAGCACTGGCTCACCGAGGCGGCTCTTGACATGGCCGAGGTATTTCAGTCTGAGACCGCTGCCAAGGCCAAGCTCTAAGCTCTAAGCTACAGCCGTGCTTATCTGTAACTTCAATCCAGCAAAGAAAAGAGAAGTGTTAGAATTGACTGACAAGGAATTAAAATCGAATGTGGAGTCAGCCGGCTAACTTGTTCCTTTTGAGTAATCAAGCATATTATGCATAATAATTCAAATCGACGATACAGATGTTAGCTACCATTACTTATCTTTAATTATCACACAAGTCCGACGCGTCACCCCCGTGTGTTGTCGCGAACGGAACCAAGCTCACTACTGGAGTACCCAGCACAGATGAATAGGCGAATATCAATGGCCCCCCCTAAGGGGTACCGGGACTTGGAAGAGCTCGAAATGGAAATCACAATGACGCTGCAGCAAATTGACCGGAATTTCACGCAGGCCAACAAGATCGTCTCGGACGTGATTCTGCCAAACGTCAGGAAATACGGGGAAGAATCCAGACGTCTGTGGGAGTCGTCAAAATTCTGGAAGGAGTTTATGGAATCGTCGGCGGAGATCCAGCTTACGGCATACGAGGAGGATGCAGCAGGGATGCTGAGCGATGAGGACAACGAGTACGAGATGCACGCACAACAACAAAATACACAGTCCAAGATGACGCAAGCAGAGCTTACCGAGCCCAGAACTAGCCAGCAGCAGGGTGAATCGACCCCCGTGTATATCCCGCAGTCGACGCCGAACCAGTCGTCCAAACTGCCCCGGCTGGCTAACCCGTTCCAGTCACCGCCAAAGCTGCCGCCGCAGTTCTCTTCACAGGCGTTTGGCCAAGAAGCCCAGAGTCCCTACAGGCCGCAGGCGGGCCAGGGAAGCGTGCTTAGGCATCAGGTGGTTGACCGCAACTGGATGATCCAGGCGACGCCCAAACCGCTGTCGCCCGCAAAGAAGCAGCCCGCAAGGGAAGCAGCAGACCACAGCAGCATGCCTCCGCCAAACATTAGCATGCAGGAGTCCAAGCCGGCTCCGTCGCGTATGACAAACCTGAAGAAGCGGCAAACAATGGTCCTCGACGATCTGGCCATGCGGTCGCCCGAGGTGTCGCTGCCAGATCTGCAAATGGCCAAGATCGTATCACAGAACTTCCACACACCGCAGCGCGGCCCGCCACGTGCGCTGTACGAGGGTCTCGAATCAGAGGGCGACGTCTCCATGGAGGGCATGTCGCCGCCGCTGGCTTCGATCAGGTTTGAGTCCAGAAACGATGTTATGCGGACACCCGCCCAACGCGCAGCGCGGACCATTGTCTCGGACCTACTACGTTCTGCGGGCGGCAGCTTTGACGACAGCTCTTTTATGAGCCATGACCATGACGATGATGACGATGACGATGATGACGATGATGACGATGATGACGAGGACGAAGACGACGACGATTCGTTCCAGACTTGATAATCTACCAGTCTACGATATTTTGAAGTCCTGCGTAATCCAGTGCATAATAAATTACGTCCGCCAACAGGCGTGCTGCTATGCATAAAAACGGGCTCACCAAAAAAATCTGCCCTCGCGTCTGTCCTGCTTGCGCTTCTCTAGCCATGCCTTCTTACACTCCTTGTATGCGTTAAAGTATTCAAAGCACTTGGACCGGTCATAGTCGTTGCGCTCCAGGCAGTTGAGGCTCATTTTCGAGGCCATGGCGCACGGGTCGTAGAATTCAGACGGCTCCTTGGCGCGAAACGCCACTGCGTGGCTATCATCCTCGGGCTCGTCGGGATAAAACTTGAGCTTGCCGTCTTTGGCAAAGTCCACCTTGTCCTTTTCCGTTTCGGCGGGCATGATGTCGGCGAGCTTGGTGCGCAGAGGCTCGACGCGCGACTTTAGGCGAGCCTCGTGGTAGGGGGCCGAGGCGCCCAACCTGAGTCCAATGTGGAATTTATTTAGAGCCGTCTGTCACGGCACTGGCACAGGCACTCGACCGGCTGCATTTTGAAAGATGTCGGGCGATAAACGTGAGTATCTGCTGGTTGGAGTTCTGGTCACTCCATTTCACCGCCAAGGGGCCGAAGTGTCTGCTCAGAAGCATGCGTCAGGGCGTCGCTAACACCAGTCTGTAGCCGCTGCCATGAGCAGCCGGCTCTGTATAAGAGCCGGTCGGACGACATTTGCGAGAGCTGCTACGTTAGCTTTATAAGAACAAAGCAGCGGAAGCAAATGGAGCAGTTCAAGGTCAACTATGCGCCCGGCGCACCGACGCAGCACATCCTGTTAATGCTGTCGTTTGGCCCTGCGTCTGTCGCACTGCTTGATCTAATGGTCGAGTCGCTGCAAAAGCAGAAGGAGGTCCACAAGGGCAAAGTGGGGTATGAGCTGCATGCCGTCTTCGTCGACGATAGAGCGCTAAGAGAATACAGCAGCGACGTTGACGGCTTGGTACGCCAGACCAAGCAAAGGTTCCCCGAATGCGATCTGGCGGTGGTGCCACTAGAAAAGTTCGCCCACGAACAGTCTGAGACAGACTGGATTACGCTGTCGGACGAGAGCCGCAGTGCCATCAAAGCTGAAGGCATCATTGACTTTCTCAAGAGCATACGCACGCGCAGCTCGTATCAGGACATGGTCCGCCTTGTCATACGCCGCCTGGGCACTCTGATTGCCCAAAGTCAGAACTGGCAGACTGTTATATACGGTGATAGCATGACGCGCCTTGCGGAGTCAGTTATCTCGCTGACGGCGCAGGGCCGCGGCCAGTCGATTCCGTCTGAAGTATTCCCAGAGGCAACGAATCCTGCCGTAACTTATCCGATGCGAGAAATTCTCGCGTCAGAAGTGCGCGATTACGTCAAGATTCGAGACCTCCAATGGTTGGTGGCTGTTCCGGCAGACAAGGTCCCGGCAACCACCCGCCTTCAGAGCATCGACGAGCTGGTCAAGCAGTACTTTGTGGGCGTTGAGCAAGGGTTCCCGACAATTGTCTCGACCGTCGTGCGGGCTGCTGCGAAGCTCGCCGAGACTGAAGACGCTAGCGGGAAATGCAGCCTATGCGGCGCACCGCGCCAGGGCAACAACAAGGCGTGGCTCTCCGGCATCACTGTGAACTACCCACCTGGGGCCAGTGTGGACAACCCCAGCCTTGCGGATCCGCCCTTGTGCTACGGGTGCATGGTCATGAGCCGCGACTTTAGTGCGACTGCAGTACCGTGGGCTCGCAACGTTAAGGAAGACGTCCTCAGAGACTACGTTTTAGAAGATTCGAGCTGATATTCGGTTATGTTCAAAACTGGTGCTTGTCAGCGCAGACCGTACGACCTGGTGGCGTACTGGCCGTCCTTGACAATCACATCTTCGGGGCGGTAGTCAAACTTGCCCGAGAAGTAAGAGTTGAGGATGTTGAGCGTGCCGTCTGCGTAGCGTTTCTGGGCGTCGATGGTCGTACCAGACATGTGCGGGACCATGGCGTTGCCGAACCCGTACGGGTTGACCATAGTGCGCCACGGGTGATCCTTGGGCGCCGGCTGCGGGAACCACACGTCTCCGCCGTAGCCGGCGAGATGGCCAGATTTGAGCGCGTCGGCAACGTCCTCCTTAACGGTGATGGCACCGCGCGCAGTGTTCACGAGATACGCGCCCTTCTTCATCTTGGAAATGAGCTCCTTGTTGAAGAGGCCCTGCGTGGACTCGTGCAGCGGGGCGTTGATGGTGACAATGTCCGACTGCGCGAGCATCTCCTCAAGGTTCTCGACGCGCCGGCAGCCGATCTGCTGCTCGATATCAGACGACAGCGGCTGGTAGTCGTAGTACAGGAGCTCCTTGGGATTGAACGGCTTAAGGCGCTCGAGGACTCGGCGACCAATGCGGCCGACGCCAAACGTCGAGATGACTTTGCCCTCAATGTCATACGACTGCTTGGCGACGCCCGCGACGTCCCAGTCGCCGTTGCGGACCATGTCGTGCGAAGGCACAAAGTTGCGGACGAGAATAAGCATCGTCATGACGGCATGCTCCGCTACAGAGGTAACGTTAGAGCCCGTGACCTCGCACACAGTGATCTTCTTATCGTTTGCGGCATTGAGGTCGACATGGTCCGATCCAACACCGGCGGTGACGCAGAGCTTAAGATTCTTGGCCTTGTCAAGTCGCTCGCGCGTCAGGTAGCCCGGGTGAAACGGCGTGGTAATGACGACCTCGGCGTCGACAATGTGCTTGTCGAGGTCCGAGTTGGGGCCCTCCTTGTCGGAGGTGGTGACAAGCTCAATGTTGTTCTTGTCAGCCCAATTGCGGAGGCCGAGTTCGTTCTCCATTGTGCCCAGCAGTCGGGGCTCGTCCTTGCCGTGCTGGCCCGCCTTGTACAGGACGGCCAGGATCTTGCGCTTGCCAGAGGCAGCGGTCGAGAGGTTGCGGGCGGCGGTCTTCAGCATGTTTGTCTTTTGTCTCTGTGTAGCTTGTTGGTAGCTGGCAATTGATCGGGGTTCGTGGGTCCCTTTAATAGTGCGATTTGGGCTCAGCGTGGACCCCTCGCCTGGCGATTCTGTTCAGGTACCCCACACCCCGCATTTCGGCCGGAGCCGCTCGATGCCGCACTCTGCGGCTGGCATGCGGCTGATGCGCAGCGCAGCGCCAAGGATTCAGACGGTGATGCGACCCGTTAAACGTGGTGATGCGCACCGGAACTTTCAACTCTTCATCTAGTCTGGGCTGACGCTTTGCCACAAAGCTGTGCCGGCCGCACGCCTCGCTCCGTGTAACGGCTCTGGCACTGGTCTAGGGCTGATGTGCGGCGCCGTTTGGGGTATACATCCAAAGTACCGTGCTGGTACTATCTATTGAGCCGCTCTTGACCGGCCCGTTTCCACCATCGAAAGCTATTTTAGCGCGCTCGAGCCTGCCGCACATGTTTCACACGCCGGCCCGTCGCATGAACTGGGATGCGCCGCGCGCCGGCAGTTCACTTCCACCCATTTGCGGCATTTGCCTGCTGTCTATTCCTGAACGCTCGATCCTGGGCCCGTCTCGCAGAAGATCGTAGGGCAGTGGCTTCTCGTATTTTCGTTCGTCTGGGGTCCTCGCGTGCTTGTAAGTGTCCGCTTCAATGTACAGCGGCAGCCAATCTCGCTGTTACAGCTTGATGGCCAGCAGCTGCGAGGCACGGCCAGAAGCGGGCCAAAAGCGATGTATTGCATTGAATTCCCTTGCTGGCCCGCTAGCCGAGTGCGCATACAATCCAGCTGGGACTCGCTATGACAGCGTCCAGACTCAGTAGTAAACACATTTATCACGTTATAACTTTGTACAGAGTCATGACAAAATAAAATCACTAACAAAAAACCCCAAATCATGCAAATATCGACTCGACTTGCTCAATGAGGAGCTGCGTGCCGTCGTTACGCGGCTGCATGTCGATGATCTCGCGCTCGCCGGTTTCATCGCGGGCAAGCGTCGGCGCAAACACGACAGCCATGTTGCGCGAGCTCATGAGGTTTGTATCCGCGTGTGTCGTCACGAGCGCAAGGTGGCGTACCACAAGTTCGAGTGTATCCCTATGGGCCGCAGGCAGCGAGCGGACGATGGCACGCATCTTTTCAGCGTCCTTGCCGCCGCCTGCCTTGATGAAATCGTCATATGCATCGTAACTGATAAGCGGCACCGGCAAGTACCGCAGGTACTGTTTGAGGGCACTCGTGACGCCGGCGATATCGCCAGAAAGAGCGTCATCGTATTGCGGTGCGTCCGCCTTTTCAAATGCATCAATGATGCTCTGGATCTGCGACTTGCCGCCCGACTTGCGGTATAGGCCCTCGTACGTGAGGCCACGAGCCTCGACTTCTTGGATGCAGCGCGTGACAATGACAGGCACCCGCGTGCCTTCGAGGGCGCACTGTGCCGTGATAGGCGTGCCGATAAGGCCAGAAGTGGCAGCTGTGGTGCCGGCGGCCTTTTGCGGCGATTGCGTCGCGTTCGGGCTGTCATGGCGGTTGGCATTGGTGAACCATCCATTGCGCGAGCTCTTGGACTGTTTCATGCCAGCGGAACTTCCGAGTGCACTGCTCGTCGAGGTTCCGACTGCCCCACTGACCTCCTTGGGGACACCGCCGCTGAGGTCTACGTACTCGCCGGTACCGACTTCTTCTGTAGCAAAGACGCGGTTGAGGCCCTTGGCCACGACCGCCCCGGGCCGCTTCCAGAAACGGCGGCCGATTTGGCGGTTCTTTGCTCCATCGCTGGCAGCGACGGGGTCTAGGACAGTGACCATGGGCTCCTCGCCTGCAGAGTACGACTGTGATGCGCCAGATCCAGATCCGGACCCGCCACCGGCGCTGCCGGTACTGTGGGCGCTTGAGCTCTTTTCCATCGCGTGGCCGACTGGCGGCGACAGCGGTTCGTCAGCGCCCACGACCGGCGGCGTCATTGCAGTGTGGGATGCTAGAGCGAGCGCGCTCGCCATGGCCGAAGACGGCAGGGCGTAGCCGTTGCCAGCGTCGCGCCGCTTCGCTTCCTTGCGAGAGATGGGGCCGGCGCCCATGGGCGACTGGGACCGGCCCTGGGTGCCGCCTGTCGGGGGACCAGTGCCCGACGGGAACGCGTATGGTCCAAACTTTTCGATGATCTGCTTGGTGAGCTCGTTATTCATGTCTGCGAGCTGTGAATTCTTGATATTTAGCAGCGAGCTTTCCTCGACGGCCTTGTCGCGCGAGCGCGCGAGCTTTTCGTTTTCGGCTCTGAGCAAATCGCGCTGCACCATAAGCTCCTGGATCTCCTGCACGAGTGCCGCCTTGACGCCGGCCAGCTCCTCAGTTAGCTCGTCAACGAGCTGGCCCGAATCGAGGCGGCCGTCCTTGGCAGCGCCCTCGAGTACGCGCAGCTCCTCCTTGACAACAACGCGCTTAGCCTCGAGGTCCGCAATGGTCTTGCGTTTTTCCTCGACCGTGGATGCGAGGCCGCGCGCTGTGTCGTCGTCGCCCTCGCCGGCGGCGGCGGCATCGCGCTCCGCCAGCAGCCGCTCGAGCTCGGCAATGCGCTTCTTGGACCGCACAAGCTCGCGCATGACGGAATCAGTAGTCGTCTCGGATTCTGGTCGGCCATCGAGCGACAAGCCGCCAACGATCGACGCCGCGGCGGCTGCTAGGGCCTCATGCGGCGAAACCGGCGCGATGCTGGACTTGGAGCTGTGATCAGACGCCGAGCGGCGGTGGCCTGCACGGCGCATGTCAGCGCGCATGTCAGCGCTCGTCTTGCGGTAGTGGAGCCCAGATGACGACGAGCCCTGTGGGGCGATGGGAGACCGCGAAGCGGCCGCAGCCTTGAGCGCGAGGCCGCTTAGATCGCGCGACATGCGCCGCCGCGCGCTTCTCCGGGGGCTGCCCGCCATGGCCGAGGGCGACGTCACGGGCCGCCCGGACCGCGGCGAGTACACGCCGCCCTTTGCGGTTGTCGGGCCGTTTGGCGTGCCGGGCGTGACGCGCGATGTCGCGGACCCAGACACTGCAGTCGCCGTCGTCTCATCCGCGTATATGGGAGCGGCTGCTTCGAGCTGGCCACTGGGCTGCTGCATGGTGCCAAACGGCAACGGCGACGACGGCCGCAACGCTGACCGCTCCGGAATCAGAGCCGACAGGTCCTGCGCTGGCAGCTGGCCTAGCTGCAGTGCAGCCGGCCCGGCAGTGCTTTCGCCCTCGCGCTCGTGCACGGACGGGGTGCCGACGGGCCTACGCTGCACTGTAAATGCCGGCGAGCGCGCACCGTCCCCGCCACTTGCTGGAGCGCCCTTGGTGAGCGACGACAGCGAAGCCGACTTGCGGGGCTCCCGACTGCCAGCAGCCAGTCGGCCGTCGACGCTAGCAGGCGTCTCACCGGCAGACGCGGCCGCAACCGTATCTGCGAGCGACTCGTCGGAATTGAGGTAGATGGCAGTTCGCGCGCCCGGCTGCACCGCCACGGGCGTCGTCGCGGGCGTGTGGCGTGCAGGGGCCGCCGCCGACTCGACTGGCGTGCGCGGCCTGTCCTCAGACGAGCGGCTCGTCACGGGCGTGCTCCTGCCGCTGCCGCTGCCGCTGCCGGCCGCCCCCGGAATTATCAAGTCCGACGAGGGGTCATTGTCGTCCATCTTAATGACGATGTTGGACGACGAGTCCGAGTCCTCGGCGCTATCCATAAATGAGCGGGCCGACGCCCGGCTGCGAACCGACCCACTTCGCTGCAGAAACACAGACCGCCTATACGCGCGCCGCCGCTCCCTGTCGTCCAGTAGCGACGCCCCGAGCCGGTTGTCGTCGCGCGGGCTCGCGGCACCGTCGTACTCGATACGGGGCGTGCCGAGCCTTGGGCTCGCCGGTTGCGCCACGGCCTGCCCGCTCGGCTCCTCGGAAACCATTGGCGCAGCACTATCCCGGTGCAGCGACTCGCCGATCAGGGACCCACCGAGGTTAGCCGGGGTCTCCGTCTCTGCATCACTATGCACATCAAGCTGTATGGGCACAAACGCCGAGCTGTCACGTTTTTCGGCTGAATCTTTGGTCTCTGGCATGTCGCCGGCCTCGACCGAATCACCAATAACAGGGGCGCCGTCACTGCCACCAACACCACCATCACCACCGCCACTACTACTACTGCTGCCGCTGCTCTCGGGTTCCAACTTGATGGGAATGTCGGCCTCAAAGTACCCGTTATGCTTGTTTCCATCGGACTCTGACGGGTACTGTAGCAGCGTACTCGACCCCGCTGACGCGCTGCGAAACGCGCCCCCGGCTGACGATGCCGTGCCCGCACCCTGAAACTCATTTGGGGTGCCGATAAGTGGCGGCGAAGCGAGCTCCTGCGCCGAGTTGATAGACCGCGACGAGCGGGAGCGAGCACCGGCATCCGGCCGTGGCGGCCGCTGCAGGATCGGGTGTTTCGGACTCAGGCTGCTCAGCGAACTCACGCTCGACTCATCCTCGTCATCAACTGGCACCGCCGGCAGCGACTTGTCCTTGTTGTACGTGACCGACGACGACGACGACTCGCGTGAGCCAAGCGCCGGCTTCTTGGCAAGCACGCCGGGGACGGACCCCGCGGAGCCCCGGCCGCCCGCGGCCGCCTGCGCAGCTGCCGCCGCTTTTGCAGCAGCATTGCGCTTCTTGCGTATCATCATGGCCTCATGGCACGACATGCAGAAAATGCCCTGGGACGTGCGCGCGTACTTGAGATCCTCAATGCGCTTCTTGCAGTTGCGGCACACAAAGCACTCGGCGCAAAATGCCAGGTCGCCTGTCAAAATGGCGAGGTTCTCAATCTTTTTCTGGCAGTAGTGGCACTTGTACGAGCACGTATTGCAAACGAGCGAGCCGTTGCCGAGCACCTGCAGATTGGTATTGCTGTCGAGTGTTCTATCACATAGCGAGCATCTGAAACCTGGAGTTAGATTAGTCCGCCAGTACGTCGCTAGCAGCGGGCGCAGGGCCAAATCCTGACACGGCCACACACAATGGCGGTTCAGGCGCCAACACAGCCCAATCGCGACAACGCCAACCAGCAGCATCAAGTGGCACTCATAGCTGGCAAGCGCATCGCAACGATGAAATGCCTAAAAGTCGTGGTCCATTGCCTGGCCACCTCAAACGGAAAGTCCACCGTGGCCGCCAACCGGCCAAGATCAAACGCGCAGACCATGTGGCCCTGGTACGCTGCCGCTCCACTTTCCGTCCTTGTGTCAAAAAACTAGCCTGTCAAACCCTCAACTCGTTACTCACATTCAATGTGCCACCTCGACCCTCCTGTTCTGTTAGTACTGCGGACTGTAAACTCCTGAATATACCAACCAACATACCTAGCTCGTACGCACGCGCCCGTCCAACGTCTAATATCTGTAGTTAGCAGAGCGTTCATCTTCAAGCAGTGTCTCCACTGTTCCCCATGCCCATATCCAGGCCAGTCCATTGGATGACCAAAAGAGTACAAGACGCCACATACCAGGCCACACTTTTTGCAGTGGCTTGCGTCGTCAGCGCCAGAGTGACCAACAGCCGGCGGCGAGAGCGCCGCCGACGACCCGGCCGACGACACGGCCGACATGAGTTTGTTCGAAGACGGCGACGCCGACGAGTCTTGGCTGGCGGCGTGAACGATGTCGCGACTGTGTCCTTTGTATTTGTAGTGTCGTTATCCTTGTCCGGTTTGTGGTCTAGCTTGTCGACGGGTCGCGCAGCAGCAGCTTATCTCGCAATACTGACAAGCCGCGAGTTTTTCTGCTGGCGACTAGTCGGCCGAGCGATGGGGTCCGCTGGTGGGGACTGGCCCTACAAACAGACTCGCTAACCGGGTGGTGATACTGCGAGGCGAGACTGTGCTGTTCGCTCCCTCGGGGGGGTAGCCGTTTTGCCCGCCGTTTGCACGACACAGAATCGAAAAAGGCGCCCCAGAAGCAACCGAAAAAAAAAAGTGGGGCCCCTGAGTTCCGATAATAGTGCCGGTTGCTGGTAGAGTTGCAAGCGCCCGAGTTCGTCGGGCGGCCGTATTTTGTCAGCCTCTGCCCAGTCGGGTCCCCAACTCTAAAGATGTCCCAAGCACGCACCCTGCCGGGGCCCAGCGCGTTTGTGCGTGTGTCTCCCGCGCGGCGAGTAAAGGGGACTAGAGGGTTGGGATAAAAAAAGCCGTTGCAGCACCCGAATTGCGCAGGCGCGTGGGAGGTGCGCGCCGCGCGCCGCGCGTGGTTTGGTTCGCTGGACGGTGCGGTTGCTTTATTTTTTGGTTCTTTTTGGTCAGAAATGACGGCCCACAATCCAGGTCGCTCGGCTTGACCACCTTGGCAGCCAGATCGGGCAAATTGCACAGCTCAGAGTGTGGCCAGCTATTTGACGGTTTGTGCTGTCTTTTGGCGCTTTGCTGCTAGGAGCCACCGATAGAAGTCTCAATCTGTGGGTTGGGGATGGGGACGTCAAGGCGGACGGTCTACGCAGTCTGTGGTGTTGTTCTCAGATGGTCGGCGGGCTTAGTTTGGTTCGCTACAGGTCGCTGCAACAGACTCGCCAAGCTCGCTAGACTTGTCACACTCGCCAAAATAGCCCGCCCAAACTCTCGCCCCCCAAGACTTGCATCTGCAGTTGCATCGTCGGCTGCCTCGGTCACAGCGCATTTGACCCGGCACTCCCAGGGAGCAAGCACCGTTTGTATTAGCCTAGTGTGGGCAAGCGTAGAGAGTTATGGAACGGGCCATTGGGCCCTAGAACAACCAGGTTCGCACCGCAGCCGATGATCGTTACGCCATCGACAGATCTGCACCACTGCACCCTGCAGCTGAGGCGGCGCGGGTGACTCGGCGCCTCAAACGCGCGCGAGTCGCCGTCCACTGGCCCAGGCCCGGCAGCCCAGGGTGGCTCCACTGCTGTGGCGAGCTTTGCCGTTGAGCTCTACAGCCAGCCTTGACCCTGGACCCGAATCTAATCGGCGGCTCTTCGCCGCATTTGGAAACCAAGCCGGCAGACGGTCGCTAAGATGCGCTCACGACACTGTCACGACCCAACGCAGCTCGGTACAACACAGCTTAACAGTCTTCCAGCAGCTATACGTTGCAACTTACAGCTCGGCGCGTCCATGCCGCCTATGTAGTTGTGACAGCGGCAGTCCCGTCGTAAAGCCAGGGGGTCCAATGTGCTTCTTCGTGCGGCTGCAGTTTTGAAACGGCTCGTTGTTGCCGGCAGCGAGCAAAAATGGCAGTCCCGCGTTTTCGTATCCGTGTACAGCTATCCCGGCACACAGCTGTAACAACGCTAGGCTTGCGCGTTTGAGCAGTGCTCGGAGACACTATGCACTGCCCGACTGCACGCAATTCTCGCAGCACAACTTGTTGCATGCTGCTGCGCGCTGGTGCCCCAGACCAGCTACAGCTGTTGCAGGCCCTGCAGCTGCCCCGCCCGATGTCGATGCCTGCTACAAACAGCTGGCAGGTGGTCCTGCCAGTGTTGAGCTGGGTCCCCGCAATCTGATAGATGGGCGCCCTCAGCCTGCGGTGGGTCCGCCAATTGGGTGTTTGTGGCCCTGTTTAGGATGAGACTAGAATCGATCGTCTAGCCAGCTGCTGGGGCCGCGTCCGTACTGTTCGCGTCAGCCCAAGCAGTGGCGGCTGCGTATTTTTAGCTGGCTCTACGAAACTCCTCGGCTCCCTGCCCACACGCCCAGCGATATGTACACCCCGTACCGCGACGATCCCACAGCTCTCTTACGCATATCCCAGATTAGCACTGCCAATCTATGCGTCGCAGCTGGTGCAAGCGCCAAGCGCTTCGCTTCGCTGTTTACTTGGGGGCTCTGCCGTCCTACCGCCGTAGCAACTGCTTCGCGGCAAAGGTAGTGGAAGACGTACCGAGTCGTCACGAGTCAGACGTCCCTGATATGATGGGACCAGTCGCGACGCGACCGAAGAACAGGAAAGCAAATAAATACTTTTTGAAAAGTAACGCGTTAATCGTTAATGGCTATTACTGCGCGACGCGATGCGCCAGGGCCCTGTCCTTATGATCAATGTTGGTTACCGTACAATAACTAGAAAAGCGATGCCGAGGCGCGAGCGACGCTGCTCGCCTATTTTTTGTTGCGACCGCTGCTGCGGTGGTGACCGTGGCCGCGGCCCGGAGGCTGGGACCCAGCCTGGGACTGGGTTCCAGGCTGGCTCTGGCCCTGGCGCGACACCCTACTGGCGGCTCGACTCTTCGTGTGGATACCCAGCTTGTCCATGCCCGGAAGGTGCACCCATGTATACTCTGTGCGGTTGCGCTCGGAATTCTCAAACTCTTTGCGGTGGACGTACCCAGACTCGTCTAGCAGGTACGCTGACGAGCCAAAGTCGGTGGGTGTGTATTCAAACTCGGGCTCCGCCGGACGCTCCGTGTCGACGTCGCCATCCCAGGACTCCGGCAGCTTCGTTGCCGGCGTCGTCGTCTCGCCGGCGGTCTCCAGATCCTCGTCGGGCCTGCCGCCGGTGGCGGGTGCGGGGCTCTCTGCGAGCTTGAGCGTGTAATCCTCACGCGCCTTGGTCTTCGCTGCAGCCGCGGCGGCAGCGCGCTCGCGACCGATTTGAGCAAACCCGGCGTCCTCGCTGCGGTGACCGCCGTCAACGGGCGCCAGTACGCCGCTGCCGAGTCGGCTGCCGAGTTTGTCACCCGGACCGTGCGCGCCGGCGCCAACGGGCCGGACAGTGGTCCCGAGGCCAGACTGCAGGTATGCCGGAAGCTGTCTGTTACCGGAAGCGCCTGCGCGGGTTGCCGCGGGCGAGCCGCCAGGCGGCGAGATTACCGACGACGGGGGAAGAACGACGCGGGGCACTCCAGTTTCCTCACTTAGGCTGTCTAGATCACCGTGGTCGAGGCCACGACGATAGCCATTGCGCACCGGTGATCCAGCGTCGAGCCCCTCGGCTCCCGCCTCCTGTACGTTCGGAAAGAACCGCGAAAAGCCTCTGTTGGACCCGTTGGGCGTGGTGCCGCCATCCTGCGAGGCAAACGGCGAGGTTGATGCCGAGCTAGCGGCCCCGGGCCCGCCGGGCGACACTGCCTGTTGCTGTTGCTGTTGCTGGTGCTGGTGTTGATGTTGCTGGTGCTGGTGCTGATGCTGGTGCTGGTGCTGGTGCTGGTGCTGGTGCTGGTGCTGTTGCTGGTGATGGTGAGATGCGCGTTGCGGTTGCTGTTGCGGATTAAACACCGCCTGAGACGTGGCCTGGCCCGACTTAGCATGACCCTGGCCGCTGTCAGACAGCGGGCGGCCCGCAAACCGTGACGCATCAAACAGGCCGCTGTCGGGGCTGCCGGGGTACATGCCTGGGGTGAACCTGTTGCCGCCCCATAGGGCGCCGCCAGCCACATCGCCGCCGGAGTTGCCAGCGGCAGTCCATAGCGCCTTGCCCGCGGCGCCCTTTTTGGTGCCTGACAAGTCCGTCCACGAGCTGCTGCCGCTGCTGCTAACCACGCTTGTCGGCGCCGACGCCGACTTGCCGGCCGCGAGCTTGGCCTCAAGCTCCTGAGCGTCGCCGCTCGTGCCCTTGATTCCGTCATCGTGGTCGTCGTCGATGAGCGACTTGACGTTCTTGATGATGCTGTCGTCGCCGATGCTGGCGTTGGACGTGGACCGATGGGTTCGTGTCGCGGGAGGCCGTAGTTTATCTGTGTCCGTGGTGACGGCGGAAGTCTC
This sequence comes from Tardiomyces depauwii, assembly GCA_038086965.1. Classification (NCBI taxonomy): domain Eukaryota; kingdom Fungi; phylum Ascomycota; class Dipodascomycetes; order Dipodascales; family Trichomonascaceae; genus Tardiomyces; species Tardiomyces depauwii. The sequence goes on from JAVHZA010000002.1 coordinate 2,683,896, forward strand.
ATCGAAGACGCGGCTGGCCCTGGTCCCGTTGTTGTCATTGTCCTTAGCCCTGTTGATGTCTTTGTTTTCGGCCCTGCCGTCGCCTCTGTCGCTCTTGGACTTGCGCGACTTGTCTGCGGGAGCGTCCTTGTTGCCAGTCGTAGGAGCCGTCGTCTGCCCCGGCGAGCCAGCGACTGCAGCGACAGCCGCGTAAGGCGTGCCCGGCGCCGCCGACGCCGTAGGAGCAGACGTGCCAGCGGCCGGCGGAGCCGCCGGCTTTGTCTGACGTCCCTTGACAAGCGCTGCCGGGCCCGTTGGTGGAGTCATTTGCGCGCGCTCCGCAGCGGGCGCCGTCGGCGGCGTCAGCTTGGCGCGTGTGTCCCGCGCGCTCTCGCGCTCCTTGCGCACTCGCTCCATTTCTGCCTTTTTGGCAGCCTTCTTAGCAGCCGCCTCTTCCTGCTTGCGTTTCTCTTCCTCCTCCATCTTACGCGCCAGCTCCTCTGCCTTCCTTTTCGCGGCGGCAACCCGGTCTGCCTCGGCCTTTTGCTCCTCCTCTTTGCGCTTGCGCGCCCGCTCCAAAGCACTCTTCATATACTCCTCTTGCTCCTCGAGACGCGACTTGGTCGAGCTCGTGGCCGACGCTACACTGTCGCGGCGCGCACTGCTGGCAGCGCCCATAGACGAGTGCGAGAACCGCCGGCTGCCTTCAGCAGCCGACGCGGCATCCGACACGTGGTCTGGCGGGCCGTCCTTGTCGCCCTCCTTGCGCAGTAGCAGTCGCTCGGGGATCTTGCGGGGGTGCGCCGGTTCCACGTGGCCCTTGTCAGCATTGTATAGTTCAGGTCGCGGCGCCCCATCAGCCCGGTACCGCTTCTCGTAGTCGTGGTACCGATATCTTTCGTCGGGCGGCGGTGGAGGGCCGTGCGGGTGCGACGGCCCGTCCCGCCAGTTGCCCTCTTCGGGCGGCGGCGGGCCCATGTCCTCGCGCATCCACGGCGGCGGAGGCCCATGCCGAAACCGTCCGGGTGGGCCGTCATCATGGCCCCAGTCGTCGCGCGCAAATCGCGGAGGGGGTCCTCGGTGGAAGTCGTCTTCAAACCGGGGCGGGCCGTGGAACCGGTCGAACCGGTCGCCTCCAAAGCGGTCGCCAAAACGGTCCCCGCCGTGGCGTCGATCACCGCCAAACCGGTCTCCGCGCCAGCCAGGCGGCGGGCCGTCGTCAAACGGCCCACCTGCAGAGGGTGCGGCCATTCGGGCGTCGTTGCTGAACCGCAGCGGGCCGGGACCCGGTCCAGGCCCAGGGCCCATCGGCCCCATGTCGCCACCCCATCGCTGCGCAAGACGGGCCATGCGCGTGCTGGCAGCACGCTGCTGCATCTGCTCCTGCCGCTCCTTCTTTTCCGATAACTCCTTGATTTGGTCGCCAATCGAAACCACCTTGCTGGGCTCCTTTTGTACAGCGGTCCACGGGGCTGTGCTGCCCTTAGTAGCAGGCTGCGATGACGACGACGCTGCCGCGGCGGCGGCAGCGCTTGGCTTAGAAGATGAGCCTGCTGGTGGCTTCTTGGCAGCGTTTTGGGCCGCAATCGCCGCCAGTTGCTTGGCCCACTCGGGGTCCTCCTCGTCATCGTCCCAGTTGAACTCTCGCTTGGATATCTCGCTCACGTCGAGCCGGTGCGCCAAGCTGATGCCTCGCTTGACAAGCTCTTCCTCATCGTCGTCATCGTTGTCTTCGGTGGGCTTGGCCGCCGGTTTGGCCGCGGACTCGGCCTTGGCTGCAGACGGGGCTGTGGCTGTTTCGGCTGCAGGCGTCGCCGCCGCCGCCGCCTCGGGCGGCGGTTGCGACGTAGATCCAGCCGCTGCGTCCTTTGAACTGGCCTTTTCTGCCTCTGGCGACGTCTCCGGCTTATGCCAGACGCTCGCGTGCTCCGCGCGCGGGCTCTGCGTCGCAGAGCCTGGCTGGCTCCCGCCCTTGCTGTCCCTGCTCATTGGCGCAAGCGTGTACGACCCCGTTGCCGATGCAATTGACGTGGCCACTGGCTTGCGCGCGAGCGTCGCTGCCGACGTCTGCGGGCTGCCCTTCTTGGCCAGCGTCACCTTATCCTGCATCGCCAGCTTGGGCGTGCTCGACGGCGGCGGGCTCGCGGGCGTCGGCGACGCAGACTTGCGGAAGAGCGAATTCAGGCTATGAGATTTGAACTTTTTGGTCGCATCGCTAGCGCTCGCCGCCGGCGCCTTAGCGGCGGTTTCATCGCTGTGGCTCACTACATTGCCCTGAGGGGCCGTCGCGGCGCCCTTGACCGGCTGCTATCGTTAGTCGGTTGAATGGTCATCCCAATTGTGGGTACCATTGGTCCTTGTATATGTATCTCCTGACTTATGCGCCATGCCACTGAGGCCCGGCCCTGCGTCGCCTGGGCCGCTCCTCGTCCCATACCGCCCTACATGATCCCTCACAATATATAAAGCCATCAAATACATACGTCATTCTGGTGCTGAGTAGAAGGGGCACTGTCCGAGGCAGGACCATCCATTCCCACTTTGTTATTTGTGACGTCACGCGCTCTTGTTTGAGCCAACCACCTTGAGGATCCTGCAGCCGTTCTGCTTGACACAGCTTCTCAAATGACCGCAAGATGTCTTGGCAGCTTCCGTGTACTTGTGTGTCCTTCTATGCTGCACGCACGCTTCACCTAGCCGCTTCACAGAGCGTTAGTTCCGCCCTTTTTTTTTTTCCTCCACTCTGCGGTTTGGAGCGGAGTACCCACCCAGCTGGGAGAAAAGGATATCACTACAAATGTCCTATCACGCTGTAGTAATTGCTAGTGACTTGGTAAACGTCTGTTAATGCTTTGGCGTCCCCTAGCACGGCTTATATCGCATCCGCGCTCCTCGACGTCCTCTCTCGGATCCACGCCGGCTGGGACCTAGGCTGTGGATTGTAACTATATTGAGCGCGGCAGCTGTTGGGCAAGCGAATGCTCAGACGTACGTGCATAGAGCGTGTATGCGCTTGGTGTAGCCGCCGTCCGGGCGCCTTTTACGGCGCCAGGGTCCCGACGTCTGCTCGGCCCCGACCGACACAGCGGTGTATTTCCACCGGTGGAGTAAACACACCGCTGCAGGTCGCGGTCGTTGGCTCCGGACCCGCTGGCTTCTACGCAGCATACCGCGTGATGCAGAAGCTGCCGGGGGTGCAGGTCGATATGTTTGAAAAGTACCCGGTGCCGTTTGGACTTAGCCGGTTTGGCGTTGCGCCGGATCATCCCGAGGTCAAGAACTGCGAGGACAAGTTTGCCGAGGTCGCGGCCTCGCCCAGCTTCAGGTTCATCGGCAACGCAAGCGTCGGCGACGCTGTCCCGCTGCAGGCTCTGGCGGAGAGCTACAACTCGGTCGTGCTGGCGTACGGCGCGAGCCAGGAACGCATGCTGGGGGTGCCGGGCGAAAACCTGCGGGGCGTTTTGTCGGCGCGCCAGTTTGTCGGTTGGTACAATGGCGTGCCCGAACAACGTAGCCTCGACCCGCCTATTGACAGGGCTCGCGACGTAGTCATTATCGGCAACGGCAATGTGGCGCTCGACGTTGCCCGCATGCTCTTGACGCCCGTGTCTGCACTGCGCCACACAGACATTGCGGAGCACGCTGTGTCCAAGCTCGCCCAGAGCAAAGTGCGGTCCGTGCGCATTGTCGCGCGCCGCGGTATCCTTCAGAGCGCCTTCACCACCAAAGAGATCCGCGAGCTGACGCGGCTGCCGGGCGTCGGCATGGTCCCGCTTGATCACGGCGTGCTGGGTGGCCTCGATGTCAAGGGTCTCCCGCGCGCTCACAAGCGCCAAATCGAACTGCTTCAAAAGGCGCCCGCCCCGTCGGTGGACACGCCGCGCACCTGGAAGCTGGACTACATGCTGTCCCCGCGCGAGTTCAAGCCTCACTCCGAGGACCCGCAGCTGCTCGACGGCGCGACTTTTACCGTGAACGAACTCGTCGCCGGCACCGCTGAGCCGACAGATGCCATTGCCGAGCTGCCGTGCGACCTTGTATTCAAATCCATTGGCTACAAATCCGTGCCGCTGGCGGGCTTCAAGGAGCTGGGCGTCCCGTTCGATCCACACGGCGGCGTTATCCGCAACAACGGCGGCCGCGTCGACGGCCTGCCTGGGTTTTACGTTTCGGGCTGGGTCAAGACGGGGCCCCGTGGCGTCATCGCCAGCACCATGATGGACGCCTTTGACACCGCTGAGAATCTGGTTGCTGACTACGAGAGTGGTTACCTTGACTCGGCTCCCAGACCGGGTTTTGCTGGCATCAGGGGATACGTAGACGCCGGCGTGTCCTGGGACGACTGGCTCAAGATCGATGCTGCCGAGCGGCAGCTCGGTGAAAGGGCCGGCAAGCCGCGGATCAAGTTCGAGTCTGTCTCGGACATGCTCTCTGTCCTGTGACCATTGAATTGTACATATTACATTTAGATCTATCCGCTCAGGAATTTTTTGTTTGTTTGTTTGTTGGTTGGTTGGTTGGTCTGCGTCTGGTCGTAGTTGCCAAAGGCTCCGAAGCTCTCGCACAAAAACGAGCCCTTACGGAGCCAGTTGCATATCACGGTCGATGCATATACTAACGCATCATGATTACGGGCAAGGGTAATGTGTGCGAGATGATTGGGCAAATCATCGAACTGGAAAAGCGGTTTGGCAAAGCTGGAAATCGCCGACACCACGTTTAACCGCGCATAGACGATGCTGGCACGACAGATTGCCCGCCGGCCGCTTCTGGCTGGCGTGCGCATGCTCAGCTCGAACCCGGGTGCCTCCGTGGACAACAACACGCTGACGCCGAGCGACAAGACGCAGGAGATCAGCAACGAGACGGTGTCGGGCGCGCCCAAGTCGCTCTCGCGCGACCGTATTGTGCGCATCTACAGACAGGCCAGGGCCGCGACTCAGTCTGGCAGCTGGGGTATGTTGTAGATTTTGCTGGTTTCTGCTGGTGGTTGATTGGTCGTTTGGTGATTCGGCTGGCGTGTGTTTTTCAGGTTTTGCCCGGCTGAGCCGGGCGTTGTTAGCCCTGCAGATAGTCCACCAATTGCCTGAAAATTGACACCGCGGAGCAGCCACCACTGGCCTGGTTACACTGAATACTAGTCTGGCGGCACTAACACACAGGTTCCCACGTCTGGCGCGTGGATTGGGACATTGTGCCCCGCGCTAACCGATGGGAGAACGACATGATGGGATGGCCCTCGAGTGGCGACTACATGCAGGCGACCCAGATGAAGTTTCGGACACGGGAGGACGCCATCCGCTTTGCATCGAACCAGGGCTGGGACTACTACATCCAGGAGCCCCACACGCGCAGCTTCAAGGTGAAGCAGTACGCCACTAACTTCGAGCACTGGAACGGGAAGATCCGTCACATTCGCACTAAGTAGAGCTGTTAATTGAGCATTGGTATAGCTAGTAGATGAGGGGGTTAGATCGTGGGCCATGGCGACCAGAGCCTGCGGTCATCTGCGTCATATGCTCCGCATTTGGACGCTTAGCCTAGAACCATATAGCTTGGAATTCGGCCTGGATTCAGGCCGGCATCTGGTCTGGCATCCGGGCGTCCGCCTGGTATTCAGCCTGGCCCTGGCATCCGGGCCACCGATAATACTGATAGCTGGCGGGGCTGGTATGCCCTAACCCGGATAGCCGCGGCCGAGCACACAAGACACAAAATGGCGCGGCCAGCCTACAAGATTAGCAGACTCAACGTCCGGGACGCGAACACGAACAAGGCACGGCCCAGTAGTTGGTGCTTTTGATTCTGGCGGAACGAGCCGAACGAAATACCGGCACGCGAAACCCACCGGCTGCTGGATGAGGACGCCGCCGGCGCATGGAGCCGACAACTAGCGAGCACCAGACGCGGGCGCCGTCGCCAGACGCTGCTGCAGCGAGGCTCAATGGCGGCTGCGACGGCGACAAGCCGATAAAAATTGCCCTCAACGGCATAGCCTTCAACGGGCATGGGCACCCCAAGACCGTGGACGCGAAGGGCGTGTTTTGCCCTTTTGTCAGCGGCGACGAGCTGCCGGCGGACGCGGCCGCCGCCATGGCAAAGCGCAAGCAGTACCGCATTTCGTACGATCCAGAGCTGTCCAAGTCCAAGTCCAAGGGGAAGCACGCGATTTACCGGTTCAACGGGGACCACTCGGCGGACGCGCACGATCGGCGCAATAAGCAAAAGTACGTCAAGTACACTTCGCGCGGCAACCGGAGCCCGTTTGCAGCGCTGCCTGTGCCGCGGTTTGTGTACGACGACAACTCGCTGGGGCCGCCGCCGCCGACGCAGCTTTTGGTGTCGAACCTGTCGACGCTAACGACAAAGGGCGCCGTCGCGTCGCGGCTCAAGACATATGGCGATCTCGAGCTTTGCGAGCTGATCCAGGACTCGGCCACAGGCATGTCGCTCGGTATGTGCCACGTCAAGTTCCGGGGCGGGCTCAACAAGGCCAACAAACTGGCTCGCGCGCTGCTGGTGGACGCGCCAAACATCAAGATTGACATGCACCAGGTGCGGGTCGAGTTTGACGATGACGGCGCGCGCGCGAAAGCGATGGCGGCCAAACTGGAGCATAAGAGGCGGGTAGCGGCCGCGTCGGCGGCGGCTGCGCAGGCCCAGACGGCGCCCCTCGGCCCGCGGTCGCTTCGGGCCGGCTCAAACACGCCAAGCGCGTCGCCGAGACCTGCATCGCCCGCAGTGGCGTCGTCTGGCGCCCCTCCGCCTCCGCCGTCGAGCGCACCGCCCCCGCCGCCAGCGGGGCCGGTGCCGGGCTCAAGGACAGCGCCGCGGTCTGCGTCGCCGGTGCCGCCTACTGGCCCGGCTGCCGCTCAGGCGCCGCAGGCGCCATCGTCAAAGCCAGCCCGCGGACCGCTGTCGCCGGCCCTCGAGCGGATCGTCGGCGGCCGGCCCTATATCATGATCCGCGATCGATACGTACCGATTGACGAGGTATACGTGTCAGACGTGAAGCGTGCGCTGCGACACTACGACTGGGACCGCATTGTCAACGACGAGGTCGGGTTCTACGTGATCTTCAGCAGCTCGCGCGAAGCCCGTGAGTGCTTTGAGGACATGGACGGCCGCCGTATTTTCGAGTTTCGTATGGTGATGGAGTACTATCCGAACGCGGCGTCCTCGGCAACCCCTGCGCGAGACTCGGGCTCCAGATCCGCCACGGCTGTGCCCCCGCTGCCGCCGGCTGCCAGGCAGCCGCCGCCGCCGCCATCTGGACCCGCCAAGCCCGCAAAGGATCCCGTCGAGGAAGCCACAGACATTATCATTTCGGAACTCAAGTCGCTGCTATGGAAGGACGTCAAGGAGCGCATTGTGGCGCCGCGCATCTTTGAGTTTTTGAATCCGGCTAGGTTCAAGGAGCTTGTCCGTGAGTCGTCAGCGTCCGGACCCATGCCATCATCATCAGCAGCGGCAGCAGCAGCGGCAGCAGCAGCACCGGGTCTAACGCCAGCGAAAGCACCGGCAATGGCGCCATCCGCTGAGCCGGTGCAGGGCCCCGTGGAGCTCGTGCAGGAGATCAAGTTCGACGCTCTGCCATCGCTGCCGCGATTCCGCAAAAAGAGCGGGCCCAAAAAGAACGACAGGAAAACCAGGGCGTTCAGCAGGCCGCTCAACCACCGCCTTAACTATGAGTCCGACGAAGACGACCACGAGAGCGAGCTCAGCACGCGCCGCAGCACACCAGCCCTCGAGGCGGCTATCGAGACGCCGCCGCCGGAAAAGATGTTGGCCCAGGAAATGGCTGCCCAAACGGCGCCCGTGCCGCGTAAGCGCAAGGTCAGCAAGCCCAAGGCGCGTGTCCTCGACTACACCTCGTCAGAGGACGAGGAAGACGAGGAAGAGGCCGCCAAGCGACCTCGCCTCGGCGGAGCAGAGTCTGAGCCCGATGGAGCGATGCTCGACTTGGCCGCGCCCTCCGCGGACCGTGAAGATCTGCCAACGGGTCCGACCGCCGTCGACGAGAGCCTCCTTTGGGAACCTTCGACGAGCATCGAGCCACGCCCCGTCTGCCAAGACGACCTTGACGAGGACAAGACGTTGGGATGGCTGCAGGCCACCGTGCGTGACTCGGAGGACTATGCGTTCCTGTCGCGGGCACTCGAAAAGGTCAAGCCAGCAGAGACAATCCGCGATCCCCAGTTCTGGGCCTGGAACAACAAGCGCATCCACGCAGCCTACAAAGAGTCGTTGGCAGCGACCCCAGCCGGCGATGCAGCCGCAGATATGCTCAAGGTACGCTGGCACACACAGCAGCAGTCATGGCGCTCCAAGGGCTACTTCAAGATCCCGGAAGCGGACAAGGCCGAGTATCTGCCTCACCGCAGGCGTGTCCACAAGCCCATCGACACGCTGCAGCGCGATGACCACGACTCCTCCATTTCCACGGCCGCTACGAGTTCGCGCTTGAACCGTGCCAACACCCGGCGCTTTACTGCAGATATGCAGAAGCAGAACATCAGCTCCGAAACGGACCTGTTCGCATTCAACCAGCTCATGAAGCGGCGCAAGCCCGTCAAGTTTGCCCGCTCTGCCATTCACAACTGGGGTCTGTATGCGGTTGAGCCCATCTCTGCCAATGAGATGATCATCGAGTATGTCGGGGAGGTCATTCGCCAGCCGTTGGCGGACATCCGCGAGCGCCACTATGTGCGGTCGGGCATTGGCTCGTCGTACTTGTTCCGCGTCGACGAGACGACGGTCGTGGATGCGACCAAGCGTGGCGGTATTGCTCGCTTCATCAACCACTGTTGCACGCCGAGCTGCACGGCAAAAATCATCAAAGTCGAGGGAGAAAAGCGCATTGTCATCTACGCCTTGCGAGACATTGCCGCCAATGAAGAGCTGACCTACGACTACAAGTTTGAGCGCGAGTACGGCGAGGAGCGCATCCCCTGCCTGTGCGGATCACCTGGTTGCAAGGGGTATCTCAACTGACGCATGTGTTATGATAGTGATTTAATGATTGTTCCTCTATTGCCGAGTTTTAATGCTTGTCCCAATACATGAATGAATGTGCTCTAGGTGCCGTGCTTAGCTGCGAGGCAGACGTCAATGGAGACAGATTCCTCTACAACGACGTTGAACTTCAATTTCTGATGCCCTGGTCCCAGACCAACCACTGGCAGCTGCTTCACTGCTTCACAGCACGACGTCGAGATGCAGGGTTCGTGAGGCTGGCACGGCTGTAAAGTTTCAAACTCATAAACTGGACCAACGCGTAGAGTCTGTCAGAACCGCCCGAGCGCTCGCTGGTATGAGCAAAACCATCTAATAGATGTGTCCCCTTGATAGGTGTTAGATGCGTTTCCACATGCTGCGAGGTGGCGCCGCTGGACGCGCCATGTACAACGCACTCACGAAACGGGCCGCAACAATTGGCACCCGCTGCATCTCCACAGACGGCGTGAGGCAAAACGCAGCGGCTCGCTCGCGTACATCGTTTGATCTCGATGATTTTCGGCCTAAAGAGCACGTCCCGCGGAACACAGCCGAAAACAAACCCATAAATAAGGATTCCAGTTCTAGCTCGAACCTCCTGGAGTACATCAAGACTGTCGCCGACAAGCACCCCGAATGCCTTCTGGTAACTCAGGTGGGAAGCTTTTACGAACTCTATGGTGAAGACGCGGCAGAATGGGCCCCGCGGCTCGACCTCAAGCTCGCCAAAAAGGCAATGAGCGGAGGACTGAAAACACACATGGCCGGATTCCCCGTCAGCCAGCGGGACCGCTATCTTGCCCGCATCGTGACGCGGTTCCAGCAGCCCGTGGTCTTGCTCGAGCAAGCAGACAACATCGCCCTGTATCCTGACAATGAGTCCAAGCGGCGGGTTACGCGTGTTATTACTCCAGGCACCCTTGTCGGCGACTCGTTTATGGACAGGGACTCCAAGAGCTACCTGGCGAGCGTTTGCCTTCCGCAGAGCCCATTTTCCAAGGAGAAAAGAGGCGATACTGCTGAAACACCCGTAGGGCTGGCATGGCTTGACGTCTCCGACGGTAGCTTCTTCTACCAGTCGACGACGCTTGGCCTCCTCATGTCCGATCTGGCACGCATCCGGCCCAGGGAGATAGTACTCGACAAGAAAATGCGGCGGTTCGGCGTCGATAGCGGCACTTCTTTCTCTGATCTGGGAGAGCTCAAAGATTACCATATCATGTACGTCGACTTTCCACTGCCAGAGGCCCTGCCGTCGTTTGCGGGCATGTTCAACGACTCGCGCTCGATGGTCGGGTACATGCGTGACCACCAAATGTCGCACCATGAGTCCAAAGCCGTGACAGCGGTCCTTGCGTTTGTGCGGGACAAGCTTCCCGAGTCTGACATCGTTGTCAAGTGGCCAGAGCGCTACAACCCGGCAGAGGTTATGCGCATGGATAGTCGGTCACGGCAGGCACTCGAGATTGAGTCCAACTACAGCGGAACGTCTACTCGTGGCAGCCTGCACTCGGCTATCAAGCGAACGCAAACAGATTCAGGGGCGCGCCTTCTAGAGGAGTGGCTGTCGTCGCCACTCACCAACGTGGAGAAGATCCGCGAGCGCCAGGATATTGTTGAATACCTTGTCAAGAGAAGCCCGTTTCGCACGCATTTGTCATCCCTCATTCGGGGCCGCGAGGACACTGCACGCGTTGTTCAGAGATTGGGTATCCGCAAGAGTGCGAGCGACCTTGTCCGGTTCGCCAGGTCCACTCTGCTGTTCCGCGACGTGAAAGACTATCTTTCCGACGAGCTACAGGGCGCCGAGGACGCCAAAAGCACCCACTTCCTTCGCACCTGGATCGATGCGTTGAGCCGTTCGCTCGGCGAGCAGCTCAAAGTCGGCCAAGAAATCCTAGATGGCATCGACGAGCGGGCGGTGTTGTTGGAGGAAACCGACGCGGCGCCCGACGCAGCTGCAGCTGACGGCTTGGAGTTGCAACCAATTTTCAAGCCTAGCGCATCCAAGCGGCTACAAGACGTATATGACGCGCACAGGCATTTCGATAGCAGGCGAGCGGAGCTCAAACGACGGATTGAGAACCAAATTAGCAACACAGCAAAAGGAAAGGCAAAAATTAAGGTGGCCCTGAAGCATTCCCCACGGTTCAAATACCACATTCATCTGCGGGTCGAAGCCAAGAACCAGCTTATGGAAGACATCATCGATGACATCAAGCGCTCTGTTCCTGGTGGTATCCTCAATCAAAACAAAAAGACGCTGTGCATCCAACACCGCGAGTGGGAGTTCTTAGGAATGGAGCGTGACCGGTTCAGCGACAATGTCAAGATGGAGGAGTCAAGGCTGCTGAAGCGGCTCGCGAAGAAGGTGATTTCGCTGTCAGACAAGGTAAACGAGTGCAGCTCGGTTCTCGACGTGATCGACGTCACGCAGTCGTTTGCCAGCCTTTCGTCCGAACTCCACCTGGTACGACCAGAAGTCGACTGCTCGACGGATTTCGATATACGCGGTGGCCGGCACATTGTTGTCGAGCTGGGGCTCCAGGCGGACGGGCAGTTTTTTACCGAGAATGATTGCAATCTAGATCGCGAGGTCCGTTCTCTGCTTATTACCGGACCTAATATGGGCGGCAAGAGTACATATATCCGTCAGGTCGCACTCATTGCCATTTTAGCGCAGATAGGATGCTTTGTTCCTGCAGCCTATGCGCGACTAGGTCTCGTCGACCAGATATTCTGCCGCGTCGGGGCCGGCGATGACCTGTTCCATGGCCGCTCCACGTTCATGATGGAGATGCTCGAGACCAGCAACATCCTTCGCAATGCGACCAGCCGATCTCTGGCAATCCTGGACGAAGTCGGTCGCGGAACCAGCCCTCGCGAGGGCCTGGCCATCGCATACGCTACTCTTCGCCACGTTCTTCAGATCAACCAGTGCCGTACTCTCTTTGCCACCCACTTTGGCCAAGAGCTGGCCGACCTGATGGCCAAAAATCATGCCTCAACCGGGCTGGATTACTTCAAGACATCGCTGGATTTCGACGCCGACGGGGCCCTCTTGTTCAATCACCGTCTCGAGCCCGGTATTAGCGGTATGTCCCATGGCCTGGCAGTAGCGGCTCTGGCTGGCTTCCCCGAGACCGCCCTTGCCAATGCAAGAGATGCGCTTGCTCATGGATATGCCGAGCCCCTGGCATCTAAGTTATAATACATTAGTATATGCATTTTCGCTAGATTATTCATGGAACTATGGGGGGAGGGTTATCGCTGGTCACCATAATGGTGTTATTGGTCGTTACCATCGTTGTCTTCTTGGTAGGGTGCCTGATAAGTGCTGGGCCGAGCCGGAAGATGGCCGCTGCTCGTCGGCGGGGGCAGGCTCCCCGTGTTCGACGGCATGGGAAGCGAGACAGAAGCTGTACCTCCATAGTTTTGCCCATATATAAACTGCTGCGGACTGTACTGAGGTGGCAACCACGGCATAAATGGCTGGGCGAACATTTGCGGGAACTGCATTTGCTGAGGGTATGCAGCAGGTCCAGCATTCGCATAATTTGTTTGCGCAAAGTCCTGCGGAGGATGCGGTTGTTCGCGCGGCACTTTCACTGGTGGGCGTCGCGTCTGCGGACGCGGGTTAGGCTGCCAGTCACTCGCATTATGTGTCGCGCCACTCTCTGACTTGAGCTGTTTAGTCCTCGCCTGCTGCGGCTGCTTTTTTTTTGTCCGCTTCTTGCGTGCCTTGAACTCTGCCTCCTTCTCGTCGTCTGAGAACTCCTGATCCTCTTCAGGCACCTCTTCGTCGTGCAGGTTAGAGGCGTCGGACCCCTTGACCTGGCGGACGGCGTCGGTAAACACGAATGACGAAGCTGGAACAATGTAGAAAACTTTCTGGCCCTTCGACGCCGCCACAGCCTCACTCTCCTCGACGGTATTGAACTTGACAGAGTACATAGGCTCCTGCACCCGACCGAATGTTTCGTACAAAACACCCAGCAAATTTCTGTTCTCAAAGCAAAATATCGAGCCCTCTGCGAGAATCCTATACTCTCCAGAAATTGCAGCCTTGATAACGGCAGTTTTTTCGACAACCTGAACCAGCTCGCCGACGTATTCAATTGGCGTATCTTCAGTCAGGCGAAAGTCACTCGGAACGGTCGGCACTGGCTCATCGGCAATCTCATTCTTGGTGCGCAGGGGCCCGGAAATTCCCTCATCCTCGCTAAGATCCTCCTTTTGCCGCTCATCTCCGCTGTCGTCGTCGTCGCTACCGGTCCCTTCTGAGTTTGAATCTGATTCCGAGCCCGAATCGGAGGACGACGAGTCAGAGCTGTCCGACGTGTCTGAATCGGAACTGAAAGCCTGCTTTTCCCCCTCCAATGCCCGATCTATCGCATCGAGCCCTTCTCCATTCACATCCTGCTCTGCAATTTTCTCATTTGGAGCTTGATCTGTGGCCGTTGCTTGTGCTGGCAAACTCGCGTCCTCCCCAGCCTCTGGAGAGCGTGCGCTAGCAGCATGCTGTTTGATCTTTCCTGTCGAGCCATCTGCATTATCGTCTCCATGAACCTCGTTAACACTGTCGCTCAGAGCATGGTGCTGCACGTCCGTGTCAAAAGCAGCGTTGACAATCGGTGGCCCATCGTTCTCAGCATTCCCACGCTCGCTCGTTTCGGTAGACCCTGAATCATTTCTCTTATCTATTGTTTCTTCCATTGCGGAGTTCACAGATGCCGTATTCGTAAACAAAATGGCCACGCCGTCGTGTTTTTCCGTGTTTTTAAAGTCTTCGGCGCGCGCCTCTTCACAAAATTTTGAGCCGCACGCACACGGTGCATAATCAGTTGAGATAACATGGGATGTCGATAATAACGGTCCACTTTTACAGTTTCAGACCAGGTTCAGCCGATTCATGGTAGATGGAAGGCACCCTACCGGGCAGCCTAAAAGCATAATTCTAGTGATAGAGCTGTCTGGGTGACTGTCGTGCTACAGTTGAGCGAACTGATTGAAATTTGGCTGCAATGCAGATTACGCCAGTCGTGTTGGCAACAATGGCGGTTCGTCTACGCATGTTGCTCTTGTCTGGGACAATACAGGTTTATTGAAACTGCGTCTGCATGTTCCACTCACCAGCGCCTTGGCAGCCCATGTTGCGCTTATATGAGCGACCCCCGCCCCTCCCCGCCATCGCTGTGCCTGCTATCAACAAAATGCACCTTTCTCTGCCAGCCTTGTGCTCACTCGGTATCTGTGCGAGCTTTGCCGTTGCTGTTGATCTTAACTCCATAGTCGCGCAGCTCGAGCTCGACAGTAAAGTCGCCTCGTTGGTACAGGAGTTTGACACGGCTACCGATGATGTGGTGCGCTCGTCAGCGTACGACATGGCGCTCTCCAGAGCAAATCAAGTCGTTCCTGGCGCTGCAAGCTACATTCAGCAAGCGACTTCTCTGGCGCCCACTGCTGCTTCAGTCGCTAGCGGTGGTGATAGCTTGTACTCGAGTGCTCCTCCTGTCGCCAGTACTGGCCACGGCTTGTACTCGACTGCTACTCCAGTAGCTAGCGGTGGTCACAGCTTCTACTTGAGTGCGGCTCCAGTCGCTACTAGAAGTGGTTATGGCTTGTACTCGAGTGCAGCTCTTAGGCACGCATCACCACTTGGATCAGTATCTGCTAGCGATCCGCTTCTTTCGCTTCTTTCGAGCCACTCGCCATCGACTAGCTACATCTCTGAGCATACTATCGCATCCGTCAACGACGTGAGCATTCCGCTTGTATCAAGCGGAGTAGGAATCACAACGTCTATTCATGCTGGCACTGCCTCGATCTTCGTGAGCTCTTCAGTCAATTCCCCAGCTATGAACCAAAATGCTACCGGCCGCACGCAGTTTTCAAATTTGTCACTCGTCTCACGGGAATCCATCTCTCGCAGAAGTACAGTGATGCTGTTGCGTTCATCGCAGTCGGCCGACTCAGTACCTACGTTCCATGCATTATCCCGGGTTAGCACCGGTATGACTGGTCCGACAACTACAGGAATGGCCAACAGCTCAGCCACGCATAGCCGACGTCCGCAGTCGTCTACTATCCCGGAGAAGGGCGAGACAGTCAATGCCGGCTCGCATATCGCGTCGCCTACGACACTCGCGATTGCGGCGCTTGTATGGTGGTGTCTGTGTCCGTTCAGCCTCGGCTGAACACTCGTGCTTCGCCAGGTGGGAACCATCGCATAAAATTAGATAGCATAGTCGCGAAATAAAACAAGTTGGCAAAGAGCATTTTGAATGAGTTGCGGTCCAAACCGGCCACTTGAGTGGCGTCGTGGCGCCAGCTCATGTGCTAGACAAGGAAACTGTTCTTGATGACACTCTCAATTTCCAGGGATGTCTCAGACGTCATGCCCTCGGTGGTCGAGTTGAGGTTGGTGTTGAACAGCTTTATGGCATCGCACATCTGCCTTACGCAACAAGCCTCTGGGACACCGCCCACGCCGGTTCCGAGACCGGTAATGAGGACTCTCGTAATCTTCTTGGTGGTGTCGCCGCGCGAGTTGTGCGCCAGAATCGCGCTCATGAGGTTCCAGACGCAGTAGAAAACTATGGGGCTCTTGGGAATGGTCGTGCCTGGGAGACTCATGGTCGGTAGATGAATCAAAATAGGCAGATCCGGTGGGTTGGGAGTCATTCGTGACGCATGGTCCAGAGCCTTGGTCATGTCAATCACCTGCGCTGACATGGGAGGGTTGTAGCCTCCGCACTGCCCCCGCAGTGCCTTCTGGACCGCAACCGTTACGCCCTTTTGCGTCAGGCCCGGAACCTGTGAAGCGTAGTAGTTTGAGATCGCAGCATCGAACCCGCCATAGAGGAATCCATACGAATTCGCAGGCGACACAATTGCGTCTACCTTGTTGGCTTTGATGACATCTACTAGCGCCACGTGAGGCTTGTAGTCGATCACATCAACGTCAAACTTGTTGGTCTTGCTAGACCACTGGATCTCTGAGGCGCTCTGCCGGAACAGGCGCACCAAGGACGGCGTCCTGTCGTACAGGCAAATGGTAACTTTTGCTGAAGTCGCCATTGCGCGAATTCAGTTGCGGCATTGCCCTTCTGAGGACCCCGGATATTCGGCCCTTTTTAAGATACATCATCAGACAAGCATAAGCGCCGCACCGGCTGCAGCCGTGCCGTTAAAGGGTGGCTCCACCGACAGGAGCCGTCCCTGTAGCAGTGTCAGATATTTCTGGTGTTCACGCACATCGAGACCGGCTAAGCGCGCGATCCGTAAGTCGGCTTGCTGCTGTAGCGGCTTTTGCCGCGTGCTAATTGGCCCGCAAGGCGATCAGTTTCCGATTACGGTAAACCACGTCAGCGCCAGCGGAGTCTGGGTCACACATCACAATGTATTAGTCTAATCTTTACAGAGTACCAGCTCAGCTGGTCTGCGTCAGCGACAACCAGTCTAGACTGGCGTTGCGATGCACTGCACTATTCACCCCGTGCACCAGTCTTGTCTGTGAATACATGGCTCCTATGCTGCCGAAATGTAGAGAACTGCTGTTAGTAAAAATGATGGCTCTAGGCAATCATTCGCCCAGAAAGCTTTGGCTCGCTGCGGGCGGCACGTCATGCATACCGTTGTTGCCTCTGATAAAGACGTCGCCGTACTTGTTCGTCTCGCGGCTGTTGAGGAATTCAGTTGTGTCAGCCAGAGCGATGTTCATAAATCCATCGACCGACTGCAGAACGCCTACGGTTAGTCTTTTGCGATTTGGCCATACGCCGTCGGTTCGGGCGCGGGGTCCCATCGAACGTTGGCTGATCCAGTGGACACCGCCATTTCATACGCACCTCGGTACTCAAGGCCGTTGTTCAGCTTCACACGAATGTTGTTGCCGGATATCTCTCCGATAAACGTCGACGACGCGTCCTGCACGGCCTCTGCGGCCCCCGGAGCTTGATCGGCCATTTCTATTCCTGTACTGTTCTCGGCAGCGGAGCCCACGCGAGTTTTCGTTTTCGTGCGCCTGGGACTGTTTTCGGGGTGTTAGTAACCGGTACTGATATCATTACCCGGCTGATGGGACCTCAAATTCGCTGCAGGCCCGTGCATAACGCGCCCCAACCCAAAAATATATTTTTTGGATCTTTCGCCCACAAGGCCGGAACTCCTCGAGAGTCGAAGCGTGCGTCTTGGCGAACCGTTGTGAAAATGGTCAAAAAGGCGATTGACTCGCGCGTTCCGGCGCTAATCCGGAATGGCGTCCAGGAAAAGAAGCGCAGCTTCTTCGTCATTGTCGGCGACAAGGCTAGAAACCAGCTGCCAAACTTACACTACCTTATGTCGAGCGCCGATATCAAGATGAACAAGAGCGTGCTGTGGGCGTACAAGAACAAGCTTCTAGGCTTTACCTCCCACAGGAAGAAGCGTGAGCAGAAGATCAAGAAGGATATCAAGAGGGGCATCCGCGAGGCCAATAGCGAAGACCCTTTTGAGCTGTTTGTCAGTTTGCAGAACATTCGCTACGTCTACTACAAGGAGTCGGAGAAGATCCTCGGTAACACGTACGGCATGTGCATCCTTCAAGACTTTGAAGCCATCACGCCAAACATTCTCGCGCGCACAATCGAGACGGTCGAGGGTGGAGGTCTTGTCGTGATTCTCCTCAAGTCCATGACTTCCCTCAAACAGCTGTATACCATGACCATGGACGTTCACTCGCGGTACAGGACTGAGGCTCATGGCGATGTTGTTGCCCGTTTCAATGAGCGGTTTATCCTCTCGCTTGGTACTTGCGAGAGCTGTCTCGTGGTCGACGACGAGCTGAATGTCTTGCCCATCTCGGGCGCCCGCGGTGTAAAGCCGCTGCCGCCGCTGGACGAGAGTGAAAACGTGCCAAAGAACGTTCAGGAGCTTAGAGACCTCAAGGACTCGCTGGCAGATGTGCAGCCCGCGGGCTCGCTGGTCAGCCTGACCAAGACTGTTGACCAGGCCAAAGCCGTCCTCACATTTGTTGATGCAATCGCAGAGAAAACTTTGCGTAACACGGTGACGCTGACGGCCGGCCGTGGCCGTGGTAAGTCCGCGGCGCTCGGTATTGCCATTGCCGCCGCCGTTGCGCATGGCTATTCGAATATCTTCATCACATCGCCGTCGCCCGAGAACCTCAAGACGCTCTTTGAGTTTATTTTCAAGGGCTTTGATGCACTGGGATACGACGAGCATCTGGACTACGACATTATCCAGTCGACTAACCCGGCATTCAACAAGGCGATTGTGCGTGTCAACATCTTTAAGAGCCATCGCCAGACCATTCAGTACATCCAGCCGAGCGACGCACACGTCCTTGGCCAAGCCGAGCTTGTCGTCATTGACGAGGCTGCGGCCATTCCACTACCTCTGGTCAAGAAGCTTATTGGTCCCTACCTCGTCTTTATGGCTTCCACCATCCAGGGTTACGAGGGTACAGGCCGCTCGCTTTCGCTCAAGCTCATTCAGCAGCTCCGCGACCAGGCCGGCGCCAGCGCCATCAAGGCCTCCCAGGAAGACGGCTCTAGCAGCGGCGGTGCGCGCACTCTGCGCGAGATCACTCTGGAGGAGCCCATCCGTTATGCCCCTGGCGACTACGTCGAAAAGTGGCTCAACAAACTCCTCTGCCTCGACGCCACAATCGGCACCTCTTCGCGTCTGGCAGCCAAAGGCTTTCCCCACCCTTCGGAATGCAACCTCTTCTATATCAACCGCGACACGCTCTTTTCGTTCCACCCGGTCTCGGAGGCATTCCTGCACAAGATCATGGCGTTGTACGTGGCATCTCACTACAAGAACTCGCCTAATGACCTGCAGCTGCTGAGCGATGCCCCAGCGCACCAGCTGTTTGTGCTTTTGCCGCCGGTGGACGAAAACGATGCACGCCTGCCCGAGCCGTTGTGTGTTGTCCAGCTGGCTCTCGAGGGTAAGATCTCGCGCCAGAGCATTCTCTCGAGCCTTGCCCAGGGCAAGCGCGGGGGCGGCGACCTGATCCCCTGGGTTGTGTCGCAGCAGTTCCAGGACGAGGAGTTTGCTGGTCTTTCTGGTGCTCGTGTTGTCCGCATTGCCACAAACCCGGACTACATGGGAATGGGCTACGGCTCGCGCGCGCTCGAGCTGCTCGAGCAGTACTTTGAGGGCGACTTTACCGATATTTCCGAGCGCTCAGAGACCAAGGAAATGACCGTGACACGTGTATCGGACAAGGAGCTTCAGAGGGCCGATCTGCGCACCGATGTCATCAAGACGCGCGATCCCAAGTCGATGCCTCCGCTGCTGCTCAAGCTGTCGGAGCGTCCACCGGAGTTCCTCGACTACCTTGGCGTTTCCTATGGTCTCACTGCTCAGCTCAACAAGTTTTGGAAGCGTGCCGGCTTTGCTCCTGTGTACCTCCGTCAGACCTCGAACGAGCTCACCGGAGAGCACACCAACGTCATGCTTCGCGTTCTCAAAAACCGTGAGGGCAACTGGCTCGTCGAGTTTGTCCGCGACTTCCACCGCCGCTTCCTTGCACTCCTGGCATATCAGTTTCGCGAGTTCAGTGCAGTGCAGGCCCTCAGTATCATTGAGGCAACCGAAAATGCTACCAAGGGGATGCCGACCGATGTTGCACCGCTGAACAAGACGGAGCTCGACGCCCTGTTTACTCCCTTCGACCTCAAGCGTTTGGACTCGTACGCCAACAACCGCCTCGACTACCACGTTATCGTTGACCTGTTGCCGATGATCGCGCAGCTCTACTTTACCGGCCGTCTGACGTCTGAGGTCGGTCTATCAAGCGTTCAGCGAGCGGTGCTGCTTGGCATTGGCCTCCAGAAGAAGGACATTGAAACAGTCGCTAAGGAGCTCGGTCTCCCTGTCAGTCAGACGCTGGCTATGTTTGCCAAGGTCGTGCGCAAGGTGTCCAACTACCTTCGGAGCATCGTCGCGAAGGTGATCGGTGAGACCATCCCCGTTGCTCGCGATGAGGCGCTTGATGAGATGGACGGCGTGCCTGTCAACGGTGCTGCCGAGGCTGTAGCCGAAGACGAGGATGCTGATGATGCCGAGGACGACGATGACAAGGCGAAGGAGCTTAGAGCGAAGCAGCGAGAGCTAATTGATTCCCTGGATCTGCAAAAGTACGCCGTGTCCCAAGACGCTGACTGGGATGACGCGTCTGTCAAGAAGGCTGTGAGCGGCAAGGGCACGGTCGCGCTCAAGTCATCCAAGAAAGACAACAAGCGCAAGCAGACAGCGCAGGAGATCTATGACCAGGAGATGGGAACTGGTTCGAAGAAGAAGCACAAGCGCCATTAGGCGCGTCCGCATTGCTATGTATATACATAATGTTACGAGTCACGTTGAATCTAGGGTGTGCAGAGAGTCCGCGCGTTGAGTTTGGGGAACTGGTCTACAGGGATTCGGTCCTCAGAATGCGACCTGTTTTAGCACTAGAAATGCCGCAAAACCTGAGCATGCGAAGACATCACATGCATTATGTCACATAAATGCATTTTATGCGGTCTTCCCATGTCTTGAAAGTTCTGGGCTCCATCCGATTTCCCAACATCTCAGATCGTTCCCGGACTAGCGAATGGCAGGCACTCTGGCTCTAGTACTGAAGTGGGCTGCTAAGGGGTCCGTGGGCGCACTCGCCCTCGGCTTCTTTGGCATTATCAAGCCTCTTCAGTTCTACGCCCGTGGTGTTGTCTACGTCCTCCTCATTATCATCTCCGCTCTCTATGGTAGGTTTTTACGCCGAGAACGCTGTCTTGCACGCACTCCACTAACAACAGGCGCATCTGCATCCATTATTCTATCGCTTATCGGCAAGCAAGGTCTGGCACAGTGGACGACTGCACGCGTGTTTTATACGCTCTGCAAATATGTCCTCGGCCTCAAGGTTGTTATCAAGAACGCCCAGTACCTCGAAACGCGGCCCGCCGTCCTAGTGTCCAACCACCAGAGCGAGCTTGACATCCTAATCCTGGGCGCCACTTTCCCACGATACTGCTCAGTTACCGCAAAGAAGAGTCTCAAGTATTACCCATTTCTGGGTTGGTTTATGACTGCCAGCGGCTCTGTGTTTATCGACCGTGCTAACCGCGAAAACGCGCTCAAGGCGTTTGAGGGCGCTGCCAAGAAGGTCAACCGCGATAAGCAGTCGGTATTTATGTTCCCAGAGGGCACCCGCTCCTACTACCAGGAGCCCGGACTGCTTCCATTCAAGAAGGGCGCATTCCATTTCGCAGTACAGGCCCAAATCCCGATTGTTCCCTATGTCGTGTCGAACTACTCCAAGCTTTTTTCGTTCCAGAAGCGCATTTTTGAGTCTGGCACGATAGAAATCGAGGTTCTTCCTCCAGTGGAGACTAAGGGCCTTAACGCTGCCGATGTCAACGACCTTCACAAGAAGACGCGGGATGACATGTTGGCCGTCACGGAGCGAATTGGCTATGGCGCGCAGTACGAGAAGAAGGCGAACTAGACGGAAAGTAGAGATACGAGACGAGGGCCATCTAGATAAAGTAGACGTAGATCTAGCCACAATTTAACATTGATACAGTAGCGGGAAAAAAAACTATGCAAGTACTCGATTATACGCAGCTGAAGTCTCGACCGATTGCTGAATCACATCGACTGCCCATTCCAAAACGTCCGGCATGCGGGGCCCAGCATCACCTACCAAGTGCTGCAGGCGTAATTTCTCGACAACCGCATCGTTGAGCTTTCCAGAAACGTCCTTGTCAACGAATAGGTATGAGTAGTAGCGTTGGTATGCCGGCCATACAATGTCGTCGAAATAGCCGGGGGGATCTTCCCAAAAGCCTTCCAGAGTGGCGTATCCCTTGCGCGCTTCCCGGCGCGCTTTCAGCACGTCATACGGTGCGTCCAAGAAGAATTTAATATCGAAATCGTTAATCAGCGGGCTGCCTTCGTGGTAGAGCATGATTCCGTCGACAACAATGAACTTTGTGCCCGACAGAGGCTCGGCGACTCTTTTGCGTACGCGATCAACCACCTCGTCCGGGACACGAGAAGGGCCCAGTTCGTTTGTCTCCTCTTTGGATTCGAACTCAGATGGCAATTCGCCCGTGGCCTGGGCATGTTCTAGTACCTCCTTCATCTTGTCAAAATCAAATGCTTGGGGACAGTCCCAGTCTTGTACCCCATTTTCCACAGGAATTTCATTCTCTGGTTTGTAGAAGTCGTCTTGATAAAGCAACACCGCACAAGGCAGGGTTCGTTGAAGAAGGCGGGCCAGTGTCTGTGCATTAGTTGGGCGTCCCACGCATGCGTGTCAAAAATCTTACGCTCTTTCCTGAGCTGGAGGGCCCACTTAAAGCGATTATTTTTATCGTGTCGATCATAGCACGGGAGCCCGGAGGGCTTTGCTTTAGCGTTATCAGCAGCCCAGGACTTTGAATTGATTTATTGGTTGACTTGTGGCTATCAATCTTACTCGGAGAAATCCGTGCGGCTGTTGCAGGCTTATCTGCCTGATTCGAATGCATTGTCGTAGCAGAACCATTAGTGGAAGCTGTAAGGTTAGACGTGCCCATAATGTCCCATTGCATGCGGGTGGCGACGAGACGCGAGATGTGCTGCTGTGAAGTGGGGACAATGACCTTGCCGGCTAGATGGCCGCACTTCTTTCCTTCGTGCACCGGGTCCTCGAGGTGGATCGACGTAAAATAGAAAACTACTGGGGCGTGGGAAAGCCGTCAGATCCCCTTTAGACCAGAGTTGTACAGGTGCTGCCGCGAATTGAGATTGCATAGTACGTCAGCGAATCGTTAAACGTCAAATCGCAAACCTCACAGTAAAGTCCAACACCTTTGCTGCGGATACCAACCGCCGCGTCTCCAGGGACAAGTTTGACCTCGCCGACACCTTCATAGATAACCACCCTTTCTGTCCGGGCACCCGCTTTCTCCGCAGAGGAGCACAACGGGAGAGTTCTGTTAGTGCAATGACGCCGGGCGGAAGCGGTGAGCACTACGACAGCGCAGGCGGTGCTGGAAATGCATCTGCTAATCGGGTTCCGGGCGAGCAGTCTGAGACTCTTGCTGGGACCACCTATAACTTATTGCTAGACTTACGTACTCGGGCAACTATTGTTTTCCTTTTTTCCCTCGTATTTTCAGTCCGCTATTTCAGCTCTTATGCGATTCATGATGATTCCGTTGCATATCCCGTGGTCCCTATACGGACGGCTGAGTCCCCTTATAAATCAATCCTGGACTGCTTTACCTGAGGTAACCGGACCGTTCGATTCCGTCAACTCAGTATGTCCGATCCTATCAACGCAAATCCCACTATTCTGGACTCGTCCCAGCTGCCGACTCGTAGTAGCGTTAGGGAAAAGCCCACGGATCCGGATTTCGAGCTCATCCATGAGAATCCGCTGTACTCGCTCTCGGTATTTGCGCCCGAATATGAACGCGACGAAAAGACCACCCGCCCGCCGTCTCTTGTGAGTGACACAAGCGACAGCGAGGGCGAAGATCAAGAACCTATTGATGCGCAGGAGATCTATGACCTCATCTCAACCATTTCGGATCCAGAGCATCCGCTGACGCTCGGACAGCTCGCAGTGGTTAATCTCCAACACATTTGGGTCAAAGACGATGGCGACAAGAACAAAATCGCCGAGGTCCTTGTCGAGATCACGCCGACTATCACTCACTGCAGTCTGGCGACTTTAATCGGACTCGGCGTGCGGGTGAGGCTCGAGCGCAGCTTGCCCGGCCGCTTCCGTGTCGTTATTAATGTCCGGAAGGGAACTCATCAAAGCGAGACACAGGTGAACCGCCAGCTGAATGATAAGGAGCGCGTCGCCGCCGCGTGTGAGAACGAACAGCTCCTCGGTGTTATTGGCAACATGCTCGCGACCTGTAAATGAAAGCGGTGGTCGCGACTAAAAATCTGTGCATACGATTTACCGCGCCGTGGTAGGATCTCTAGTTTTATTTATTGGCATGTACAAATGAGTTCTATGACTTCTGATAAGGGCCGGAGCCAGGGGAATCTGCTTGGAATATACGGCCAGAACGAATTCCGACTGCGGCGCCAGTAGTCACTAAGGAGCTTGACAGCTCAAGAGTGGACTCTCCGAAAAAATTCCTTCATAGTCCCCTGAAAGACTTCGGGGTGTCAGAGCTTCAACTGGTATTCCCTCTTAAAATGATTCTCATTGGCAGCACGGCAAGGTACAAAACATGCAAAAAAAAAATATGATTCGACCCAGGATCGAACTGGGGACGTTCTGCGTGTTAAGCAGATGCCATAACCAACTAGACCATCGAACCAATTTCTTGAAAAAACAAGTTTACTGAACCAGTAACACAGTAAATTTGTTATGTATGCCGCATATCCGCATTTACACCAAATAGGCGACATATATGTTCTTACCTGCATAGGGATCATCGCTTAATCGAACACGTTGGGATGATATTCACTTCTGTGCACTGCTGTTGTTGCCTGCCGCCTTCAACGTCTCCTGCAACATGTGGCCCATCCTAGTGCCGTGAATGCCAGATCGACCCCGCTCTCCAAGCAGGTTACATCGTGCACGGCACCTCCGCCGGTTTACCGGCGGATGGACATCGCAAAAGTGTATCGAAATGAGCGTTCGGCACTCAAACCGACAATAAATCTGGCTGTATACAAGTGTAACAGATCTATCATTGAGCACTGTGCGCCCATTCTACTCACGACGAGACGCTTGCGTGTAATCGGCTCGCTTTTGCAACTTCTGTTGTTGGACGTGTGATTGAGGTAAGGATGGCAGTAGGGTTCAGTGGCCGTTGCAGCCGCCGGGGCACACTTAGGACCACCCACTACGTTTGATTTCCGCGACATTTCACCACACGATGTCCAAATCAAAACTTTCCTTAATTATTGACACAGATCCGGGTGTATGTGCTGCCGGTGATACAGGAGATTTTCGTTTGGATCACGGCGTCCGGCCGCTTCACTCCGGCTGGTCTTGACATGGTCGTTCTGGCGAGCGAGCGCTGATCTCGGTGTGCTAACTACAGGTTGACGACATCCTCGGTATCCTCTTGGCTCTACGATCGCAGGATGTGGACCTAAAGCTCATCTCTCTGTGTTTCGGCAACTGTGACACTGTTAACTCGCTCCGGAACATTCTTTCCCTCTTCCATGTGCTCGAGAAGGAAAACGAATTCCGTCAGAAGAAGGGCCAGCCGAAGTACACCACGCAGAAGCCAAAAATTGCCGTCGGTATGACCACGGCGCTGGATGGTACGTCAAAGGATGCCACAGATATCCATGGCAATGATGGTCTTGGTGGGGTCCATAAGGTGCTACCCCATTATACGACTTCGCAGGCGTGGATCGACCTCTTTGCAAAGGAAGTAAAGGAAGAGGAAAAGTCTGTGGATCATCTTGCTTTCACGCCTTCGAGACGCGAATCTTGGTACGAGATTCTGGACATACTCCGCACAGAGCCCGAGGACTCCGTCATCATTTGCGCCGTAGGACCGCTGGGCAACGTGGCTCAGGCTGCGATGGCAGATCCCGAAACTTTCGCGCGCGTCAAGTCTGTCATCTCAATGGGCGCTGCCATTGATGAGATCGGCAACGTGACGCCACTTGCTGAGTTCAACGTGTACTCTGATCCGCTTGCAGCCGCTCTCGTTTACGCCTTGACGGCCCCGTACCCCAAAACGACTCTGCCGCCCAACCCGCCGGCGGAGTTCAAGGCGCTTCCGCGACCCCTGGACTTGTGCTTATTCCCGCTCGATATCACGCACAAACACTACTTGACTGAGCGAGCATTCAGGGCCAAGGTCGAGCATCTCGCTGCGAGTGGATCGCCCCTGGCTGAGTGGGTGCACGTGTGGCTCAAGTCTACGTTTACGCTCTTCTCCTGCTTGGTGGATGATGGCGATAACAGTCTTCATTTGCACGACCCCCTCGCGGTGCAGTACGCCCTGACGTACTCAGATCCCGCGTGGCAGATCTCAAAAAATAACGATCTTCGCGTTGAGACCACAGGACAGTGGACGCGTGGCTATGTGGTACGCGACCGCCGCCATCGTGTGGCTAGGGATGAGCCGGTGCCGAATGACTTTGACGCGTGGCTCTGGAAAGAAGCCGGCAACCGAGTTAGTGTCGCTGTCAAGTCCCCTCACGGCGACGGTCCCGAATTTGGTGACCATCTTTTGAAGGTTATCTTTAGCTAAGTCTGTACAATACAGAGAGTTTACCATAACAACTTGGTCGACGCGGTTAACTATCCTAGCTTTTATGCACACTTCCGCCTATGTGCATATCATATAGATATGTGCATATGCGGCTCTCCCATTTATTTCACGGCCAAACGCAGGCGCGGTAACGGTGAAGAAATCAAGGCACTGTTCAAATGCTGAGGAGCCTGAATCTAAGACTCCACCGCAGCCCGCTGCTAGTGCGGGGGTTTCATGTATCGCGAGGCTGGAGGTTTGATTTTGCGCAGCCGCCACTCGACAAAGCATCGCTGCGTAGTAGGATTCAGGAACACATTATCGCCAGCAAGACGCCAGTCTCGGAAGATTCGATCATCTCGGCACTTGTGGCCTGCAGTGCCCTGGAAAGTGAATTTCGTGAGTCGTCGAAACCGGGATCGACTGCGAGCGAAACCCCGACTGAGGAGGCGCGAGAAGTTCTGCGCTCTGTGCTCAATAGCGGCAACGTCCACATATCGGAGGAAGCCGTACGAAAATTCGTGCTTTCCAAGCCGTTTCCGAGCTCGGAATCGTCTATCGAGGTGATCAAGAAATTCAACGAGCAGAACCCGTGCAAGTATCTGCCGCTGGAGACGTCGTTCATTCCATTTCGTCGAGCGGCATACGGAGCGCAGTTCGATAAAGGTCTAAAGCTGATTGACATAACGGTTGGCAAGGAGAGCAACTGGTCGCAGTTCGCCACCCGAGAAACGAGAAAACTGGTACATTATTGGGCGGGCTCTAACTTGGCTGTTCTCACTGCCCTTGAGGGTCTGTTTCAAAGCGGACTGATCGGTACATGGCAGAACACAGGTCTCATCCTGACGATGGTCGCCACGTACATCAGCGCCGTTTGCGTATATGCGTACATTGCGTTCGCCGGGAGGTCTGCAGGCGTGGGCGAGGTACTTGAGTGGATGGAGGGTACAACGCCTTCATATAAGTACCGTTTTGCTGCTGAGATGAAGATGTCGTCCATTCTGGCCGCTATGAACCGGTCGCTGCCCGAGAACGCGAACGAAGTCTCTCTTGAACTGCTGAACGAACTCAAATCGAGGCAGATGAAGGTTATCGAGGACCAGCAGGAGACGTTTATGAAGGAGTACTGGGCACGTGGTGGTGAGGGCTTCGAGTGGGTGGAGCCTGATCAAGATCCTGCTGAGCTTTTGTGGCGGCAAAAGATGGAGGCTGAGAGAGCCCGGCGTATTGGAGCGCCGTACACGCGTCCAGCCTCAGAACCCGATCAAAGTACATTCAATACCCTGCCGCATGCGTCGCTAATAGAGAACAGCACGCGACAACTCGGTGGCAATACTACCGAGAGTTTGCCATCGTCATGATACGGCGGCCATATTCCGAAGCCTTGTAAATAGCAATACTAGTGAAAATAGTTTTATCTGCAAGTAAGCACATGGCTAGTCTTCGCGCATGCTGCTAGGTCGTGGAATAATTAACATCTCTTCTGTGCATTATAGAGTGCTACAATATCTCGGTTATAGTTCCGTGACTTCTTCCATCGATAAATATACTATATACAAGATAATTCGTACGGCGTTCAGCATTCTTACTCTTCATCACCTTCGCCCTCGGCATGGTTGGGCACGATGAATAGCTCGCCATCCTTGACAGTTACCTGGACGGTCTCGCCTCCACGGACTTGTCCACGCAGAAGGTGAATAGATAGCGGCTTGAGAAGAGCCTTCTGAATCAGACGGTTCAGCGGACGAGCACCGTAAAGGGGATCATAGCCGCGTTCAACAAGCCAGTGCTTAGCCTCGGCGTCGACCTCCAGCTTAATGCGTCTGGTGTCCAGCCGTTCTTGGACCTCTCTCAGTCGGATCTCGACAATCTTGTCAAGAGACTTCTTAGAAAGGCGGTTGAACACGATGATGTCGTCCAATCTGTTGATGAACTCCGGTGGGTAGCTGAGTTTAAGCTCCTCAATGACACGGTCTTTAGTCGCCTGGCTCACGCTTCCGGTCTCGTTGGCATGAGTATCACTCACAAGGATGCTCTGGCCAATGTTGGACGTGAGCACGATGATTGTATTGCGGAAATCAACCTTGCGGCCCTGTCCGTCCGTCAAACTGCCCTCATCGAGAACCTGCAGAAGAAGCTTTGACACGTCCGGGTGTGCTTTCTCAAACTCGTCGAAAAGCACAACCGCATAGGGCTTCCGTCGCACCGCCTCTGTAAGCTCTCCGCTGTCGTCGTAGCCGACGTAGCCGGGCGGCGCACCAATGAGGCGGGCAATCGAGTGTCTCTCCTGGAATTCGCTCATATCGAAACGAATAATGGCATTCTCAGAGTCGAAAAGGAACTCGGCAAGCGCCTTAGTCAGCTCCGTCTTGCCAGTGCCCGTAGGGCCCAGGAATACGAAACTGCCGACAGGACGTTTCTCGTTAGTGAGACCGGCGCGCTGCATGCGAACGGCGTCCGCAACAGCGCGGATGGCCTCATCCTGGCCAACAACGCGCTCCGATATGCTGTTCTCCATGTAGAGTAGCCTGTCCTTCTCCCCGCGCATGAGCGAATCAGTTGGGATGCCAGTCATGCGGGACACGACGCGAGCAATGTCGTCAGACGTGACCGATTCATGCAGAAGCGCGTCCTCCTTCTGTTTGTGCTTGCCCTCGTCCTTGGGAAGTTTCGCCGTGAGCTGTGGTATGATAGCGTACTGAAGCTCGGATGCGCGCGCAAAGTCGCCATTGCGCTGGGCAATCTCAAGATCAATCTTGGCCCTTTCGAGCTCAGACTTGGCGTTCTTGATGTCCTCGATTTGCTTGCGCTCTTGCTCCCACACCTCAGTCAGACGTGCGACCTCAGCATTCTTGAGCTCAAGGTCCTTCTCAAGCTTCTCACGACGCTCTTGTGAGATAGGGTCAGTCTCCTTCTTAAGAGACTCGAGCTCAATCTTAATGGTCATGACAGCACGGTCAAGCTCTTGGATACTGTCGGGCTTGGACTCGTGCTGCAGCCGGAGAGCAGAACAGGCCTCGTCGACGAGATCGACAGCCTTGTCGGGTAGATATCTGTCGGTGATATAGCGGTTCGAATACACGGCCGCGGTGACGAGAGCAGCGTCCGTGATGCGCACACCATGGTGGACTTCGTATCGCTCCTTAAGGCCGCGCAAAATGCTGATTGCGTCCTGCACCGATGGCTCATTTACCATGACTGGCTGAAAGCGTCGCGCAAGCGCCGCGTCCTTCTCGATGTACTTGCGGTACTCGTCAATGGTGGTGGCACCGCAGCACTGCAGCTGTCCGCGAGCCAATGCTGGCTTAAGCAGGTTAGAGGCATCGACCGAGCCTTCGCTCTTGCCGAGACCAAGCAAGATGTGCAGCTCATCCACAAACAGAATAACCTTGCCTTGTTCCTTCTCAACCTCCTTGAGCACAGACTTCAGCCGCTCCTCGAACTCTCCCCGGTACTTGGCACCGGAGATGAGGCTGCCGAGGTCAAGAGACACCACCCGCTTGTCCTTCATACTGTCCGGGACCTGTTTGCGAGCGATCATTTGCGCCAGGCCCTCCATGATTGCCGTCTTGCCTGTGCCGGCCTTGCCAATGAGTGCAGGGTTGTTCTTTGTGCGTCGAGACAGGATCTGGATCGTCCTCTTGATCTCGTGATCGCGCCCGATCACCGGATCAAGCTTGCCTTCCATAGCCAACTTTGTCAGGTCGGTTCCAAACTGCTCAAGCGGAGATCCTGCTTCCTCCTGCGGCTGGAAACCAAACTGCATTCCGCCTCCAGGCATTCCTCCGCCGCCAGGGCCCCTTGGTCCTCCGGGCCCACCGGGCCCTCCAGTGGCGTAGCGGCGCACTGTCATTGTGGCGGGACCTGCCGAATTGACAACTCTGGCGAGAAGCGCCTCATTGCGCAGAGGCGCAATGGCAGGCGCTAGGCGTCGCTGGCCGAGCCGTGATGCAATCCGCGCGTTTCGTACTAGTAATTGTCTACTCATTCATGCAACAGTCGCGTGCGACTCGTTCCGAGCGGGCCGGCGTCGACATTCGCTTCATATACACCTGAGATGCCGGGGTTTGGGCAATTCTGGGGAAGGACCCCTCGTGGGGTCTGGCAGGTCCCAGCTGATTCCAGATAATTCTAGATGATTCGGCGGACGAAGAACCCTGTATTGCGCAGCGCACTGCCTGCGACGGTGAAAAAGCGGGGATGCCAGATAGAGTCGAAGCATGTCGTTCCTCTGTCAACGGCTTGCGTCCTGACAGCCATCGGGCCATTGGCGGCTCGCCTTGACACCGCCATCTGCTCTTATATGGTTGTTCGTTGAGATTCGTATAGACTAGTCCTCGAATCCTAAATCGTCACCATGAATTCATTAATAAGCTTATCGTAAAATAAATAAAGCACCGCTATCGCGGCTGGCCCTTGTCATCCCAGTAGTTGCCCGGCTCGAATCCAGGGTGCTGACCAAAAATCTGGGGCGGCTCTGTTTCAGACGCAATGCTCTGCGTCTCGACGTTGGAGTGCGGATTTGCTGGGCCCGCATCCGAAGGCCCGGCACCGGGAGTAAAGCCCGTGCTGTCCACCTGAGGTTGCTGTGGTTCCGCGCTGGTGCTAGACGTCGTCGACGAAACAGACTGAAGTGACACCGTACGAGGGCGCGCTGGCGGCGGCGGCTGCGTGACGGTGGATCTCGCAGACGCACGATTCTCAGACAGAGGGGTGTCTGCCATCGCAAATGAATCGTCGGCATCCGTTTCGTTCAGACTGTCGAGCACATGTCGTCGCGTGCTGCGCTTGACCGGGTGAACGAACCGATTAATCTGCCCTTGAGGAGCCAGGCACACTGACGGCGGTATCGGGCTATTATTGCCTTCAAACGAGGTCGGCGGCGCGGTTGGCTGTGATGAGCTGCGACCAGACCCACCGCCAACATTACCAGAGCTGCTGCTGTTGGCTGGCTCGCTCGTCGTAAAGCTCGTCAGGGCGCTCAGCGCCGAGCCCGACCGAACCACAAAGTCCTTCACAATCCGCTGCCATGCAAAATACGGCCGGTACAGAGGCAAAATATGCCTTATCTGCCGCTTTCCCGATGCCACGCCCACCCAAGCCCCCTGTCCATCTCCTGTGCCGTGAAGGTTATCGTGGAACTGCGCCGCAATATCTGGCTCGTAAATTTGTCGCCCCATAACTCCCGACTTTTGTTCCTTCTTTTCCTGCGCCTCTATGGCGTCTATCCAGTCCCAAACAACAACAGTGGCCGCGGTGTTCATCGCAGAGGTAGCGTGCGTTGCCCACGAGCTCGCCCATGGAGGAATCATGAAGCACAGAAAGAATATTGGGGAAAGCAGCGTGGCAATCGACAAGATCGCAATAGAGTATGTATGCTTCGTGTAGGCGTACCGCCGCTTTTGAAACGAGAATAGCAACACGCCCAAGCAATAGCTAACCTCGATGAGCATTTCAAAAGTGAAAGCAACGATACCAAACTTTGACTGCATCAGTGGCGTATCTCTGTCATTGGCAAACATTGCTAAACACCAGAAAATGACATTCAAAGCTGTCAAAGTTAAACCAACCGCCTCAATAATGAATTTCTCTTTGGCGCGATTGAACAGCCGTAGAACCACCTGAATGTGTGCTAGCAACAGCACGAAAGTCTGCAAAACACTCAGAACGTCGACCCAGATATTACCTAGCACTTCTTCCCGTAGCTCAAACGAGTCGAAATATCCGTTGTCATACTGGTCGCGCAAGGTCGAAGTGATGTTTGTCAAAATGGCCGTCAGCGAAGACGCGACAAAACAGGCGGCAAACTTTTGCAACAACGGCCGCTGTTTCTCCGAAATAAGCAACAGGAGCAGCAATAGCCATGCTAACGATGTTGCACCTGATATAGTGTACACTAGTGGGGCGACACTACCGTAAAACGGTGCCTTGTGTTGCGTGAAGAAGTCGGCGATGAAGTCTTCCGAGATAACGGTACCATTAGGACATCCGACGGCATATATGGCCTCGTCTCTGACGTCAAAATTTATCGCAGTTCCACCGTCGTCAAATGACAACGACCCTATTGGCATCGAATAGATATCACAGCCGTCATATATCCATGGCGCGGCCGGCTCCGCGGAGTAGGCCTCAAGAATAGGAGGGCGTTCTCCTGCCTCGGAGAGGCCACGGCCACGGAGACGCAAGATATCCACAAGCAACATTGTTTAACGGCGATACTATAGATGTTGCATCCTTTTTCTCGAGTGTTGTGGAGTCGTTGACATGCAGATCTCCCGTCGCCGCTAAGTTTGACGGCCCAAATTCGAGCACTGGGGAAGGGGGGGGACGGCGATGAGATTAGTCATGGATTACACATGTGGGTGCGACTCGATGGCAATGCAGCCATTTCTTCGGCATATAACCACGCAATGAGCATAAATGTCAGTTATGCAATAGATGTAGAGGCATAATTATAAGATTCTGTGGATAAATTTTTGCAAGAAAGGGTTCAGTGGTGTAACGGTTATCACGTCTCGTTCACATTATGTGAACACAAATCCGAGGAGGCTCCGAGTTCGATTCTCGGCTGAATCAAATCTTCTTTTTTTGGGCATCGCATAGCCGGCCCGGCTGAGGGAACGTCCCGCGTCAGAATGCAGTCTCGGAGATTTCGACGTTAACCGTCTTGCTCGTGTCGAGGCTCTCATTCCGCCAGATACGTACCCGTCGGAGACCACGGGCATCAGTCATCGCCACGGCCATTTTGAGGCTCCAGACCCCCTATGGACTTCAGTGCCTTTACTCCTGATACTTGTTCAATACCTCTCTAACAATCACTTTATATTCTACTACAGGATGACACTTAATACGGCTTTCAATGGGTAATAAGAGTACACTTTGGCACCTGCAGTCGATTTGCCTTCTGCACCTCCATCATACCCGAGTGCAAGTTCGCGCAAGCGCGTCTTGCGTGCTTGTTTATACCATTAACTCAAAAACGGATTGATGGCCCGGACTGTCAGGCACGGAATTCCCTTGCCGAGCTCAGCACTGATCAGTACCGGAACGTGCTGGAGCGGGCGGATCTCCTGGATGTAGTCATTACCCTCGACGCGGGTTACAAGACCCTCGAGGTATGCATCGAGGGCCCGCGCCTTGCCCTTTTGCGATTTCTTCTTCATCTGGTTCATCGAGGAAGTCCGTTGGGGCGTTTCTTCTTGTTGCAGAGACGCTGCCTCCTTTGGAGACGATGGTAGGCTCTTCGACTGACTCGAACCCTCGGTTGTTGCTGCGCTTTGGATGGAAATGTTTGCAAGAGAGAGCGCAACAGTGTCGGGCCCTTCCTGGGCCGCCGCAGCCTCCTCAGTCGTAGAGCGCTTCATAATGCTGTTGGCCCTAGATGACAGCGGCTTGTTCTTCTCGTCGTCGGGAACGTAAGTGGCAGAGTCGACACCCTTCTCCCAAAACAGTTCCAATAGATGATCTTTTTTGTGGAACTCTGCCTTGACAAGAGGGAGCTGGTCACCGTGCACGCGCTTTTCCACACCGAATTCGGGAATTAGCACATCGAAGGCAGACTCGTACACTTGAACGACAACAGCGTCTCTGATAAGCTGGCCTGTCGAAAGCGACAAGTGGTGAATTGCCTGTGACACAAACAGGTGAATAGACTGCTCCTGCGCGCTCTTAGCCGAGTCCTTTTTGAAGTTGCAATAATCCGCAAGCCCACCCAAAGCAGAGATGTCCTCAGCGTACTCGCTGCCAGTAAGTACCGACTTGAGTTGCCGGTGAACAATAACATCGGCATACCGGCGAAGCGGCGAAGTGAAGTGTGTGTAGAGCGGGACGTTGTACAGGTAGTGTGAGTGATTGAACACATCCACCTTTCCAGCCACAAAGTATTTAGCGGGAATCAAACACTTGTAGAAGGCCGTTTCGAGAGTGCGCCGCTTATCGTCGTCCGAAATTTCTAGCAGACTCTTTTGGAGACTCGCCGACGACGACGTGTCCAACTTGAGGCCGAGATCGCGCACAAGACCGGCAAAGGTCTCGAGTCGTGACAAAACGGGCTCTGCCTGGCGGCGGAGAAGCGCTTTAGACGACAAAGTAGCGTAGAGCTTCTGCGCCACGGTGCTATTGGCCTTGATGTTCAGCTCATCAATCAACTGCTCTGCCGGTGTGTAGTCAAAAATGTTGGCAGTTGCAACCGGAGTGTCGTCGTCAATGAGGTTAAGTAGCGCGAGCGCGGGTGGGGTAGCGTCAGCCTCGGCTAATCCTAGACGTTGCTGTCTGTATCGGTTTGCAATGACATTCAGCGTCTTGATGTAGCCGGCAGCGGCAGCTGGGAAGTTCGGCGCCGTGACATTCTCGCCCCGCAGGGTTGCGTTCAGCTCGTCAAGAGCAGCATATGCCCTTGGCTGCACATATCCGAGCACAATTTTCGAGTCCACAACCTCGGCGGTCTTGGCCTCAATTTCAAACACGACTGAGATTGTCGGTGTCACTTTGTCCACTGCAAAGGACGCTGTCCCATTGAGCTCCTCGGGGAACATGTGAATAGTGCGCTGTTTGAGGAACACACTGACACCGCGCTTCTTGGCCTCGCGGTCGAGAGCCGAGTTCTCTTTAACGAAGTGGGTCAAGTCGGCAACGTGGAGTGCGAGCTCGACGCGATCGTCAGACACCTTTCTAAGATGAACCGCTTCATCAGCCGCAGTGGCGGTTGCAGAGATTGCGATAGCGAACTCCGAAGTGAAGTCCGAGCGGCCCGCCAGCTCATCGTCGGCCAGTGTGGGACCAGGAAGTGACTTGATAATGGACTCGTGGTACTGATGCGCCTGAAAGTTGTTGTCGCGGAGAACCGATTCGATCTCAACGTCAAGGTCGTCGGCGGGGCCGAGCTCCTCGACGAGCGTGCCGAATGGATGGAGCGACGTGATGGGCCAGCGCTTAATGGAAGCGACAAATATCTTGTCGACGTACTTATCAGGGTCGTCGGTGAAGTCCTTAGGCGCCTGTTCAGTAGGAATCGCAATAAGAGGAACGCGCTTATCGGTCGGCTTGAACCAAACGATCTTGGGCTTGTCCTGCTTGGGCGGATCCACGACCGGTTCGCCCTTTTCGAGACGGGCGGCCTGCTGCTTCTCCTTGGTGGCCTGCGAGGACGGGCGAAGCATACCGAGGGTGCCGCTAAACAGCTGGCCAGCAACGCGCTCGATAACAGCGACAACATGTCCGGCGTACAGTGGCATGACCTCATCACTCAGTTCCTCCTCCTCATTGAGCAGCAGGCTCTGACCCTCGACTTCGACGTCGTCATTCTTCTTCTGAACGGGGCGCTGGCGCAGACTGCCGCGACGACGGAGGCCGTCACCAGCACCCGATTGGGTCCCCGCGGCGTCATCGCCGGCGCCCGAGTTCGGCTGCGACTGGTCGCGGCGGCGCTTCTTTTCCTCCTTCTCCTTCTTCTGGCCCCACACTTCCTCGACCTCGAGAAGTTCAACAGCTACAAGGTCGCCCTCGAGGGCGCGGTTGCGGTCTTTGGAGCCGCAGATAAAGATATCAGCGTCAAGGAGGCCGTCAGTGGACACATAGGCGTCCGACCGGTTCTTGCGGTTTACGCGTAGAACGCCGGCCACCAGGCGGCCCTCCTCAAGGAGCTGCGGCAGAGCTGATTGCGGCAAGTAGGGCACAAAGAGCGACTTACGCTGCTGTTGTTGGCCCCCGCCGGCGCCGGCGCCGCCGCCACCGCTCTGCATAAAGTTGTTAAGTGACGAGATGGAGGAGCTGAAGGAGCCGCGGCCCCGGTGGCCCGGCACAAAGCCGCCCATCGAAGGGGGAGGCGGCGGCGGCATCAGCAACATATCCTGGCCGGAAGCTGAGGAAGCCTGGGAAGGACCTGAAGGCTGCTGCGCCTGTGTCGCGGCAGCCGGGGGGCCAGCGCGCCAATTGGACTCGAAGTTGCGTGAATTGGACCGTTGGTGCTGGTATCCAAAGTTGCTCGAGCCGCGACGCTCGTGCTGAACCTGCGGTTGCGGTTGCGGTTGTTGTTGCTGTAGCTGCTGCTGCTGCTGTTGCTGGCCCTCGTTGGCACCCTTGGCCGGGAATTGAAACCCTCCAGCCTGGGGCGGCCGGTAGTACTTACTACCCGTTAGTTGCTGGCTCTGGCTGCGACCGTGGCGGGGAGCCGGAGCGCCCGGTTGCGGCTGCGCCGAGCCGTGCTGCTTGTCAGCTGGCGTTGCAGGAAACTTGAACGTTTGGGGTGCATTGATTTGAGGCACGTTGCCAGCGGATGCACTGCTGCCGCCAGGCGGCGAATCCGAAACGGCTTGCTCGGTGGCCGACTGCGAGCCCTGGCGCTTTGCCTGTGCCAGAGCGGCAGCACGCTTGGCCTCGGACAGGGCCAGCGAGTGGCGCCGGCCATGACCGCTCCCGCTACGCTCAAAGCTCGCACCGCCTTGACCGTTTTGGGTCATGCCGTAGCCCTGACCGCCTCCAATAGATGACTGAGCACGACGATGGCCGCCACCTCCGCTGGGGCCCTGCTGATGGTAGCCTCCGTAGCTGGGTCCCATATAAGGCGGCGCCTGGAGCTGTGGAGGTGGCATGAGCGGCTGGACGGTGCCCGGCGCTGCCATTAAGTGCGGGGGCGGAGGCTGCAGGAGGCCCGCTTGCGTAAACTGCTGCTGCTGGGCCAGGATCTGCTGATGCTGTACCTGCAGCATTTCTATCTGATGCTGAATCTGGAGCTGCTCTAGCATAAGCGGCGTCAGTTCGGATGGCGAGCGGCGACGGGCAATATGAAAATTTCTGCCGCCTCTGCCACCTCGCGAGTTGCCGTTACCGCCAGCACCATGTTGCTGCTGCTGCTGCTGCTGCTGTTGTTGTTGTTGTTGCTGTTGTTGCTGCTGTGACGGAGCGCGCTGAGCGCTGCTTTTGTTTTCCTGATTCATTGCTGTTGTTAGCGAATGCACAATTGGCTCGATGTAGTGACCAACGACCAGAGCCTTTGGCAGCAGATTCTGCAATTGCGAGGACGTGACGCAAACCAAGAGTCATTGACCAAAACTGGTCCTCTGTGCTAGGCTGCCCAATGAGCTACGGGGCCGCGTAACAGTCCAAGTCGGTGATCGACGCGCCCAACAGCGCCACCCCCTGAGACAGAACAACGGGACCTTATCGAGACTTACCAAGGAACGACAAGCTAAAGCGTTAAAGGTCAATGTCTAGACAGATGCCAGAAGACGCGACACAGACACACGGTCCGACGAACTTGCAGCTGTATCCAGGAATCGAGTCCGGAGCGATGCCTGCAGAGCCAAAGCGAACAGAAGCAGAAGAACCGCGGTCCCGACGACAGAATTGACTGGGTCGAGCTCTCGGCGTGGTTCAGAACAATCCAAAAAAATAATAAGGAGTGACCAGTCGCGCAGTCAAAAGGCGCGCCCCGGGGAACGCAGGAACGGTGTGGAGAAACTCTGTCCTTGTAAAGGCAGACAGACGGCCAGCCGAACGACAGGAGAATGTGACACTACTGCGGACGGTAGAGTCTGCGCGTGCAGCTTAGCTGAAAAGAAACGAATTAAAAAGCTCGGCAGCCCCTAGACGCTGAGGCAAGCGGAAATTCGAATTGGACACAAGCCAATGAGCCCGCGCTTGCGACAAGAGGAGAGGCAATGTGTGCGACAGAGGGGGAGAGAGTGACGCCAGGCTATCAGTGTGGTGGTTTCGAACCAAACTCCCAGTTAACCGGCCTTTTCTCCTACAGCCGTACGCAGATACCCTAGGCACCGCACGCCTAATCCGGGGGAGGGAAGACAGCAGCGCGCGAGGGCCGGGTCCTGGGTTCTGGTTAGGAATTGGCTGCGCAAGCAGGACGAACGCATCTTGTTTGTGATAGGCAGCGCCGGGGATGCTGAAGCGGCTTGAAAGCTTGCGGAATGTATGGCGGATTATTTTGTTGGCGATGGCGGAACCAAAAAAGAAACAGAAACTCTAGTTGTTGCAGGATGTGAACTTTGTCTGAGGTTCAGACATGGGCTGATTTAGCAAAGACGTTCGCGATAGGGAGGGCGTGGCGGGCCCGCCACCGTCATACCGCAGATGGCAGGGACCTGGCAGCTTTCCGCGTGCGGTTGTTTGGCGTCCCTGGCTGTTCTGCCTGGGACGGAAATCTACGCCGGCTCTGCTGGGATGTTGGGACATCGCCCTGACGATCGACACGGGTTGATACCGATTGCCGAGCTACGTGGTTATTCAAGCGCTGGCTTTTCACTGCGGGAATCGCAGGCCATGCAATGCGATTGCTCATTTGGTTTATTGTTGTGCATTGTGACAGTACTGGGCAATGTGGCTTGCATGGTCGGCGCTGGCCGCCCATGAGTTTGGCCCGCAGGCGCGGCTGCAAGGGATGCCCCCGCACGGCCGACGCCTGAGGGGTCAAGCGAGGGGACAGGGACGGGCCCTCAGCACCAGACGTTAAGGGATTGTGACCTGGAACCTGCCAGGTGAATACAGTAGTTGAATTGGTTCCATAGGCCGGGGAGGGGGGGGGGGTTGTAAGCTGGGGGTAGCAGACGAACCAAACCCTCAGGTCTGGCCGACAGTCTAGTTGACAGCCTGGTTGATGTTCCGGCTGGCCCGGTAAAATACACATAATCTTGTCGAGCGGAGAATTACGCAATGGCCAATGACCGGACTGTCATTACGGGATGCACTCCAAAGGCATGCAAAGTCTGTGGCAAACTCCAGCTCAGCTCACAATACAGTGTATGCCGCCTGCCCACGAAACAAAAAGGCTCGCTGCGGCTGCAGAATGTTTTGATCGTAGGCTGCATGTCTGGTGAGATGACTTGACGCCTGGACCCGGGTGTGGCAGGAGCGGCGGTAGGGGTCCTGTCGCACTCGCAAAAAGCGGAAAGCGCGGGATTGAAAATTCTGTGACCAGCAAATGAAGTCCAACGAAAGTGCGAGCAGGCAATAGTCGAGTGGTTCCGCTTTCAATCAGCGCCCATAGTCATGTATTTGCGTGCGTTACTGCCCGCCTAACAATGAAAGGGGCCATCAGAGTGCAGCCCTATTATTGTCTAGAATGGGGTAGTGCAGAGGCATAGACCCCTGGGGAGCACGTATGAGCGCCAAATAGCTGCGGTACAACACACGTCGCCCCGGGGACGCCCAGGCTAGTCAGCACAAGGGCTCGCTGGGGCCCCGCACCAGGGACAGCACCAGACGAGGGACGCCAACCCCCAGAGCTCTAACGGTGTGCGTGCATTATTCACATCACCGGCTCCGGAAAAGCTAGCACATCGCTGCAACTCTGGCACTCGCTATGGTCATGTACCACGCCGCGGGACCCCGTAATTCGAGCATCAATGTCTCACTTGTGGGCAAGTAGGGGCAGGAGCTTCTACAGGGATGTGGGCTGCGATATGGTTGCTGTGGTTAGCCTTGCGTCCATTTTGCGATAAAGGGGCGGGTTGTGATTTTGTGTACCAGGGTCCAATTAGGCGACAGGGGACTCAGGCAGCTACTAGACCTAGACTATATCCATCGTTTGTAGCCTCCGCTAGAAGCGAGATGCTAGAGCGACGGCCGGCACGCGCGGCGCGCGCCCTCGGATTGATCAGATGTAGCGGTGCGCTTTTTGTCGCACCAGCAGTGCGTAGACGCGACGCAGTTTCAGACCAAGCAGACGAAATCAGCCGGCGCGGAGACGGCCGCAGCAAATGTAAACACGACGCAGACCGAACACGAGGAAACAGGCAGGAGTCCGGCAGCTGCGAGACCAAATGGTGGCATCGCGCGACGATCTTGAAACGCTCGACCGTTGCACAGGGTCCCGCGGTGTACAGCGAGCAAAGGCCGCTGCGCTTGACCTGCAAGAATCCGCGCCCCGATCTGGTGCCGGGCGCCACCCGCCTCCTTGCCGGCCGCCACATATGGCCGACGATCTGAAACGCGTTGGATACCTCTGGATGCTGAGCAGGTCTTCCGGGGTCGTTGGATTCTGGCACACGGTCAGAAACTGCCGGGCGTTGGCTCTAAGCTGAGAATGACCGCCAGGGTCCCGTCGCTATAGGTGCAGTATTCCAGCACTTTCCTGCCTCGACGATCATGCGGTACGACACGTCGCGCCGGCGTGCCGACACGCCTGGTGGGCCCCCGGAGCTGCCTGCTCCCGAGAACGCGGTGTGATCATGCGCAGAGCGGCGGCAGGGCTCTGTGCCAAACAGCTGAAGAGGAGTGACTTTGGCGGCACGGCGCCGGCGTGGCGCATCGAGGCTCGTAGAGACAGGAAAACAGTGGGGGCTAAGCAAGGAGTAAACGCAGAGCATGATCCACAGACAGAATATTCGTAACAGATCGCTGCATTGTATCTCGGATGGCCCCCTGGATTAAGTATAGAGCCCCTTGCGTCACGATCAGAGTTTAGGCACCCCTGTGATATACGCCAGGCACCCAGGTACCCAGGCACCCAGGCACCCCCAGGCACCCCCAGGCACACGCATTGACGTGCAAACGGCGAGCAGCCGCGCGAGCACTAACAGCGGGCAAAGTAATTTTTCAGCGATAACTCGAGTGCTCGAGCTCCGGCACCGCGGTCGCCGCATCTCAGCGGGCAAGTGCAGGCCACCTGGACGGCGGCATCCGTTCTGCCAGATTTCACACTCCCACAGCGCTTGGCCAGGGAGCAGCTGCTGCGGCGATCGCGCAGGGATGGGTTGCTCGAAATGCAGCATGGTGTACGTATCGATGCGTGGGCTGGCGCGCAGCGGCGGGCAGAACCTGCAGCTGCTTATTGCAAAAAGCAGCTGGCAGCCAGGGGGGAGACTGCCGGTTCGGGCAGCACATCAGCCCTGGGCACAATGGAACCGACGACCTGTGGGGCGCGTATTCAAGTATAGTGCTTTTTGTGCGACGCTCGCGAGGATTTCAGCGTTGATGACGCCATAGCAACTAGAATATAGCCTGGCGAAATTTATTGGCGATCCAGGGCCGCGGCCGCGTGCGCCGGGATCTCATTCGGCAGCTGCCGTGCATATTACAGATCCGCAGTTATGGTGCTGTTAAGCTAATGGCGATTGCGCTTACTGTCAGGGGGTCGTAGTTTCCTGGTGGGGAAAGGAGTGCGTGACGTTGGCAAAATGCGAAATAGGGGCCGGGGGAGGCGCCCGGTCCGAGGCGGAGAGCTAGGAATCGCCGGCTGGGCGGCAGCCTGACACCACAGTACCAGTCACACTGCTGACCTAGACGCGACGTAGACATGTCTCATGGAGTCAGCTTCTGCAATGGCACTGCTGTCTCAGAGGCACCCACCATGCACCGAGCGGAGGCATTGGGAACGGAACCTTGCGGTCGCCCTTCATGCCTCGAGCACGGCCCTTTGGTGTACGATCTTGAACTGCGGGGCTTTGCGACCCGAACTGGAGCCCGATTACAACGCCGGCAGCAGCCGGACGACCACGCTCCACAACACCTGGGAGCACGTCTCGGGGGCACACCTAGCTGCGCCTTTACTCAGGGGGAATAAAATTTTTTGTGCACGGGGGGGGGGGGGGCGGGACTCGCATGCCCGCCTTGAATCTCACTTGGATCTAACGCAAGAGGCATTTTTCTCGTGTGTTCTCAAGGGCCCTTGACACGTGAAGGCATTGAGCTGACGGACATTGAGCTCACCAAAAAGACCCTCGACACCACAAAGAACTCACAATCCCAAGCAATGCGTATCTGGGTGCCCCTCGAACGTATCGGTATACAATCGGCGCAGGAGCAGAGGACGCACGAGTGCAAGCTCGTGGCGAACCTTGGCCCACATGCCTATGGGACTGCGGTTTGCATGCGCGGCGCGTCGCATATGCAACACACAGGGTCTATATCCAGAAACCGTTGACGCGCCGCGCAGACGTCGCAGCTATCGAAAATATCAACAAACGGCAGGGGGCGGCATGGACGAGTGCAAACAGATAGTCGGAATAGTGGTCATAGCATAGCGGGTGCAGGATAGCGATTAGGTGGGGCGAGCCGGCAGAGTAGGCAATAGTTGTGCAATAGCTGTTGTTAGACCAAGCAAAAGCCACGGCCAAGTCATGCCGGGCCCACCGGCCAGAGCCAGCGACGTTCAAGCGTCCTCCAAAGCGTCAAGTTC
This sequence comes from Tardiomyces depauwii, assembly GCA_038086965.1. NCBI lineage: Eukaryota > Fungi > Ascomycota > Dipodascomycetes > Dipodascales > Trichomonascaceae > Tardiomyces > Tardiomyces depauwii. The sequence goes on from JAVHZA010000002.1 coordinate 2,726,226, forward strand.
AGTGATTGGCTCGCGGCCACGTGAAAAATGTCACGCATACAAGAGCATTGGCCGTTTGTGCTCTCTAGCGCCAGATCCACCCGCGCGCTACTGCAGCCAGCGGTCGGCCCCGTAAAAGCGACGATCGCCAGGCGGCACCGAGCACGCCTCCCCGGGGTGCGTCGGAATGCAAACTGTGCTGAGACTGGACCGCCACGCCGCCGTTTCGTGCCGCCACTGCATTCCTCGACGCTATCGCACGTCTGGACGGGCCCGTCCGGGGTGCATGTTGTTTACGCGGCCACGTCGCGTACAGAGGCCGAATGGCGCGATGGTCGCAGCGGCAGCACCAGAGCGCACAGGGCCTGCGAGCCTGGCCATTGCGTGGCCAGGTGTGGCTGGTACGCGCTGACTCACTGCCCGGCATTTGCTAGTCCATTGTTGTTTCGTAGTCTGTCACCACTTTGACCGTCTATTTCTATTGCACGGCGCTGGGCAGTCAATCTGGGCACCACACGGGTCCAGCGACGTCTCCATGTTGATGATCGCACGCCGCCAGGCCCGTCACTAACAGAGCGGACAGCGCCCGTCGGGAACGCAGCATCCCGAAAACGGTTCCACATGCCAGCATTCCGCAGGCCAAACTAGTTGCGCCGGAACTGCGGATCACCGTACCGTACCGTAAACACACACCCCCTGAGCCCAACGGCCCATCTCGAACCGTCGACGGATCTGGCATGCATAGGTGCATCAAAACACAGCCAGCTCCGCGGGCACTCGTCTCGCAGGATGGCATATGCCGGCGCGTTCGCAGCGGTGGCGCTTTTATGCCGCGGCAAATGCATCTGGGTAGCGCTGCTTCCGGGCTGTGCCGACAATTCGGCTGCGTCACAAGTGGCAGACGACACCCCAACACCAGACCCCAGAGCGGCTCCCCGAACCATCCCTAGTTGGAACAACAGCTGTGCGGGCGCTGCTGCAGGTTCGTGTTCTGACGCGACGATCTCTTTCCCCTGAAAAAGCCGCTTTGGCGTTTGCAGGAAGGGGTGCACGCATGAAACACGGCGCGACACCTGCGGGCTACCGCCCGCGTGGTCCGGCATATCTGGGTTCCGCCAGGGTGGTGTTTTGCATTTAGTGAGACAGCTACTGTTGAGATGACGGTTGCACAATATTAAATTTTATTGCTGCAATTCCAGCTAGGGAGTGTCGTGCTACTGTGACTTTGCACTTCCGCGCTCACCATTCATCACAAGCGCCGTCACCATGGCCAATAAGACCACCAAAACCAGGGGTGGTCCCCCCAAAGAAAAACACACACACACCCCAACTCCAACGCAGGACCCAGACGGCTGAACCCTGCGGCTCTGTTAGCGTTTGACCGCATTGCTGCAGCATACTGCGTCAAAGATGTGCAGCACGCAGATGCAGGCTGCATCTCCCCCAGCAGCAGCGCCGGCGGGCATGCGGCGCAAATCTGTAATGTGGGTCGAAAGGGGCGGCCGAGGGAATATATAGCGACAGGCATAATCGCAGACGCCGGAGGGAGCACGGCCCACCTGCTCCGTGAATGTGCCAGGAGGACGACAGCTGCATTATTTCATCTAGGTTTCTGCTAATTTGATTCGGACCTAGCGACACCCACCCAACACACAACCCTGCAATGCTCTTTGACGACTCGCACCGACGCTCACAACGCACGACAGGTGCCATTGCAGTCTCGCCCGCCGCCTCGCCATCTATGCTGCACGCTTCGTCGCCTGTGAAGCGCGGCCAGGGCCGCCGGCCGGCGATCGCGCACCCGCGGACCGCCGCCCGCCACGCGTGCCACGCCAAAACCGCCCCAAACGACGTTCTTGTCAGCCCAGAGGGCCTGCTTGGCCGTGTCGTCGGCCACCGCATTCTGCTCACGGCCGTCATTGGCACCGGCGCCTATGGGATTGTGTATCGCGGGCGCGACCTCGGCCTGCAAACCGACGTGGCGATCAAGGTGCTGCCGCGGCGCATCTCGCACTCGGGTTCTTCGTCCGCGCCCCGCGTGCCCGGCGGTGCTAGCAGCGGCCCGCTGCGCTCCGGCATCGCCGCCCCGGCCACGGGGCCCATCCCGGCGGTCGAGGTCCCGCTCGCCGCCCTCGACAACCTGCGGTGGGACCCGGCTGCGCTCGCCCACCGCGAGCTTAGCCTGCACGCGCGCGTCCACGCGCACCCGGGCGTCGTCGGCCTGCGCGCTGTGTTTGCCTATGGCGATGTGTTTTTCGCCGTACTCGACTACCACCGCGACGGCGACCTTTTCAACGCCATCACCGAAAAGTGCCTCTTCCACGGTAACGACGACCTCATCCGCGACACGTTTCTCGAGCTCCTCGATATTGTCGGCTACTGCCACGCTCAGGGCGTGTACCACTGCGACATAAAGCCCGAGAACATTTTGGTTTCCGAGCTGCCGGCCAGCGTGCCGGCGGCCGCCGCCGCCGCTGCCGCCGCCGCCCTCCGTCCTGGCCACATGCCGCCGACCCCGCCGCCGGCCGACGGCCGCGGCCAGGCCCACGCCCACAGCAACGCCCGATCCGTCCGCCTGAGCCTCGCCGACTTTGGCCTCGCCACGTCGAAGCCCGTGTCTGGCGAGTTTGGTTGTGGCTCCTTCTTCTATATGGCGCCCGAGCGCCTCCAGCGGCCGATTCTGCCGACCGAGATCAAGAAAATGGGCGGCGTGCCCGGCTTTCTGAGCGACGCCGCCGACGTGTGGTCGCTCGGCGTCATTCTGCTCAATCTCACGTGCGGCCAGAACCCGTGGAAAAAGGCATCGCCCTACGAGGATAGCAGCTACCGCACGTTCTTGGCTGACGACCTCTTCTTAGAGAAGATCATGCCCATCTCGCGCCAGCTCAACAACATTTTGCTGCAGGTGTTCAACCCAGACCCTCTCCAGCGCATCAACCTCAGCACCTTCCGCACGCTCGTCGCTTCGTGCCGCCACTTTACGCGGCCAGAGCAGATTGTCCAGTACGATGACGTGCGCTGCGGCCCCAGCGCCCCGACGACGCCGCCGTTTGCGGACATCTCGGCGTTCCCGGGCTACTCGAACCACCAGCTGCTTACACCGCCGAGCGAGTCGTCGTCTCCGCGCACCCCACCGCGGCCCAAGCGAGACCGCTCGTCGCGCCTTGCATTTGCCACTGACGACGAGAGCGAGCTCGACGATGGCCACTCTCTGGATGCCATCTCGGCACCGCAAAAGAAGCGCCCGCTTCTCATGATACCAACATGCTCTTGACCAACTACAAAAGCCTGCATGATGCCCTGCATACGACTAGAACCCAGTCGGGCGCCGCCCTAGCTTGATGACCAGCTAGCGTCCCCGGCTTGATGACCACTTGCATTGAATCTTTACGCCCAACACGTTGTAATATATGATTGAAACGATTTTTTCTCTGTTTTGGTTACTAGTAGTTTTTGCATCTTCGCGACCTTACTAGAGAGCTGTTACCGCATTTGACATGGCTCACTTCAGTCCGCTGCGCCCGTGATCTACATGAATTCCGTTACAACCCGCGCGTTGCAGGACTGCCAGCGGCGATCACCAATAGAATTGGCACGCAGCCTGCAGTTATGGCTGCCGCTAAACTCTCTTAAAGCTCGTATCAGGGCCACGTAAACAGTGCTGCAAAGTAGAGTAAGCCTTGAGTCATTTGAGCAACTCCCATCTCTCGCAGGAAACCTGAACTGTCAAATTGACAGGTGGAGCCACTAGTTTGACACGTTAATTGATAAGTGAACATCCAACGTGCAGGCACTGTCCATTTGGCCCTTGCCGTGGACCACGACCTTTCTTGGAGGGACCCCGATGGCGCCCGCTTGTGGCGATTTTATTGGTGGGCCCGATACCCCGCGTGCGATTGCTCCTTCGTAGTGCATGTGGCTAAGATTAACTTGTCGCTAGGGCCTTTTCAAGCATTAATTTTTTTTCCCGCACACCTAATTCACATGCATACAGACGCTTGCTTGTATCTATTGCAGGGCACGCGCTAGCGCAGAGTTGGAATGTAACTAGAATTTGGTGCTAATGCATCAGTGCGAGCGACAAACCAGGCAGACTGTAAGTGGGCCCTAGAAATCGGGTATGTGGAGTACATACAAGAGCGGCAGTGAAGAGCCGACCTGCGAGCGGGCTTCAGTCGCATGCACGTGTAATGCGGTCGCAATATCGGCTCGGTATACTGTATCCGGGATAAATACGCCGGCTGATATGGCTGGGTGAGATATGAAACGCCTGCCAATGATGTACATGGCACGCATAGCCAAGTGGTTCTGGGTGTGTGCCAGCTTTTAGCGGCGTATGCTTGCACTGTTAGTCGCTGCGTGCGGCGGTAAGCACCGATATCGAGAGCCCCCGTCTCCGCCCTGGTCGGCACACTGCAGCCAAAAAAAAAAAAAAAAAACAAGCCCATAAAATTAAACTATCTACGCAACAGCCTAAAGCTAGAGCTTGGCCGCTTCGACAACGGACGACACCTTGTCAAGCCATTGGTCAACGGTGAAGCTCGACGAGATGTCGCTGGCGACGACACCGTCGACTACAACAGTGGGGGAGACGTGGATACCGTTCTGACGTGCCACGCGCGTGAACGCCTTGATGTCGTTCGACACCTTGTTGCCAGCGTTCTTGGGGGTGTTTGACTCCGGCACAGACACAAGGTCGAGGAACGCCTTTTTGTCAACGCCAGCCGACTTGAACGCCAGCTCCGCGAGCCGCTCATATGTCTGGGCGCGCGTCTCGCCGTAAGTGGGCTCATCGTAGTAGTACTCGCTGTCCTCAAAGAGTGCATACGAAAAGTCCCAGAACTTAGATGGCTCGAGTCGCGCGACTGCGAGTCCCGCCTCGTGCACCAGCGTCGAAGACGGGTGCCATGGCTGCACCTGATGGCGGAACACAAATTTCACGCTGTTGGGCAGTTCTTGGTCCAAGCGCGGCTTTACGTTCTTGTAGAAGTTGAGGAACATCTTCCTGCTGAACCGGCAAACCTGCTATTAGGGGGAATCCGGGACCAGATACGGCTAGCGCCACTCACGTAGTCGAGGTACAGCTCAATTGTGTGGTCGCCTTCGCCAAGGATGTGGCTAGCGTAGCGGGGAGAGATAGACATGTCGGCGAATTTGTATAGGATATAGCACGGGCCCTGAGCAATTGGCGGTAAGTGGGTCGAAGGACGAGCTCCTTCTTGTAAGCTATGACGCGATTGCGGGCAGGGCTAGGTCCTCAGCCGTGCGCTCGGGCCGTTGTATGCGGAGAAAGGCTCGGATCGTGCCGAAGTTCGACTCGGATGTTGGCATAGCATTGTTCAGACTAGCCGTAAAGGGCCGACGTTCGAAACAAAGAATACGACCACCCTGTATAGTGGTCTGGGCCAGTGAGTAACACCAGAATTGAGACATCCGCCAGGCTCTAACCCCCTCCCCCTCCGCCGAGGTTAAGAGGTAAAGAGACCAGTATCTCGATCGCAATTTACACCGGGCCATTCCATTTTTATGTACAGCGTAAATTCGCAAACGGCGAGCCGGCAGGAATGCGCTTTTTTAAACCTGCTTAGCGGCATCTACACTAGACCCCGATTTCGAGCCCGATTTCGAGCCCGATTTCGAGTCTGCCGACTGGCCGGCCGGGCCCCCCAGCAGCTGCTGGGCCGCAGAGGTCGGGTTGCCGGCAGCGCTGGAACGAACCTGGTTGAAAATGCCCAGGCCCGACGCGATAAATGAGCCCATGTCGCCGAGTGCCGCCGGAACCACAACGGTGTTGCTCTCCTTGGCGAGCTTGGAGAACGCATCGACGTACTTCTCGGCGACTTGGAGTGCAACCGCGTCGGACCCGCCCGGGGTCTGCTGGATCGCCGTGGCAATGTTGCGGATACCCTCGGCGGTGGCCTTGGCGCGCAGCAAAATCGCCTCGGCCTCACCGTGTGCCTTGTTGACGTTCTCAGTCTGGATAGCCTCGGACGCCAGGATGACCGACTGCTTTTGACCCTCGGCCTTGTTGATGGCAGCCTGGCGGTGACCCTCGGACTCGAGGATCTCAGCGCGCTTGGACCGCTCGGCCGACACCTGGCGGTGCATCGCCTCGAGCACGTTGGCAGGCGGGTGAATATCGCGGATCTCGTAACGAAGGCACGTCACGCCCCACACCTGCGCTGCCTCGTTGATGGCGGTGGTGATATTGGCATTGAGCGCCTGGCGCTCCCGCAGGACGTGGTCAAGCGTCAGCTGGCCGATCTCGCTGCGCATCGTAGTCTGCGCCAGCTGCGAGATGGCGTACTCGGCGTCCTCGACGCCGTAGCTCGCCTTGTAGGCGTCAAACACGCGGATGTACAGGACGCCCTGGATGTTAGCAGACTCGGATGAGCTCTCAGAGCGGGTATGCTGCACTTACGTCCATTTCCAGAGTGACGTTGTCGGCAGTGATGGCCGACTGCGATGGGATCTCGACCGCTGCCTCCTTGAGCGACTTGACGTACTTGATCTTGTCGATGAACGGAAGAAGAATCGCCAGACCGGGCTCGAGAATCCGGTGGAACTTGCCCATTCGCTCAACGACCCACGCTGTCTGCTGGGGGACGAATCTGCTGTTAGCCACTTGCCGGCTGCCGTCACTATAAAAACAGCTACTCACCGAATCACCGTGTTGGCGGGCAGAGCCCGTTCCTGGAAGAAGTTCATGTTGTTGTTGCCGACGACGCCCCGGGAGGCAACCAGGGGCCGCAGCCCACGGGCCGTGAGCGCCATGCCGGCAGGCCGCGGGCGCGCCAGCGCCAGTGCGAGTCGTTGCATCGTCGTGACCGTCGAAGAATTCCTGTCGACAGTTGCCCCGCCACTAACATCGTGGATATTTTGACCCGGCAGGGCGGGGAGCGGGCACAGTTGCCGTGTTAGGAAATATCATGATACGTCACTAGGGCATGGGGGCGCGGCCTCAAGGTAGGTGATCCAGAGTATGGGCTTCTTCTCTTTCCTGGGGGCTCTGCCCCCAGACCCCGTAGCAACTGCTGCGCAGTTGATTTGTTTGGAGATCACCCCTGAAGTGGGTGCTATGCTATGCGGGATGTGGTGGTGGGGAAAGAGGGGGAGGGGGGGGGGCGCAGAGTGCTCGCCAACAGCAGACGACTAGAGAACTCTAATACGTATGCATCTACGCCCAGTTTCGGTAATACTGTACACCGTTCGATGGATAACTTACGCCAGACGTCTCGCAGCTGGAAGGCAGAGATGTTTCGGCCCGAAGCCCGAGCAAAGAGCTATAATATAACGCTATTTACGTACACACATGCATTTTAGAGCTCGTTCTTGTAGTAGTCTGCAACGAGGAATGCCACATCGAGCGACTGCGATAGCGACAAACGCGGGTCGCAGACTGTGTCATAACGCAGGACAAGATCCTTGTCGCCAATGTCTTGCGAGCCGCCAATGCACTCGGTGACCGGGTCGCCTGTCAGCTCGAGGTGGATGCCGTTGAGCATCGAGCCGTTCTCCTTGTGCACGCGCAGCGCCAGCCGCAGCTCGGCCATGATGTCGTCGAAGTACCGGGTCTTCAATTTTGTGACGGGCGACACCTTGGTGTTGCCGTGGCACGGATCTGAGATCCACACAACCTTGTGGCCGCTCGCCTTGACAGCGGCAATGTGTGCCGGTAGCAGCTCGGCGATCTTGGTGGCGCCGTAGCGCGTGATCAAAGTGACGCGGCCCGTCTCAAAGTTGGGATCCACAATGTCGAGGAGCTGCCGCAGGTCGTCTGCAGACGTCGAGGGGCCGACCTTGATGCCAATCGGGTTCTGGACGCCGCGGAAAAACTCAACGTGGGCGCCGTCGGGCTGGCGCGTGCGGTCGCCAATCCAGATGAAATGCGACGACGTGTTGTACCACTTGCGATCATCAGCACCTGGGGCCGGCGTGCCGGACGAGGCAGCTGCACTGGCCGCGGACCGGCTCTTGGGAGGGCGCAGCTTTCGCGTCAGACTCTGCTCATACTCGAGAAGAAGCGCCTCGTGCGACGTAAAAAAGTCGACCGACTTCCAGGACTGGTCGCGGTCGCCACCGACCGTCGCCATAAAGTCAAGGCCCTCGAGCACGCTCGAAACCACCTTCTGGTACCGCTGCCGCACTCCCGTCTCCTGAACGTGGCTAAGATCCCAGTCGAACGGGTAGTGCAGGTCCGCAAAGCCGCTGGCGAGGCTCGACCGAATAAAGTTTAGCGTTGCGGCAGAGTGAAAGTACGACGACACAAGGCGTGCCGGGTCCGGCTTGCGGTCAGTCGGATCGAATCCGTTGATGTTGTCGCCGCGGAACGACGGGATCTCGCCGTAGCCCTCGACCGTTTCGACGGGGCTTGACCGCGGCTTGGCATACTGGCCGGCAATGCGGCCAATGCGCACAATCGGTAGCTTGGTGCCCCAAATGAGCACCAGCGACATCTGCAGCAGTACCTTGAGCTTGGCCTCGATGCGGTCCTGGTTGCAGTAGTCAAAGAGCTCGGCACAGTCGCCGCCCTGGAGTACAAACGCGCGCCCCTCGGCGGCGCTGCGTAGCCGCTCCTTGAGTGCCTCGATCTCAGCAGCATGAACAAGCGGCGGCAGGCTCTCGAGCTTCTCCAGGGCTCGCTCAACTGCGCCGGCATCGTCGTACACCACGTCCTGCTTGATCGGCTTTGACTGCCACGAAGTCGGCGTCCACTCGGATGCCGGGACGGCTGCGTCGGCGCCGACGTCGACGCTCTCCTCGTCGACGGTCATGCCAGCACCCACACCGTTGCCTGCCAGGTGCGGTCGCGATGTGCTGCTCCCCGATAGCGTTCGGAGTTTAGCGGCCGACCTGGCGCCCTCGCTTGGCGTCAGTTTTTCCGGGTTCGCCACAATGACCCGCGGCTCTCCTCGTTCTGATCCAGCCATGTTTGTCTACGTGTGTACCGGGTGAATCTGGTGGGTTCTGGGCTGTGGCTCCTGCGCTCGCCGAGCTGGTTTAGCGTTTTAATGCCAGATCTCAGCGCCCAGCAAGACGCTCTTCATGGGGAGGGCCGATGGGGCCGTGAATTATTAAGCCGCATGCGGCGGGAAACCGCCAGTAGCCGGCAGCCGAGGCGGTGGGCATTGAGTCAGTGGAGATATAGGAGAAGTTCGGCCATGAGCACCAAGCAAAAACGTTCAAAGCGAGTTATAAAAAGAAAAGACTAATAATTCTCAATTGCCGAAAAAGTACCGTTGTCTGCCCAACTGCGAAGCAGTTGCTACGGGGAGTCTGGCTGCTAGAGCCCCAGGCGACACCTACAGAAACAGCGCCCCAAAGCCAACAAAACGGCCAATAAATGCGGACAATGCACATTCATTAAGCTTGCAAACTGGAGATATTATGTACTGGCCTAGGCCTTGACGGCCTCGACAACGAGCGCAGAGCCGCCACCGCCGCCGTTGCAGATACCACAGGCGCCGATCTTGCCCCCCTCCTGGGACAGAACCGACAGGAGCGTGACGAGAATGCGCGCACCCGAGCAGCCCAGCGGGTGGCCAAGAGCGACCGCACCGCCGTAAACATTGACCTTGTCGAGCGGGATGCCGAGAATCTTGGGGTTGGCAATGCCAACGACCGAGAACGCCTCGTTGAACTCAAAGAAGTCGACATCGGCGAGCTCCACGCCGGCGTGCTTGAGCGCCTTGGGCACCGCCTTGGCCGGGGAAGTTGGAAACTTGATGGGCGCCTGCTCGGCCTCGCCCCAGCCGAGGATCTTGGCGAGCGGCTTGAGGTTAAGCTCCTTGAGCTTGCGCTCCGACACAAGGATCACAGCAGCACCGCCGTCGTTGATGGGCGACGCGTTGGGCGCCGTCAGCGAGCCGTCCTTCTTGAAGACAGGGCGGGCGGCCCGGAGGCGCGCCTCGTCGAGGCGCGACGGCTCTTCGTCGACCTCCACAGTGACGCCAGGCTTGCCGCGCGCACCCGGAAGCTCGATAGGAGCAATCTCAGCCTTGAACTTGCCGTCCGCATGGGCCTTCTGCGCTTTCTTGTACGAGTTGATGGCGTACTCGTCCTGCTCCTCGCGCGAGATGCCGTGCTCCTCGGCCGTGTCCTCACCGGCCATGCCCATGGCCTCGCCGGTGTAGGCGTCCTGGAGACCGTCGCGCTGGAGGCCGTCGACAACGGTCGCACCGCCAAACTTGACGCCAGTGCGTCCCGACGGCAGGTAGTGCGGGACGTTGGTCATGGACTCGGCACCGCCGGCGACAACCACGTCGGCCGATCCCGTCAGAATCGACTGCGCACCCACGATGACGGCCTTGAGGCCAGACGCGCACACCTTGTTCACGGCGGTCGCGACCGTGTGGTCGGCGAGGCCGGCCTTGAGGGCCACCTGGCGTGCCGGAGCCTGGCCGACGTTGGCTCCGTAGACATTGCCGAAAATCAGTTCCTCGACATCCTCAGGCTTGAGGCCATCGACCTTGGCAAGGGCCGCTACCCGTTAATCTTGAACACTGGTTGACAAATACTATAAAGCAAAAGCTTACCCTTGACGGCATGGGCTCCCAGATCAACGTAGCTCTGGGAGGCGAGTGAGCCCAGCAGCGAGCCGATGGGCGTGCGGGCAGCCCCAACGATGTAGACAGCGTTACCAGAAGACATTGGCAAAACTCTATAGTAGCAAATGCAGAGAGTACCTGCCAGAAGATATAAACTTGGTGCAGACACGCGGTGAGACGCCAAAATCAGCCGCGACAAGTCCCGTCTTGGGAACTGCGTCAAAAGTGGCACCGTTGGGGCAGGGTAAGGCGGGGCAGGGTTCTATTTCCCAGTGGTGAAATTTAGAAGCCAGGGGGGCGAATATAACGGACCCGAGTTACCAGAAATGCAACAGGTCTCTGTTGAGGTACAAGGACGTGCCAGCGGGTCATAATCATTATCTGTCTTCAAAGGACAGTACGTGGCTCTATCTCAGTTGGCAGAATTGGCAAGGGCCCCCAAGCCGTTTGTAATTGGCGGGCCCTGCACGCGAGAGTGGCACCACTCGTGCAGTTCGATGACGGGATGCATGCGTCGAGCACTGCGCCACGAGATCGGCTGGATCTTTGCTTGCGATCCATGTCCCGCGACCTGCATCTGCTACCGTAGCCGAGCCGTTCAACGGCTTCCCTTGTAGTCCAATCCAAACGCATCCATGCATGCTATGCATAGTCACGCGGATCGATACCGGTCACAGAGGCGACAGCGGGCACTCGGTGAAATTTCACAAATTGCGGGCACAATCCAAGGCGACCCCCAAGATACATGCCGCGGCCCAAGGACATAAGCAATAACGAACAGGAGTTCGTTCTCGGGCTGCTCCGTGAAGGCGCGCGCCTGGATAAGCGCCGGCTGAACCAGTTTCGCGATGTCAAAGTCTCGTTTGGCGACTCGTACGGCCACTGCGAGGTCCAGCTTGGAAACACCCGCCTGGTGGTCCAGATCTCGGCAGAGGTAGGCAAGCCGTATGAGGACCGCCCGTACGAAGGCACCTTCATGATCACAACGGATGTCAGCTCAATGGCGTCGCCAATGTTTGAGAACTTCCGCCAGTCTGACGACGAAATCCTGATTGCGCGCTTGATCGAAAAAGCAGTGCGCCGGTCGTCGGCACTCGACCTCGAGAGTCTATGTATTAGCGGCGGAAAGAGCTGCTGGAACTTGCGTGCGGATGTGCACTACCTTGATTACGACGGCGGCCTCGTCGACGCTTCATGTATTGGTGTCATGGCAGCGCTCATGCACTTTCGGCGTCCGGACACCACCGTCGAGGGCGAGAAGACCATCGTTCACACATTAGAGGAGCGGGCTCCTGTCCCGCTCTCGGTGCTGCATGTACCGATATGCGTCACATTTTCGTTTGTCAAGGGCACCCAAGACGGACCCGACGGCGGCGACGGCGAGGACATCACTATCGTGGACGCCACGGGAATGGAGGAGGCACTGAGGCATTCGGAAATGACGCTGACCGTCAATAAGAATCGCGATCTTTGCCAGATCTCCAAGCCGGGCGGTATCCCCATCGAACCCTCGGCTATCCTGCAGTGCGCCGACACGGCGTTTGATATCGCGGTCCGCGTCACTGACATGATTCAGGCCGAGCTCAAGGCCGACGACGAGCGCCGCAATGCCGGAAACATTGTGATTCTGACCGCCGAGAACAACCGCGACGCGCATGACTGATATTGTACCATAGATGAATGCATGAATAACGAGCTACCGCGGCTAACTAGCAAGATGGACTGGGTGTTTCATTAATGTCATTATCGTACATGGTAAACTCTGTATGAGGGGTGTCTCTATTAGTTGCGGCGTCGATGCTTGTTTGGTTTTGGCCGGCCATCGTCGCTGGTTCGCCCCGTTAGACGGCGTAGGGCCGGGCTCGCCGACGGGTCGACGTGTAGCTTTTCAAGGAACTCATTAAAACGGCGCTCGCACAGTACGTACAATTCCTGCGCGGCCTCGCGATCCAAAAAGTTTTGCGGGAATCGGTACTGCAGCCATAGAAACAGCGAAATGTTGCTGGCGATAACGTCGTATGTTTCCGTAAGGCTCTGGACCGGCTTGGCTACTGAATGCTGCAAAAACTCAACGCCAGCTTCAGGGATGTCGTAGATCGCCAGCGCCTCGCCGTTGGCAATCACGCGGCAGTATGCCGAGTAGGCGTCCTCGCTCTGGCGGTAGCGGCGCACGGGAGCCTTGACAAGCTGGAGGCGGTCCTTGAGCAGCAGTCCTGGCACTTCGTCCAGCAGTGCCGCAAGCCGGCCAGGCTCGCTATTGTCGGAGAGATAGTAGGGGCTGTCCGGGTCTAGCACCGCGTGTCGAGGTAGCGTCTCCCAAAGACGCCTGAATCCCGAGCCCAGACCGGTGTGGTATGCATAGCGCAGCATCAGATCATCAGAGAGCTGAAGAGCGGCTCTCCGGATCTCAGGTGTCGGGGTCACCATGCAGTACTTGAGGAACCGTTGGTTCTCGCGGCTTAGTGTCGTCACCAGGCCGTACTTTGCCCTAGGAGCGGCACTAGGGTCTTCGATCGTCTCTTCATAGACATCACTGTTGCTGTTCGGCGAGGCCATTTGCGATACAGGCTTGCTGTTATCCGCCTTCTTCGTCCCGCCTGTGATATCCGCGACCTTGTAGCGCCCCGCGCGGCCTGCAATCTGCTTGACGTCCATAATCGGCAGGCGATGCAACGACTCGCCGTCAAACTTCTTCATCGACATAAATATAATTCTGCGCACAGACAAGTTGAGACCCATGCCGATGGCGTCCGTGGCCAGCAGAATGTCGTGCGGTTTTGACGGGTCATTGAAGAGGGCCGCCTGCGCCACTCGCGTCTCCGGAGGCAGTGAGCCAAAAACGACCGCGCATTTATAATCCGTTTTGGACTCGATGAGGTACTTGGCGGCCAGAATCTCGCTCTTGGAGAAGAAAACGAGGCAGTCGCCGGGCTCGAGCCTGGACAAGAAGTCACCGCCGTCTATGGCTTTCGACTCTACCTTCAGCTCTGTGAGCCGCTCGTAGCGAATCACCATGAGCTCATCGTCGCATTCATCTGCAATCTGCCGTATTAACCACTCAGTCGCAGGGTCGCCACACAAGTGCACCTCCTTGGCTTTGACGCCTAGCAGAGCCTGGGTCCATGCCCATCCGCGTTTCTGATCACCAATCATCTGGATCTCATCAATAACAGCCACGTCAAAGTCTGTTGTCGTGTCCATCATCTCTACTGTTCCGCTGTTTATTGTCGCTTCGTTTCCGTTCTCGTCCACTTCCATAATCATATCGTCGCCAGTTATAAGATTGCACGGCTTGCCAACAGACTTCATACGCAGGTAGACTTCGCGGGCTAGCATTCGAAGCGGACCAGCATAGAAGGCTTTGTCTGCCTCCTGGAATTTTTGCAGTGCGTGGTAGGTTTTTCCCGAGTTCGTCGGGCCAATATGCAGGTATATTTTCCGTTTGATCGCTCGGGCACCCGGGTATAGCAGCGCTGGCTGGCGAATATCAACAGAGCCAGCTTTCAGTGGCGCATCTTTAGCCTTGTATGACTGTGCGACGCGAAATGGTGAGCCGCTTCTGCGCTCGGGTTCTCTGAGGCTGTTTCTTTTCGGCTGCGATCCTGATCTCCATCGCACCTGTGACAGGCGCATTGCCGTCCCCGAAGGGACCCCACGGAAACGGGCGCATCTTAAACACAGCAAGCACTCCTGCCTGATACCACCCAGCATTTCAGATGCATTTGAACACTTCTAATGGAAGTCCTTGCCTAGGTCGGGCGCTGGCTGCCAAAAAAAAATGTCGCCGTTGGCCTGCGCTCTTCGTGCGGCTGCGGTACCAGTATACAAGTGGAAATTATTCAGAGATAATCTGCATGGCCCAGTTTGCCGGACCCGACCCAGCCGCGACGCGCGCGCCGGAGGCGCAGCCGCACAATTCCCACAACGGTACGTGCCTGTGCCAACAATACGTGTAAATTACAGTTCGCCAGAACGCACGCATATCAAGGGGTTCCCCCTCAGCAGAACAACCGCACCCAAGCGTCATCTGCAGTACAGTCTTGTTGTCACCGAAACAGTCCAACATGTCCGAGCAGACTTTCTTCGACAAAATCCGCAAGAGCTTTAAGGACGTGCCGCTCAGCGAGTCTCAGGGCATTGCTGTCACTGAGTTCCTCGAGGCGTCCGAGGCCCTCGTTTCTCTTTTCGGTATGATTACCCACTGGTTTAGTTTTCGACGCTTGGTCGGCGGCCTCGTGGAGCTCGATATCCACTCAGTAACGCTCCAAACACGAATCAACAGCTGATCTAACTGCAGACCTTCTTGGATCGAGCGCGTTTGCTGTTGTCCAGAATGACATGAACGGCAACATAAAGAAGATCCGCACTAAACAGCTTGAGAACCCTATCAAGTTTGCTACTCTCCAGGACATTGTTCTTTCGGAGGTCACTGAGAAGAAGAAGGATGCTACCCAGGGTCTCCTATGGCTGACTCGGTAAGTACCAATACTGCGAACGCTAGCGGCAGAACGCTAACTAAAGTGGCCTGCGCTTCACTCTCGAGGCCATGAAGCGCAACGTGGCGAACCCCAGCGAGGAGCTGTCGGTGTCGTTCACTGAGGCCTACAATAACACCCTGACCAAGTACCACAATATGCTCATCCGCCCGGTGTTCAAGCTCGCCATGAAGGCCTGCCCATACCGCAAGGACTTTTATGCCAAGTTGGGCGAGCCCGCCGACAAAGTCCTTGAGCAGCTTAAGGAGTGGCTCGAGGCTCTCGAGAAGATTGTTGATATCATTGAAAAGTTCCTTGCTTCGGGCAACTACGCCAAGGGTCTCTAAGCGCTTAGACTCGGGCCATAGCTCCTCCGGTTTGGCTGTACAGCGAGCCACTAAATATCACAATTTTAAAGTAACCTATCAGTATCATGAAACGGATAATGGGCGGCCATTGGAGGCGATCGCGGCGCACGGGTCACCGACATGCACTCATAAACCAGACCGAGTGCATGCTACATCACGTGACAGGCCGATGGAGGTCCCGCAACGGCTGCTGCGAGGTATCGCAACACGGCTGACGCGCGCCGACTCATTACGACCCCGGGCCCCGCCTACGACGAAGCAGTGTACTAGCCGCGACTCTCAAAACATGTGCCGATTCATGATTTTCAAGGGTGAGTTAGCCTCGAGTATTATGCTACGATCACAGCCGTAGTGACAGGGATGACCACGATGACCTCAACCGGAGAGAACCTTTGCCACGTACTAACACCAGGAACGGATCCCATACGACTGGATCACCTTCTCACCCGCCCAGCTCACAGCATTATAAAGTATGGACAGAGGATATTGGGCGCTGCAAAGCACTACTAACAAAAACAGCCAGTCATACGACAGCCGACTACGACTTGATATCAGGTAGGCGAACTCCGTCGTTAGAACTACTACATCGTACTAATTACAGGCGTCCTATCAATGGCGATGGCTTTGGTGTGGGATATTACCCCCTGGAGAAGGATCCCGAGATCGAGGACGGCCCCTGCGTTTACTGTGCCATCACTCCAGCGTGGAATAACATGAATCTGGCACGACTGGCAAACAAGACTAAAAGCCGTCTAGTGTTTGCTCATGTCCGCGCGAGCACTGCCGGCGTGCTGTCCGAGACGAACTGCCACCCGTTTGTGTACCACACACTGATGTTCATGCATAATGGAAACATTGCCTATTTCAACAGGATCAAGCGACGTCTATCGGAACACCTAAGTGAGAAGTACTTCCTATACGTCCAGGGAGGAACAGATTCCGAATGGGTAAGTGATTGCCGTTTATCTGCCGCCGGGTACGCGCATACTAACAACTAGGCATTTGCGCTGTTTCTAGACTGCTTGGATAAGGCGGGATACGACCCGTCGAGGCCGGATGGCAACTTCCCCACTCATGCGCTTAAGGACGCTCTCCTGCGGACCCTACAGCTCATCAAGGACTGGACGCGAGA
This sequence comes from Tardiomyces depauwii, assembly GCA_038086965.1. Lineage (NCBI taxonomy): Eukaryota > Fungi > Ascomycota > Dipodascomycetes > Dipodascales > Trichomonascaceae > Tardiomyces > Tardiomyces depauwii. The sequence continues at coordinate 2,742,727 of JAVHZA010000002.1, forward strand.
CGTGTCTGTTGGCCGCCAGGAAGAAGAAGATGAAGTCAGCATGCTGAACTTCGCGGTAACGGACGGTGACTCTGTCGTTGCATCGCGATACATTACGTCGACGACCCAAGAAGCCGCGTCACTACACTTTTCGAGTGGCTCGCGGTTCTTCGAATACGAGCCGGGTCAATACCGCATGGAGCGCAAGGACAGGAACCAAAGTGTCATTATGATTGCATCTGAGCCGCTAACATTTGAGCGAAATGACTGGGTCACCATCCCGACGAACAGCGTGCTGGCGATCAAGGACCAGACGGTACTCATGTACCCTGTCAACGACGAGTACTCGCAAGTCGATCCGACGAGGCCCCGGTCGAGTCATCTGGCTGCCTCCAAAGGTCTTGCGTCGCCTGTCGTCGTCAGCAACGACCCCTCGAGCCGCGTGCCTCCTCTGCTTCGGGAGGATCGTCGCACGACGCCTTCCGAGAGCAGGGAGTCCGAATCCGTACCCGTATTTTAGCGTGCCTTTGGTGTAATTAATAAGCCTAGGCAATCTAGTGCCGACGCGCGCTCATTTTAGTGCAGCACAAGGAAGGCTGGCAAAAGTTTGCTCGGTAGTGGTACGGCGGACCGCCGCGGCGTGCGGTTGATTGCAGCGCTTGCCACCACAGCGGGAATTGCGCTCACTGCATGTGAGCACAAGCGGCGCGCTGAGTGCGGTTGATTTCGGCTCTTGCCACTAACGGGGAATTGTGCGTACTGCATGTGAGCACGACATCAAAATAATTTAATCTTGGCACAAGCATGAACGTGAGTTTGACTTGGCAAACTGGACTATTGATCGTGTCTTCATCCTGCTGTGCGATGTGCGGCAAACCCTACTTGATTAATTTGTACTCGTCCAGATTCAGCCCTTTGTTGGCACAACGCTGCAGAGCCCGCTCTTGCCCGAGGCTACAGTCAACGCCACGACAGCGAACGTGTCACCACGCAACCGCCGGGTGGCGCTAGAATATTTTCCAAAGTTTTATACCAGCAGGCTCATGCTTTCTACATTCGAAAGTAAAGCATCGACCTTGAAGATAGTGCTCCGTTCCAACTGTAATTACGGTCGACTGCAGGCGGCACAGGAAGGCGCCGCTGATCGGCACTAGACCTCAGATCGCCGTTGGCTAGTGAGATAGATCTCAGTGATGCATAGATGGTGCGGACAACCGGGGCAGCCGCAATATTCTTGGAATCGTCGACGGCTTTTTTAACGGCCGCCAGTCGCTAACACAGCCGGCTAGTGCGTTTGCGGCCCTGATCCAGCGGCTCATGCCGGTGGTCCCCGCTTAGCTGCTGCAGTAGCTCGTATTTTTATCATGCATGGTATCCTGAGCGCCGGGGCCATAGTCGGACCGTGTCACTGTTCTCCCTTAGAGGAGGAGCTTTCCCGACGTGTATCATAATACGAGAATTTCTGAGTTCAAGGGAACAAAACTATTGAGCTAGCCGCGGATGATAATCCTAACTGCGGGAATTCACGGTGCCCGTCGAGGCGTAGGTCGCCACGATCAGCGTTAGTGGCGGATTGGGTGGCAGTTGGTCAGAGGCTCAGCCAAACAGTGCCGCCGGCACACAAGCCCGCAACGTTCAATATGAACAGACAAGAGCCGTGGAATATCTCCGTTGTCCGTATCATTGAGACCACAGAACGGCCACTGCGGATAACCGAGCAGGAGCCGGGCCGGCTGGCGCGGCTCCAGTACGCCCAGGGCAAATTTTCAACAAACACCTAAATTGGAGGGTCCCTCTGACCCGTTGTCCTGAGCTAAATGCTGAATATCCGCAGGGTCACGGCCAAACAAAGGTACACAAGGAAAAACGCGAAACTCGTACAAAGGCGCCCTGTGGACTGGTGGCCATTGAACATCGCCGGACGGGCCAGTACTTGGATGATCCACGCATTTGCCTAGCATGAGTACCCGATGTGTGCCGCTCCGCTTGCGGCCCAACGATTCCTCGTGTCTTCTCTCCCCCTGCGGCGCCGGCCCCTGCGAGCACGGCACTATTGTCCCATGCGGCCGCCTGCTATCCTGGGTGCAACCAGAATCGTCGAACAAAAGGTAAGCAGCTAGCTAATTAGTGATCTGACAGCGATTTGCTCACAAAGACACAACGACGCGCTCACACCTGCCGCTGGCTTGGGACAGGGCGTCGTAGCCTTTAATTCTGCGGACGGCCGACCTGCACTATGTCTGCGGACCCTGCAGTGCCCGATCGTAGATACCATTTTCGAGTCAGATCGACATCTGGCGCACCCTGCCACGCTCATCCGACCAGCCGTCTCGTTTCAGCTCGGGCTACGAGCCGGGCGCCCGCGGCCACAGCTATGAGCTCCAGTCTCCCACAAGAGGAAACTGTACATGAGATCTGCAGGTTCGACATAACACGCGAGCTCCGGCCGCGTATTCGCCCGTGCCAGTACAGAAAGATCGCTCGCCACGCGACGCGATTATACATTGATCATTACGGCATCCATTGTACTTTTAGCAGACAGGCAGAACCCTATAGCCCCCGCAGCGCATCGCCGCGGGCTCGCACGTAACGCCGCGGGGCTGGTGTTGTGCAGCCGCATGCCAACCCTCCCCGTCCACTAGCTGCAGCTCTGAGCGCTCGAGCCAAGAACACGACGAACAGCTTCGAGCACTAGATATTCTGGGCTAGTGCGCGTATTTGAATTTTTGCTGTTGATCGCTTTGATCGACCGCTCGGCCGCATATAAAACCCAAGAGCCTGCGACCGCCCACCGGACTGACAAAGACCTGGGCGTTTGTGTATACGACAGCAGCAGAGGTGAGTTTCATGTCTGATGGCTTGGGCCATAATAAGGTCTATCGCTAGCCTAGCCTCGTTGGCAAGGACAGCGGGAGTTGGCGAACTAGTGGTAGCGGGAATTAGGCTCCGCTGCAGCCGGCGACCGCGCTTGGCGGCACTTTGCGTGGACAAAAATCCTGACCGCAGATGAGAGACGTCGCGCGCGACCTCGTCAGGGGCCTGACGGTTCTCGAGATGGAGACCGTCAACCTCTCGGCGCTTCCGTTCTTTTCCCACCCGCTCCCCGAAGAAGGCACCGTTCGGTACCCAGACACAGTGTTCCCAACATTTGTGTTTCTTAGTGGCATGTCGCCAACGAACTGGCAACGAAATGCCCAAATCGTCGGCCTTGGGCTCGCCTATAATGCCGTTGGCAACTACATCGGCCGTCCTGCCGGCGAACAGAAACCCCTCCGCCTCCCAGGAGTCTTACAGCGCATTGGCCTGGCATCTATGTGGGCTAATACTCGCGCAGATTGCAACGTCTTTCCGCTCATGATGGCTGGTGCATACTTCACGCTTGCGCTCGGCCTAGCTGAAGACAAGGACAAGCCTCTGGCCGATCCTTCCAAGTCCGGACATGCTGTTCTGGACCGAAAAGTGTTTGGCGCCGACCACCTGTACAAAAATGGTTTCGACCCAGAGGGCCTACTTGGCGTCACCACCACTGCCGTTACGTCATTCCTCGGCTCGAGGTACATTCGGGCCCAGCTCCCGCCGCAGCTCTCGGCAGCTATCGGCGCCGGTGCAATGGCCACCGGCTGGCTCTGGGCCAAGTGTGCACCAGATCTTGTTCCCTTGTCGAAGCCGTACTGGACTCCGTCTTTCACCGTTTTTTCTGCTGGCTTTTCGATCCTCAAATACACCGCGGTGGGCCAGCTTGTGCCATACCTGCCCGGGGGCATTAGGCATGTTCTCGAGTGCCTTGGGCAGCGCTCGCTAGAGATCTACATGGTCTCGGGATTGATCCATGCACTCCTGAGGCGTTTCGGCCTCGACAAGAAGATCAAGGCCTGGCTTGAGAGCGTCACGGGCTCGTACACCGCTGCCGATCTTTTGTTCGTCGGCGCATCAAACGCGCTCATGGCCTATGCGGCCACTGAGTTTGTGGAGCACGGCATTCGTCTGCGTCTTCCCCTCTGGTGATGATAGATCTTATTTTGGAGTGTAATGTTAGGTATAAATGATGCATGTAGGGGGTAACGGTAACGACATCTCGCCGGATAGCAGCAAATTTCGAGATTAGCCCCTTCGACTCTATTCTGAAGATATGGGCTTTCTTGTCGGCCCCATAAATTAGCGCCATCTGATGAGACCGAGCAAATAATTTTCCCCAACCGCTGAAGGCTCGTGGCGATCAGGTTCTTGTCGCAGCGGATAAAGCAGTATTCTTGTCATCAACTGCTCTCGGCTTCTTGCTTTTTACACCATCGACTTTGGAATCACTCTCTTTCCGCTTTTTTGGCTTTTTCTCCTTACGCAGGGAGTGGGTGAGGCCATTTGTGCGAAGGATGCTAAGGCGCTTCTCATTGCGCTTTATATCCTCATCCAGTTGCGGGTTGAGCAGAACAACATACTCCTGTTTGTACTCAGTATCGCACTAGAACGTTAGTAAGAGATCCCTGGAAGAGAATAACGACATCTATAACGTACCACTGGGCACCTGTCTTTGAGCTCACGAGTAACGGATTCTGCCATCACATGCCCGCACTCAGCAATATAGACAAACGGGTTGCTGACTGATTCCTTGACAACATCGCGCATGCTCACGGGACATATCCAAACGCCGTCCTTGCGAGTGATCTTCAGCTCTATGATGTCCTTCGTAGAGCTGATGTGACGCACATGCGCATGGTTATCTTCGGATGGCGATATAAGATACTCCAGGATCGCATCTTTATTGTACAGCCTGCCTTTATAATCGCTAACGATAGGTTCCGCCAAGTCAGCACCACTAAGTGCACAGGTCGTCCACACTTCGCTGTTGTTCAGTTGCCTGTGCTCAAATTTCGCAATCTTGGACTCCTTCTTGTCGTCTTCTCTGACAAGCTCCCGCCGCGTCGGGATAGATCCACCGTCAGCCTGGAGTTAGTCAGGGCGCGCCATTTCCGTTAAAAATGCGTAACTTACACCCATGTTCTGTATTGATGATGGGCGCTTGACGTCGACGATCGTAGTAGCCGAAGTTCTGACATGAGTTCGCCGCATATGCGACCAGCCTGGAAGCCAAAAAAATAATGCCGTTACCAAGAATCGAACTTGGGTCTCTTCGGCCACAACGAAGTGTACTAACCACTATACTATAACGGCTTAACGTTGCGATTGTGTGCTAACCACTATACTATAACGGCTTAACGTTGCGATTGTGTAGCACATGTAGCTCAACTGTCAGCAACTGTGATCTTGCACTGTTAAAAATTTCGTCACATAGTAATATATTGAGTGTAGTGATCGATGCATATCTAGATTTGTTTAACCGGGTAACTTCTAGAACGCTGCTTGAGAACTACTAAAGGTGATTCAGCCGCGCTGTATTTCGAATCACGAACCACCCACACTTGTAAAGGAATCGGTTTCTCATCTCTGCGGGATACTTTTATAATGGCATCACATCTGGCTTCGATATATGGAACGGAGCAGGATAAAGTTAACTGGTAAGTGGTTTTCTCCGGATTAGATTAGCACAGACCTTGTTGATGTGGCAAACTTGAGCTCGCACATTCAAGGCGACCGTTAGAGGGCGCAGCACTGTGGCGTTAACAAAACCTTTACTAACAAAACAGCTCTTTCTATTATAAAATAGGCGCCTGCAGACATGGCGACAAATGTTCGCGGAAACACATTAAGCCTGTGCACTCGCAAACAATCCTGTGTTCAAACATGTGGCAGAACCCCGCGTCGGTCCCAGGAATACGTATGAGTGAAAAGGAAATTCAGGAGAACTTCGATCAGTTCTATGAGGATGTTTATGCCGAGGCGTGCAAGTTCGGAAGGGTTGATAAAATGGTGGTTAGTGAGAATTCAAACGATCATCTTACTGGTAACGTTTACATTCGCTACCGCAACGAGGACGACGCGCAACGGGCAAGAAACAGTTTCAACTCTCGCTGGTATGGCGGACTTCCTGTTTATTGCGAGTTGAGTCCTGTGACGGATTTTCGTGAGGCGTGCTGTCGTCAGCATGAAACAAATGAGTGCCGGCGAGGTGGCGAGTGCAACTTTATCCATGCCCGGCAGCCATCGCCCGATCTGCTACGTGAGCTCGAGCTTGGACAAAAGAAATATGTCGAGGAACAGCGGGCCCGCAGGAGTGGAAGGATATAAGTCCGATGTCCGCTGGTATTCACGGTTTCGGACTGCGTGCATAGGAGTCCGCCACCATATTGCATGACAGAGTTTGTTACGACTTAGTTACGAATATATTTACAATGTTCTAGCAATTTATTCAATCAGCTGTGTAGAGACGAGACACAAACGGTCGGCGACGGCGCCAATGGGCTGCTGACCATGACAGTAACATGCTGATAATGAATTATTGCCACCAAACCCTAAATGTCCCACTGTCCATATCGAGGGAAGTTCCTGCCTTACAACACGTCCACGAGCAGCCAATTGGCAGTACCATAGAACCAATTCGTCCAGAATGGCTGATAGATACTCGTTCTCTCTTACTACATTTTCGCCCAAGTAAGTACTTGCGCCCTGGTCTCGGCGCTCACACAAGGCTCTAAGGCATTGATGCTGACGACAGTGGCAAACTGATTCAGATCGAGTATGCTCTGCAAGCAGTAAATGGTGGAGTTACGTCTCTCGGTATCAAGGGTAAGCAAAATTATGCTTGATGTTTATTATTCTTATTGCTGGTGCTAGTGCCAAAACCGACTGCATTTCGCGACATGCGCATTTGCCGCAATTTCACTCGCGGGCCGCAACGAAACTGACGACAGCTGCAAACGGCATCGTTCTCGCCACTGAGAAGAAGTCGTCGTCCCATCTCGTCAACTCAGACTCGCTGGAGAAAGTCTCCCTGATAACACCGGACATTGGAGTTGTCTACAGCGGAATGGGTCCAGATTTCCGCATTCTCCTTGACCGGGCGCGAAAGATCTCCCACACTCATTACAAGAGAATTTACAACGAGTATCCGCCGACCCGGATTCTTGTTCAGGACCTTGCAAAGGTTGTCCAAGAGGCGACCCAGAGTGGAGGTGTGAGGCCATACGGCGTGAGTCTGCTCGTTGCCGGCTACGACGAGAACCATGGATACGGGCTGTACCAGGTCGACCCATCTGGATCGTACTTCCCGTGGAAGGCAACTGCCATCGGCAAGGGTAGCACTTCTGCCAAGACTTTCCTTGAGAAGCGTTGGAATGAGGAGTTAGAGCTTGAGGACGCTATTCATATTGCGCTGCTTACGCTCAAGGAGTCGATTGAGGGCGAGATGAACGGGGACACTGTCGAAATCGCTGTTATTGGCGAACCCAACGATCATGCTCTTGGATTTGAGGGCGTCGAAGGCGCTAAGGGCCCGCGCTTCCGCAAGCTTTCAGCCCAGGAGATCGAAGACCGTCTCGATACTATTTAGCCGCAAGTGTAGCATAATTTATGACCTTGATTTTTAGAAGTAGCTGCGCTGTTTAGTATGCAATGTATTGATAATCATTAGAAAAATGTGCAGAGTGTTTCGTATAGCGCTTTATTTGAATGGTGCCTTCAGAGGATCAATGACAGACCCCTGCTTGACGATGACGCGAGGCTTCGTCATCTTTTGGAAGGTATCGCGTGAGGACCACTCGCGCCCAATTGGCATGCGAAGAGATCTCTCATATTGCTCGCGAGTCTCGAAGGGAAATGGCACAGCATTCACGGAGTAAGATTGGGTCTTTTTGTTGAGCTTCTCATTGATGATCACATTCTTGAGTTTGGCATCGCGTCTATCGCTCTCCTTGACTCCTTTCACCTTCTTCACAAAGCGCTTCTTAGGCTGGACGTCACTCCCGCCCCAAGAGCCCCATCCAGGAAGCGTCACATCAATTTCTTGATCGCCCTCTTCCTCAATCTTGCGCTTCTTGTCGCTGGTGAACTCCTCGACAACATCGTCGCCGGCAAAGGCCTTAGCAACGAGATCGTCTTGGCGAAACTGGATCTGGTTTGTCGCTGTCGGATCCTCGTCAGCCTCGTCGCCAGATCCGTGCGCGTCTACAATATTGAGCGTCTGGTTCATGTCAATCTCGACAGCGGCGCCACTCGAGCCAGAACTTCTGTTCTTCTGCTTTCGGATCTTATCCTGGTTCTTATCCGAGACAGAGCTATCCTTGCCGACCATCGAAACCTTGTTCGAGGCTTTCCTGGTGCTTTCCACTGTCAGCCACGGGTTCGACTCGTCGACATCCGTGTCAGCCGACTTCTGGCCATGCTTAGTTGGCTTTTCGTCACCAAGCGTCTTTTTGGATGTCAGCCGATTCACAAGCAAGCGTCCTTCTTCCTCTTCCTGCTCGTCGCGTGCCCCCGAAAGGGCTTCGCGCGCCGACGACTCGGCTGTGCCAGGAGCAAAAATGCGACGTCCCTCGTTCAAAACAATGTTGGCGGACCCCTCAGGCTCCTCGAGCTCCTCAAAGCCCGTCTCTCCACCTCGAAGCTTGCGAAGCTCCTCCCTCGCACGAGAGTTCTCTTTGCGTTCCGCCTCTGCAGCGTCGCGCATGAACTTCATGTTTAGAAGACCCTTGCCGAGCGACTCAGGCTGGTCCTTGCTAGCATCTTCCTCATCGCTAGACTCAAGATATCGCTCATCCCTGTCCGCCTCGTCGTCATCGTCACCCATGATCTTCCGGCGAAGCTCGTCGCCACGTGAAAGCATTTCTTCCATTTCTGCCCGGGTTTCCCGGTCCTTCGTGAACCCTTGCTCAACCATGCGCTTGGCCCACTTGTTGTTGCTCTTGTGCTTGAGTGACATTCGCTCTTCGGCTCTCTTGGACTCGTGGTCTTCCAATTCCTCATCGCCTTCACTGTCCTCCATCAGTGCTTGCAGGCGTTGCCGTTCCTTCTTGTGCACCTTACGATAGGACTTGGACTTGATCTTCTTTATGCGCCTCGCCTTTTGTTCCTCTCGGAACGCGAGCTCACGCATAAGGCGCAGCTCGTTGCGGCGCCTCTTGACCTCCTCGACAGAAAGTTTGCTCGTGGCAAGCTCCTCGAAAGTGCTCAATGCCTTTTCATCCACAAGCGAGGATGCTTCAAGAGTGCCCTGGATCTTCTTCTCCAGATCGGTCTTGGCCTCTAGGGGCGCAGTCGCAGACGCTTTTTCCAGTGGGACCGAAGGATTGATTGGGAAGACAAGGTGGTCCGCGCGACGATTCGCCTTCACAGTGTCCTCCCATTTGCTAAGCTCGTCCTTGGTGATGTCGTATGCAGCCTTTCTGTCGTGGCGGTCCTGGATGTGTCGCGGAAGAGGGATAGCGAGCGGCTTGCTCTCGACGGCCACACCGTTTTTGGACTGAAGAAGCTTCAGCGAGGCCGCAGCAGCAGGGTCGCTCACGTTATTAACGAGGTCAGCAAATGATAACTTCTCGCTTTGAGTTGGCAGGCCAAACTCATTTTCGGTAGCCTTGGTTGCCTCGAGCTGTTTGCGCTTTCTCTTCTTCTCAGTTGCAGTGTCCTTGGCCAGATTAGAAATAGCATCCTTGAGCTTGCGGGAGCCCTCTTCATCGCTGTCGACGTCTTCATCGTCCGAGGAAAGAGACATACTGTCTACATCATCACCATCGCTCTCATCATCCTCGACATCGTCGCTCGACTCGGACAGCGACTCCGACATGCTCTCATCAATATCATGAGCAACATCGCTATCACTGCCGGTGGTCTCATCTGCCATATCCCAAAGCTCTGAAAGCGGTTTCAGCTCGCTCTCGTCGATATCAGTGTAGTCAGAGTCGTCCAAGTTGTTCACGTCCACCTGCTCGTCGTCGCTGTCGGCTTTGCTGCGCTTCATCTTCTTGTCGAGCAGATCGTAGTCATCGTCAGACCCGAAAGCTTCGTCACTGTCAATTTCCTCATCGTCTTCTGGGGCAACTTCGCCGCTCATGAGCCGAGCGTTCTCATCGTCACTGTCCTCGTCCAGATTGATATCGTTAACTTTTAGTCTTCGCTCGAGCTTTGCGCTTGACTCGTCTTCGGCAATGTCAAATGCATTCAGTGCTCTGTTCTGGAGGGCGTTCCTGTTCACGCGCGTCTTTCCTTTGGTTTTGCGCGCCATTTTTTTTAACTGCTTGACGGCGTCGCTAGCCCACAACCATCTCTGCAGATTTCAAATATTTCACAGGGTAAGGGAATTCATATCTTATCACCTGGAACGAGGTTATGCCGTCAAGATCTACCAGTAATGCAACAGTTTAAAATACTTCAGTTACTTGGTCGCCTGGCGCATTCTATCACGGCTTATCAGCCATTGTAGCCACCCGATTGTCATGTCTTGCCTTCTCAGCCAGAAAAACGACTTTGTGTGATGCAAGTATGTCTTCGGGAGTGCAGCCGATGTATGTCGCAGTGGCATCCTCCAGAGTCTTTGTGCCGTTCGTGACAGCGCGCAGCGCACTCGCAAAAGCTAGAGCCAGGCCCGTGTCGCCGCCGCCATGGCCCTCGAAATTATCGTCACTGGGGCAGTACTCCGTCGACGTCTCAGTGGAGAAGTCGAAAACGCGAATCTTGTGGTAATCCGTGTATATTTCTCCCTTGGACCCGTAGATGCACACCTTGCGCTGGCAGAGCGCTTCAGAAGTCGCTATCATAGTCATAACTGCTGTCGCGGTACCAAAGTCCATGTTAACGACTTGGTTATCACACACTAGAGTTAGTCGTAATCCGCGTGCGCTGAACAAGGCGATATCGCTTACCGGTATTATCACATTCATAGGCACAGCGGCCGTAGGGCCCAGTTCTGAGCGCTTCAGTGATATGAGGCACATCCTCTATGTCGACCACAGCATCTGTTTTCCACTTGCGCCTCAGATAAAGCGATGTCGCTGAGTATGGGCACGAGCTTTCAATTGGACAGTCGAGGCACCGGGTCGCGCCCTTCGCCTCAGCGGGCTTGCTTTCCTTCTTGAACAGCGACAAGTGCCCAAACGAAGAAACGCTCTTGAAGTTCTCGGCACCAAGGAACCACATGAGAACGTCGATGTCATGGCAGCATTTGCTCATCAAGGAGAACGTGGACGTGTCCTCGCGGCCCCAGTTTCCGCGCACGAACGAGTGCGCAAAATGGTACCAACCGACGGGTTCAGTATGGTTGATGTGGAGAATTTGGCCAATGGTGCCTTCGTCCAACAGCTTCTTCAACTGTAAATTTAGAGGTGTGTAGCGCAAAACGTGGCCCACTGCGAGCAAAACACCGTTACGCTTGACAGCATTATAGATGTCCTCACAATCCTGCCACGACGTCGCCAATGGCTTCTCGCAAAGGATGTGCTTCTTCTTGTCAGCAAATGCTACTGCAACCTGTAGTCAGAACTAGAGCTTCGTAATGGGCCGTGGACTGGTCTCACCTCTCTGTGCAACTTATCGAGCACCGTGACAACAACTGCATCGTAAGCATCGGCGTCGTCGAGTGCCTCACGATAGTCATCGTACTCCTTGATAGGGTACCCTGGGGCCGCCAGCCTTTTGACACGGTTTCGCTGGTACTGGAGAGGGTCGGCGACACCGCTGACGGTAATAAAGCCAAGCTTTGTAAAAGCCTTTGTGTACTGTCTTCCTCGGTCTCCTGCCCCAACGACGAGGACCCGCAGAGGTCCGGTCGCTGAACTGGTTTCACGTGTCGGTGCCATGATCCTTCTGTCTAGCGTACTCTCCCGCAGCTGGCACAGTGTTATATAGCCTTAATCCGATGTCCTCGTGTTACAACGGCCAATGGGAAAGGTCGTATACGGCGACTGAGCGGCGAGCCGTGCCTCCAGGTACGTGCGGCACCTGCAGCCGCATCGGTCGTTGCGTCGGCGGTAAAGTGGGGTACAGCGTACGACGGTGATGGCTGGTCGTATACATAATTCTGGTCTTGCGATTGCGATTGAATTATGTCAATGACTTTATACATGTCAGCACTCACTGGCATACCGCTTTTATCTAGACCTGCGCTGCGAGGTACGTGCGTGCGAGAACGCGGAACTTGAACGTTGCATCTCTATCAGTAAATGCTACATTTCAACGAGACCAGGAGAACGGAGTATTATTATTCCTAGGTTAAACCGATGTTACGTTATGCAGTGAATTCGATAAGATTAGAATGAACCCGCTGAAAAATCGGACGCGCGGTGTAACTCAACTTTGATAGTTCGGTGACGGTGTCCTGGCGCGAGATGCGCTTCATCCTATGTCACGAAGAGCACTACGGCGACAACAGATGCTGAGGCATAGGTACATTACTGCAGCGTCAGTAGATGAGTACTGAGTATGGGCATGTAGTCCTAGCGCACACCAGAAACAGGCCGGTCCCATTCGGGTCTCGACGAACTAGTCCGTTGTTTTCTTTTTTTTTTGCACACTGCTGCCGTACTTGAGGCAATAGGTAAACGTGCAAGCCGCAATCAGCACTGCTCCAGAGAGCCTGATACGTTGTCGCTCATGCTGCGTTTGAGCATCTGCGTATCAGCAGGAAGCCTAGATTGTACGGGTTTCGAGGACGAGGGACAGAGTGGTATAACACCGCCCTAGAGTCGGTTGAATAAATGTGCATAACTATTTACAATGAATTCTTGGAATGCCGGCGCAAAAGAGCGGCGCTCACTGCGACGTAGATGTCTGCTCCGGAGGACCCTCGAGCGCAGTTTGCGCAGCCTGGCGTTAGTACCTCGTGGAACCCAGGTAGCGATAGCGTTACCGCAGGGAACTGTGTCAGCAGCATCAGTCTAGTGCTCGTCCAGTGTTCGCCTGGTGCACGCCCAGTGCACACCCAGTGCACTCCCGGTGCACGTTTAGTTTTCGCGCGACTGCACGCCGAGTGCGGGCCCACTGCTTGCCCACTGTCTCAGCGCAACCTCTAGATAGAGTACGCGCGTCACAAATCAATACTAAGCAAACTTACCTCAGCTTCGCGCTTAGCACGATTCATCTCAGCGCGCTTCTTCGCATTAGCGTAGACCGTAAGGGTCATACCACCCGCCATATAGACTGCTTGTTAGACGCCTATCCGAAACTAAGCAATGTCAAACTTACCCGATCCGCCAATAATAGAAAGAACAGTGACTCTATGAAGCACGTCGGCAGCCTGGACGTACCAGGGACGACCGTATCCTCGCACCATTTTGCCTCGTGTCTGGTGAACGTACGACTTGCGGCCACCAGTTTTCACTCAGCGGGCTAGGGACCCACAATTACGTCAGTAACAGACATCAAGAGAGAGCATTGTGCATACATACATGCTATATATGAGCATGCTCTGACTGATGGTGCATGACGTAATTCTTCGGGTCCAGGTTGCCGAACTTCCATTGACATTAGCCGGCTCCTCTGCGATCTGCTGACAAAATCACACACACATAAGGATATGAAGTAATAGTGCGGATTCTCGAAAAATCGTTTGACCGCGCCCGTGCTGATGGCGGATCGGGCACTCAGAGCTAGCAAAGATCTTTTGTATTTCCCGACAAGGCGCCGGGAAATCATTTGTCCACGAGTCGACGGCTAAAGTGTATGAGTCGCGCAGCGAATGCGCTGAGTGCAGCTTCGATGAGACGCTAGGCTGCATGTATTTGAGCTCGCTAGAGATGACCCGCCTGTGGGGTGCGGGGCCCTCGGGCCATCACAGCTCGCAATTAGATGCCGTGGTACACTAAACCGCCGAATCCTATCGTCATGTCCCTTACTATTCTTGATGTACTAAGATAGACTCCGTCAGTAATGCCATTTCCGACGGAGTAACGTTTTTCCGGTAAGGTCACGACTCCCTCAGACCGCCCAGACACTTGACTAGCGAGAGTGTGGCTCCCTGAAAAATGACCGCACCGTGAGTAGTGTGGCATGACCCCACAGCTGAGAATCTTGAGCAGAGACACGTTTTTGATGCCCATGGCGATTCGTTAGCGTGCCGTTCGCAGTCGGCCTGCCGATGTCCCCACGCCAACGCTCCGATTGAGGGGTACGGGACCCTGCAGAATAGATGCGGGGTAGCGCCAGGCTTACGCAGAAGTTGTATGAGCGGCATTTATATAAGCTACACCGAACAGAACTGCCAAACGTGTCCACCATACAAGGCGAATTGGCATGAATATGGGGAAGACTGACTCTGAAATTGCCGAGTATCATCGCAAGGTGTTCCACTGGGCTGAGACCCAGAAGGACGGCGAAGTTCCCGCGTTCGGGACCCGCGAGAACGATCCTTACGACTACCAGTACGGTTTTGGAAATCTGTTTCGGTCCGAGGCAGTGCCCGGCACGCTTCCCCACGGCCAGACGGCTCCCCGCAAGGTCCGTCTCGGCCTGTACGCTGAGCAGCTGACGGGCAGTTCCTTCGTCAATCCTCGGCACCACAACAAGAAGACGTGGCTCTACCGCATGCGACCGGCTGTGGCTCACAAGGGCTACGAAGAGCTCCCCAATCCGCCGCCTACCGAGTCGTGCTACCTGTCTTTGAACCCCAAGGTTCGCATCTCTCCGACGCAGCTCGCGTGGCTGCCATACGACATTCCGTCGGAGCCAACCGACTTTGTCGACGGGCTTCGATCCGTGGCTGGCGCCGGCGATCCCTGTTTGCGCGAGGGTGTTGCCAATCTCATTTACGTGGCAAACACTTCGATGAAGCGCGCGTTTGTCAACCAGGACGCCGAGATGCTGTTTGTGCCGCAGCAGGGCAACCTGGATATCCAGACTGAATTCGGCAAGATGTGGGTGGCCGCAGGCGAAATCGCTGTAATCCCGCGCGGCATCCGCTTCAAAGTCGACCTCCCTAACGGACCATCGCGCGGCTACCTCGTTGAGCTGTACGGTTCGTACTGGCGCCTGCCTGATCTGGGCCCGCTCGGTGGCAGCGGCCTAGCCGACGCGCGCGACTTTCAGACGCCTGTCGCTTACTACGAGGTTGAGAAGGTCAAGGACTTTGAAATCGTCGCCAAGGTTGGCGGCAACTACTTTGTGTCCAAGCAGGATCACTCGCCGTTCGACGTCGTCGCGTGGTCCGGCAACTACGTGCCGTACAAGTACGATCTGACCAAAATGGTCAGCATCTGCTCGGCTTCTGTCGACCACCTCGACCCGTCAATCTACATTGTCCTCACGGCCGACTCGCGTGACCCGCAGGCACCGCTCGCCGACTTCCTATCCTTCAACCCGCGGTGGGATGCCGCGTCCCACACATATCGACCGCCGTTCTACCACCGCAACGTGTCGTCAGAGTACATGGGTCTCATCTACGGCGAGTACGGCGGCCGCTCGGACTCGTTCCAGCCGGGTGCTATCTCATTTGAGACAGGCATGACGCCCCACGGTGTGGCGTACCCAGAGTTCTGCGCCGCGTCCGAGACGGCCCGCCCCGTCGAGCAGATTTCGCTCGGATCGATCATGATCATGGTGGAGTCGTCGCGCGCATTCAGCATTACCGATGACGCGTTCAAGTCGCCGAAGATCCACTTCCATGAGCCATCCATGTGGGACGACCTGAAGTCCAACTTTGAGAAGCACCTCGACGAGATCAAGAAGCTCACCAACGGCAACTGGGAGCACGGTACCAACGTTCCCAAGCGCCAGATCAATGGCAAGTAGTGTTAACATAGTACTGAATGCAATGTATCAAGAACTGCTGTATTGGCGGCCGTAGAAGCTGGAGGAGGCGAGGAACTACATTAGTGGTCAATGCGGGGTACTTATGCACGTCGAACAATGGCTGCTCGTTGTTGTTTTTTGTTTTTTGTTATCTTTTTGCGATTTCGTTGTGTTGTGGCGCCTACCCCACATGCACCCGCGCACGCATAATCGATAGCAACAGTCAAGCTGACCGCGCCACGTACGCGGTCACATGCGTGGGATTGCCGCTATAGAAGCGCCGGCACTCGGCACAAAAAGCACACATTTCTCCGGAGCACCTTCTATGCACTCCTACACGTACGTTGCTACAAGGAACTGCCGCTAGTAACCATTGCTGCAAGCTACGTAAGGGCCGTGCAATCGGCTGCAATCGCCCCCAGCCGCGAAGTTTTCCCGGCAATGAGCGTAATCGGGGCGGAATCGAGGCGCGTCGATCACTTTTATACAAAGAAATCCACGGTCCTCTGCCATTGTGACACTTCACTCGGCCAATTGACGTTCCAGTGCTGCTCAATTCCGGTGCCCGCCAACTCTCTTGCGCGAGCAAGTGCACGCCCCATTGTCGCCTTCGGCACGTGAGACTCGCCCACTTGCTGCGGCGTCCCAATCGGGCGACAGGGATGCTCATCATTGCTATGCGCGGCCGGCATTGTATAAATAGTGCTCGCTCGCCTGCCGCCGCCGCGTCTATCCTCCTGGTCTAGCGGGCACGACTAGATAAAAAGGTAGCAAGGGAATTGAGCCTCGAGGACAACTCTTGACACCGTTAGGAGCAACAATGAAGCTTAAGGGATTGCTTGCCTACACTTTGGTGGCCTTTGCCGCGTTTGCGCAAGGCCGACAGTACTTCTTCGCCAGCAACGAGGGACAGAAGATCTGGAACCAGCTCGACCTCGCGGCCAAGAAGGTATTCGACAAGGCCGGCGAAGTCCGCGACGATGTGTTCAAGTCGTGGAACGACGCTCAGGTAGCCGCTTGGGCCAAGGCTCACAACCTGTACGACGAGTCGTACTCGGCTGAGGAGCTGCGCAGCATCGCCGAGAAGAATCGCCAGCTGCTGGCCGAAGATGTGCGTGCGTACGCCGACAAGGCGCAGAAGACGGCTCAGCCCTACATTTCCAAGACTAAGGAGAACGTCGCGCAGGCGGCGAGCGACCTCTTTGACTCGACGGTTGCGGCGTGGTCTGAGTCGCGCCTCAAGGCGTTTTTGGACGCTCGCTCGGTTCCAGTGCCGCAAGCTTCGAAGAAGGATGAGCTCATTGCGCTCGTCCGCCGCAACAAGCACCGTGCCGTCCAGAAGAAGCAGCCGTCAGGCTCGTGGTGGTTCGACACCTGGTCCACGGACGCAATTGCGAAGCAGCTGAAGGAACTCGGCGCCAAGGCTGAGGGCACCCGCGAGGAGCTCGTTCAGCGCCTCTACGACGCCTACATCTCGGCCAAGGACTCCAGCAAAGACGCGTATAGCGCGGCGTCTGCGTCGGCTGACAAGGTTGCGCACCAGTCGGGCGAGGCGTGGGCCAAGTTCCGCAAGGAGTCCTTTGACCAGTGGTCTGACTCGGACCTCAGAGCGTACCTTGAGTCGTACGGAATCGTGCAGCCCAAGGACACCCACAGCCAGCTTGTGCAGAAGGCTAAGGCCAACTACAGATGGTTCACGCAGGGTACCACCGAGACGCCAACCGAGCGCGCCCTGGGCCACGCAAAATCGCTTGCCAGCTATGCGGTCGCCAAGGCTCAGGCGTGGTCGCAGGCTCTCTACTACCACATCCGTTCTCACTTGGATGGTCTGTATGCTAAGTTCTTCGAGAGCAAGGCTAAGAAGGATCTCTGATATATAAGTTAATGGTATCCAGTTTCTGTTGTTTTTTTTTTTTTTTGTCCCCGTGTAATCATCGTAGCTGTAAACGTGGGGAATTTAGGCTAGCCGCATCCAGCTATTGGCGGCTGCGTTGCTGTGCGTCGTCCGTGCAGGGCTGGGAATAGGATAATTTTTTTTTAATTTTTTATATTTTATCTCCGTACTGTGTAACCGGCCACATCCAATATCTCTCCAAAGGTGCAAAATTACAGAGCCACGCCCCAGCTCTCGACACCCCCGCATATTCGAGTCGAGCCATGTCGTCGTTTGGTTCTTTTGGCGGTGCGCAGCAGCCGCAAAATTATTTTGACATGACTCCCGAGCAGCAGGCTCAAGCAGGAGCGGCGGCCATGATCTCGATGATGCAGTCGTGCCCGGGAAAATCCGTTATCGCCGGTGTCACTGGTTTCGGTATCGGTGGTCTCTTTGGATTTTTCATGGCCAGCGTACGTACAGCAAAGCGTGGCACTTTCCTCGGGCAAGGAGATAGTTGTTTTGCTAACACCAGATGAGTTATGATACAGCCATGGCCGGAACCGGCCAGCTGAAGGAGCTGGCAGAGCTCCCCTTCAAGCAGCAGATGAAGATCCAGTTCACCGACATGGGCAAGCGCGCCTGGGGATCTGCTAAGAACTTTGGCTTTATCGGTTTGGTGTATACCGGCGTCGAGTGCTCGGTAGAATCCGTAAGTACAACCTGGCCGCCTTCATATCCAAGGCGTGGCCCGTGCTAACAGCAGATCCGTGCTAAGAACGATCTATACAACGGAGGTATCGCTGGCTGCATTACTGGCGGCGGTCTCGCAATTCGGAGCGGACCGCAGAGTGCGTTGTTCGGCTGCGCAGCGTTTGCTGCGTTTTCTACTGCGAGTAAGTGATTTCTGCTTGGCCGTTCCGCTATGACATCTGACTATACGCGGATGCGCGCCCGGCTTCCTGGTATTTGCCCTCTCTCTAACTCCCAGTTGACATGTACCTTCGTAGCGACTCAAAGCCGCCGCCATCAAATGACGAGGACGAGTGAGCCCCTGGGCCCTGCTGCTGTGCCAACTACATCCCCTGTATATATTTTGAGGCCGGCAGACTTATTTACGACTCTTTCAATGCATGTATTACGATAGAATAGCCCCTGCTTAGCCTGAAAACCCATGAGGGTCCCTCCTCCTGTAGCACCGCTCTGTGATATTGTTGCATTTCTGATATCTACGTGGTCGCCCTTTTCAAGTAGCCATCGCGATGTTGGTATCGCGCCTGCATTCGACCCGCGCGCCCGGAACTGACCCAGCCGCTCACGCTGCTAAATCGCTTTAAAACAAGCGTTTGCTTGTAGGTACACCACACGCTCTGGCGGAGCTTCTCTCGCATTCAGCGCGCGCTATCGCAAGGAGTACAAACCCATTGTGCGACTGGTGACTTCAAATGTACGCTGCTCCGAGGGGTCCAGGTCGCCCGCCGGGGTCGACGTCCGCCGCGAGATACGAAGCTGCCAGTGCCGTTCAGCCCACGTACTCTGGGCCCGTCGCAATTCCAGTTATGACGCCCGGTAATAATCCGAGCATATTTCCCCCACCAGCGTACCGACGAACCGGTACTGGCGTGGGCGCTGCCACGGGTCCGGCGCTGCTCCAAACAAATGCACCGCCAGTAGTGGGCTCCCATGACTGGCTATACAGGATCAAGATGGCGCTGAAATCTGGCGTTGCGTCAGAGGTGGCCTGGGCCATTACGGCGGCTCTCGAAACGTCCTTTATCACGTCGGCCAGCCTTAAGAGCCATCCTGATATAGTTGGTCTGATGCTCGAGGTGGCGGCCGACGCCACGCCGTTTGCCAATGTGGCCAATGGAGGTCTGAAAGGGATGCAGCATGAGGTCGATGGGCTGTCTCTGACGGCCGAAGATGTGCTACAACGGCAAAAGGATCTCGAGGCACTGCTGTTTATCCGCAACGTGTCATTCATGCCTGAAACAGCTCAAATGCTCGCCAACGCGCAACAGTGCATAGATATGGTGGTTCGCGGTCTGCAACTTCCGGACACGCAAGCATACAGTGAGATGAGGGCCTACTGTCTCGACATTGCAGAGGCAATCTCGTTCCATATCACTCCAGAGTCTGGCGACGACCCGCTTTTCGTCGCCGTTTTGAAACACCTCCAGTCTAACGGCAGCGACGACCGTGGAGTGCTGATCCCGTCACTACGCTGTCTGTCGCGTATGCTAGTCCGAGCCGATGCAAGCTTAGTGGAGGCCATTCCCAAGAAGACGGTCGTGAGCATAGCAGAGCTATTACTTGTCGACGACGAGGATATTATTGGGATTGCCCTTGATTTTTTGTATCAGTTCACCGCAAACGGATCGAACGTGGCCCGCTTACTGAACAGCAGCCCGTCTGTGGCACGCCTATGCGAGTCTCACTTGGTACGCCTTCTCACCTGGGGCATGCCGGAACCACAACTTGATTACATCCGTCTCCCGCGCAAGACGAAGAAGAAGCCGCCGGAAAACCCGCCTGTCATTTCGGATGAGATCTTGGCAGAGTTGCTAGACCTCCAGGAGCCCGACAGGGCCACTCATTGGATCAGAACTGCATACGAAGACGACCCAGATGGCGAAGTCACTCAGATCAGCCTGTGGAAAGCTTACGAGTCCCAGTTTGAGCAGCATGCCCGGACGCATGGACGCCGTCTCCTTCCCGCTGTCGACTTCATCAAGAATGTCACTTCTGCTTTCAAAACCTCTGCAGCTATGGTTGTCAACCTGCCTGATGGAAGCAAGCGGTTCATTATCAAGGGCATTCGGCCGCGCGAGGTGGCTGTGGCGCCCTCTGCGCTGCGTGCGCAGGCTGACGCTGAAGCGAATCCGCAACCGGACAAGCCTCAGCACGTGGAGCCCACATCGTTTGGAGTCACTGCAACGCTTGTCTTGCAGAATTTAGGGCGCACGCTCGAAGGTCGAAGGATACTGCGGCCAGCAATCAACGATCTCGTAGCTGCCAGTCTCAAGAACCCGGCCATTTCGCAATACGTTGAAGATCTTCTAGATCTTCTCAATGGCGAGGGTGCTCGTGCTTCGGGTGAGAACACTGCGCAGGCGTGATCAAAATACATCTGTACATTACTATTAGCGTACAAAAAAAAATACCGTGAAACCGTGAAACAAAAAGGTAATAAAAGCATCATATCAACTTTTATCGTCTATGAAGTTATCCT
This sequence comes from Tardiomyces depauwii, assembly GCA_038086965.1. Classification (NCBI taxonomy): domain Eukaryota; kingdom Fungi; phylum Ascomycota; class Dipodascomycetes; order Dipodascales; family Trichomonascaceae; genus Tardiomyces; species Tardiomyces depauwii. The sequence goes on from JAVHZA010000002.1 coordinate 2,763,417, forward strand.
GCAGGGTCATCGCGCATTAAGAGGTCATAATATCGTTATCCAAGTTGTGGGAATGCTTCGATTCTTGCTTGAATATCGACTGTTCCATGAGAGCGTCGGCATTGCCTTCAACGCGGGCACTGTTTTCGGCCAAAAAGCCTGACACCTTGTTCACAACAGCTTCCGGAAAAGCCTTACTCGCCATAGTATCCACGACGCGGCGAGCACTCGTAACGTCCCCGTGATAGAGGAAAGCGCGCACCATTGACTCGTAAGACGAAGGCTCAGCCACATCTCTCGACAAAATATAGTCAAACACACCAACAGACTTTTCAAGACTGATGATCGCCCAGCCGCGAATTAGAATGTTGGCCATGTAGGCAGAGAGCTCGACACGGTACTGCAACATCTCGTTAAGAACCGCAGGGGTTTCCCGGACAGCATTGTTGACAACGTAGGACTCGAGCAGCGCCTGGAAAATAATGGCATCGGGTCGCACTCTGTCGTTCTTCACGAGGCCTGCATAGAATGATTTGGCAGCCTCGAGATCACGCAGCGCGACACCTCTCGCGAGAATAAGGGCAGCAAAATGCTGGCTCGTAGCACGGTTCGCGTCGCTCTTGATGATGTCCAGAACGGCGTCGGCGGCATCGAGATCCATAGGCTCAATGGTTGTGTACGTGTCGATCAGGAGCTTGTATGTGTGCGCGGACGGTGTCAGCCCCTGAGCGCGGAGCCTGTTGTAGACTTGCAGAGACAGGCGACGACTGCGCTCAGTGTACACATAGTACTGGAGCATAATATTGAACGGAGCGATGCGGGGCTCGTAGTTCTCGCTAGACTCCATCTCATCAAAAAATACCTGGGCACGCTCGATATTTCCGGCACGACAGCAGGCATTGATCATAGTCCCGTAAGTGAAACTTGTCTTGTTGACTCCGTAAGACTCCATCAGGCCGTAAGCGTCAAGCGCCTCCTTGAGACGGCGTGCCTTGGACAGTTTGGACAACAAGACATTGAACACAAACGTGCTCATAACGATGCCGCGCTCGGACGCCTCAACAAATAGCCGCATAGCTTCACTCGCTTCGTCACGGTTGTTGGAGTGGGCCATCAGCAGACCATAGCCAGTAGCATCGGGGGACGCACTCATCCGCAAAAGGCCGTGGTACGCATCATAGGCAATGTCATAGGCGACGGGTGCTGCAAGTCGCACCGTAGACTGGTAGATGTGCACCCACATGTCCATCATGTCCAGAGACATGACAGGTGCTGGGTAGTAGCGGTGAAGCAGGTCATACGTTTCAGCGAGGGCGGCTCTGTCGGAGTCCGCAGCAGCACGCTTAAGCAGACGAACAACCGCACTCGACTCCACAAGACGGCGCTGGTAAAGGGTTGTGCGGAAAAGCTCCAGCGCAGATTGCAGGCCGTGCTTGTGAGACGTGGCCGCAGTGATGCGCCCGCTCGCTTCGCTGTCAACAGGAGGAAGTTCGATATACGGAGATGGCACTTGCAGTTCTGCGGTTGGTATCGACTGCGGAGGCTCTGAATGAGCCGACAGAGCGACAGCTGCAGGTGCTGCAACGTAAGAGTGCCACGTTTCGGCAGCTTCTGATGCCTGGAGCAAGCGCAGGGACTTGGCGACATCGTCGGCAAAAACGTCAGAGACCAGCTCGCGAGATCCTAGCGCAACAACGTCGGCCACGACGCTCGAGTAAAAGTCCGTCACGCGCTGAAGCAGCGGGGTTGGAATCGCAATCGAACCGAGCGAGTTACTGTCGCCTGAGCTGTGGATCCATATGTTGTGGACGCGTAGCAGATCAAGGAGAAAAGCCGGCGAAGAAGTAGTGAGTTCGCGGTATGCAGGGTCGCCATTAGCGCGGGCCAGCCACAGCGTCTCGAGCAGCTCGATACCACCGGATCGCGGATTGGCAAAAGCACGCGGCGACTGGCCAAACGCGCTGTGAAGCAGCGTCATTGCCGAACGTGCGTCAAGGGCATGGGCTGCCTTGAGGCTCGCGACAACTGCAACTAGCGCATCCTCGCCAAACTCTTCACGATGGCTCTTGAGAGAGCTGACAGCATACGACTCCGCCTGGAATAGATCCACGGCGAGATCGCGCAGCTCGGGCTCCGCCTGTTGGACCAGTGCGTCAAACACGCGGACCACGGTAGTAATATCCCAGGCGCCGCGGCGAAGGTGTGTCTCCTGGATTGCCTTGAACAGGGAATCGAGGTCCCGCGCCCTGATTGCCGCAGCCAAGAAGTCGCTGCGCAGTTCAATCATCGATATGCTTTGGCGCTTGCTCGTCATGCGCTTTTGCGACGCCACGTAGTCAAACATGTCGTTGGCAAGCGCCATGTCAGGGACTTCCTGCGAACAGACCATCGCAAATACCTCGCCCACGACCTTGACCGGCACGTCTCCCATCGAGCGGTCGGCTCCGACCTCGCGAATCCAGCGCCAGGCCGATTCAAAATCTCCCTTCCTCGCAAAGCCAATAATAGCGGCACCCAGGATTCTGCCAAAGTCATCGCTCATGGCAAGCTCGTGCTGCTGGGTGTAGAGTTTCTGAATGAATCTCACGGCGTGGTCGTCCATGTCGTTGTAAAAGTACGCCATCACGAGGCCCGCATACACATAGGAGTTGTACTCGGCCGAACTGGCTCCGACCGCAGACTTGTAGGCTTCATAAATCTCCAACGCCGAGTCCATGCGGCCGGCCTTGCCAAGGGACCGGATGACGCGCGCGGTCAGCTTTGCGTCGCTGGCGACAACATCGCGCGGAATTCCGTCGATAACTTGCGCGAGTCGCTCAGGCGGGCACGCTTTGAGAAGACGGTCATAGAGCGCGGCAGGGTACACGTGAGCACGCTTGCCGGCGCGCGAGGCCATGAAGAAGTCGACAGCATAGCGGCCGACGTCACTAGCAGCTTCGGCCTCGCTAACAGCCTCGGCAACCGAGGGAAGGAGCTCCGTGCCGTGACGTCGGCCCACGTTGCGCAGATGGATGTCACTCTTGAGGCGGACAAGACCCCCGAAAGATACATCGAGAACAGTGTCGAGGATAAGCGTGTACGTGCGCGTGTCCGGGGTGATGTCAGACGCCAGCATCTGCTCGTACCCGCCAACAACAGCGGCAAAACGCTCGTCCAGCGGCAGGCTGCTGAGTTTCACTGCCAGGCGCTCGTTGTACTCGGCTGTGCGTGCGTCGGGGCCGGCCTCGGCTACAAGCTCAGCTGCGTCTGTTTCAGGCTTGGCCTCAGCGTGAAGCTCAAGTTCGAGCTCGTCGCCCGCAGCCCTGGGGGTGACAGGCGGCGTGTCAAGCTGTGCTGTCTTGTGCACCGCAACTTCGGCAGCCGTCACTTCTGCGGCCACAGCCTTGCCTGGTGCAAGTGCAATCGGCTCGGCAACCTCTGCTGCAGGAGCACCCGACCCAAGGTACTCTGGGGCATCGCGGGCTGCTCGGGTCTCGCGGGATACGCGGGCCCCTGTGGGCGGTGTTATTGCCTGGCTGCCGTGTTCAGCAGACGGCGTCGAGTCGCGAGACTGCGCCGGCGCGCTGCCGGCTCGCTTGGTCTGGCGACGGCTCGGCAGACGAGCCTCTGCGGGGTTCGCCGAGGTCGTCATGTGCCTTCTAACCTCTATGGAGGGCCTGCGCGGGCGGGCATGGCCCGAGGGTCCCGAGCGGGACATGGCCATCTCAAGAGCCAGCTCGTGTTGCCGGTCATCGTCCAGCGACGCAAGCGGCGACAGCGACGAGAACGAGTTCGACGCAGCTGCGAGGCCGGCGTACGGATTGGGACCTGCCCCAGGACCGCCGCGCTGGTTCTGACCGAATGTCGGGCCATTGCGGATGGCGACCTGCGAGTGCTGCCGCTGCAGCTGGCCCGTGGTGACAAAGAAGGCCGGCTGCTGCGACATCGTCGTCGGATTGCCCGACGACGTCCACAGGCTTTTCGCAAGCGAGGCATGCCTGCTAATGTGCGCGAAGGACTTGAAGATCATCTGGGGTTAGCACAGCGTGGCGACCAGCGAAGAAGCCCAAACGCAAACACCGAAAACCCCGCATATTCGCGCAAACTAACGTATCTGCGCCTAAAAACGTCCGGCCAGTTCAGTACAAAAGGCTTACCTTGAGCTCCGTCCTTCTCGCACAGAAAACAGAGTCTCAAAAAAAAATTTCAGGCGTCCATGCAATTGGCCGCGGGCTACTCTTCCAGAGTCGAGCCCTCTTGCGCGAACAACAGTAAATTCGCGATTAAGAACAGATGGAGACTCTAAGCAGCAACGCCCAGTTTACCTGTTCGTTGCCGCTACCAGCCAAAGTGTGGAAGATGACGTCCTGTCTGCACTCCACACCGGGGCCTGCCCTGCCGGTTCTATATAACCTGGGAAGCCAACCTGCGTGCCTCGCGCAGTGGGTGCCCATCCATGCATGCGGCGACGGCAAGTTTCGGGTCCGACTATAGCCGCGCGAGTCTGTGGCCGTGCGTGAGTCAGTGAAAAAGTATGGAGTGCGGTATAGACGCCACCGCAGTCCATGTCCGAGCTATGGTGTGGACACTCCTCGGCGGTTTTGTCTGCTCGGAGGCGTTAGCGATTGCGTACCTCTGGTAAATCGTTTTTGGCGGGCACGCGACTGGCATCGCCGGCTAATGGCGCCAGCATCCGTCAACATGCATGACGCATGCACTCGGATCTTCGGAGACGAATTGGGTTCCTAGTGGTGCTCGCCCCGGCTCTCGGCTCTGTGGTCCGGGACGGCTGTATGGGTAACTGCAGAGGGCTCAGAAAAGTCGCTATTATCGGGGCGAAGTCGAAGGATTAATTTTTAGAGGCGGTTCGATAGCAGCAGCCAATGGATCACCACGGTTGGCTCATTTTTGGTGTCGTAGGACCCTTCCCCGCCATGACGGCCAGATCCTGCATTGGGTTCGACACGGTCGCGCCCGTTGCGCATCGTGATGACGCCCGATGCGTCGCCGTGGACACCGGGCAGCGGCAGGACCCCGGGTGGCGACAACGGACAAGGACGGGGGACACGGGAGGCAACTGTCCCTGGACAGCCCCTGACAGCATATAGCTAACTAGGGCAAAAAGCGGGGTCGCCAAAGGCGCTCGGAAGCCAACGGGTCGTTTTGTTGGTGTTTAGTTAGAGCGGTGAAGTGCTACGTTCTGCTTGGATTCCCCAAGACACCAACCTGCACGTCATGCACGGAGGGGCGATTCACTGGCCTTTCAGTGGCTGTATCTGGTCCGGATACGTAACCCACGTCATGGGCGTTTTTAACGTTGGTCCAATAGGCCAATCCGATACGTTCCGACGGGTGCGAGCTCTGTGGCCAACTGGTTCACGGTCGGGCAGATTAATCCGCTAGCCAGTGTGCCGTCTACACATATTCGTAGCCGGATCTAGCGCGCTTTGTCGCCACCCACGAACTAGCGCCGTGCCGGAATCCCCCGGCAGGCATTGGCGGGTCCCCCTGCTGACAGCCGCTCGGCCGCTGAGCCGCACATACCGTTGTCGGGCTGGAACCGGGAGCCTGGGACGCATGGGGGCGAGTCGAGCAGCTACTAGATGAGCTGGTGAAGGTTTAGACGAGGGGGCAAAGCTCAAATATTTATTATAACTACAAACCTGCATAGCGCCGCGGCAGTGGATGGCAGAGGGGAACTAGAGAAAACGGCGCGCGGGCGGCGGGTCGTCGAAATAGATATATCTGCCGTCTGAAAACCACGTCGGCACAAAATCGTCGTGCCGGTGGAACAGCATGATTCGCGGCAGCTCGAGACCTTCCTCAAGACGGTAGAGAATCTTTGTATGCTCGTCCCAGTAGAGTGCGTATATGGCCCTGTTGTTAGTTAGGTCTTAAACGTGCAAGTTTCACAGTGCATCTTACCAGCCGGCGGCGGCTAGTACAGCGAGCAATATGCCGTATAAGAGCTTGGCAGTTGCCATGCGCAGGAGCGCGCCAGATACTGCCGAGAGCGTGTGTCGCAGTGATGCAATTGAGGTTTTGGATGCATGCGCCGCCGCGGCCCCAAGCGAGGCGACGGTCGCTGCATGGCGGCCGGCAAACGCAAAGCAGCTGATTATCAAGCCAGCGACGGCATCATAGCACGACTTGGTGCCGCTGAAGACAGTAGACAATGCGGCGAGCGGCAAGGACATCGCGGCCGTGGCGCACGACACGATCCACGCGATCAGTGAAGCGAACAGACGCTGGCGCCGATTGGCCGCCGTCATGGCTACTTGCCTCTTGCTGGGCTGCTCTGGCCTGCTTTTGCTGTCGCATGCGTTTCGGCGGTCCGCCGCGGTCGCAGAACGCGCGGAGCGCTCTGGTGCGGCCGGGCCGGAGTCTGCGGCGACCGAATCCGATTCAGTCTGGACGGCTTTGTCTGACTCTGAGACTGTCCGGGGCCCAATAGTGCGACGTCGAACACCGGGCTGTGTCATTGTGTCTCCAGTTTCGGTCAGCTCGGGCCCGTCCAAGCCTACTGGCTGGCAGAACAGCTTGCGCTGTACGCCGGTTGGCGACCAGCGCGTTTTGCTTGTCAGTACAGGCTCCGTGTCCTTGACCATTGGCGGCCCTGACTCTGGCTCTGACCCTCGGGCGGGTGCCAGAGTTTCTGGTTCTAGTCGCTCCGGTCGAACGCTGCCTCCGGCAGGGCCCCCAGCCGTGACGGGACCAGATGGCACACCAGAGGCACTCGATGCACCACACGGCTCGTCGCCCTTGTGTAGTAACTTGTCTAGCATCGTCTGGTTCAGACCAATACGGTCGGACAGCGCCGCCAGGATATCCTGAGTCAGCTTAATATCCTGCTCCATGCGGTCCACTGTCACGTCGCGGCTCCCGCTGCTGCTGCTGCTGTTGCCGCCGCCGCCGGAATGGCCGGACGATGCGCTGGACTGTGACCACCGGCTCGCGTGGCCGCGTGCAGGACCACTGGCGCCTCGCCTGTGGCCAGAGACGTACCTGGCAGACGTGCCAGGTGACGCGCGCGTATCGTAAGAGGCGTACTGCCTCGCCTGTCCAACGTCAGCCCATGGCGGGCGCTGCTCACTTGGCTCATCCTTGATCTCGCCAGGATACTGCCCTCCTCCTCCGCTGCCCGCAGACACGCTCCGCCGTAGTTCTGCTGCTGGGTACGGCCGCTCGCGCTCGAGCCAGCGCTGTTCAAACAGCCGCCCCTCAATTCTCGCGTTAGCCCCATCGACGGCGCCGCGCGTAGCCAGATACCTTGGCCGTGGCATCTGTCGCTCCGTATCGTCACGCCTCTCTGCGAACAGAAGCTCGCGCTGGGCGCGCACCGCCTCCCGTGGCAGCAAGTGCGACAGCCCTTCCCTTCTGGCCCCGCGCGACACTCCGCGCGCGTTGTCTGCAACCGCATCCTGCAAAGCTCCCAGATACCGTGGCTTGTACAGCTTCCTGCGCTCGCCAAACGGCGTCCATTGAATCTGGGGCGGCGCCGGCACCCTGGCAGGAGACGCGCGGCCCGTGTCGTCGTCCACGGGGCCCAGGATATCGCTGAGGTCTGCTGTTGACTCTGCGGCCGCCGGAAACTCCATGTCTCCGTTGGGGGGTCTAGCAGCTCAGCTCGAATCCCTTCTCGTATCAACGCTCAGCTCCTGCGTGCGGGCACCCGCCTCAAAGCATATCCATCGCGGGTATACAAATTTCAGCCGCACCACACCCTCACGAATTTGACGCGTGAGGCTCATGCAACGCGTTTCGCTATTTACCGTAGCACTGGGGCCGCGGCCCGGTTCGGTATTAGATGTCAGCGTCGAGCGGCGAAGCGGCTGCTACGGTGGTCTGGGGGGGGGGGGGGCAGCGCCCACAGGAAAGAAAAAAAAACAAAAAAACATAGTAAACTGCGGCTGGTTGGAGAATCCCCAAGACCTCAGCAAGTAGTAGTCTATTGCAACATTACACGAGTGGACATCAACGCAACGGAAAACACAAACCACAAAAGTCCCAGTTCCGATTAGTTCTTGACCTTGTACTCGCGCTGGAACTTGTCGTTGACCGAAACAAGGTAGTAGGTGCCCTTGCGGAGCGAGTCGAGGTCGCCCTTGGGCGTGAAGTTCTTGGCGAGGTGGGCCTCCTCGCGCAGAGCGAGCGCCGCCTCGTACTGCTCGGGGGCAAGCGTGATGCGATTATCGAGCTTGTTCTTGAAGTCGAGGACCTTGACGATCTCCGAGATGTCGCCCTTGACCTGGAGCGAGAAGAACGACGCCGCGAGACCCGAGCCGTACGAGAACAGCGACACGCGCTTGCCGGCAAGCTGCTCCTGCGGCACGTAGGTCAGCAGCGACGCCAGCGACGAGTACACCGACGCCGAGTACATGTTACCGGTGTTGGTGGGGCCGATGAGCGAGGGAGCGAGGCGCTTGGCCGACTGCTCCTTGGCGAGGCCAAGGAACACCTTCTCGACGCTCTTGTCGGTGAGCGACTCCTCGTAGCTGAGCTTGGCGACCTCCTCGGGCACCTTGCCTTCAAAGGCAGCCGGGTTGGCCACGTAGTCGTTGTACATGAGGCGGGCGTAGCACTTGGTCACGAGCTTGCAGGTCGGGACGTGGAAGACCGAGTAGTCGAAGCGGTCGAGGCCAGTGGCGGTGGTGGCGGTGGCGGTGCCGTTGGTGCCGTTGACCGAACCGTTGGCGTGGGCCTCGCGGCGCTTGGTCTTGGCATTGTACGCATTGTACGACTGGTCGAGCGCACGGGTGTAGCACGTGAGCGAAAAGTGGCCATCGACAACAGGGTACTCCGAGGTGAAGTCGGGCTTGTAGAAGTCGTAGGCGTGCTGCATGTACGAGCCGTGGACAGGATCAAACACCAGCGGGGCGTCAGGACCAATAAGCATGGCAACCGCACCGGCGCCGCCGGTGGGGCGGGCGTTACCCTTGGCGTAAATGGCGATGTCGCCGGCAACGACAATAGCGTTGCGGCCGTCCCACGACGACGACTCGATCCAGTTGACGGCGTTGAACAGGGCGTTGGTACCACCATAGCAGGCGTTAATGGTGTCGATACCCTCGATGTCGTTGTTGCCCTCAAACAGCTGCATGAGCACACTCTTGACCGACTTGGACTTGTCGAGGAGCGTCTCGGTACCGACCTCTAGTCGGCCAATGCTGTTGGGGTCGATGTTGTAGTTCTTGAGCAGCTGGCTGACGACCGTCAGAGTCATGGAGTAGATATCCTCACGGTCGTCGACGAAGGCCATGTTGGTCTGGCCGAGGCCGATGGTGTACTTTCCAGCGGGGATGCCATCGTACTTTTCCAGCTCTGCCTGGTTAACAATCTTGGGGTTAGCGGGGAGAGTTCAGACCAGGGGGAGGGGAGGTGGTGATGGTTGTTTAACAAATCTTTATAAAACAAAAAAAACAGAGAGTTACCATCTGATCATGACTGTGAGATAGCGCGTATGCATTGACTGTTTTAATAGAGAGAAAAAAAAAACAACAAAAACGCGCAAACAAACTCACAGCCAAAAATCCATACGCGCCCACGTATATCGAATCAGATCACCGAAAAAAAAATCATACAACGCCACTTACGCGAGAGGGGACGTAGATCTCAAACGCCTTGATACCGACGTTTTGCGGACGTGTGGAAGACGACATGGTCAGTTTAGCGAAAAGGAAAGGCACACGGACACACGGCGGTGGAGTTTCGGCTAAAGTTGCAGGCTAGCGCTAAGTATATGAAGGGTCTGCGCCGCACCGCTCCCACTCGCCCGCCAAAACCCAGCGGCTGCGGGCTGGCGGGGCCTCGCACGGGAGGGGGTGCTTTCGGTAATTTTCAGAACGACCGTTGACAGGGCGCGCGGTGTCGCGCGAGTGGCGTATATTGGCGTATAGCTATAAGAGATATTAAAGCGTAGGATAGCTGAGGTTAGTTGAACCCAGCTAAACTCGACTCGACCTAGCGATCGGTTGGCTACTATAGTTGGGTGGCCCGCGACAATAGGCTCGCCGGGCCCCAGATCGGGCTGCCGCTCCTGCTCATTGCCGCACCCGTGGCAGATCCGGCGTGCTGCTCTGAAGCGCAGCTATGCTGAGGTCGGACTCACCGGTGCACAGCCCGCCAGACAGATCAGCAGGGCAATAAAGGGTGCGCCGCAAATGAGCACATGCGCTGCTGGTTTGCTTCTCCGTTTTGGTCCGCGAACAGCCGCCGCGGTTTGCAGGTATTTTTAGCCTCACGATGCGCGACAGCCGCTCTCTCAGCGCTATCTCCCACACTACACGCGCGACAGCGCACGTCGAGACGTTCCCCAACGTGGGCTAGCTCGGAGACCCCCAATAGCCTGTCCCGTTGAGGCCCGGCGCGCAGCCCTGTGCCGCATAGGGAAGGAGGCCTTCCTTAGCGAGAGCAAGAGTGCGGCTGAACAGGGAGGGAAAAAAATTGGCATTCGCGTGCGCGCGGCTGGGAGACCCGGCGGAGTGCCAGTTGGCTACTCGTTGCTGGCCCAGTCTAGTGTGAGTTGCGTAGGCAAAAAAGGCAGTACTGGTATATCGTGACAACAGGTTCCGATTATGTCTGGGCCAATAGGCGCTCTACTTGGCTGCATACAGTACTAGTGGTTGCGGTTGCAACCATTGCACGACACCGTGTCTGATGCTAAGTAGTCAGGTCGCCAGCTGTAGAGAGCGCACCAGCCAACACAAGAATCTAGAGCATGGCCGTCGCAAGCTCCCCTGCACAGATAGGTATAGGGCCGCATGCTCGCCCCTGGCCTGCAACTGTGGCCTGATTTTCAGGTGCGCACCTGCGCCGAACAGCTGCGCATCCATGCGGGCCCGGACGCACGCTATCGCCAGCTGTCAAGTAGTCAACAGTCCATCAGTCCAAGGCTGGCAATCGTGGCGCAGCGTCCAGTGACGCGGCAGACACATCATCATCCGTAGAGCAGCCCTTGCCATGACCGTGACCGCCATCTGGTCTTGCCGGGGCACCGGGGTCAGTCCCGCAAGTACTCCTGTACCGGCGGACCCCACTCGCGGGCCTTCTTGTACTGGGCGAGTGGCTCCGGCAGGCCGTCGATGGCGGCTGCCAGGTCATGGCCAAGGCCCTCGGCCTTGACCTGCGAAAGTGGCGTGGCATAGGTTCGGATCGTAAACAGTAGCGCTTTGGACTCGGGCAGCCGTGTGAGGATTTGCCGCTCGACGCGCAAAAACACCTTGTCAAAATCTAGATCTGCCGCGTCCAGGGGCTTTAGCTCCACGTCCTCATCTGCATGGTTCAACGCCGGCGCGTACAGCTCTGTGTGGGTCTGAACGGCCCAATTGAAGCGCTCGACCCATTGGCCCACCTTCATCCGCGCAAAGTACCGGTCCATGCTGGACTGGATCGTATCCTTGTACAGCGGTACCGGGCCGTGTACGTCGGCGAGCTCGAGATTCAGCTTCTCAGCCGGGTCAAACCCGGACGGAAACGCAAACGACCCGCCCCGCAGGTGGTATTTGCCGGTGGTTTCGTCGGGTAGAAGCAGCAAAAAGTCCTCTTCAAAATTGGACGCCGCCGTTCGCACCATGGTCCCGATATCCTCGCCATAGTCGGCGGCCCGCGCCAACATGCGCGTCTCCCGCAGGGCATTGACAACGGTCTTGGGGTCCTGTGGGTCCGCGTAAAAGTACTGGGGGTACCGCTCTGTCATGAACCGCAGCATAGTGTCGTACGTCTCGCGAAGTGCTTCAGTGGCTACCGGATTGTACAGCACCGTGTGCTTGCGGTGGTTCTCGACAATGTATGCCCGTAAGTCCGTGATATCCTTGTACGTATTCTCGACGAGCAGCCACTCGGCCGGATCAAGCCGTCTGATGCCCATAGTCATGTGGTACTTGCCGGGCTTGAACGGTCGGTACGGTCGCGGCTTTGCGACCGTCCAGTCAAATTCCGCCCCCACAGGTTCGATCTGCTTACCGTACATCGCCATATACGGCGAAACGCCTGGCGCGTCCATGTTTTGGTCTCGGGCCGCCTTGATTTTCGTAGCCGCCGCCTGGGGCCTCCGCTTGGCTCGCAGCAGCCCGATCTGCGCAACCGCCACCGCCGCCGCCAGCAGCAGCAGCACTCGCACATCGCCTGCAAGCCTAGCAAGCTGCGACACCGCTGCCTCCATTATGTGTCGTCGTTGCGGTTCGCCGTGAGTCCCTGGGCCCCGCCTTTTATCGACTCATGCGTTTTTAACCGCGTCGATAAGGTATTAGCCGCGTACGGTATGTGACCCCTTACCATCAGTGTACGGTAAGACGTGCCGGCGGGTATAGTTGAAGTCCCGAGCTAACTTTGAATAGCGTATCGTTGCATATCTTTTCGTTCTATTTGTGTTCATGATGATAGTTATCGCCATTCCAGCTCTTCTGGAGTTGCAGCGGTCAATGCCAAGCTGGCGGCAGACTGTGCGGCTGGGACCCCGCGCTCCATGTTCTACCATACGAATGCCAATCGATTGGCCTCGCCGTATGCTCCAGCCACAGAGCAGGCAGCAGTCATACACGCGGTGAACCTTGTCGAAGGAGCCGGGCCCTGTCGGCTGGCGCCTCTACAATATTCGCAGGCCAGGCGTCCATCCCTACGTAGAGATCCCTGCACACGGCTCATATTGGACCCTGAGAGAGAGGGGCCCTCCCCTCCGCGTTCAACGCCGGAACGGGCGGCGAAATCGGCCCCGGCTACGGTTCATCAGGCTCTCAGCGCTCGGTAGCCTCGCACCGTAGAGCCGGTCGCGGCCGTAGACAACAAGCGCCCGCGGATCGCTTCGCTCCACCGTCTTGGCTGCGTTCTTGTCCTGTCGGCGACGCTCACGAAGGTTCTTGCCGGGCCTCTTATGGCTCCGCTTGCGCTCCTCCTTTGCAGCCGTGGCCAATGCCGTGTAGTCAATGAGTCGATGCGGCATCTGCATGCCGGGGTACGGCTTCAACGACTGCTCAATGATTGCCTCGCCCGATACAGCGGCGCCCTCGAACTCGCGCTGCATGCTGCTCTCGGGCTTGTAGAAGTAGTACGACTCTGGCCGTTCTCTCCTGACAAAGTCTTCATCTTCCTCTGTCAGCTTGACTTTGCGAGGATCCCCTGATGCGTCCGAGCCGCCAAATAACCGGAACGCAAACTCTTCGCCCGCTTCATTGCCAGGTTCTCCAGCTGCAACTTCTTCCTCTGCTTCCACTTCCTCAAACTCGATCTTTAGCACGTCTGCCAGCTGTTCTCCGCTGTCGCTGTGGCCCTCGTCATCAGACGCCGTATCGGCGAACACATCCTTGCGCGAAACCCTGTGGTTAGGCTGTCCTCCTCTCGCGCCGCCCATCTTAACGTACTTGACAGTCCCATCAACGGGCCCCAGCTGATTCACGGCTCGGCCCCCCATACAATAAAAACTGAGGTTGTCTGCGCGTGGCCCCCGCTCACGGCTCCGTCGCGGTGAACCATGACTTTAGCCAAAAAAATATGCTCAGCCGCATGCCGGTCTCAGCCTCGCCTAGCCTCAAGACGGCCCAGCCATTACATGCCAAACAATCGCATCTCGCGTGAGAGAATATATTTCTACTTTTTTGCATAGTTCGAAAGTGCAGGACCAAGGGGGTGGGATAACCGGTGCAGACGGTGAAAAATACACATTGCGGCCAGAAGCAAACACACTCGCCTTACGAGTTGATCTTATCCCGAACCTGGCCGAGAAGCTGGTAGTACGAGACATGCTGGTCAGTGCGGTCCTCAATGAGGAACGACGACGCCCAAATACGCAGCGGCGCCGACGGGTCGTTGCGCGGGTCCGTCTGCTCCTTGACGATGAACAGCGACGGCCATGTGATCGAATCCTTCTTCTCGCGGTTCTTTGCGATGATGGCGCGGATGCGCTGGTTGAGCGCCGAGTCAACCTCAGGCAGCTCCTGCTTGCCAAACGGCACCTGCTCGTACGTGTCGACACCAAACGCATCCTGCAGCAGCGCCGGCACCGCGTCGCGGCCCACCCACAAAAACTGTGTCTGGCCATCGGTCAGCAGGTAAAGGCCGTGCGACACAATGCGCTCTCCCGTCAGGTTGAGCTTGGGCGGCATCACAACCTCGCCGGTCTCGTCGTCGGGGAGACCAGCCTCGTCGGGCATGTCGTGCAGTCCGAAAAAGTCGGGGTGGATGTACTTGATCAGGTACTTGAGCGGCAGCGTCGACAGCAGCATAAGTGCCGCCGAGCGCAGGTCCGAGCTGATCTGGGCGTTCTTCTTGAACGCAATGTGCTTCATTAGGCCATTGACGAGCAGCGGCAGCATGCGAAGGTTTGCACTGAACTGAAGCGGTGCGCCACCGCCAATGTTGGCGTTCATGAGCTCCTTCTTGTACGTCTGCACCAGTTCCATCAGGCGCGCCCACAGGTAGTCCTGGGCGTCGCTCGGGCCCGACGCGAGTGCCCGCTCCACAGCCTTTTGTGTGTAGTAGGCAGTGATGGCCAGTTGGTCTGCCGACGCGTACACGTCCTGGAGCATCGACGACGTCGGCACCGACAGGTTCAGAACACGCACGCGGCGCTCGCCGTCCGACGTCGTGTGCAGCACTGCCGCCTGGAACGTGACAAACGGCTTGTTGATGGTCTCCTCGATCGCCACTTCGATGACGTAACTCTGGTCACGCGGGAACGTCGGAAACGAGCACAGGTCCGACGACCGGTTGAAGAAGTTGCCATAAAACGAGTTCATTCGCAGACCCGACGATGCGCGCACGCGCAGCACCGCCTCCATCGAGATCTCCTGCGACAGGTGCTCGCCCAGCTCATGCGCAAACTTGACGGCGTCCTCGGGTCGCTGGGCCGTCCAGCCAGGGTAGAAGTACGTCTGGCCACCAGTGAAGCGTGGCAGATTCGACAGCGACGCAACGTCCTGGTATCCCGACGAAAACAAAAACATGTCCACCGTGACCTGGCTCTTGTTGCACTCGACGGCAAAGCTCTTGTAAAACGAGTTGGCCGTCTGCAGCAGCTGGCCCTCCTTGGAGGTGCCGAGCGCGCGCTTGTCCTCGCGAACCTCGAGTTTGGCGGCGCCAACGTTGGGGATGCTAGACGACAAGCAGATAATCTTACCGCCGACAGAGCCAATGAGCTTGTTGGCCGCTTTGAGGGCCGAGCCAAGTGCATTGCCCGAGTTGACGTTGGACGCAAACATCTCACCAATACTTGACAGCAGCAGATCAATCGACTCTCTGCACTCGGTCAGGTTCACGAGAAGGCCATTGGGCACCGGCAAGAACGGGTCCTCGAGGTCGCTAACCACGAGCTGAGTGGGCTCCTTCTGAGCGGCGCTCGGCAGCGGGATCGAGAAGAAGTGCAGCCACGAGTCGACACCGATAAAGGCGACGCGCGTGCGGTTGTCCTTGTTCGGCAGGCGGTCGAGGCTCTCCTGGATAGTGCGGGCGGCCGTCGCCAGTAGGCCATTGGAAATGGCGCCGACAGACACGTCGAGCACAAACACGTACACGGGTGGCTGCGGGGGGCGCACCATATACTCCGAGGGCGCCAGGAACTCGACAACACCGTAGTTGATCTCATTACGCGCGTACCGGTCCTGGTGCATGTTTTTAATAGGGTCCCAGTCAAATTGGGTCGGCACCTCGTTGGTTAGGCCGCATACGTTGCACTTCCACCGGTGGGTCGACTCGATGAACTGCACAAACGGGTTGATATAGCATCGGCAGCGACGGCACCGCGCAATGACCTGGTCAGACACCACCGGGACAGGTGCAGTCTCATTGAGCAGCGACGTGTACGGTCGGATGACAAGCGCCAGCGGCAGCTTGCTCTTCTTGAGAAGCGAGCTCGTCGTTGGTACCACGTTGAGCGTACACCGCATGAAGTCGGGCGACGCGTTGGCGTCGGGGCTGCCAGTGACGGCAGCGTCCGAAGGCAGGATTATTGGCGGCGGCGGAAGGTCGAGGTCGCTGATTGGCGGCGGCATCGACTGCAGCAGGTCTATGTTGTAGAGCTGGTTGAGCGGCAACCGCTGCTGAGGCACTTGCGGCTGCGCGGCAGGCTGCGCAGCTCCGACTGGCTGCTGGCCGTAGCCGGCACCATATGCAGGCTGGCCGTACGCAGGCTGGCCATACGCAGGCTGGCCGTACTGCGGAGTAGCAGGGGCTGCACCGGCTCCCACGCTAAGCTGTCCAAACTGGTTTGTGACAGCCGCCGTGGGATCCGGGGGCACCGCCGAACCGTAGCCGTTGGCCTGGGCGCCGGGCGTAAACACGGCGCCCGGAGCCCCCGGCGCCGCAGATCCCGGCGCGGGCGGCTGCCCGTAAGCAGGTGCCTGTGCCGCGTTGAAATCGTACTGCTGCTGCGGGTACAGCCGTCGTCTGTGACCGCCCCGCGCAGACTGTTGCTGTCCAGCCTCGTCCTGTTGTGACATCTGATGTTAGTGATGCATGGTTCTAACTAGCGAGTCAGCCGGTAGTAGCTTGGCAACGCCTGTGGTAATTCTGTTTAGTGGCGAGTGTTCGACATTTCTCCCACATCCGAGGCAAAGGCAAACCAATGGGCCAAATTTCACATGCCGATCCGTGGTTGGCCATCACAGCGAGTTAGGTCGCATGGTGATACCAAGACGCGTTCGGCCCTTTAAACGAACGCTCGACGGACGCGATCAGTATTGCCTACCTGTCATGGCAGCAAGACAATGTGTTTGGCGACGCGTAAATTACCAAATTTCACTTTGCCCACGATTCGCGCCCCGACTCCTCTAGACGTCGCCAATCAATGGCAAGGCCGCCATTGGCCCGCCCGAATCATGCGCAGTACTCACCTTTTGTCAAGACTCCTGGCCGGAGAGAATGCGGCAAAGCGAAAGACAGATGACGCGAGAGAAAGCAGCGAACTTTGCGCTTCGACTGGTCGTGCTGCTTTCACTCAAAGCGTCCGGGCCAAAGGCCACCTGGTGCGTTCCACGATATTCGCAGGACCTGGGTCTACGAGAAAGGTACAGTTTTTGCTTCGAGTGGGCTACCCCACAAACAACGCCTCCTTGCTTTGCCCGGCGCTCCGGATCGTCACCGTATATCGTGCCGCTCAATGGAGGACCTTGTAGTCGTCTAGCTAAAACGATTTTGTGCGCCTGCTATCGAGCCGTAAGCAGCGACGTGCCCCCATGCCGGTTCAGGCACAAGTACTATTAGTTTTTGTCACTTACAATTACTTATAGTCGGCTCGTTAAACCTGTATCGGAGTACTCATGAGATTGCGCGTCTTCCAATGGCGAGCGCAAGAGCCACAATTATTGCCGCCGGCCGCGTCCAGGGCGTCTTTTACAGAAAGACGGCCGTTGCCACGGCGCGGGAACTAGGACTGGTTGGGTATGCCCGGAACATGCCCGATGGAACTGTCGAGATAGTTGCCGAGGGAGAGAGATCGCGCATAGAGGAGCTCGTTCAGTGGGCACATCGAGGGCCCACGCATGCCCGTGTGGACGACGTACAGGTGTCGTGGGAGGAGGCCAAAGGTGACTTTGCCGAGTTCCGCGTGCGCCATGTTTGAGCTATAATATTAAATGGTTACAGTGCTCGGTTATTATTAATGTGCTACGAGCAATAGCGTGGTGCTACCCGTAGTAAAGCTAGTCATATGTAAGTACAATGTATATGCCGGCCAAGTGACGCTTATTTATGGCTGCAGTATGACTAGGTCATAATCGGGTAGCAGCCGGTGCCCATAACGATCCACTAAGCAAATGGTAGAAGTTCTAGTAACAATACGCACTCTGGGCCGCTTGTTTTGTTCGTTGGACAACTATCAAGCTCACGCCGGGGCCTTAAGATACCCTATAGACTGGTTGCCCCAGGGAACGAATTGTACCAAGAAAAAGCGATGAGTCACGTGACGATGTTTGGGCACGGCGGCAGGGCGCCCCCCTGCCCCCCAAGAAATCCACACAAAAGGGAGAAAGACAATTTCACCCACCAGAAATTTGACTGCGAAGTAAACAGACGCGACATCAGCAGGACGCGAGCGCGAATCAAAACACATGGACACAGACGCCACATCCCGCTTTGTCCCGGAGCATCGCCGGACGAATTTCAAGAACCGCGGTCGGTTTGGCGCCGAGGAGCTTCGCAAGCGTCGCGAAGAGGCTCAAATCGAGATTCGCAAGGCCAAGCGTGATGAACAGCTTGCCAAGCGCCGTAACATCCCAGTTTCTGCTGATGTAGCTGCCTCGGATTCTGAAGATGAGTATGATGATGACAGTCAGCATCTCGAGTCGCAGGTATGTTTGTTTTGATGGTTTTTTTTTTCTTGAGACTTTTTTGGCCGCACGGTTCGGTGATCTCTTTAAGCCAGCGCCACCGGCTCACGGCGGACGATTGCCGACAACTAGTGTGTGAGCCAGTGTTTTGCTAGATGCACACTGGCAGATTGTACTATTTATTTGGCAGTTATCACCGCCTCTTTTTGCTTTAATGCTGTCATGTAGACTCAGGTCCGGCGAAACTCGCAAAAGCTTGCCTACAATAGGAAACAACTAACAACAGCTCAACGCCGAGCTTCCGGAGATGCTCGAGTGGGTAAACTCGGACAACGTGGAGCAGCAGCTCGAGGCGACGACCAAGTTCCGTAAGCTGCTGTCTAAGGAGCGCAACCCGCCCATCCAGCAGGTGATCAACTGCGGTGTTGTGCCGCGGTTTGTGCAGTTCCTGCGCTCGCCGCACACGATGCTTCAGTTTGAGGCTGCGTGGGCGCTGACCAACATCGCATCGGGCTCGCCCAAGCAGACCAAGGTCGTCATCGACGCAGGCGCTATCCCGCTGTTTGTCGAGCTCCTGGGTTCGCCAGAGCTCGAGGTCAAGGAACAGGCCATCTGGGCTCTCGGTAACATTGCCGGTGACTCTCCGCAGTGCCGAGACCAGGTTCTGGCGGCAGGTGCGTTGCAACCGCTTCTGGCGCTCCTTCAGGAGTCGCGCAAAATTTCGCTCACCCGCAACGCCACGTGGACGCTGTCCAACTTCTGCCGTGGCAAGGCGCCGCAGCCCGACTGGGAGACGATTTCCAAGGCGCTCCCGACGCTCGCCAAGCTTATTTACTCGTTTGACGACGAAGTTCTCATCGACGCGTGCTGGGCCATTTCGTACCTGAGTGACGGATCCAACAACAAGATCCAGGCTGTTCTGGACGCCGGCATTCCGCGCCGCCTTGTCGAGCTGTTGAGCTCGCGCTCGACAGCGATCCAAACTCCGGCGCTGCGCTCGATCGGCAACATCGTTACTGGCGACGACGTGCAGACACAGGTTGTCATCAACGCCGGAGCGCTGCCGGCGCTGCTGGGCCTGCTGTACTCGCCCAAGGAGTCGATCAAGAAGGAGGCGTGCTGGACGCTGTCCAATATCACGGCCGGCAACTCGTCGCAGATCCAGGCCGTCATCGATAACAACCTGGTGCCACCGCTGATTCATCTGCTGTCGACGGCCGACTTCAAGACCAAGAAGGAAGCGTGCTGGGCCATCTCCAACGCCACTTCGGGCGGACTGTCGAACCCGGACCAGATCCGGTATCTGGTGTCGCAGGGCTGCATCAAGCCGCTGTGCGATCTGCTCACATCAATGGACAACCGCATCATCCAGGTTGCGCTGGATGGCCTCGAGAACATCCTCAAGGTCGGCGAGATGGACAAGGAGCAGAAGGGACTGCAGTACAATGAGTACGCGCTGTACGTCGAGGAGGCCGGCGGCATGGAGAAGATCCACGAGTGCCAGAACAACGAGAACGAGCAGATCTACCAGCGTGCATACGGCATCATCGAAAAGTACTTTGGCGAAGAGGAGGGCGACGAGGCCACGGGTCTCGAGCCACAGGCTGCTGGCGACACGTTTGGCTTTGGCGGCCAGCAGCCGCAGACGGGCTTCAACTTCAATTAATGTGGCCGCAAGCTGTGCACCACAATGTGCCTACGCCTGCCAGGCTGGTTGCTTTGCATCGCTCCTGTCTGCGCTGGGCGTCTGCGCCCGCTTTCCCAAACGCTGGCTTTGCGCTGATGTCATCATGACCTAGATCTACCTCGTTGACCGGCGCTTTCTCATGTTTTCTCACACATACCCTCATGTAATTTGCGGCAGCAATCTACGTATGGATTGATGGAGTCAGGCTGTATTCACCAGTCTAGTTGTCTTGGAAGTAGCGGAATCGTTTTCTGGGGTGGTGAAGCTCTGGTCCCAAAACATCTGTAGCAATTCCTGGTTCAAAAAGAGCCGCAGGTTAGAGGGGCCAAACAAGAACCTACTGGTTGCCATTCTTTTCTATAGCTTCGATGCCAATAGTGGTTTGATGCAGAGGGTGCAGCGACTATGCATGATGCTTCGTATGTAATGCATGCGGCAACGAACTGATAGAGTCGGAAATTCGGAAAGACGACACTTGACGGAGCAGGTCAAGACGACGCGGACAGGCCCAATGGGAATGAGCATATAGACGGGAAGCCATGGAATCACACAACGAGAGAAGATTGCGCCAGGCGTGGGAGACGACTCAGGATAACCTGGAGCTGGCTGTGGGATCTGCTTACTCGAGATGGCAACGGATCAACGCAGAGCATGTCGAGCCGTGCTGCTTTTCGCTCCAGGGGTGCTTTAGCTCGTGTATCGGGCATACACTGAGCGTGTTTGGACGGCATGACTCGGGTGTCGACATCTCATTTGACATGTACAATGACCAGGCTATGGACGCCGATGAGCTTGAGTGGCTGGTGGATGACGACGAAGATGGAGGCCGCGAGGGACTGGCTGTGGACGCAGCACGCGGACCGGTGGTTGGCTGGCGGGCAGCGCTCCAAGCGCTCAACCCGTTTGCCAAAGTCGCAGCGGCCAAAGACCAGTCGGGCGGGCCCAAACGCCAGCCTCAGCGCCGCAGGGCGCTCACAGCGGGCTCGACGCAGTCGTCTGCAACGTACCGGTCGCGCGAGGACTTAGGTCTGAGCGATACGGGCGCAGAGGACGCACAGCCTGTAGGCGACAATTTTGAGACGAGCCTCGTATACGCCGGCTCGGTGGCCAGCACCAGCAGCGTCGTAGGCGCATCATCGCTGGCCGAGCGGTACCCGGACGGACGGGACGAAGACGCGTTGCGGGCCGAAGAGGAGCGCGCACGGCAGGAGGAGGAGACGCTCGTGGAGAGAGAGCGCCAGAGAGCACAGGCACGTGCCCAGGAGCTGGGACTGCTCTCGGGCGCGAGCTCTGTACACAGCGAGCGGGCGTCGTCGCAGCCGAGTGACGACGGCGAGAGTGACGCCGACGGCCTGCCACAAGAGGTTACGGACGACGAGGACGAGTTTGGAGAGCTTACAGGGCCCGGAGAATCTGGAGGCAAGCCGTAAGCACGGTCCATTTTATGGGCGACTACTGTTAAAACGGGCCCTCTCCGGCTGGTCCGAGCGTTCAAGTGCGAGCATGATGCAGCAGCAGCATGACGCATGGCACTGGTCACGCCCATATATCAAGGTACTGGATCTTGGACCAGCTTCTACAGATATTTGCGAGCGACATGTCACATTTGGTTCACGCGGCGCGCCGACGCGCCTCGGGTGCGAGCGAGCGCTCTTGCGAAGATGCCGACGACTGGGCGGCGGTGTCTGCGCTGTCATCGGATTCGAACGACGGGGATGCGCAGTGCGATCCCGACAAGGAGAACATGTGCTGCGAGACTCGAGCTTATGAGCAGGCGCAGTCGCGACTGCACCGGGACAGGCGTCGCCGGGACCATAGCGCGCGAGCCGGACGTACGCCGCTAGGTCCGTCGCAGGTGGCGGGCCACCGCCCGGAGCGTCGCGCGATGCCGCGATTCCGGCGGCAGTTTTCGCAGTCTAGCCAGACACACTTTAACGCAATGCGGGACATCTCGGCGGCGGCGGCAGCTGGCCACTCTTTGGGCCCGCACGACACCAGACACGATGGGCCGCGGCCGTTTGGCGGCGACTACTGGCACAATGGAGCCACCGCCGGAGCGTTTAGCCGCGAGCCAGAATCGAACGCGACCCTAGAAAGCGTGCGCGCGCTCATCTCGGCAATGCACGACGCGGACGAGCGGGACTTCTGCGGGATGCTGTACGACCATGTCGAGCGGGTTGCCAGCATGGCGATGCGGGAGGCCAAGGACCCGGATGCGTGCCTTGAGCTGATCACGCCGTTTCTCGAGGTGCGTCACCACTGTTCCAACTCGAACAATTACGTGCGAGCGTTCGACTTGCACTGCCAGCTGCTGTCGCGCATCGCAGCCGAGGTCCCGCCGCGCTCGCGGGCTCTGCGTGCCATCGCGACAGACGTGCTTGCCGTGCTGCTCGATGCAAACCGCAACCCGTTTGACGTGGTGGAGAGCGTGAGCTCGAGCAGTGCGGAGCATCCCAACCACGATCAGGAGTCGACGGTCCCGACGCCTGAGCTCAGCGTCATTGTATTTGACGCGATCCTGCAGATCATTGCGGTGGTGCCGAGCCCCATGGGCGTGCTGCGGCAGCTTGTAACACTGCGGGAGCGCGATGACGACTTCTTTGCCGACCGTCTTGCCCCGTTCAGAGCGATGCGTGCGGAGTACCTCAAGCTGCTAACGCTGCGGTTCACAACGGAGCCTGCCGCTATGCACCGTGGGCATCTGCGGGCATGCATCCGCGAGGTCTTTGTGTCATGCGTCTCCGAGACATCGCTCGACGTGCTGGCACACTGCGAGCGCTTGTGGGGCCCTTCTTTCTCTGAGGTGTTGGACCAGGGCCAGCGACTATGCCGCAGCGACAGCGGGCGCTTCACCGGCGTTCTGCGCTCCTGCACAACGGCGTTCGCGTCTACGTCGGGTGTGCTCCGTCGTGTTCTCCGCCGCACCCCGCTACCTGTCCTCGCCTCGTAACAGTTCGATAATGCTATAAGCTTCGTCCAACTCGGCTTTTCTTTTTACTCCTGGGGGCGCTGCCCCCAGACCCCCGTAGCAACTGCTTCGCAGTTGAGCGCATGGTAAGCGATGCGGCCAACCACTGCGGCGAAGAGGGGGGGGGGAGAGGGGAGGAAAAGGGGAAATGGAAGACCCAGAAAGCCATGTCGCGCGCCGGCTAATGTGGCGATTACTTCGATGATGGCTGGCGGATTAGCGTGCCATCGATGCAATAGAGTTGACCATCACCTTGACTTCTGGGCCAGAATCGGCAACGCCACCGCCAGATACAACGGCAGTGCGAATGATGTCTGTGAAACGCGAGACATTCGCCTGTAGACTGCGCTTGCCTGACGGGTTACGCAGTAATGTGGACCGCATGCGTGCATCTAGACCCGAAGCGACGTCGCGCCAATAGTCTGTGACAAGGCTCTTGATGTCGAGGGCGACCAGCACTGCCCCCAACAGGCTCGCCTTTTTGCCGTCGCCACTGGCAGCTGGCGCGGGCGTCGTCGTCACGGCTCGCCCGAGCGCCTCGGTCATGGCCACGAGGCACTGGGCGCGCTCGCGGGCATCCGATGCGGCGCTCTCAAACGTGGCGACCGACCCTCCCAGAGCACGCGGCAGGTTGTTACTGGCGGCAGCGATCTGTGCCTTTAGGTAGCTGAGCGTCGCAGTCGGCACTAGCGAGCTGTTGAGAACGTCGAGAGCCTGGAATGCACCCCGCAGCCCGTCGGAGCTCGACGACATGGAGAACCCGCGAATAATGGCGAGGGCGCTGGTCTTGATCCGCTCTTCAATGCCATGCAGCGTGCTCTCGTGTGCCCGCACAACAGTCAGGCTGCGTAGCGACGGGTGTGCCTCGATCTGGTGTCGTAGTTCCACTAGCGTTCCGGCCGCCTGGTGCAGCGTGGCGCCCGACTCCGCGCCCGACGCCGCCGAGGCGCTGCCTCCACGGGCCTGGGGCAGCTGCCGCGCCAGCTGTCGCGCTAGAACCAGATACCACGTCAAGACGCGCAGCAAAACGCTTGTCGAGTGTAGCTTCTTGAGCGCAGTATGGTGCAGCTGCGCGCTTTTATAGGGAGCGACCACGTCGCGCTCAAGCTTGGCATACGACGAGTTGGCGTGGTCGAGCGCTGCCAGAACGGGCGCCAGCCGCTGCTTCGCCGCAACTGCTGCACCAGCCTGGTCCAGGATTTCTACGTAGTTGGAGCCCGCCAGCTCGTTTAGCTGCCCGTCGAGCTCCTCGATGCTGTACTGGACTCTGCGTTTTGGGGCATCCAAGTCGACCTCCGCGTCGGTTGCATTGTTTGTCGCTACCACCAGCGAGTTTGCAAACGCAATTGGGTCGAAACCGTCCTCCAGGAACACGTCATAGTCGGCGTAGTCGCTGTCGTCCTCCGCCGTCGGCATTTTCAGTGTCGACTCGACGTCCGTCGAGTCTGTACGAGTTGACTGTGAAGGTGTCCGCGCGGCTGGCAATGCAGCATCCATGCTGTGTACCACGCATTCGCGCCTCGACCACGATCCAGCGCGAAACTGCTGCTACGGGGTCTGGAGCGGTGCCACGAGGGAAAAAGTGTAATAAGGAAATGTGCGACTTACCAGGCCCCTGGTGAGCCGTTTCGCAGTTGTGGCGGATAGGCGTGGCGATCTATTTGCGTGGCCGCTTTCGTAAAAACCGGCCCTGCAGGACCTGGGGTAATTTGGGCATGATCGTATGAGATTATTTTTTGCGCCTTGAGGGCAGCGGCGGCCCGAGAGTGCGCAGTCTTGCTTGAACGGGACACAGTGGGCTTTCGCAATGCGATGTGGGCGACGCGACGCGCTCGATCGCCAGATGGGCCTGACCATCGGCTCTACGCAACGGGTCGTCGTCGTCGACTGGCTGGGATGCTGGACGGGGGGTCGCGGCTGGTGGCCATCTGACGACCGCGTGAGCCAGGGGGGGGGGGGAAGGCGGACGGCTACTCGCTGAAAGAATGATGGCAGGGTGCAGCTACGCCATTCCAGTGAATCCTGCGGGCTACAGATGCGACGCCATCAACAACAGGCTATGCCGGTGCTACCGCACACTGCGCAACGCTGCCGTTACGCAGCTACAGCGATGGACACATTAGAGGCGAACCTTTCCGGACGGAGTACAGGCGTTTAGCGCCAGCGCCGATGACCTGGGGCGCCGCATGCGCGGCGGCGTCGAACGGCTTTGGATGCGGTGCTGGAGCAACTGCAAAATGAAACGGGGCTGCACCAAACCACAAAAAAAAACCTTAATTGTATCATACCTGCAGCTCAAGACGGGTCCCGGCGGTTTCACCGAGCTAAGCTCTAAGATCCCTTCGGCAGGATCGTGCTTCGCCGTTGGCATCCAAAAATAGTGGCTCCAGCACCACGGTCACGACTGCACCGATAGATCAATGAGCTTTGCATTTGGCTTCTCGGGCGACGACATAGAAGACGCCGGTGACAGCTCCGCGTCGCGGCCCCGCGCCGCAAGCCTTGTGGATGAATTCATGAGCGAAGATATGGCGATTGCCGGGCCGTACCGGCCGCGCGCGACCAGTGCGGGAGAGCTGCTCCAGCAAAGCGCACCGCTCCGTGTCTCGTTTGGCCTCACTCGCACCGCTGGCGGACTGGTCCTGCCGCGGCGCGACCTCTACGACGTCAAGTACCAGCTCATGTCGCAGGACAAGCTCAGCGAGACCGATGAGATCCTGCTGGGCACGACCAACGAGGACCTGCGGACCGCGACTTACGAGGGCGGCCTCAAGACGTGGGAGTGCTCGTTTGACCTGCTGAGCGCCATTTCATCCGAGGTGGACGTCGGCGGGCTCTGCCACGCTCCCAGCGTGACCAATGCGGCAAATGGGACTGCTGCCACCACCGAGACTTCGGGCTCTGTCATTGAGCTCGGCTGCGGCGCCGCGCTCCCATCGCTATACCTGTTCCATCGCATCCTCACTGCTGACGCCCGCAACGTGCGACTCGTCCTCGCCGACTACAACGAAAGCGTTCTCCGCCTGCTTACGGCCCCCAACATGCTCCTGACGTGGTGGATCGCCGTGCGGGCACCCGGAGCCGGAGCCGGAGCCGGAGCTGGTGCCGGTACCAGCTCCTCTGGCGAGCTCGACGTCACACCCGAGCTTATCCAGCAGTTTGAGGACGATCTGGCGCGTCGCCACATAGAGCTCGTGTTTGTTAGCGGTGCGTGGTCTCCGCAGTTTGTGCGACTCGTCGGCCAGGGAGCCTTTGAACTGGTTCTGGCGTCTGAAACTATCTATTCGCTCGAAACGCTGCCGGTCTTCACAGACACGATGCTCAACTGCCTGGCGCAGGATGGCCAGGCGCTCATCGCCGCCAAAAAGATCTACTTTGGCGTTGGCGGCGGCGTTCCCGACTTTGTCGACGCACTGCGCAAGCGCAGGGCTCAGCATGAGTCCGTCTCGGACTACGTCGACGGCGTCGGCCGTGCCGTGCTCAAGGTCTACCGTCCCCGTGCAGACGGCGGCTCCAACTAGGCGGTCTTTCACTCTATTATTTCGCATGACTCTGCTGGCCCATCATGGCCGTTGTACTATTAGGGGGTCTCCCCGTATTTGTAATTATAACCTGATTGATGTACAATTAATTTTTTTTGGCCACTCGTATCGCCAGATTCGAAGTAACAGCTCTACCAACGGTACCGTTATGCCGTACGATGCAGCTACTAACGCAGCTTACCTCGTGCCCAGCGCCGGTCGCCCAACGAAAATGTCAGGATTATGTATATAGGGTAAGGGTCAGACGATACAAGGGCCGGGTCAGAAGCCGGCTTGTTCTCCCGTTCCTACTGGCAAGCTGCTTTTACAACACAATCTCGCGACTTTTCGTACCACCAGCAGCAAATCCAATACTATCAAAAATGGTACGTTGTTCATCTTGGGCTCATGTCCATGCGCAATTGTTTTTCCTCGTCGGCACAAGTCGTCCCATTGCTCAGACTTGTACCGTGATAATCTCGCGCAAACTGGCTCGGCAACCCCAGTGACATTTAATTGTGCTAACAGCAGGCCCGCAAGTTCTTCGTCGGTGGCAACTTCAAGATGAACGGCTCGCTTGAGTCGATCAAGTCGATTATTGGCAACCTCAAGGAGGCCAAGCTCGACCAGAAGGCCGAGATCGTCATTGCCCCGCCCTTCCCGTACCTCCACTGGGCCGTCCAGCTCCTCAAGGACTGCAACACCCCCATTGGCGTCGCCGCTCAGAACACCTACGTCAAGGGCTCGGGCGCATACACCGGCGAGGTCTCTGTTGACCAGATCAAGGACGTCGGCGCCACCTGGGTTATTGTCGGCCACTCGGAGCGCCGCACGATCATCAAGGAGGACGACCAGTTCATCGCCGAGAAGACCAAGTTCGCCATCTCGTGCGGTGTCTCCGTCATCCTCTGCATTGGCGAGACTCTTGAGGAGCGCAATGCCAACAAGACCATTGACGTCGTCAAGAAGCAGATCGACGCCGTTGTGGCCAAGCTCGATGCCAAGGACTGGGAAAAGGTCGTGATCGCCTATGAGCCCGTTTGGGCCATCGGCACTGGCCTTGCCGCCACTCCTGACGATGCCCAGGAGGTTCACGCCGCCATCCGTGCCCACGTTGCTGAGAAGGTTTCCAAGGATGCCGCCGAGAATGTCCGCATCATCTACGGTGGCTCGGTCAACGGCAAGAACGCTTCGACCTTTAACGACAAGGTCGATATCGACGGTTACCTTGTTGGCGGTGCCTCGCTCAAGCCCGAGTTTGTCGACATTGTCAACTCGCGCTCGTAAACCTATATAGTAGTTGACATTTTAATTCAGTGTTTGGTTACCTGTTCTATCCTCGCTTTGCTATCGGAGCGCGGACAGAAACCTGCATCTACGTCTGCATCTACGTCTGCATCTACGTTTGGTGATTCCAATTGCCTCTGGTTCTTGAAGCACCGACGTTTTGTGATTCCCTGGGAATGCCCTCTTAACATTTCTCATCGACGCAAGCGCCCAAGCCGCGCTATTTCAATCTTAGGGGGGGGGGGGGGAGGGGGGTTGATAACGGCCACACTGGGCTGAGTGCTTGTGGAACTAACACATGTGTCAAGAGTCATTAAATTCGTACATGCTAATTGGGACGACCAAAAGTCTGGGACTCGAGCTGATCCCGGAGGATGCGCTTCTGGGCCGATATGCGCCACTCGTCGCCCTTGGCGTTGCGGCTGAAAAGCGGCTGGATTCGCTCGCCCTTTTTGCGCTTGGACAGCGTGTGCGAGTCGGCGACCTTGAAAAACGTCGGCGCAACGTCTACAAGCCACCGCGCGTCGATCAACGATACACAGGTCATGTACTCCTTGGACATGAGCAGCAAGGTGTGATACACCACGTACTCGGCGTGCTTTTGAAACAGCGCAGACGACGGGTGCATGTACACCGGTGTGCCTTGAGTCAGCGTTTTGTAACCTTCCTGCGGGTCTCTGCGCGCGGTGTTGCGGAAGTAGCCCGAGCAAATAGCCTTGCGGACGATCTCTGAGTTGCCGCCGCAGCCTCGGATTTCGCGGCGCGACCGCTTCATGATGTTGTACAGCTGCTGGCGAATCTCATGGGCGCGCCGCATGCTCCTCTCCTGAATAAAATTGTCGCTGCACCACGCTTTGCTGTACCCACTGCGAACCCAAGCATTGTACACATTGAGTAGCGTCATATGGTCGCCTGTGGGGTCGTTGAACTTGGCCTTTTTTTGGTCCGCCTGGTTCTTCTTGTCCGATGGCCGGTAGAATACATTTTGCATTGACAGCATGGACACGATGCTCAGAATCTCCTCCGTGCAGCCTGCCTCGACAGACGCAATGAGGACTTTGGCGAGCGCTGGCTCCATCGGGAACTCCGACATCTGCCGGCCGAGGCGCGTTAGCAGCCCTTCGCCGTCGAGCGCACTCAGCTGGTATAGCTCCTCGAGCGCGTTGAGCATGGTGTTTGTGGGCGGGGGGTCCATAAAGTCAAAATGCAGGAGATCATTAATGCCCATAGCCTTGAGCATCAGAATTGTGTTGGCCAAGTTCTGCCGCTGAATTTCCGGCACTGTATTGGGCAGCATCTCGTTCTCGTATGCGTCCTCGGTGTACAGGCGGTAGCACTTGCCAGGGCCCGTGCGGCCGGCGCGGCCCGCGCGCTGGTTCGCCTGTGCTTGCGAGATAGGACTGATGACGAGCGAATCCATGCCGAGCTTGGGATCATACGCGTTGACCTTGACGAAACCGGGGTCGATGACGTAGTAGATTCCGTCGATGGTGATGGACGTCTCGGCAATGTTAGTGGCAAGAACCACCTTGCGCTTGCCCTTGGGCGTAGGCTCAAAAATCTTGCTTTGCATCTCGCCCGGCAGAGCCGAGTACACCGGCAGGATAATGAGCTCGGGTACCTCGGGGCCAAGCGCCTTCATGCGATTGTAAAGCGTCTCACAGCTGGTGTCGATCTCCTCCTGACCGGTCAGAAACACTAGAATGTCGCCCGGTGGCTCCGACAAATGGATCTGGAGCGTTGTCATGAGTGCGGCATCCAGATAGTCCATTTCCGGCTCCTTGGAGTACAGGATCTCGACCGGGAATGTCCGGCCAGGGATCTTGAAGATGGGCGCACCCAAAAAGTATTCAGAGAACTTGACGGCATCGAGCGTTGCAGACGTAACAATGAGCTTGAGATCCGGTCGCCGCGTCGTGGCATCCTTGAGTAGAGCAAACAGCACGTCCGTAGCAATGGTGCGCTCGTGGGCCTCGTCCAGCATGATGCACGAGTACTGCGACATGTCAGGGTCCTGGAGCGCCTCGCGCTGCAGCATGCCATCGGTCATATACTTAATCTTTGTGCACGGCGATGTCACATCGTCGAGGCGGACCGTGTAGCCAACCTCGTTGCCAAGCTTGACCCCGACCTCCTCTGCGACACGCTTGGCCACGCTCTGTGCCGCGACTCGACGCGGTTGCGTGCACCCGATCCGGCCGTGGCGCGCAAAGCCTTCCTCGTACAGATACTGAGTGATTTGCGTTGTCTTGCCTGAACCGGTCTCGCCGACAACAACCAGGATCTGGTTATTCCTAACGGCCTCGAGAAGCGTCTCTCGGTACGCATACACCGGAAGCTGCCGCCGCTGCTCACTGATTGGCAACGACGTCCGCTTCCCAAACGACACGCCTCGCCCTCCCTGCAGCACGCGCTTCCACTCGGGTACTTCTTCCTCGATAGGGGCCTCGACGCGCGACTGCCGCGCCGCCAGCGGGTCGTGGATGCGGTCCTTTTCGGCCGCTTTCTTCTCGGCCAGCTTATCGCGCGCTTCCTTCATTTTCTCTTCCCTCCTATCCTTGGCCAGCGACGCACCATTCATGGCGGCGCGGTTAAGCGACCCGTCGGGGGCCTTGACGACGCGAATCGGGCTGAGCTCAATGCTCTGCTTTGTCTGGCCCACCAGAAACGGGGGCTCTTCCTCCCGGATTTCAATATCCACCTCTTCCTCTGGCTCAAGGTTCTCAGCTGGCTCTGTCGTGGCCGTCAAATCCTCCTCGAGCTCGGGGTAGTCGGCCGCGTTGATAGCGCCAGAAGCAACGAGCTGCCGCAGCTCCCACCGCTCAGGAGACGTCAGGCGCTTCTTATGTCTCGGCGCCTGCGGCATATGGCGGCCGCCGTTCTCCTCGCGCCTCTGGCTAATATCCTGGCCCGTCTCCTGGTCGACGTCCTTCATCGACAGGCTGATGCGTCTGTTCTCCTTTTTGATCACTTTGACCTTGACCAGCTGGTCGCGCCGCAGCACGTCTGATGGCCGCTCCACACGATAGTCCGCGATTGCCGACACGTGAATGAGGCCGTCAATGCGGTGTCTAAACTCTATCAGCGTGGCAAACGCCCCATAGGTCGTAATGTTGGCAACGCGCGCGTCGTATATGGCTCCCACCTCTGGCTCACCGTCAATCAGACGGTCACGCTGCCGCCCGCGCCGATCTTGCTCATCCTCAAACCGTGCGCGGTCTCTGTAGTCGCGTGGATCGCGTCGGCGCCACGGCGGTGACCGGCTTCTGCTCCTGCTCTGCCGTCGCCGAGGAGGGCTCGGGCTGCGCCGGTGGTCGCGGTCCGAGTCCCCAAACGTATCAAACTTAGGCTTCTTGTCTGGGATAGACAGGCCCTTGAACATGCGCTCCTTGCGCTCCTCGTCGGCCTTTACCCGTGCGGTCTCGCTCTTTTCAGCGTCCGCGCTTCCGTCCACTTGCTTCTTGACGCTTTTCTTGAAGTTGGGATGCATGTGCCGAATGATCTCGTCCATACGGTCGACAAACTCATCGCTGAAGTCCGCGCCAGCCTCGCCTAGTGCTGTCCGGAAGCCATCGAGCCCGCCTTTCTTCTGCTCGTTCTCAGTATGCAAGTCGATGACAAACTCTGCGAGTGTCTTGTCATTGATGCCAGCCTCCTTCTCTATTTCAGACGTGAGTTTCGACACCAGAGACAGTGTCTCGAGTCGTGCGAGAGAGTTCATCAGCTTGTACCGGCGCGGTGGCGCCTAAGTCTCATGGTCTGGAGACGGAGCGGTGTCACGAAGGGAATAAAAATGCGCCGCACTTGTGCATAGTATGCACGTGGGGAGCCTGGCAGTACCGCGACAGCGCCTAAACAGTGCCTAGACGGTGTCTAGACAGTGCCTCGACGGTGCCGCGATAGCGTACTCCGACCGCCATGCGAGACCACTAAACTATCACCTAGCGCAATGCTGTGGCCCACACTGGCGACACCCCTGCCATGACTACACCTGCCCGCCACCCACATTGTCAATGCTCTACCGTCACGTCAACATCATGACTCTATTCGTTACATATCGTCGAGCTGCCTAACGCCGTCCTTGTCTACAACCTTGACCTGGATTCCCTTGAAGTCGATGGGCATTCTCAGCCGAAGCTCAGCGACGCACATCTTGAGCAGCTCCACGCCCTGGTCCAGAGACATGCCGGGCTTGTGGTGGCGATCCAGCAACGACAGCACATAATACGCGGCGTAGCCATGCGCAGCGTACGGTAGGTCTGCCCGCGCCGCGAGGTAGTCTATCCAGCTCAGCGCCGGCTTGTTCGTCTTAGTGTCCCAGCCGCCAATGAGAATGTTGACCTGGAACGGTTTCTGATGTTAGTCCTGAGGCATTATTGCAGCTAGCATTGTTTGATTTGTCCTAGGACTGGGCGCACTGAGCACAGCGCCCGGAGAGAACATACCCTCGATCTCAGAGACTGCGCCAGAGTGTTGCGGGTGAATGCCGCCACTGAATTGTGCGAAAGCTCGAATCCATTGCGAATGCCGTACAGCTGGATATTGGCCTGAAGGTACTCTGCGAGCTGGACGGTGTCGCCGGCCTCTCCCGAGTACGCCACTAGCGAGTGGTCCGTCAGCTGTCTAGTCTTGTCGTCCGTCGCCTTGAGCACCGTGATTCCGCGCACTGCGGCCTTGGAGGTGGCCAGCAGGACGCCATCGGCGGTTGTGATTCCCAGTATAATATCCATTGTGCACCGCCGGGAGGTTGTCGCGCCTTTGGAACGCGATGATGCCGTGTACGGAGGATGATGTGGTTGCCACTCGTGTGGGTTTTGGCGGGCCCAGCACAAATCGCCATGTCTGGGAACTGTTCCGGGTTGGGGTATGCGGCATGAACTCTGGGTTCGCACATATAATGCGGCATAAACGCGTCTTGGCACGTCGGGGGCGTGCTTAATTGAAAGCACGTCGACGCGTCACTCACAAACTAATAAACTCGGTATCGCGTGTCGCTACTTGGTCAGCGAGACACCAAAAAAGGAAAAGCAGCACATTAAGCAAGATGCCAGTAAATACCGAGGCAGCGCCGCCACAGGTCCAAGACCAAGCGGTCGACCGGGATCTCATGGATCAGTACTACCACCGGTTCTTCCCGTTTCGCCAGGTCTACCAGTGGCTGAACCACTCGCCAGCGCAGACTAACGACTTTGGCCACCGCGAGATCGCTTTTACGGTTGACGACGTGTACGTACGGTACCAGGCCTACAATAGCGTCGAGGCATTCAAGAAGGACGTTTACCGCATGATCCCTGAGCGCTTTGAGATCGGCGCCGTGTACAGCGTGAACCCGCGCGATCGCAAGCTCGTGAGCAAGTCGGCATTCCGGGCACTGTCGAAGGAGCTTGTGTTTGACATTGACTTGACGGACTACGATCCGGTTCGGACGTGCTGCCAGGGCACTGATATCTGCACCAAGTGCTGGGGATTCATTACCATTGCGATTCAGATTCTCGATACCGCGTTCCGGGAAGACTTTGGGTTCGAGCATATACTGTGGGTGTACTCGGGCCGGCGTGGTGCCCACGCGTGGATCTGCGACGCCCGTGCGCGCTTGCTCGACGATCAGAAGCGCAGCGCCGTCGCCACATACCTGCAAATCCTTGGCAAAGGCATTCAAGGCAAGGCAGTGAACCTCAAACGCCCGTTTCACCCGCACGTTCAGCGGAGCTTCAATATGCTCAATGCAGAGTTCCAGCGGCGCGTCTTGGAGGAGCAGGACCCGTGGCGCGAGCCCGAATCAGCCAAACAGCTGCTGGCGCGCATGCCCTCTGCGCTGGGTAAGGCTCTGGAGGATAAATGGGGCAGCACTGCGTCGGTGCCGTCGACCAAGCGGTGGCGCGATATCGACGACATGGTCCGCGATGGTACTGTCAAGGAGGTCTCCCCAGCGGCGCTGCTGGCGGCCAAGCAGGACGTGATTTTTGAGTACCTGTACCCGCGGCTCGATATCGCCGTGTCCAAGCACGTAGGGCATCTGCTCAAGTCGCCGTTTTGCGTCCATCCCAAGACGGGCCGCGTGTGTGTGCCCATTGACGGACGTCGCGCTGCCGATTTTGACCCGCTAGCGGTTCCGACGGTGCCGATGCTGCTCGACGAGCTCAATGAGTATGCTGCTCTCCACAAGGGCGAAGAGGGCGAGGAGCGCATGCACGATTACGACAAGACGTCTCTCAAACCGTACGTCGAGGTGCTTAGCAGTTTTGTCAGCAACCTGTTAAGGTCCGAACAGCGGGCCAAGCGTGCCCGCGAGGGCGACGACTCGCTTGATTTCTAGCATACTCTCCACAATGTAGCATGGTATTTATCTAATGGGCAAGATCAAATCAAGCCAGCAGTAGTCCAGTCGCATGTGGGTCATGACGATTTATTTGTCCTTGAGACTATCTAGGGTGGCATGTTTTGATGAGTAGTGGCTAAATCACCGCTTATTTGGCAACGGCGGCAAGAGCCTCGAGGATCTCGAGCTCAATCTTGGCCTCATTAGCGGTGGCCTCGTCGGCCGAAGAAGCGTTCTTCTGGGCCTCGGCAAGCAGGTTCTTGACGTTGGCAGCCGAGAAGTCCTCGACCGGGTATGCCTCGGCGACGTTGACCGACAGAGTGTTGTCCTCGGCAACGGTAGCAAAGCCGCCCGAGACAAAGAACTGCTTGGTAGCATCGGAGCCGATGACCTCGACAACGCCGGCACGAAGCTCCTGGATGATGGGAACGTGATTAGCAAGGACACCAATGTCACCAGCGGTGGTCGGGAGGTTCACCTGAGTGCTGTTGTTAGTTTGTACATTCGAAATGAAATGCCACAGCCGCGGCGTTTTTTGGAATGGTCGAACGATTCGCTCCCGGCGGAAATAGTCACATACACATCCGTGTTCTCGTAAAGAGTCTGTAGTTAGCAAAGCTGTATTGACACATCCTTTCAATGGCTAGAAATTCGGCATTCTGCCTGTCAAGCGTATCGCCCGTAGAAAAGTCTCGGTTTATCATCGGTGAATCCCTAACGGCGCCTCTGGCTCCGCACCGTTACCCACAGCCCGCCAAAAATACAGCCATGGCACACTGGCAACCGCCCATGCGACGTATCTCGTACTGCTGTAATTGGCCAGACACCCCCCTTTCAATAAACCAATTCCGAAAACCCTTTGGTGCTGCACACCAACACGTCAACCAACATACCTCACGCGGCAGAGCGAGCGACAGACGGAGCTTCTCGCTAGTGGCGGCTTCAGCGTAGCCACGTGCAAAGACACGGGTGGCCGGGCGGGCAATGCCACGCTTGAGAATGCTTCTGGCGAGGACCGACATATCAAGGTACTGTGGTAGTCCGAGCTTCGTTGGTCTGGCGGGAAAATGTAGCTGATTGGGTGGAAAAGTCGAGGACTGGGATAGGGGACGCCAGATGTTCCGTTTCCTTGTATCCATGGCAACCTTAGCCCTTTGCGTGAACTGATTTTTACTAATTTCACATGATGTTTCACGGGTCAGCGCGCACCGCGGTCCAGCCAAGACGCTTTCTTGGTTCTGGAGCTTGGCGCATTACGTCGTATAGGATACACGGTGGGCCTAGAGCGGCGAGCGCAGCATGGACGAACAGCTTCGCAGTGCGTCGCAGGTATGTCGGCATTCAGCGCTAGCTTTTGCGCGTCGTGTGGTTAGCGTGATCGTCACATGCCGGCCATGTGGTTTCAGCTTATGTGGTTTCGTTACTAACTTTAGGCTATCCTTGTGAGCTGCGGGCAGCTAATCTCGCATCTCAACGCGAATGCCGGCCAGAAAGTCGTGCCCAATCTGACGGCATCCATACAGGCGACCATTGACAGCGAGATACGCAAGTATCAGTCGATCTTGGACAAGATCGACATTGAAATCCAGATGAGCAAACGCGTCATAGACGCTGCGCTAGCGGAGCGGCAGAAGCGGTTGGCGGCGGCCCAGGACGGGACCGCGGAGGACGTCAAGGTCAAGGAAGAGGCCACAGAAGCTAAAAATGATAGCGGCGACGACATTGCAGAAATCAAGCGGCCAGACGACATCAGCGGGTTCAACGACTTGGCACCAGCAGACAGTTTTGGCGATGACCTCGACCTGATAATGAAGGCTGTCGGTGATGACGACAACGGCGGCGACGACCTCAACTCGCTTTTCACCGACTCGTTCAACATGATGATGCCAAACTGACAATGTCTCTTGTCCGAACGCCAGTCGACTGTACGGGACCAAATCTTGATGTTGCCTCGCTGGCTTTGATTTTCGCTTTCCGGCGAGCGTGTTTTTTATTATGTATATTAGGAGCCTATGGTCAGCAGTGGCAGGATCTACTTGCTGCGGTGTCTAGTCTCCCTGGGTACCGTGCCATGACTTCAGTGGCGCCAGCTTTTGTAATGCGTTTAATGGCTAATTTATTCTTTGTGCTATGCAGTCATCCCTTTTCCAGCAGCACCCTGCGCTGTAGGTAAAAAGCAGTGTGTCGTGTGCAAACAAGCCTATCTAGTGCGGTGCAAAAAAAAAATTTGTGTACGCTGCCGACGTCATACGCTGGCAGATGCATCTAGCCCAGGCACCGTTGCCTAGGCCAGGGCCCCCTGATCGAGACGGACAACCATGCACGTGAGGTTATCTGTCGAGAAGTTTTCGAGGGCATGGTTGACGAGAATGCGTGCGGCCTGCTCGGGGTCGCTAACGTCGCGGATGAGCGAGACTGCCGTCTCATCAGTACACACATCCCACAGGCCATCGCATGCAATGATGATAAACTCGTCCTCCGCGCGCAGTCGCGTCTCGGTCGTGTAGGGGGCACCCGTGACTAGCTCCTTCATGTAGCAGTCGCCAAGCGAGCGCGTCACTGCCAGCACGCCGCTCACGCGGTTGTTCATCATTATGCCGCCGACGTTCTGGATTCGCTTGGCTTCGTGCGCGTCCGAGCCCTTGTGGTCGTACGACAACCGGTACGCGCGTCCGGCCCGGCTCAGCACCACGCGCGTATCTCCAACATTAGCTACGTATAGCTTGCGTACGTGCTTGCCGCTGCCGCCGCTACCGACGCTCAAGCCGCCGTTGACAACCGGCGATCCGGCGCTGGGAGCCTGCCCAGCCGGCTCGTCCTCCCATCGCAAAACTGCCACCGCAGCTGTGCACCCAGACGACTGCACGTTCATACGCGCGATCTGGCCGTCGACGTCGAGAAAGGCGTCATTGAGCGCCTTGGATACCTCGCGTGGCCCGTTCTTTTGAATGTGCGTCGACACGTACGTGTGCATCTTGAGCGAGCACCACTCAGCGCACTGGTGGCCCGCGTGGCCGTCGTACACGGCAAAAAATCCGGCGTCGAGCGAGTCGCCAAAGTTGTAGATATATGTGTGCGCGTCCTCCATAGTCTTGCGGCATTTGCGGTTTCTGTCCTCCGCCACGCCAACCGTAAAGCTGCAGTTGGCGCCGTCAGCCTGCGTGCTCGAGCCGCTGCTGCTGTTGCTGCTGCCTCCTCCGGACGGCGACGGCGACTTCTTGCGCCGGAACATCTTGAGCAGTCCTCCGCTCTTGTCTGCGCTGGTCGGGGCTGTAGTTGTCGCCGGTCCGGTTTCGCTACCAGCCATGCTCTCTTGAGGCACCGTATCCGCCGTGCCCAACGCCACCAGGTGCGTTTGTTTTGTGCTCTTTGGCGAACGCGTTGCCGTATCCTCGTGAGCTGTATGGATGCGGGCCTGTCGGGATTTGCAAGCGCGTTATCGAAATTCCCGCCTCCCGCGTTTCTTATTTGCCAATACGCTTGTTGCTCCGGCTTGCCTTTGCTCTTCGTCCCTTACAATGTCTATCTGCGGTCCGCTGTTGGTGACCTCGAATCTAAACCGGGATTCGACGTCGGGTCTGTGTTCCTCTTTGGGGATATATTTGGGCAGGTCTGTTTTTGCCCAAGCGCTCGCGTCGCGGGGCCTAACTTGGTTGGCGTAATTATGTGGCCCCGGCGGCGCCAGTTGTCATGACAACAGCAGGTCATGCATTCTGATGTTGCATGCATGCTAGACAGTTTGTGAACCGAGAGTAGCTTATTGCACGATTGCACCAGAGTTGGAGGAAACAAAAAAAAAGCTGGATGTACATATGGGCCTTGCGTGCACGCCGCCCGCCTGACGCATCTCTGGCCACGCTTTTCCTCGCGTTTCGGCTGTGGACGGCCCGTTCCCCGACCGAAATCTCTCCGAAGTGCCCGGAACGGCGGCACGGCTGAATGCGGGGCCCCTTCGTCTCCCCGCGTTTTATAAGGTGATAGTCCCTGGGAACGTAGACAGGACCCCCGGTAGAAACCTGACTGGAGATGATGCTGTCTGGCCGAATGCACAGAGTATCGCACGCCCGAAGCGCGCTGGCCCGCAGTCGGAGGTCGCTCTCCACCACCAGCCCTGCCATGACCCGCTATGGATTCATTGGTCTGGGCCATATGGTTTGTAGTTAGTACTGGCACGGCGTGCTTTTACTCTTCTAACACCAGGGACTTAACATGGCGAACAACATTAGCAAGAAAAGCGCCGCGGGAGATACGCTCGCGGTGTTTGACCTTAACAAGGACGCAATGGCTCAGGTGCAGGGCAATAACGTCCTGCTGGCCGACAGCGTATCCGAGATCGGCAAAAACTCGGTAAGTCTCGCCAGCCGGCTCCTACCCAGAACCCCAAACCACTAATGCTAGGATATAGTCATCACCATGCTTCCTGAGGGCAAACACGTACAGGCTGTGTACGAGGATCTGTTGGGAGCTTCGGTGCGGGGCAAGAAGACGACGTTTATCGACTCAACGACCTGCGACGTCAGAACGTCGCTCGAGGTAGGCGACAAGGTGCGGGCGTCGGGCGTCGGCGATTTTTTTGACGCGCCTGTTTCTGGTGGTGTCAATGGCGCCCTCAACGGTACGCTTACATTTATGGTCGGAGCTGCTGATGTTGGGCCAATAATGAACGTCCTGCAGATTATGGGCAAGCGCGTGTTTGCGTGCGGAGGACCTGGCAAGGGCCTTGCCGCCAAGCTCGCAAACAACTACATGCTTGCTCTCAACAACATTGCGTCCGCAGAGGGCTTCATCCTTGCTAAGAAGCTCGGCCTCGATCCTGGTCTCTTTTCGAGCATCGTCAACACTTCGACAGGCCGCTCATGGTCGACTGAGGCCAACAACCCCGTGCCGGGAGTAGACCCTAATGCGCCATCGAGCCGCGAGTACAACAACGGTTTCGGCGTCGGTCTCATGAAGAAAGACCTCGCTCTTGGTCTCGACGCGGCCGATATGTCCAAGGCTGACATCCGCCTCGGGCCCGAGGCGATGAAAATCTACCAGCTGCTCGCCGATGAGGGCCTGGCGGCCAAAGACATGTCTGTCATCTACAAGTACCTAGACCACTAATATTAAGCACGCATTTACGGCCGCATTACGCCCGCAACAAAATGAGCAAAGATGCATTAGTTACATCACCTAGAGCCCGAACATAAGACTAGAGGTAGAGGCCCTCGAGGTTCTCTTCAACCTTGTTCTTCATAACACGCTCGCGGGCCTGGCGGAAATCCGACGCTGTCACCTTCATGCGTCGCTCGCGCAGCGCCAGCAGGCCGGCTTCGGTGCAGATCGCCTTGATGTCGGCTCCAGACAGATCGTCCTTGGACGACACGAACTCCTCGAGGTCCACGTCGTCGCTCAGCGACATCTTGGAGGTGTGGATCTGCAGAATCTTGCGCTTGGTAGACGGATCCGGATTCTCAAACAAAATCTTTCGGTCAATACGGCCCGGGCGAATCAGTGCCGGGTCAAGCGACTCAATCTTGTTGGTGGCCATGATAACCTTGACGTCTCCGCGGTCATCAAAACCGTCGAGCTGGTTGAGCAGCTCAAGCATTGTCCGCTGGATCTCGCGCTCGCCTCCAGAGGTTGACTCGTACCGCTTGGTACCGATAGCATCAATCTCATCGATGAAAACAATAGACGGTGCGTGCTCGGCGGCGATCTGGAAAATCTGACGCGTCAGACGCGGTCCATCACCAAGGTACTTCTGAATAAGTTCCGAACCGACAATTCGCAAAAACGAGGCAGAAGTCTGGTTAGCAACCGCCTTCGCCAGAAGCGTCTTGCCAGTACCAGGCGCGCCGTAGAGAATAACGCCCTTTGGCGGCTTAATGCCCATTTCCTCGTACAGCTCAGGGTGCGTCAGCGGCAGTTCAACCGCCTCCTTGATCTCCTGGATCTGCGACTCCAAGCCACCAATGTCAGCGTACGATTCGGTTGGAGCCTTGTCCATCTTCATCACAGACACCATGGGATCGGCATCATCCTGCAAAACACCCACAATGCTGATCGACTTGTGGTGCAGCAGCACACTGCATCCGGGCTCGAGAAGATCCTTGTCCACAAAGCTCCGGATAGAAACGTAGTACTCGGGCCCACTCGAGCTCGACACGATAGCGTGGTCGTCGTCGACAATTTCCTCCAGTGTGCCCACACTCATCGGCGAGCCGCGCATCTCGTCGACTTTACTCCGTTCCTCGGCAATCTTGTCGTCAATGGGCTTGAGGCGCTCCTGGTTCTGGACAAACTCCTCCTCCAGCAGCAAATGGTCCTTGATGCGCTCCATCTTAAGCAGCTTTAGCTTCGATCGCGTCGTCGGGTACACTGCTGGCAGCTTCTGGGCGCTATCAGGTCCTTTCTTCTTCTTCTTCTTCTGACTCCGGGTCTGGACAGGAGGCTCGTACTTGGGTTCTGTTTGTTAGATCTGGATGTTATGGCGTTATGTGTTGTCCAAATACGCGCCGATTCTGGACTTGATGCCACGCCAGCACCGCATTTATCAAACGCCATGGCTCTTGGCAATCCACATAAAGTATTGCTTGAGTTCCACGGCACGCCACTTACTCTCCTGCTTCTCCTGTCGTTAGCATTTGCCACATTGATCGGGACCTGGCATCTCCACACATACCTTCTCCTTATCGGGGTTCTGACCCCCCATACCCGACGGTGTTTGTCCCTGATGTTAGACTTTTGCGATCTCGAAGGATTCGGCACGCAATACGCACCATTGCGGCGACTGGAAACTGCGGTCTATGTAGCGTTTGTTGCGCGGGTTGAGTCGTCTTGGTCAGTGAGGAGGGCTCGAATATCCAAAAGGGCGTTCCCAGCTTAGTCAGCAGCGGATCTGTACAAAACCACAAAAACCTACAAAACGTAGTGGAGCCATGGCGTCCGATAGAGCTGGCCCACCGTGGGTACTGGTGGCCAAAAATTAATGTACAGTGCGTATACGCGTACTTATTCTAGGCTCACGCCTGTGTTGCATCCTTACTACGCTTTATTAAAATATGTAGTTGGAGAGCAGCGGCGTTACTCGCGCAGCAGCTCCTCCAGAATGCGGTTGTTTGTGGTTTCGGGGTTGTCGCTGGCCCTCTTGATACCTAGACGACGCAAAATCTCAACCACGCGGTCCTGCGAGAAGCCCATGGCGACAAAGTTCTCTACAAGCGACCGGTCAATGCCATAGAGGTCAATGGCGTCCGCGCCGGCGCCCTCGCCGCTCTCGGGGTTGCAGTACGTTTGGGTCCAGAACTTCGCAGTCTGGTTGAATCCGTCTCTGTCAGACAAAAAGTGTTTGGCCACCTCGGCATCCTGCGGGTCGTTCGGCACAGGGTCCTGCAGGAGCGACTGCAGCGAGATCAGCGACGACTTGAGGGTCAGAACCGGCGACCACTGGTCCTTCAGACTGCATGTTAGATCTGGTCTGATCAGTTGTGTTGCGGTGCCTTCAATGCCCCTGTTACTTACATGTCAAGGCAGATTGCACCAGTCTGTGATGAAATGTTGGGATGGTAGATCTTGGAATCAAACTGCATTTTGGGGGGCTTGAAAGGGTCTGAGGTTAGACGAGATAAAAAATCGCGATCGTTGCCGGACTCGCTTACATTCTTGCTGCTGTTAGTACGTGCTCAAGATACCATCGCAGTACAAATCCAAGGCGGAGAAACGGGTCTGGCTCACACGACACCTGATGGCGGTAATCGTGGGTCCTGCTTGTCTCATCGCGGTATTTGTAGTCCCTGCGGTTCTCACCCGCTAAAAACACCTGGCAAACACGATTTTACTCCCTGAACTCAAATCAACGGCATACAGGAATCTGGATATCGACGATGAACTCGCCTCCTTCGTAGGGGGTTCCCGGCGGTCCGCGAAACTTGCCCTTGAGCCGCGAGATGTCGCTGTCGCTGACGGGCTGGATGTCGATTCCCGAGCTGACGTCAGCCCTGACATCGTCAAGCTCCTTCATAATTCTCCTTGTGCGCGACATGCTTGCTCTGTTCTCGTTGTGTGATTAGCAATGGAAAGTCTCAAAGCCGGGCTCTTCGAGTTCCACATCGACAGGGCA
Organism: Tardiomyces depauwii; assembly: GCA_038086965.1. Classification (NCBI taxonomy): domain Eukaryota; kingdom Fungi; phylum Ascomycota; class Dipodascomycetes; order Dipodascales; family Trichomonascaceae; genus Tardiomyces; species Tardiomyces depauwii. The sequence goes on from JAVHZA010000002.1 coordinate 2,805,512, forward strand.
GGGTCAGCCGCGCCCCACTTTTGGAGGTTGCATCTACGTGCATCGCTCTTGAGCGGGGGGGGGCCTTGACCCAGTCGCGTAGGCGCGGTTGCTGACTTTAAAATGCAGGCTCTTGGTTTGACTAGGACCTCAAACACCGTGGATTCAAAACAACGCTATTTGTTGTTGCATTGGGGACCCAGATGTCCAGAGTGCAATTCGTCTACCTACATGTTATGCATACAAGTCCCTTATAGCGTTGGTTCGTATGCTCCATTCTGATTGCTATGTACATATCTGATCGTCTAACGGCTGCCTCTGTTGAGCAGCGAAATGTACGACCGGTTGACCACGGCCGTCTTGTGGATCGTCGCCTTCTTGTCGTAACCAGGAGACTTGCCGTTGATGGCCGACATAATTTCTTCGCTCAGACGCACGGCAAAGTCCTTACTCGGGCGCTTGCGGGATGCCTCGAGGATCCAGTTCCATGCAGTACGGAACCGCTGGCGCTCCGTCAGCGGCACCGGGACCAGCTCGGCGCGTGCACCTCCGTCGGACCACCGCTTCATACGCGCAATGGGCGCCATCTTGTCGAGGACCTCTTTAACAACCGGAAGCGGGTCGCGGCGGATCCGCAGATATACGAGATGGAGCGCCCGGCTCACGTACTTTTGCGTACGCTCTTTGCGTCCGTGGCGCATCGTCAGCTTAACCAGGTAGTCGAGCGTGTCATCGCGCTTTGCCGGGATCGGCTGGTTGGCTGTGCGCTCGTACTGGGCGATCTGTTCGGCGGTTGGCACAAAGCCCTCCTTGTCCAGCGGCTCGGCGTAGAACCGGTAGTCGGCGGCGTCGCTGGGCGCAAACAGGCGGTCGCGGTCATAGCCGCCTTGTTTGTCCACGTGCTGGCGGAAATTGCGGATAGCGTTAATCCACTCCTGGCCCTCGGCGTCGGCCTCCTGCTGTGTCTGCGGGGCGATCTTCTCCGTATCCTTGAGCGAGACGAGGAACTTAGCCCAGTTCTCCTGCTTCGTAGCGGCGGCTGGCGCCGTGCCGTTGAGCCGCCGCCACACTGCTGGCGCGAGCCCCGACGGTCCCGACTTCAACAGACGGCCGCACATTTGCAGACCGGTCCTCATTCGTGCTGGTTTTTAGCGGGCAACGAAAGCAAAAACACCACTCCTGTTAGCGGCCGAGTACAAATCTTTTGATGTCGGCTCACGGACTGAAAATTTAGGGCTAGGTATATTTCAGGGAAGGCATTTTTTAAAAACACAGGATATGCAACGAACCGGTATGACATTAGCAATTTCTGTTAAAAAAATAAACAACCTCCAACTCAAATCCCTCCTAACTTACAGCTCTTTCTTCTATATGCACGGTGTATTATACGGCTAGGGGACGGGAGCTACTTGGCGCGATGATGGGGGCAGTACTCGTAGGAATTACCAACGCATCATGCTCATGTCGTTTCGGATTCTGGCGTAGTCAAGGAGACCCTCAATGGGGCCAATAGCCGCAAGGGCAATGTCCTTGTCCCAGAGCTGCTTCTGGGCCCACGCGTTGACGTCCTTGACAGTGACGGCATCAACAGCGCGCTCAACCTCCTGGGGCGACGCGCGGCGGCCAGTCGTGATGATCTGGCGGCCAATGTCCTCAGCAATGGCAGTCGAGTTGTCGAGCGAGAGCAGCAGCGACGCCTTGAGCTGGGCCTTGGCACGCTCAACCTCGGTCTCCGACACCGAGACCGACAGGCGGTTCCACTCCTTGAGGGCAAAGTGGATGAGATCGTCCATATTGTCGCGGTTCTCAGTCACGAGGTAGATACCCCACAGACCAGTGTCCGAGTACGAGGTCGAGAACGACGTGAACGAGTTGGCGAGGTTGTTCTGCGACACAATGGCCGACAGCTTCGAGCCCTGGTTGGCGGCGGTGCCCTGGACACGGTCCCAGTTGCCAATGACAGCCTGGGCAACGAGAGCCGTGTAGTAGTCGGGCGAGTTCCAGCTAACGCCCTCGACGGCAATGGCGATGTGGGCGGCCGGCATGGTGTCGTCGCGGATGCGGACCTCAGAGCCGACAAAGTTGGGGACATCGTGGGGGTTGCGCGAGCCGGCGCCAATGGCAACGGGCTGGGCCGACGTCGGCAAAGAGCTGAAGTGCTGCTCGCAGAGCTTGACGAGCTGCTCGTGCTCAACGGCGCCAGCGCCAACCACGACCATGCGGTCGGCCTTGTAGTTGTACTTGATGTAGTTCTGGAGCTCGGTGCGGGTGATCTCCTTGATGTTCTCCTCCGGGCCGAGAATGGTGCGGCCCAGCGGCTGACCCTGGAACGCGACCGAGTGGAGGTGGTCGAAAACAACCTCCTCGAGCTGCTTGCCAACCTCCTCAGCCTCCTTGAGGATCACGTCGCGCTCGCGGTTGACAGCGTGCTCCTCGAGCTTCGAGTTTTGGAGAATGTCCGACAGGATCTCGACGGTCTTGGGCACGTCCTCCTTGAACGCACGGGCGTAGAAGGCCGTGTTCTCGCGGCTGGTGTAGGCGTTGAGGTGGCCGCCCATGTTCTCGATCTCGAGCTCAAGCTGTGTCTGCGAGCGCTTGTTAGTGCCCTTGAACGCAACGTGCTCCAGGAAGTGGGCAGTGCCGTTGTTGGCCTCGTGCTCGGCGCGCGAGCCGGCGTCAATCCACACGCCGACGGTCGCCGTCTGCGCCAGCGGCGACGACTCGGTCGCCACCGTCAGACCGTTCTTGAGCGTGGTTGTCTGGGTCTTGGGGTATGTGACGTTGAACGTCTGCACACCCCTGCGGAGCACTCGCGGTCCGAGGCCACGCGCCGAGAGACGAAGGAGGGCGGACATGGTGAGGTCTGTGTGCGATGTGGGTTCTCAAGACTGGAGCCAGGCCCTTTGGGGGGTATTTGTCTGAAAAATGGCTTTTGCCCACAAACCCCGATCCCTGATTGGCTAGCTGTTGTCGTGGCAACGGACTAGCCGGGAAGACGTGGGACGTGTAGAGCATCAGCCGTTTGATTTGGGACGGCTGTTTAAGTGTATTATTATACGAACACACACGCTACCGCTGGTGAGATGTGTGTCGTCCAGGACCCCATTGCACACGTTTCGGGGACCATTTATACTGGTACGCTGACAGCTGATTCGACTACAGAGAAATGACCAAACTACTCAGGGCATAGATCTACCCAACAGCGACATACCAACTAGTGTGGGGTGGGGGCAGGGGCCGAGATCAGTGCTCACAGAGAGAGAATGTCCGAAACCACGGACGGTCGTCGTAGTCATCGGGATCGCGTTCCGGCACGCTGCGCTCTTTCATCAGTTCGGACCGCACATCCTTGGCGGCGCTAAGCGAGAGGGGCCACTCAGCAGTGTCAGCAACTGCGTCCACGAGTTCCAGCGGCAGACCCGTGCCGCTGGCTGCGAGGGTCTCGCGCCACCAGGCCGCCTGCTGCGGCGGGACGCGCGCAGTTGTAATGGCCGTGATGTTGGTGGGGTCCACGAGGAAGAAGCACAGGATCTTGCGGTGGCCGTGGCGCGTCTTGTCGACCAGCTCAAACGGTGCAACATGGTGCTGGTACGTGTTGGGAAACGTGAGCAGGCGGTCCTCGATAGTATCGACCGAGCCGACAGGGCGAGTCATCTTGTCCTCGTCCTCAAGGCCAAAGATCTCGCTGCAGGCGGTCGCATCGTTCTGCTCGTACTCGGGATCGTCGTAAGCAGCGCGGAAGTCCAGGGTGCTGCGTGTTATATTTTCCGAGTCGTAGTAGTACAGGACCGTGGCGACGATGTCCTCATTCGCGGTACCTTCAACGTGCCAAGTACCGCCATCGTAGCGGGGCTTGTCGGGCGTGAGCTCGATGTTGGCGAGCTTGACAATGACCTTGAGCTGGCGGCCGCGGAGATCGACCTTGGGACGCACGGCCCACACTTTCTCAAGGTCAAAAGGCTCGAGCGGCGGCATAATTGCGCGGCGCTCCTCATACCACTCATCGAGCGCGTCATAGTCGTCGCCAAACTCCTCTTCATTGCGCGGCGGATCGTAGGTCAGCTCGTGCAAATTGACGGGGTGGCGGATGCGCTCTTCGAGGCTTTCGGATAGAGTGGCGGCGAGTGACGGCAGAGCGCATTCAAACACGAGCTCAATGAGCGGGTACAGCTCACGGTGATGGACGGGGTGCAGGTTGTTGATGTACGACTGGATCTGCACCTTGCCCTCATGGGACACCTTGAACACCGACGGCAGCCACTGGAAATTAGGCGACTTGCCCCAATCCTGTACGTCGACTTTGTCAAACTCGTCGACATACGTAACAGTACGGCAGCGGTGGATCTTGCTCTCGGGCGTGATGCCGACAAACTCGAGCGTCTTATCCAGCGGGATCAGTATGTCGATTTCCGGCGACGTGAACGACCCGTTTGGCGTCTTGTGCTCAGAGGTGACGACCTTGCTGTCGTCAGGCGCGACATCGAGATCAGAATGTAGCAGGACATGGACCACGCGGCCCTCTCCATCAACCTTGTGAAAGGATCCACTTGGCAAATTGTCGCTGCCTTGGCTCTCGTTTATCACAGCATTCTTGACACTTGAGACAGCCTGCTTAAGGGCATCAACAGCCGTGGCCGCCAGACTCTTGTCAGCGGGCTCGTTAGTTAGCTTATCTGGCTCGCCAGCAGGCCCGTCGCCCTCGTTGGACTCAGGATCAGCAGGCGGCCTGCGATCAACGAGGCGCATTCCTGGAGTATCGCTACCGGTCTCGCTGAGCAGCACCGGTGTACGGCCGAACATGAACGGGTATAGCGACGGGTGGACGAGGTCGAGGACCTTTTCTCCGGAGCCCGGGTGCCAGTCCTTGGCATTGTCGGGCACATCCTCGAGCAGGCGGTGGACGGCGTCGCGCAGCTGCTGCTTGACGTCGGCAGGCACGACTCCGTCCCCCAAGTAGACCTCGTCGGCAGGACCCGCATATGACTTGCCGCCGAGCGTCTGCAGGCGGGCGCGATTAAAGTACGCGAGCTCGGCAAGCACATATTCGAACTCGGCGTCGGTGAAGCTCTCGTCCTGCTCCTTAACCTCGCGGCGCCATCTGTCCACGATACTCGCGTTCGTGTACTTTGTCCACCACTCAGGTTTCTGACGGATCGCCCACGACACGCGCTGTAGGCGCTGCTCCACTAGCGTCCTCAACGTGTATCCCTGGCCGGACCAGGCATCCGAGTAGAACGGGTGCCTGAACGGCGACACGACGACTTTCTTCTTCCTGTACACCATGAATCCGAACTAGTACAGCGGTACTCATGCCTGCTTCTGGCTGCTTCATGCCTAGGGTCTAGATAAATAGCCCCACCGATTTGAAAGCAAAATGTGCAGGGCAGTATGACTCGGTGCGGCCGCCAGGCACGATAGGTGCTTAACAAAAACCGTGGACTGGCTTGTCGGGCCGACTGGCCGTGCTGCGCTTGGTCTCGCGAGATTGACAGCTCTATCGCCAGCTGCCTCGTACTACTTCACTGGGCCCGCGGGCCGTCGCGTTTATCTACAAAGATCGGTCAATTTCGTCCGGAGCCAAAACTGCAGGCAGCTTGGCTGCGTGGCACGTGCAGGCACCTGTCGTTGTACCAACCGTGCTTCCGTGCTGTGTGCTGCGCGTTCTGGCGGAGGCGTCCAGAAGCCAATTAGTAAATTGCACACGCTGTCTTCAATGGCTCCCTCGCAGTAGCTGCTTTGACATAAGTCGTGGTTTACGGCCCAATTCATGCCTGGCCCGATCTAAGATTTGAACCCTGCATCCAGCCCCAGACGGGTGTTTGGTGTGGCTTGGCCGTGCAACATTTCCGACCCGTTGCATACTGGCCACGGCTACCTCTCGGCGTGGCCCTCTGGCGCCAGATTGCCGAACGCCGGATGGAGTTACAGCCGTGCCCAAGTCTGTGCATTGGAAGCTGCATCGGCCGTAGTCGGTCGAACGGCTGGCTACGCGCACCTCCGTGACATTCCGGCGCACTTTTCGTGGCATCGGCGTAACGATGTGTTTTTAACAGGCTAGCACAAGCGGCACCGAGTAAATTTACCGTTCATACAAGTAGCGAAGGAAAGACAGAAACAATAGTAAAGTCAGTTTTCCATAGCTCTGGGCCGTCCTTGGGCCACTCCGTTACAGCCCATACTAACCACTACTAACGTTACGGCTAAATGCATCCCCAGCCAATGAGAGCGTAGCCTCTACGGTGTCTGCTCCCAAAACCGGGCGGGCCCAGCCCTGGCCCGCTGGGGCATATCTGGGGCTGAAAACCCAGGTCTTACAACTCTCTCCAACAGCTGCACTTTGCACAAGCCCAAAAAACTACGGACAATGCTGCTCAGAACTGCCGCCCTCCGTGCGCCCGTGCGCCGTCAGCTGCCCACGCTGGCCCAGACCGTCGCCTGCCGCAGCCTGTTCACTGTCCCGCAGCCGCCGGGAAACATTGTCGGTGGTGTCAACGACGCTGTCAAGCTGCCCAACACGTCGCCGTCGCATGGCTCGTACCACTGGTCATTCGAGCGCCTGGTCTCGCTGGGTCTTGTCCCTCTCGTCACGGTTCCGTTTGCTGTTGGCGCTCCGGCCCCGCTGATTGACGCCTCGCTCGGCGCTCTCCTCATCGCCCACTCGCACATTGGCCTTGGAGCGTGCATCACCGACTATATCCCGGCCCGCAAGTTCGGCAAGCTCCACGACATCTCGTTCTGGGCCCTCTACGCCGGCACAGCCGTTGCTCTTTACGGACTGTACGAGTTTGAGACCAACGACGTTGGTCTCTCGGAGACGATCCGCAAGACCTGGAACGCCTAATGTCATAAATGATCTTTTCAATGCACTTGTTCGATGTTTCTTTTCTTTGATTTACGCCTTGTAGTCGAGCCTAGGTCCAGGACTTTGGTCGTACCATTCGTTGGCCCTTTACATGGAGTTCTGCATTGCAGAAACCACGTTGGCAAACTCCCCCACCTGCTTACCGCGAGCAACGCCGGCTGCCGCGCTTGCGTGGCCGATGTCGTGCATGGTAGCAACAACTGAGTCAATGTGCGCCAGTTGCCGGGTCAGAATCTGCTCGAGCTCGTCGAGTCGCTCGCGGTCGACATCGCGCCCAATCCGCGCACTAAGGTCGAGCTGCCGCTTGCTGGCGTGGATCTGCCCCGACACCACGCCGCTGCTAACAGCTTCCATGAATATGTGCTCCACGGCGGCATCGTCTCCCAACCCAAGCGCCCTTTGCACGTCGTTATATCCAACAACTCGTGCCGCCCGGCTCATGGATACGAGACTCAGCACCTTGAGCTTGCGCGCCTGGGCGTCGCTGAGCGCTGCAGCATTCTGGCCAAGAGCGGCATACTGCTCCCATACCCCGTATGCAAATATCTTAAGAATTGAGTGCCACTGGCGCACCTGTGCGTCTGCGGCCAGGCTCTTGTCTGCGGCGAGCTTGGCGGACACCGCATCCAGCAGCGCCGCAAAGTTATACACTCCCTTGGCTTCCAGCGCCCGCTTAATCAGATCCACAAGTACCGGAACAGATAGACTGCCCTCTGAGCTCTTGTATAATGCCAGTATCTCGTCCATTGTGAATGTGTGGCGTGTCTGGGCGATGCGTTTGTTGTGGTTCGTGGCGACACCTCAAACCGTGGCTCTAGTTTAACGGGGCAATACCCTAGCCCGTGTAATGCCAGCCCGAGCTCTCTTGGCGCCTCGAAATCAGATTCCCAGGCGCTCTGCTCGGTTGCACTTGGGACTAAAAGTTTACTGTATCCACGCGAGAATTAGTCTTCCTAGTAAAGACATGAAAAAGGCTGGATAGTGCCCATGCATTAAAAGGTGCCCGCGCGGCTGGCGCACGGCTAAATGGGCATCGTCGCCGGTTTGGCCTACAAACCTTCGCGGTGCTCGGCATGAAAAACAAACGCGCACTGGGGCCGCTGGTCAGCGTGTTGTATCGGGAGCCGCATTTCCTCGTAGTAAACAAACCGCCTGGAGTATATAGCCAGCCCAACTGGTGGACCGAGAATGTCCGGGCCGAGGGCGCAACGACCATTGAGACGCTGCTCCGGGACCAGCATCCGGATCTGTTCGCGGTGCGGCATCCGTTCTGCGCCCCAAAACTGGTCCACAGGCTCGACCACAACACTACCGGAGCCATGATTCTGGCGACGAGCGCCAGGTCTGCTAAGCTGTTTGCTCGTGGCTTTCAGGGACGCAGAGGAGGCTACAAGGTCCGCAAGTTTGTATGGCTGATCCGATTGCACAGCTGCTCTAGTACTAACGGTAGTATCTCGGGCTACTGCAGGGCCAGATCACACCCAGAACCGTCGAGTGGGCGGTGCCCGATGTGCTGGGGACAGCCAAAAGCCATATACAGGGCAAGTATGCCGAGACGCGCTTCCATATTCACCGGGACGCGCCAGCGCCCCGCGGCACGACGCTGTGCGCTTTTGAGATCCTGACGGGCCGCAAGCGGCAGATTCGCGACCAGTGCGCGAATTTGCTGGGAGCGCCCTTGCGCGGCGATGACAGATTTGGCGCAGAGCGAGGCTCGGCGCCGTCGATCGCACTTCACGCGTCCAAGCTGCTCATAGACGTAAGGACACTCGTACCCGGAGCATCATAACATACTCGGCTTGCTAACACCAGCTGGGCCTGCGCCAAGTAGAAGTCGACGCCCCTATTGCGTTTTACCGCAGCCAAGTATGGGGGCTGGGACCCGATGAGGCGTTTCCAAAAACGCTGTTTGACGAGCTCCAAAACTGGCGTCAGCCAGTCGCAAGCTCGGGATAGAGCTCTGCAATGACAAGCTCCAAAAGACGGTAGATGAGGTGCTTGTTGATGCAGCGGCTGTCGAAAGCGCTCAATAGCCGGTCGACCGACTCGTGGCCGGCAGGGGCGAGACGGCCGAGCTTTTTGGCAAGCACGTCGAGCACGCGCTGGCGCATGGCACTCTGCTCCTCGGCTGTTGGAACGACGCGCGGCGGGCCCATGTACCCAGTGGGGAAGAGGGCGCCCCGCGCCGTCTTGAGCACGCGGGCCACGAGCTGGTCGCGACGAAGCGCCCTCGCCAGCAGCTGCGACACGATGCGGTTGGCGACTACTCCGAGCCTCCCGCGCGTGAAAGGTGCTGCCAGCGCACAGAGCGTTGCCACTGCGAGCGGCTTCTGCGTGTATGCTGCGAGTGTTTCGCGCACCATCCCAACAGCATAACGACTGTCGAGTTCGCATGCCTGCTGCTGACCAGGAGCGCTGTTATACATAGTTCCAATGTACATAAGCAGTCTTGCCGCTGCAGCAATAGCGCTGCTTCCTGTCCGTATCACTCTCGAATAGACTCCAGCGATTTGGTCTGCGAGGGTCTCGCCCTCGCGCCACAGGGAACCGCGGGACTTGCCGGCGGCGCGCATGCTAGGTTTTGGCGGTTGTTGTGTCAGTTCTGACTGGCCCTGTGCAGGCGGATCCAGCAGCTTGAGCGCGATATCGTGGAGCATCCACGGCTCGGCCAGCGTATTGATGGCGTTCCTGAGGACGATGCTGCTCAGGATTGACGCGACCAGCGACCGGGCCGCCTCGGATACGCTAGTCTCGTCCTTCAGCAAGACACCTGCGAGGCGATCTCCCAGTACCTTGAGATACAGCTTCTCGTTCTGCTCGCTCTCGAGCGCCAGGTGCGGTCGCAGCCTGGAAAACACCTCCTCCGTGGTCCCCGTACACAAGCCGCATTTGACCCGCTCCTCTGCCAGGAAAAAGTCTGTCATTAGCATGGCCGGCATCGACCTATCGCTAACATACCTTTGATATGGGAGTCAATTAGAAACGGGACGTCGTCCAGTAGCACGCGGTCCAGGTCCAGCTGGCGTTAGCATCGCTCCAACGAGCGCACACATGCGAGTACGCACCTTTACGGCTCGCTGTTCGACATCCTTTATAGCCCGCGACAGCGTTTCTAGAATAGCAAGCACAAACGCGTCGTCGTCCACAATGGCCGTATGCCATGCCTGGACAAACTGGCGCAAAACGACCCCTAGAAAGGCGTATAGCTGGACGTTGACGGCGTCGCTGCTCGTCAGATGCGGCAGCCGGTCCCGCCAGTCCTCACGGCCCTCGGCTGACGGCAGAAATATCTGGTAGATCAGGTGCTCGTCCTCATTCTGCATGTTCTGGAGTCAGACGGGGAACCGTGGGACGGATCACCGGGGTTCTAAACATCCCAGCCGTACGCCGCCGCACGATTACGGAGGCCAGGTACCAGAGACTCGAGTACGGGTCTAGTGGTGAGGTGTATGTTTCTACGTATTATGCTTGAGGCCACCCGCGAAGCGGCGTGCCATGGGGTTCCCTCAAAAACAGATCGTAAAGTCATCATTACTATGCGGGTATCCTTATCGCACTACTAGGGTCTGGCCGGACGTGACGCCTGCTCCGATCTTGTCGCTGGTCCCCAGCTTGGCACCATTGTCGGCATACAGCGCGAGACCTGTCTTCTTGGAAATGCCGACCAGGTCGCAGGCCGAATCAAAGACGCGCCCAACAATCGCGTCCTTAGCAAAAAAAGCAGGCACAGTCTTTTCTGGCCTCGTTGCCGGCCTGCCTGTGAGAGGGTCGTCATAGGCGGTCGCCGGCCGCTGCACATAGACGTACACGCGATTTGGGACGGGGATCTTGGCGTCACCCTTGGCGTCCTTCTTGAGGGTGTTCAGCTTTGATGCTGCCAGCACGTTTGGCGTGAGCACTCTCTTGGAGGACGACGTGGTGAGCGCCGCGCGCTTGGCAGACCAGAACGCCTTCATTTTCTCGAGTGTTGGCGTTGACTTGTTCTCATCAGCAGCCGCCGATGCAGCCACAGGGGCCCGGGATACAGGGACAGGCGATATCGACACAGACCTGGGTCCAGTTCTCGACTCGGGCGAGACGCTTCTCCTTGCGGGAGCCGCCGGCTTCTCTTTATTCTTGAGGGCCTTGCACTCGTGGTCAGCCTGTGTCTTGTGCTTTGCGCAGAATGTACCCTCGCACTCGTAGCATTTAAATCTACCGTTAGCGGCCCGGTCTTGGGGTGGGGACGACAGATGTTGACATACGGTAAAAAGTCGAGCTCATTGCAGTACGCGCAATGCTCGCCGACCTTGAGAAGGCCCTGGGCTCGCTCTTCTAGAGATGTTGACGCCATGCTTTGTGCAGCGTTCTCGTGGCGCACGCCCGAATTTAAATAGTCAGCGCCACAGGAATCGTCACTTGCCTCCGCCACCGTTTTCCCCGTAAAGCGGGATGGCCAGCTTAGTCATATGCATAATCGGCCGCGAGGTTACATTACATCATCAGCTGGCACTGCGTTCTCGAAGCTCCCACGGATTACCCGATCGACGAAAACTTTATTACGCTTGCAAATTACAAAATGCGGCACGCTGAATTTGGTGCCAAATCCACGAAAGCAGGCACGATGCTCGGCCTTACATGCATGCATCAGCCGTGCATGGCTGGCCAACGCCAATAACCCCGGACACAGCTCGGTTCACGGCCGTCCCCTCCCCCCACCCTCACAACAACAGTGCCCTGCCCAAGCCATGGCACACAGCGCGGCGGCGGTACCGCCTCCCCTGCCGCAAAAAGGCACCGACCCGGCCAGCAATGCGCCATCGGGCAACCAGATGCCGCTCGACGCTGCAGTGTTCCGGGTCGGGCCGTCAGACGAGATCTTATCGCACAAGTCAGTAGCGAGCCGTATGCGAGCCAGTGCGTGGTTGCTAACTGCAGGATTCAGGCTATAACGGAGCTGGCGCAGTCGCCTGAGCTGCTCAAGGGTCTGTTTGAGAGCACTGAGCAGACGGATGCGCTGTACACGCAGCAAAGGAGCATGGCCGAGACGAATATCGCGAGGGCCAAGAGACTCGCCGAACAGCTGCAAGAGCTCGAAGACCACCGCAAGAGCGTGCAAGAGTTGCTAAGCGCTGCAAAAGAAAAGGAGCGGCAATGGCAAGAAGTTGAAGGCGAGATGTACCGCGCGATCCAGCCTTGGAGCTTGCCGGCTCTCCAGAGCAAGCTGGCGCGCATTGTTGCGGAGTCCGAGTCTCTGTCTGAGACGCTCGCCGCCAGCTTTTTGGATGCACGCGGCGGTGCTGCCGACGCCGACGAGATCTCAGAGTTTGTGCGCGAGTACTGCAAGACCCGCAAGGCGTTCCACCTGCGCCGCGAGTGGCTCGCGCGCTGGCACGAGGAGCGCGTCAGGCACGCCTAGAGCAAGCGTGCCATGCTACGTTTGCTGGGCGCCTGGCATTTTGTGTCAAGGTGACCCCCCCCCCAACTGGGCATTATTTGGACTATCATCACGCATAGATATGTACAGCATCGGCAGCAGTTTGTGTCGCCGCAATATCATTGATTCATCGGCCGGTTGTCATCTAGTCGTCAAAGTCTTCGTCGTAGTCGTTGTCCTGGTTCCGGGCGCCGAACCCGAGGATCTCGTGTCTGGCACTGCCGAGCTGGGCGTTTGCGCGGTTCAGGGCTCCGAACCGCACCAGGTACGCCTCGAGGTCTCGGGCAGCAAAGTCATCGCCGCCGATAAATTCAAAGCCCACAAGTCTCGTGAGCTCCTTGCCACGCGCATATGCAATCACAAACGGCAGAACCTTGATGCCCAGGCGGGTAGCCAGGAAAGGTGCGCTCGCCGCTTCGATCTCAAAGAACTTGGTCTCGAGGTGCGCAGTCGCTAGTTTCTGGCGTTAGCACGATAGCCGAGAGCGCCACGCGCCTCATACCACTTACCGACAGCTCACTAGACATTTTGGCGCATCGACGAAAGTCTGGATGCGTAAAGTGCACAATGCAGGTCTGGGTTTCCTTGACTTGATCCATCAGATCCTTTTCGCTCTGCATTACGTTGAGCTTGCCGTATCCCTCTTGCACGTTGCGTCTTGCGCTCTGGAATCTAGTCATTAGCCTCAGAGGTATGCTGCTCTGCTCCGCTGTGGCTACTCACTGCTGGGCCAGCTCCTGCTTGCGCTTCTCGCGGTATCCTGACAGGTACTCATCGTCGTCCAGCAGATCCAGCAGCTCGTCGTCTTCCGGCTCTGAGGTGTCCTCGTTTGCTCGCGACGACAAAAGCTTCTCCTGGTACTTGTCGACTAGCTGCCCTGTGACTTGGTCCATGGTTGTTTTTTTTGTGTGCGAAGCTGCGAGTTGTTTTTGGCGACCTGATTTAGGTGAAGCGCGTACACACAGCAACGTGAACTGCGCGGCGTGGTGCATATGCATAGGCTACGGGGGCACCCCCGTCCTGCTACGGCCCAATCTGGCCGTGCCGTCATTTCGAACTACTGGGCTGCATTTAATTCGCGGGATGCTGCCGTAGTCAGTCATGCGAGTTCAGGTCGTCGTCATCCAGCCGCTGAACTATCGCGGCGATCTGGTCAAACACTGTCTGCGTCAGCTGGCGCCATCTCCCGATGTCGACACTCTGCGCGCTGTCCCTCTGGGCGCCAATTATTTCTAGGCACCCGATTAAATTCTCGTTGCTGCTGTTAGGAGTCTGGTTGCGGCAATACGAGGAGGTTCAAGCACGTACATGGCAACAGTCATCTCGTTGATCTTGCGCAGCTCGTCAAGAATCTTTTCCTCAGTTTCGCGCAGGCGCGCCTCGGCCCTGGGCTTCCTCACAGATGTGTCCGACATGTGGATCGTGTCAGCCGGGTCCGTCTGCGAGCACGCTAGACATTGGATTACCAGGATTTGAAGATCGTAACTGTTAGCGTAATATAAACAGGGAGCCCCTTCAGCCGTGCATGTGGCGTGGGCCCTAGTAGGCCGAGCGAGTTTACATAATTCTATAGTTATGGTAAGCTGCCTTTTTATACAGCCGTGGCAAGCAGCCGCGGCGAGCAGTCGTGGCAAACGGGTCGTCATTGAGCACATGCGTCTGACTTAGACAAATGGCAGCTTGCCCCTGCCAGCACTATAAGCCGCGTCGTCGTCCCTTGCAAACTGGAGTGCGACGCCGCTAAACTCGGCAACCGCGAGTCCGTCAAATGCCGCGTCGATAAATACCAGCAGCCACTCCAAAATGCAGTAGCGCCCAAATGCGCCCGGCGCGTTGTAGAGTCGGTATGCCGAGAAATAGTGCACTAGCAGCATGAACGCTACGATATACGCGTATAAGTAGTTGCGCCGCTGGCGGTATCCGGCCGCAGTGCTGTCGATGTCCCTTGACCATTTTGTGAGACCCATCATCCACACGCACGAAAAGGCGCCATACATGACACGGGCGAGATCGTGGGTATCGTGGTCGTCGCCAATCGGTACAAAAGCTGGAGTTAGCGGCGGCTGGGAGACAATCATGATGCCATTTACATACCGAGGATAACGCCGGTGACGAAGCGTAAAACACCTGCCGACATGATCTCAACCGCGTACGGCCATTGAGTGCCCCGGAGCAGCAGGAACCAAACACCCACGAGCGCGGCCCGCGGACCTATGGAGATGGCGGTCAGGACCTGGAACAGCGGCCGCTCCGGGTACTCGCCCCCAATGATGCGCGAGACTGTCCAGCGTCCCTCTACACCTTTTTGCTTGTTCTCCGTGACCAGTGATGCCACGAGCGCTAGAAAGTATGCAGCTGGCGTTAGCGTCCTCGTCACATTGTCTCACCGTCGGCATAGACGTACCGGCCCCCACTCCCGCGCACACGCGCGGTATCCAGTTTGCGCTCAGCTGATATTAGTTTGTCTTGTACGAACGGGGAGAGGCCCATGCTACGTACTGATATGCGCTTTTCATGGTCGTAGTCCGATGGCATTGATGGCGGGTTTGCGCGCGTACACTGTGGAGGAGTGGAATTTCACCCCTTACGTGTGTGCATATGCAGCGGTGACGGCCGTCCGTCGCCCTGCAACAAGAAGGGCAATGCGATCCAGAGAGCGAGTAAAAATGCGATATCATTAGTGTAAAATGCTAGATTTTTGCGCATTTCAGCGCCGCCAGTGATCCGGGATCTCAAAGTCTCGGCGCAGCATGTGCGGTATCTCGTGCCCAAACGCGAGCGTCGCGCGAGCCGGGCGCTTGACGAGCACGTCAAACCGCGGGCGCTTGCGCGGATCTTTATAGAAAGAGGTAAACGGCTTGGAACGTGCGGGAGCCCCGTTTCTTGGTGCGGTCGCCACTGGTGCTTCGCGCGGCTCGCCCACCGGCGACTGGGGTCCGGGCTCAAACTCGTCGTCCGACGCCTCGTCCGACTCCTCGCCCGACGCCTCGAACGGTGTGCCCTCATGCGCTCCACCAAACACGTAGGCCAGCGGGTCACCCTGCGACCCGCCGGCGCGCCGCTGCGCCTTGACGAGCGCCTCGCGCTTCTTCCAATCGCGGTACTTCTGCAGGTATGCCTCTATCTCCTGCAGCGTGAGCTTGCGCTTAAGCTGGACCGCTGCCTCGCTGTCGCTGTCAGCGACACGTGTGATATAGCGCATATCGCGGCGCCATGACGGGCCCGTCAAAATGGCGCGTTGCGCCAGGACCCGGTCCACCTCGCCGAGGCTCCGCTCGCGCTCGATGCTCTGCATGCGCTTTTCCTCGCGCTCCATGCGCCGGTGGTACGGAGTGAAGCGGTCCTCGCCCAGCGGGTCCTTGAGGCCCGACACGGCAGCGCGCCGTGGCGACGTCGCGGCCAGGCGCGGCCGATGGGCGGGGTCTTGTCCTGCGTCGTCAGCATTTGGCTTCGCGTTGCCGTTTTCTAGCGGGACCTGCGGCCCGTCGCTGTCTGCGAACACAATTGGCGCAATCCGGCGCGGCCCTTTGACCTCCGGAAGCGGCACATCCCGGTCTACTAGCTTCAGAGGCTCGGACTGGCCGATCACGTTTACGGGCGCGCTGACATCAAAGTCGTACAGCGCCGGCTCGTCTCCGCCGTCCTCGAGTTTCGTCACAGACCGCAGCTTGCGTTCAGTCTCGGGCTTGCGCGATCCATGTCGCTTTACAGCTGGCGCGAGAGATTGCGGGTCTTTTGCAGCTGGCGCTTGCGCTGCTGCAGTTGCCGGTGTTTCATCGTCATTTGCGTTTGCACCGGGCGGTCGTATCGGACTCATCAGAGTTTGGGTCGTGTTCTGGAGCCCCTTGAGGACTAGCAAAAACGGATTCGGCATTGCCCCCGAGACAGTTCGCCCTGCCAGTCTCTCATGAGTTCCGCTTTCCAAAGCCCTGTGCTTGGAATTGGCCTGTCCTGTCAAAGAGAGCACCCGCCAGCCTGCCGGCGGTATGTGGGGCTAGGACTCGTCCGTGATGTGGTCTTCCACAAGTACTGTACTGCAGGTATGCACGGCGAATTTTGTTGCACCAGTAGCATAGGTCGACCGTGGCACGGCGACTGTCTCCGAGAGGTCTTAGACTTCGTTATGATACATCTATATATGTGGTTAAACCTCAGAATCGCCAAAAAGATGTGCATCTACTCGCTCGTCAACCCAGGCAAAAAAAAAAAAAAAAAACCGCTTTCGCTGCATACTAGCCATGCGAGCATGCATATACCACGGCGTGTGCAGCTAGGCCCTCCCGTCCGTCGCTCCACCATCAGCGCTTCCAACCGCCCACTTCCTCGCCGAATGCTCTAAGCGTACGCACAAATGCTGTCGTTTAGAGGCAAGAACGGCGACTCAGGGCCGTACGCGTTCAAAGACGAGGGCGACAGTGCCTTCCGCGCCCGAAAATCATGGCCCCGACACGTGCCCACTATCCTGAGAAATGTCACATATGTCCACGTTCTCTGCATGGCGTGGCTCGCGCTCTTATGGTACGGTGAGAGGCTCTACCCGAGAGGTGTCATGCGCCAGTGCGAGTGGTGGTCACCGGCGAACTCGCAGCATACCGCCCGCATCGCCCTCATAGCCGATCCACAGCTCGTCGACGACAATACATACCCCGGCCGGCCACGCTACCTGCTGTCGCTGACGCAGTACGTCACAGACCGCTATCTGCGCAAGTGCTGGAACCTTATCAACCAGGAGCTGAATCCCGATACGACCGTGTTCCTGGGCGACCTGTTTGACGGCGGCCGCGAGTGGGATGACGCGACATGGCTTCTCGAGTATGAGCGGTGGAACCGCATTTACGACCGGCCAGCTGACAAGCGAACCGTCATGAGCCTACCGGGGAACCACGACATTGGCTTTGGCAACACAATTGTGCCGCGTGCGCTGTCCCGCTTTAAGAGCTACTTTGGCGAGACGTCGAGCTCGTTCGACATTGGCAATCACACCATTGTGCTGCTTGACACTATTTCCATGGCCAACAATATCGACCCAGCCATCTACAACCCGTCGCGCGAGTTCATAAAGACTTTAAACGCCGAAACTGCGGGCTACGGCACCGATCTCAAGCCCCGCATCCTGCTCACACATGTCCCATTGTACCGCCCGGCTGACGCGCAATGCGGCCGCTACCGCGAGTCAGAAAAGGCTCTGCCCAACACCTACGGCAAGCAGTATGAGACGCAGATCCAGCCTGACCTGTCGCAGGAGGTTCTAGCGAACGTGCGCCCAGTGGCTGTTTTTTCTGGCGACGACCACGACGCCTGTCACGTCGCCCACACGTACCAGTACCAGGGCGAGACTCGGCGCGCGGACGAGTTCACCGTGAAGTCGGCATCCATGGCGGCCGGCATCCAGAAGCCCGGTATACAGCTGCTCACATTAGACTCGTCCTTGGCGCACTCTGATCCTATGGGCTCCTATCAAACTAGCATCTGCCTGTTGCCGTCCGCGTTTTGGCCCTTTGCGTGCTACGGCGCCATGGCCGCCATGTCCTTGGCAATAGTGCTTGCGTTCAACCTCAGGCCGTATTGGGTACCTTTGCGACTGCGCTTTTTGCAAAAAGGCGACGGTCATGGAACGAAGCCTACACCTCTGCCCCTGCACCATTCAAATGGTGGCAGCGTCACGGCCGACACTCGGGGCCGCAGGAAAATCAGCATTGCTACCGACGTTGCGATCGTCGGTGGCCTCTTCCTCATGGCGTTTGCATACCTGAATCACGCTCTGTTTTAAGGAGAATATGATGATATGTTTTGAAATTGTTATTCGTCAGGTCTAGAACATTACTGGATAAGTAGGCATTGCAGCACGCTGCAACCGCTCGGGTGCAAACTGCCTGTTAGAAAGCGTTGTCGTTTGTGCTTGGGATCTCGGCAACTTACGATTTTGTTGATCGACTGAGCATAATAGTCTGGCCGCTTGGACAAGTACTCGCGGATCACATAGGGTTTAAGTTGCGACAGGTTGCTGTCACGCACCAGCGACGGCAACACCTGGGGCCTGCTTGTTAGACTTGTGTCACTCGCAAGTGGCGCAAAAGAGCATCTGACTTACTCTGCGGTGAAAAGGTTTCCTATGCTGTGCAAAATGGACATCGCTTCAGAAAGGTCGGAAAGGCCCCATTTGTCAATAGTCTCCTGGTATGCTTGCAGGTCGCTGTTGTGAGTCCAAATTCCTTCTGGTAGTGTCCTCCAGAATTCTATACATACTGTGAGAGAATAACGCCGCCAGTAGCGCTAACTGTAAACTTCTTGATATGCGTCATGAGAAGATCGCGCACGCCGTAGCCGACCTCGCTCAGTAGCTGGACCGCATTCGCGCCATCGAGACCCTCGCTGGCGCCCTCATAAAACCTTTCTAGCGCCTGGCAAATATCCCCGCATGTCGTTGTCTCCTGGACCACAGTCGTACCGTCCTCCTTGGGCTGGTAGTCCTTCTTCTTTTGCCGCAGCAGCAAAGATGCGACGCGGCCGAGAATCAGGTCCACGGTGGCGCGAATAATGGAGATAATTTTGTCCTCAACAGTGGCAACGTACGTGTTGAGACGCTGTGACACCTGCGTCTGTGCATCCTCAATGCCATTGACCATTGCCGAAATGACAGTCTTGACAAAATACGACAAAAGACGCACAATGCTCGTCGCCTTGCGTACAGCGTCTAGGTATGTCCACGACAAGTCCGAGCTGCGCGCGTCCTGGTTCGCCATTGCAAAAGCATCCTCTAGCGCGACGTTTACATAGTCGACACCAATGCCTCCAATGGCGATGTCCAAAAGGCGGTAAGTATCTTCCGTGATTTCGTTCGTCGCTGCCAGCTCCAGGTCCCGACTCACTGCCTCGCCTAGTGTCCGTAATAGCAATTGTACAACGTCGTAGTCGAGCTCAAGGTTCTTGGGATCAATAGGAGCAATTTCAGTTGGTGCCTGCTTTTCCTTGCCTCCAGACGTTGGCCTTTCGAGACGCACCGCTCGCTGCATTATCTGCCCTATTCGTCGCCTGTCCATACGGCCGCCGCCGCTGGACCCCTCCCTTTCGATCTGACCTCCGGCGCCCGCTTCGCGTGTCGCCGCCGAATCCAGGTTCGATGTGAAGCGTGAGAAAATTCCCTGCTCCCGCTGAAGCTTCCGCTGTGCATGCGCCTCCTGGAAATGCACGAGCGTTGATCTGATAATCTCGTTCAAGCTCCGGCGCTCTGCCTCAAAGTACTGGTGGTTACCGACGCGGAGCATAAAGGTCTCAGCAAAAGAGCGGTCGGCGAGCATAGCGAGTTCGCCTTCTGGATCAATGTCGTCCTGAGCGTAGAGCTCCTTGAGGCTCTTGACAAGTCCGCTCACGCGACTGTAGCAGATATGAAGCGTACGCACATACGCGAGGCCCGAAACCGATTCTGCGGTAGAAAAGAAAATCTCGAGCTGCTGCTGAATACGTTGGGCAAAAAGTCGCTCCAAAAAGACCCGCTGGACCATGACCTGATCCCTGAACACGTGCGATATAATATCTGTCTCTGCCTGCACCGCCGAGCGAATCTCCTCTACAAAATCGTCCACGATCTTCTCAAACTCAGCCGACGAGCCTGTAGGATCAGCCAGCTTCTCCCACATTTCTTTCTCATTCTCGATATTGGCCATGTCGACAAGCTTTTCGCGCGTGATGAACAAGTCGTGCTGATTGACGTACATCTTGACGACTCTCTTACCTTCGTTGAAATCCAGTAAGATATCTGCTGCCTCGCGCATGGCTGAGAGATCAGCAGCAATGTATGCATTGTTGAATTCGTTGAGCAGGTCCTTCTCCAGGCGCTCTGCAAACAAATCAATCTGTTCCTGTGCCGCCAGATTATTGGACACGTTGCCAATTTTGCGGCTCAGCTTCTGCAGCTGCGCGACAACAGTGGCGCTTCGTCGCCTGTCCGCTGGTACCCCGCTTTCCCACATGCGGGTCAGTGCGGTGCTCTGACCCGTCTTTAAGAAACTGAAGTACGAATCGACCAGGAACTTTGAGAACCCTGTCTGCTCATGCTGCCGCGATAGCCGTTCTAGCTTGTCGCTCAGACCCGAAGTGGCCGTTGTAATGTCACCAACAACATTTGCCAATGCATGGAAGTCGTTCATCATCTGGTCAGCCTGCTGACCAACGCTAATCATGGCGCGCGAGTGATCCAGCTCAGCATCATTCACGGCTTTTGACAGATCGCGTTCGCGGCTGCTGGTGAGCTGCTGGAGCCGCTGCAACTCCTGCAGTGCCGCCTCAAATGTTCGGATGTACGGCTTCGGGTCGAGGCCTTGTGTTAGTTCAGAGGCCAGGACGGTATATCCCCCGAGGGCTTACCTTCAGTGTCAGCTGTGGCAATGCTCGCGCTGAGTTTCTCAACAAAGTCCTTGGCTGAGAAGTCACTCTGTGGTTAGAACCCGGCAATTGAGAAGCTAGAGGACGTAGTCACCTGGAACGATTCCAGCTTCAGCAGCTGTTTGGCTGACTCATCTAAACCGTATAAACTCATCCTCGAATTTACGGGCCCCACCTGCGGCCCATCTGCTTTTGACTACGGCCGTTTTGCACTCTCGGAGGAGTTCGCGTCGCGATGTTGTGTAGGACATGTGGTATTCATAACTAGTTATGCAACATCATGTAGTTCAAAGTATTACGTATAGTTGCAGTCCTGAAACAGTGAACTTAGAGCGCTAGTTACGTAAAACGCGGAAGAGGGACTAGAGCGGCGACACCATAAACTACCGAAACTTGTTCTCGTTTTAGTGAGAAAGACATCTTGCCGCATATAAACTGCATACCGCCATCATCAATGGACTGAACTCAACTCCATCCGATAACTCGCACGTCCTAACTCAGCGTATTCCTCAGCTTTTTCACCTGCTCACTTTCCATGCTAATAAGATGGACGCCACTGTCTTTGAGCTTTGACTCGGTCGCAGGCTCGTCGTCGGCGCTCACAGGGCGTGTTGCCTCGTCAATGACATATGTCGTCCAACCATGTTTTGCGGAGTCAATCGCTGTGCTCAATACGCAGTAGTCCTTTGCAAGCCCGACAACATAGACGTCAGTAATGCCATTTTGACGTAAGAGCGAGGCCAGTTCGGTCGGGTTATCGCCCCAAATGTCAGCAAACGCAGAGTAAAATTCGGCATCGGGCTGTGAACCTTTGAGAATCTCGACTGCGTGCCGTGGAACCTCCAGCTCTGGAGCAAGTGCGGCCCCGTCGGTATTCTGAACACAGTGATCGGGCCACAGGACCTGGTCCTTTGAGAGGCCCCCGCGCTCCACTGAGATCACATCAAAAGGCTTCTGCGATCCATGGTTAGAAGCAAACGATATGTGGTCTTTCGGGTGCCAGTCGCGTGTATACGCGACGAAATCCCACTTCAACTTCCCCAAGTCGTTGACCAGCGGAATCACGTCCCGCCCGTTCGCGACCGCTAACGAGCCGTTCTAAAGTCAGCAAGCCGTCATTTGTTCATTCTAGCCATCGGGGCTGACGCACCGGCGGAAGAAAGTCTTCCTGGATGTCAATAATCAACAACGCTGAAGGCATTGATGCGATGCGTGGTTTTGCGAGGTTCCGTCCTTATCGAGTTGCTTATCGGATCACCCAAGATCCTGTTATGTCACGTGATCGAGCTGTGCTCGGGTGAAACTTCGCTGCGAAGAACTCGAACCGTTGACAGGTCTTCACAGTCTGCCTTTCTGTCTCCCTCTATCTCCAGCAATAAGCAGAGAGACTCTCGGCATCCGATCTAATCGCATCTACCGTCAATATGTAAGGTGGAGCCCTTGCCCTCATGCCTGCATACAAGATATACGGGGAGGCTCCCCGGGTTTCCAGACACCAACTGGTGTTCCCTGTTTGAAGAGAAAACGACGTCAGTCACAATGGCCGACAGTGATTTGAACTCTCTCAATGTTGCCGAATTGAAGAAGAGATTGAAGGATGCAGGTCTCTCGACGAGCGGTCTAAAGAAGGATTTGGTAAAGCGGCTGGACCACCACAACGCTGGGGCTGGCTATACGGAGCAGGATGCAGCCCGCAACGACGCTGCCGAAGACGCTGCCGACGAGCATGATGGTGTACATCAGACTGATGTGCTGAACCCCAAGCAAGAGCCCGCTGTTTTGCCGGCTCCCCTCGCTGAGAAGCCTAGCGAGCAGGGCACCGCCGAGGGCCGAGAAACGTCCGAGAATCGCGACGGCGGTTCGAGCAAGCATCCCCCGACTACCGCTATTTACATCGGCAACCTAGAGCGTCCACTCGCGGTTCCGACCTTCAAGCATCACATTGAAGCCGTGGCAGGAGAGACCCCCTCTTTACTACACATTTCTGCGATTCGGAGCCATAGCTTTGTCGTTTTCTCCTCCAAAGAGGTGGCTGGACGCGTTCGCGAGGCGCTTAATGGAAGGTACTATCCTGAAGGGGACTCCAGCAGAAATCCATTGTTTGTGGATTTCATGCCGCCCGATACGGCTGAGAAATGGGCTGATGACGAGGCCGCCAGAGAGAACCCGGGCGACCGTTGGGTCGTTGACTATAACGAGACGGATCAAGGGCTCCTTGAGTTGACTCACCGGCTCATCGTGGCCAAGGCTCCTAGAGACGACAAAAACGGGACAGCGGCGGCGAATAAGAGAAATAGCGGGCATGTTGACACCCCGGAGGAACAGCAGAGGAAGCATGCTCGGGCTAGCTCTCCTCCGCGACGGCGAGCAGAACTGCCCATATCTCATTGGCCGCGCGTCAGACGTACTCGGTTTCACCCACCACTAATCTATAGTGAGGCTCCTTCGCCGCGGTGACGCTGGCCAGCCAGGAACTTTCGCGAGGTGATACTACTAATCAGTGTACATATCAGGCGGGCGAATGTCGTTTTGGACAGTCCGAGCTACGAGTTTCTTAGCAAATCAAAAAATGGCATACATTAGCTGTGAAAAAGAAAAAAATATTACATACATCTTCGACTAATTCTTACGGCGCTTGGACGGCCGCTCAGAAGTTGGCTCTTCCCCATCGTCATCGGCATCATCGTCCGCCATTCGTGACTCGTCAAGTTCAGCTTCGTCGATGGGTGCGATGGACACGTCTTCGCTCAGAGTGAGTTCCGTAAACTGGCGTCCAAGGCTCTTATACCAGTCAATGGAGCGCTCTTCTGCAGAAGCCATCAAGTAGTCGTCGAATGACATTTCCATCGTGAGCGGTTTGGGCCGGCGGGTCTCGGCTTTTAGTTGGGAAGAACGTGGGGTGAAATTGGCACACATTTCATCCGTTATCTTATAATGGGCCCGCAGGTGCCCTCGAAGCGACCATAACAATAAAAGAACTGCACTTGCAAGGCCATATCGCTGCCAGGCCGAATCATCCGTTGCCCGTTCAACCCCATGTACTATAACAGGACTGGCCGCGTGGTAAACACTGTCAATGCCGTATAATACGATCAAGACTTCGTCCAGGAGTGAAAACGGAAGCAAAGACAAGGACTGTGCCATGAAGACAACATAATCCAACTGCATCAACACGTCCTGAACACTGCCATGATCCGGCTCAAAGGTAAAGCTGCGGCAAAGTTTGACCCAGAAAAGACGTCTCTGCGACTTCTTCATCTGCTGAACAATGGTGTATAGAGGGCCAAGAGGATTCCTGTCTGCACTGCCCTCCACAAATGAGCCCTCAGCAAGCTGGCGGACTCTCATGCGTTTCTTATATTCCGCAGCCGATTGTAGGCCGTCAACATAGAAGGACTCGATTTTGGATTCGCGCGTCTGGTGTAGCTTCTCATGCGTGGTACTAGCAACCCGCGAAATGTAGTCGTTGCTCGACATCTCAAGACAAATCAGCGTATGAATCACTTTGAGCGGGCTTAGTAAGCCTTGTTCCACAGACCTCGCAAGCACCAGCGTAGCTGTCTCCGCTAAACCTGCATTGAAGCCCAAGGCAAGGTTTACAACGTCCTTAAATATGAGTTCGAGAAGAGTCTTCACTGCTGCGTCGTCCGGTTTGGCAGTACCGGAACCGTGTAGAATACGAGTCGTCAACTGATCTGGCGTCTCACTCCGCTCCATCATTGCATTATTTGCAACGTCGCTCTCAAGTGTGACGTACTCGTTGATAGACTCCATGAGCTTTTTCCTGTCAGCAGCAGTGGACTCATCTGCCATTGGCATCACCCGCTGAAACAGATTCTTGACTACTGGGTTCGCGAAGTGCTTGGGATGCGTGACGCAAATCGCACCCATGTTAGAAATTGCTACCAAGCTTACCTGCGTTCCAGGGTCCTTGGTGAACTTCGATATGTTGCGTATAGCCAGATCAACAACAGAAGTCGCATTGACTTCTGTATCCATACCAGCAAATAGCTTCGCATGCTGCTCGAGATTGGTATAGCGGGCTAGGTTTCCCGCAATGCTGATCATCCGAGTTAGCTTCTGCGGATCGGATTCCGCCTTCATGCCTCTCAAAACCGCTCTCAACAGCTGAGCTACTGGCAAAGTGTTGCCTGATTGTACCGCTGTGGTCCAATAAACAGGAACCATCTCGGTGAGGTCGCTCGGCGGCACCTTGGTCAAGAGTTTATGCAAAGTCGAGCTGAGACCCGCTAAGAACTGCTGACTGATAAATGCCGAGTTCGACAAAGCTGATCGCAGAATGACAAACGTGTGATACCTTGCGTTTCTTGCGAACTGTCCCGAGGCATTCACCTTGAGAAATTTGTCGGAGAGACCAATGATCTCCTCATGGCTAATCAGATCTCTGTTCGACTTCACGAAAAGGGCAACAAGGTCAAGGAGAGCAAGCAAATCTTCGTCCAGATCTTCAAACGGAGCCAGCAGCTTCTGTATCATGGCAGTCTTGATCATACTTCTGGCCGTCTCCAATACTTCTCGCTCGCTCTGGGACCCGATGCTCTTCACAAGATAAGAGCGTAGCTGATCGTCCCGCTGGTTGATGAGTTCCTTTGACAACTTCGCCTGAATTGCGGTGAGAATCCTGGCTACGTCGAGAACAAACGACCGCGTTATCTGGCGCTGAGGGTCGAACAAAATCGATGTGAGCGTCCTGCGGCTTAGTTCTTGCACGCCCATATCATCGTCTTGATCGCGTAGCAGGAGGGTGTATATAACGCCTCCGCTCAACTCCAAGTTCTCTAAATTCTTGGTAATTGCGGGGGCCAGTTTGATCGCGCGCTTCCTGACTGATAGCGCCTTATCAGACATGCACTCGCAAACTGCGTTGCTAACGGTCCTCAAAGAGCTAGATGCTAGTTCATCGCTTTCAAACTTGATAGTCAGGAATTTGCTAAGTAGCTCAAGCGAAGCATCTTTGACTGTTGCCTGACCACTTCTGACGAATTTCTGAAGTCGCACTAGCATGCTCGATTTCGCCACAAGTTCTGGATGGTCATTTGCAAGTGAACTAAGGACGCTCAGCGCCTTGCGTTTTATATTGGCTCGCGAGTCGTTCACGCACTGAAGGACGGTGTTCAAAATAAGGTCGCCCGTCTTCAGAACGCCGTGCGTACGGATATATTCCATATACGCCGCCTCAGGTTTTCCAGGTTTGCTCGCAAATCCATTCTCCACACTCTCCTGTCCGGGGTCCGTCAGATGAAGGATCCTGGTGGCAATCTCGGAGTCGTCTACCAGTCAGCTTATATAAACTAAGCACACACAACAAAACTTACCACCATCGGCAATTAGCGGAAGCAGCTTAGTTGCCGCATCTATTTTCAAGAATGACATCACGTCATTGGCTTTCACGGCATCATTCCAGGCCCTTTGCGAAACCAAGACCTCGTGAAGAGAGTCCAGCACGTGTTCCAAGTTGGTTGGCGACGACACATCGATATGCTGTAAGTTTCCAGATTTGTAGAAATCGGACAAAATATTCGCAAGCGTCTCAAGGGCCATCACAGAGGCTTGAGTATCTTTGTGATGGATCTCGCGAAAAAGGAGCTGGATAAGCTCGAGCATTATCATGGGAACAGACGGAAAGTCGATCAGGTATTTCATGCTTGTCCAGTCTTCCACCACCTTGTCAAAGAGAGCCCTCGGTGAGTGAAGCTCTGACTTGCTAGCGGACTTCGCTTGTCCTTCTGCCGAAGTCACAAGTCTGAACACAACTATCTTGGCGAGCTTTTCCGTTCGCGCCATCTTTGACGAGCATTCCTCCTTTAGCGCTTGCACATGGCTGGTCATACTATCACAAACGTCCGATGTTGGGCCGTTGCTGTGTGAGTCTCTCTCTATCTGTCCATTGCTCGCACGTGAAGGCGTGAGCTGTACAACGCGTGCTATCAAGACGCTGATTATGTGCACTGTGCGATCCTTGACGCGATACTGACGACTGTATCTATCTGTGCGTGCCTTCTCGAGGCTTTCCATTAGTTGGTCCATGAAAAGCTCGTCTTGGTCTGGATAACGCGAGTAGAGCGCAACGATCATCTCTAGCCCCAATGCCCTTATTCTCTCGACGTCTGTTGCTCCCGGCATACAGTCAGCCGGGTCGTCAGTGGTTTCAATGGAAAGAATAGCAAATGACATGTAGACAGCTCTTACAACAAGCGCTTCCGGCAGGCTGCCCTTCCTCAAGTACGAAAGCAGCAGCTCGCCGGCGCGCTCGAACTGCTGGAGAATCTGCAAGAAAGCGGATTTCGCATCCACGTGAACACCTAGTGCCTGGAGCTTACAAGATGGTTGCACGAGCCGATCAAACACTGAATCCAGTCTAATAATCACCTTGCTGATAACCTGCTCCGACATGAGCTGTGCATCTGGCCGGAAAGCGAACAAAAGCAAGGCTGAAGATGCCGCTCGGAGAGACAATGCGACACTCTTCAAGGAATCCATATACCCTGAATGCATCACATCTTCGAACGAGGCGGATAGCTCATCATCCAATGACCGCTCCAAAATCTTCTGTACACGCAATATGGTGCCGTTTTCAATTTCGTCGGTCGATCCAAGTGACATGAGCTTCTTTAGCATGCGTTCGACTTTTTCCATGGCGATATTCGACAGAGCCGGCAGCCCGTTGTCAGTGTACTCCCATAGCTGTTGTACGCGGGCGTCACTGTCATCCTGTTCAATAAGGTCATGCAGCAAAGTTCTGGCGGACCGGGCGACAGCCGTGATCTTCTCTTGCTGGCTGGGAACGATCTGCACGTCCTCCAGCTCACGCTTTGGGGCCGGCTCTGATTTGTCCACTGTAGGTGACTCGACCAGATGCTGGACCACTTTCTTTTTCCTTGGAACAGGAGCGGCTTCCGAAGGCTGTATCCCCATGGCTCCCTTGATTTCAACAACTCGAGACACCAGTGCGTTCACAGAGTCCGGTACATCAGTCAGAGGTGGCGCGATCTGACTATCATGCCTCAATACTAGGTCACCAATGTCTGCGCGTGCTATTTCCTGGGCCATTCGTTCAGGGTCCTCGAAGTGCACCTGTTGCCTGACCCACTCCGGGAGGCCCTCAGACAAGTCAACCCATGAGACACTGCTCGCATTCGGCAAATCCACTGTTTCCGTAACTGTCATTAGTTGGGCCCTGAAACCGTCCCCGGTGCCATTCCGAGTACCGAGACTATTTGGCTCAAGCTCGTGTGCATCAAGATACGTTACAATCCCGGGGTCTCTGCACACAATACCCTACAGCAATCTTTTCACTCACCAACATCTGGCTGGGCGATTGATGTGAGAGGCGTCCGCCGTAATACTTCCCACAAGGAGTGCTGTCCCGAGAATCCTGCAGTAGGATGCATGTCGGCGACGAACAACTTGTTGACGATCGCGAGAAGGCCGCTTAATGCTCGAGTACTGGCAGCATATGGTCACGCAATAAACTGCCAAATCTGAACTTCACGGTTAGAGCGATTATTTGGCGTGGAGTAAACACACGCCGCTTGTACGCTTGTGGAGGTACGCCATGCAACTGGGCAATAATTGATAGCTTACATTGACAATTCGTATATTTTTGTATCTTTGTGTGTTTTTATACTGATTAGTAAACAATAAAATACTGCTTCAAGTATTACAGGCGACAATCAGAATTTCGAAAATGACTCCGTGGCCAAGCTGGCTAAGGCGTACGACTGTTAATCGTAAGATCGTGAGTTCAATCCTCACCGGGGTCGTTTTTTGTTTTTGTCCCAGGGTGTTGTAATTATACTACGGTGCTCTTGATTTTTGTACTCCTGCTGAGTGAAGTCTAAATTGATGTCTTGTAGTGTCTTGTGTGATTGCCATGACGTTGGAAGTAAGGAAAGATGAATGAATATTTTTGGGATTGCTGGTATTAACTCTGGAGCTGCGACTAATCTACCTGGCGGCCCACGAGAATCCTCGTAGTGCTACTGGAATAAAGCCCAAAAATATTAAAAATAAAAATACAGCCCGGTATGTTCCGCCAAAAGTACTTGAGTATAGCACGGTGTGTCTATCGTCCCGAATATATGTTTATGATTATGTCACGTATTCAGCACAAAGCATTACTGTATTTTAGTTGTGATAACTGACAATAACTGACTTATACAAGTTAAGGGTGTGCGCCCAAGCGGGCTTGCTCGAGCCAATCAGAATTGGCGCATTGTTCGCGGAAGAGGATATTTCACGTCACAGCTGGAGACTTCCCCAGTCACAGTAACCTACACAATGCTGGCGGCAATTCGAAGGCAGGCCGTTGGCCTTGGACGGAATGGTGCTCGTGTATACTCGTCGCATGCCCTCCACAGGAACACTCCGGAGAACAACCCATCACTTCCGTTTGAGTTCACGCCTGAGAATCTGAAGCGTGCTGACGAAATTATCGCCAAGTACCCGTCAAACTACAAGAAAAGCGCTGTCATGCCGCTTCTTGACCTTGGCCAGCGCCAGCATGGTTTCTGCTCGATTTCTGTTATGAACTACGTCGCGAAGCTCCTTGAGATGCCTCCGATGCGCGTGTACGAAGTCGCGACTTTCTACACTATGTTCAACAAGGATCCCATGGGCAAGTACCACGTTCAAGTCTGCACTACGACGCCGTGCCAGCTTTGCGGTTCGGACGCGATCATGGAGGCTGTCACCGAGACCCTGGGCATCAAGCCCGGCCAGACGACGCCGGACAAACTCTTCACCATCTCCGAGGTCGAGTGTCTCGGAGCCTGTGTCAACGGGCCCATGATCGGCATCAACGACGACTACTACGAGGATCTCACCAAGGAGAACACCATCACACTCCTGAAAAACCTGCAAGCGGGCAAGAAGGTCACGCCCGGTCCGCAGGATAAGAAGCGAGAGTCGTGCGAGCCGTTCTCAGGTCCGAAGGTGCTCACCAACAAGGAGCCCTTCAACGTCGCTGACTTCACGCGCGCTGACCTATAGACGTCCCACTCTAATGTATTTAGCATCGAGCAGCCGTGATGGGCTGCCGGCCGTGGCACTAGTTTTTTCCCAATATATTACGATCCTGGATGAGCTATCAGCCGTAGTCCGATGATGGACTTTTTGTCTCCTGGAGACAGAAATAACAATGAATTTCACGATATTGCCGTCCCGGCGTCAATGCAGTTTGTTGTTGTTTTTTCACTTGCCCTCGCAGTATGGTGTGAAGATTGAAGGAATCGAGCCTAGAAGTGGTCCGTACGCAGAACATGCCTGGCTCTCTTGCCCCGCCTTATTCGTCGCTCTTGGGCTTACCCCATCTGACTCCCAAAAAGCCTGTGTTAGCATTCTTTTTGTGGGGTTTTTCAGAGTTATCGATAATGTAGTGGCGCGCATGTCCTGGTACCTCGAGCACTAAATAGCGGAAGTCGTACTTGCCAATACCAGTTTTGGACTTTTCCTCAGACTCGACCATTTCCAGTCGAACAAGGCCCTCTGCAAGCTCACCCTCGACGTGGAATTGCATGATCAGGTGCTCGCGGCCGTGACCATCCAAGCCGCGGCGCGAGGCAATGGGTCTGCTCCTTGCCCATTTGTTATCTGTCTGTTCGCCGTATGCCTTCAGACGGCCGCCGCCGAGAATGTTTGCGCTTTTCTCATCTTTGCGCACAATTGCAAGCGCTCTGTTGAACACGCGCGCATCGGAAGTCGGCAGCAAAACCTCTTTGACGAAATAATAGATGACGATCCCGGTGAGTCCGATGCCACCCAGCACCAGCCCAGTATAGAAAGTGAATGATGCTGCCCTTTTCACTCGGATTCCAAGGCTCAGTTTCGGCATCTGCTGGTGTTGCTGGTGTTGCTGGTGGTGGTGGTGCTGCTGCTGCTGCTGGCTCGTCGACGCATATGACCTGGCAAGTGCCACGGACCGCGGTACACTCGGGATTGAGAACGGGGACGACAGCGCCCGCAGGCGAGCGATGCTGTTTGCCGTCACGAATTGTCCATTGTAGTTTCTGGTCAGTACCGACGCCTGTGACGCCCTGAACCGGAGCGTTCCGAGCATCTCGCGTGTGCTCGTACTCATCTCGCGGTCCGGACCGCAAAAATCCTCCTTGGCCAATTGTATGAGCGGGGGTATCGCATACATGCAGCATTAACCTAGAAGGACAAGTCTCGGAGGTCTAGGTCCGGCAGCGCTCGAAGTCAAACCCGCCTGTTGTTCTTGTCAATTGAGTCCGGAGAAACTCTGAACTGCGGCGCCATGATTGGGCTGCGGCTGCTCAGAGTCGCGCTGGGCCCGTCGTTCCTCGACCCGCTCGAGGACGACGCCGACGCCCGGCTCGCGGCCCAGACTAACAAAGACAAGGCTGCCCGGCTCAGAGATGCAGAGACACAAATGCTCAACTACGTTGGACTCGGTGCCAACCCCCATGGAGAATACAGCGGTATTGACGAAGCAGCCGATTCTTCAATGGCCCCCGGACCTTCTCGCGATCCAAGACTGGGCCCCATCGTCATCACGGGGATATTCCATGTGACACAATCTGTGCTCGTATGGAATATGACCCGCATTCGCGCCCAACTCCAGGTGTACAGTACTCCTGGAATCTGGCAAATATATGGGTCATTGGGGCCCCGATCACCCGCAAATTACATAGGGCTCGGCTACGTTTTTGGGTATGATCTTGCGCGACAGGCAGCAGCGAGCATCTCGCGCGTGGCATTTGGCTCTAGCCTACCAGTTGGCTACGAGTGGGTCGAGGAGATAGTGGCGTGGCTGTCAGCATATCCCTTACTGGAGAAGGCTGTTAGCTATATGCTGGGCGCAGGGTCAAGCACACCACGACTGCGGGAGATGTATGCGGGGTCGTACTTCCTGGCAAATTGGAAATTGGTTATCGCGTTTGCGGTTTGGCGCATCACTGATAACGTCGTCCACAGTTTTGTCTCCTCGCGATTAAGGCGCGCCATTGGCCCGGTATCTACCTACTACCCGGCGCAGTTTGTACGCAGCTACTTTCTGAGCGTTCTGTCCAATGGGCTGTGCGAGATCATGACGATCCCTGTCACCACAGTTGTGTATCACATGGTCGCGACCAAATACCGCGTGGCACGGCCGCTGGGTATTAATGCGCTCGCTCTTTTGCAGGCCGTTTTGATGGAGTGGTTCAGCACCTGGTCACTGGTTGAGCTTCACCAGGTGATCATGTACCTGTTCTACTACCGCTGACTGTCAATTATGTGACTCATTTAAGAGATGTGGTCTCGGTATTCTGGTCTAGCGCATTGACGCCGCGCTGGCACGGCTCCAGCACGAATGCTCGGCACAGACGCTGTTCCGAATCTGCGCCCCAGACCGCACCGCGTCAAAATGCCCTTTTGGGACGGAAACGACGGATGCGAGATAAAGTTGCATATCCGATTCTTTGCATCAAAGGAGCCGAAACTATAAATGGGCAGATTTACCGAACGGGATCATCTCGCCAATCCGCAATAAACAGCCTTTACTTCGGTAGCGTACAAAAAAAACCGACAATGGCTGGATTCAAGGCGTGGTCTGTCGCAATTGCCGTGGTTGCGGCACTCGGGGCCACTCTCTCGTACATCCAGGAACACTACCTGGAGCGGTTCTACGTTTTCGAGCCTAAGCTGCTCCAGAGCCTGGCTCAGGAAGGAATAGCCGCGGCCGCAGGCCAAAACTCAACTGTCGTCATGACTGAAGTGCATCGCCGGTTGCAGGCCGCGTACCCCGACTACATCAACGACATGCGCGAGGAAGACTGGGTTTTCAACAACGCTGGTGGTGCCATGGGCTCGATGATCATTCTGCACGCGTCGATTACGGAGTACCTGATCTTTTTCGGAACTGCTATCGGCACGGAGGGTCACACCGGACTCCACTTCGCCGACGACTACTTTACTATTCTTCACGGAAAGGAGGTCGCCGCCACGGCATCGGCGAACGAGCCCGAGGTCTACCTGCCTGGCGACTGCCACCACCTCGTGCGCGGCAACACCAAGCAATATGGTATGCCTGAGGACTCGTGGGCTCTGGAGCTTGCCCAGGGTTGGATCCCATCGATGCTGCCGTTCGGCTTCCTTGATACCTTCTCGTCGACTCTTGACTTCCCCACGCTCTACAAGACTGTGCGCCTCACTGGACAGAATATGATTGGCAACTTGCTTAGCGGAAAATTCTAAGTTTGCTTGAGCGCTGATAGATTGTGCCCATTGTAATATATGTACACTACCGCGCACTCATTTTCCGTGTTAGTCAGTTTGCATTCGGCTCTCATTTGCATACTGGTGGGCTGATGTTTTGTTTCTGTGGAGATTAATTAGAAACTAGAGCTATTTCGATGAGAATAACGCGAGCCCGGGCTCTGCAACGTGTAGCGCGTCTGAGACGGGCACTGGCAGGTGCTGGCAGGTACTACTGTCTCGTGCTGACATATCATGATTACTCTATTTTTCAGGTGCTCAGAAAGAGCAGTTCACCGACTACATTACGCGACATTCGCTCACATGAATGCTTCGCGCATTGCCAGGTCGGCGGCTCGGACAGTCGTAGAGGCCGCCGATGGAAAATGGGCAATGCTCGAGGGAAAGACTGTCTTCAGCGCAATACAGCCCACGGGTGTTTTTCATGTCGGCAACTTCCTTGGCGCCCTCTCTGCATGGAAAAGCATGGCCCAGAACGCGCCCGCCAGCTCGAAGCTGATATTCGCTACCGCAGACCTACACGCTATCACACTTCCAAAAGAGCCTGAAAAGCTTAGGGCATGGCGTCGCCTCGCGCTCGCCAGTATTATTGCGTCAGGCGTTGACCCCAACCGTTGCACCGTTTACCATCAGTCAGCGGTCGCAGAGCACGTGCAGCTGTATTGGGTGCTATCGACTCTGACGGGCATGGGATACCTGAATCGCATGACCCAATGGAAGTCCAAAACCGGCGTATCAGAAAACGTTTCGCTGTCCGACATGACCCCAGATATCTTGTCTCAGCTCAACTTGGGTCTTTTTGCATATCCGTCGCTGCAATGCGCAGACATTTTAATACACAAGGCTGATTACGTTCCTGTTGGAGAGGATCAGTCGCAGCATTTGGAGTTGACACGCTACGTGACAAAAACGTTTAATCATCGCTACGGCGACGTCTTCCCGGTGCCCAGCACGATCTTCACGCCGTTCAAGAAGATCTTGTCTTTGCGCGATCCCAGCAAAAAGATGTCGAAATCAGAACCTACGGGCTGCGTTTTTGTTACTGACACGCCAGATGAGATCAGGCGCAAGATCAAACGAGCGGTCACTGACTCGGTGCAAGGGCCGATAACGTACGACCCAGTGGGCCGCCCTGGCGTCGCCAATCTGCTCACTACTGCCTCTGGGCTGTTAGACACGAGCCCGGAGCAGCTTCTCAGCGGTAGGTTCTCGCATGTTAAGGACCACAAGAGCCTCAAAGACTCTGTGGCCGAAGTGCTGGTCGAGACTTTGTCGCCGTCCCGGATTGAGTTCGAAAAGCTGCTCAGCGAACCCGGCTACCTGGATGGTCTGGCTCGCAAGGGTGCTGAGACTGCTCGCGCATCGGCCTCAGCGACGCTTCGCCAAGTTTATGAAGCTGTAGGTTTCTAGATCGTGTGTTACAGCCGACGATAGCATCTTTGTACATAGTTTTAGTTCCGCAGGACACTCTACAGAGCGCCTGAAATGTAATTACCCATAGGGAGATGTGTGCATGTTATGCACTCAGCCGCGCGGGTGAATTTTTCTCAGCCGTGTGTGGAAGGACGAGAAACGTCTCGCGAAGAATTCTGTAGATCCTGAGGTCATTTGCAGGCGTTGACACTATGGCAAAGAAGGAGACGAAGAAGGAGACGAAAAATGGCTCGGGAAGCGGGCCCAGAAGGGCCGTGACGAGTGACCCTCGTTTCGCATCCGTGCACAGTGATCCGCGCTTCAACTTGCCGAGACGACGACAGCTCAAGAGTAACATCGACCAGCGATTCAAAACGGCGCTCGAAACTGATGAGCGGTTCAAGGAGCACGCCACTGTCGACAAATATGGGCGTAAGGTTAAGGAGGACAAGACACAGAAGGAACTAGAGCGATACTACAACATGGACGAGTCGGAGGACGAAAGTGACGACGACGACGAAGATGTTGCCAAAGCCGAGGCGAAGTCTGTTGCCGCCGAGTCGTCCAGTAGCGATGATTCGGAAGACTCGTCGGATGAGGGAGACGAAACTGTGTCTCTTGGCTTCATTGACAGAGCGCGAGGCGAGGGTCTGGAGGACTCGTCGTCGGGCGACGATAGCTCCGAATCGGACTCCTCTGACAGCAGCGATGAAGAGGAATCGGACGAAGCGGAGGAGGATTTCGGTGGCGCGAAGGCTGACGTGCCACTTGGTGATGAGACTGATACCTTTGCTGTTGTGAACATGGACTGGGACCATGTACGTGCAGTGGACCTTATGGCAGCGTTTTCATCGTTTGTGCCGCCACGGAAGCGCATCCTTTGGATCAAGGTTTTCCCGTCGGAGTACGGAAAACAGCGGATGGCGGAGGAGGAGCTTCACGGTCCATCGAAGGAGTTTTTCGAAGATAAGAAAAAGAAAAAGCGCGGTGACGACTCCGACGATGTAAGTAACCGATCACATTCACACAGAGGGTGAGCCAATGCTAACGCCAGGAAATCGACGAGAAGACTATTGTGCAAGAGGACAAAGGAGAGGAGGTCGACAGCAAGAGGCTGCGCAAGTACCAGCTGCAGCGTATGCAGTACTACTACGCCGTCGTCAAGTGCGACAGCGTGGCCACAGCCAAGAATATCTATGACAATTGCGACGGGGCCGAGTACGAGTCTTCAGCCAACATTTTTGATCTACGCTATGTCCCCCCGGATGTGACGTTCGATGAGGAGCCACGCGACGAGGCCACTAAAGTTCCCGCCGGATACAAGCCGAATCAGTTTGTGACAGATTCGCTGCAACACTCCAAAGTCAAGCTGACATGGGATGAGACGCCAGCAGAGCGATCGCAGATGGTTGCCCGCGCGTTCTCGCAGCGTGAGATCGACGACATGGACTACAAAGCGTACCTTGCCTCGGACTCAGAATCGGAGGGGGACGCAGACGCCGCTGAAAAGTACCGTGCGCTCCTTGAAGGTGTCGAACTCGGCCGCAAGAAGGAGAAGAACACCGACGTGGAGATCACGTTCACTCCTGGTCTTGAGGATGGCATCGACAAAGAGAAGGACGGCGGCTCGGACAAGGGCGAGACCGAGGAGACCACCATTGAAAAGTACAAGCGCAAGGAGAAGGATCGCAGAAAGCGCCGGCTCGAGAAGATGAAGGCGCGCAAGGACGGAACTGAAGAGAGCAAGCGATCGCGAGAGGACCAGGAAGCGAAGAGGGCAGCTGAGCTCGAGCTGCTTATGATGGACGATGATATGACTGCTGCTCCCAAGGCTGTAGAGGCTGACTCGGGCACGGCAGGCGGCAAGGATGCTAAGAAGAAGGGCAAAAAGGGCAAGAGCAAGAAGCAACAGGAGCTCGACGACCAGGAAAGTGGGTTCGACTCTGCCGATCCCCGTTTCCAGAGCCTTTTCAACGACCCGCAGTTTGCTATCGACACTACTGCGCCGCAGTTCAGGAAAACCAAGGTCATGGAGAAGGTTATTGGAGAGCGCCAGCGCCGTATTCTCAACTCTGAGAACGATGTTCCTACTGGCGAGCCGGCGAGCCGCAAACGCAAGGCCGAGCCGTCGCAGAAAGGCGATTCGCTTGATTCGCTCGTGGACAAGATAAAGCGCAAGGCTCGTAAGGTTTAGACTGGATCACCTACCTACATAATACATGCATAATCGGAAATTCCCATCGACTCGGTGGTCGAGCACTAGTGTTCTAGGTCCACGGCAAACTATCAAGTAAAAAAAACTACAAAAAGGCGCAAAATCTCATGGAGCCGAACACGGCAATTACCCAAACCCTGACGAAAGTGTACAACTGGCACCCGAGAACTTAGACGCGTTCGCCCACAAAATCATCGGTGACCAGACTGGGCTGTCAGCATTCGCTTCGTCGGGCCCTTTGTATCAAAATGCCGCATCTGAACTCGCTTGTTTTCGCGCTGATCGCGCTGATGGTCGCCCAGGCCCGCGCTTTCCACTTTTACCTGGGCGGCGGTAACAACCAAAAGTGCTTCTACCAGGATCTGGCCCAGAACAGCGTCCTTGCTGGTAAGCGTTTGAAGCTATAGCCAGCTGGAATTAGAGCACGCGTGCGTTGCTAATAGCCGTGGGCGTGATAGGGCACCTGCAAGACTTGGCAGGTCATTATGCGCGTGCATCTTTCGGAATATGTGAGCTCTTGTGCGACGTTGCTAGCTGGCTTTTACGAGCCTTGATGGGCGATGGCGAACCCCGGCGCAATTCTCCCTGGCTTGGAGGGGCGCCCGTGCTCACTCCAACTGCTGCAGAGTTCACGTGCGAAGGGGCTTTCACTAACCACAGCAAAGCATAGCGCATGGGAGCTTGAGGAGCACACCGGCAACTGGGTCCGGTCAGAAGATCTCGCAATCCAGATCACTATTGAGGTATGTTTCTTGAGCCGCCGCGGACAGGGAAACCGATGCCGGCCTCCGTTGGCGCGGGTGTTGCACGATTTATCGCAGCCGCCCCCTTGACGTGGTGTTGCACATTCTATCGCAGCCGCCCTCTTGGCGTGGTACTGCACGGTTTATCGCAATGAGATAATAAAAAAAAGACTAACATCAGGAAACATTCGATAATGACCACCGCGTCCTCTTACAAAAGCTCAATGCGAAGGGCGATTTCATCTTCACGGCAGCCGACCAGGGCGAGCACCGTATCTGCTACCGCGCTCTGAGTGGTGGCTGGCTTCACAACAACAAGGTCAAGATGGACATCGACTTTGCCGTGGGAACGGACGCTACGTTTGACTCGAAGCAGGAGAAGAAGATGGGCTCGCTTGCGCAGCAGGTCAAGGCTCTCAACGACAAGGTGCAGTTCATCCAGCGCGAGCAGAGCATGATGCGCGAGCGCGAGGCGTCCTTCCGTGACCAGTCCGAGTCGACCAACGCCCGTGTTGTGCGCTGGACGTTTATTCAGCTGTTTGTTCTCGGCCTCACCTGCGCATGGCAGCTGTCGCACCTCCGCTCGTTCTTCACCAAGCAGAAGCTTGTGTAAGTGAATGCGGCCAAAAAGACCCGCGTGTATTATGTAAAGCACAAAAGAGTTTGTTTTTGGGCTTGCTGATGGTGTAAGTGGCCGTCGAGTCGAATGTGCATGCTAAGTCCTGATGCATAGGTGATGGCACGGCTGAAACTAAAGTACGCGTCTCGCATATTCCCGCTGTGAGACTGGGGCAGTTTACGGACAAAGCTAACACAGCTGCGTCGGGCCATGTCCGTACAAGATACTTATGCGAACGGGCACTCACCGCGCACGAATGCATCTACGAATCTAAGCAAGGAGGAGTACGCGCGGTACGGACGTCAGCTGATTGTGCCGGAAGTTGGAATCGATGGTATGACCAAAATGCACACATATGAAGCGACCGGTTGGCTGACTACAGGACAAAAGAGGTTGAAGCAAGCACGAGTGCTCGTCATCGGTGCTGGCGGTCTCGGCTGCCCAGCGCTGGCGTACTTGGCTGGGGCGGGCGTCGGCAAGATAGGAATCGTCGACAACGACACCGTCGAGGCGTCTAACCTGCATCGCCAAATCTTGCATACCACGTCGCGGGTAGGAACGCACAAAGCGGTTTCCGCTCAGCGATACGTGAATGAGTATGTGCAACAAGCGAGCGCCAGTAGTATTTGTCTAACGCCAGCCTGAACCCGCTGGTTGACGTCCAAGCGTACATCACCAGATTCACACCTGAAAATGCTTTTGAGATTGCCGCAGGCTATGACCTAGTTCTCGACTGCACCGACACTCCCATGACCCGGTACTTAGTGAATGACGTAGCGGTAATTCTCGGGATCCCGCTCGTTTCGGCGTCAGCGCTCAAAACCGAGGGCCAGCTGTCAGTGCTTGGGTACAAGGATGGCCCTTGCTACAGATGCCTATTTCCGACGCCTCCTCCGCCTGACAGTATTTTGTCGTGCGGCGATGGAGGGATTCTGGGGCCTGTTGTTGGAGTCATGGGCGTATTTCAGGCGACAGAGGCAATCAAGGTTCTGACAGGTGCTTACGACGAGGCCTTTAAACCGTTTCTTACTATTTACTCAGC
Organism: Tardiomyces depauwii; assembly: GCA_038086965.1. Taxonomy (NCBI): domain Eukaryota; kingdom Fungi; phylum Ascomycota; class Dipodascomycetes; order Dipodascales; family Trichomonascaceae; genus Tardiomyces; species Tardiomyces depauwii. The sequence goes on from JAVHZA010000002.1 coordinate 2,844,420, forward strand.
TTACTCGTTCCCGCCCATGCGGACAGTGGCAATGAGAAGAAGAAAGCCGGCATGCGTTGTATGTGGCAGTGATGCCATTGTAACCAGAGAGAAAATTGAGAGCAGGTCGGTTGACTACGCCGAGTTTTGCGGCACACCGACGCGGACGAGCCTTCAGCCCGAAGAGCGCGTCAGTGCAAAAGTATGCAGCATTGGTAAAAAGCTGGACAGGCTACTTTACTGACTAACAGGAATACAAGTCTATCGATCGCTCACACACACTGTTGGACGTGCGTGAAGAAGTTCAGTTCAAAATATGCGCACTGGAGAATGCCATAAGTATGTCGAGACCAGCACTGAGAGACCAGCGGTACTCACAGCAGATGTCCCACTCAAAGTACTGGAGAAACAAAGTCAGATTGACGAGCGCATCGTTGAACCCGTTTATGTTGTTTGCCGATATGGTAACGACTCGCAGGCAGCCGTAAGGCTCCTTAAGGACAAGTTTGGCCTTCGTGATGCTTATGACATAGCTGGAGGGCTGCATCGATGGGCTGTCGACGTTGACTCGAGCTTTCCAATCTACTAGCCTCCCCGGCCACCAAAAACCGTGCGAAGATCATATAATATTGACACAAAGTATGGCGTAACCTCGATCATGTAGGAAGATTCTGAGGGTACTCAGGAGCGGGAAATCCACTTCTCGTGCATGCGAATTACTTCGGGAATGATCAAAGACTCGATGGCGACGTTCTGCTTGACTTCGTCGTCCGTCAGCCGAAGCGTGTTGACCTCGTTCGGGGTCACAAAAGTAACCTCCTGCTTCCGGTTCTGCAGCAGGTTCCCAATTACAAGCTGGTGTTGGTACCTCTCGAGCGCTTGCCGCGCTTTTGGCAGTAGTAAGTTGGGGTCGGTTTCCAGTTTAAAGGAGATGATCATTGAGTCCGGTGACCACGACTCCACAACACGCTTGAGAAACTTTGGTACCGGGTCCAAGTTGAGCTCCAATTTAGATCCAGAGCTTTGGATCTTATGATCCGAGGTCTTTGACCGTGGCAAGAAGAAATCAGACACAGCAGCGGCAAGGTAGAAAATTACGTTGCGCGGCGAGAAGCCGCTATCGCCGTCAGACTGCTTTCCAAGCTCCAGTGAAATCATTCGCAGCGTATGCAGATACTGGTTGACAGTAGTGAATGGAACCAGATGCAGGAGGTTCTTGCGTTTAGCGGTCTGGTATTTGCGGAGGACCTTAATCATCTCGTCGGCGTACTTATCATCCACCATGACGCTTCTACCATCTTCACCTTCAACCATGTAGTCAAGGAAGCAGTTGGTAGAGTGAGAGTAGTGCCGCGAGTATGGCATCAAGGAGAATTGACGATGGAGAAAGATAACTGCGTAACCAGCCTCGAGGAAGAGCTCGGCAGACGTAGCGCCTCGGGTGCCAGCTGAGAAATTGTCAATAAATCGGACAGTGTTGTTCTCCAATGGCACCGTAGTACCACCAGAAGTCACCAGGGCGATCCGGTTGCCCGCTCGTCGATGGTAGGCCACAAAGGCATCCACCTGTTCCCGAAGCTCGGGCAGGTAGTCCGGGGCAGGATTCTGGGCGAAGTAGGTTTCCTCATCGATAGTAGCTGCAACGGGAAGAATAGGAGCGTCTCTATCGAGCGCGTGGCTCACATTAGGCGCATTCGTACGGATCATGGTTTCCCGCGATTTATTTGGTTGATGTAGTGTGCTCCCGAAGTATTCCCGGGCGGGCCAGCCGAGGACCCTTTGTTCGTGTTAATCCTGGGTCATGGTGGGTCAGCTAATTTGAAGTGAGGCGCGGCTGGCGCCCGACCGAATATGCATACCTTAAAACGAATGTATTTGTCGTTGGCAATCGGTCAGTTCTCGACATCTTGTGCCATGGCAGCTCCCAATCCTGTGGTTTTTCTCGACGTAAGTTGATCTCAATATCAGCTGATTAGCTATTTCTCACAGTACTGACCTCAGGTAGCGCTTGGAAGTATGTGGTCGTGGAGACTGAGCGTTCGGAATCCGGCACTAATACGCAGATGATGCTTCTCAGGCACTCGGGCGGATTAAGATCGAGCTCTTCGCAGACAAGCTGCCGAAGACTACCGAGAACTTTAGACAGTTTTGCACGGGAGAATACAGAATCAATCGCGTCCCTCAGGGCTACAAAAACTCGAGATTCCACAGAATCATCAGAGGGTTTATGGTATGTGTCTCCAATTGTCGGACCCATTAGCTGAGAATTAGCTAACAGCAGATTCAAGGAGGCGATTTTATCAAGGGAACTGGCACCGGGAGCCAGACTATCTACGGGTCGACCACATTTCCAGATGAAGGGTTTCCATTCAAACGTAAGAGGTTGATTCAGGCGGCCAGGCCCCCCCCTTCCCCAGAGACTAATGTCAGATCTCAAGTACCACGTCTCCATGGCAAACAGTGGCCCGAACACAAACGGGTGTCAGTTCTTCATTTGCTGTGATAATCTACCGCACCTAGACGGCAAGCATGTCGTCTTCGGCAAAGTCATTGAGGGCCAAGGCATCGTCGACAGAATTGAACGCGTGCCTGTTGGTGCCAATGACAGGCCCACGCTGCCAGTAACCATTGCGAACTGTGGTGAGATGTAGTGGCATGTTAACTGCCGGCTTTTGCGAGTCCACTATGCGGCCTGGGGGCCGGCGCCGGAAACTTTGACGGTATCCTTTGCGCAGTGGTATTTTCAGAGAAGAAGTCGCTGAGATCTAGCAGGTCCTTGTCGATGCCTTGGCTTTCGTTGGTAGCTTGTGTGAAGCTGACTAGGGATATTTGCAAATCGCTCGGTCTTACTAGAATATGATCGATGAGCTGCGTGTGTGCGATACCCTCTCCATGTATTGTTTCCACAGCAGCTGTGATGACCTCGCGAACCTTCTGTCGCAGTTCCTGAGGCGACCAAAATCCCGAGAGCCCGCACAGGGGTTTTCGCCACCAATCTTGCAAAGGAATTGAGTCCCAGCGATATTCCATCAACACGCCGGGCTTTCGCACGCCCAAATGCGTGTCTAGGGGGTCAGTAAGGATAACTGCATGCACATATGGTATAGTCGTGCCTTGCAGATAGCTCAATTTCCGGTAAACAGCCATTTCAGTCTCAAATGCTGCAGCTGATCCGTAGACCTTCTCGACGTAGTACGGGCCATCACTGTCCGCTCCTCTAACAAGCCGCGTCGCTGCTTGGCAGTCAGAACGTGGGCGAGACAGCCTTCGGCGGAATATAGCATTCATGGGCCCGCTGTCACATAGCATGGAACGAGGCACTTCTTCGATCTTAAAGGTAGATGTCACGTAGTCCATGATCGCAGGCAAGGCAGGAATGCCCTCATATACCCGTCTGGACACGCCCTTGGGAGACAAACGTCTGAGCACTTCGCCGTCGAGATCGGGCTGGTCGTCGTATCGCCGGTCTCGAAGTTCGCGGTACCATCTCACGTACGCGTGCATGTCATTGAGAAGGCCAGCCTGGCATTCCATCGGAACCGCCGCGCGGACAAGCCGGTACACAGATGCTCGTAGGTGGCTCTTTTGGGCTGGGCCGTACTTCATCCACCGAACTCGGTAGGTCACACTACCTTGACTGACAGCCTCGATACTAATGAGGGCCCAATTGTCGAAATCTGTGATAATACACCGCCTGGAAGGACGTTTGCAGTGCCGCAGCATTGCCCACAGTAGTTCCTCCATCACTTCTTGCCACTCGGTGCCGTGCAATAGATATGCGTTCTTCAGACCGTGCTTGACTTGCTTGAACGACACCATCGTTTCAACTTTAGTGAGGTCCTTGATAATACCGAAGACCGTTGAGCTTCGCACAAATCGCAGAGATGGCATCGTGGACTGAGCCGGAGCCAGGGTGCCAGCGTTAGGTGCAGCATCTACGGATTCTCTCAGTGAGTTGACCGCCCATTGAAGCACGTTCACAGTGGCACCTATCACGACCTCGACTTCCGAGTCAACAGGGCGCGAAAATTTGATCTCTTCAAGGTTAGAAGTGCCTTGTTCTTGGATCGTGTCACTGAGGCTCCTCTCGCAATCGGTATCCTTGATGAACTGAACGGGAGGCCACGGGCTCGCAACGAAGTATGGGGCATAGCGTCTCCACCGCCGCTCCGATAGGTGCTCGTACCGCACGAAGTGCGCAAACATTGTAATCTTGTGGACGAGGCGACAGACGATTTGTGCCCCGTTATAGATGGTTGTCCGGGCCCTCGCGCTTTCCTAAAACGGACGAGACATCGGGTGCGATCGCGGCAGGTATCCAATGGTGCACGGGATCGAGTAGCTCGCTCGCTCGCTTCACATCTAACCGCCCCATTACTCTTCTTTGCAATTACGATCTACTCAGTAGCTACGCAAAGGTCCGTTCATTAGCTGGATTGCCATTGACAGAAAAAGTGATCATTCCTTGTCTGAAACCAATCGTTTCGTCGGCTCAGGGCACGGGCATGACCGTCCCATGCGTTTCGACGCTTGTTTCTTCAACGCTCTCATGAGCTCATGCGGGTCTCGACATGCATCTTTGGCCGATATCCGTTTGAAGCTGAACTAAGATGGGACTTCTACTTTGATGCATAGACTTTTGGACTCTAGCGACGCGTAAACTTGAACTGGATTCCCGACTCAGCGGCGAACGCCATTGAAAACGATCGTCGCTGCGGCCCTGCTTGCTCATCCTCGAGCTGATCACGCCGCATCTGGAGCACTCGAATCTAACACAACGAACGGGGCTCCAGGCGTTTGCAATTTCTGTATGCCGCCTAGCTGCACACAGTTCCTCAGACACTGTTGCCGGCATGAACTATCAGGCGTACTCGTCCTGTCACTGGCAGAAGATAGTATCCAAAAAAAAAAAACGAATGTGGGAGACTAGCAGGCACTCCCACGGCGACCGTTCTCTCTCATGCCACGGACGGGGAGCCTTCTCATATTAGGGTTCCTTGTTAGTGTGCTCGTAGTACAGGGTCGCTGCTCGCTGCACGCACGGGTCCTGCATCTAAAATAATCATTCCCAGCTTTGAGAAAGGTAGACCGAACAAGGGCAACTACCGCAACTAAACGGAATGAAGTACAGTTTGTCATCCGAGTGTGCTTAATAGCAGCGGCACTTCGCGGCAGCATTTGAGGACAGTCGTAGCCCGTTCTTGGTGGCTAAAAAAGACGTTGCGGCACGGTCCAGTTGAGCCGCGCAGTCCACAGCGGCCATACAGCACGGTAGACTGCAGCATTGCTGGGGCTACAAAGCGTTATGTTGAGCCGGCGCGCAACTTTAAGTGCGACTTACAAGTAGGTTTGTGCATTGTTAAGAGCTGCCCGCGTGCTCTGCACACGAGCACCACGGTAGACTCTTTGCGTTGATTGAACAAAAAAATTGTCACATTGTCACGGTTGCAGTTAAAAAGCTCCGGTACGAACCAGCAATAGGATATGACCGCTGTCCAAAGCTTATACGTCGTCCGGCTTGCGAAGGAACCGTCCTCAGGATAGCAATATTCCATCGACACAACGGGATAAACTATGCACGACGTAGCATAGCATTCGACAGATGAAGAAACAGAAATCTTGAACTAACCACTATTGTACTCAATGTCTGGACCACTGAATCAAATGAGAATGACTTGTGCTGAGGCTAGTCGGTATAGCGCCGAACGGCTGACGGTTCAAACTGGGAATTGTCTACCCCTGAATTGCCTGTTTTAGCCCGACAAGGGCATGCGTGCCCTTGCCCAAAGGGTACTGTCGTTTTAAGGGGGTGGATTTAGATCATTTTGCACAGGGGAGCTACTGGAAGGTGGCTGTTTGAACAGTTTAGCGACTTACCTTTTAACCCGGATAGTATCCGAGAACCTGTCAATAGCTCAATAGCGTTTACCGTAGACGTTACTCCCCTGAGCGCACTGGCTGACCGTCCGTTCATGGTCCCCGCACACCCCACAGGCTTACCCTGCTATCGTGATATGAATGCAGCCGTGCTCGTCACAGGGTAGGCGCTCGTGAGCAATATCCTACGCAAGGCAGAGCAGTCTTGTGGTATGCCCACGGAGCTTCAAGGCGTAAGGAGAGTCGTGACTTGTTGTATTGTCGGTTGAGCAACTTCATTCGCGATAAGCTTGAGCTCTCCAATTTCAATTGCGGCCAGTGTCAGATGACAGAGCCGCTTGATTCGCGCGGTGTCACGCCGACTCGCAATGCGTCCACGGCCAGCCAGTCTTCGACGCGGAGCGACAGTGAGCCGCTGACACCGACGCCGTTGGGTTCGCCGCCACAGCCTGCCACACTCGCCAACGCTGCTGCTGGAGGTCGCGAAATCAGCCGCCAGGTTGTTTACGTGGGGCTCATCCCTCACACTGTTCCAGAGGAGGGAATCCGGCGCTTCTTTGCGGTTGTTGGCAATGTCGAGTCCGTTCGTGTGCTGGTCGACAAGAATGTAAGCCAGTGCTTTTGTTTACGAGTATAAGGAGTAGAGTCTGGGCGCAATCAACGACGTGGAAATCGGATCTGCACAGGGAAGCGCCACACAACTGGCAATGTTTCTATCCCACCGCGACTAACCAGCAGAGACCGGGCAAAAATTATGCATTTGTGGAGTTTGACAATGCGGAAAGTGCGAACAGGGCTATTCGCGAGCTAAATGGCAAGGCCCTTGAGGGAAGCGAGCTCAAAATCAACCGAGCCTACCAGACACAGCAGGCCATCAAGAGCCCAGACAAGTTCAACATTTTCGTGGGCGATTTGTCTGGCGAGATCAACGACGACCAGCTTTTTAAAGCATTTTCGCACTTCGGATCACTTGCCGAAGCGCGCGTCATGTGGGACATGAGCACTGGCCGGTCGCGCGGGTATGGATTTGTATCTTTCAACAACCCAGACGAAGCTGCTGAGGCGCTCAGGACAATGGATGGTAAGATGCTTGGCAGCCGGATCATCCGTTGCAACTGGGCACTCCACCATGGAGTCAGGAGTGCGGCCAGTGCCGACAGCAGTAGCGGGTATCCATCACCTGACGGGCAGCCGCTCGGCCAAATGAGTCCTCAAATGGCCGCACAAATGTACGAAACCGTATTGGCGCAGACCCCCAACTGGTACTGCACTGTCTACGTCGGTAACATTCCGCAGTTCATGTCGGTAACGGCGCTGCTACCCATATTCCAGAGCCTCGGCTACGTCGTGGATTTCAAGTATCAGGCTGATAGGGGGTTTGCATTTGTACAGTACGAGTGCCACGAGCGGGCGGCGTCGGTCATTGTACAGCTTACAGGCTCGCAGATTCAGGGACGCGTGCTCAAGGTCGGATGGGCCCGGGAAAAGGCGTATGGCGGGTACAGATCGCCGCCTCAATACGGACGGTCGTTCAGCCCGATGCAGCATCCGTATCAGTTTGCCGTGCCTTATCCGTTTCAGCCGCCTCCTCATCAGCCATATGGCGAGTGACCGAGAGACGGGGCGAGCGGCCATTGTCGCTAATGACTCTGTAAGACTAGTAGCCTCTGTTCGCATAATAATATCTCAGCCGTCGCGGCGCTTATTCCTCCTTTTTGCGGTACTGCGTAATGACCTTGTGCCTGACCTCAGACTCGGCGATCTTCTTCTCCAGCACCTCCTTCTTAGCAAGCGCGCGCTCCAGGGCTTCCTGTTGGCGCTTCTTCTGTTTTGCGCTCAGCTGCTTCTTCTTTTGCTTTTTGACGCCGCCGCCAGCAGTCGCAGTCTTGGGCCGGTCCGGGTCCAGCTCGCCGCGAACCGTCATCTCCGCGAGCTGCTCATTGACCTTTGTGCGGCCGTCCTGGACCAGGCTGTTGTCGGTGCGTGCCGCGGGCAGTCCGAGATCAGGCTCGGGGCTTGCAGCCCGTCGCGCAGCTCTCGATCTTTTGGTTTGTTCTGATATTAGCATGGCCCCCAACAAATGCTCGCCCAAAGGGAGCAAAGGAGCGAAACCACGTACTCTTTGCCATTATTAGCTCTTAGGAATGCCGGCAATGAACGCCTGGTTAATACAACAGGAACGAGGCAAAGGTGCAATAGATGAATCCCTGCTGCCTCATCATCTTACGCCCGGCTGAAGGGAAAAAAAAAGGACCGTGGAACGCCTCAGCCGTGCCCGTGGGTAAGGATGCAGCCAACCACCGAGGAGAAATATTTGGACGGCACTATACCTCGCGAATGTAACTTAGTTGATTACTATACAGAGTTCTGCTCTACATCAGCGCACGCCACCAACGGTGGAGCAGGAGAGTCCTCGTACTAAGTCCGTGGTAGCCTCGGAGGAGAGCCGCTGCTGGGCGTGGACGTGCTAAAGTAGCCGAGCCATTGGGATCTGGTGACAGGCGTGGCGCTTGATGAACCGTGTCGCGGTAACAAGCAGTGTGGTCTTGGTGCTTTCTGTGGTCCTTTCTGTGGTGGAGAACTCCTACGTACGAATACCGGCGATTGTGGCTGTAGCGGTACTGCTAATTTCGATGTTTAGTGATACGCTGAAAGGCTCAGTCGACATGGCATCGGCAAGCATGAAGTACCTTTACGACAAGGCGGCTGTCAAACTAGGCGGCCTGCCCTTTGACGAATCGGAGCTTACGGCCGAAGAAAAGGCAAACGGCATAGACGAGATGACGAAGCTCAATGTTGGCGGTCTGTACAACGAAGGCAACACGTGCTTCTTGAACTCGGTAGTACAATCTCTTGCGGCGTGCCAACATCTGTCGCGATTCACAGGCGACGTCCGGGGCAACTTCTCGTCGACTCTGGAGAAGCTTATTGAGCGGATCAACCAGAAGTTTGAGTACAGCCACGCCTACAGTACTGGGGATCTAATCCGTGCGCTTGGCAACGAGAGCCGATGGCACGGGTATGACCAGGAGGACGCACAGGAATTTTTTCAGGCGGTATTGCTGAAGCTGGAGAAAGAGCAGCAGGATAAGGGCAATGCCGAGAGAAAGAGCGAAGAACTGGCGAACGGGTCCGTCAATGGAGACGCTACCAGTCACAACAGCTCCAGTAGCCAAGCGAGCTCGCCAGCGTCGAAGCCGCCGGCCCAGCCAATTACTCCATTTGACGGCATGTTTGCGACCCGCGTGGGCTGCGTCAAGTGTGGTGAGATGGAGGGTATCCGCAAGGGCGTGCTGTCGTCAGTTGACCTGAGCTTGCAAAATGTCAGCGGGGGCGTTGGCCTCGAAGAGCTGCTGGCTGAGTACTGCAATATGGAGACGATTCCAGGTGTCGAGTGCTACCGATGCAGCTTGGTTCAGTATCGCGACGAGCTGAATCGCAAGGTGGCCGACACGGAAAACGATAAACTCAAGGCGCTGTACGAGGCACGAGCGGCGGAGCTGGGCGACGCGCTCGCGGACAAGACCATTAGCGAGGACAAGTACAAGCGGCTCAAGCCGGCTAAGATCAAGGAGCTCGGAGACAAGACCAAGCAGTCAATGCTGACGCAGCCCATGTCAGACATCCTTATGATCCACATAAACCGGTCTGTGTTTGATCTGCAGACCGGCTACTCGAAAAAGAACTACACCCCGGTCGCATTCCCAGTGTACCTTGACATGGGCAGGTACATTGTGGACGCGGACAATGATGCAAACCACAATCCGCGCACGCCAATGCATGGCCTCACGGATGTGCCGGTTTGGTACAAGCTCAAGGCGGCCGTCATACACTACGGATCAGCGCATTTTGGACACTATGTGTGCTACCGCCGCTGCGACAGAGGTCTGTGGTGGCGCGTGTCGGATGAGTCTGTTTCGCTAACAAGCGAGGCCAACGTGCTGCGCTCTCAGGGAGTCTTCATGCTTTTTTACGAGCGCACTGACGCACAGCCGCCGCCAGAGGCGCTAGCGCCCAGCATCGCTGGCAAAGGCAATGGGCCGGAGCCAGAGGTCGTCACAGACGGCGACTCTGACAACTCAACTTCGTCCGGGTCGGTCACGTCTACGGCCGGGCAAGAAAAGCTGTAGAACGTACAGTATTGCATTTTAATACCACCAGGCATGCATTGTATAGATCGTCAGATGCCTAGATGCGGCCGCGAACGCTATAGCGAGCCGTAAGTAGAGCCGTCAAACCCGCTTTTCACACTGGATCACCGCGGCGCTACCGCCTGGCCCAACCTCACTGTGGTTAACCGAGCACTAAGAGTGGTGCAGGCCCAGTAAAACTTGGACGTCGGCATCAGCCTGGCGCAGCAACCGCAACGCAGCAAGCATAGCGCTTGCTCAAGTTCACGCTGCATATGTCCGAAGGGGATGGTCGTGGTAGCGTGCCAAGGCGTAGACCACGGAGCGCGATCAACGTTGACCGGCCCATGGCCGCTTTAGGAAGGCGCACTCCGTGAAGCCCCCGAGCCAGTAAGTGTACAACAGGAAATACTCGTACTGGAATACATAAAGCTAACCGTTTCTGCTGTTATACACAAAACGTACATGTACTAGGAACAGTGGCTTTCTTTGGTCGCAGTTCCAATGGCCTTTGCACGATGACGTGGAAGGCACGGCAAACAAAACGGTGAACCCGGCCCTGGCTGCGTTTGATCGCATCGCAGATACCGGGCAGCTAGGCGCCAAGCCAGACGTCAGACAGCCTTGACTAAGGCTCCGGTCATGAGGATGTCCGCGCGGCGCAAGAACCCGCTGTCTGGCTCGCAGGACCGCCCGGAAATTGACTGCAATCCCAAGACGGGCCATGCCCAGCTACCCAGATCCGTAAGTGCTTTTCCTAGAAAGGACTGAACAGCGCTATCCTCCATGGCAACTAAACCCGTGCCGCGGTGGTGCCCGCCTATGTGATAGTACCCCGCCGGGATTATAGGAATACCCTGGGCACATGCATCGCATCCCCGCGGGCAGGACTTGCAGGCCAGGCAAATACTGCGTCATGCGCGGCCAGCTCTGGTGCCGTTCCGGAAATAATAGTCCGCCATGGCTGGGCCATAGGACGTTGCGCAACCATCTATCGCGACGGGGCAAGTACATTAAATGGAGGAGTTTGGTGTTGTTTATGTGTCTGAGCTACTGACACATGCTCGGCGGAGACTGCTGGCGCACAGTTCCCCGTAGTGTAGAGTCTGTGGTATTACAGCATCGGGGCAGGGGTCAACGGCGTAGGGCCGTTGTTGCTGCCGCACGCGAGCCCCTCACCGTGCAGATATGCGTGTAAGCGCTGATCGCAGCATGCAGACGGGTGCGACAGCAGATGCTACTGGGCCAAAGAGCCTTGTACTGTCCGGATGGGGCCAAGAGGCAGGAGTGTGGGCAAAGCAATGCCTGGTAGGGGAGCGGGGAGGGATCGGTAGGGATCCATGAAGGGATGCAAAGGAGGGGTAAGGCGCGTTCGTCGCCAAAGAGTACTAGTCTAGTTTTTTGGTGCTCCATTCATCTTGCCTGAGAAGTTGCTGGTGGGCTGTCCCGCAGGGTGATCGCTGCTGTGGGTGAGACTGTCAGGAGAAGCATGCACAGCGCGCATTGGGGTAGCGTCCACGACCAGTGCAATTGCCGATAGCCGGGAGGTGCTGAGTTGCTGCTAGCCCGAGCGAAACATGCCGGGCCCTGTAACACACTGACACAAATATCCTCTGAAAGCTTGTATCCCTCCACGGTGAAGCCATAAGCTGTGGCAGCCCCTCGAGCTGCTGTTTTCATGAGCCGGGCACTCACTGAAGGCCTCTGCAGAGGTCACAGAAAATCTGGGCACCGCAGGAGACGCGCCGGCGCCTTGTCTGGCGTCCTGCGGCAGCGCGGAGACCGAAACAGCAGCGTTGGAGATGCTGACGCGGTCTGCGGTGTCAGATCATGCGGCACCGCGCTCCACAGGTCCGGTGGCAGAAGTCCGGACGAAACGAACGGTAAGAGTATCTTTTGTACTACGACGTTTGGCGTCACTACTGAAGCACTTGCTATACAAACGGGGCGCTCTAAGGACAGCGAATTCCCGCAAAGGTATCACGACTTACGATTCATCGGCCCAATGCAGGCCCCACACGTGCCGGAACTGGAGCACATAGAGCACGCGGGCACTTCCAGGCTCAGACTAGCATTCTGGGACCGCGGCACGGTATCAGACGACTGCGATACAGTCTGCAGCCCTAGCACCCTGCATGGGCCGCAGGCTTTTAAGACATAGGGAAGGCGCAGGGCGCGGCAATTCGATAACGTGAGACGCAACCCAGATGATGCCCCTGAGCGAGGAAAACGAGGGGGAAGGGACCGTTGACCAGCGACGATAGTGCTCGTTCGCGCAAACACAGCGATCCCCGCCAAGCTGCTGCGCAAGCATGGTGGTATCGAGGGCCAGAGCTCACAGGTTAGACTGCTGTTCCTGCGCTCTACCGTGGCTGGCTCCAATGGTAGATGCTTTGCTAAGCTTGGCTCGCAGGGCCAGGGGATTGCGCCATATTAAAACTGCTAGCATTGTGTGCTTTAGAGTTCTAGTTTGGCATTATTTGAGGAGTAGCACCAGTCCCGGAGTCGTATGGACGGCAGCATTGTGGACGTCCTACTGCAGATCTCGAGCGCTGGCTCGCGTGAGCTGCATGAGTGCTCTTTTTTAATAAACAGTTAACACCCCATGTCCTGCGGCACTGTAACCGCAAGGCACTGGCGCACTGATGCGCCGAATCGGACGGGAAGTCGTTCTTTCGCCTTGATATGACCGCTGCGATTCGGGCGCCTATTTGGCAGACGCTGCCGCTCCGGCAGCAATCGGAGTAGTCAGCATGCACATCGGGCATGCCCGATACTGTGTCGGCGGCGCGCTGGCGATGGGCGATGCAGCCACCCGAGGGCCGCATCGGACACTGACGGACCGCAACGCCCATAATGTTGCGATAACAGAGACAGTGGTTGTAGCACAATAGGACCCAACTGGTGCATGTAGACGCCTGTGGTGTGCCCCTCATCCGCGACATCACGATGTCCCCATATCTGCATGCGAGTTTATTCCACGGCGCCAGCATCCAGCGCCGGACGCACCGGTTGAAAGTTGCCCCAGCAACCGGGTTATAGTGTTGCCGTGATCACAGTAGTGACGCAAGCACCAACGGTGAGACCTTTTTCTTGCCTCGATCCTGCGCATTGCGCTCATCGCGGCTGGATCTCCACTGGCCACCTCCTGTAGTACACGTGGTCCCAGCAAGATCCGATTTTCGGTCTGTGTGTGTATGTGTGTCTTTGAAGTCCGACAAGTTTCTCCGTCTTACTCCGTGCCGCCCGCTATCGTAAGTTCCCTGCTGCCTGCGGCCTGTGCGCGTGGCCTGCGCGCTACGGCACCTAACCAACTTCGGGCCTGGAGCATTTCTCCCCCCCTCCCTGCACTACTGAAACAGGGGCGGTGGTATGCACAACAGCATGCTGGCACTGCGCGCCCTGAGAACTACTAGGAGCCGGGCCTGCCTGCTGTGACACCGTCACGTTTCGCGTTAGCTCTCGAAACCCAACCGCCATTGCCGGCCCAGTGCCCTGCACAGCTTATTATTTGCAAGCGCCGCCCGGCGTCCAGCGGAGATGTACGCGGCGACAGCTGTGATGAACCCCGCTCAGTATACACACCTGGGTGTAGGGTTAGGCATGCGCACGGGGGAAGAGCAGACGGCGCGCCAGCACATTACCCTACCGCAGGTCGAGGATCTCGAACATCGCGCCCACTGATTCTGTTGCCGAACCCGCCGGCAATTGCTTCTCCCAGGGGCACACTCCAAGTTAGCCGGCCGTTCAGGCGCTTTTCTAGGCTATCCGAGTCCCGCACGAGTCTCAATAAAAGACATTGTCTCCCGGACCCTAAAAATCGCAGAACCCCAGGTCGACACACACCCTAGGTCCATGGCCGGGCCCTAGTGACCAACCGGAGCCGACGCGGCGCACAGTTATCTCACCGCGTGTGCCACGACATCGCGCCCAAACCCGTGCAACGATGTTCCCAGGTGTGATAGGGCGAGGGCCCACTAACGTGTAGTCTCGGCACGTAAAGCTCGACTGATGGACTGTAGCAGGGTAGTCAGTAGCCCAGGCAGCGCTCGCACTAGGACACTCGAATGCAATATTCATGGGGATCAACGAGCGATCTGCAGTCGCTGGCGGCGTGCGACGCCCATTCGCAGACCGGGGTAGGCGAATGCAGCAGCGATCACGCGTCTACGTGCATCGTAGCGTGCATCGTAGCGCACAGCTGCCTGGCTCTCCATCGCGCGGCGCCATTGCGTCGCCTACTCGGACTCCGTGCATAGCGCAGCTTGTTGGGGCGTCCGCAGGCGCTTGGCAAAGGCTTGTGTGCCTCCTCCCCCGCCCCCCCCCCCCCCTTGTACTGTAAGAGGCCAAGGTGCAGCAGCGGCCCCGCTCGCCAAAATGCCTAGGACCTACGTCGACTGTCCGGCATGTGCCGCGATGCGCTTGGCAGGTCCCACAAGGCCTTTGTGATGTCGCGTGCCTTTTAGCCGGTCGCTGTGGCGTTATATCGCCGCTGATTAGTGAGATAAGGCCGCACGGCAATTGGGCGCGCGTCATCGCGCGCCCGACGAAAGCGTCTTAGAGCGCCTGCCTGCTCGCGCTGCGACACATATGCGTCCGTCTCTGCGGCAGGGCCGGCCCTAAGAACACGGGGGAACGCGCCGTATCAATCGTGGTTCCGTGATTCGTGATTCGGGTAGCTGCTAGTGTTGCCACGATCTTTTTTCTACTGGATGCCTCGCTGGTCTGGTGACCGGGCCAAAAAAATTAGCAGTGCGGCAATAATAGCAGAATAATACTGCGGTGCCCTACGCGCATGCGGGCCAGGCAGCAGCCGCGGCGCGCCGCGGTGTTCACCCTGAGGGTGTTGTTCCGTGACCCGTGCATCGGGGATTGACCCATCACCGGCGCTGGTGCTCATCTGTAAGTCACGTGATCATGCCATCCAACGTCGCGGCGCTGCGCCGACATTCCCCGCCAACAGCCGCTACAAATGGGCCCTCCCGGCGCAAGGGAGAGCCCGGTGATGGCGATGAGCAGGCGTACCCCCACAGCTGTTAGTGTCATTAATAGCCGCGTGCGACTGTTAGGTATCTCGGGTAGCAATAGCCGTTGCATCAGGTCCGGGCTCGCCGGCAACGTGATAGTGCGTCCGTCTCGGGTCAGCGCGTCCGTATCATATCTAATGCCGCTGGCTTCCATATCGGCGTGCGGATGCCAAGGAGAGCAAATGCAGTCCCGTGTCGGGCACTATCGGTGCCGGGTTGCCGTGTCCATGTATCCGGCTGCACCCGGTGTGCGTCGCCTCGACGCGGTCCGTTGCGCATTGCGTACTGATTGCACTAGGTAACAGCAGCTGCGGCAGTACCCATGCATAACCGGCGCCTATTTCGACTCAGTGCACGTTCACAGGAGCAGCAGCGATGGTCATCGGCGTGATTAGGTTTGACCCCGGCTTCTGACAATCCGCCCGCATAGACTAAAGCTGGTTAGTTGGGGTCGTGGTATGCTCTGATATTAAAGTGTTGGATTAGCTCGGTGCCTTGCTGCAAGTTTTTCTTTTTTTCTTTTTACCTTCTGCCATCGCGGCAACCCCCCACGATGCGCACGCCTCGGCTTCCGCCCACCGCCCACTTCTCGGGTAAGGCCGTAGCGCCGACCCGGCCGATCAACCCACCAGTCCCCCACCCAGAAAAACATCGCACTGTGGGCGAATAATGCCCCGTGAAACCCTAGCCCGCACCTGGCTGCAGCTTAGCGCCCCGCCGCGGACAGCCAGGGCCGATGCCGCTGGCCGCAGAGCAGTGGCTCGACCCCGCAGGGCAAGGCTACGGGACGAGCCAACGCCGCAGCGCAGGCCCGCTAACGCATTGCGCTGCGGTAGGGCTACTAGTCGACGGAGGTACGAAGTGCGTCTGTGCTGGAGTGACGTGAGAGCGTCTGACGATATGTGTGGTAGCGTGGGAAAGTGGCGTGGTAGTACAGCTGCATGCTGTCGTAGGGGGATTGACAGGAGCGTTGCCAACGGCTTGTCAGATTTTAGAAGAGACGGTTTGGTTGCCCGCTTCAGTAGACCAGAGAAGATACAGAGAAAACGGGCAACTTTGTACCCTAGACACTTCCAGACAGCTGGCGTGTTCAGCGATGAGCGCTAGACCTATGTTGGCCGGTAGTATCCTCCAGACGTCGTGGCGTGTTACATCTCATGGCTAGGATTGGGACCGGGCCCAAACCCAAATGTTTCGGGTAAGGGTGCCAGAAGCTAGCGATGTCGGCATCGTTTGGTGTAGTCGAGCACTGGCGCTGGGCCGCCGAGTTAGGAGTCACTCCGGTATCACTACAATAGAGTTCATTCACCCGCTTCAGAACGTCCATTGGCAAGACTGAGAAGCAGCCCGCTCGTTGGGCTCGGACTGAGACAGCTCTGGTGACCCCAGGGTCCTGCACATTGCGCACTCGATTAGCTCGCGACCAAGAATAGCCGGCGCAGCGGGCCGTTGTCACAAAAAAAAAAACCGGGTCTGGACAGTTGGGGGTAAAGGTGGGTGGGGGTGGGGGGGGAAATGGAAGAAAAGCATGGGGCACGGAAAAACACAGTGCCGAGGCGTTATCAGATATTGTCAGAGTTGCTCTATTGGCAGTATGTCATTAGCATTCCAGTCGTGACAGTGGCAGAGCAGCAGCTAGCCGTTACCGACGGGCGGGAAACAGAGAGACCGCCACGACGCGCTAGCTGAATCTGGCAGTACCCGCGCGAACTGCAGCGCAGCATGACCGCGGCGCTCACTGAAGGCGCTGCTGCCGGACCCTACTTGTGGTGGGGGCGGGGACGGGGGCGCTGCTGGCAAGAAACTGGCGGCGGCCCAGCAGTGAGGCGCGCCGGAGCCATATTGCCAGGGCCCCTCCTGGGAAAAAATGCGCTGCAGGGTCGGCTGCGCATAGAGCAGACCCTGCAGCGGGGGCGTCTGCCCGCCGCATCGGTGGCAGCAGGACGAGGGAAGAGGAAAATAAAAAAGCAGGTGCCAGTGCGGCGGAAGCGGCGTTATACTCGCAGATTGGCGTGCTACAGCGCGCTAGATGCCTAAGCTGCTGCGGGGTCCGAGCGCAGCGAGTGCGGCGCTCCTGCGCGGCGGTGTGATGCACCACCCAGCGCGCTCAGCGTGGCACCCCGGCGCGTGGGCTGCGGGCACATCGCTCCGGCTATATAACCGGGGGGACGCCCGAGGGGGGGTGGTGAGAAGGTTTGACGAATAGACTCAAGATAAAAGCATTGCCAGGACCCGAGGTGTGACGGAAGCCATCACGACAAGATCACCCGAGGAAGCCAAGGAGGAGTTTGCAAATTCGAGTCAGACACCACACCACTGTTGAACTAAGATTACGGATCTGGCTTTTTTTTTTGCTTGCTTGCCAATACCACTGCACTACTAGTACACTCGCTGTCATAATGTCTGGACTCGCAGCTGGCGCGCACCACCACCGTCACCACGAGCACGATGCTCATCGGCTCTCCCACCATCAGCAGCACCAGGGATACTCGTACGGGATGGCGCCCTACGAGCAGCGTGGAGGCTATGCTAGGCCCAGCAGCCCCGGCGAGGCTTCGACTCCAACGAGTTCGAGCAGCGGTGGCGGCAGCGGACCTGTTGTGCGTCGCCGTAAAACACCCTCGTCGTGGGACCCGCACGACGACCTGCTATTGAGACACCTCAAGGAGCAGCAGAAGCTGGGCTGGAAGGAGATCGCTGCCCACTTTCCGAACAGAACCACTAACGCCTGCCAGTTCCGCTGGCGGCGTCTTGTGTCGGGGACACTGCGCTCGGCTCCCCAGAGCCCTCAGTCGGCTCACGCTCGGTCGCCCGTCGTTGGCGTCTCGGCGCCTGCCCAGCCCTCGGCGCTCTCACCCCTGCAGCCTGCCGCGAGCCACCCGGCGGCCCACCCGGCGGCCAACCCGGCGGGCCTCCCGGCGAGCCACTCGGCGGGCTGGACTTCTGAGCAGGACGAGTTGATTGTCCGCCGCAAGGACCTCCGCGTCGACGAGCTAGCGCTGCTACTCGGTCGTGACGAGCGCGATATCCAAATGCGCGCCGCCGTGTTGACAGCGCCGCCGACCCCGGCAGCCTCGGCCGATGGAGTAAGCGATGCCAGTGATTCTCCGTCTGCCTCGCCGGGCCCGTCGCCTGTGTCGCCCGGTCCATCTGGCGTCGTGGCATCGGTTCCGTCATCGGTGCCATCGAGCGCAGCCGGCACGCCCCGGCCATGGATGCATTCGCGCCGCTGCTCGTATTTCGAGGGACTGCGCCTACCTGTCCCTGTCCCGCAGCGGCCCAAGGTTGGCAGCCGCCAGTCGTCGGTCGTATCGCTGCCACCACTCACCCCGCCGCTTCACAGCCAGTGACGGCGGCAGACAAGACCTGACGTGTTACTTTACTACTTTTACGACTTTACGATTAGATGTATGAATTGATGAATCGATGAACGGGCACCGCAGCTTGCGTAGGGCCAGCCAACACCGCACCCCATCCTCGCTCGCTTACCGTAGCGTGGCATCAGCGTTGGCATCAGCGTTGGCATCAGCGTTGGTCAGTCATCGTTGATCGCCGGCCCGCAGTGAACCTGGGTTCTGCCGCAAAAAGTTACACGAGCAAGGTTCGGCGGAGAGCTCCGCCGTCCGATGTCCCTTACAATTGCTCCGCCGCACTATCAACCAGCCCGCCAGACGCTTACATTTTGTTAGCTGCGAGCCGTGGGAGCCACATATTGATATGGCTGAAATGCGGGGTTTTCTATTTCCGTCGACCGGAATGGGCCGACCAGTACCGGCGTAGCTACTGGGCGGCTGTTCGTCGGCAGGACGAGACCTCAGTGCTGCCGCGCTGCCATGCCCCGAACACGATGATCGGCCTCGGCCCGCCGTGGCTTACAGGTTCTACGCTAGGCATCCCGGCCCTCACAGATCCTCTCACATGGATGCCTGCAGAGGCTGATGTGCGCCTATTATTTTACCACCGCGCTAGCGCGTGCTTGGCCAGACGTATACGTGTTGGTTGCTCCCCGGTTGACCGCCTTTGTAACTCCGTCGCGCCGGCCCGCTTATCCTTGGCACGTCTAACCACCTCCTTGTCGCAACTTTGCGGCACCCTTGGCTCGTACTCCTTAAGCTCGACGGAAGAACCCTAGGTTTAATGCTGGCGGGCCGATTCCGTTTTCGACCTCCCCTCCTCCGCGAAACGCACATGAACGTGTCGCCCTACCGCGGAGAGAAGCGGCATTCGCGCTATAGGTTGTTCGCTCGTATTTCGATCGGCAGCGCACATACGCTGTCGGGCACTGGGTGATCCAGGGCACCATAAGGCTCGTCCTGGAACGCACACAGAGTATCCCGGCTCGGTGTAACCACGCCATCTCGGCTTCCAGCCCGTGCACCCATGTTAAGCGAGCCATATCTCTGGCAATATAGCTTTGCGCGCCGTGTGCTCGTATTCCCCCGGGATTGGCGTCAGTGCAAGTCGTATTCGCCCGTGACGTCAATAGCCGTCGCCTAGTGGGACGCGCTAACGTCGCACCACAGTCGCACACGCAGCGCAAGTATCGTCGGCCCAAATACGAGCCATGCCTATGTCTTGCCAGCGGCCGGGCGGCCGACGCTTTAAAGGTCCATTCTCGTGCCCGCTGTGGGTCCTCCGGGACGCTTGGCCAGCGCGAACGAGCGTGTTGTACGTCCCTAGTGCAGCCTTCCTGCGTGCGTGGTTTTTCTTACACTCCGTCGAGCCCCGTGGAATTAGAGTTTGGTGCCTTCACATCGCTGCGCATCATCCCTAGCCTCGACAGGTCCCCTGTCGGCTCTAGAACCGAGGCTCTCGATTGCGGTAGCAGGTCTACCGCGCCCTGCACTATTGGTGCTCCAACTTCGGGCCCGATTATCCTCGGTTGCTTGCCAGCTCTTCCGCTTGTCCTTCGCGCAAATAGTGTGGAGGTGCGGTCTCGCTGGAGGAGCACATCGGCTCGGTGGTCGAAGACCCCTCGGTGGCGGGGTCTTGCGGGACTCCGGTCCCGCTAACCAGACTAGGTGTTAAAGCGACTCTTACACAAACAAAAAAAAATGTTGTCTGCACAGTTGCGTACGTATGTGCCTTTCACCAGGCGCCGATCACCAAGAATCCTTGCGTCGTCCAGTTCCCCTGTACCTTGTGGCAGGTCATTCGGGCTCCCAAATGGTTATACCCATGGAATGTTGACCAAACTGGTGAGTCCGCGTCTGTGCTGCTACGAGCCGAGACCACCCATGGTCCCATTCTCTTTGTCATAGTGTCATATGGCCAATCATCAATCCGCCTGACAACAATACTATGGCCCCATTCCTTGTCCCTCAGCCAGTCCCTCGACAACTCTAATGGCCGCTATGCCAATGGGCTTTATAACCTGGTCCGAGCCCTTCCCCAGCCTCTCACGGTTACTCTGACGCCCGCGACAGCTGCTGCTCCCCGCCGCGCTAGACATATTGGTGGGGCGCTGACGATCTAACGCACTGGAGCACGAATTTGCGCAACACATAATGCTCTCATGCCGCCCCACATTGCACGATCCCGACGCCACCACCGAGCCCCTTTCTGCAAGAAGTCAAATTGAGCCATTTGCACCGCGGTATCGCGAGATATTCTGTATTCTAAGCATCAATTCAACAGAGATGCACTACCTCTACGTTTAAATGCCGTACACGGCGGTCCATGAATAGTTCGGTCTTCGTTGATTACACTCTGTTGGCCGGTCCTTTGCAAAGTACTTCATGGGCATATTAATGTGCTCCCAACAAACGATAACACGTCTGTAAGAAGAGCTACGCGCCGCTAGACGATCCTTTTATCGTGCCTATGGAATCATGGGCATCGCGCTAATCCTTATTCCTATTCCGATGCACGATAAATTTGTACTTAAAGTTGCTTGGAGAACAAAAGCAGAATGCGTCCTGTCAGTGCATGTCCTGTCAGTACACAGCAAGCGCCATCTGGAGGGACAAGCATGTCGCTACCAGTATGTTCCACAGAGGGACGATAATTCCAGATCGCCAAACGCATGCGGCGCACTGTGACCGGCTCACATGTAAGTTGCCGCGATAATGGGCGCTCCTCGGCGCCGTCACCATCTGCTGATCAGTACGCCACTCGGATCGTCCGCAGAAGTCGAAGGCAATTCGAATCCCAGACGTGGGCCCTTCGGCCCAAACTCGGGCAACTTATTCTTGCGGTGCCCACATAAGCTTTTCAGGCGCGATAGTGGTGTAGTTCTTGGCCTCCCACTTGGATATGCGCGATCTGGTCTCGGACAAGTCGACCTCTATCTGATACTGGCCAGCCGCGTCAACTTGCAAAAAGCCAAGCGTCTCAAGAGCAAAAATAACATCATCCACTGTCATGCCAGTCTCGCTCGAGAGTTGTTTTATTGTAACCTCTGTGGTCGCTGGTGCATCTGCCTTTCCCGTGGCCTGATAGATATCTTGCAGCTTGTAGCATATCGCCAACGTCCAGTAGTTCGTGTACGAAAGTAGCCCTAGCGCACTTAGGGGCTTTTCAGGCGTTCCGGTCCGGTTTTCTTCGCGACTCAGTAAGTAAGAAAAGTCGATGAGGAAGTTACCGTACCCACGCCGTTGTGCAGTAGGCAACGTAAGGATGCACGAAACATTGTTTGCCCCCGGCTGCTTCTGCTTTGAAAAGTATCCGACAAGATGACAGCCCTTGGTATCGTTCTCTGTCAGCACGTAGAATACAAAGGGCTCAACGTCGTAGTACAGAGTCTTGGATGCAAGAAAGAGCTTGGCCAGCAAGCACAGATGCTGGCAAAAGAGCGGGAACTTGGCACCGTCCACTTCGAATACACTGTTCGGTCCATGGCGGTAAATCTCCCGTCCAGGTGGGTGCCTGAAATGGCACTTCATGCGATGACGCTGCAACGCGTACTCTGATATCAGATATTTGAGGCAAAACTCGCATAACCTCAGTAACCGATGGCTGGAATGTTCCTCGGGGTATGGTGCAGTATACCAGGTATCGACCTCATAGTCGCCAATCCTTATCTTGCGGATCCGAGAAACGTTGGCGATCCCATGATGTCCGCGGAACTCGTCATCAATTGGTTCCATCGAGCCAACGGCGCTTGGATCAGCGGAATCTTCGGGTCTCCGTGCTTCGTCGGCCACCCTCAATGCTGCGGCAAACCGTTTCTTGTCAGACTCGAGCGGAAATGTCTTGACTGTCGACGCGTCCTCGCCCTTAATCACGCCCCGATAAGGCTCTCTGTCGCTATCGTCAGAGTCGTCCTCTATGACTTCCACCGGAATCAAAGGAGGCGGCTCAAAGTCGGGAGGTGGCGACGGCCCTATCTGCAGATGAGACGCGACAGCCTCATTCGCAAACGCCTCGGCTCCAGGCGTGGGTATGGCTGATGATAATGCTGGCAGATCGGACCGAGTCTTTCTGGCGACAAATGCGCGAAGCCGTTCTGCCGGTAGGTGAACTGTCACCATAAACTGTCGCTCACGGCGGTTCCTGCGCACAAACACGCGTTTTTCGTTTTCATCATCGTCCACATGCCGTCCAGCGAGCAGGTCATTCCAGAATCTGCCGCTCCGCAGAGGGTCGACCAACGAGCCCTTTGGCGCGGCCTATCAGTTAGTCTCGAGACAACGCGTGGGCACGCAGCATCCAGGAGGAACTGCAGTGTTCGGGGCGCCGCCATTTCCAAGAAAATTGCAGTCTATTCTGCAGCCACCTCTAGTCTTGCGAGTTCTGTGGCTTGCTTTTTCGACACTGTCACCGAATCCCCAGCACTTTGTGTGCACACATACCTGTCGGGCCGGTCGCCGTCTCACCTCTTCAGGCGCATGAGGTGTGTTCAACTGTTCCCTGCCGCGCAGAATTCTCCTCTGTCCAGCAGCCATATTTCACTGATGAGTCCCAGCAGCTAAGCAACCGCTCATGATTCAGTGCTTTCGGGCTGTAACCGTGTCGGTGCTAGACGCGTCGACAACTGGCCCTTCCATCAACTGCACGACTGTATGCACGGCTGAATCTCAGCCGTTCCAAAACTTACTGGAGCGACACAGAAAGGTCGACAAGCACAAGCCGGTCGCTCGCAGGATACTCGTTGCGTCTATGCGCTTGTCGAGGCTTTTTGTACCGCTGTCAAAAGCGAAGACCACGGCCGTGTCTGACTTGCTAACGAACCATGGCTACATAAGGCATGCCGGCTCTGGCGTGTACAACATGTTGCCTCTTGGACTGGCAGTCCAGACTAATATCGAAAACGTCATACGGAAGCATCTCAATGCAGCAGGCGGTGCTGAGCTTGCATTGACATCGCTTAGCTCTGCGGGGCTCTGGAAGGAATCGGGGCGGCTTGCCGATAAGTCCGAGTTTTTCTTCACCAGCGAGGACAAGTACGTTCTCGCGCCGACCTGCGAAGAGGAAATTACGGCATTGGTTTCAGAAGCGTCTTCATACCGCCAACTGCCGCTGCGACTGTACCAGATCACGCGAAAATACAGGGACGAAAAGCGTCCCCGAGGGGGGCTGCTCCGCGCCAAGGAGTTTGTCATGAAAGACATGTACAGCTTTGACGAAACACCTGAAACTGCGCTTGAGTCTTACCGTGCGGTCCAGAGCGCATACAGCCGGATCTTTGAGGAACTTGGCATTCCGTTTATTGTCGCCGATGCCGATTCGGGCTCGATTGGTGGCTCGCTGTCACATGAGTATCATATCATTTCGCCAAGCGGTGAGGATTCGGTTGTGCAGTGCAGCAATTGCGGGTACACGGCGAATATCGAGCGTGCACAGTCCACTGGGGGTAGGGCCAGCTTGAAAACCACGGCCGAGTACTTCTACGCCGCGCCTGACAAAGAGCTTATACTTGAGGTGCGGTACCCCGCCGACCGCGCATTAAACCCGTTAGTGCTCAAGCAGATTTATCCCGATCTCGTACCAACAGACCCGAATAGCCGCGAATTCGACTTCAGTACACAGCGCGCTCTAATTGAGGATGTTCGATGCGCCAGCGGCGCGGAGGGTGCCGTAGTCGCGCCCGTTGTCACAGTGGAGGCCACCGACACTTGTGCCAAGTGCGAAACAAACAGCCTATCTCTCCACAACGCCATTGAAGTCGCACATACTTTTTATCTTGGCACCAAGTACTCGCAGGTATTCAAGGCTGCCATCCTGAACCGCGAGAACAAACGCTCGCTTATGCAGATGGGCTGCTATGGCGTGGGAGTCTCGCGGCTGATCGCCGCCATCGCTGAAACTACAAAAGATGGGCACGGACTGAAGTGGCCCAAGGCCATATCGCCTATGGACGCTGTGG
The DNA here is from genome assembly GCA_038086965.1 of Tardiomyces depauwii. NCBI lineage: Eukaryota > Fungi > Ascomycota > Dipodascomycetes > Dipodascales > Trichomonascaceae > Tardiomyces > Tardiomyces depauwii. The sequence continues at coordinate 2,868,740 of JAVHZA010000002.1, forward strand.
TTATATCGAACAACGAGTCTGAAGCGCTCCGTGCGTGCCAGCTGCTGGCTGAGAGCGGCGTTCGCACTGTCTGGGACGACAGATCATCGCAATTTGGCCTTCTGCTTGGCAATGCACGTGCAATCGGATTCCCGCTCGCAATTGTTCTCGGCAAGAACTTTGCTCGAGATGGAATGGTCGAGGTTCAACCTCGCCATTCCAATGACACTGTACGCGCGACCATGGAGAACCTGCCGCAGGTAGCGCGGCAGATCCTCGACGACATGTAAATATGCATAGAACGGGCCCTCCTACACAGCGCATCCCAAGCCTGTCTACTACGCGAAAATATAATAAAACTCATCGATTATGATATGCGTTAGAGCAATGACAGCCAACCGAATACCGAGGTGGAGAGCGCGTAGCAGGGGCCCCCAAAACGAACACGGCGGCGCGCGAGACATACATTCGTGATATCGTTCATCGTCTTTCTCGTTCCTTCATTCTCTTCAAGAGATCAGAATCTCCTCAAGAACGTCTGCTTCGTCTCGTCGTATCCTTCGTATCACATGAAACGGAGCGAGTGTCAAACGTCTTCATCGTTGTACTTTTTTGTCATTTTCTGTTTTCTGGTGTTGAATGTCTTGTTGTTGTTGTTGTTGTTGTTGTTGCTGTTGTTGTTGTTGTTGTTGTTGTTGTTGTTGTTGTTGTTATTCTTCTTCTTCTTCTTCTTCTTCTTCTTCTTGTCTCGGCGATATAATTGTCCTGGGTGTAAAATTGAAAAAAAAAAAATTGGAAAGTAAAAAAGAAGAGGCGTTGCATGTCGAGTGACGTGGATGCATATTCCATTCCTGTCTATGAAGTCAGGTCGTAGATCTAAGACGTAGGCTCATTAGAATCATTAGCAGCGTTAGCGTTCGTGGTCACGTTGGACCCAATCACTCCTGCAGCGCAGCCAGAGTCGTGCGAGTGGATGGACCCCGTGGGGCTCGAAGACACATCGGCGTTCGAGTTGGCGCCAACAGGGGCCGTTCGCGCAGCCCCGTCGTGTCCACGGTTGTGGTTCGAGGACGGAGTGCGACCAATCGGGGTGCCGCCGAGGCTCATGACACTGGAGAAAGAGTCAGTAAGTGACGCGATACTCGATGTGAGGCCACCCATATGGGAGGCAGACTCAAACTGGCTGTGGACTGGTTGATATCCGGGGTTCGTTTGTCCAAAGTAGTGGCCCCCACGAGACTGCTGCAAGCCCAGAGACAGAGGTGGCAAACCCTGCTGGGACTGGCCGTCGCGAGGACCTTGCGCCTGCTGCACCTGTGTTTTGGGCATGGGCGGAGGCGGAGGGGGCGGGGTCTGGGATGTAAAGAACGGAGAACCCGAGGGGGTGCCCGGGTTCGACACCTGGTAAGGGTATGAAACCGGGTTGCGAATGTCCGCAAACGACTTGGTACCGCGGAGCTGAGCAGGCGGGGCGCCGTAGGCAACAGCCGGACCCTGCGGATGCTGCTGCGGGAAGCCGTAAGGCTGCACGTTCATGTGCTGGACCGGGTAGTGAGGCTGGGGCTGGTGAACCTGACCGTACTCGAAAATCCCTGGAGGCGCTCCACCAGCACCGCCGGCAACTGGGGGTTGTTTGGTCACAAGAAGCGGCCCGACCCCACCTGCACCCTGCTTCTCGATAACATGCAGTGCAAGCTGGCTCGCAAGCACCGACACAATCTTGCGCTGATGTGGGAGCAGCGTGACAGGGAAGGCCAACTCGTTCCGCAACTTGTCATCGCGGAACAAGAGAAGCTGAGAGTAGAACTCCAGCGTCTCCGGGTCGTTGAGATCAATACGGCTCGCGCCGTTGACCTGACCATGGGGCGGATGGGCAACGCCGCCCGTAGGTCCGTGGCCCTGTGTCGCGTGGTGGTGATGGGGGGTACCCGCGGCCGTTGGCGAGCCTCCCTTCGGCTGGGAGCGGTGCTGTTCCTCGAGCTGTCCGCGACGCTCGCGCTTCTCGCGCTCAATGCGCTCGCGCTCCGCAAGCGGCAGCATCTTCTTGTACTCGACGCGCAGCTTTCGGCCGCCAATCTCACGACCATTGAGGTTCTGAATAACAGCTCCAGTCTCCTCGGGCGTGGTGAAGTTGGCAAAAGCCAGTCCGCGGAACACACCGTTGTCAAAATGGTAGTTGAAAGCGTAAGGAATGGGCAGGCCAAGGCTCGTCATCACCTCAAGAAGCTGCTCCTTCTTGATAGCAAACGGAATGTTCTTGATGACAATAGCCGTAGGAATCAGCTCGTCGTCCTTCTGGCCGCCGATACTGCCATTATGACTCGCACCGCTGGCATTCCCATTGTCAGAGCCGGCGGGCGGCGAGACGCTGCCCGCACCGTGGCTGGCGCGCGCGCTAGGGGTCGAGGCCGCCGACTTGGCCGGCGACACGGCGCCAGAGTTCGACGGTCCCCGCTGGAAGCCAGCAGCGCCCTGTTCTGCGCCAAGGTTCCCAGACTGCGCGTGCTGTTGAGGATGCTGCTGCTGGTGCTGCCGCTGAGGGTGGCCGGCGGGTGACTGCTGAGAGGGATGCTGAGGACCCGCTGCGGAACCCCAAGCGGGCGGCTGCTGTCCGCTGTTGCCACTGCCAACAGATAGCGCAGCACTCTTGTCAGAGGCCGGCGACGGCTGCTGGGGGACGCCCCAGGCGGCTGCCGGACCGCCCTCATAACCATAGCCAGATGCAGCGCCCGGAGCGGGGCCAGGCCCCTGCACAGGTCCAGGACCGCCTGCCGGTCCAGCGCGGTCGCCGAAGGCGTCAAAATGCCGCGAGCGACCGCCACGTCCATAGGCATTAGAGGCCGCGTTGTTCCACGGTCCCTGGTTGGCGCCACCGGTAGCACCAGGACCGGACATGGCGGGAAACGTAGCCGACGACTTCAGGAATCCCGACCCGCCCGGGCCCTCACCGCCATGGTGATGCTGGTGGTGGTGCTGGTAGTCTGAGGGAGCAAACAAGTACGACGATGAGGAGGTCGGATCAGCCATTTTTCTCCGCGTTCTCCTTAACTATGGTCCTTGTGCCTTGTTTTTGGCTTGTATGCCTTTTGTAGCTTTTTGTACCTGTCACACGCTTTTACTCAGGCAACACTTGTGTTTCCTTTCCGGTGGTATGCAGTGCCCTAAAGTAAGGCTCTCTCCTAGTTCGTTAGTACGACCAGAGTCGTGCTTTCCGGTGTTCTCCTCCCTCCCCCTTTGTTTTTTTTTGGTGCAATGATGCTGTTGTGGTCAGACACTCGACCTGGGAGGTGACACCGCAGAACGGAATCCTCCCTGGGTTTTTTTGGCTGGCGTGTGCCGGTTTTGTGTCCGCCTTGGGCTGGGGTTTCTGCCACGCAACGTAGCTAACGTAAACCCGTACCGCGGCACATGCGGTAGCCGGAATAATGACACCAGCGCGAGGAACACAAAGGAAAACGGGCCGCCAAAAGACGCGTCAGGCTCCTACGCCAGGCTGTTCAGAGCAGAGCGGAATGTGAATTTGCGCCGCCGTTTCCGCGACAGCTTGCTTACAAAGCCCGGTCCGATCTCGCGCCGCCGCCGGCCGTCTCCGTTCTAGAAAAACGGGGCCATTCAGCCGTGCGGGCGGGTTCAGGACTTTTATGATTGGAGCCACGTTCTCGCGCCGGCCAGGCCGCGCCATGAACAGGGAGCCCCGACTCCGGTGCGTGCCGCAGGATGCCAATAACCGCTGTAGAGCCCGTCCGGTCTCGCCTAGTCCAGGCTGGGCCCTTGCGTCGTAAGGCCTATGTGCCGTCCTTAACCCTCTCCTCTCCTTCCGTAAAGACGGCGCAGCTACCAATCAAAATCCGCCGCTTAGCAAACAGCTCTGGGCTGCTGTGCTGCTGGGCTGCCAGGCTCTGAGCCAGGTCCTCATCTGGCACAACCCGCCATCAGCATTCTGACGCCGCGGACATCCAAGGGGGCGGCTTTTGCCTGCAGGGGAACTTCAGAGCCACTAGTGCACGCGCGTAGGGGTTGGACACTGCTACGAAGCAAGCACAATGCTCGCCGTGACTTCACAACGGGTCCCAGATGGCGGATCATGTAAGCAATCGAGCGAGCATGCTGTGCGAGAAAGGAACCATCCCCAAAACCTCCCTCGGTATCTTCTCACATGGGATGCGGTACTCACTGCCTCATGGACACGTTCAGGTTCTCTCGCAGTAGCGAAACACTATGTAGCTCGGTCGCTTGCAACAAAACAAAGACCCGTTGCAGCCACAGTGCCGGAGGACCGAGGTCACAAGCCACCAGCGCGATTGTGAGGTAAAACGCCCTCGTTCACTTATTCTAGCCCATCTTCCCTCGCGCACTCTATACTGGGTATGGCCCCACCAAACCGTAACACTGCCGCGGCAAAAAGAACAACAAAAACAGCAAAGCACACATACCGAATGCAAGCGTGGCCAGATGTCAAGAACGTAACGGCTCTTTTTTAAAGAGTTTCGGCGCGACAGACCAGGCAGAAATCCTCTGTCTCGCGTCAGTGCTGTTGCGCAGGCAGCAGGGAGTTGCTGTTGGCACAAACGGTGCTGTAATGCGTTTGTAGCGGCGCTCTCGAGGGGTGCTGCAAGCCGGCTGGCCAGCAACGTCAAATGAAATTTGATGGTTTGGTGAACAGTTTACCCGGCAGACGCCCTTCCCCACGCCAGGGCCTTGTCGCCCTGCACGACAAAGACCATTCTCGACCTGCGACAAACAGCGCACAGGGGTCCAGGTATTAGTCTTACGCTTTGTATAGATAAAAGCATATTTCTAAGGGTCCCGCTCAAGAATTTTTTTCCCATGCTTCTCGACTTTACAGGCTTTAAAGGGGTGCGCACTGCGGAAGAATCGTGCTGGTCTGTGCCCAGGCATACCAGGAAATGCGCGTTCCGCGGCCACGCCATTGCACCTATAGGTCCGGCACTGGGTCCCCTAGATCCGGTAAGCGTAGTCATGCGCATGGCGCTATCGGGCATATCTTATGCCTCGAATGCGTATAAATAGTAAAAATATGGCCCAGGCTACCTTGTCGTACGAATCTGCAAGGCTCATGCACGGTCCTCAACCGCCGGACAGCGCTAGTCACTCAATAGACGACAAAATGTCGCAATTGGCTTGGCTGACAGTATCCCATTGACCAGATGATCTAAAGAAGGGGAGATCGTCCGCTACTATGTTGCGCCTTTCATTCCTTCGATCTGCAAGGCGAGCAGCACGTTTAACATACAATATCCGTGTTTCGAGGCTGCAGCCGCCCATTGGCTCCATTGGCTTCAGAGAATCATGACAGATACTTCCACGCCCAAGTCTCAGCGAGGAACAGCTTTTCAGAATTGCACCTAAATCGCGGTCTCGCCGTACTCTTGTTATATTCATGCGGCGGAGCTAGTCCCATGAAATGGGGATGCGGTCAAGTAAATAGAGCAATAACGGACTTCGGCGCAGCATTTTGCTGTCACGGTTCGCAAAGCCCCGCGCATTGCCGGTCATTTCGAGGGGGACAGCTTGGCTAGCCGCGCGTTTGCCTTCCGGGTTAACCGGATTATACATGATCAGGCGATATTAGTAGAAACTCCTGATTTTTAGCCGCATGGGAAAATGGTTATATTACTAACATTTGAAAAGCTACCTGTTTGACGCTCCTCTGGCTAGGCCTGCAGCTGTTGAATGGAGTTGGCTTTCTGATGCTGTCATTGCCTGGTGTCCTAGCACTGCGGCGACCCGCGTGCCGGGGTAGCGCGTTTGTCCGCAATTGTAGCCCGGCAGGTATGTGCGCTCAACCGGCAACATGGCATTGCTCGGCCGGATCGAAGAAGCCCGTTCTAACAACAGACGTTGCGCTCAGGACACTGATGCGTCCATTCTCTTCGGGAAACGCTGCATACCGGGCGGCCAAGATTCCTGCCTTAACAGGCTACACGCGACTCGAAAACAGGCGCCTCATTGCCGTCGTGGGACCAGAAAGTGCCAAGTTCCTCAACGGCCTGGTGACGAAGCGACTAGTAGGATCGGCACCAGGGGCGTCCGACTACGATGCTGATGAAAATCTCTATGGCGTTTATGCCGCTTTTCTAAACGCTCGGGGACGCGTCGTTGCCGATAGCTTTATTTACACCGCGCATCACACGTCGCTCTTGGCGAACTTGCCGGAAACAGGAGACTCCGCCCAGTATGTTGTCGAGGTTGACGAGACTATATACACGACGCTGCTCAAGGCGCTCAAAATGTACAAGCTGCGCTCGAAGATCAAGCTTGTGCCGCTTGAGCCTGATCAGTTTGGTGTCTGGGCGCTGTGGGACGACACGCAGCGCATGGGCGCTGTCGCCATTGAAGAGCCTCTTCTCTTTGATCCCTCGGCTGCGCGCGACGTGGTCGGCGTGACAGACAACAGAGTCCCTGGCTTTGGACTTCGGCTCGTCCTGCCCGCATCGAAGACGCCTGCCGATGTGCTGTCACAAACTTTCCTCTCGATGGAAGGGGTCGGTGTCGCTGGCAACCTAGACTATCGCATTCGGCGGTATATCCACGGAGTTCCAGAGGGCGCCAGTGAGCTCAAGCCTGACTCGGCCCTGCCTCTTGACTCGTGTATAGACCTGATGGGCGGTGTCGACTTTGACAAAGGCTGCTACGTGGGTCAGGAACTCACTATCCGTTCGCACCACCATGGGACAGTCCGAAAGCGCGTGCTGCCTGTCGAGTTCTCTACAAGAGCCTTTAGCGAGGCCGTGGACGAGAGCGCGCACGAGCAGGAGCCGTTCCGGCCGGCTGTTGGGAAGGAGGAGGCAGAGGAGATGCAGCCGGACTATACAGAGCTGTACCAACCTGACAGCGAGGTGTCTCAGCTCACGGGACAACACGACATCGTTGGCGCTAGCATCCGTAAGCAGGCCCCCTTAGTTGGTGACACCGAGAAGCTCGGCAAGCGCCTGGCGATGCCCTCGCCCTTCGGTGAGTCGGCCGACTCCGCCAAGGGGCCGTCCCGCCGACGCGAGCGGCCGGCTGGAACTGTTATTGGGTGCGAAGGTAACCTCGGCCTGGCAATTGTGCGCGTCGACGAGGTGTATAACTCGTCGGCGGAATTCGCTATCGAACTGCCAGATACAGACAGGAAGATCTTTGTGCAGGCGTATCTTCCAAGCTACTGGCCGGGCGAAGAGGACGCGTCAGCTGCCGAGTAACGTTATCCGTGTGACCACGGCACACACTATACTTGTACATAAAAGCATAAATGCATCGAATTGCGTCTTCAGTTTTGCGATGACCCTTCTGTAGGACGCGTAATGGACGGTTCGAGACCGATGCCGGCACGGCTTGCCAATGCGGACTGCCCCGCCGCACCTAGCGCGCTGGCATATGCATAGTGGCACAATCATGCAGCTGTGTGACTTGTCAGGCCAAAGTAGAGCCCTGGGCCAAAGTCACCATTTGAGCCGAGTATTGAACTGCGAACTAGCGGCTACCAGAAAATTACCAGATGCCTCCGATGTGGCCGCGGCGGGCAGAACTGCGCTGTTCGTTCGCACGTGTCAAGCCAGTCTATGAATTACGCGCATAGGACCGTTGGTGGCGTAAAGCCGTGCATGCGCCGTGACTCTTCCAGATGGGGCTGACACATCTGCGCCCAGAAATATTTCAGTGCTCCGTCTCTATAGCTCGGTGCGACTTCAGCTCAGACAACTACCATACTAAAATGCCTTCGTCACCAGTATGTTTCTCCTTCTGTACCCTGGTTCCTGCTACTCGGTTAATGCGGAGACAAGCGTCGTGAATGGCCACTGCTCGTAGTCTCTCAAAAAAGGGGGGGTGTAGGCGACGATCTTCTGTCGGTGGGACGACCTGGTGCATTTTGTGGCCTGTATCCTCCGAATAGTGGCGGACACTCCTGAGAACAGCAATATACTAATATCAGATGTTCGGGCCCGATGGCTCTACCTCGAGCGCCACTCCCGTCATGCAGGCCGAGGACGTCCGCATTCTTGGATACGACCCGCTGATTCCGCCGGCGATCCTGCAATCGGAAATCCCTCTGACTAAGGAGGTCAATGATACCGTGTCGCAGGGCCGAAAAGACGCCATCAAGGTTCTCAACAAGCAGTCGGACAAGGTGATCGTTGTGGTTGGACCCTGCTCCATCCACGATGTCGACGCTGCCAAGGACTATGCGTCCCGTCTCAAGAAGCTCTCCGACGAGCTCAAGGACGACCTCGTTGTCATTATGCGCGCTTACCTCGAGAAGCCCCGTACCACTGTTGGCTGGAAGGGTCTGATCAACGACCCTGATGTCGACGAGTCTTTCAACATTAACAAGGGCCTGCGGGTTTCGCGCCAGCTCTTCAAGGACCTGACTGCTACTGGCGTTCCGATTGCGTCGGAGATCCTCGATACTATCTCGATTCAGTTCACGGCCGATCTGATCTCGCTCGGCGCCATTGGCGCTCGTACCACCGAGTCGCAGCTCCATCGTGAGCTGGCCTCGGGTCTGTCCTTCCCGATGGGCTTCAAAAATGGTACCGACGGCTCTACTGGCGTTGCGGTTGACGCTGTCAAGGCTGCGGCTGCCCAGCACCACTTCATGGGTGTCACCAAGCAGGGTCTGGCCGCAATTACCACCACCAAGGGTAATGAAAACTGCTTCGTCATTCTGCGTGGTGGCACGCGCGGCACCAACTACGACGCCGAGTCGGTGAAGGCTGTCAAGGAGAAGACCTCTATCCCGCTCATGGTTGACTGCTCACATGGCAACTCCCAGAAGGATTACCGCAATCAGCCCAAGGTTCTCAGCACTGTCGCTGAGCAAATCGCCAATGGCGAGAGCTCGATCGTCGGTGTAATGATTGAGTCGAACATCCACGAGGGCAGCCAGAAGGTCGGCCCTGAGGGCAAGAAGGGTCTCAAGTACGGTGTTTCCATCACCGACTCGTGCGTCAGCTGGGAGACTACCGAGGTCATGCTTCGTGACCTTGCCAAGTCTGTCCGCACTCGTCGCGCTAAGGCCGGCTCGCAGTAAGCGTGCCCACAGGACGAACCAAAGCAAAAAAGTTTCTGTATTATTTATCCCACGGAATGACGATTAAAAATTGTATCATTTCAGTCCACTGCTTCCGTAGAGCTCGTGGTGGAGTCATCGCCAAATGCCAAATGCCAAACGCGCTGACTAAGCGACTTCACATCAATAGTCATGCGCTCTGTGTAACTATGGAGAGTTCGAGATTCAGCCGCATATATTTGGACCCGCCGCACTACAAGGCGCATAAAATTTCAGTACTGTTTACAAAAAACATTCAGTACCTGACGAAGTCCTGAAAGCGATCCTCAGACATAGCAATCGGTGGTCATATTGGTGTCTGCAACAATGGCGGGACTAAACAGAAAACGCTCGAGCGACGAGATGAACGGCTCTGCTTCGAAGCGGGCGCGTGTTGACAGCCGGCTCGGCCGCGGGCACAGCAGAACACCATCTCTTGTCCGATCCAGCCGAGGAAAGCCCGTGATCAACGAGATCCCATCGCTTCCCTCCCAGAAGCTCAACGTCTACGTCTTTGGAAGTGGAACCATCTGCGAGCTTGGCCTCGGACCAATGGTCACCGAGGTCAAGCGACCGCGGATCAACAAGTTCCAGATGCCGGACGAGGTCGGCGTCGTCGCTCTCGCGTCAGGAGGCGCCCACACACTGACCATTGACCACGAGGGAAAGCTCTGGAGCTGGGGACAAAATGACTCGGGGGTTCTGGGCCGGTACACCAAGGAGACTGAAGAGGAAGCAGATGACGACTATTACGTCAATGCTAAGGAATCGACGCCGGCAAGGGTCGAGGGCCTGCCTGCCTATCTCAAGTTTGTCAGCGTTGCCGCCTCTGATAACCTTTCTGTCGCGATTACCAGCGAGGGACATGTCTGGGCGTGGGGTACGTTTAGCGACGACGGCGACAAGGCATTCAAGAGCGGTGTCGAGATCCAACGAACTCCAGCTCTGATGCCGTCGTTCACTGGAATTGTGCAGGCTGCCGCTGGCAAGGAGCACATGCTTTTCCTCGATAAGTGGGGCAGCGTCTACGCGTGGGGTATCGGGCAGAGTTTCCAGCTGGGCCAGAAGATCAACCCGCGTCTTCGTACGAAGACATTTGGTCCGTTCAAGATCCCGGGCCTCAAGAACATCCGCAGCATCGGCGCTGGCGAGTACCACTCGCTTGCCATCGACAACGAGGACCGGTTGTGGAGCTGGGGTCTCAACAATTTTGGCCAGTGTTTTATTCCGGATAACGCCGGCTCAGGCGCAGTGATCGAGCAACCCACACTCGCTACATTCTTTGACGGCATCCCCCTCCAGCAGGTTGACGGTGGTAACCACCACTCGCTGGCCCTCACGAAGTCGGGCGATGTCTACGCTGTAGGCGAGATGAACTTTCACCAGCTTGGCATTCCAGACAGCGACCTGCCGAAGTCCACTGTCCGCGAGGCCAACGGGACTCCGTCCTACGTACCAACGCCCACGAAACTGACTGCCGGCGATGACAGTGGTCTTGGCGACGGCTCTGGCAAGCTTCCGAAAATGAAGTTTATCGCTTGCGGTACAGACCATTCAATGGCCCTCAGTTCAGAGGATGGCTCCCCGTGGACCTGGGGCTTTGGACAGACATACCAGCTGGGCCACGGCAAGGAGCCTGACGCTGACGATCCTGAGGACGAGCCCATCCCCAAGCGCATCAAGAACACTGCCACTACAGGTATCAACATGACAATCGCTGCAGCCGGCGGCCAGTTCTCTGTCCTTGGTGGCATCCCTGCTGAGAGCCAGGAGAATGGCAAGAACTGAACAACAGGCGAGACAGCTTGCGCCGCCATTTCGGGCGTCTTAGCAGGCTGCCATGACGCGCGCGCAAGCTCAAGGTGACATGTAACATTATGTGGGTTCCTTGTGTACAAGATCATATCTATAATATATGTATGTATGTATGCAATTCTTTCGTCTATTTTTTACACGCGCACAGCAAGACCAGACTTGGACAGGCATTCCTTGACGTCTGACACCTGGTACTCGTCGCGGTGGAACATGCCTGCCCCCAGCGCGGCGTCTGTAGTAGTCTGCTGGAACACGTCGCGGAAGTGTTCGGGCTTACCGGCACCCGACGACGCAATCACGGGAATACCAACTGCAGCCTTGATATCTCTGACGAGCTCGAGATCGAACCCAGAGTTAGTACCGTCTTTGTCGATGCAGTTGAGCAGCACTTCGCCAGCACCAAGAGCCGCACACGCCCTCACGAGCTCATAAGCACCAAGATCGCGGGTCTCCCGGCCACCCTTGATGGTGCACTGGTACCAGACGTACTCCTCGCCGTTGGGACCCGGAAACTCAGTCTTGAACGTGTGGTGCTTCACGTCCTCTGGCGACTTGACATAGACGCGCTTGGGGTCGACAGAAATGACAACGGCCTGCGCACCGTATGCACGCGATATTGTCTCAATTGGCGACTTTCCAGAGCCCTTTTCCCCGTTGGCGTAGTATTCTTCGGCGATCAAGACAGCATCGGTTCCGATCGAGACCTTGTCAGCGCCAGAACGGAAGTAGAGGCTCGCCACGTCGAGCGCCGGCACAAGCTCGCCCGTGGCCGGGTCTACAGTGTCCTTAATGCCGCCACCGATGGTGAGAGGCACAAACACGGTCTTGGATGTGAGACGCAGAATCTCGAGCATCGGCAGATCCTTGAGTGGCGAGTTCCGAAACGACGTGATGTTGAGGAACGTCACCTCATCGGCTCCCTGCTTGTAGTACTTCTCGGCAACCTGCACAGGCTTTCCGAGGTTTCTAACCGCCTCGGTACCATCGACGCTCTTCTCGCGCACGTTATACTGGTCGCCCTTCGTGACGACGATGTCGCCATGGTCATTAGTGCGAACATCGAGGCAGGCAATCACACGGCGAGTCAGCCCAGTGGACTTCTGTCCCGAGATGTCGACACCCCGGTCTTGGCCGTTGAGGAAGCTTTGAATAACTTCGAGGCCATCGCCGCCACTCTTCTCAGGATGGAACTGCGTGAGCAAAACGTTGTCCTTGGCGAGCGCTGCGATGAACCTCTCGCTGCCGTACTGGCCCACCGAGTAGCGCCAGCCATTGGTCGACAGGTTCTGAAGTAGTGAGTCCGTAGCCGGCGCAGCGTATGAGTGGACAAAGTAGTACTTCTTGCGTGGCTCTATGCTGTACAGCGCCTTGTTGTTGTTTTCAAAGACCTCGGCAGAGTTCCAGCCAATGTGAGGCACGGCCTTATCGCTATCGTCAAACTTCTGCAATGTACTCTCGATTACTCCGAGTCCGCGGGCTGACGGTGACTCCGCAGACGAGCCAAAAATCGCCTGGAGGCCGACGCAAATTCCCATAAGCGGCTTGCCCGACTTGATATAGTCGCGAATCGGCTGGGCCAGCTCTCTGTCGTTCACCTGGTCCATAAAGTGGCCAAAGTTTCCGACACCCGGCAAAAGTACCCATTCAGCTGTCTGCTTTGCCTTGTCCATATCAGCCTTGTTCTTGATGTACTCGACCTCGTAGCCGAGCTTGTCCAGCGCATTGGAGAGTGACTGGAGGTTGCCGCTCTCCACGTCGATAACGTGGACAGTCCTGGCCATTTCTAACGCTTTGCACTGAAACTTGAGCTGGCAACGAGTTTTAACGGCGAGCTTGTGGATAGGTGCAAGCGAAGCGCAGTTGCCAGGAATTTTTATGACTCTGGTGACTGAAAGTTTCGGGTGCGGCTGACTTCAATTGCTTTGGCAGCCCAGCCTGATCCTAGCGCCACACCGTTTCGTTTTGGATTTGAATCGGGGCGCATACGTCCAGGGCTAGGATGATTTTTTTTCTTGAGCCATGGTCGGAATAATATAGTAGGCTCGAACTCTAGAGCGAAAAGAACGGCCGCCCACTCTCTGTGCAATGCCGAAGACAAAATCAGAAAGCAGGCTGAAGCAGCGACACGATCCACTTCATGTGGAGCTCGCCCACGGAAACGGTATTCTCCGTAACAAATCTCGCGGCAAGACGAGCCATGAAGGAGCGAGTGATGACGAGCGCGAAGAGCAGTTCGTGGACGCTAGTCTCTCTCGAAAAATTCTTAAGATTGCCAAGGAGCAGCAGGAGGAGATAGCAGATGAGGAGGGAGCCAACAGCGAGGACGAAGCCGGCAACCCCTTCATGGTTAACGACGAGGAGACCGTTGGCGACTGGGAAGATGACGACGAGGAGGAAGACTATGAGGAGTACAATGAGCTCGACGATTTCGAGGTCGATCCTGAGGAGGATGCGCTCTTTAGCAAGTACATGAACAATGGCGAGGGTCCCGTCAACCTTGCAGACAAGATCATGGAAAAGATTCGCGAGAAGCAGATGCTTGATGCTGGCATAAAACCAGAGCCCCAGCAGGACGGTGTTATGCTGCCGCCCAAGGTGATTGAGGTCTACACCCGTGTTGGTGAGCTGCTGTCGCGATACCGATCGGGAAAGCTTCCCAAGGCATTCAAGATCATTCCGACTCTGCGCAACTGGCAGGATGTCCTCTACGTGACTAACCCCGGAGCGTGGTCGACGCAGGCCATGTACGAGGCTACCAAGCTGTTTGTGTCTAACCTCAAGGCCAATCAGTCACAAAAATTCATTAGCATGGTTCTTCTGGAGCGATTCAGAGACGAGATTCAGGAGAACAAGACTCTCAACTACCATATCTACCGATCGCTCAAGAAATCGCTATATAAGCCCGGCGCTTTCTTCAAGGGCTTCCTGTTTCCCCTATGCGAGTCTGGCACCTGCACCCTCAAGGAGGCCATCATTGCTGGGTCTGTGCTTGCCAAGGTATCGGTACCAGCTTTGCATTCGGCGGCGGCGCTGATGCGTCTGGCAGAGCTTGAGTACTCTGGTCCGAACTCGCTTTTCATCAAGGTGCTGCTTGACAAGAAGTATGCGCTGCCGTACAAGGTTATTGATGCGGTCGTTTTTCACTTTCTTCAGTTCCGCGCTGAGGAGCAGAAGCTTCCTGTCATTTGGCACCAGTCCTTCCTTGTGTTTGCCCAAAGATACAAGAACGATATCACTGAGGACCAGCGTGATGCTCTAATGGCGGTTCTCAAGGTGCAGACACACCCTAGCATCACCCCCGAAATCCGGCGCGAACTTATGACGGGCGCCGCGCGGTCTACTGAGGGCGGAATGGATCTTTCCTAGGCTACGGCTTGCTTAGGTTGTTTCATGAATTTTTAATGTTGTTTCCAGGCTGTTTTATCTTTTCGCTGTCGCCTACAATTGGTGTCATGGCTAACTTATTTGTATTCATGAGTCGTATGTAAATATACAAAGGTGCACAGCACACAGGAGAAAAAATTTGCGGAATAAGCGATGCGCCTCATGCGCTGACCTCCACCTTGATGAACAGAGATGAGAAAATGTAGTCTTCTCCTTGGAGGTCCTGGAGAGGCAAGTGGCGATATCCCTGATTGAGATTGCAAAGCCGCGCCGTGTAAACTGCGAAGCAATTCTCGCCCGCATAGACAGCAAAGCGTAAAAATACAAAGGGAAGCTGATCCTTGTCGATCTCGGACTGGCATTCCACGTTCCAGACGGGATTGAAGCCGTTGTTGAGCACAGCTCCGGTCTTCCACTTCTGAACAGAAGTCGACAGCTGGTTGTCGTTGCGCTTGAGCTTCGGAAACGGCGACGTTACAGTGGACGAGTTCTGACCAACAACGGCCGACTCGGCGCCGTACATCTCGACAACCACATAGGGGCTGAAACTGTCGTCTCCCTTAAGGTCCTTCGGCCGCGGAAGCTGCTGGGCGGAAATGACGGTAATATTGACCTTGAGCATCTCCGTGAAGAACATGGACGGCTTAAGCGTCTTCATCAACGACATACGCTGGTTGTTCAGGAGCGGCTCCGGTTTGAGAACATAGCCAGATCGGGTACCAAACAGTGCCTCGTTGAGCTGCATGCCAATGTCGTTTCTCTGCCAGTTGAGCGCCACCATCTGGACACCGCGCTTCCAGTAAGGAATCGGGTCGAAATTGGTTGACGTGACGCGGTAGGCCGACGGATAGACGCGCATCAGGTATCTGCGATTATGCTTGTACAGCTGCGTACGGGTCTCGCCGTTCTTGATGAGCGTGTTGAGGCTGCGCTCAGACACAGAGAAGATGTGGTTCGGCGTTTTAGAGATTGGCAGCGAGAAGTTGCGGTACTTGACGCCGGACATGTACACACCGAGCGCGCTCAACGGCTCAATGATCTTGGGACGGCGCGACGACCTGGACCGCGAGAGAGATCGACGGGTCGGGCTTCCCTCATCGCTGACGCTAAGGTTATCGGTGGAGATCTCGCTGGACTCTGTTGCAGAGACAGGGACATTCGAAGTCGAGTTGGTGCTTGTCTGAGAGCTGCTAGCGATCGACGAGGTAGTCGACGACGATGTAGCCTGCGGCGATCCGGATTTGACCTTGACAAGAACGCGGTGCTTGAGATCCTCGGGACTGGGCAGCTGCAGATAGTTCGTCATGAGCGGCTCAGTCACGAGAAGCTCGCCAAGAATGCTCTTGAGACTGTTGACGATCTTCATTTGGTTATCTGCGTTGCAGCGAATCTCAAGCGACAGGATGAGCGGATACGGTGATGCAATAAAACCATACTTGCGGACAGCCAGGATAACGTCATCAAAATCAATGCTCGTAGTGAGGCGACGGCCATGGCAAACAACGGGTTTGGACTGGTCACCGTCCCAGCAATCGATCTCAATGCAGCGACAGCCATTCTGGAGCGCTCGGACATAGGCTTCGACAGAAGACTCACCAACCACCTGGCGACCCAGCAAGTAGGTGTTATGCGACGATGAGATGAAGTACTCGTTAAGAGGACGCGTCATATCCTGCTTTTCGTCGTCGACATTAAGCGCCGGAAAATACGTCTGAGACGAGATGAGGTCAGCAAACGCCTGCTCCGTGATGTACTTATTGCCAAGCTCATCACGGGCCGTGGCAAAACGCTCAAACATCTTCAAGATGGTAGAGTTGCTCATGTCTGTCTGCTTCTGGACGTCCCAGACAAAGGCGCGGAGCCCGTGGAACGACAGCATTTTAGTGCTTGTCTCAGGACGAAGCGACGCGGTGCTGCTGTTGTTGCCAGACAGGGCACTGCCATCGTTCTCGGCGGGGGTCGGCGCCCCAGCCTCGGTGATTCCGGCGGCGCCGCAGTCAGCGACGGCGGTGAAGACAGCCGACAGCTCCTCGCGCCACTTGAGCAGACGCACAAAGTCCTGGAATTCTGCAAAGTTGAGATAGCCCGAGTGGTCGGCGTCGGCCTGATGGAAGAGCGTCTCGAGGAACTTTTTGGAACAGTTGATATGCAGTCGTCTAGCCAATTTTTGAACGGATTCGAGCGTGAGGCGCTCTTCGCCGTCGTACTCGGTCGTGACATAGCGCGACCAGTGAGCGTCGACAAAGCGCTCACGCGGCATGGCGAGTCCGCTCATAATCTCGCGTCTATAGCGCACCAGGCGCGTCAGGACGTCAATAAATAGAGTAAAGTCCTCCTGCGTCGAGCCAACAACGTGGAGGGCCTTGAGCTTGTTGTCCTCCTTGGAGTAGATGATGGAGGCCCACCGCGAGGAGAGGTCCTTGGAGACCTTGAACTCCTCGCGGTAATTCATGGCGTCGTCGCCCACGCGAATCTCGCAGATGCGGTCGATCTGGAGGCGCGATGACGTCTTTGAATCCCACGCGACGACGCCGGCTTCGGGATCGAGCGTGAAGACGCGCTGGACGCGCTTGCGGTGCGTGACTCGCGTGAACAGAACGCCGCGCTGCAACGAGTCTGGAACCACAACGCGACCCCAGTCGGCGGCAGTCGCGAGGGCGCCTGCGGCAGAGACAACACTGTTGGTGCTGCTGCTCAGCGTATTAGCAGCAGTCGCCACCACGCTTGTACTGGCAGCGGCGCTGGGCGAGGCTTCGGCAATGACCCGCCTAGGCGCACTGTCAGTAGCGTTGGCTCCGTTAAAGGCGCCAGATGACATGTGGCGCAGCGACTCGTACGACGACTTGGACATGCCCGAGTTACGTCGCACGCTCACCGGACCAGCCGGCGGCAGGCGGAACTCGTCGTCCACCAGCGTCATGGACGAGCCCGAAAACGCGCGTGTGCGGCGCACCATGGGAGCGGCCGACACAAGTGCCTCTGCATTGCGGCCGATGCCCTGGAGCTTGGTTGATATCTTAAACACAAGCGACGAGAGTGCAGACGGCGAGAGCGTCGGCGACCCCTGCGACGAATACGTACCGGCGTCGCTCAGGCTGACGTCGCTGCCGTTCTCCTGGGTCATCGTTCGCCTGAGAATGTCGCGGCCGCCGAGCTCCGCGAGCGGGCCGTCGCTGGTCGAACTCGACGGCGCGCTGGAGCTCACATGCCTCGCAGGCATAGCCATACCAGGGCCCGAGCCCGCAACTGCGCTGTGTGTGTCGAGAGCCAGCGAGCCTACGCTGTCGGCGAGGCTCTCCAGGTCCTCTTCATGCAGTGGCTCGAGGGTGTCGACGCCACTGCAGCTCCCTCCTCGCCCCCTCTGGGCCATCAGCGGCGAGACAGCTGGTGGTGTTGGGGAGCCCATATGGTCCAACATCAGCATATCAGACGATTTGCGATTTCGATCCTTCTTGGGTGTTTTCGTACAGGTGTTTGAGTGAATAGTGGGCGTGAAAGTGTGTGTTTGAGGTGAACTGGTGCTTTGGGTAGCCTAGAAATTCATCTTTCGTCCACAAACTCTCCTGGTTGTTAGCTGGGGCTTCGAATCTTTAGTCTGCGGTTGGCCGCAAAGGTACGTTGCCGCCGACGATATTACTTGATCAGGTCCGGGCCAGCATCACGGCAAAAGAGCAAGTCCAATAGCAGGTCCAAAGAACAAAAAAAGAACAAACGTACTCAGCAAAGTAACAAATAAAGGTCGTTGTAGTTCGCTACGCACGGCAGCTTCTAGCTGTCGTGACCGACGTGAGCACGCGACCAGTGAATACCCGAAACGTGCAAACGGAAAGCTTAGGCGGCCGTGTTCCAGATGACGTCAATGAGACTGACGAAAAGTAGACGTGAGCTATGCTGTTGAGTGGGAGCAGCCCGAGGATACTACTCCGACGTCCCCAGCGGCGGGAGTCGCTTGTCGTACAGAAAAGACGCTGTAGACCGTGGCGAAACACCCGGAACTCGACGGCTGTGTTCGCGCCCTATTCAACACCAAACGCAACAGCGATCGGGCGTCGAGACGTTCGCGAAAGGACGCTGCAAACACCCCTGGACTCGAGGTTACCAGCGGCTGTTGTGCGAGTCCCCGAGATTTTTTTTATTTCTTGCCGCGTGCCTGGTAGTGTGGGTGGGTGATTAGTCGGGTCAAGACCCGGCGGCGATGCGCTGGGACAAGAAATACCACTGTGGGATGAGCCGCGCCTTCGGGAGGGCTTGGCCCGCGGGTTCCCCTGTTTATTAAGGTTCTGGTTTTGGGACATGTAAGGCTGCTGGGGCTTTGAGTTAGCGCCAGCCCCAAACTGCATTATGCTATGCATTGCCTGCGTGTTTTCGCAAAGCTAGCCCTGGATTGTGATCTGACACTTCTTCGTGCTGCGAGGCAAGTGCTAAATTATTTTACGACGCATTGTGCAAGATTCGCTGCACGATGGACGGGAGGTGAAGACCCTGTGGTATTTTTTTAATATAATCGCACTATTGTAAACGCGGGGAAGAAGAGGTAATCGCGAGACGGGGTTGGTTCTTGTTTTCTTGTCAGGTGTGGTTGGAACCAGGCTGTGCAACAGCCCTGGGTCGAGTCACCGTGGAGTAACTGCGGCACGTTCGAGGCAGCGTCACAAGTTGATGTTTGGAAGAATGCTAGTCTAAAAATGAAAAATTGCGCTTTGGACGCCTAAAATAGGGGATGCTTTGCTCAAAAATAAAACAGGGTGCGTGTGTGTGTGTGTGACTATGCGTGTATGTGACGTTTTGCCCAGCCGCTATCTCAGGGACCGCCCCCCGCAAGAGAAGGGCATGCTACTCGATCGGGTCACTCAGAGAGGGCACGACTCTGCAGTGCACCGCGTCGATCGAGCGGCTCCTCCACACTGTCGCGCGACTATGTCTTATTCGGCCCCCTGGCCATGTCGATGGTGCATTAGTCGGATACCGTGTGAATTTCCAGCGCCATTCAGCGATGAAACAATGTGGGTCTGGTAATATAGCAAGGTGGATGGGATCGCACCTGGCCGGGGAAATGCGCAAGCGACAAACAAAAGGTGAGCAAACTTATGCATGTCCGGGAGGCTCGGTAGTACGATCCAGACCATGAGGGCTGGCCGAAACAAAGACCGCCACGGTGTGCCACAAGCGTGATTCCCGGCAAAAAAAAAAGAAAGGCGGGAGAATGAGCAGTCATATTCTGGCATTGGGGACGGTGCTGGTCAATCTGAAATGCCTGGCGGGCGAATTGGGGCTGCTAGCGCGCTGCGTTTTAGTTTCGGGTGCATAATAAACTGTCAAACCATTCCGCGGGCGCGGTCTAACGCCCTGGCTCTTTCTAGTCTAGATCTACACGATCGCCGAGCCCGGTTTGTGACAGGCGGTCGTAGCCTTGTTCTTAACGAGGCCGTGCAATGAAGGGACACCAAGGAGCTGCCACAGCTAGAGCCATAGCTACTAGAATGTGACCCTTCGGTAGCTCTACCAGGAAACTCTCCGGAGTCCATCAAACGGAAGGACGTCGGTCCGACGAAGGCTGCCGCGGATTTTGGGTGCCGGGTCGCTGGAACGCGGCTTGGATGCGGCTACAGATGTGGCGCCACGAAGGGCATCTCAGAGCGCGGCCAGGGGGTCAACGTGACGGAACCATGTCTGACGGGCCGTAGATAGCAGGGCCGGTTTCGAGCGCACTCTGTGTTTTAGTGGTTCGATGTCTATGGCACGCCGCGCGCCCCTGGTCTGGCGGCAAGGCCAAGATGCCTGTCCGGGGCGTGGTCAGTGCGTCGGCTGACTCGATGGACGATCAGCGACGTAAGCGCGCAGCAAAGTTAGAGCAGCCGCACACGACGGCAGACAACGGGCGCGCGGCGGGGCCGGGGCCGGGGCGGCGGCTAACTGCGGGGCGCACTGGTTGCAGCTCGCCTTGTTAAAGGCGTTGAAAATGTGGTGTCGGCGATCGCAATTTCTAAATGTCCGCAGTAATGTTACTCTGTGGCTTGTGCTCGATCCCGCATACCGCTCTGCTAGCCTGAGACCTCGCCAAAGCAAGGGCCCTTGGAGATGCTGCAGGTGCGCGCGGTGGGGGGGGCTGAGCGGGAGGGCGAGCCGGCGCCTCGCATTGCGCATACTCGTCTCAGCGCTGCAAACAGGACTGGATTGTCGGCAAAACCGGGCTGCACGACCAGTCGCGCGCATATCCACCAAGTATGGCTGTTCTGAGCTGAAAGCGGAACCCTGTCAATCACGTCTCGGCCAATCGCCGCACGGCGGTGCCTTAGCGCATGAGTCGGCACTGCGTTTGGCCAGACAGCGGCTTTCGTCTGACAATCAAATCATCCTGGCTCAGTAACCGGTTGGCTCCGGTCACGGTCACCCTTCGACACTGGCAGCTCTCTAGCGGTCCCGCAACCCGGTCGTACGGCCCCTGCGAGTGCTTGCATACGTATGGGGTTCGGGCTTAGCAATTGTGCAGCCGGAGACGCGTCTCCAGCCCTCTGCCCTGGTCTCTGGCGGGGCTGCCAGTGAGATGACTCTCTTTGCGTTACGAGGCCACAATCGCCAACCGGCTCAGCGACAACATCCCATGCGTAGGCGGACCTCTTCTGTTTTTGGATTGATGTTGTGCCGCGCCGCGGCGTCCCTGTCAGCTGCCGCCTCGTTTGGGCGACCCTAAGCGGGAGGAACCCCGGTTCTGCTCGGCGTTTTCTATGTTTAGTTATTTTGCCAAGCCGGCGCTTTTGTCGCCAACTACAGCTGTTAGCCTTTTCTACTGGCCGCTGGTGCTGGTGTTCTTTGAAGTCCTCGTAGTTTGGTATAGCTACAGTTCTGTGGCGCATGGAAGACGGCCCTCATGTGGGGTATGCGGAGAAAAAAGAGGAGTTGCAACGTGGGCAGACACAACAAACGTACGCCGTCCGGTTACAACCAGGGAGGCCAATCCGATACGCTGCGGAAACAGCAAGTAGCAAGATGCGCAAAATCGGTGTACAGGCGATGCCTAGATCCGGATCCCTGGTGGCGGGTAGACACGGGTGCTTGCTTTCCTTATGCCTAAGTTGGCTCCTCTTGTACCTACCGGGCTATTCCCCCATCGATGTACATATCCACATGCGTCGGTCTGATCGAGCCAAGGAGTCTTGAGTGCCCAGCCAGGGGGTTAACCTCCAGCGCGTAGCGCCAACAGCCGGCGTATCACTGCCGGTTGTTCAGGCGGCGAAGCCTGGCCCGCTACAGCGCACAGGGCCCGTGCAGCCTTGCTCTTTGTTTACGCAATAAGGAATCTGAAAAAGCTCGCATGGGACAATTCCTCAAATAAAAAAACCACCATCGCAGCCTGACAGTCCGATGGCTTGCACCGATTGTCAGCGCCGCAGTCTGCCCCATCTTGCAGGCTGATCGACGGCATACCGCGCTCGCTCGATTTCATTCAGCGACGTACCGCGACAATGCAGACAGCCAGGGCCCAACCGGTTTCATGAAAAATATTCTAGCTGTGGCAAACGGTTTCATCACCAGGCAGATAAGCGGCGTACGTATTCCTGGCCCACTGCGCAATTCTTGCGGCGTCCGCTTTATCGGCGCGCTTCAAGTAACAAGTTGTACCCTGGAACGACGCCAAGACAAAACGGGTTAGGCGCTTGTGTGGCCAACGTACTCCCTGCTGGTAATTCCCCTCCTGTACGCGCATTCCGCCTATTCAGACTCTCGCGGTCTCGCTTTCGATGTTCATTAGGCACACGTCGTGGCCCAAGTACCTGACGCCAAGAGTAGTCGCTCTACGAGGACCCCGAGCTCGTCTGCTCCAGCAGTGCCCCGGCCTATCGGGCCTATCGTACGCGCGTCAACCTCCTGCGCATTCACAAACGCACGCCCCCCCCCCCCCCCGACGACGACGCGCAGCTGGCCCTACCCCAACTGCGCTGTACCTGAAAATCCGCCTTACTGCTGCCATCGCAGCCCTTGACCAGCTATCAAGAGGCGGTCCCCGTAGCCTGACGCCGCCTCCAGAGCTTCTGGCGTGTCCTCTCAGGGGTAGCGTGTATTGTGCACGTTTGTCTCAGAAGGTAGCTAGCTATGGTAAGCGACGTCTTTTCTACTGTGAGCAGCGTGGGTCGTGGCGAGAGCGAAACGCTTTCGCCCGGCATCGTGCGCAGGCGGTGTCTTAGCTGCACTCACCCCGACCATCACTGCTCCCCTATGTTCGCCCATCTGGAATGTAGGCGTGAGTGCTGGGGCGCTCAGGGGAATAGAGTTTGCATGCTAGGGCTGCGCGTTAGTTTCAGCGGGGGCAGCCGCCAGTCGCCAGGGCGGTTCCATATCCGGTGTTAGCGTGCGCGCACATTAGTTACAAAGCCGCCCTGGCTCTTCATGTGTGTTTGCTCAGCAGGCGTCAAAGACAGCACTGCTCCGCCTCCGGGCATTACAGGAGCCAGTAGCCTGGTTAAGGCGCATATAGCATACTCAAATAGGAAGCACATAACGCTATAGTGTCAGCGCAACATCATCGCCTTCCTCTGTGCGGAGAGTCTTAGCCCAACAAGGCGCCCGTACTACAAACCCGGTGGACCGCCCGGCGCTGCCATTATTCTGCTGACCAGAAGCACCCGTCCCATGCCCGTTGTCTACTTTGACAGCACGGCTCATTGGCGCATCCCTAACCACCGAGCATGGTTCAATGAGCTAAATTCCAGTGCTAAATTCCAGACTAAATGCTTGATAGCGCAAACGCTTAATGTGCGTTTTTTGTAGGAGACGTAGCACAATAGAGGGCCACGTACGGAAACGGCGTGCAAGTATATACACAATTTTAACTGACCTCCATTATGGGCCTGCCTCTAGTGCCAACCACATACGGAGGCCGAGGCTACCCGCTCCAACCTTACCTGGCACAAAAACAAAATGCCTCGTCTGTCGAGCACGATACTCCCGCAAAACTGCTCGTTTGATATGGCTCGACGAACTGATTCTGCGCGTGCATACCCAGTATATACTAAATTGCTCGTGCGCGTTTATAAGCTACTTAAACGCTCCGCGCGTGATCCGAGGTTCCACGTCCGCCAAAATGCCGTTTGCGGCCATGAACCTTGTGTACGGGTGGATGGACGGCGTCGAGTACGACTGCCGGGTTCCCTCCGCAGAAAACAAGACGCTTTCGCAGAGCTTCGTAAGCTGGGCAGACCAACCAGCATACGCATCGTGCACAGTTTACTTCATCGTCGTCGTCATATTTCTGAGCGTGCTGGCTCGGGCGTACTACTTTGTCATCGACTGGCGGCATCCACCAGGCAGCATAGCCGAAGTGCCACTGCCGACCAAAGCGACGCGAGACCAGACTCCTCACGGCAAAGCCGCCAAGGCGCACGAGACCGAAATCACTGAAACGGCTCGCACGTCCAACGCTGATTCTATTGTAGCAAGAGAGCACCGCTCGGCATGCTTCCACCCTCTCCGCCGCCTGTTCGCCCTCTGCCGGTTCGTGGGCTACCGCCGAGCACCTGTATGGGCCCAGCGCATGGGCGCGAGTCCCTCGGCCGCCATGAATCTGGCTGTCGCCACACTGTTTCTATACATGTGTCTATGGTGCTTTCTGCCCCGGTTCTGGTACAGAGAGTGCGCATACATGGGCACACCGCCGCTGGCTGTTCGTGCGGGCCTCATGGCCAATGCGCTTGTGCCGTTCATTTACGCATGCGTCGGTAAAGTCAATGTGCTCAGCGGCGTCACCGGCTTGTCCTATGAGCGCCTCAACTTCCTGCACCGTGCCCTGGGCTGGATCGCCCTTTTCTTCGCATTTGTACACACTGTGCCCATCGTCATCCAGCAGACCAGGAAAGGAATCATGGTCAAGTCACTGGTGCGTCCCGACGACCGCATCTATGCCAACGGCGTTAGCTGGCTCGTCATACTCTGTGTCTTGTGCGTGCTGTCGCTCTCGTCGTTCCGCAAGGCATTCTACGAGATCTGGTTGCTTCTCCATTGGCCCCTCGGGATCGGCTCACTCGGCGTTGCGTTCTGGCACTGCGAAAACATGCTAGGTTCCTGGGAATACTTATACGCTACTGTCGCGATACTTCTGTCCGGATACTGCTACCGTGCTTTGATGAAAACCAACTTCCTGAGCCTCTTCCGAGGGAGGTGGTACTCGCCAGATAAGGCAATCGTGCGCCAGATCCCGGGGACGGACTGCCTCGAGATCTCGGTGTTTTCTGAGATCATTCGCCGCTGGGTCCCCGGTCAGCACATGTATTTGCGATTTCCCACCATTGAACCGTTCAGCAACCACCCGTTTTCAGTCGCCTCTCTGTCCCAAGTGTCCAAGCTCCACTGTGGTGAAGCGGTCGGCGCCCCGATTCTGGTCAAGGACATCGACAGCATGGATACCACTGTAGCTGCCTCCAAGGCCGGCATTGCCTCTTCGCTCGATGTGCCTGTGATGAAATTCCTGGTCCGCCGTCGGCAGGGGTTCACTCGCAAGCTGCACGTTAATGTAACGAACCAGGCAGGGGAACTTGCGCCCCTTTCCGTCATGCTGGACGGACCATACGGTGGTATCCACCGCAGCCTAGATGCGTTCGACGAGGTTGTCCTATGCGCGACAGGTAACGGTTCAGCGGCTACTATTACGTTTCTGCTCGACCTCGCTCCTCGTTTGAGCCAGGGAACCACTTGCGTCCGCAAAGTGCGCTTGCTTTGGGTCGTTCGTTATGCCGAGGATATCCAATTTTACGACGAGGAGATTTCGCGCGTCTTACAAGCGGTTCCGTCTGCATTCCTCGATCTCCATATCTACGTCGTCAATGATGCAACTTCTGCGAGCGGCCAGTTCCGGGGCATCGCGACAAATGGCTGCAAAGTGCACTATGAGGGCAGACCCAATATTCCTGAGGCACTCGCTGGCTGGACGGAAGAATATGCTCCGCGCACACTGTTTGTGTGCTGTGGTTCTCGCACTTTCAACCGCGACGTGGGCAACGCCGTGGCTGACCTGCAGAGACTTGTATTTTGCGGCAAAAGAAACTTGGCCGGCGAAATTTACAGCGATTTTTACCTTCAAACGGAAATGTTCGATTGGTAATTCTTACGCCATTGCATTGTTAGATCCTTTTTACGCATTTACTCATGACTTGTTCCTGTACACGTCGAGTCGTCCATCACGCAAAGATCTGTGAGGAGCCACATGATCTCAGAATTGACAACTTGGGCATTTTTTTGACTAGTCCGCCGCCCTAATGAAATGCGCCTCAATGTAGAGCCCTTTGTAAAGGCGGGCCCAAGACAGAAGGTGTCCTCTTATCGTGACAGTTCTCGAGTTTACTGAGATTTTGGCCCTGGCAGCCAAACTCCCGAGTGCCTCACACATACGGACGAACTAGCTTTGGCCATGCCATGCCTCATGTGATGCCCCAGAAAAGAACGAATCAGCGCGTTCTGCCCAGTTTCAGAGGGCCATTTAGCTGCTATACATCGCCAGTCTACGCCTGTCAGCTCGTAGCAGACAGAGAGGGCTATTCTACTCATCTTCAAATCATTATGCAACACCCGTTTCATTCGTAAAACATTGTGAAAGCATTCAAGCTTTCTTCGGCTCCGCCTGGGGCGGAGCGGGAACAGGATCATCGACTTCTTTGATTTTTGGAGCCTCAAGACGGCGCGGAATGATCTCAACGTAAGTGGACGGGACATAGCCCGAACGGCCGTCACGCGTGCGCACTCGCCACCACTGGCTGGGGTTGCCGCTAGGGTCTGCCTTGGACAGAATCGCAACAAGGTCACCCTTGCGGAGTTCAAGCTCGACCTGAGGGTTCTCCGGAACGAAATCAAACAGAGCACGGCAGAACTCAAGCTGCGAGGGATCCACGCTCGCCATGTCCTCGCCCACAAGCATCCGCTGACCCTGAGCGCCAGCCATAGCCCGAATGAGCTTACCGAGCAAATACGGAAAGCCGAAGACTGCGGCAAGAAAGATGAGCAGCGGCTTGAAAGACGGTCGCCGCGGGGCGCCTCCTGAACCGCCGTGTGCCTGGAACTTGGCGAAGTCCTCCGCCGTAAGGCCAACAGCAGATGCCGGGACCTCGCTACCCGTGAGCTTCGCAAGGAGCTTACGGGCCCATCTCATGATCGCGAAAATGCCAAGAATAGAACCCAGAGAGTTCTTGAGGTGGCCGAACTGCTCCGCAACCGATACCATAGCGAAAAACGACGAATGAGTCGCCATGTACGTGCTCTCCAGCATCTGTGCGAATCCTCCCACTGCACCGACAATCGACTCGATAAGCTGGAATGTAGCCTGTGTGCTCTGCTCCAGCCCCTGCCGCACATTGCCTTGGCCGTACATGCCGCCCGTCATGCCTCCCATACCGCCCATTCCTCCCATGCCATATCCTCCATATCCGTACATGCTGCTGCCATATCTGCTATACGGCGACGAGTAACTCCCGTATCCACCGTACCCGCCATAGGAGCCGTATCCACCATAGGAGCCATAGCTCCCGCCACCATATGATGACGCGTTGCCATACGGGTTGTAAGACGTCGTCGGCACCACAGAGTTCAGACTGGTGGGTCTAGCTGGCACGTCTGGCACACCTGTCGATGTCGATGAACTGGCCGGCGAGTTGGTGGCCACGCTTGTCGCAGGTGCCGCGGTCGCGGTTCCACCCGATGCCGATGCTGAAGTTAGTTAAACATGATAGCTATTTTTACGGGCACAACTCCTATGTGCTACTATCGCCGATAACTGCACGATGATTTAGTCGTATACAACAGCCGAGCAGCGCCGTCAGTCCATCTCATATAGGGACACAACACTCTGCCAGATCTCTCGGTGCCAAGCAAAATACCGCGCGGACAACACTGGAGCCCCAACTCTCACTTACCAGCCGAAGTACCGGCAGATACCTCCCACGGTTTCGGACGTGATGCAGACATATCGCTATATGCTGACGAATAGCAGCTGTCCGCGTCGTGCGTGTAGTCGGCCTAGCTCGGCGCGTCTGAGTGGTCTAAAGTGGAGAAGGCGTTCTCCGCGGTTTTCCATATGAACACCGAACCCTAGCTCCCAACCGAGGCACGGGCGCTTATATAAGCAGCCGATCCGGGGCAAAGTGCAGCCGGGGGAAAGATGCTTGAGGCCGGCTGAATTGGCACAAGAGCGGAACTCCTACATAATAACCCGAGTCCGATTGCCCTATCGAGTAGCCCAAGCGACCTCCTCAAGATTTCGGAAGAAGCCGCGCTGTGCTTGAGGCAACACCGGTTAACTCCTCCGAGTCATAGAGGTCAAATCATGTGCATTCAGGGCAGGGTACAATTGGGGAAATGCGAGATAGCGGCCGTTGGTTCTGAACGAGAGTGCTATTGCAGTACCAGCTTGCACATTTTTTCACCAACCCGCTTAGTCACTTTCATGCTATGTGCCCTTCAGATCGATCTTCTTACTTTTACAGCGTTCCAAGCGGGCATCTGATTCAGACGAAGCTCGGTTACCCCCATCCTTGGATAGAAGTACCAAAGACACCAAAAAAAACCTAAAAAACTGGACGACACCGGAATCGAACCGGGGACCTCGCGCATGCTAAGCGCACGTGATAACCAACTACACCAGACGCCCATTTTTTGCAGAAATTTTCCATGGTATCACAACCAGAGCAAGTTAGCACATATAATTATAACAATTGGCGCAAATTGCCAATGTTGGTAGTTTTAGCTAACCCGATGGGCCACACTTAAGGAACTCCACTACAATACCGAACTATTACATCCGTTTCAAACGTTGCAGGCGTTGCACACATACGGAATTAAAAAACCTAAGAATACACATGTCAATCTCAACGCATTAAATAGTAGTACAAGCTTTCAAATAGTTTGAGAGGCACCGCCGTATACCGACAATGGACCATGATCTACAGATCCCAAATCGCCGACGGACCGACATCGTTATACTCCTTGCGTGCCACAAAAGTATCGTCCACAGATCCAGTGAAAATTTGCTTTGCAGCAATCTGCGCACCCAAAAATCCGGCATCGTCCCAGCCATGACCCTTCCATTCGGGGAAATAGTCGGCCATTTTGGCGACGCGGATGGACGTCGGCGACTGGCCGTGACCCTGATGTAGAGAGCTATGCTGTGAGTACATCATGTCGGTGGTGGGCGTGTTCTGGCCCGTGTTGAACGTCGAAGGTAGTTCTGAATATGTCGTGGGACGCGATATCAAGTATCGGTTCTGGAAGCTCGCAAACAGCTCCTCCTTGACACCCTTGACCATGCCGCCGCGCCCAATAAAAATCAGGTTATCCCAGAGGTCCTGGCGGCGATTCACTTGATCAATAAGTTTGACAACAGTGCCGACGGCGAGAGTGAGTTTTTGTACCAGCTCGTCTGTTCCAGAGAATCGCTCTTTGCCAACTTGGATCTCATTTCCCTTAGAGTCGATGAACGTATTGAACTCACGGGCCATGTTTGTCGGCTCGGCCGCCTTTTGCTCCCCAGCCTTTTTGGCCCTTTCCCGCTCTTCCAAGATCTCGCGTGTACGACCGCTAGCGACAATTGCAGCAATATCCACAATACCATCATCCTCAGGATTATCTGCGGGAGCACTGTTCATGCCAAACCACTGACGTTAGTGTTAATCGACAACGAGGTTCCCCTAGCAAGCGACATAGGGACAAAAGTCGTTCTATGCATACCGAGTTCTTCGAGTCATCTTCTGACAGAACCTCAAAGACGTTCGACCTTTTCAGCTCCTCGCATTGCTCTCTCGTGAGATCGGGCCGTAGTCGATGAAGCGCATCGGTGATACTATCACCTCCGACGCGCACAGATCGCTGTGCATGGTCCATAACTCCAAAGTCAAGGATTGGCGTGATTTCAGTGCGAGTCTTTCCGATATCGATCACAATAGCATCCTGCAGCCCATACGCGTATGCGGCACCCAGCGCGTTGGGAATAATGCTGAAACCAGGCACCTTGATCGACTCGAACGCATACCGCGTGATGGCCTCGACTTGCGGCCGCGTCCACTCACCGCTCGAAACAAGAAGCAGAGCTGGCTGGACATATGCGCCCTTGTATCGAATCAACGAGCGGTAGAGTAGCTTGCTGGTGTCAGTGAAGTTTTTGTCAGATGCCTCGTCGCCGGCAGCACATACACGAAACAATTGAACGCGTTGATATCAACAATTGCGCCATGCTGGACTGGATAAATAGAGTCACGTTCGTCTCCATTTGACTTGTAGTAATTCTTTCCGGGATGGTCGGGGTGTTTAAAGATCTTGGTCGGAATTTCGTAGGTCGCTGGAGTAAGCGACTCGCCCAGCCCATATTGAACGAGCGTCGTCTCACTTCCAGGCGAAATGACCTAGAGATTAGTATATACATCAGAGTATAACCAAAAGCTGCATACAATTATGCTGTCATCACGAAATAGCGGCATGGTGCCTGCGCGGGTGGAGTTGTTTCGTCACGGTCGCGACGTTCCCGGAGCTGGAAGTGATCAAATGATACCTCACCAGCCTTGGGACCTATGCGCATAATACGCGCATAATATGCATTAGTCTACTACTGATGGTAACCTTGTCAGGTCAAGTGGCAACCGCCGACTGTATAGTAGTAATCTCAATGTGTACATGAGCAGTGAATTTTATCGAGTCAGATGCTACCAAACCGTCGGACGCCCAGTGAAGCTCGGTGTATCTTGCGAGAGTACGTCACCGTACCTTGATTTCCTTCTTCACCTTCACGGTGGAGTCTATGCTGACAGCTGATAACGTTCGCTTGCGCCGTGATCGAACGCCCGATGCCTCCTTGTTATCTGTGGTGTCGATGGCGCGCTTGACAGCGTCATCCAAGCGGTCTTCAACCTTCACGCCTGAATGCGATTTTGCTTCAGCTATCGGAGGCGACGGCGAAGTGCTGTTGATACCGTTGTTGAGATCACGCAAATCAGCCGCAAAGAGCACCGAGTGTGCCCATCCCGCGTAAGGACCCCACAACTTCCTGAAATAGTCTCCTACCGCGGCATATGCGATTTTGTTCAACGTCTTGTACTGCCGCCCAAACTTGTAGTCACGCTGGGCAATCTGCCAAACGTGCGTGTCGACGGGCACAACATCGTGCTTGTCGAGGCTCATCAGGCACTTCGGTTAGTGGGGTCCACGATGGCTACCGGAACCAAGCAAAAACTTACAACGCAATCTGCTACTTTAGGACCGACCCCTGTGTACTCCAGTAAGGCCCCTTGCGCCTCTGCATAGGATTTGGCGCGCAGGCCATGAAGACGGTCAAGCCCATCGGGGTGTGCGGAAACAGCCTGGGCCGTGCGGTGAATGTACTTCGCGCGGTAGCCGAAGCCGAGGCCACGGAGTTCCTCCTCGACTTTTGGTCCAGACAGCTGCGCAGGCGTTGGAAACTCGAAATAATCGATTCCCTCGTGACTTGCGATGGGACTGCCGTAGTGTGTGCACAGGTTTTCGACCATCTGCGAAATGCGTTTGATGTTGTTGTTGGAGCTGCAGATGAAACTGCACAGGTTTTCCCACGGATCCTGCCTTAATATGCGTACTCCAGCAAAAAGACCGCTCTTCTTCAGAAAGTGGGCGTCGCTCGCGCTCCAGTGACTGTAAAGGTCAGCCAGCTTGACATCAAGGTTGAGATAGTCGCGCACGACTTCCAGCGTACTGTCTAGGGCCGATTCGGGCAACGCGGAGTAGTGCAACTCTGTATCCGTTTGGCGCAGGAACACGACGCGACCCCGCATGCCAGTGCTCCACACGCCGTCGATGTTCTTCCAGCGAAACGACTGGCCACAGCGCAGAACGCGTGCGAGAGAGAGTTCTCGGGAATCGAGAGGGATAGTGCGCCAGCTGAGCATGATGTTAGTGACTTTGTGCCCGAACCAGCGGCGCGTTTTTATTTTCTGCGGTCGATCTGCGTCGAACTAGTCGCGGCGTTGGCAGCTAATTTAGCTAAAGAGGAGAGAGAACATCGCGGCGCGTTTTGACAGCATTACTTAGTATCCGCAAGAATGTTGCAGTTCCGATTAAGAGCACTCGCCGCGCGTCGAAGCGCGCTCCGATAATATCGGACGGTGTGCCACAAAGTTTTAAGAAGACCTCGTTATATATCTCGACTGGAGCGCTTGAGGCGCGTGTGCAGGCGCAGTAACAAGGAATTCTGGAGAAGGCGCGAGAGCCTTGGTCGTCAGGCTTTTCATTGGCACCCAGGGCCTTTCGCAAACCGGCAAGGGCGCGCAACGAGCACTGTAGTGTCGCGATTGTGGTTTTGTCAAGTATCAGGCGCTTCCGCGTGCCGCCACTGGGACTCAGAGTAGGCTCGTGTGCGGGCGAGTCGAGGCACAGGATACTGGTGGCGGCAGCGGCATATAGGACCATGGGGCCAGCCGGTGTGCAGCGCTCTAGTGCCGGCCAGCCGTCAGACGAAGTTGTTTACGACAGGTATGGGAATTCTGTTGGCCGTCTCAGTCAACTCAAGACGTCCTCGGGAGTGTTCGATCTGGCGGACAGTGTAGTCGCAGGCGACCGGAAAGCAGCCCTTATCGACTCAGATGGCTCGACTGACGACGATCTATTGCAAGCATACGAGAGTTTGGGACGTCCTGTTGAAACGCGCGCTGCGAAGCCCCAAAGTGCGTTATCTGCGGATAGCGACAGCGACAGCGACTGTCAGGAGATAGCCGAAGCTTTCGCCGCCCTTAGCTCGTCACCGCCAAGGTTGATGTCCGAACCGCGGCTCGCGTTGGAATCGCCTGGTGGCGGGTTGACGAGGAGCCCCCCGCGTCCCGCCGTAAAGCGGAGCTTTGGACTGACGAGCCCAGAAGGGCCGAAGCGCGTGTTTCATTCTGATTCCTCGCCGGTAATAGGTTTCGGCCTTTCTGAAGAGCACGAGAAGATTTTGGCCGAAGAGGCTGTCAAATCGCAGCGACTAACTGTGCCAGAGACCGCTGCTGTCAAGTCGTCGCAGGCGGTCTCGCGAGGCGGGCAGCTTTCAGCTGAATCAGAAGCCGCAGTGCCGTCGTCGCATCCATGTACATGGTCACAGTCGCCGGTGTCGCACAAGCGTTCTGCGCTTCAACTAGGACAGAGAGCCGAGTGGGCGGAAGAGGGTCACACAGACGCCCACGCTGGTACATGTGCGAACAGTTTTCCACAGGGGCCGCTTGGAAGAGCACTAGAGGGTCCACGAGAAGACCCTCTAGAGGAACCCCTACCAGTTTCGCCGATGGAATTCATGCGGGAGCAGAAAAGCGGCTGCCCGGGCTTTATCTATGAGAATTCCATGGAAGTAGAGGATCTTGCGCCTCCAGAGCCCCAGCATCCAATTGAGGCGGATGAACTGAGCCCTGTCGAGCCTCCTTCAGTACGCGAGGCAGCTCCCAAAGTTAACGCGGATGCGTTGCACGACGGGAGGACCGAAGAGAAGATAAAGCTCTGCCGTGGTACACAGAAGCAGTTGACATTCGGGTCCCGCATGCCCGGCGGGCAGACGAGGCTGCAGTCGTATTTCTCCGAAATGCCAAAAGAAAAGCTTGAGGATAGCATAAAGGAGGACGCAAAGAAAGCGTCGGAGGCGAAGGCAGTTACACATCCGACGATCTTTCTCAGTTCAGAGCAGCGGAGAATCTTGGAAATGGTTGTACAAGAGCGCCGCAATGTGTTCTTCACAGGTGCCGCTGGTACAGGCAAGTCTGTCCTTCTCCGCAAAATCATCCAGGATATGAAGCGCAAATACAGCAAAAACCCCAATTATGTGGCTGTCACCGCGTCTACTGGACTGGCTGCGTGTAACATTGGCGGAATCACCCTTCATAGCTTTGCTGGCATTGGTTTAGGCGCCGAGCCTGTTGACCGCCTTCTTACCAAGGTGCGTCGCAACCGCAAGATCCTACAGCGGTGGAAGGACGTCAAGGTGCTTATCATCGACGAGCTGTCCATGGTTGATGGTGTTTTGCTCGACAAGCTGAACGAGCTCGCGCAGAGGCTGAGACGCAAACGAGAGCTGCCGTTCGGCGGGATCCAGATTGTCATGACAGGCGACTTTTTTCAGCTTCCGCCTGTCATGAAGGACGCTGACGAAGTCAAGTTTGCTTTTGAAGCTGACAGTTGGCGCGACATCGTTGATGACACCATGGTTCTCACGCAAGTCTTCCGACAGAAGGATGACCGCTTCTCAAGCATGCTCAATGAAATGCGACGAGGCGAGATGTCGGAAGAGACGGTGCGCACGCTGCAGTCGCTGAGTCGTCCACCCAAAATTCGCGACGATATTAGTCCCACTCAGTTATTTCCACGCCGTTTCGAGGTCGATAAGTCGAATCAGGCCAAGCTCAGAGAGATTCGTAGCAAGACGGTCACCTACACGTGCGACGACCAGTACGCCAACAGCGAGGCCGAGCGAATGTTCAACTTGGATAACCTGATGGCGGTGTCCAGCTTACCTCTTAAAAAGGGAGCCCAGGTCATGATGATCAAGAACGTTGACGAGACGTTGGTAAACGGCTCACTCGGAAAGGTCCTTGGTTTCATGTCGGAGTCCACTTTCAAGCTCATGCACGATGACATTGCCGCTCTACCTAGTCAGTCGGTTGACGTGTCTACCGACGACGAGAAGGACGAAACCATCAAGGCGGAAAAAAGGAAAAAGCCTTCAAAGGAAATCTCCGAGCAGATTCCAGACGACGTTTACGGCATTCCGTTGGAGGATGAGGTCGAAGCGGATCCCCAGAATGTCAACTGGAAACGCAAGCGCGCACGAACGTCAATCCTCGCCCATGATGCCAAAAATGTAGGCACAAAGTACCCGCTTGTTCGCTTCTATTTGACCGATGGTACGACGCGTGATGTGCTGGTACAGCCGGAGACTTGGGTGTGCCAAGACTTGGAGGGACGGGACGTTGCATCACGCACGCAAGTGCCCCTGATATTAGCATGGGCCCTGTCTATCCACAAGGCCCAGGGCCAGACTCTCGAGTACGTCAAGATTAACCTGGCTTCGGCGTTTGAGAAGGGTCAGGCGTATGTGGCAGTGAGCCGTGCTACGACTCTCGACGGGCTGCAGATACTGGGGTTCTCAAGGAGCAAGGTCATGGTCCACAAGAAGGTTGTCGACTTCTATGACTCGTTGACGTCGGTTGCCCCCGACTGGCAGAGTAAGGAGAACTTTTCTGCGGAGCCTCCTCGGTCTGTGTTGAGACCACCGCCCGCGGCCAAGAAGAGTGCCCCAAATCGTGACGAGCGGGGCGGTCACGCCAAGAGCGCTGGCAGGCATCAAAGACCGCCCTTGAGAGAGCTTAAACCAGATAACATGTTCGGCGATTTTAGCTATGTTCGGCCGGCTAGTCCCCCTCAGTCTGCATGAATTCTTTGCATCTATTTATGAAATGATGTTACGACTGCACAATGCACCGGATTCCAGTAGAATGG
Source organism: Tardiomyces depauwii (assembly GCA_038086965.1). Classification (NCBI taxonomy): domain Eukaryota; kingdom Fungi; phylum Ascomycota; class Dipodascomycetes; order Dipodascales; family Trichomonascaceae; genus Tardiomyces; species Tardiomyces depauwii. The sequence continues at coordinate 2,903,424 of JAVHZA010000002.1, forward strand.
TAGACGCTACAAATTTGCGCTGCTACAGACATTTTTGTCATCAGCCCCTGTTTGCGCCAATAGCCCAACCCAAGCCGCTAACCAGCATATTAGAGAGCTGATCACGCTTGCGCGGACCACGACGGCGCGAGGCCTCCGAGTCGTTATCGTTCATCGAGGACATAAGTGGTACCGGGGACAATCCGCTGTCCGAATCGAAAGTTTCAGGCACATTGTCCAAGCGACGCCATGCTGCCAGGACATCAGTGATATGTTCCTTGGGGCAAATTTTCAAAGTCGATGCGAGTATGCTTACCTGCTTGGATAGAATTGCAGGTGGAGGGGCGTCATCCCATGACGGCGCAACGTATTTTCCGACCTGAAAGCACGCCTCCCAGGCGACGTGACTGCTCTGCAAAGTGGACAATCCAGGAACGCACAGGGCATATGCCGCGTGGAATTGGTCATCCACAAGTGCCGCCTGGACGCACATGGCCCGTATTTGGACGTCAACAGGATCGTCATATGTTTCCAGAGAACCGCCCATCCCCTCTATAAGGTTTTGAGCAATGCTGGAAAGAACTGTCGAGTCATTGTACGCCTTCGGATTGAGCTCCAAGACACGGCGGATGACGTCCAACGGGGGATACTCCTTAATTTCCACGGGACGCGCCGGCACACCCGGCTTGAAAGCCAGAGAGTAGTTTGAAAGCCCATGAGTAGCTTTTAGGAGTTTACGCGCTGCCAAAACTTCAGGTGAATTGGAGTTCGCAATGAGTGCAATGGCATTGGCAGCGTTCCGCATGCTTGCCAGCGACTGGTTGCCATTAGATGCTGAATCATAGAAATGGGTGAAGGCGGCGAGCGCCTGCGCTTCGAGAGAGCTGTGGTTTCCGAACTTGGTTTTCACTAGTTCGAACTGCGCTGCAGCAAGTGCTCTCCGAATGAGTTCGTGCTCGAGCCACTCAAGGGGCACTCGTTTTAGCACGGATTTTTGCAGCTGCAACGCATCGTCCGCTTGGCGTTGGGCTGTGCCACTATAGCTGGCGACGAAGCTGAGAAGCGCGCCTTTTTGGTGATCCTCCGTATCCGCATAAAGACGAACAGTACTCTGTAAATGAAGTGGTGTAGCTCTGTCGAAGACTCTGCATGCTTTGATCAATGTTGAAAGGAGGTCCACTGTTGACCGAGAAGGTACAGTTAGCCAGCTCGACATTAGGCTCGCGTATGTGAACTCCTCTGGCAAATCCTGACCAAGCTCACCCGCTTCCGAGCTCGTGATCGTTTCCTGTAGTACTGCGCATATAGCTTCCATAAGGTCCCAAGTCTTCTGTCCAGTACCGGTGTTCCGGTAAAGCGCGGCCATAACAGGTCGTACAAGGTTTGGCACGTCAGCAGCTGGAAGCACCAGAGCGAGGTTCTGCTGGTCGACGATCCACCTGTACAGAGGTTCCCAATCGCCGGTATATGACAGGTAAGGAATAACAAGCTTGTGGAGCTCTCGGTCTGCGTCAGCGCTGGCGGCGTGCTCAAGCAAACGAGAAACGTTCGAGCTGACACTGCTGTTCTCGAATTGTTCGAGCGTGATATCATCGTTGTAATGCGTCCGCAGCTGGTACACCGCATTGCAAATGCCATTGTACCAGTTCAAGGCACCCGAAGGAGCATGCTCCATGAGTGTAAACATCCAGTCCAGCTTGCCGCACGTATTGTCAACTTGAATAAGGCGGATCTTAACCCACTTCGAGAATGGTTCCATGCCGTCGCCACCTCTGGTCCATCCCATCTCCTCACACCGTTGCTTGATGAACATCAGCAGTGTTTCTGATCGCGACCGCACCACCTCCTCCGGGAGCTCCACCTTTCCAACATCATCAGAGCTCTGAGCAAGTTCTCCACTGCTAAGATCCACAAGGAGACGAACATATTTGCTAGGCTCCACGACCTCAGGCAGAAGCACTAGCAAAATTGACCATGCACTGTATGGTTCAAACGGGTCTGCACGCACAAAGTACTCTGGGTTGAGAGCAAACACCGCCTGCAGTGACTCAATGTCCGCGCGTGCCGCATATTCGGCCGCCAGCAGAAGCCCATCCATCAGGTGCGTACTTCGTAGCGGGGATCTCCGTTATTCCGGCGCTTTAGGGATGGCAGGCTGACTGGTGTTGGGGGCCGGTAGGGCATAGGCATGCGCACCTGTGCATGCACCAGCGGTCATGTAGCATCAGTAGCAGCGTGCAGGGAGATGGGGACCAGCAACAATGCGAATGAGCACATTGAAAGCACGCGTGGCATTAATCCACAGTCTTCAAAGAACTACAAGGAGATTCAACCGCGCAACTATTCAAATAAACTACGCACAGGCGGCCATAAAGCGTCTCGGCTAAGTAGACCCTAGTCGGGCGAGTCACTGGCTGTCACCAACTACCCTAGCCCAACAAAAGGTATTCCCGTGAAAACTTCACAGGGCGACCACGGAGACTTTTCTTCACCACATTGGCAGGCCATATTTCACAAGAAGCCCGTGGCAAACCTGTATTTATTAGGAGGAAAGGCAGAAAATAGATCGAAAAAATGGCTCCCGAACCGGAAAACGAAGCGGAAAAGAACATCGAGATCTGGAAGGTCAAGAAGTACGTGCTGCTACGAGAGAGCTTTGAATCGTTCTGATATGTTAACGCGTTTACGAATAGGGAAGCACGCGCCTTAGTGCTACAGTAAAGCGCCGCTTTTGCTGATTGCCACATGCTTCGGTGCTGTACTCGAGTTCTTCAACCACGCATACTAACCACAGGCTCATTAAGAGCCTCGAGGCTGCCCGCGGTAATGGTACCTCGATGATTTCGCTCATTCTTCGTAAGTTGCACGAACGCCTATTGCCATCAATAGCTAATCTCAGCTCCTCGGTCGCAGATCTCTCAAAGCTCGAAGATGCTTACGGAAGAGTACGGAACGGCGTCCAACATCAAGTCGCGCGTGAACAGACAGAGTGTGCTCTCTGCTATCACTTCAACACAGCAGCGTCTGAAGCTGTACAACAAGGTCCCGCCGAACGGCCTTGTTATCTACTGCGGTGAAGTCATCACTGCGGACGGAAAGGAAAAAAAGGTGAACATCGACTTCGAGCCGTTCAAGCCCATCAACACGTCGTTGTACCTCTGCGACAACAAGTTCCACACCGAGGCTCTGTCTGAGCTGCTAGAGTCCGACTCCAAGTTCGGTTTCATTGTCATGGATGGTAACGGTGCCCTATTTGGAACTCTGTCTGGCAACACCCGCGAGGTCCTCCACAAGTTCACCGTCGATCTCCCCAAGAAGCACGGTCGTGGTGGTCAGTCGGCTTTGCGTTTCGCGCGTCTGCGTGACGAGAAGCGACACAACTATGTGCGCAAGGTTGCAGAGGTCGCAGTGCAGAACTTCATCACTGCCGACAAGGTCAACGTGACGGGTTTGGTGCTTGCAGGTTCGGCTGACTTCAAGAGTGAGCTTGCCGGTTCGGATCTTCTCGACAATCGACTGCATGACAAGGTTATCAAGATCGTCGACGTCTCTTATGGTGGTGAGAACGGTTTCAACCAAGCCATCGAGCTGTCGGCTGAGACCCTGTCGAACGTCAAGTTCATCCAGGAGAAGAAGCTCATCAACGAGTATTTCGAGGAGATTTCGCAGGATTCCGGCCGCTTCTGCTATGGTGTCGATGATACTCTGAAGGCCCTCGAGCTTGGTGCTGCCGAGACTGTCATTGTCTACGAGAACTTGTCGATCATGCGCTACACGCTCAAGAACGCCGAGGGCGAGGAAAGCGTTGTCCATGCTGACCGTGACGCTTCCAACAAGGATTACCTTATCGACAAGAAGACCGGAGCTGAGCTTGAGATGGTTGAAGAGACTCCACTGCTGGAGTGGCTGGCCGAGAACTACAAGAACTACGGTGCCAAGCTTGAGTTTGTCACTGACCGCTCGTCTGAGGGTGCTCAGTTTGTCCGCGGCTTTGGTGGTATTGGTGCCCTGCTGCGTTACAAGGTCAACTTTGAGCAGCTGATGGATGACAGCGATGACGAGTATTATGATGATGACGAGGGCTTCTAAGTTTGTATGTTTGATTGTTTGTTAGCCCCGTGCGCCGTTTCCAATAGACTGATTGATCTCTACACGCTCAAGGAGGAAAATACCATAGGTATCCGGACCAGATGAAACGTATTTCAGATTAATACAAAACGTTGGCTACGTAATACGAACGCTGCTACATAACGAGTGGGTGGAAATGGCACTTGGAGTATCGCGGTTTGCTGAGACAGTGCCGGACGGGCTCATGGACCTCTCAAGACGACGGGCGATCGCGCCAGAGCAGTGACCCCGGCCACTACCGTTCCGACTGCACGCTGCTACTGGTCTACTGCCGCGGATTTTATCGACGTCTGAATTAAACTGAGGAGACAAAAAAAAAAATTTAAAAGTCGACCAGACTGAAAAAGTAAAAAAAAAAAAAAAGAAGGCCTGCTCCACCGCCGAGACGCGGGGCTCATCGAAGATCTCACGGAACTGGCGCCTTCTCTCGGAGAGTCGTGCGCATCTCCTAGACCTCGTTCGGCAGAACCGCAATCTCAACGATCTCCTCGCAGCCCTGAGCAAGGCGCTCGAAGAGAAGATTACGACTCTCCTCGGAGAGGCGGTAGCTCGCCCGCAACAGGAAACTAACAGAAGCTGATCATTAATAACACCCATCTAAGCATCCACTTAATTATTGTTACTCGCGCCGAACTCTGTCAGTTAGGTCCCAACTTATTGTCACCCAAACTCGGCGCCGAGTGTATCGCGTCGAACAACCAGGCGGGCCTGCAATGGAATCAGGTTCCCAAGCGATGCTTGGGCTCTGGGCCTCGGACGACCCAGAGCGACTAAGGCGTCTGGCCGAAGACATCGAAGCGCACGATGGCTGGCAAGGGTATTTGTCTATTGGAGAGCACTTAATATTCAAGAGTGCCCTCGAATCGCCAAACCGCGACTTGTGGCCCAGGCTTCTGCGCGGCGCCGTGAAAGCGCGTGTTGAGACCAAGGATGTGCTCAGCTCATCTACTGCGCCAAGTGCTTCAATGACCGGGGCCACTCAGAGCCCGACGCCTGGCCATAATGGGACCCCAGCGCCGTCAGCTCCGGCCCCGGCTCCTGTCACAACGACTACGGTTACAAGCGTTGATCCGGTTGACCTGGCATTCCGAGTACGGTACATGCTCTATGACAAGTCGTTCGCCATCCTGTTTCCGTCTGTCGACCCCGAGGCATCGCTGGACATTGGGTCCTCGGTATTTGATGTGCCCGGGGACACGCAGAACGCGGCAAAACAAAGTGCTGCGCGGCCGCCAGCGCGCGCTACGGACGACGACTACGATTTCGACGAAGACGAAGATGATGGCCAGAAAGAGGAGGACAAAAAGACAGGAGGAAACTATGGCAATGGCTCTGCTCTTAATAGCAGCGGCCTTAATGACACTCATGATTCTCCCATGGATGGGATTGTCAACGACGATACGATCAATGGTGCGTCTACCTTTTTGTTGGCCTTGCTTTGTTGGCCCGCATTTCTATTGGCTATGATGGACATGGTATACTAACTGTAGTTTCGGTTGAGCCCAGTGAAGACCTCGAAGCGAAGACAACCAGTCGGGCGGTGGCTGCCTACAACAAGCTATATCATCTGTTCGAGAATGACCGCGAGATTGCGCTCAAGCAGCGCAAGTTAGAAGAGTCGGACAGGCAGATGGATTCGGATCTCGGCCAGCTTGATGCATCAAGCGCGTCCGCAAAATCAAACGAAAAAGGATCGGCGTCGTTTGGCGCGGCCAATCTAAGCTTGAAGCACCTCCTGGCCACGATCGAGGCGAAAAAGGATATGCTAAACCTCACAGACGTGGAGCTGCGAAACCTGATTCTTGATGTTCGCAAGAACCGGTCAAAGTGGGCCAGCGAAGACAAGATTGGACAAGAGGAGCTCTACGAAGCGGCTGAGAAGGTCGTCATGGAACTCAGGGGGTACACCGAGCACTCGACTGCCTTCTTGAATAAGGTCAACAAAAGGGATGCGCCTAATTATTTCACCATTATCAAGCATCCCATGGACCTTAACACCGTCATGAAAAAGCTCAAGAGCTTCCAGTACAAGAGCAAGAAGGATTTCGTCGGCGATCTTATGCTGATCTGGAAGAACTGCTTGACCTACAACGCTGATCCCAAGCACTTTCTCCGCGGCCATGCAATTGAGATGCAGAAAAAGACATTAAGTCTTATTCCCCTGATCCCAGACATCACTGTGCGAGACCGCGCGGAGGTAGAGGCTGAGGAAGCAGCTGCAGTAGCTGCCGCTGGCGGTGGCAGCGCGCATAATCAAGACGATGAGGAGGGGACTCGTGGTGGGAAGCATGCGGCCAAAGGTCGCAAGCGCAAAGTGGGTGAAACGGAAGAACATACAGATGATGCGGACCAGACACCCGATTCAAAGAAGCCTGCATCTGGCGGACACTCTGCTCCGCCGCCGAATGCTGCAGCGGTAGCCGCTGTCGGAACTCCCACGCCTGCCCGTGCCAGCCCGGCCCTCGCATCCGTCGCTGCTGCGGGTGGAATGATCAACACGCCAACACCGGGACCTGACCTCGAAACCGAGCTCAAGGAGACGTTAGAGGAGGAGAGCAGGGAACAGGAGGACGCTGCGGACTTGGACGTCGAACAGAAGGTCTGGCAGACTGTGTACACTAAACCGCGTTCTCTGTATTGTGTTAGGCGCTCGGATATCTTCCGCAATGACAAACTTCAGCCGGATGCGCCGGCGCCGATGCGTACATCAGAGAACATGGGCCGATTTTCAGAAGCCCTATCGCAGGTGTACAGACGGCACAAGGATGAGGAGCCTCTGATAGCTCGGCGGTTCCGCGCCAACGGGAGCGGTGCCGGCCTGATGGATGCGCTGGACAAGGATGACGAAAAGGCAAAATTCATTATCGAATATGAGGCTTCCTCAGGTCTTCCTGTGGTGCCGTGGGCTGTTTCGGCCGACAACGAGCGCGACGACCTTCCGCCGGATCTTCAGATCCAAGACATCAAGAGCAGTGGCTATGTTCTGAGACCCGGAGGTCTAGGCGATAAGCTTAACAGCAATCTTGCTGAGATGCAGCAGATTCGCAAGATATGCTCCAAGATTGAGTTGATTCGGCAAATGCAGCAGGACAGCTATGTTCCTAATCCGTCGAGCGACTCATATAACCCGCCACAACTGACTGACGAGGACCTCGATCTGGAGTCGCGCTTACCCAACCGCGATCGGTTTGACGAGGAAGCATCTGCCGCCGCATTATCACGGGCTGTGGGTCGAATAGCTATGCACTCTGGGTTCGAGTCGACGCAGGTCACCGCTATCGAGACCCTGTCAGAGATTGCTGCGTCCTATCTGGCCAAGCTCGCCAAGTCGTTCAAGGAGTACCTTGAGAAGCCGGACTCGAGCGAGATGACCCAGGAGAACCTCGTCCTTGCCGCACTCAGACAGCACGGTATCCCCGGTGTAGGAGTGCTCGAGAGCTATATCCATGATGACATCGAGCGCCACGGCACCAAGCTTCAGGAGCTCAAACGCAAGCTCACAACGTTTATGGGAGAGTTGTTGCGCCCTGCGACCGATCAGGAGTTTAGCGACCGCCAGTTCAGTGACAACAGCGAGCAGTTTCTCAATGGCGACTTCTCCCAAATGCTGGGCGACGACTTCTTTGGCTTCCGTGAGCTTGGTCTCGACAAGGAGCTTGGCCTCCTTACCGAGTCCGTTCCGTTTCATCTTCTTCGTCGTCGACTTCAGGCAAGCGCCGCGGCCGAGGATGCCATTCCAGAGCATGTGGATAGAGTACTGTCGGTGCCTGAATATCCGCCCATGGACCGCACGGTTGCTGCCAGGCAGATCGGCGTGCTCCAATCGTTCCTGGCCTCGAAACTAGATGCGCATAACGGCAAGCCCCTGCCCGAGGTGGAGCAGCTGCCGCAGAAGCAGCGCCTCAATAGGGCGAAGCTGGCGCCTACAGGAAAGGTGCTTGGAACGCGCAAAAAGCCCTTGTCGCGTGCTTTTATTCGGCCACCGCCCGTGGTTGAGCCGGATAGCGCTGAGGACGAAAAGGCCATTGACGACGGCATTGACAAAGCTCTCATGGAGTTTGATGATGCATTTATGTAAACTGTATTCAAGTCGAGAACGTTTTGGAGCGTATTGACTAGTCGCCAAGCTAGCGCAAGTCTCTGTAGAATTGCAGTAAGGTCAGAAGGCACAAACACACTTGTTACGGTATCAAATATTTGGCATAACGACAATGCCAACGTCGTGTTCCTCAGAGAGAATGTTCAGCACTTCTTCATCGCTCAGCTGGTGAAGGACAATGTCTCCGTCTTGGATAGCCAGGAAAAAGATAGCCTTCGCGTTCGACTTTGTTGGCAGCTCAACGAGGTCAGAGATCACATCATCCGCGAGGGCAGGCTGCCCGTCACTAAGTATCAGTGTGCCGTCTATAACTGCTGTGGCGACCGCAGCTTTGAGCTTCTGGACGGCCGCATCATCCAACTTGTCTGCAGTCATGACGGCTGCCTGGTCTGTCGAGCCTTCGATATACGCTAGCTTAGTGTGCTGCAGCACCCGCTCTAAGCTCGACCTCGTGGTGGACAGATGCGGCAATGCGGGGCGCTCGACCTTCTTCTCGGCCTCGTCCTCGCTAAGAATGCGCTTGCATATAATCTTGTTCATCTCAGGCTCATTCGATGGCATAAAGACGGGATCCTCGCAGAGATGCGGGCTGTGTATTGTGATCTGGTATGCGCAAGTCCTGGTCTCTTTGACGGACGCGATAAGCTCGCGGTCTCCTTTCCTGGAACACACGTACTGGATTTCAACGGTGCGGTCCGTCTGTGTGAGATCACACTGGGTACCGTGACGCAGCTTTTGCGAAACGTAGTGCGCTGACTCAGTGTGCGCAATTGTCGTATTCGTATCGCTATCGAACCGCCCTAGAACATAGACCGGCGTTCCTTTCTCGGGCTTCGGTGTGTGTCGGCCCTCAAGGCGGATCTGCGTACTGTCATGAAACTGCTGAACGTCCTTTCCGTAGCACACAGCGTACGTCCAATATGACTCGACATAGTAGAGGCAACCTCTGTTCAACGGGCTCAAGTGCTGCATTGCCCGCTCCATGGCCCCGTCATCCACTTTAGGAAGTACTTCCTTTTCCTCCACGGTTGCGTTCACGACCGGTATGGCGCACAGATAGTTGTCTTCGAAGAGCTTCATTGGCTGGTATCTCGTCGACGGGTCATCGTTGGCCACGAGGCTGTCGGCCTCGTGGGGTAGCAGGTAACTTGCTCGGTCGTAACCGTGGACTATTGATACGTCGTACGCCGGCTTTGCGTATATATCCGTATACACGCTGAAGGCCGACGCGGAGCTAATAGCGACAATCGCTCTCACCGCACCAAGCATCCTCATTGAGACGCCATACCCGAGCTGTTGCCTCAATCGGATCTGCCCGCTATGTCAAGTAGAGGCCCAGGTACCGCACAGCCGTGCGCTTGTCATCACGATGTATCAGTAAATTTTCGCGGCTGCGCGTTGCGTCTATGTGCAGCTTATTTTTGATAGACACAGTAACAGACGCTTGAATTTGCGGCTTACAGCGATATTTGATTCATTGCTGGGTATACAAGGCCCAGTGTCTTCCGGTTGGACGCGCATGCTCTGGCACCAAGAGCCTCCGCATCGTAATGATCGCTATTAAGATGGGCAAGGGCAGGGCCGACTTGAAAAATTCCGGGTCCCTCTCACGCACACGACGCTAGCCAACCGGACCGAACAGAAAAAGCCAAACAACAATGCGGGGCGGTTCAAGACTGGGCGGTCTGCTCCGCATGGCGTACTCGACCGAGTCAGTAGCGGACTCTCTGCGCATCCAGAACCCGCGGGTCCGGGCTGCCGTGATTGACGGAGCCTGGAACGAGGGCCCGCCGAGTCTCAAGTCGCGACGGGCCCGCATAAGATATCAGAGCCCCGAGGGACTGAGCGACGCTTTCCCTCTTGCATACGATATCATACTCAAGGAGAAGGCACGGCACTACAAGCTCGCTGATGAGATCAAGCAGAAGCTTGGGCAGGCGTCCACGGCCGAGGAGAAGTTGGCGCTTCAACAACAGCTCAATAAGCACCTCGTCCAGGCTGAAGTCAACGACCCCGAGGTCAACTACAACCATCGCATAAATTCCATGGACCTCCGGCAGCCGGTGTACCGCCACTTGGCTCAGCGAGACTGGAAGAACTACGATATGCTTCTCCTCGTGCAACGGCTTGAGCAGTTGCATGTGTTGCCTGACACGATGCCAACCATCAATCCGCGCGCAAAAGTCGATCTGCAGTTCCCCACAGCCGTGAACCAGTGGACTACCCCGGGCCAGTGGGTCCGCAATGCGATCTGCGCCAAGCAGCCTGTGCTGCGCGTTCAGGAGTTTGAAGAGATTCCTGACAACGCACTCTACACCATTCTGGTCGTCAACCCCGATGTGCCCGATCTTGAGAACGACACGTTCAAGACCGTGCTCCACTGGGGTGTCTCAAACATACCGCTCAGTAACGTTGACCCTGCTGTGGACGTCTCCAAGGCAAACGAGCTCGTCTCGTACCTTCCTCCCCACCCGGAGAAGAATGCCCCGCCTCATAGGCTCTGCGTATGGGTCTACCGACAGGCGCAGCAGCCGGGTCAGATTCGTCGCGTCGATGTAGACGCCGCCGACGTTGCGCGGGACCGCTTTGATATCCGTGCTTTTAGTGACAAGTACGGCCTTGACGCCGTTGGCGCCCATGTTTGGCGCGTCAAGTGGGATCTGTCCACGCCCGACGTCCGCCGTAAATACAACCTTGGCGAGGGCAACATCTATTCCAAAGTGCGAGCCTAATCATATCAGCACTCCTGTACATATCGAATTCAATGTCGTTTAGCTCGAGCTGAATGCGAGTGTAAATCCGCGAACCGGTAACAGCCGTCAGAGGCTATAGGGGAGTATAAGGGCCAGCTATTAGTGTTACAGACTCCCGGCCACAGCAGTTCATCATAGCAGGATACGGGGAAATGAGTACATTGAACAAAATGGAATCTATCTACTCGGCCCTAGCGAGGGCCTGGTTGATGAACTTTTCAACGTCGAAGTTGGGGTCGTTGATATCCTGCTCAGCGCCGGCAGCGGCCTCGGGCTTCTTGTTCTGGGCGGCCCACTTGGTCTTCGCTTCATCAATGAGCTTGAGCTTGCGCTCCCACTCGCTGGCAGCCTTCTTCTCCTGGGCGGCGCTGGCAAGCGTCCGGTTGTGGACGAAGCCGTAGACAACGCCGCCAGCAAGGGCCGACCATCGCAGAACCTGTTCGTTAGCATAAGCTTTCGTAAGATGGGAGATTAGTTCACATTCGCACCCTTGCAACAAGCCTGTCATCAAAACGGGTTGCTTTTAGTGAGGACCTGCGAGGGTCTGATAAGAAGACAAATCGTCGCCGGGACCGGGAATCTCGCCCTGCGCCCTCTAAACCAGCCATCGTTGTTGACGACTTTAGCACCATCACACCACGGTGGGCCCGAGAACCGGTGTCCCACCAGAAAATTTCGAGTACTTAAACCTAGTACCGTAACAGCCCCGTAAAAGAAATAATACTTACGTTGAGCGTTTGAGAAGCCATTATGCAGTGTGTTTCGGCTCCAGACAGTCCCGTGAAAAATCCCAGTTAAGTCGGACCAATGAGTGACGCCGACTAAAGATCCTCGGATTGGCATTGGTCACATATTGTGATCGACGACCGAATGCACCTTGTAGCGCAGATAGCGGGACTGGGCCCACCGCCCCCTCCTGTCTCTCCGCGTTATATACTTTTGGTAGAGAATAAGGTAGACTATTGCGAGCTACGTGGCGAGCACTGCTGAGCAACAGGTTAGTATCGTGCCGACAGCTGGTGGTACTGATTTATGAATATTCATACTGATATTGAGCATCCTGACCATCCTTACTATGCTATGTTGGCGCTACGCAGCGCAGTCTAATCTGTAGTAGGCACGGGAGGTACAATGCTGAGGCTACTCGTATTTTTGACGCTCTTCTGCAATGTGCTCGCTACAGGGACGAAGAACATCGATATTCTGGTGTCACCCTTGGAGGGTGGCGAGCCGGAGCGCCTGGGCACCGTCGCGCTCGACACGAGCACGCTGGATGCCACCTATTATAAGGTCCAGGACGTTGCCGACACAGGTAAAAGATGTGTCGGTGTAGTCGACAAGAGTGGACAGTTTGTTTGCATGAACGTGGCCAGCATCGGTCCTAATACTGTCGCCGAGATCACTCTGTACCTCGACGTCGACGAGGACGTTGCGAACCTGGCATATGTCGAGCATGCTGCGCCCAGTGGCAGTGGCGATAGCTATGATGATAGCTATGAGAAGACCAACACCGTTGAGATTATGGCCAGCCCGCAGCAAGGACCGAGGCCGGAGCTCAAGGAGCCGGTCAAGCTTGTCAATGGCCAGGTACAGCAGCCAGAACAGGAGAAGACGTTCCTTCAGAAGTATTGGATTTATCTCGTGCCAGCTCTACTCATGATGATGGTATCTGGAGGCGGGGGCCAACAATGACGTACACCGTTATGATGAGATGCCATTGGTATTATTTATATAGTGAATGTTGTTCAAGTGCATCACGTAAGAGTAGCAGAGTACTACTGGTGTAGTGACGTCCTTAAAGTAGCTCTCGCAGGCCCCATGATCTCGCAAGTGCGCTGCACAGACCAACTATTATGTCCCATAAGTTTTGTGCATGAATCGGCCTGTAACATGTCGGGACCGGTGCGAGGCACTCGTTTTGGTACCCTCAGGAACAGTTGTCTATGAAAATCTTTAGAAAACGCAGCGAGAAACCTGTTCTTCCGCTTCAGGTGCTGGATATAGGATCGAAACCAGTTTCAAGGGGAATTGATGCTCTGGTGCTTGACGAAGGCAAAAAAACAGTGACGGACAAGGATAAGGCAAAGGTGAATAGGGCCATCGATGAGCAATTATGTACTTTACTGTCGGCGTTAACGCAAGGAGACTTTGCGAGAGCTGGGCTCGATGGAGTCTCCTTTCTCGCGGAGAGCTTTCTAAGTGATGGCACGAACGACCCGAAAGGCAAAAACGCGGCGAAGTCGGAAGGTGCTGGGGAGTCGAAAGATGTGCAGTCCTCCGATGGCTATTCTGATGAAAAGGACGACCAGGCATTGGAGCTTTTAGCGAAGCTACTGATAGAGAGCTCAGTGAACGGTGAGATGGCTGATCCGGATCTGTTGGCAGAGCAAGAGTCCGTCATGGTCGACAGAATATGCGCTATAAGGCGCGAGCTGGCCACCAAGCGGGACCGAAATGCAAGCAGCTTTAGGTTAGACCGCAATCTGCTGTTCCAGCTGCTTTTATGCGCCGCGAGGACCGTAGTAAAAGTATTAGACAGAAGATCTTGGACATTATGGGACCTGCAGGCGGTGATGCTCATTCTTCTGCTCACATGCATGCCGCTTTGGTTACGGAGGGTTTGTGCTCTCGGGCTGGCGTGCTACCTCAAAGCGACTCGGCGGACACTTGTTTTTGCGCAGCCTAACGAAACAAAGTAGATGATCACCGTGAGATTTCTATTAGGTAGTCTATAGAGCTGATACGACCTACATGTCCATGCGGAAGTTGCCAGGTTTGCTCTGCACGTCGCGCACAGTGAGCGAGACGAATTCGTCGAGGTCGTTGCCACTCAGCCGAGCAGCCTCGATGTTGAACAAGATATTCTTGATACCGAGGCCAAGGACAGACGACTGGGTCTCGTCTCGAATCATGTCGATGGCCTGCTTGCGACGCGGCTCGTCCAGGAACTTGACCTCCTCAAAGACGCTCAGAAGCTCATCGATAGAAGCGACGTTCGGCACAAAAATTTCCTTGTTGAACGACTTGAGGAGATCCATGCGATCGAGGACTTCACGCTGGGCGCTAGTCGCAAAGACGATGAGCTTCCGGTCCTTCGGCGGGTTCTTGCGGAGAAACACCTTGAGGGCCTGGAGAACCGAGTTGGAGAACCTGGGGCCAATGTTGACCCAGTCAAGAATGTCCTCAACCTGATCGACCACGAGGACGTTGAGCGGCGATTTGTAAGAATCCTGGAAGATCTGCTGCAAGTGAGCAACACGCTGGGTCTCGGACATGCCGATCATATCATCGGGCGAGATGAGCTTGATAAGCGGGAAGCCAGAGTCGAGAGCCATGCGCGATGCGAGAGCTGTCTTACCCGAGCCAGGTGGGCCATGCACCAGAACCGAGATTAGAGGGAACTGGTCACTCTGCCTAACTTGTTCGATAAGCTGTCGTCCGTGCGAGAGAATATCGCTAATGTGGCTCGAATAGGTGATCATGCCGCCGCGGACATTGTCGCTGAGTTCCTGCTCAGACACACCGAACGCGGGCTTGTTCTCGTCCAGGGCGTCCATAAAGTCCAGTCGCTTGACGATGACCTCCTTGTTGTCGAACGTAATACCCTTCTTGGGATCATGCTTGATGTTACGATTGAGCGCAAAGGAGGCGGCACTCTTGACAAGACCCTCAATCTCGGCGCCAGAAAAGTTCTTAGTGCGGGCAGCCAGCTCATCGATATTGACGTCATTGGACAGCTTCTTGGCCTCGCGCATCTTATGGGTGTGAATGTTGAGGATCTGACGGCGGCCCTGCTCGTCAGGCAGCGAGATTTCAAGCTGCACCTCGAAACGGCCCGGACGGAGCAGCGCTTTGTCAATAAGATCACGGCGGTTCGTCATACCAATGACCAGAATGTTGTTGAGTTGATCAACACCGTCCATCTTGGCGAGGAGCTGGTTAACAACGTTATCGCCGACGCCGGTACCGTCGCCTCGCGAGCCACGCTGCTTGAAAACGGCGTCTAGCTCGTCGAAAATAATGATGTGCAGGTTCGACTCGTCGCCCTTCTCCTTGTATTCAAGCTCTGCCTCGCGGAACAGTTTGCGGACGTTCTCCTCGGAGCTGCCTACGTACTTGGACAGCATCTCGGGCCCGTTGACAATCTTCGGCTCGACAGCGTTGAGCATCTTTCCGATCTGGCGCGCAATCAGCGTCTTACCGGTACCAGGCGGGCCGTACAGCAGCAGGCCCTTGACGTGTTTGATTCCGAGCTTCTCGACGTCGCGCGGCGGGTAGATTCGCGACGCAAACGCGCGTCTGAAGATGACATTGAACTCCTCATCGAGACCACCAATACCCATGTCTTCAAAGCGGAAGTTGGGCTGAAGAATAGCGTTAACACGCGGCTTGTTGCCAGCCGTCTTGAGAACAATCAGGCCGTTTGGCGGCTTGAAGAAAGCGATATCTGTCTGGGGCACGAGGATTCCTCGAGCGCCCTGCGTGCCCTGGGCGCCAGCCCCCGCAAGGTCCACGACGCTCGTCTGCAGGACTTTGACACGGAAGTTCTTGCCCGACATCTCCATGGCCATCATCTGGCCCGGCTCGAAGATCTGGTCCTTGAACACGTGCAAAAAGCGCTTGGCGAGCGTCTCCTGCTCGTACGGCGTCTGGGTCACGTTGTTCTTGGAGTAAAAGTCGATCTCAATGTTAATGCTGCCGAGGTATACGTTTTTGTTGCCGCGGGCGAAAATGTCGAAGGGCGCGACTTTGACGGGGTCGCGAAGCGAGAGCTGGCCCCATTCGCGCTGCGGCCCCGTCGGGGCAACAGAGCCGGGCTGAAGGTTACGGTGCACGCGGGCGGTGAGGACATAGCGGTCGTTGATAATAACATAGGATCCCGACGGGAACGTGCCCTCGGGAACGGCAATCACGTTCTCCTGGGCATATGAAGCCATGTCCGAGGTCATCTTCTCAACCGTATAGTGCCCTGCCGCCTGGCGGGCGCCGCCAGGGCTCGGAGACGGTTCAAAGTCGAATCCACCGCCTCCCCCTCCACCAGGAGGCGGCGGTCCACCGGCGCCGGGACGCTGCATGTAAGGGTCGTTGTACGCCGGCGGCTGGGCGTAGGGATTCTGTTTATTTCCACTGCCGCGGAATAATCCGAATTTATCCATCGAACTCTGGGGGTGGCTTGCGGTGACGAAAAGTGGTCGCCAGGCTGTGCAGCCGGTTTCTCCACGTATGTTGGGCCGCAGAGGCGATGTACTTCAGCCGCATGGTAATTATGTAGCATCAATGCTGGACAAAATGCGGGGCCACGGGGGGGGAACCGGCTCAAGTGGTATACTTCACATGGGCTCGACATTGAGCTCATCGTCCAGTTCTTTGTCAACAGAACCTTATGCGGACAGCTTCCTGGGGCTCGCATTTTGGACCACGCGGCAGCAGCACCACGCGCGTTTTCCGCGACGTTGTAGTATAGCCTGCGCCCTCATCTGCACAGCGACGCATCCTGCACGGGGTGACTCGACCTGGAATGAGCTGCTTTGTGCCCGCGGCGGGCCCCGGTGAGCAGTGAGCCAGGCGCCCGTGGACGGGACAAGCCACTCTGTCGGAAGTGCCGTCCAGCACCTGGCGCCATCATCGGCATGCGCGGCTCGGATCATCAAGCCGGTTCCGACATCCGACGGTCCGAGTGTTGAGATGCGAGAACGAGGTAAGCGGGGCGCCCATCGGCCCGTGAGCACAAGCCATCCGCAAGATGCACTAATGTGGGGCATTGGAGCCTGTTTGCTCTACATCTATTGTGGTTTGTGGGATTCGCCGCAAGCTGAAAGTTGCCGAAGTCTATATAACAGCTAAAACGGACCGTTGAAGCATTAGGGTTCCTACGTGCGGCTCGATCTGGAACGGCTTTATCGGTCCAAATCATCGAGAACCCTCCGATCCGGTCAAGCACCCGAAACGTTCGAATAGCGCGTTTTTTCTTATCTTCGACGCAAGGCGGCGTAGTTCTGGTACCTGACCAGGGACGAGCCGATACAGGTGCAGGGCACCAACAGTAGAATATGAGCCGCAGCCTCACAAGGCGGGTGAGGCGATTACTCCATCCGAGCGAGTGGGATAGCGACGACAATGGGGGACCTCCTCCCACGACAACAAGTGACAGCGAAAGGGGAAGGCCAGGCCGAGGTCGCGCTAGCAGTAGGTATCTGAGCGCGCTGGATGCTCCAGCGTCTCGGTCCTTGTCGGCCAGTTCCCCGGACCTGCCGACGCCGACGGGAAACTGGTCCGGGACCGAGGGCAGCAGTAGCTCTCACGAAGCAGGCGACCCCAGCCGCAAGGCGACAGACGCAGCCCCCGGACTGACAGATGTGTCAGGCGAGACGGCTGTTCCGCCGCTAGTGACGCCCGGTCCCGAGGCTAGTCGTAAGCTCGACATGGAAGACGCCCAAAGCATCATTGGAGGAGCGACCGTCGCGTCCACAGACAGTCCTGTCGAGGAGGCTGAGAACGCACGCAAGGAGAAAAAAGTGTTTAAATTCTCTCTGCCTTTTGCCAATCCGTTGCCAACACTGGACATTCCCACGACACTGTCAAATCGGCTGTCCCTTGGACAGGCCCCGCCCTCCATTGAAGAGATGGCCGAAATGGACCAGGAAGCAGAGGATAGGCTCTTCGCCAACGTGCGCGTCCAGGATAATTCGCGCCGCCGGGCTGTGCGGACAGCAATTGCGGCGAAAATGCGCTCCAAGCCCGTGTCCTGGCCGGACATTAACGGGCCAGTCGTCATCATGGGCGGCTACCGCGGCTCAGTGCTGCGCGACAGACGCACGGGCCGCCGCGTGTGGATTCCTCTGCGGGCGGGCCTCAACATTCGCCGCGTCGACCTGTCCGTTGGTATCGACGACGCTGACGAGGAGCAGGAGGCCGATGTGCACCTCTACGCGTCGGGCATGCTCACTCATATTGGGCCCGTGGACATATCCAAAAATCTGATCCGGTCTCTTGATGCGCTAGAAGGTGTCACCGTGTACGACTTTGGTTACGACTGGCGTCTGTCATGCGATTTCAATTCTAAACGGCTCCAAACGCTTCTCAAGAAAATCCGGGACAAATTCGGCAAGACCGCCATTGTTATCGCGCACTCCATGGGCGGCCTCATAGCGCACCACGCCATGCAATGCGATTCGTCGCTCTTCCGTGGCCTGCTCTATGCTGGCGTGCCGTCCTCCTGCCCCAACATCCTGGGTCCGTTGCGCTACGGCGACGCCGTGCTGCTGTCATCGCGCGTGCTCACCGCCAGGGTGAACTTCCTCATGCGTTCTTCGTACGTATTTCTGCCGCTCGATGGCCACTGCTTTGTTGACGCAAAGGACCCCAGCACTCGCTACGATCTCGATTTCTTCGACGTCAACACCTGGATCGAGTACAACCTCACGCCGTGCGTATCGCCGGTTATAAAATTCCGCCTCACACAAAACGGGCCCGATCAGACCCTCGAGTCGACTATCCGCGCTGCGTCGAGCACCATATCACTGCTGTCGCGGGGCAGGTCGCCGTCTCGTGAACGGTCTCGCTCGCGCGACCGCCTCAGCATGGTGGCCAACGATGGACCCCACAGCAAAGACGCCAACGACCACCGCCCCTCAGGCAAACCCGCCAGCCAAAATCACACCAGTCACGGCAACCGCCAGCATTACGTGCACAACGTGCACCATGAGAACCACCACGCATCTACGCACGCGCCCCGCCGGCACTACAGCTACGCCCACCGACAGAAACAGCCAGAAGATCTATTACCTCTAGAGGACGCAGTCGCCTACCTGGATAGGACACTCAAGCGAACCAAGCGATTCCTTGAGGAGCTCGCATTCAAAGAGGGCACTGAGTACCCGCCTCTAGCCGTTCTGTACGGCACGACAGTCCCCACTCTGCGCGCTTCAAAGGTGAACGGCAAAGAGGGCATCAAGGATGGCGACTACAACAACCTTTTGTTTGGCGCTGGCGATGGTGTTGTGTATAAGCGCACACTCATGCCGGAGGCGCGCGGCTTCTCAGTGGCGGCAAAGGTTCCCACGGACCGTGGCCATGTTTCGCTCCTCACCGACATAGAAGGAGTAGCCCAATGCTTCCGCGCTATCATAGACGAGGAGAACAAGCGCAAAATACGCAGCGACATAAGCAGCCACCCGCCGAAATCGAGCAAAGCAGCTCATGCATGAACGATAATATTAATGAACCTCGCCCCCCCCCCTCCCGCCACCCACCAAAAAAAAAAAAAAAGCAAGGCCTCCCAACCATGCTCGAGACTTTCACGCCTCCTGGTACTGTACTGTAATCCATAGGGAACACCCAATACACTGAACCGCAACTTCCTCCAAGTCTAGATTGTCCTCAAGATTCTGTTCGGTCACGACGTATCCTTCCTGCTCGCCACATCGGCACGGCCAGGTCCAGTAAGCACTTTGATCTGACCCCTCATGCACGGCCATGTCGCTCAGATCTACAATATCGCCCCGATCCTGAATCTTTGTGGCATTCCGCAGTCTTTCTGTATAATCACTGCGTTTTGTCGCGTCAGTCAGAGTAATGTATGCAAGCTTTATATCGTGAACCGCCTTTTGCACAGTCGGGACGGTGCCGTTTGCTTGCTGCTGCTTGTCTGGGTGGTGCTCCAAGAGCGCTCTGTGGTACGCCTTTTTGAGCTCATCGGGCGTCGCAGTCTCTGCGATGCCTAGGATCTCGTAGAAGTTCCTCATCGTGGGCTCGAAAAGAGTATCCCCTCGGATGCACGTCTTCGCTCAATCGTAAAAACCAGGTACGGCTGTAGCATGCGTGCAGTTTCAGGGACAGGCACCGTTCTTTGGGTATGACGCTCTATCCTGTACGATAGATACACTTGACTGTAGAATGCTGTTCACTGCAATCACATTGCCAGCAATGAGTTTACGCACAAGCAGCGCTACACCATGCGTTGGTCCACACACTTTTAACATAAGTTATGCACTATGCGGCATAGTTCCGTGCGGCTGATTGCCGCCCCTAGCCTGATAAAAAAATGGGATCTGATTTCTGGCGATCGCACGCTCCAGAGGGCCCCGACAAAAGAATGCCGGAAGAAAAGAAGCGCAAGCGAGAGGCCGACGGGCAGGGCGTGAAGGTTGGTAGCGTTGCCACTGACCCGTCGGTGGTCGTCGTCTCGTTTGCGGGCATCAAGGTCGCCGAAGACGCCAAGTTCAACGGTTATCGGAACAAGAACGACTTCTTAATACACGGCGAGAATACGAAAATGGAGTACAGCGGCAGCGCACACGACCGGAACCAGTTTTGCATTGCGGTATACGATGAGAAGACTAAGAC
Organism: Tardiomyces depauwii; assembly: GCA_038086965.1. Taxonomy (NCBI): domain Eukaryota; kingdom Fungi; phylum Ascomycota; class Dipodascomycetes; order Dipodascales; family Trichomonascaceae; genus Tardiomyces; species Tardiomyces depauwii. The sequence continues at coordinate 2,923,728 of JAVHZA010000002.1, forward strand.
GGTGGATCTGGTGCCAGCACCGCACGTTACAGTCACCAGCATTGTGAAAGCCCGCAAGGCTGCCTCGGGCCCAGCCGTTAAGCAGTCCAACGTGAAGGTATGTTCTAGTCAGAGAAATGTCTTAAGCGTATTTGAGCCCTCCTAACACCAGAATATTGTCCTGCGTAACCAGCTCGGTACTGCGTTCGGTACTAAGAAGGCCAAGAAGGCTCTGACCGACTTGGAGAAGAACAAAATCGACGCTGACAAGCTTCAGGACTACGAGTCGGCTATTGTTGACAACATCAAGGTCACTACAGAGAGCTTGCCTACTAGAGAGAAGAGAGAAGAGCAGCTCTCCGGCGAGCGGCCCATTCCGCCGTTCGATCTCGAAGCCACTGATCCGCAGTATGCGTACCCGCTGGAGGGTATTATTCCCCAGCATGAATGGGACGCTATCCGAGTCAACTCCATTCTGCGCGAGACCGACGAAAAGAAGCGCAGCGCCATGTTCGCGGTGCAGTCTTCCGACTACATCTTTCCTCGCGTTGATGCTGCCATCTCTGCACAGGGTACTGATGCAGAGAACAGAGTTAAGATGCTCTATTACGTGTCTCTGCTGTTGGCTCTTTACAGTAACAGACGCATCACCAACAAGCAGATGCTTCTCGAAAAACTGGGGAATCCACCAGAGATTCTCGTCAACGGCTTGATTGCTCGCTTTGCTGTGTCCAAGGCGGGCCAGTTTGGCAAAACGAAGGACCGCAGTTTTGCCATTGACCCCGCACGCGAGAACAAGTTGCTTTGTTATCTATTGGCGCTAACGCTTCATGTGGACGGCTTTGCAGTCGACATCAACCCCCTCGGTTATGAGCTGTCCCTCAAGCCGTCCAAGGTTGCTGAACTCTTCAAGGCACTTGGCTGCAATGTCAAGCCCATGTCTGCAGCTGAAGCAGAGGCGCGAGGCATTGCCAAGTCGCAGGCGCAGGGTCACAAGGTTGCGCACCTCAAGGCTCCACTTCGTCTTCCCGAGGTGGTTCGCCGGAAACGGGCCGGCGGGCGCTGACGGCTCTTGGTTTACTGTATAGAAATTAATTCAACGCATCGCATTTTGTCGAAGTTCTGGAAAGTCAAGGAATGTCAATATAACGCTCATTTCCAACACCAGTCGGCAGCTTCTTCGGTTCGTAGAAACACGGTACCGTGTTAGAATTAAAGACCGTTTGCGTCCAGCATGGGGAGCCGATAAATTCAGCCGCACGGCTTCACGGGTTGGACATTTCATGGCCGCCCTTCGTACGAGGCATTGCTACTTGGAACCCCAGTACGTCAATTTCCGCATCAGTATGAGCGCAGAGGGAGAAAAGGCGGTTCAAGAGACTGTCGATGTTGACTCGTACGTTGGCTTGCGTTGCAATGACTAATGTTGAGCTACTGACCACAGTGAAGAGCTTAAGAAGCTTGGCGAGTGCCTGAAAGCGCAGAACGACATTGAATTCGAAGTCTGTACGTGAGTAGCGGCCACAGTTGAGCTCAGATTCAATGCGCGGACGCTAACAATAGACAAGCATGGGATTAAGCTGATGAAGCCCATGTACGAAAAGAGACGCGAAGTCACGAGAAATATTCACATGTTCTGGCCCAGCGTGATCGAAATGAGCGAACTTCTTGCTGAGTACATCACATACGAGGATAACATTCTGCTTAATAGTCTCAAGGATATCTTTATTGACTGGGATGAAGACAACGTGAAGAATTTCACAATCACCTTCGAGTTCGCCGAGAACGACTTCCTTGAGACCCTCGTCCTGAAAAAAAGGTTCGAGCAGAAGCCTGACGACGAAGAAGGCGAGCTGAGGTCAGAGCCGGTGCCAATCAGTTGGAAGAAAGGTAAGAATCTCACCAAGCCCAAAGCGAGTTCCGACACGTCCTTCTTCAACTGGTTCAATTTCACCGGCTCCGGCCCGGGAGACTACAAGCCTGGCTCAGCAATTGCGCTGATTATTGCCGAGGAGCTCTACCCTCACGCCATCAAGTTCTACATCGAGGCCGTATCCTTCGAGAATCAGATTGAGGATGAGTACGACATCTCGTCTACTGACGAAGGCGAGGGTGCCAAGGAAGATGACGACGATGACGAGGGTGGCTCAGTCGATGAGGACGGCCACGACGACGGCAGTGCCGATGAGCCGCCATCAAAGAAGGCAAAGCGCTGATTCCTGCCATCTTATTCACGTAAAAGGCGTTCTGCGATACCCATTCATTAATCTATGTAAATGGACGTTGCAAACTCAGGGCCACGCAAGCGGTGGCATGGGCCAAGTATTCCAGTATGGCCTCGAAATGGTAAACACACTAATATTCGTTCTCGTACTGAACGCCAAGAGCGACTAGTCTTCATCGCGAATGGGTCGAGCCAGCTCGTCGTCGTCGAAGCCATCGTCATCGTCGCCAGCGAGAATCTCGCTTTCCTCGACATCAACAGGCGAGTATCGATGGCTAAAGCGCGCGAATGAAGAGCGCGATGTGTATCTGGGTCCGCCGAATCGCTGGCGCACCTGCGTCACAATCGAGCGGACAGCTCCCGGAAGGACCCTTGCAAAGGCTACAACGCCAGCCAGGGCTGTAACCGCCCACTGGACGGCAAGTGGCTGGTCGCTGTCCTCCTCGCCAAGCCGGATCTGGCCGTAATTCTTTGAGTAATGGTCCCACAATGTGTACGCCAAAACTGCCGCCATACCAATAGGCAACAGAATGACCACAGCCAGCCAAAAACCGTGGAGCCCACGATGTTTGCGGTCGTAATCCTCCTCGTGGCCCGGGCACGGATGAGACACAATCTTGTCAAGCTCCTTGCCACCTTCGCAAGTACTGAGCGGGATCCGACGATAGCCCGTCGGCTCCCACCACTCGATAACGTTCGGGTTCTCCGCGCAGACTGCCCTATGATCCGGGGGCGTAAAGCCAGGAACCAGTTGGCAGGTTCCGTCGCCAGCGCGCACGTAGTTGAAGTCGCACTCGAAGTCCCGGCGCGTACATGTACAGTTGCGCACGACCATATGAGGCTTACCAAAGTCCTGGTCCGGATTCCATCCAATGTAACAGTTTCGATCAGGCTTCTTGCGATGATACTGCGCCTCGTGGCCGAACAGGCAGTTATCGTCCTGGTTCGGGTGAGAAGGAGTCCAGAGCTCGAAGTCGTCGGTCTCCGCACTTCCAGTGTCGAGTGCGCACTGCTGATCAGTGAGGTTCGAAAAGTCGATCTGGGCTGCGAAAGACTTGTCGCCTTCCTTGGTAGGAAGGCGTCCAAAAAGTACGAACTTTCGCGATGTGTCGGATGGAACAGTGGCAATGTCATCGACGCGAACGAGATCATCATAAAACTGGTACTCTTCCCAGGTGTTTCCCTCATCCAACGAGTACAGCAGAGTATTGGTCGAATCCTGCCCGTTGACGAGAGCGATAATGGATCCGGAATCGCCATACTCCCACATGTAAGCTCCTTTACGGACCTCCTTCCAAGTTACTCCGCCGTCACGCGTCAGATACGTGTTGCCATCCTTATAGTCAGTTAGCCAGGGCCCGACATTGCCAACACCGATCATGAGTCCAACGGCAGAGCCAGAAGAGAACGTGTCGCGGTAGTCAATACGCTCCGTGTAGCCGTGAAGGTTGAGCGAGCATCCAGCAATAGTGTGGTCAGTGCAATCATACTTCTTGCCGTCAATATCTCGCTCAGGAGGCTCCAGGAAGCTCCATTCGGCGCCATCATTAAACGTGATCCGAGACTTGAGCTTCTTGCGCGACCCGCGGCTCGCCTCTGCGGCGTTGATAACACTATTGATGACAATGACGCCCTCGAGGCCCTGCATTCTTTCAAAATCCACGAAGCCAAACTCATTGCGGTTGACTTCATTGATCGTAACAACATAGTCAGTTCCGTTGGAGTTCGACTTCAGAAGAGTCCCGTACTCCGAGCCCTCTTTGTCGTTGACCGTGATGTGCATAAAAATAGAATTTGTGCGAGACTCGAGAATGGTGTATGCCTGCGTGTGCTTTACTGGAAAGTTCGGCGGAAACCTGGCCAGGGCGAATGTGTCTCCATCGACAGACACATACGCATTCAGCTCATTCTTATTATCATCAACCGCCGCAACCACCAGGAACTCTCTCTCGAGAGCGTAGCCGACAATTGATTCGAAATGCACTTTTGAGGTTTTGAAGTAATCAGTCGACGACACGAGCTGAATTCGCGACGAAAGTGTGTCCATCTCTCTCACTTCAGTCGTGCAATAAATGAGATTTTCATCTGAAGGCTCATTAAAGCCGCCGATCCACGCGCAGTTGTTGGTGCCGCTCAGCTGATCCCAGCTTCTCCCAGCGTTCTTGGAATAGTAGCTCTTCACTTCACACTCAGCAAAGGGCGAGTCACATTGATATCCATTAAAAATGAACCAGTCCTTGTTGGTTTGGTGGAATACGATAGGCATGATCCTTGCGAACGCCATCGGGACCTCGCGTGTATCCCACGTACGTCCCCTGTCGAGAGTGACATGGATGCGCAGCTGCGAAGTGAGGATGATTGCCACATCGGCAAAGAAAGGGTTCGTAATAATTCCAATGTTCTTAGAGTCGGCAAGAATCTGCTCCCAAGTGCTTCCCTGGTCGTGGGTAACGAAAAGCTCCTCGCGAGACGTTCGGACGAGGATAGTCTCGTCGTTGGGCTCATCGCCCGTCTTCTTAAGGTAGACATACTCGCTGACCTGGCCCGGGAAAGAAAACATGGTTGTCGAAATAGTATTTCCCGTCTTGAGCTCGTTGCAGACAAGTTCCTGCTCGCCGTCCAACTGCTCCCCATTCTCGTACGTGCATTCATTTCCAGGGACAAGGCGGTAGCCAGTTGAGACCTTTCGTTAGTTGGACACGACGCAAACTTGGTAGAAAAACAACAATGAAAACATACGGTTATTTTGGCATCGTCGCTGCTGCAGCTGTCGAGTAGTTTCGAGAGTAGGCCGTTTGTCAGTACGCATTTGCGTGAAGAGCCGTTCCATACAAAGCCCTTTTCGCACTCATAGTCGGCCCTCGTGCACGCACATGGCTCGCCAGAAGCGAACTGCTCGTGATACAGATCGCCAACAAGACACTCTGCGTCCGCCCTCTTGCGCCAGAAGTACTGTTTGCGGCCCATGACACAGCTGGGCGTGCCGTCGACCTGGTACCGAGCGTACCATTTCTCAAAGTCGGCAGAGCCATCGTCCTTGAAGTCGCACTTGCGCTTGTACACGGCGCTGAAATCAAGATGGATGGCAGACATGGTGGCGTCGCCCGAAGTGCCCAACACTGTGAACTTTGCTGACGTCGAGTCCGGGACAGTGATGACATAGTGGCTCTCGTATTTATCAGGCAGAGCAAACTCGTCCCACGACGAGCCGCGGTCCAGTGAATAGTACATTTTTTTGGAGCGGCCGCCAATCTTGGCGGCAAGCAGAATGTTTCCCTGGTCGCCGAACTCGTAAATGTGGGGTCCTGTGAGCGCTCGTGACCACGAAAGGCCCGAGTCGGTGGATACATAGAGGTCTGCGTCGTCGCTCGAGCCAAGCTCAGAGCCCAGGTTTCCAATGCCCGCGATGACGCCCGGGGCAGGCGACGAAAAAATACGGCCCACCTGGGTGTAGTCCGAAACCGAGTGTAAGTGGAGGGCGCATGTCATGGCATCGCCTTGGCAGTCCTTGACTCTGAGAGCATTCCAGGTGCGACCATCGTCGTACGAGATGCGTGACATGGCGCGGCCGCGGGCACCTGGATCAATATTGGCGATCAGGACGCCGTCGATGCCTTCGAGCTGCTCCATGTCAATGAGGCCGCTTGGCGAGCGGACCACGTCGTCGAGGCTCCTCGTGAAGTGAGCCCCATCGCTCGACGATGTGTAGAAGGTGGCGACGCCGCTGCCGTCGCCGCGGCTGCTGTCTTTGCCTGCGACGCTGACGTGCAGCGAGTGGTTCGACGACTCGAGCACCGTAAAGTGCTGAGCCACGACGGTGGAGCCGTCAGCGAACTGGGCCCATTGCCACGTGCGCAGGTCGCGCGAGACGCCGAGGCGCGCACCGTCCTCGCCGTTTTCGGTGTCTGTAAAGATGAAAAAGCAGTTGACGAGCTCGACATCGCCGGCGTTGTTGATCTCGGCCGCATCGATGTGGACGGGTTCCCGAGACTTGAAAAAGTCAGACGACACAACGGCTGTGCCGGCGTTTGTGGTGCACACAATCGTCGTGTCCTCGATGGTGTCATTGGTGCCGGCGGAGCCGTGCGCCCACACGCACTTGCGCACGTCGGGATCAACGAGAGCGACCGAGCCAAACGAGTCGCGCGTGTACCAGACCTTTGCATCGCATCCCCCGTCGTCGCACTCAGTAGTCTGGAAGATGATGTGGTCTGGCTGCGACTTGTGAAAGTGGAGGCTGCCGGGGGCGACGGGACCCTGCGCGGCGTACCTGTCCCACGAGTCGCCGCGATTAGTAGTGTAGGCAATTGTGCTTTTCGAGTCGCCCTTTTTTGGCGGTTCGAGCACTGCATAGGCGCGCTCAATGGCGAACGGGTGCTTGACGACGTTGACGACGGCTCCGAGCTTCTTATCCTTGTGCCAAGAGGCGCCGTCGTCTGCAGAGCGAAACAGCGCGCCGCTGCTGTCGAGATAGAGGATGACGGGCGAGTCGTCAAAGTAGTGCAGTGTCTGGGGTGCATGGCCAATTTTGGATGCTTTGATCGAGGGTTTGAACGAAGACGCCGCAGACACCGCTGCGGTGGCAGTCAATGCCACCATAGCAGCATGGAGCCACGCCAGCGCAAGCAGTTTGCGGAGCATCGTGGAGTTGTGCGCGCAGCGTCGCGCGGTATCGTTTAAGCGAGGCTAGCTGTCACACGTGCAGCACGAAACAAAGAAAGGCGCCAAGCTCGGTGTATAGAGTACGAGTGTGTGCCACCTTGGCGTGTGGGGGACTCGTGTGTGGAGGGCAAGTGGGCGGGGGGTAGTTATCGCCGTCTGTCAAGGGCTTGGGAGAGGGAGGGGGGAAGAGCGGAGTGGGACAAGGGAGCCACGCTGGACGCTGGCGCTATGCGACCGATGTGGATCCCTTAAAGGTCTGGGACCGGTTGAATAGTGCGGCTGAATAATTTAATCGGGCCCTTTTTGGGCCACACAGAGCAGCGTGGCTTTCGAATTTGGAACGGCCCTGTGGCGTCAAGTTCAGCCATGTCCAACGACTTGAACTTAAAAAAGTCGTGGCATCCTGGTCTTTTCAAGAACCAGGAGGCCGTGTGGAAGCGGGAGCAGGAGGCAATCGATGAACGCAAGAAGATCCTCGAGCGCCAGAAGGAGATCCAGCGCGAGCGCGAGCAGGATGAGCTGCTCCGGCTCCAGGAGGCGGCTACTGGCAAGAAGCGCACGCGCAAGCTCGACTGGATGTACTCTGAAGCAAACGGCGGTACGCTCGGTACGTCGGACGAGAAGGAGGCGTATCTGCTGGGCAAGAAGAAGATCGATTTCACCATGACGGGCAGCCGAGCGGGCGAGGAGCTAGAGAAGGAGAGGGCGCGCTTTGAAAGTTTGGCCTCTCAGAAAGCGGCCGAGCCGAGTGTCATGTCGCAAAGAGACCTTGCGCTGAAGCTGCGCGAGGACCCGATGATGGAGTTTAAGCGCAAGCAGCTTGAAGCAGCCCGGCGGCGAGCTCTCGAGTCCGGCCGGCGTGATTCTGGTAGGGACAGTGATCGTGATCGTGCCCGAGACCGAGACCGAGACCGAGACCGAGACCGAGACCGCCGCCATCGGCATCGCGATGACCGCGACCGTGACCGTGACCGTGACCGTGACCGTGACCGTGACCGTGACCGCCGCCATCGGCATCGCGGCGACCGCGACGAAGACCGTGACCGTGACCGCCGCAGAGATAGAGACAGGAAGTTGTCACCAAGACGCCACTCGAGCCATAGAGAGGACCGCCGCGATGAGAGAAGTCGAGACCGGGACCCGTACCGAGGAAGGGCGAGTGGAGGCGATTCGAGCATTGACAGAGACTATGGCCGTGACTACGACCGGGACTCTAGACGGCGTCGTGACGACGGCCGTGACCGGTACTGCGATTACGAGCGCCGCAGCGGTGACGCTCACAGACGGGACGCGCACGGACGAGACGGCCATCGCGACTTTGAGGGCGACAGACCGCGGAGCCGGGGCAACGGCGTCCACGAGCACGACGAGGACCGCGCTGCGCGCCTAGCAGCCATGATGGCCGACGCGCAAGACCTGGACTTGGAGCGTGAGGAGCGGCTGAAGAAACTGCGCCAGGATGAGGAGCGCGAGCGGCTCGAGGACGACCGCCTCCGGCAAGACACCAAGAAACTGGGGGGCACGGCGTCGTTTCTGCGCAGCGCCGGCAAGGCCATAATTGCACAGGATGACGACGAGCTGCGTCGCCGCCGCAGGTGAGCGTGCCACCTCCGAAACACTATGACTTGCACGACGTCTACGACCTTTACGACAGATCAATGCTATTATTCCGTTATACAGTACACGTAGAATCATTCAGTCATGACATGCATTGGGGGAGGCGTCAGGCTCGCGTGAACGCCACCGCTGAGCCTGCTTGGCCACGATAACGAGACTGGCTCGGGCTCCGGGCCCAGTCACTGCCCGCTATAGTCAGACGGCAGTGAGCCGCCCGACGTATGGATCACTTCAGGAGCGCTAAAACCCGCGGGTCGTTTGTGACACAACGCCGACGAGATAGTGCGATGCCCTTAGAACCCGAATCGACCCGTCGACTGGACCCGCCCTGGCGTCTATCGTTGACGGAGCGCCCGAAAGCGCCGCCCATGCTGCCGACAGGTCGTCTTCCGGTACGCGGACCCACGCCTGTGGCCGGCCGCTTGCGCCAGTGTGAAGGATATCCGCGGGGATAGCCTCGCCGCTGAGCCCCAGGAACCTGCTCAGCGCGTTCTGTACCGCCAGCTTCCATCCCACCACGTCCATCTCCACCGGTTCATCGGCCATTCTGCGGTTAGCTGTGTTCGTCCGAGGAAATGAGCGTGGTGCCACCGATGATCTAAAGCCAGTACAGTACGGTAGCGATGCCGGGTTAGTCCGGCTATGGAACAACTCTAATCTGCGAGGGCTGACATGTCAGTACCTTGCCGGTCCGTCAACTTACATCTCCAGTTGTAGGTACGCCCAGTCCGCCGTGTTGATGGCGAAAGAGTCCGTCGTCATGCTGTGCCGGATCCTTCTTCGCTCCCCGCTGAAGATCTGCGTGTACGCCTCTAATGCGGAGAGCCGTGCTTAAAAGCGTCCCTGCGCTGGTGTTTACGTTTGTGCGCACCTCGTGATCGGCATTCGTTTTGCTTTGCCGGTTTCGAGAGGTCTGGGCGTGCCCTAGCCCCAAAATGGCTGGCGATGGGGCCGGCCAGCAGCTGACCCGGCGGCCGTCGAGCCTTGGGCGTGCTGGCATGCCCCCGGCAACGGGCGTCGCGTGGATGCGTGTTACAGGATCAAGGGCCCAGTGGCTGTTCAAGCGCTCTTGGTGCCCCGGGGCCCGAGCTCGGCGACTGCGATGAACCCGTACCTGCGAGGTTCAGGGGCTCCCGAAACGTTGCACACGAATCGCGCACACACCGAGGCGATGAGCCGGCAGTCCAGATACGCAGTCCAGATACGCAGTCCAGCGTAGGTGGCGACTCTGCGTCTGAAGTCAAAGGACACACCCGCCCTCCCAAGTAGGATCGCCGTGCTCCTTTTTCCTGGGGGCTCCGCCCCCAGGCCCCCGTTGCAACCGCTCCGCGGTTGGGTCCGCACGCCAAAATACCCAGGCTGCAAAGCTGCTGCTATGGGGTCTGGGGCCCGAGTCCCCAGAAGAAAAAAGGATTGCAATGGCAGCATTTCCGAGGGCGGCGGCTCCAGACCCCCGCTTCGATCCACAAAAACACCCAATTGCCACTATAGCAGACGGTCGCTGAACGATTCGCACCGCTAGTGCAATGCTGCGCCGCAATCCGCCGCATACGCCTGCGCGCTCGTCGTGGCCCGCGTTACAGCACAGACAAAAGTGCGTCTCTACGAGGTCTCGCGGCTCGGTATCCCAGCCGTGCGCCTGCAGGGGAAGATCGCCTGTTCGAAGCCCCGCGAGCCTGTGAGATTGGGTGCACGCAAACAGTGCGGGCTGCCTACAAGTGTTTAGCTACGTGAAATTGGGCACCGTGTTTGCCCGCGCATGCGACCTGATGCGACCTGATGCATCGCTCCGGGGACCTAACATTTTGGTATTTTCCGTCACTTCTTGTTCGTTGACAAGGCACTGCTTACAAGCGAACTCATGCATCGGGCGGATGCGCCTAAGTTCGATCGACCACGTCGGGGATCTGGATTCCCGCCAACTTGTCCGGCCGAGTTGCTATCGTTCGTGATCAGCGGCAATCGGAGCACTTGGCAACGGCGGGAATCCGATTCCCAGCCTACTTAGAGAGCTATTTGTGTCGTCTGTCACAGTTTATACCAATATCTTTTGCCATGCGGCAACACCAGCTGCCTGTCGCCTGTGTCGCCCGGCCCGTATGCCAGCTACTCTTACACTATTCCAGCTGTCCTCACACTATGTCAGCTACCGATAGACACCGGCAGCAACGCCTCATCAGATGCACTTGTATCATTTCTCGTAACATGAACCGCGCGATCGCTCGCGCACGGTAGCTAGTATTATACACTGACTGATCCGGGCCCAGACCGGGCCCCCACGCATACGCTTCAACGCTCCTTGAGAAGCTTGTTGCGCTTCTCCCGCCGCCGCATTCGCTCGACCTTCTTTGCGTGCATTTTGGCTGCCATGAGCTCGTAACGCTCACGCTCGGCCTTGGCCTCGCGCCTCGCCTTAATCTGCTCGATACGCTCCTTACGCTCGGCCTCCTTCTCTTCCTTAAGCTCGCGCTCCTTGGCCTTGACCGCCTTGAGCGCTAGATCCTTTTCCCGCTTCTTATCCCAGGTGCTCTTGGATACACCGATGGCCCTCACGCGCAGCGGCTTCTTGACCTCCTTCCACTCCTTAATGCGCTTGCCCAGCAGCTGCGAGGGAACTTTTTCGTCCTTCTCGGTCTGCACCGACTTGTCCTCCATCTTAGCCACCTGGGCGCTCTTCTCTGACGGCGCCTCGGTCGGGCTCTTGCTCTCCATGCCTATCTTCTTTTTAATATAGTCGAGCATGGCTTGTAAAAGTTTGCGCAGGCGCACAGACGAAAGTCACGAGAAGAGCCGGCCATAATAATTTTTACTAGCCCTGTGCTGCACCCTGGCCCTGCTGCTCGATAAGCGTTAATCATCGTGGTGTTAACTGAATGCGTTGCTATCAATAGCCGCGTGCTCTCAGCTTCGTCCCCGCCTATCTCCCCTCTTCCCCCCACACACACTCACACACTCACTATCGTTCAAGTATCCGCGCCTTTCTTTACGGTACTCGCATCAAAGACCCTCATACTATGGATGAAGTCGGAATTGAGCTGAGGAATGGCGTCTCCAAAGCGAGCCTCGACCGGTTCTCAGTGTGCAACCTGGACATCTACGTCTACGGTCTCGATAAGATTAAGACTGCCGAGGTTGACGCGCTCACGATCCTCAGCGTTGTTCACCCCCGCGGCAGGGATTACCGCTACTCGGAGATTGTTGCGCACGAGCTTCTCCACTACTACTACTCTCACGGCGGCACCAAGAATGTCATAGCCGTGACATTTGATGCCTGGAACCACGGAAAGCGCCTGACGGAGCCTGAGCGCAATGTCGATTGGGCGAGCGGAAACCCGCGCCATGCCCAAGACATGATGGCGCAGATAGAGGGCACAGCGCGCGAGGTGTCGCTCGTCATGGACTTCCTGCCGGCATACCTTCCGTTTGCGGCTGGCAGCGTGTCGCACGTCGTGACGGGCGTCTCGCTCGGCGGCCACATTTGCTGGCGCGTCGCCCAGCACCGTGGCGCAGCCGGCCTGCGCGCCATGGCGCCCGTCATCGGCTCGCCGTATATGTCTCTCCTACTGCTGGAGCGGCTGCAGAGGCAGGTGCCCTCAGGTGGATCTGTTACAGACCTGTCGGACAAGTCGCATATCAAAACGACAGCAGGCAGCTCGCGGACACCCGCTGATGCGCTGCGTGCAGACCTGGGCCCGGATGCTAGCAAGCTGTGGCCCGCTGCCGTGCACGAGCTCGTCGTTAGCCTTGACAGCCTCGCCGTCGAGCCAGGCGTCAAAGTTCTGGCGTGTAACGGTGGACGCGACAAGCTCGTTCCGGCCAAGTTCACCGAGGCGTTTTTCGACGTTCACGCTGGGAGCCCCGGCCTTGAGCTGTTTGTCGACGCAGGGGCCCCTCATACCTGTACGCCTCAGATGCTCGATCGCATTGGCCAGTGGCTAGTCGATGCGGCTGTGTGAGTCGTTTCGACGTTTTCGTGCGCGTTATCATATTGTCGTCTGGAGTATTGGCTTCTTTATATCGTCCTACGCAAATATTACTAGGGTCACTGGGGCATTAATATTATTGGGGTCACTGGGGCGTTGTTAGATAGTAATAGAAGCAGCACAGATATAGTTCCTGCAATGTGGTATTTAAAATAAGTAGCACCTACTAGTTCGTAGTCATTAAGTGGTAACAGCCTCAAAGAACTAGACTCCAGAAGCAAAACATCCGATATCGTCACATATATAGAATCGTTACAAGGCGCCTAGATATCATGGGCACGCGAAACAAAACGCTTTTGGTCGCCCCCGGCAGCCGCCGCCGCCAACTGCGGCAACGGCGTTTTCGGCCATGGCGCAGCCAAGCAGACATCCAACCATCGGTCGTCGCCTACCAATAAATAAAACCTCTAGTAAGCCTCAATAGACGGGTACAGGCGCGAGGCGGCGTCCGACTTCGCCTCCGTAGCCTCGTCGGCTTCATCCTCCAGGCCCTGCAGTTGCTGTGCAATCATGTTGCGCAGCGCCTGGACAACCTGCAGATGACGCGACGACCCGGCGTCCGAAGCATCGTCATCCTCCAGCTTGGTGGACGACAGCTTATCGGCCAAATCGTTCATGCTTGTGTGCTGCTTGACGCCCACAAGCACTCGCTTGCCGGTGTCATAGTCGTAGCGCGACGCCAGCTGCGGGTAGCCGCCAGCGTAGCCACTGTTGCCGTCGCTCACAGACGGGTACAGGTTGCCGGCGTAGCCAGCCGAGCCAGCGTTGCCATTGTCGGCACCGCGCACCGGCGGGTACGTGTAATTGTTGTAGCCCTGGGAATGCTGCGACGCGTTCTGACCAAGCGGCGACAGATTGCCGTTCTGCGGGGTTGCCGACTTGGCCTGTTGCTGAATGTGCGGGGACTGTTGGTGCTGCTGCTGATGCTGGGGCTGGTGCTGCTGAGGCTGCGGCAGATGCTGAGACATGTTGCTCGCCAGCTGTGACAGGAAAGAGTCGGCCTCGAGCAACTCCTGCTGCGATCGGAACGGCGGCAGAACGCGAGACACGTCCTGGTAACCGTTGCCGCCGTAGTAGCTCTGCATCGGCACAAGCTGCTCCATGGTCGCGAGGCGGCCGGCCATCTCCTGTGAGTACGTCGGCTGCATGCGCGCACGCTTGATATCCTCAAAGAACTCGGCCGAGGCATCAAGGCCACGCTTGCGACCGGCCGGCGCCACGCCGCCGTCATAGCGAGCTCCGTACATGCCAGCATCGGCACCACCGCCCACTGGCGGCGCAACAGCCGACTGCGGCTGCTGCTGCGGGTATAGCGGGTACTGGTGCTGTAGGCTCGGGTACAGAGGCATTTGCGTCGGGTAGCCATACATGTCATAGGGCGCTTGGACCATGCCTGCTCCGTAGCCGTAGACGTCGGCGCCGACGGCGTGCTTCTTGTCCTCGCCATTGTCGTCAGCATGCGTCTTGATGTGCTTCTTGAGGTCTTGTGGTCGCTTGAAGTTCTTCTTGCATACCTCGCACTTGAACGGCTTGAGCGGCACATGCACTCGGACATGCGACGTAATGTGGTCGCGCTTGACCGTCACAACGCGGCAGTGCTCCCAGCGGCACATAAGCGACAGGTTGTTGGTACTCTTGCGTCCAACGTGCACCTCACACAGGTGAGTATACAGCTTCTCGGCGCTGCCAAACGTGCGGTCGCAGTTGGCCCAGCGGCAGTACAGGCGCACGCTCGCCTGGCCAGAGCCCTCGCCGCCGCTCTCGTCCGACTCAGCAATGCTCCTGGGGCTCTCGCTCGCGCCCGATGACTGCGGCGGCGACAGCGGCACAGCGACGCTCTCGTACTGCACCGCGCCCGTCGACTGGCCAGCACTGGCGCCAATGCGGCCGTCATGGCCCGCGTTACCTCCCTTGTTGTAGCCCATGGCCGCGACCTCGGGGCTCTCGCCGCCCGATGTCGGTGTCACGGGCGAGACACCCGCGCTCGAGTTGGTGGGCGAGACGCCCGCCTTGGAGTAGCTCATATCCGGGGTCAGCGAGTCCAGATAAGCTGCTGACATTTCCTGGTAAAAGTAATTCGTAGAATCCGTTGTCGTCGTCGTTGTGTTCTGTGTCTGTTCAATGCGCGTTCCTCTTGAAAAAATACTAGCTCTGTTCGAGTGTCGATTTGTTGTCGAGTATGCGTGGATCGTGGTGTTGCACGGGGAAGGGCCGCCCGGCGGCGGGCCGCTTAGTCGTTTTTATCTCCCATTTGCACAACCCAAAACTGTGCTGCTTCTCAAACCACCTGGTTTCTTGGCACCTTGGCGTTGCCAGTGCGGCGCGCCACTTGCGGCTCTAACTGTCGCGCCTTCGCAAACACTTATGCAGTCGCCATGCCAACGCGCGGCTGTGCGTGCGCCCGCCGTGGGCCGCCGAGGACTCCCGTCTCGTTCACCGAACCACCAAGCCCCGTTCGCACCGGAATCGGGACCCAGGCGCGCCGCGTTAACCGCGTTTCCCGCAACCCCCGTCTCGCCCGTTGATCCGCAGATGAGTGCGCACAGGGCAGCCCAGTGCTGGGGCGGGGATCGGGAAAATATTAAATTAATCACTTCTATTTTTGCCGGTAGGCTTTTCCCAGCATCGTAACTCTGTTGTAGACGCGATGGCGTCGCGCCCGCATGATGCTCATGGTCTCCACATTATCCCGACGTCATACTGTGCTGGGGGCCGCGCCCGGACCCCTCGCCCGAACTGGCCCGTCTGCGATCTGGAGTGCATCGAGATGCATCCCGCGGCGCACTTATGAGCAGACATCGAAGCACCCTCCTGCAGTCTATTGTCGGCAGTGCCTGCCCGCCGTGGTGGTGCGTGCGTTTACATCTCCGGAGTCTAGCGTAGTTTGTCATTGAAAGCGCCAGCGATTGGTGACATCGTATCGGCGACCTACGGAGCAGGCGACTCCCATTCGGCAGATCTCGGATCGGGTGCCAGCAGTGCCCACCCATGCGAAAATCTGCACATGGGCAAACCCGCTGGGGCGCAGTGCATATCGGCACCACAGCAGCCGGGGCAGATGACTACCGTATCATGGGCCGACTAGTTTCTAAGCGTTAGAGTTGCAAGGGTCTTTGTACAACGTGCAGGGAGACGCAGGCATCTGGCCTTGTCTTTGGTCCCGTCGCCTCCAAGTTGCCGAGGACGGTTTGGCACCGGGCAGCCTCTCTTGCGCTTTGCTGGCTCAAACGGAAGACTTTTGCTCGTTCAGAAAGACTTTTGCTCTCCATGTCCGCAGGTCTCTTCTCATGGGATCACTCCCTGACTGCGCTGCGTCCTTCCTGCGTACTTCGTGGCACCGTCTTTGTCTCTTATATGCATGGAGTCAGACGCGATCCCGGCTGTTCTTGCTTGTCTGTCTTATGTCAGCTGCGTGTTCCGTCGCTTCGAATTGCTTGTATCATGACGTCCCTTTTGCTGTTTGCAGCAGGCTCGAGGCAAGACAGGTTTCTCGTGCCCACCTTCCATCCGCAGTGACGACGTTACATGTAACATCAGCTTCGCTGCAGGAAAAAAGTGGGCCCTGGGAAAGTCGTTCCGATGGCGGCGTCATATGCTCGGCAGAATTTCCAATGATCAACCGCCGAATTCGGTTATCGTCCTTATGGGCTCTCTGTGCGTCACTACGCTGGTCTAGTTCTGGTGTCGAGCCTGTAATGTGCGTCCAATCTTCATGATTCGCCCATTCTGGTGGCTCCGACATCACCAGTGTTCAGACGAGTTACCAAGCTCGCGTCATTTTCCATTTAGGTCTATTTACAGGTGGGACTGTCGCGTGCCTCGATTTCGATGCTGTGCTGATGAGCACCCTTCTGAATCACTGCCTAGATCAACATGTATGTTAGTAGAACCCTTGCAGTATATATTCAACTTACGCCGCGGTCGTGGGGGGCTGTGAAGTTATAGCCGGGCAGGACGTCCTTCTTTACTACGGTAATTTGGCAACGAGCTGCCACCATAACCACGAACCCACTGTTACGAAAACTACAACCCTCCCAAAGCACACGTTGACTTTATCCCATCAATCTTTGAAGTCCCAACGTCAGATTGACGGGACCATGGCGACTGACTACCACATGAAAAAATTTTCAAAAATTTGTCAAGTCCTTCGCATACAACCATTTTTTTTCATCGACATTGATTAGATCACCCGTAGGGTCAATATTTATATACGACACAGATCTAAAGAGCCGCTTATTTCTTGGCACCAGCCTTCTGAGCAGCCTTGGTGACCTTGCCGGCACCAGACTTGTCAGACTTCTCAACCGACTTGATGACACCGACGGCGACAGTGACACGCATGTCACGGACGGCGAAACGGCCAAGGGGCGGGTACTCGTTGAAGCTCTCAACACAGAGGGGCTTGGTCGGGATCATCTTGACGATAGCAGAGTCACCGGCCTTGATGAACTTGGGCGAGTCCTCGACCTTCTTGTTGGTACGCTTGTCAATCTTCTCAACGAGCTCAGCGAACTTGCAGGCAATGTGAGCAGTGTGGCAGTCGAGAACCGGGGTGTAGCCGGCAGCGATCTGACCAGGGTGGTTGAAGACAATGACCTGAGCGTTGAACGAGTCGCAGCCCTTCGGGGGGTCGTTCTTCGAGTCACCGGCAACGTTACCACGGCGGATCTCCTTGACCGAGACGTTCTTGACGTTGAAGCCAACGTTGTCACCGGGGACACCCTCAGCAAGCTGCTCGTGGTGCATCTCGACCGACTTGACTTCGGTGGTGACACCAACGGGGGCGAAGGTGACGATCATACCGGGCTTGATAACACCGGTCTCGACACGGCCGACAGGGACAGTTCCGATACCGCCAATCTTGTAGACATCCTGGAGCGGGAGACGGAGGGGCTTGTCCGAGGGACGAACCGGGGGCTCGATCGAGTCGATGGCCTCAAGAAGGGTCTTGCCCTTGAGGACACCGGCCTTGGTCTCGCGCTGCCAGCCCTTGTACCACGGAGCGTTGGTGGTGGGCTCAATCATGTTGTCACCGTTCCAGCCCGAGATGGGGACGAAAGCGACAGTCTTGGGGTTGTAGCCGACCTTCTTGATGAAGTTCGAGGTCTCCTTGACGATCTCCTCGAAACGCTGCTCAGACCACTTGACCGAGTCCATCTTGTTGACGGCGACAATGAGCTGCTTGACACCAAGAGTGTTGGCGAGAAGAGCGTGCTCACGGGTCTGACCGTCCTTCGAGATACCAGCCTCGAACTCACCAACACCACCGGCGATGATGAGAATGGCACAGTCGGCCTGCGAGGTACCGGTAATCATGTTCTTGATGAAATCACGGTGGCCGGGAGCATCAATAACGGTGACATTGTACTTGGGGGTCTCGAACTTCCAGAGAGCAATGTCAATGGTGATACCACGCTCACGCTCAGCCTTCAGCTTGTCAAGAACCCAGGCGTACTTGAACGAACCCTTACCGAGCTCAGCAGCCTCCTTCTCGAACTTCTCGATGGTACGCTTGTCAATACCACCGCACTTGTAAATAAGGTGACCGGTGGTGGTCGACTTGCCGGAATCGACGTGGCCGATAACGACGACGTTAAGGTGAAGCTTTTCCTTTCCCTGTATGTTAGTAAAGCTATCATGTTTGCACAAAGTGACGACTCCTTTGTGAGTCCACGGCACCTGAGCAGTGGGTGCAAAAAATTTTCGTGTCCACAAATTCTCCTGTCAACCCAAAAAACTTTCGTCCCAAAATCAATGTGCCGAAAAAATAAATAGCCAATCCCAACTGCGTCCTCTCATGTCCTTCGTTGTACGCACCATTTTTAATTACTCAGATAGAAATGCACTAATTTCTGGTGTGAGTTGACAAGGAAGAGAAGCTGGGGTGGGAGAATGGCCCTGCTTATATACTGCGGGCGGCGGGACTTTCCCAGTTTGAAAATTTTTGCGGTGAACCTGCGCGTACGTAGGGTACCGCCCGCGTAAATGATGGACCGTGACCGGTTTTTTTCCGCACATGCCACCTTGAACTAAAATTTTACTGGTGCAAAGGTAGCGACGAATGGGGCTCAAATGGATGGCGTTGGAAGCCGAGTAGGCTATCCACGTGGGGCACGAAGCTTAAACGGTTCTATCTCCCTGTACGGGAACTAGATACCTGGACCAGCGGCCAATGCTAGGGGATAGGGACCATCTCCGAGAATACCTGGCGCAGTCCCGCCCCACTGCGCGCAGCGAGGCGGACCCGATCTGCCGCTCCCCTAGCCCGCCATGTACGGCATGAACCCTCGAGCTGGCAGCAGGCTCTCACCTTGAGGTTGGACAATTGGCGAATCGCATCAATCGCTTGCGCCCATTCGGTGTCCTTGCTCACAACAATGATAAATGCTGCTAAATAATCTCCCTGGAATTGCAGCTCCTAGTCTGCATTTTTTCTTAAAAACGTAATGGTGCCCGGTGGCAAATTGCCCGACCAGCCAACCAGGCACTCGGTTCTATCGCTCGTCCAAACTGGGCGAGAAGTGCGGCTGAGTGTCGCAGCAAGGGGCTGCTTGCCTGTTCGCGACGGCGTGGCATCGCCGATTGGGGAAGGGAGCAAATATGCGGCCGATAGCTGCTGGTGAGCTACCTGTGGCTTGGGCAGGGCCGTAGACGATTAGTTACAATTCACACGAGTCTCTCCGAGAGGAAAAACCTCACTGGCTCAGTTTGCGGTATGCTGTAGCACCAGTGAAAAGTGTTCGAAAACGCTGTTCGGCTGGGCAAGGCCACGAGGCTGCCAAAAATTTTCTCCCTAACCTGCTATGCGAGGTGTACCGCCGGTGAGAGCGTCGGCTGTGCGATTCGAGCCGGGACTGTATCGCGTCTGAAAGTACGAAAACGGAAGATGCGCAGAAATGCAGGCAATTGGCTGTTTTCCCTACAGCCAAGTACCACACAGTGTACAGGTGAGCTCTGTCCGTCCTGTACTGTGTTGGACCCGCACGTCGCGCATGCACCGCAGTCGAACGGGTGCTATATGCGAGGCACGGAAGCCACAGTAACGGTATTGGACGGTTCTAGCAGACGGCAAAGGGCCGCCGGGTGACGCGACCACTGCGCGGGCTATTCTTGCTTGTGCACAACGGCCAAGGTGGTGAGGCGGCATGACGCATAACACGCACAAAGGGCTTTCTCGGGCTGCAGGTGCCTAGTTTGCTGATGCCCGCAAATGTCCGACTGTGAAAGAATTTCGTCCGAGCTTGCGTGATCAGTTTCGATTACTCTATTCAGCAACACCGTTGGATCGACGTGGACTCCGTTTAGGGTCAAGGGTATTTCGCGAGGCCATGGTTGCGGGTGCGCGCTCGCAGGGATTTAGCGTGAATAGGTAGTTGATGCGCTGGCTAATTGGCGGCCCAGAGAACTCCTAGCTTGCGGCGAAGACAAAGCCCCATTCAAGGCGGAGGAGCCGTTCGTGGAAATCCGTCAATAGGAACGTGCCAGACGTCTCACCGGCTCGTGCGATTAAGTTCTAGCAGCTTGCAAGTTGACGGCATGCTTTCGTGCTGAATTGGCCGTCGGCGGTCTGCCATGTGTTGCCCTACAGCCCTAGTAGACAAATGAGACGCTTGTTGCGCTCCCCGCCCCTGTCGGTACCATCTCCGGCATTCGGTCCTTGTTGGGCCCGCGCGGCCACTATATAAAGTGTGTACGAATGCCAGACCCTGTCTGTGACAGCGTCTTCTGCATTTGGCCAACCCCGCCGCGGGCTGATGAGCTCAGGTGAGCTAGCGCACTGTCTCAGACACCTGTGAGGGGCTGAAGCACCGCTATTAGACACAGGCCGTACTTGCGGGGTGTGCAATGAATGTGGGCCTCTTCGAAAGAATGCGTACGACCGATTAACGCACGGACCAGGCGCTCGAGAGCAGCAGGCCTCGCCGATCAAACTTAGCAGGAGGGTCATTGTGACCATCACACGTTTTCCATTGTCTTACCCCGGTAAACGCCAATACGGCACCGTGCGGCGATTTTCAGCCGTGCTAACCTACAATAGCACTCGAGAAGCCTACAAGCAGCTTCATCTCTTCATCTCGCATTCATAACGGTAGCCAACCAGTACTGCAGCCGAGTTCTTTCGTTTGTTTCGCTAGACTAGTGGTATCAAACAGACACGACGCCAGCCCTGGGATGGATCCACGCGTCGCGCTGAGCGCGCCTCCGCCGCGCCCGCCCGCCAAATTACGGGGTACGCCAGCAGGGCGTCCGCCAAAGGCTGCACCGCCGTCAAAGGACAAGGTGCCGAAAGACGACTTCTGTTCGGCACAGTCGCATGCTTCCGGCAACTACTTCTCTCTCGCGGCACTTGCTGAGTATGTCTTGGCTCCCCTTCAGCCGATCGGCTACCGGCTTTCAATTTATGTGTGTCCAAACGAGCGCCGAACGCTAACGTCAGAATCGAGGACCTATCCATTAGGAGCCAAGATCTGCCCTGGAACTTCACAATAAGCATCTGCAGACCGCTAAACGGATCGTACGCGTTCAGTGACGTCGCCGATAAGAGCCTTGTCGCTGCAATGTACGAGGACGAACATGGCGACCACTCGCTAGGGTAAGTTATGGTCGCAGCTCTTGCCACGCCTTTGTTGCATCTAACCATCAGTCAGCTTTCAACAGCGCCGTATCTGCGTGGTCGCAGCCTCCTGCTACAGTACGAGAACGGATCGCCATGTCTCGACGGCGAAGGAAATGAGACGCCGTTCCGAAAAACGTCTACGTTCTCGTTCAAGTGCGACCGCGAGTTGCCACACGAGCGCGCCGCTGCCGTGTCTTTTGTTGCGTCGCCGAACAACTGCTCCTACTTTTTTGACGTGCGGACGTCTTACGCGTGCCCGAGCATGAACGCCAAGGAGAGCGTTCACCCGCTGACGCTCTTTTTTGTCATCACGCTCGTGGCACTCATCGTGTACACGGCTGGAGCATGCGTACTCCGGCCTACAAACGTAGCCAACAACGTCTCACGGATGAAGAATGCACTGCACCGCAAGCTTCGATCCAGAACGACGGACGGGGCCCCGTCGGCGACTCACGCCCCATACGCCAAGCTCTACTCGGCAAAGCCCCAAGAGCAGTTTGACGCTACATACCCGTGAGTTTTGGTCGAAGCATAAACCAGCATGATCGTTTTATGATTTTTCTTTTAGCACCAATGCATTTACATCAAAGGAAGAGAGTTGTGTAGCTGGAAGTTTCCCGCGGGAGAGCGGCCAATATCATAGTGCTCACCGCTATCACAGGTAATTTTGCAATACAAGAAGATCTATTACCAAAAATACCGGTCATCACATCGTAACAGGGGCAAATGTGCCAAAACCGTGAGCGGAGCTAGATTGTACCGCTTCGTCCTCCAACGGCAGCCAATCGTCAATGGCCGCGAGCTCTGAAAAGAGGTCAAACGCGGGCTCGAAGAACTCGGGCGGAATCGCCTCGCCGTTCCGACAACGCTGCATCACGGCATCGAGATACCGCCTATGCAGAGTGGCCCTGTGGATCAGCTGGCTGGCTGTATCGCCCGAGGTCACACTGCGAGGGTCGCTCGAGCCCGGAGCGGGCGACATGCCAAGCTCCAGCACTGATGCGCTGCCATCTTCGTTATCTTCGTAGTCTTCGACATAGATGCCCTCGTCAACCTCGTAGTGGCCATCGATGGATGAGTGCGGGCTGGTCGCTGCGGCGGCCCCGGGCAGTATTGCCGAGATTGCAGACCCGGCTGGACGCGATGATACCTGCGCACCCGTGACGACGATTCCAGTCAACTCGACATCCCACGATACTATGGCGTCCCTTGCGGCACAAAAGATCGCATTGGCGACGTCATTTGGCTGTTCGAGAACAGCATCAAACGCAAACGTGGAGACGGTATCGCGCGCAGTATCTATCAGCAAGAACCGCAGCCGCGTATGGGATGTGTGCGGAACGCCGCCACTGGCTTGGTCCCCGAATACTGCGGGGTCGATCGCAGGCGCCTTATATGAGACGTGCATATCGACGTCAAGCACCGCGTGGTCCTCGGTAACGCAGACATTGGCAGTCAGGTCGATGCGCTTGGTCTCGTATTTGACTGAGTGCGCAGGAGGCTGCTGCTGCTGACCAAGAGCAGCAGGAGCGGACAGGGGCCCTCGCTGCTGCGCCCATGAGAAATTTGTGTCAATGGGCCCGGGTCCCGGAGCTCCACTGAGAAAGCGAGTCGGCGCACTGCGGCTCATTGGCTGGGCGCCATTGTATGCCCAGGTATCGCACCTGGGAACCATCAGCATTGGGACACCGGCCGAATCCCCCGGTGTGGAGAATCGCGAACGCGCGGGACCGTACGCAGGAGGACATGCCTGCGGCTGGCTCAGCTCAACATGCGGGATCTCAAACGCTGACCCAGATTCGTAAACATTGGGCTGGGGCGGCCGCGGTTCTGGCTGATACCGAAGTTGGAACTGAGACTCATCGTGCGCAAAGTCGTACACGTCGGTCCAGTAGCTGTTGCCGGAGTAAGAATGCTCGGCGAAGCGCAGGCTGTCGCGCTCGTTCAGAGGTCCCTGGTAATATGCTATCGTGAATGCGTGCAAGTAAAGAGTCTGTGGCTGTGCTGTGCTCTGAGAATGGAGCCTCTGTGATGATCCGCGCTCCAACCGAGCCTCTTAGATTTGCTTGCCGGCAAAGACTGGACACCGGGTGCCCCTATTTATTTGCCGAGTCCCGTGCGCTCAGCCGCCTCGAGACTGGTCCGCAGCTGCAGTTAGTCGCGCGGTGAGACTGCAGGTGCAGCCGCGACGAGTCTACAGGACCGGTACAACCAGATCCGCGAGCCGCAGGCCCAGCGGCGTCTATTGCCGATTAGGCGTGCGCGGTGGGTGACTGCGACAGGGGCTCAAACAAGTGGCAAGTGACCGCGACGGGCTGGTTTGAGTGGCCCGATAAGCGATTTGGAGTATGGATGAGGGACTCGGCACTTCTGAACAGTGATGTTGCCCAAGCTCTGAGGTGTACCCCGAAAATGCGGAAAGGGCTGTACAGTGGGCAGTGCTGACTAGCTTGGTTTTAGCGCATAAACACCGCCTCAGAGTCACTCGTATTAACACAGGTAGATCATAAAAGGACACCGTACAAACAATGCCCGCACGCCTAAGCATTTCTTTTTGTCGCTTGGGCTTGAACACGCTGAAAACCATCGCCAATCCAATGGACTGGGCTCGAGCGTTTCTGAGCCCTTGCCCTTGCATTTGTGCACAGTGACATCAGTCCTACCCCACATGATCAGCTCGATCAACCCGGCACGATGAGCCGGCGGACGACTCATGCGCGGCGGATACGCCCTCAAATTCCAGCTCACCGGTGAGCAGTGCATCTGATCCATAGACAGACCGCGGTTTCCATATGCTCGCGCCATCATTACACTAGCCGTTGCGAGACAACGTACCAACACGAAACGTTCAACACAAAGGGGCATAACAATATCAAGGGTAGCACCGGTGGGAACTGGCGCTTACCGCCGGCATCTAGCGAACGTGCTGCCAAGCCGTTGCGCGCAGCCAATCAGTTGCAGGTGCCCGATGCACGCTTCACACTAAAGTTTACGGGGCCGTTACACGGCTGAAAGCCGCCGGCTGCCGAGATCGCAGCCCGCCGCACATGGAAGGGTGTGGCAGTGGCCGAGATTTGCTGCCCGATCTCTTGAGGGCCATCGCTAGGGAGTACCGAGAAAACTGTGATATTATACCGCTCAGGTTATAGCTTTCAAACAAAAGGCAACGTTATAGGGGTCAGCTAGCGTTCTCAAACGTAACTCGCTCATGGGTAAGGGTCACGCATAGACCCAAAATGGCGAGCGGGCTGAGATAGAAGCTCGGTAGGACGCCGCTTAGATGGAGCGTAGTTATCTCTGCAGTCCTGCGATTCTCATGTATGCAATAGTTTCTGCGTACTACCAAGAGGCGTTTATACCCGTAAGTATGTTTGCGCATCGGGCCCCCAAACTACGCTTGCCTGTCGGAGTCCGCCTCGCACACCGCAGTTCCTACGCTGCAGCTCCGCGGCGTAGCTTTCGTCTACAGCCTTGCATCCTGCAGCTACTTGCATACGGATGTCACGCGGCCAGTAACGGTAGCCCCCGGCGTGAATACAACGGGATTCGGTATGTTGCGCCGATTTGCAGTGTCATGGCAGCTTTCTGATCACCGTAGAGTCACCTATCTTTGCGAGGGTAGGGCGATTGAGGGGAGATGCCGAGTCGAAGGAGACCGCGAGCCGCTAGCCGAAATCAAATCTACGACCAGCTCAGATATCTGACGCCGGTCGCTGTTTTTGGGGCCGTCCTCGAAGTCATTGGGTGCGATGCGACCAAAACAGTATCTCCTCACATTTTGTCTTGGTGATTGCTTTACGACTATAGACAACCAATTTAGTTGCTTACGAGATCAGATCTCCGGCTGGCCACCTGGCCATGGACACAACTATCTTTAGTCCAATCACCGAAACCCTTCAACCGGCCTTGCGGCCACTAGCATCGCTCCCCGGCCCATGTGCCTGAAAAAAGCTGCGACACCGTTTTTTGCGCGACAAGATCTGCTGACTGGGCGCTGCAGCGACTATAGTGTGCAGGGCCGAGCTAGCCTCGCCCAGCAAGACTAACTTGGCTTCTGTGCCTGGCGTCCAATAGACTTGAATCGATCGACTGCACACGTGGTACCTGGCAGGACCCCTTGCAGGTGCTCCGCGGGAAGCCCGCGGGACCAAAGGCATCCGTTTGATAACGACCGTAGCCCAGGAATGGCGCATATCCGTGCACGGACGACGCGATCAGGGCCCGGTGGATGCGATGCGGGTATAGGCGGCGCGGCTCGGACCGTAGCGGGACGGTCTTCAGTTGCCGCAGGGGTACTGAATGCCCTTTGACGTACAGATCGATACTCGAGACCCAAGCCGCCGACCTTCAGATAATATTACACGACATGACATTATACATTATAATTAGATACCCGTAATACCGGACAGTTCCATTTGTTGGGAAACAAAATCGTCCCAGCTGCCCGACCCACCAGCTTGGTCGGCCGAAGGGTCAAACGAAGGCTGCACGTCGCCGAGCTGCGATGGCGCCACAGACTGCAGACCGGTGCCCGGGCTAGTGCCGGTGCCGGTACCGGTGCCAGGCGTGGTTGCCAAAACTGCATCGGGACCGGCAGCGGCCGATGGAACTCCCTCGTCAGCACCGCCAGCAAAGCCACCGAGTTCGCCGCCGCCGTTGGCCATCATAAACGGAGGCAAAAAGCGTCCGAACAGTTGCGTGTCGAACTGGTCCATCAGGCCCGGCACATAAGACGTTTGGGAGCCGGTTCCGGAGCCAGCACTAAGCATGCCCGGATCGTAATCCATGAGCACATTTGACGACAGCCCTGTCTGACCAAGTGGCTGCGTTGATACCTCGTCTGGATGCTGAGAGGGAACATACGGCAATTGCTGTCCTTGTCGCTGCTGTAATTGTTGCCGGTTACGTTTGAGCGGGGGCTGCAATGTCTCTTCAGGACCGAGAGCAGAACGTCCCTGCTCGTCCCCGTCCCCGTTGGCGGGCTCAGTATCATCGTCCTCGAGAATGCCACCGCCGGGCTTGCCCGGCGCCGACGCAATCTTGTCGCTAAAGTTTGGCGCATCAGCAATCGCCGTGTCACCGAGCACCCGCAAGTTGCTCTTCGCAATCCGGCTGGTCTTAGCATTCAGCTCCTCAAACATGGAGTTCAGCAGCTTATATGTACGATCGGCAGCAGTAGAACCGTCTCGCAGCTGCCGTAAGCAATCTTTGCCAAGCTCAGCGACCTGCTGGATCTCCGCGGCCTCGGGATCGTCGTAGTTCTCATGGACAAAGTACACGAGCGAGGCCACTGAAAAGAAGACAGCATACACCGAGAACCAGTACGCGCCCTTGAGCATTTTCTTCTGGACAAGCTCGTTGCAGACAAACACCGCCTGCTTGGCAACGTCAATGCACTTATGGCCATAGGTCTTTGCACGCTCGTCAACCGGATCTCTGCTGTCGCGGAACCGCGGGCTGCAGTAATGGATAAACGGCCGGTACAGCACCAGCTGTATGTAGCAGTAGGAAATGGTCAGCAGCCTGTTGGCCTTGAAATATGGCGCCGAGACGTCTGGCGACGCTGGAAATAGCGGAGCCGGCAACTGCTGCCTCCACTGGTAAATTTCCTGCTCCATCTCCATGACAGCGCCAAACGTCATGCGGTACCTTGACGGCGGTGGCGGCTCCTGCTGCTGCAGGTAAGCTTCTGGCCGTACCGGATAGATACGCTTGACAATGTGGCCCAGGATATTCATAAGCCGCGTGTGGGCGTTTGCAATGCCGCTTGACGACAGATGACCTTCGGCCTGCTGATATAGGGCGTCCTCAGTTATGTTCTCGTCGTCGAGCTCGAGCGGGTACTCCTGGTCGAAGTCCTCCTCGTCGACAGAGCGCGGTAGACCGAGCATGGCGCTGATATATATGTCCATTTTCCGTACCGTCCAAAACAGGCGCTTGCGAGTCTCGAGCTCGACGTAGTTGAAGTTCTTGTTGACCTTGCGGTGGAGACCAGCGCGCAGGACCTGGCGCATGGCAATTCCGACGTACGAATAGCACGTCGACAGCCGCGCCGAGCACTGAAGGAAAATGACCATCATGACGGTGGATTGGATCGCGTACAGGTCGCGGGCGTCCGTTATGTCGAGCTGCTTGCGGGCGGCCATAAAGTACTTATAGCCCTCGCTTGCGTCTTTGAAACCCAGCTTCTCTGCCTTATCCATAGAAAACAGCACACCGACAGCCATGATCGAGTACGCGAGGGGCAGGATGCGCAGCTGCTTGTCAGAGTAGTCCTCCGGGTCAGATTCGTACAGAAGATCGAGATCGCGAATAAACGACGGCCGGTGATAAAAGCGGTACAGCACACACGCATGTTCCCAGACCGCTTCTATGAGCTCTACTGCAACGGCGCGCGGCGGCAGTATGACTTTGAACTCGGCTTCCTCGCTGATGGGCGAGTGTGTCGATAGGTGCGCCGAGCCCGGGGAGGCGCCGCCAAAACTCAGATTCTTAAGCGCTACCGCAGCATTACCCTTGAGGAGCGGCGCCAGTTTTGACAGGTCGAATGTCGGGCTGTAGATGTCTACGCCCGGTAGCAGCGCCTCGATCACGGCGTCAGCAATCTTTAAGCGCGACTCGATAATAGCGCCAGTTTTCCGCTTGCGGTTCGACGGCTTCTCGTATGTACATTCTATGTTGTTAGTGCCATGGATAATGCCTGTGTCAATGCCCTGCTCGAACCACGATCGCCCCGGCTCATGGCGCGACGTCTACCTCCACGCCAGGCAAAAGTACACATACCAAATGAATAAGTGGAGCAATGAATACATGGCTGTAGACCATCGCACTTGATCTTCTTCTTACGGCCTGTAGAGTTAGTTTTACTCGTCGCAAAAAAAAGGAGACCAAAAACGTACATTCATCGCACGCCCGCAGCACGCGGGTTCTCCTCATTTGCCCGTCACTGGACATAGACCCCGGAGTGGCGGACTCGAGCATCGCAAGCGGTGGAGGACCCAGCCGCGGCGGAACATTACCGTAACCGGGCGGAAGTTGGCCGTTCATGGCACCGTTAGTTCTGGCCCCGTCTCTGTTTTATCGGGCGGCAACGCTGCCGGTCGCCCGCGTGGCGCTTTTGCGTAGATACTGCAGTACGATTCGTCAACGCACGGAAAACAGCTAAATTGCGGCAAAGAGCACCAATACCACCGTGTCTGACTTTCTGCGCGGGGGCGCTGCCGGCTCGCAAATGCGTCGTCCCTTGATCACACAGGACAGAACCTGAGTTCGTCCCGTCAGTTGGGAGTAATGTAAAATGACGAACATCACTAGTCCCAACCCGGGGAGCACGGCTCAAGCACGCAGAAAAGGCCGCGTTCTTGCCTGCCCGTATAATTCGCCGAATACACAAATGCACGCAAAGAGTGTGGGCTATTTTTCTTTGTTTGTTTGTTCTGCT
The DNA here is from genome assembly GCA_038086965.1 of Tardiomyces depauwii. Taxonomy (NCBI): domain Eukaryota; kingdom Fungi; phylum Ascomycota; class Dipodascomycetes; order Dipodascales; family Trichomonascaceae; genus Tardiomyces; species Tardiomyces depauwii. The sequence goes on from JAVHZA010000002.1 coordinate 2,952,251, forward strand.
GCGAGCAGGCTGTACCTATATGAGCAATCTAGGACTGATGACGGGACCGGGCAGGCGAGTGCAGGAGAACAGTAAATTGACGTAGGTAGTGGTAGAGGAAAGGGGAAAGAGCAATGGCCGAATTACAGACACTGGCGAGAAAATTGCTGCCCATAGTGACTCCACTGCGACAGGTTCTTCCGAACGCAAGCGAGCTGCACGGCCTGCCTGCACCAGCCCGCCTTGTTTAAATGGCTAGTGCGTAGCGCCGTGTGCCGTGGCTAATCAGCCGTGGGCTCTGCCAATGTCGGGACGGTAACATGGTCTCTGGCTAGCTGGCCCGATGGTGAATGGCGGGTAGCGGACGCTGACTCAGCTGCGACTGACGAACTTTTTACTTCGGGCAGTTTTGGTACAGTGAACGGCGGCCATCCGTGCCCTAGTGGCCGCAACTGGTGCAACCAGCAATGTACCAGAAATGCACCAAACACAAAAACTGCACAGAAACAGGGCCGCCCTGGCTTCGTCGTTCGCAAGAGGCCATCACCGGGGCAACGCGCGCGCTGCGCGCGACCTATCCCACTTTCGACAGAGAAAAACACACACCGTCTCACAAATTTGCTAGCGACGGTACCACGGATCGCGCCAGCAGAGCGAGAAATTACGCCTGCACAGCGGCAGTCTTGGGGGAGACGCGTGCCGGTGGCGGGACTAAGTGGGTGAGTCCGAGGAGTGGGACATCGCGCTACCGTCGAAAAGCTGGGATCGATTGTAAACAAAGGTACGTCTGGGCGGTGATATGGCCGCCGTAACCGACGATTGGATGCGGGACCGGCGGGGCGTGGATCGGTTTATAGCGGGGCGGGAGTTTAGATCACCATATGGACTGGAAGGGCTGTTATGTGTGCGGCCGGCCGAGCTGTACAAGGGCCAGCAGCGAGCAAAGCAATTAAAAGCGGAGGCACATAGCTCTACTGAGCGACTGATTCGCACCAGCAACAGCGCGGCCGCACGCCTAATCGCCGTATCCACTGGAATAAATGTACTGACAGCAGATGCCATCGCCATCGCGGAAAAGACAAGTCTCGGCGTCTGCAGAGACGCCGGGCCGCAAGCTGCCGGCAGTTGATCGCAGTCGGAGGCGCGCCGCTACTGCAGAGGAGGGCGTCGAGGAGGAAATGCAAGTGAATGAGACACGGCAGCAGGGCCAGTACGATCGTGAGGAGGATGACGTGAACGACGTGATTGCGAACCTGGCACTGCCAGAGCCTCGCATACAGGTGGCAATTGACCACTCGAACGAAACGGCCGGGAACCAGGGAGTGCAGGCATACGCGAAGCTGGCGGGAGCAACATGGACATATTATGTGCAAACACTGCGAGTCGAGATAGGCAGGTCGTCGGACGACACGGCGCCCGGCGAGGTTGACATCGACCTCGGCCCGGCCAAAGTCGTCAGCAGGCGGCACGCGTCAATTCACTACAACACCCAGGACAGATACTGGGAGTTGACGGTATCGGGGCGTAACGGCGTGCGTATTGATAAGGTGGCCCACAAGACAGGCACGATAAGGCTCTATAGTGGTAACGTGCTCGACGTTGGTGGTGTGCAGATGATGTTTGTGCTGCCAGACGTGCGGCCAACAGTTGCGCCCGCCATCCGGCGCAGCATAGAGCGCGCCAAGGCATTAGGAGCCGCCGGTCAACAAGGGGGAGGCGTGGTCGAGCGGTCGGGCGCTGGGCCCCGCCACCAGCACTCGAGGACGCTGTCTCATGACTTCAAGGCAGAGGATATGGTCAGTGGCCCGCAGGGGCCCTTGGTGCCCACCAGCGCCAGGGAAAGTTGTCCCAACATTCAAATACACACCATGTCGGTTCCGGGGGGCGGCCAGGCGGTGGCTGCGACTGCGGGCGTCCCTGCAGCATCAGCGGCGCCAGGAATCGCGTACCCGCGCGGCGTGGCAATGATCTCTCGCCCACAGATTCGCGGAGTGGCCAACTCAAATCAGTACATAGACCAGGACCTCAGTCTCGATGACGCCAAGGACATCAAACCTCCCTACAGCTATGCGACCATGATCTCGCAGGCGATTTTGTCGCGCGAGGACCAGATGATGTCTCTTGCAGACATCTACGACTGGATTTCAAAACAGTATGCATTCTACAGGCACTCCAAATCCGGCTGGCAGAACTCGATTCGGCACAACCTGTCGCTGAACAAGGCGTTCGAGAAGGTCCCGCGCAAGCAGAATGAGCCCGGCAAGGGCTCTAAGTGGCAGATCACGCCCAAATATCGTGATGAGTTTATCAAAAAGGCCATGCAGGGCAAGCATATCAAGGGCGTATCGCGTTCCGTACCTCGGCAGAACCAACTCCAGCTCAAAGGAATCTACGACCCGCAACAACAACAACAACAACAACAGCAGCAGCAGCAGCAGCACCCTGCAGGCCAGACGTTTGTGCCTCAGCAGCAGCAGCAATTTCATCAGCATGTCCCACAGCAGGCACGTCAGACGCAGCCACAACCCTCAGAAGGCGCGTTTGACCGGCAGCCGTTGCTAGGCCCGCCATCGCTGCCGCCTATCCGCACGAAGACCGAAGAGACCAAGTTCGAGACACCTCAGAAGGGTGTGGCTATGGAGCGCAACGGGTCGGATTTCATGACAGTGGGGTCGCCCGTGTCGTCGCCAGGGTACCCTACGCAAATTGTGGCATACACGCCTGATCGCGGGGGCAGCAACACGTCACGTCCGCATGGCGGCACCACTGGTGCGAGCGATGCTGGAGGCAACAACAATGACCGGAACAACGATACCGATATCAAGCCTGCCGGCCAGGCGGCGGCGTCGACGGCCGCAGCAAATACGGCGGGACCAGTGCCCGTCCTAGGAATCACGCCCGCGCGGCAGGCTTCGCTGCAGCTGGCGCCGCCGTCGTCCGCACAGCAGCGGGAGCTGCCTTCTTCCTTCATGCCCGGCAGCTCGCCGGCGCCATTTTGGAAACTCATGCAGCTTTCGACGCCAGTGCGGGGAAATGACTACTCGCCGTCCAAGTTCTCTAGCCCGCCGGTCACCTCACAGGGCGAGCGGCATGACGGAGACGAGACGCTGGGCGATCTCAAGGACGTGGACCTCGCGAGGTAAGTTGCTGCTTCTGTCGATCTGCCACTTCGTCCCTGCCGTTTGGTCATGTAGGACTCGAGGCGAGAATACGACAATGAGGCTGACTGCAGGGGCTTCAGACATATTGGGAACTGGAAGGATAACAACAATAGCGAGAGCCCAGAAAAGCTCAAGTCGTAACGAGACACGAATGCTTTTTTCTCGGTTTGTCGGGGGCTACTCTTTGCCGAGGGCCACAGCGGGTTATGAATGTGCGCCGCGCGTGCTGGCAAATAAAAGTTCGGCGCTGTTATGTAGGACGTACATTGCACATAAAATACCACTCGTACAAAGTACTGGATCGAGCATCGAAGGTGATCGTATACGTAGATGGGAAATAAATAGCGCCGACGAGCGGTGGAGGAATACAAGTATTCAGCTCGACGACTAGATGCGAGTGTAGACCAGGAGTCCGTCAATAGAAGCACACGCCCTGTAATAACAGGTTCAAAGGATGACACAGCAACCGCCAGAAGATTGGCGGTTCGACGAGCCACCTGGCGCATTTCCCCCAGATCCATGGTCGCCGCCGCCGGTGGAACTATTGCCTCGCCGGTGTCGCAGCATGGACTTCTTTTGGACTTTGACGGGCGCCTCAAGGTCGAAGGACTCCGGCTTAACCGACATATGCACGACGTTGGCTCCGTCTGGTACAATACCACACTGATCCAGAGTCTGCTGTTCCTCGAGAACCTTTCCGAGATGGATTAGGCGGATGTGAGAAGGATCAACAGGTGCGCTACCCCAGTTCGCGTGCCACGTACCGAATAAAACATCCTTCAGAGCGCCAACAGTGAAATCGCCCGGCGCAGTGTCACCACTCACATTGTGTGCCTTGAGGAACTGCGAATCGACGCGGATTGAAACGCGCAGTGCAGACATGAGCAGCAGCGTGACGTTGAGTGCTTCGGGATCGGAGGCATCAGCATCTGACTTGTGCTTCTCTGGAGCCATTCCCTCGCCAGAAACCGGCATAATTCCGTCGACAGCGCTCATATTCTTTGCCATTTCTTGCACTTCGGCAATCGACTGCCCTGTGGGTTCACTCGAATAGTCTATCTCCAAAGCACGCGATAAAATAGCGCGTGATGCGCCGTCCCTTGTTGTCGAACGACTGTTGCGGCCCTTTTGTCGCGATAAGCCCGCGCGGTCGACGCTTCCTTTTTACAGCCAGCCAAGTGACTGGTGTAAAAACAGCAAAATCGTGGTCTGAGGCTTCTCTCTCTGCACCGTGACCTCCCGGAAATCCTTTACCGGCAGCGCAGCCTCTCGTCAGCCCCCTAAACAATGCCTCCCCCACAACAACTGCAGCACCTCCTCAGTGATTGGACGATATATGGTCACATATGTTGAGCATGGTTTACATGTGTCGTCCGCCGAAGTTATATGTAATCGCTAAGGTGCATGTGCTTGCGAACACAGAGTCGCAGCGAATCTAGTTGACAAGAGCTGAAGCCCGTTGACGGCTGTGCGATCTTGACAGGGTGTCCGGCCATCCATGACAACTCGTGGGTTCGAGAGAAGCAACTAAAGTTGGCGGCTAGCCGCAATATGAGCGACAACAAGTCGGAAGTGAACCCAGAGACACTTTGTTTTTACCCATCATTCGATGCTTTTCTTCCATTTTTTTTCTTGGAGCCAACGGCGCAGATTCTGTCCGCATCTGTCGGGCATGGGTGCGGCTGATATGACGCCACTCCATCGTCCCTGTCGAGGCTCAGATGTCCCGCGGCCCACCGCCCTCCAGGCTGCGCAACTGAGGGGTATTCCAACCCAGCTATATTAGTGGCCCTGGCAGAGAAGCGGTCTATAGTGTAGACGAATTAGCTTGCGATACTACTGCGACTCCGGTGCTTTCCAGGTGCATGGGCCAGCCAGGCTGTAAATATCTGCGCCCGCGTTAGCTCATAAACAATGAGGTGGACTGTCTAACTGGCACCAGCCACGTGAATCAGGGACTACCGACTGTCGGCAAGCTGCTTCCGATACCAGGGCGGGCATACCCCTATACATGCATTCAATGCAACTTATATGCACAGATGATAAGGGCTACGCCCTAATGGGAACAGCTCAAACCCTAACTCGGCGATGCGTGTGATGTTTTTCCCAAAGTGGCAATACGGGAACACTCGACTCAGTCCTCACAGTCGATAGCCCTGCCGACCCTATAGACTCTGCAACTCGGTTTTCGACACCGGACAACAACCAGTACAACGAAATGAGCAGCAACTTCGAGCCCCTCGTTGTTATCGATGGTACGTGTTTCTACCTTTGTGAATGTTCGGGTTTACAAGTGTCTTTTTGAGGTTTTGTGCGGTGCAGAATGAAAAGCGTGCGGATCGCAGTTTTAGTTGACATACGGTGAGGCGGCGGCAATACTTGTTCAATAATGCCGCTGGGCGGTGGAGTATGGCGGACTGGCAATAGCGGCATCTACCGTTCACAGTTTTTCTACCTACATGCTATTTGCTAGCTGCTTACCGTTTGTAGCGAACCGTATGGCGTCCCGCCCGGTGAAGGGAAAAGAGAACAAACACTAACATACAGGCAAGGGCCACCTCCTTGGCCGCCTCGCCTCGACCGTCGCTAAGCAGCTTCTCAACGGTCAGCACATTGTCGTTGTCCGCTGCGAGGCTCTTAACGTCTCGGGTGAGTTCTTCCGCAACAAGCTGAAGTACCACGCCTACCTGCGCAAGGCTACCCGTTTCAACAAGAACCACGGTCCCTTCCACTTCCGTGCTCCTTCGCGCATCTTCTACAAGGCTGTCCGTGGCATGATCTCGCACAAGACCGCCCGCGGCAAGGCTGCCCTTGAGCGCCTGAAGGTCTTCGAGGGTGTTCCCCCGCCCTACGACAAGAAGAAGCGTGTCGTTGTGCCGCAGGCTCTCCGTGTCCTGCGTCTCAAGCCGGGCCGCAAGTACGCCACCATTGGCCGTGTTTCGCACGAGGTCGGCTGGAAGTACCAGGACGTTGTCGCTCGTCTCGAGGAGCGCCGCAAGGTCAAGTCGGCTGCCTACTACGCCAAGAAGCAGGCTCTTGCCAAGAAGACCGCTGCCGCTAAGGCCTCGGTTGCCGAGTCGGAGGCTTCGAAGAAGCTTTCTGCCCTCGGCTACTAAGCACTGTGCTTGCTACGATTACTCCGCCCTTACCCCCCTATTTCCCCGCGCTTGCTTATGTATAAACAAATCAGTCGACGCACGTCGGCAAGCCCACTTGAAAATATAATGTGTGCCTGAAGAGCTGTAATGTGTAGAAAGAGCTAGTCTGGACTATACATAAAGGACAGAAGGTGTACAGAGCTCGGGTCGAGCAAGCTTCGCTCCTGACCACATCACGAAGCTTTAATAGACTTGGTGCACAGGATCCATCTTTTTTTTTTTAGTGTGCTGCGTTTCGCGGCTAGTGACAGAATATATGCACAGATTCTCCGGCGTGAAGCCCGACCGTTATGCCAGGATTACCGCGTGTAGTCGCCAGGGGCGGGCGAACACTTGGGATGTGAGTATCCGAGTGTCTCAGCCGGGGAGATGCATCACTAGTAGAAATTAAGCACCTCCGCTTTCTCGACTATGTAACTGTGGACGGTACCTTGTGCCCCGTACACGAGAACCACAGCATGTACTCCACACGTTGCGGGCATTGCCGATATGGGACGCTGACGCGCCGCACCACATCATGCATCTAGTGGTGGAGGCTTGATTCCACAAAGCACCGTAGAAGCTGGGCGCTATGACTGCTTGACAAGTGTCATGGCCAACAATGGCAGCGCTAGGCAACTGGGCAGCGATCGCTGCGCAATGAGTGTGCAGATTCCCGATTCAGCGTAATGGGCTATCTACTGCATGCCAGAGACGCGTCGCGAGGAATTTTCAGTGTCGGTCTGTGGGACTACGCACGAGATGAGAAGGTAGAATACGCGCGACGTCAGTTCGGAGAGCACGGGCCCAATGTACCAGGCTATGTAATATACCCCACAGATGCCCGCTTCTTTGTGATTAACTTGGATGCAATGCGGCCAAAGTTGACGCATCCAGCACAGCACGCCGGCTATTGTAGCTATTATCTGGACGCAAAGACCAAAAAAAGAAGACAACACGCCATTGTGTGGACCCTCGCAGACAGCAATCTAACTGTGTACGAAATAAAGCGGGGGGACAGGGCCCCTCGTCCCTCGCTCTTTTCAACGACAAAGGTTAGCGCACCACTTTGTGTCCCGCGCCCGCCGAGACTGGCTTGGTTGAGTTGCCAGGGTTCGGGAGCGGCGTTTGAAATTTCACCTGACCTGCTTTGTGCCATGCGTAATTATTTTGTAGACACGCACGCCGGGTGGTCCTTATCAACCGCTGCGAGCTGTACGACGAGGCGTGAGTCGGCGAACGCTAAATCGCCGCTTTGGCACCCCAAGCCCGCATTGCCCTCCGAACGCGACGGCCAGCTGACCCGGCCCGCCCGCGGCCCACGGCCGACAGTGACAGGTATGGACCCCTTCTAGGACAGTAGGCTACGCCACAATTTCCCGAAACGGGCTGTTGTCGTGCCCAGGTCGGCAAGCCCGGACAGGGCCGTGCATGAGCCACACGCGTTGTGGTTGAGTCTGATGACCACTATCGGGCCTCCTATGACGTAGAGGATAGAGGTGTTCCTCTGCCCTGATGCGGCTGACACAAGCCTCGAAGCAATGACAGTCCTGGGGTAGCCACATGGCGTGCATTGGTAACCGGCTTCCTTAATTTTTGGTTTGTCTCGGAAATTGCGGCCCCTGTATCAGTAACAGCAGCTGGCCGCACAATAGTTGGGCCCCTATATGCGGAATCCCACGCGGGCTCTGTCTAACGCAGGGGCTGGCGGCGGCACCACTCACGTTGTCTGTGACCGCGGTCATAATATTGCCGGCCCAACCCGTGTGCCAGCTTGCGCTAGACATGCGACGGGCTACCTGCTCAGGGCGATCTGTAATGAGATCTATGAAATTGGACACGCACTAGGGACGCCCCAAAGTTCAGTTCAGGTTCTAGAACTGGGCGGTCAGCAGACAAAGCAAGATCTTAGACCTGGTCCTGTATAGTATCGGGCTGTCTTGTCGCACTGGTAAAAGACTGTAGTGACGTCATTACTCAGAGGAATCAGTGCACACTCTAAGGCTGCCAAAGCATTCTATCGTTCTATGCCACGGAAACTGCTGCATCGAACCGATACCTCTGGCGGCTAGTGGCGCTTTCCCGGGGTGTCCGAGTGGCGCCCCGGACCCGGCGGGCCGCACTGCACGGGGCTTTAGTTCAATTTAATATCGTTTAGCTCTGAGGATGCGGCCGCGGCTGCCCGGGACCAGGACCGGTTGCTGTTGCCTCGGTGTGACGGTTGTTCGCGGCGGGCGAGCAATCTCGCAGAGGGCGGCAGCAGGCGGCAGCAAGTGTCGCGATTGCGCCACCGACGTGTTTGTGGATTAAGCGGGGCCGGCCGAAACGACAACCTGTCTAAAGCTAGCTCACAGCAACATCAGACCGTGCTGTGCTGCTATACCACCCTGCCAACGGCCGGCGGCGAGGAAACCTGTCCCAACCCCAGGATTTGGTGGCTCTGGCACTGATTCTGCAGGCAGCTGCCAGCCCCCCCCCCCGGCATGTGCGGCCTAACCCTACCCGCAATGGGATCAAACGCGCCGGACGGGTTGGGAAGCGGGCCCGGACCGCTCGCGGCCGCTTGGGGGGAATGGAGAAGGGCAGTTGGGTGCGAGGCCGTGTTCACGTGGGTGGGGGCTATAATAGGCAAGCCACGTCCCGGGGGGCTGGGGGCACCACACACAGAATACGGCACCGTGCGCTTTTTTTCAGCAGTCAAACGGCACGTGCGAGCCACGTTGTCTTGATTGAGTTGAATAAACGATTGCTTGCAAGGACGGGACCTAACCGACGCGACAAATTGACCGACACGGGCGAATTTCACGTTTCCATCAATTTCCATTGTCGATTTAATTGTTGATTCGCTGGGTTTTCACCACCAGTAGCCAATCTCCCATCCTCGAGATCGTCCCGGACCACCATCTCCCCTGGTCATTACCGCCACCACACGTCAACTTCACAACAACGTACCACCGGACCAAATGGTAGGAAGCAGCGCGCTTAGTGCTGCATTGAATGCTTACGACGCTGGCGCGTCCACCCGCCAGAGCGAGCGCTATGGCGAGCAGCATCCGGCGCGCGGAGCCGGGGCTGGCACGTCGGAGCGCACGAGCGTCGTCGACGTGCCTGGTAACACCACAACGGACACGTTCCAACGCCTGCAGGCGTCGACGCCCCGGAGCGCTTCGCCGGCCCGCCGCTATGGCAGCCCATACTCGCGCCAGGGGCCGAGCGAAATGCTACTATCTGCGAGCGCGCCGAGCGCGGCCGCGCGGAGGCGGCGTCTCAGCAGCAACGGCGGCAGTGTCCTGAGCACGACGCCGCCGGTGAGTGCCATTGGCAAGGGATCTGGAGCCGCTGGCTCTGCAGCGACGGCTGCGTCGATGCGCGCATCGGGCGGCTCCCCGCCGCTCAATACCAACTCGCCGATTGCGCTCGCGGCTGCGGCGGCCGTAACGCCGGAGAAGCTGTCGCGGCTTTTGCTGAGCCAGGGCCCGCTCGCGATCCGTCACATCACGTCGCATTTGGCGCTGACGATCCCCGGGTTTGCGGACTTGAGCCTGTCGAAGCAGCGGCGGCTCATCATTGCGGCTCTTGATGCCGGCGACGCCACAAATGGCGTTGCGTTTGAGAAGGTCGGCTGGGGCCGCTGGGCCGCCAAGAAGAGCGGTGACGCTCGCCCGGCCGCGGTCGGCACCGCCACGTCGGCGTCGTCGGCAGCCAAGGCGCGCCGCGAGTCCATTACGGCGCACCTCGCCTCGCAGCAAGTGCGGCCGCCAGCGTCGCCGGTCCTACGCGGTGCCGCAAGCGGCCGCTGGGGCCCCGACTCCGACGACGTCGACCTGGCCGACGACGATATGATGTTCCACAATAAGCCGGTGTTTGATGACGATGACGACGATCTGGACGACGACGACGACGACGACCTCGACGACCTGGATGACGCCGCCATGTACAGCGGCACCGCGCATCACCACCATAGCCACCGGCGTACAGCGTCGCACTCGTCAACGCACGCGGCTGCGGCCCACCGACGCCCGCACACCAGCTCGAGCGGCACCAATGGCCGCGGCGGCGACACGGACGACGAGGACTGGCGCAGCATGGGCGCTGCCTCTCTCCGCAGGACCACGCCGGGCGCTGCGGCGGCACCGCGCTCCCCCAAGATCGAACAGGCTTCGCCTCCAGGCGGCTTTATGGTCGACCTTGGCGATCTGGGCCTCAAGCTCGGACCCCGAGAGCAGGCCGCCATCGACGCCCTCGTGCAGATGCGGTCCATTTGAGCTTCAACAGCTCTCTGTTTTTGTCCCTGGCATTGTACCGGGCCCATTTCTACCTTATTTATTAGCACCAAATTCTTACGACACCGTTATGAGCATATAAGGGAATTGCATATGGTTAGATGTTTTGTTTTTGTCCGCCCACATCCGGCTGTTCAAGGTATCCTCGGAAGGTCAAACTTTCTACAAGATTTGTCGGCAATACGGCCTCAGTAATGCATTTTAGTAGGCTGCATTAGATATACAACGGACGGGATGCCTGCAAGGCGCGGAGTCGCGCGGCAAAAGACGGCATAGGTCCAGCTCATAAGAGAGAGAGGGACACGCTTAGGCGCCAAGAGTAGGGAACTCGGCGTTGGAGGTAACGTTGACCGAGCCCTTGGCACCAGCGGCGGGGCGGCCGCCGCGGCCACGGGCACCGGCGCCGGCAGCACCACGGCCACCGGCGTTGGCGCCACGGCCACGGGCACCCGAGGCACCGCCACGGCCAGACGACGCACCGCCACGGGGGCGGCGCGAGTCGCGGTCGCGGTCGCCGCCACGCTGGGGACGGTCAGAGCGCGGCGACGTGAAGGTGATCTCGGGCTCGATGGTCTGCTTCTCCTTGCGGTGCTTCTGGCGGAGCGACTTAGACGCGGTGGCAGGCACGAGCACATCGTCCTCCTCGGCGCGCTGGAACGTCGAGGCGTTGGCCCACTTCGTATCCTCAACGCCCTCGTTGGGCTTGCGGCCCTCGCGGGCGGTCTCGAGCGCAGCGTTCTTGAGCTTCAGCTCCGCAAGGTACTCCTCAAGCGTCTGGGTGTTGTCCTCATCGGCCTCCTCAACGGGAGCAGCGTCGTCACCCTCGGCCTCCTCGGCCTTGGCAATCGCCTCAGCGGCGGCCTCGTCAGACGCCTTCTGGTTGTCGTCACCCCATCCCTGACGCACACGCTTGTCAGTGTCCTTCTTGGGGTCCCGCGGCTGGCGGTCCTGGCGCGGACGGCGCGGGCGAGCGCCGGTCGAGTCGTCGGCCGGGCGAGTGCGGTTGGCGCCACGAGCAACGCTCTTGTCGCGGAAAGCGGCCTCGTTGCCAGTCGGCTTGGGGCGGTTCGGGTTAGCCTTGGCGGGGTTGGCCCGGGGGTTCTCATCCGACTTCTTAGTCGAGGTCGACTTCTTGGTGCCCGGCGCAGTCACCGGCACCGATGAGGTAACCGAAGCATCTTCAGCGTCGTCGCCAAGCACGGCGAACAAGTTCTGTTGTTAATATTTTTTGTTTTTCTTTTTTGCGGGAGCATGCACCAAGCTCCCTTAGGTAGCTAGTGGGCAGCAGTTGTCGGCTCCTCTCTCCCCCCCCCCCCCTCATGAGCCCAAAACAAGATGCCCCGCAGCATGGCCATCGGAACGCTAAAAACACCAAACCACTGAGGCAGTTTCAATGGCCGGCCCAGGACAATTGAAACGCGCGGACAAAGCAGATCCAGCGCCACGATGCACCCAGTGCCCACGCAAACTCGCAAAGCACAAACTTTTCACCCCGCGGTTGCTAGCTCGAAAATTTTGCCGCCGGCCTCACCACAGCGAAATCCGCAAATACAACCATCCCATCGCGCCCGCCCCACTTAAACACGCCAGCTCAAATCGCCTGCTACTTACCTTAGAGGCAGACATTGGTCCCGTGTGTACGTGCAAGTTTCAAACCGCTTGCCATGCCCGCCAATTGACTTGAGTGGTGTTTTCTCAGTATGCCGTAGATGTGGGTCTGGCCGCTCGCGATCCTGGCCCTGGGAAATACGGCAAAAAAGCGAAAAAAAGCTGCTGTTTTCACAATCACGCGACAGCCACACACGGTCCAATGGGTCAAGCGCTCGCTCGATCGTGAACCTGTCCCTTGGCAAGTTCCTTGCGAAACCCGCTGGAGTACGCCTTAGCTTATAGCTGCGAACCCAGACACTGGAACAATTACACCGCTAGTAACCCTAGTCTCCGCGTCCCGCGGAACCCCACCGCACACCATACGCTACTACATTTCCAAACATATTAACAGCCCCAAATGGACCTGATAATTATGTACATGTGTTTGCGCCTTAAATGTCAAAGCAATATTTTTTAAAAAAAGCTTATACAGTTGTGTCCGAGAGAGGGGTGTTGGACCGTTCGGCCTTGCTGGTGTCGCGGTCCAGCGACTGCAACGCGCTCACAATGTGCGGAAACACAACGCTGTCAACGTCTTCGCCCCAGATCAAATCCAGGTGCTCGTGGCCCTCAACGGCTACCGGCATCGTCGTCTGGGGTAATGAAGACATCATCACATTTATGTCCACAAGGCTGTCGACCGCGCCGTAAATCAGCACAATCGGCGTCATGATGTTGCGCGTCGGGAACGTAGATACCTGGTAAAAGTTGCGACTGCTAAACAGCCCGCCATTGTCGTCGTCGTACATCTGGAACCGGCCCGCCCGCATGATCTGAAACCAGTGCACTACCGACTTGACCGAAGTGAACGAGTACAGGTGGGGGTACGCAGCGCGTTTCTGCGCATATGAGATGTTGAGGCTCCTCCAGTCAAACAGCTCGATAAGAGACCAGTCCATGATGCGCACAAACAGTGCCGGCAGCATTGTCGACTGCCAGAAGATAGTGCTGCGCAGGATCGCGCGCCGCCCAAAGAATAGGTAGATGACCGACGGTGACGCATTTACAAGCGACTGCACAATGCGCTGCCGGATTCCCGGCGGCGCCATTGCCGGTGCCAGCGCCACAAACAGGTTCACCTTGTCGTTGAGCGACGGGTTGATGGACAGTGCGGCAAACGCCTGTGCGCTACCCTGCGAGAATCCAATGTATGACAGACTTCGCTGGCCCGTCAGTGCAAGTATGTAGTCGACCGTGTCTGGGATATCGTAGAGCGCAAAGTCGTCCATGCTGAAATTCCAGAAGCTTGTGTCCGATGGCTCGCGAAAGACGTGCTTCTTGGAGTACTTGTTTCCGCGGTTGTTTCCGAGCCACACATCGTAGCCGAGGTCGGCCAGCACAAACGGCAGTGCACGCTTGGGGTCTGTCACACACACCCACACTTCACTGTTCATCAGCAGACCGTGGTGCAGATACACGACGCGCTTATTACTCCGGTTGCGCGGGTTGCCCGCGCGCCATTCCGAGTTCCGCGGTCCACCAATTCGGTGCAGACCCAACAGGTATCCGTCCCTTGTCTGAACAATGTGCTCCTCGGCCTGGTATCCGTAGATCTCGCACAGCTCCACAAACCCTGTGGCGCTCGCAATGCGCTTGACATGGTGCTTGAGGCCGCTCTCGAGACCAGTGCTTCCCTTGGCCGGCATGATCTTAAGCGCGTTCCTGGCGAGCTTTGAGAACCCATCGATGACCCGACCAGGCAGCAGGCGTGTGAGCGACGATATAATGCTCTCAAGCACCACAAGGAGCAGCGAACACACTAGTATCGGGTATTCTGACGCCCGCAGGCGCCCGATAACCGGTAGCGCCATGTCTAGGTGACTCTTCGAGCGGCAGTCAGTAGCTTGAGTTGCTCTGACCCGTAGGCTACTTGATAGCGACGTCAAGGTCCGGAACCCCCCGCTCATGCACGTGACCTGCGCGATCTCAATTAAAAGCCCAATTCAGGACATGGCCGCGCCAGCCACATGTCGAGCCGTTCTTGCCTCTCAGTAAACTGTAATAATATGTACTCGTATGTGCCGCGTCGCCGCTGTTGCTGCTGCCGATGCTTGGATTGTCGTCCGTTAGCGCTCACGCCCATCTAGCGCTCTCGTTCATGCAGCCACCTCTCGAACCAACTTACACAAAGGCATTAATCATTCATATGGTAATATGTACATGCATTAGAAGATGCCAAACCGCTTTTTCGGCGCTGATGACGCCTGGCCGCCAGAACCAGAGGCCACAAGCTGAGCCTCGGCGATATCCACGGCCCGCAAGATCGCTTCCTCGCGTTCCTGGCGAATGCGCTCGGCCTCGATAATGTGCGTCCGCTGTGGGCGCTCCATCGCAATGGAGTCGTCCTCGGTCACCTGCTTGGGCAACGTAGGGTTATTGCCCGACCCAATCTTGGTGATTCCGCGATGGCGACTGCCCTGGAGATCGCGCTGCTGCTGCTCGCTCAGGTTGCCAAATAGCCACTCGCGCATGCGCAGCTGGAACCGGTACGGCGCCGAAAACACGTTCTCGTAGCCGTCGTTCCAGCGGTAGAAGAAAACACCCATGACTACGATCCCTGCTGTTAGCACCGGCATTATTCTGCGAGAAAAGAGCCTCCAAACATACCTCCTGTTGCAAGTTTGGTAGCCAACTTAACGCCTGTCTGGAACTTGGTCGGGCCAACGCGCCTCAGAACTTTGTACTGTCCCGGGTAAAGCTCGCTGTGCGGCCGCGGCGTGTACTGCATGCGTTTGAGCGAGTCCTTGACCACGCGATAGTTGGTAGGCTCGGTCGGGATCATACTCCAGTTGCGCTTCTTGCCCGGCGCCTGAAACTCTGATGGATAGCCCTCAGGCGGCCGCACGTCTGTCGGATCATATGGGTTGTACGGCGCCCTCGGGGGAACCCATCCGGGCGGATTCGGTCTCCGCTCGTCGGACATTGTGATGTGGAGTCAACTGCGACGCACCAAAAAACTAGACAGTTCACGCACTGTGAAGTTTCGGCCCCAGCGTTTAACTAAACAATAGTGATTAGTGTTCATTACGAACATCGCGCCGCGGGAGCTGGCCCGAACACGAAACGCGTTAGACTGAGCGTGCGACAGTGCCTCGGGGTCCGCATCGGAACAGGAAAAAAAAATAACAAAGCAGCGCAGGCGGTGCCTCAAGATACACGTCCCGCCATGACACAACTAAATAGGCTGCTCTCGCTGTTCAGCGTCGAGGTCCTCGACACGCGGTTCGAGCCCCCGCTCGACGAAAAGAAACGGCAGCAGATCGTAGCGCGAGCTGGCCCGCCTCGGTGGAAAACTACTGAGTTTTACTTGTACGCCATTGCATTCATCGTGTGCGTGCCATTGATGCTGAAGGCCGCTGTAGACGCATCGAGTCGTATGTACAAAGCTGTTCCATCACACTTACTGCTCTAACTACTAGCGTCAAACGTTAACTTTGACACTTATAAGCATAGGCTCTCCCCTGGCTGGATCCCAGGCCGCCTGGTAGTATGTGACAACCAATGTTTGTATTTGCTGCCCGTTGCAAACGCCTTTCTGACAATAGGATAACTCGGATATGCAGTACTCGGGGTTCAGGAACAACCTGCCGTACCTGGCCACAGCGACCGTTGGCCACATGGCTCTGCGACGGCTGTGCAACGGCATGGGCGTGCGGCGGTTCGACTTTGATATCGCATTTGCGCTCGTGTTTCTGTTTGTGCTGCACGGTGCCAGCACACTAAAAATTCTCGTGCTGCTGACTATCAATTTCTACATCTCGCGCATCGCCGACCGTCGCGTGGCCCTCGCCATGACGTGGCTGTTTGGTGTAGGCTGCCTATTCGCCAACGAGCTTTCCCAAGGGTACCCGCTTGCCATGCTTAGCCCATCGCTAGGCTGGATCGATGCGCGGTTTGGGGGCCTCATGCCGCGCTGGGATGTCCACTTCAAGTTCACCATGCTCCGTATGGTATCGTTCAATGTGGATTATCTGCGGGCGCTGAATGCGCCCCCGTCTCCACGTGCAACGGCCAAGCCGAGCGATGCCCTTGTCGAGAAGCAACGCATTGAAAACTCGCATGCCCTTAAGGATTACAGTTTCCACAACTATGTGGCATACGCGCTCTATTCGCCTTTTTACGTTGCTGGTCCCGTCGTGACGTTCAACGACTGGTTTGTGCAATCACATCACAAGCTGCCGTCGATCAACCCACAGCGTATTACTGCCTATGCTGTCCGCTTTGCCCTGTGCCTGCTCACAATGGAGCTTGTGCTGCACTACATGTACGTTGTGTCCATCTGTGAGACGCGCGCCTGGAAGGACGACACGCCGTTTCAGATCAGCATGGTCGCGCTTATGAACCTCAACGTCATCTGGCTCAAGCTGCTGTTGCCGTGGCGCATGTTCCGTCTGTGGGGCATGCTTGACAGCATCGACGCCCCTGAGAACATGGTGCGCTGTGTGAACAATAACTATTCGACGCTAGCGTTCTGGCGCTCATGGCACCGCTCATACAACCGCTGGGTAACCCGCTATGTGTACATTCCACTGGGTGGTTCCCAGCGGCCCATCGTCAATTCGCTCATCGTGTTCACCTTTGTGGCAATCTGGCATGACATCCAGCTCCGGCTGCTCATCTGGGGCTGGCTGGTGGTATTTTTCGTTCTGCCCGAGGTTGTGGCAGGACTTGTTTTCCCGAGAAAAGTCTGGGGTTCTAGCAAGATCTACCGCCACATTTGCGCTGTCGGCGGTGTGGCCAACGTCTGGATGATGATGATCGCCAATCTCGTGGGGTTCGCCGTTGGTGTTGATGGCATTACACAAATGCTCCACGACATGGTCACTACGGCTGACGGCCTCAAGTACGTCATCGTTGCGTCGTGCACTTTGTTTATCGGTGTCCAGGCGATGTTTGAATTCCGTGAGCGCGAGCACCGCAAAGGCATTGATCTCCGATGTTGATAGAATTCGCAGCATAGTCGTGTTCATCATTATCATTACGTATGCATCTTACAAAATTATAGTGGGAATAAACAATGCAACATGGTCGTACTCCTGATGAAACTTCATCATCAGTGCAATGCTAGAAAATGCAGCAATATAAGAGAATGCCATGGGGAAAAGAGAATGCCATGTGGGCCGTCACCACCGGAACTAAAACGCAATCCAAAGGTCGTGCTACCCTGGCTCAATGGTACTTGCGCTTATACTCAGCGGGGGTTTCCAGGTGCTTGGCGCCTCTGCGAAATATTCCTAGGCGTTTGCGCTTGGCTTCCGCCTCAAGCGCGCGGTACTGCTCCTCCTTACCGTTAAACTCTGCGCCCGTCTTGGCTTCGTACACCACGGCCCATCCGTTTCGTACCATCTCGAGGCCCACATTTTTGCGGCCAGTCCAGGTCCAGACCTTGGCCTCGGCCACTGTCCTGCCATACTGATCTCTGGCCAGCGGCAAGACGCGCACTCTCTTACCGAGCACATACCCTCGCAGCCATGCCAGCGCTTCTCTGTAGTATTTTTGCGAGGGCTTGCCAAAATGAGATCCCTCTGGAGCGTCGACACCGCAGATGCGGATGTGAAGAGTTTGGCCCTTGGCCTCGCGGTTGTTTTGCGGCAGCTTGCGCAGCCAACCCCATCCAAGCAGCCTGCCGCCGGGGGTATGGAAGAAGTGGAAGTTGTCGGCGTCCCCTACAGATGTGACCGTTCCTAGAAGCGACCGCCTTCTGAGGAAGGAATCAGGAAGCTTGCGGCTGCTTGGCACTCTCCGGAAATACTGCCTGTACAAGTAGAAGCTGCCTAGAAACGCCGAGCAAAGCACTCCTGTTGGCACCAGCACCTCGGCTGACCAGTACGAAACTCTCCTGGCCCTTTCATCGTCTTCGCTCCGAGACTTTCCCCACGGCATTTGACGAGACAAAAATGAATGCAAGTAAGCGGAGTGGCCGCCAGCCGGTTCGTTTTGTTTTTGATCAACTCAAGGGTTTACTTTTGTGAGAGCCCGGCTGGGTGAGCGTGCGGCTGAAAATTAATAAACTCAAGAGGTTATGGGCTTGGCCGGGTCGTTCAATGTAGTTTGAAGTAGTGGCGCCAAACTAGTATCTACAGTTGTGTTTTTGCATGTCGCAAGTGCCAAATTTCGCCATCTAGTCGTTGAGATTCCAACAACGCTTTCGAGTGGAAAAAGCTACTGTAGCTATTCAGAGACAAGCATCAAACTCGGATTCAGCAAGGATGACGGAGTTCCGGAAAGGGTCCCGCAGGCTCCGCAGGTGGTTAAGCTTGATCGGACGGGGAATGTGGCTAGATATCAAAACCAGAGCGCCATACTATCTGTCAGACTTCACCGACGCATGGGATTATCGCGTTGTTCCGGCTACAATCTACATGTACTTCACGAAGTAAGTAATATTGCTGCAAACCAAACTGGAGGCTCAAAGCGCCATGATTTGCAGGGAACCTAGTGTATCGTGGCGCCCATCACTTGGTCCGTTTGAGTACAAGCTGACGACAGTTTATTGCCGGCAATAGCATTCGCACAGGATATGTTTGACAAGACTCACAACTCGTACGGCGTCAACGAAGTGCTGCTCGCCAGCGCCATGGGCGGAATTGTATTTGGCCTGCTAGCTGGCCAGCCGCTATGTATTGTTGGCGTCACGGGTCCGATAGCCATCTTCAACTACACTGTGTACGAGATCGTCGTCCCCATGGGTATTCCTTACTTCCCGTTCATGGCGTGGATCTGCCTATGGTCTATGGTTATGCACTTTGCACTCGCCGCTGGCAACGCTGTGAGTCTACTCAAGTATGTCACGCAGTTCTCGTGCGATCTGTTTGGCTGCTTCATCAACGTCATCTATATTCAGAAGGGCATCCAGATCTTGACCCGGCAGTTTGCCGCCGGGGACGAAATCGCCGGCTATCTATCAGTTGTCATCGCCCTGCTCGTGATGATATTTGGAATGGTCACGGTGATGATCGGCAAACTCTCACGACTGTTCAAGCATCCAGTTCGCAAGTTCTTTGCAGACTACGGCCTACCGCTCACTGTGGTGTTTTTCACCGGGTTTGCCTATTTTCCAGGAAGATTGGGCGAGGTTGATCTACAACGCCTTCCGACGCAGGGCTCGTTCACTCCGGCGACAACAACGGGTGGCCGCACGCACGGATGGTTTATCCACTTCTGGGATATTAGCGTCGGTGACGTGTTCCTCGCAATTCCCTTTGCGATTCTGCTCACACTGTTGTTCTACTTTGATCATAACGTGTCGTCTCTGATTTGCCAAGGACTAGAATTCCCACTCCGCAAGCCAGCGTCTTTCCACTGGGATTTCTTCCTGCTTGGAATCACGACCGGTGTCGCTGGCCTTATTGGTATCCCGGCGCCGAATGGACTAATTCCACAAGCCCCGCTGCATACAATGTCGCTGTGCGTTCGTAAGATCAAGCAGCACGGAGATGAAGATGACAAGGGCGAGGAATACATTGAGCGGGTCGTTGAACAGCGGGTCACTAACCTGGCACAGGGCCTGTTAATTCTGGGCACGATGTCCGGGCCGTTGCTGACAGTTTTGGGCCTTATTCCGCAGGGTGTGCTTGCGGGCCTGTTTTGGATGATGGGCTTGTCTGGATTCATGGGCAATGAGGTGATTGCGCGTCTCCAGTACATATTCAACGAGGACCAGTTCAATCCTCGCAACTCAGCATTCCGCAAGGTCCCCAAGCTCTATTTCTACGGGTTCGTGCTGGTCGAGTGTCTCGGTACAGGTGCTGAAGTGGCAATTACTCAGACGATAGCGGCTGTCGGCTTTCCGGCGGTGTTGATTTTGCTAGTGGTCGTCGGCTGTTTCTTCCCTCGCTTTATACCCAAGGAATATCTGGATATTCTCGATGGTCCTGCTGGGTCCCCATTTATTTTGGGAAACTTGAGCGTTTCAGACGGCTCTGAAAAGTCGACGAAATCTGGAAATCAAGAAACTCACACCGAAACCATTGAGCTTCCTGTGGTTGAGCCGACAGAGACCCGCGAGTCGAGAGCCTCCAGGCTCCGTCGCCGCGAGTCTCACTCGACATATCACTAGTGCTGTGTTGCTACCTTTATATTTTTTTTTTTTAGTTTGTTTGAATAGCATTATGATTTGGTCGAGACTTCGGTCATTACAGTCGTAAATACATTTCGTTTCAGTGTTCATGGACTTATTGCATCTGGCCCTTGGTTTTCTCGTACAGCTCCAAGTTGATAGCGGCAAGGAAGCAAGGGATATCGTTGCGCTCTTTGATCCAGAACGTCACGAGGTTGTCGTACTCGGATGACAGAGGGCTCTTTTCGATGCCGACAAATTTCTTGCCCTTTGAGTCTGCCAGAAAGGTGAATGACTCGTCCTCAGATGCAAATACAGAGGACACGCGGACCTTTTTGCTGGGCAACAGGTCGATGCGGTAGCCTAGCAGCTGAAAGACCGCTTCGCGGAACTCAAGAGACTTTTTAGAAAAGACTTCTTTGAGGCGTGTCATGCGCTTGTTCTGCTCCGCAATAGTTCGCTCGAGCTCGCGGAGGTCGGCACGGCTCCGTTCGAGTGCCGACGCCGGTACGGTTGCGTCTGGCGCGATGCCGCCGTTTTTCTCAACTACTGCCAGCAGGTCTTCGTTTTCCTTGCGCAGCGCCTCGAGCATCTCGCGCTTGATAGCATCGTGCTTGGCTGTCGGGTTCGCACGCAGTTCGAGGATGCGATGCTTCGTCTCAGTGGCCGACTCAGCCTCCTTGAGGCGGCCGGTGAGCACCTCAATTTCCTTGCGCGCGACAGCGAGCTCGCCGCCTAGGCGATCGACATCAGCCTGGAGGTTACGCGTTTTGCGGACCTGCTCTGCCAACCGCTCACTGCCGTCGCCATCTGTGTCAACGCCGACGCCTGAAGCGCGCGGCCGCTTGGGGCTGTTGAGCTTGGCAACGAGGCCCTCACGCTCGGCGAGCGCCGACCGCAAGCGCGCCGCCTCGGTCTTGTGCTCTTCCAAGAGCTTTTCCAGCTCGGCGACGCGTTCGGGAACAGCCTGGCCAGCGCCTTCTGTCTGCTGGTAGGACTTGAGCTGCTCGTTGAGCATCTGGACTTCGCGACCCAGAAGCTCTGCCTGGGTCTGGAGGCGGTGCTTGTTCTGGAGTTCCGCGTCAAGCTTGAGGCGCAAGTCCTCGATTTCTTCGCGGGCGCGTGCAAGGTCCGCCGATGTGTCGGAGCCCGTGTCTGCTGCAGCGAGCTGCTCCTCGAGCTGGCCGATGCGCTCCTTGAGCCGCACCGCCTCGAGGCGCGCGTGGACGAGCGCCTTGGCCATGTCCTCGGGGCTGCTGAACTCGTCGCTATTGCCTAGATACAATGCCCACTTCTTGCGCTCCTGCTCGAGGTCGAGCACGCGCAGCTCAAAGTTCCCGAGCCGCTCGTTCTCCTGTTCCAGTCGCTGGACGCGTGCCGCCAGCGACGCTTTCTCTTCCTCGACGGCGGCCACCAGCCGGCGCTCCTCATGAAGCCGTTTGACCTCGGCTTCGGCCTTGGCTGCCGCGTTCTCTATTGCACGGGTATGCGCCAGCAACTCGCTCAGCTCGCTCCGCAGCGCCTCGGCTTCATCCGTACCCAAGCTCTGCTGCTCGCTCGCGGCATCCCGTGCGTTATAAGCCACCTGCTGCCGCAGGTTGTCGAGTTCGTCATCGCGCGCTGACAGCGTGCGCTGCCGCTCGCGCAGCTCGGCGTTGAGGCGGTCGACTTCGGCCCGCACCGTCTCGAGCGACTCGGCCTGGACCCGATTCCGCACATTGAGCTGCTCCATCTCCTGGCTCGTGCGCGCCGCCGCTGTTTGCGCCTCCGACACGGCATCCTCGTACTCGACCTCAGTCTGCACTAGCTGCTCGCGCAGGCCGCGGATCGTCTCCTCGAGCCGCTGGCGCTCCTGCTGCTGCGCATCGCGCACCTTGGCCAGCTCGTCCGCGGCCTCCTTGTGCCGCGCAAAAAGAAAAGCCTGATCGGACTCAAGCCCGTCGGCGCGCTTGCCCTCGAGCTGCACTCGCTCCTCGAGCTCGCGCACCGAGTTGTCGTAGCTCACGCGGTCCCGCTCTCGCGCGTCTCGCTCCGCCTGCAGCTCGTACTCGAGCGCATGCACCCGCTCAGACAGCTGAGATACCCGGTCAGACGCTGTCCGACGCGCCGAGCTCGCCGGCGGCCGCCCACTGCCTCCAGCTGGTGTTCGTATTGGCGCATGCAGTGTAGAGCCAGTTGGTGGTGGTGCCATTGGGCCGCCACTCGCATCCGGGCTCTCCACAAACGGCGACGATGGCGGCACAGACACCGCACTCGAACGCCTGGACATGCCGCTCGTTCGATAGTGCTGCTGGCTGGTTGCTTGTCGTTCCTGCAAAACGATAGTGTTTGAAAAGAGTAAACACAGACCTCGGCCGTTTGGATCGATGCCGGTCGCCCACCGACCCTCCGCATCACCCTGGCAACTCGTACCCACCACGCCTACCTCCATCGCGATTCCACCCGCCGGCGCGATCTGGCCCTATTCTAAGGGTGCGTCACTACCACAAGTCGCTGTCTCTGTCCCAAAGCGTCCCGCCTTCGAGGTAGTATTCTGAGCTCTGGGCCGCAATGTCTGCTAAAGTGTAAGTTACAGTTTGCGGCTGTAGGGTCGCGACGTTTTATTCAGTCCTGGGCGAGTGTGGTCTGTTGCCCCCAGAGTCTGTGGCAAGTGGTGGTCATACGACAGCATCTTTTGCGTTTGGCTATCTAATCTGGGGCGTAGACCCCACCACCGCACTCTACTCCAAAGAACAAGGGCCGACCCGCTCCGACGGCCACAACTAACAACAGTCCACGCAGCTTCCGCCTCCTGGAGGAGCTCGAGAAGGGCGAAAAGGGCCTCGGTAGCGAATCTGTCTCGCTGGGCCTCGCCGACAGCGACGACATCAACATGACGTACTGGAATGGCACGATCCTTGGACCTCCGCACAGCGTGCACGAAAACCGCATCTACAGCCTGTCGCTCGAGGCGGGCCCGGATTACCCCGACAAGCCACCGACGGTGCGGTTTCTATCTAAGGTCAACGTGCCATGCGTCGATCCCAAGACCGGCGTTGTTGATCCGACGCAGGTTCCGTGTCTTGCCAAATGGCGTCGCTCCAACACCATGGAGACGGTGCTCATTGACATCCGCAAGGAGATGGCGACCGCGGCTAACCGCAAGCTGCCGCAGCCGGCTGAGGGTTCGCGGTTCGACGAGTAGTTTGCGCATCCCCTTCCCCTCCCACCACATAGCATTTCATATTGTATAGATTGCCATGCCGTGCTCTTTGGTCGTGCTTATCGGCATATGTATTCTGATACCTGCTCTTTGAGATATCACCGTAGCAGCGGTCGCGACGACACACTGAGTTTCCGTCCAGTCAATTTTAGTTAATCGTTGTACAGCTACATCAAATAATGCAGAGGGCGACCATGTGTGGCAGGTATTGCTGTTATTTTATTGTTCGCCCACAGCAAGCTGCTTTTTTCCAGGAACATTAAGCGCTGATTCCCAGTAGCAACCGCATGGCGGTTGGAATCGGCGGACGTCTTACGTTTTTCATTCGTTTCAAGTGCGCAGCCTACTGACACGGGACATCTGTTGGACAATTTGGCTAAAGAATCTAGCGATTTGGGCAACCTGAAAAGATGCTTTTTTTTGTGGTCGGGGTACACCCTATTTATACATGTCTAGGAGCTGCGAGACTTTGAGAGCGAGGGTGTCTGCCTGGTCACGGGTCTCGGCCTCGGCATAGATGCGCACGACGTTCTCGGTGCCCGAGGCACGCACAAACGAGCGGCCCGACGGGAACTTGGACACGAGCTCGTTGATGTGTTGCTGGAGGCCCTCGGGCTTGACGAGTTGACGCTCGGCATTGGTAGTGACAAACTGCGTGCGGTCCTTGACCTGTACCTTGAGCAGGCGGTTCGGGAGGTCGCGGTAAGCTTCGTCCCACTCGGACGCAGACCAGTGCTTGGTGGACAGAATGACAAGCACCATGAGTAGGTCTGAGATGGCGTCGCCAACAGTCTGGTTAATCAGGTCCGCCAGCGCCAGCAGCGCGTCAACAGCCGACTTCTGTGCAGGCGTGGCGACCTTGGCGGTCTGCAGCGACGACACAGCAGGGGGGTCAAAAAGCACCGTGCCGTGGCCGTTGGCCTCAAAGTACACGCCAATGTCGTACTTGTGGGCGGCACGGTGCAGGTGCTTGACGCCGGTGGGCGTGCAGTCGGCCTGAACCTTGAGGACGTTCTCGAGGTACGCGGTCGATGCACCGTTGGCATAGGCAGTCTGGACGACGCCGACCCGGAGCGGGATGCTAGCGGCGCGTGCAAGGTCCTGCAGGTGCGCAGCCGCAAGAGTCGCGATCTTGTCCCCGTCGAGCAGGCGGAACTGGCCGTGCTCGTCGACGTAGTAGAACACAATGCGGTCCGCATCGCCGTCAAACGACGCATAGAGCTTTCCGCCAACCGGCACGTCGATTCCCGCCGGCAGCTTTTGGTTCGTCTTGACAAAGTCGGCGCCGCAGTCGGCATTGAGCATCTGCGGCTCATCGCACTTGCCGTTGACGACCGTTATGTCCACGAGGCCCTCGAGGTGCGAAGCCAGCGCCGCCAGCTTCGGAGCGCCCACGCCATTGGCAGCGTCAACCGTGATCTGGTACGGGCTGGTGCCGACGCCCGCCTCGCTCGCGAGCTGGCGGTATGCCCTGGCCATCTTACTGTAGTAGCCCTCCTCGCTCGGCTCGCCATACGGGTTCTTGGTGCCAGCAGTGTTGAGCGCACGGACAAGGTAGTGCAGCTGCGGGGTAGTGACCTCGCCGAAATCCCTGGCCACGGCGGCTCCGGCGTATTTGAGGCCGTCGACCAGCGCCGCCACAAGCGCGGGTCCAGACTCGCGCGTGTCGCGGCCGTAGATCACGCGGGCGCCGGCAAGAGCTTCGCCTGCGCTACTCGCCTCGTGCTCGATGCCGAGAGTTTTGCTCACGCTCTCGACGGCGGCCCTGATCTCGTCGGCGGTGCGAGCACCGGCTAGCGCTCCGCACGCCTTTTCAATGTCCTCACCGACCATGGCGCCCTCGGGGTCAGTGATCTTAAGGCCATTGTCGCTCCACACGTTATGGCTCGCGGTGATCATGACCGCGACGTACTTGCCCTTGTGGAGCCGCGACAGCAGCGCCGACATGATGCCCATGCGGAACGCCGTAGACGGCAGCTGCTTGGCGTCCGTCCGGAACCCCGCGGTGCCGTACGTCGGCACAACGTCCGGGACCGGGTACTTGGCAACCAGTTCTTCGAGCGATGTGCTCATTGTATGTGCGTGTGGCTCAGAGTGGGGGGAGGACGGAGGCACCTGTGGCTGAAATTCCACGTTTCACTCTTCGTTGTATTTCCACGGTTAAATATAAACATGCCCAGCCGTGCGATGCACGTCTAACCGTCAAGGTTATGCGGGCTTCAGCGTGCTGGACAACAAGGTGCGGGGGACGTCTGACAAGCTCCTGAACGGACACGTTTTATTTTGAGGTCTTTAGAGACGAAGTTTGTAATGGACGTTGCACTGAGCTCGCGTTGAATGGCATACTTTGGTTGTGTGATGCCCATCGAACATATGTTGCATTACTGATACACAAATTGAACAACCATCAGTATTTCGGTCGAGACATACTCCCTTCATGACTACCAGCTAGAACCATGGCGCCGCCCATCGAGGTCCGAAGCCCAGAGAGAGCGAGAAAAAAGGTTGGCGCCATCGAAGACTGCCCGCTCAAGTCGCTGACGCAGTTTGAGTGCGGGGTCTACGACGGCGAGGTGGTGTGCGCGCCGTTCAAGCGCATGTTCCGCATGTAAGTCGACCGCAGAGGTATACTCTGGTCCCCAGTACTGACCACAGGTGTACTAGCAAAAAGGGCGAGACCCGGCTCTTCGAGATCACGGACTCTACAACGAACGAGCCGCTCGCCCCGCCGGCGAGCATCGCCAAGGTCATGAGCGAGGTTCTGTCGATGTAGCGTGCGGTCGGGTAGATCCGCGGCGCCGTCTCATGCGGATTGCAACTATCGAATGAGCGCTAATAACCACCGTCGGATAAGATGCTGTGTACACGGAATGGCCAGCAGGTGGCCAGCAGCTTGTAGCTGCGACTGTTAACGAGCGAAACTGGCCGTGTCCGTAAATCGCCTGGTGCGTACAGTCCGGGCCCTACTGTACAGTGGGCCCCGTGTCGACTGATTCGTACATAATAATACACATATCCAGCAGTCCCACCGGCACACTCCAATGAGTTCCCAATCGCTCATGCGGCTGAACAGGGGTACGGGCGTGGGGCTCTCGCTGCAGCAGGCGGCGAACCGATAGCATCTGGTCTCCGCAAAGTCCGACAGCCCCGCCGAGTATCCCCCCGCCCCGCACTAGAGCTTATCCTGCTTGCCGTGGCACGAGCCATTCTCACTTCGCAGTACAACTATCCTGCAAGCGAGCACGCGGCCTGGCGGGAGTTGGAGGTCGGCGTAAGCAAAAACCAAGGATGAACACCCACATTGGCATCGCGGGGGCGGCCCCGCACAGCCGCAAGAAGCGACCCGACTTTCTGCGGTTCGTGCTTGGCGAAATTGAAAACCAGGACGGTGACTGGGAAACGTGGCAGTACCGGCTGACCATTGACGAGATCGAGAGCTTCATAGCGCGCAATGTGCTGGCACGGGGCTTAACCAAGCCCGAGCGTGACGCCTGGATGCGCTTTTACGGCCAGGCAGGCGAGAATTGTACAGCCAGCCAGCGCAAGGACATCTTCAGAGTCGCGGTCGTTATGGTGTTCCAAAGCGCCGTACGCATAGGAAGCGTCCCGGATAACAGCCCTATATCGCCGCTGCACCTGCAGCCTGATCCAGTACGCGCGGAGCTCGTTGACCTCGTGGAATCGCTCCTCGCCGCCGAGTCCGGATTTCCGACCACTCTTGCTGCGGACGTAGACGGAATGCTGCAGAGCCTCGTGGAGCACCGCTCGGGAAAGAATACTGTCCTTGAGTTTACACAGTGTAACGGCCTGCTCGGCTGGCCGTACAAAACCACCGTCATGGAGGAGATCTACCATGCCACTAAGCACATGTCCGTATACGCACTGGACACGGAGATGAGCCCACAGCTCGTGGAGATTGCATGCTCTGCCATGTCCGCGGCGTACCCGCTTGGCGGCCCTATGGACGCATACCAGCGGAACCTCATTCGCACCTGCACCGACATTATCCAGAGCGCGTACAGCGAGGCACTGCCGCTTCTCGAACTTGCCGACAAGGCAGTGCATTTTGACTCTGAGGATGAGGCCATGGAGCCGTGGTTTGGAAACACCGTGGCGCGCATCTCGGCTGAAAACACAGAGCTTGAGGCGGTTCCGTCAGCCGCCGTTCACCGCCGGCTCGAGCGGGGCGACTTTGGCTACTTTCCGGGATTTGGAATGCCTGACGCTACCTCGTCGCTGTCCCGGCCAATGTCGACGTCTGAGATGCTGCACCTGCAGAAATGCGGATTCCACGTGCCGCAGAGCGAGATGGGGAAACGGTACCTACCCAACAACACGGGCCGCCTGCTGGCGACCTATGACAACTGGGCTTACGGCGGCAAGTTCAGCGACGACGGGACAATGTTCTTCTGCTACACACAATCGTACGCCACGTTTGTGTATGATACGCGCGACCTGTCCAACCCCAAGTTTCTCTACCGGTGTCCGTTTCCGACGGCCGTCTGGACCGTCACCGACGCTGCCATGGACCGCAAGAACAATTACCTCGCTCAGTGCACGCGCTCAGACTGTATCCATGTAACACGGCTCAAGGACGATGGCAGCACCGAGCTACTCGGTCAGGACCTCGAGGTCCCGACCCGCTACGGCCGCCACGTTATCTACTCGGTCGAGTTTACTCCCGACTCGTCCGGCATTCTCTACTCCAAAGGCGACGGCACAATCGGACTGTATGACTTTGAGTCGACGCGCGTCGTGCAGATGCGCAAGCGCCACGAGGACGAGGTCAACTCTGCCCGATTTGTTGATGACTCGGCAAACGTAGTCGTTTCGGGCTCGGACGACTCGACCATCCGCGTCTGGGACCGTCGCGATTGGACGAAGCGCGAAGCAGGCGCCCTCGTGGGCCACCTCGAAGGCATCACATCGGTCGCCTCTCGAGGCGATGGGTATTACGTGGTGTCCAACTCCAAGGACCAGACCGCCAAGTTGTGGGACCTGCGCACCATGGTAACAAAGCCTAGGGAGATCAGGCGCCGGACGGAAAATCTCTGCACCCATTTTTACTACCAGGACCGCGATTACATCCCGGCCAAGGTGAAGAGACACCCGTTTGACCACTCGGTCATGACTTACCGCGGTCACGAGGTACTGCAGACGGCAATTCGGGCAAAGTTCTCGCCACTTCACTCCACAGGGGGGCAATATATTTATTCCGGGTCGGCCGACGGCGATGTGTACATCTGGAAGCTCGACGGCACGCTCGTGCGCCAGCTCCGCGGCACCAAAGCGCTACGCAAGGCCAACCAGCTCAACTCGCGATTCTACCCGGGCTACGATGCCCACACAAGCGTTTCCATAGGCCTCAACCGTGAGGCGTCTAACTGCATTCGCGAGTGCTCGTGGCATCCGCATGCGCCTGTCATATACGCGCCGGCCATATGTAAGGACCAGCGCCACGACGCCTTTTTCGGCGGAACGGGTGCCCTGTTCTCGTTCTTGCATGACCATGACTTTTCCTACTCGGACAGCGTGCCAAAAGGCGAGTTTGACTACGTCGCAACCCGCGAGAGCAGCTCGCTGCGGTACCTCAACTCGCTCTACAATCGCCGGCACGTCGCCTAGACAATCTTGTATATGCATCCTACGAGAGCCCACCGCATGCCTCTAAAACATATATTATAGAAACGAACTATGGAATAGGGATAAAGATATACTCCAATCACCACTTGGTGGGAATGTCCTTGTAGAAACGCTCCAGACCAAAGTCCTTGGAGAATTTGAGACCCAGTGCAGAAAAGGTATGGACAGCCTCGGCAATTCGCGGGTCCTTGGCAGCCTTGATAATATCGGCCGTCTTCGCGCCCAGCAGCGGCATGAAACGCTTGGCAGAGTTGGTGGCGACATCAATAACTTTCTTGATGTTGAAGTCGGCAAGGTGCTGGCTCACGTACGCAGCGTACTTGGGGTACGACGGGTCATGCTGGAATTTTTCCAGCACGCTGCTCACCTCGTGAACCAGGTTCTTGGCCTGAGCGGCATCCGGCGGCTGGCCCATGTTCAGCACCTTATTGATAAGCGAGTCTATTGGCGGGTACGTCAAGACACCGTCAATAATGTGCCCGACCTCTGACGCGGCCTGGGCAGCCCCAATGTTGGGGTTGCGAGCGCTCGTCATTACCCGCACAGCGATCTTCGAGGCTGCTGCGACGTAGAAGTTCTTGGCAGCAAGGGCGCTTGTCGCCAGTGCGAGGGGCACAATGACCTTGTTAAAAGAAACCATTTTTCTCTGTGTGTGGACGTACCTTGTATCCCAGGAAGTAACGAACCTCGGTGGTGAGTCGTGTGCCAATTAGCAAGCCTTTATAGGATGATACGCAAGTTAGTGAAGGTCTCATTGCGGCCTAATTGAACTGAGTTCACTGCAAGATAATTCGAAGCCTTTTTTTGCTGAAAACTTTTTTTGGCCCACGCTGCTACGTCTGTTCCACAAGTCACTACCCTCTGTTCACTGTCAAATGTTTCTTTGCACTATATATACACGATATTAACGAAATCAGACAACAGCCAGAAGCGACCGCACAACTTCCTTTGTCTCGTAGAATTCTGGATCAACTGAACCTTCAATGACAATACGCCCCTCTGCAATTTTGCGCACTGCAACCTTGTCATCGCAGACCAGTAGACCTTCGGCACGGAATTCTGCCCGATGTCCAAGCGAGATCAACCTGCGCTTCAATTCGGCGAGCTTGACGTCTCCAACGAGCAGCGGGTTGGAACGAGGAGCAATTGCAAATTCCGCAGCTGTCTGCAGCGGATACAGCAGAATCTCCTTATCTTGAGTTTCGGTGACGCTTTTGGATTGTTCGGCTGCTTTGCCGTTTACATCTTGGTCGTCATCTTCCATCTTGATGTCCTTCTTGTTGTCCTCCGCGTTGCCGTTTTCCGTGTGATTCCCAGTTTGGTCAGTCTCGACCTTTGTCGCAATATTCTCACTATCATTGGCTGCTGTCTCTAGATCGATTGCGCGTGGTAGAGTTAGTTTTCCGACAACGTGAGCCACAGAAAAGTCTCCGATAATCTTCTGCCATTTGAGTAGGGTTTCCAATTCCGGAGACACCTTGACATCAAAAGCATAGTTTGCAACAGAAGCCACAACTGCCGTATTCGGCATCGCTTCGACTACCGATTCCAGGCCACCAGCCTCCAAAGACTTGCCCAATTCGTCCACTTCATCGCCTTGCGCCAGCAGGGCCAGCTTCTTGGGTTGTATCGATGCTAGGATCATCTTGAGTGACCGCTCGTCTGTCAGACCTTCGAAGTCGATGAAGGTCACGGAGCAGTTGATAGACAGCTCTTTCCGGCTATGCGTCATCTTGCGAGGATTTGTAAAGGCAGGAAGTGACCCGATCAAATCATCAGCTACCTGGCGCTTCTCCTTTCTCTCGCCAGCAAAGGTGCGTTTCTCGCCCAGCTTTAAATCATCGCTAGACCCGCCAGCGCGTCTTATAGCTGCCGCCGCCTCCTCATCTTCGCGTACACTGTTGATCTTCAGAAAATCATCATGCTTCACAGCTTCGCCGTAGTCGTCGATCCGGACCCGCTTTCCAGCAAGTGGAAATGTCCTGTTTTTCCCCTTGAGGGTGCGGACATCGTAGTCATGAACGTCATTTCCATAAATTAGGATTCCCAGGTCCATCTGGCCCGACAGAATCATTTCATCGTCCTCGTCCTCAGAGCTGTCACTCTCTTCCTGTTCCAGAATGTTGCGATTCCGCATGTCGATCGCATTTTGCAGTTCACCCTGGCGCTGCTGCTCACGAATCGACTCATTGTATGCGGCGAGCTCCCGCCCTTTTAAAGAAGACTCCTCATATATCGTGGCTTCTAACTTTGTGGACACAGGCACAGGCGCATCAGAATTCTGAGCGTCGATAATCTGCTGTTCCGACTTCATGAGCTGCCAAAGTTCATGGGAAACAGTGCCTGGACCCGTGTCCTCAGTCAAAATGACTGTAGTTGTGAGATTATTACCGAGCTTTGCGAATAGCGCCTTGGCGAAGCCAATATCGAGCGATGCACCGTCTGCCAGTACAACCTTGGGACCCTTGAACGACCGGTCAAATGCGGAAACGTCAGATATCACCTGCAAATGTCGTGTGTCGAATGGCGACTCGTTCTTGACTTCCCAATCCTTCATGATGCTCTGCGACATCCACTCAAGCATGCTGCTCGCATATTGCAGAGTCCGTTTGCCCGTATACGATGCGTAAACGAGCGGAAAGGTCTTGCGGGTCGTGTGCCAGTGGGCATCGAGGAGGTAGGCTAACTCCAGAAATCGTGCGGTGCTGGTGGGCAATAAAACCGTGCCACCTCTGCCCAGTATAGTGTCGATCATGCTAAGCAGGGCTTCCTTCCGCTTCTTTAGTCCTACAGATTGGCTCATCTTCGTGCCGCACACCATGAACGACGGCTTGACAAGCACGTCCGTAATCTGACCGTTCGGCTCGAGAAGTGCACCATCCAAATGGCTGTCACGGGTATGGTTCCAGTCAACCGCGTACAGAATGGTTTCCTGTTCGTGCTGAATTCTCCAGATAGTGCCTCCAAGAGTGTGGCCCGCCCTAAACGCTGTGAGTGTCACGCGCTTGAGCTTTCCGCCCAGCTGAAGAGGCTGGCTGTACTTCAGGGGCTGTATTCTGTCGAATGATGCTTCGACGTCGGCCATCGTCAACTTAACATCTTGAAACGGACCTAACAGGCCCACACTGCGATACGCCTCGATGGTCACCATGCGTCCTAGGTTTATAACAGGCAGCGTAGCATAGACAGGGATGTCTTTGAATTCAGGAGCTGTTTTGCATAGATAGCTATAGGCTCCGATGTGAGATATGGTTGCATGTGTGAGCAGAATCACGTCAATGGTTGGCGCCATGCTGGTGTTAGAAAGAGGCACTCGACATCCGAACAGGTCACAACAGGGCCCGACGCACTAGGAAGATGAAGAAGAACATACTTAGCCAGGTAGTCGAGGTCCGATTCAAGTTTCGCATCCCATCCCACATCGATCAGAATTCTGACATCCTCGCCGAGTGTCAGGAGCGATTGATGGATGTCGCCCTTGGGATATACATAGGTACCATCCTCGCATTTCACACATTCGGCCTTGGACCGTAGAGGCGTGACAGAGAACATGAGTCCTCCAGGTCCCGCGCACAATGGGCTGGTTTTTGCACGACGAGCGCGATCAAATGCGAGCGGTCCACAACTTGTGTTTGGACGCGTGCAGGTCACACACGAGCAGCGATGCATGTCTAGGATGCAGGTGGACGGATGAGTCTAGGCAGCCAATTGTACCCGGCATTTAGCTGATTAGCCGTCCACGATAATCTGAACAGTCTAATGTCGATGCAATTGCATTTGCCGGACGGAAATCTTCAACTTGTGGGTCCAGGCGGCCCTCATGCAGGTGACGAACCACGGGTTATGTTGCATGACCAGTGCCTAATGTTTACTTAACTTCCACGGTCTGTGTTGGCCTCCTGACCGAACTTGACAAAACGGCAAAGGCACAATGTCCGGCGAAGCCTGGTATGTCTGCATCTGCGTCGCTGGCGACAAGAAGGGACGCCAAGATTCGAATAAAAGCACGAGCAGTGCTGTTAATGAGAACTGTTACGCTAACAATCAGGTTGTTTCTTTTCGCGCTGCTTGGCAATGCAGTCAACCTGTTTCTACAGGTCTTCTTTACTATGATGTATTCAGACCTGGGTATGTATTTTAGATGCGTCTTTGGCATTGGCCAAGTTTTGAGTGGGCTTATCGCTCCGTTGTGCGCTCAGCGAGGCGCCACACGACACAGATTATGGAATATTCATGTTTTCTAACGTACAGAAGTTGACTACATCAACCCCATTGACCTTTGCAACAGACTTAACAACGTATGTATACCCAGAGGGAATCCACTTCCGCTGTCGGGTCGTTTGTTCGGCGGCACTTGGGTGCGGGCGTTGTGCGCTTTCGTCGACGGATGTAGTCCGTGTTGCACACTAACTCCAGTATATTCAGCCCGAAGCCGCAGTCCAGGCAGTGCTGACTGTCCTGTTCCTCGTTACTGGCCACTGGTTCACATTTCTGCTTAATGCCCCGCTGCTTGCCTACAATGCAAATCGTTTTTACCATAACAACCACTTGCTGGACGCCACTGAGATTTTCCGTACTCTAGGACGCCACAAGAAGGAGAGCTTCGCGAAGCTCGGATTCCACCTCGTCATGTTCTTCTTCTACCTGTACTCTATGATTGTGGCTCTTGTTGCTGACGACGAGTGATGAATACATGGCTGCACTAATGCAAATAGCCGCCGACTCTCATATCGCCATAGTAATGAATCACGCTTATCCATCACATTAGCTTATTATTAGACCATTATCGTAAGTCGTTCGCGTCATGGACTTCTAGGTTGGCATGCACGCGCAAAGTCTTCTCATTTTCGTTGATGTTCGTTCAGACTCGCAAGGAACTTAGCTGCGGACCTCAGCCTCTCCCGCGCGCCCCAATGCTTGGAGAACAATGGCTTCAGTACATCGAGATCTGTGCTCACGACGTTCGGGACTGTGAAGTCGTCGTTTGAAATGTCCCTCTCTCGTCGAACATCGCCAATATACGACCCGATATCGAGTATTTGCTCCCTCTGGCTGCTGCCCTCATACAAGTGCTCAGTGGCCGCACGGATCTCACTTTCCAGCTGGAGTATTTGCCCGTCCACACTTTGGAGGCGAACAGTCAGCTCGTCGCGAGTCGTCACAGCCCGTTCAGACGCCTCGGCGTAGTACGCAGATACGCTTGCGTAGTTTGACAAACGCCGGTAAGCGTCTTCTAGTTCATTTCCCAATTCGCGCACATATTCGTCAATATCCTCAGTGACGACGTCTAGCTGTGCTTTGCTCATAGCATCAGACACAATGCGCCCCAGCATCTCTGCAACAAAGTGAGCGCGACGTTGCGGCTGGTCAACTACGGTCTCGGAGCTGGTAGCCTCGCCGTCTGCCACAGGAGAGTTACGGGGCGGCGGGAAGCGCAGTGCAGACCCGGGTTGCGCTCCTCTGGATTCCGTCTGCCTCGCTGAATGCGATTCGCCGTGCAAGGTGGCAATAGAGACGTCAGGTAATCCCGACGGTATGGGTTGAAGCAACGAAGGGGGTGGCTCCAATGAGGACCTCTCTGCTGCACCAGCATTAGCAACGCTATCGGATACTGCAATCGTCGAGCTTGGCAGAACTGGCGATTTGCGTTGTGCTTGTCGCATTTCTGGCGCCTCCGGAACTGGCGTTCCTACCGCAAGTAGCGTACTGTCTGAGCTGTCTAGAACAGGCTCCTGCCGTTTGTTGGTATCCACGAGCGTGGCTGTCTTCTCGGTGTAATCTTCAAAAGCCGCCTTAACGTCTTCTTTTTCGTCTTCGTCGTCGATGCCACCATCACTGCCTTCTCCGGAGCTCTCGCTAGCCAGTATCTGAAATGTGTACGTCTCGCGCCTCCGTTTCCTGCTCTCTTCCAGAGCATTAGCGTCTGCCAATTGAGCTATTCGCTTTGCAGGATTCTGTCCTGTCACGATCCCTGACTCATTGGGGACTCGCCAGCCGCCCTCGGGCTGGGCGCTGCGGAGCTTGCTGGGATGTGAGCCGGTCGCATTCTGCACTGCGCGAGGAATACGCGTCTGGGAAGCTCGTACCGGAGCGTTGCGGCCCGCCAGACTAGTCCGAGGTGCGCCTGAATGAGAACTAAGCTGTTCATCCGAGCCATGCGCGCGAGGAAAGACAGTGCCGGCCTCGGGTGCAGCGTCAGCGGCCCTGCGAGGGACGCCGCGACCGTTCGCAGGCTGCACGGCACCCGATCCGCCAGTCATTGCCCTCTTAGAGTCGTATTCAGCGTCCAGACCATTTTCGCTGTCTTCTGAGGAGTGACCTTGCGGATCCCCGATGTCCAATGACCCGCTAACCCGCCTGTTTCTGCCGTTAGCCGGAGTATCCATAAAGCCCAGTCTGGACATGAGTACTCACGCAGAGCCGCGGAGCCTTTGCGCGAGACGCGCAGGCTCATTTACGGATTGCATAGCCAGCCATGGATCTTTCAGTAGCGCACTCAACCCAACTGAAATAAATGCGTCGGATTCGCACAACCATGATCGGCTCGAGCTCTGGTATTGATCTGTGAGCTTGGCGCGGCTGGCTCGACCTAGCCCTGTGCGAATTTCAGTGGTGGAGAGCTAAGCGGCAGACTATCATCGCTATTTCGGGCCTCCGCGAGTGTGTGTCATGGGCCTCTTTTGGAGAAGCAGCGGCCCTAAACGTGCAGAGGATGAGGGGGCAGGACAGGGCGCAGGTGATACGCACGCCGCGATAGAGATCAAGGATCCTAAGCTGGCCGAGTTCTACAGCACAGCGGCTCCACCGACGCCAGCTGGTCTGAAAGTGGCGCAAAATCAACAGCCAGCTGCTGGAAGAGGCGTTCCCAAGTCGGTGGATTACGAACCGCAACAGCGAACTCTGAAGATTGCTGCTCGCGATAACTGCGTCGAGTACGAGTCAGCGCTCTCTGACTGCCTGTTGCGAGGCACCTACTGGGAGCGGGTGCTCTCTTGTAAAACGCAAATGGATGCGCGTAACACCTGCAACGAACTCCAGGAGCATGCGTTGCGAGTGCTTGGCTACGAGTCGGCCCCGATGGAAAGACAGCGCTTGAATATTGTCCATCGAGCAGATGACCTCATGATTAAGTACTGCCCGCGGCTGACCATCACGACTGAAGAGGAGTTATCATTCAAAGAAGCCGTGGATGCTTTTGCGGGATCTCGCCCGCATTAAGAGAAGGCTGGTTGCGATGGCCGATCCAACATTACGAGGCTTGGTCCCTATGGACCTCGTCTCGTAGAGTTACATAACGAATTATGATGAACAAGCATTGGGTCCGAAACCGGCATATACGTTTATACTGTATATACATAAATGTGTATCTGTGATGTTGCAAGCTCTGAATGCATCCGTACGACTGTCATTCGGCGTTCTTAGTGTACAATTGCTCAAGAATCCATTGTCTGTTCCTTTGGCCAGACCGGATCAATCAACGCTGCTAATTCTTTCCACAGACGAAGTTTCTCGGTCCGCGGTATCCCACCAACGAGTCCTGACGTCGAGGGAACAACGTATATGCGACATCCACCAAACTTCATCGGCTGCAAGCCCCATGCGAAATCCTTGGGCAGCTTCTTGCCTCGCTTGACCTGATGTATCGCCTCCCAGATGCCTTTGCCAACTATGACAACGATCCCAGGACTGTTACTGGCCAGGCGTTCCTCCAGAATTGGAACGCCCAAGCTGAACTCGTTTGGTGCGAGGTCCTTGATGCCAGCTGTGGATCGCGACACAAGATCTGTGAAGCCAATGCCAGCCTCATCTTGGAGCTTGACGTCGTCTTCGTACGTCACCTTACGCGAAACGATGCCAGACTCATGGACAAGTTTCCAAAAGAGATTGGAGTGGTGCGCATAATAGTGTCCCTTTGCCATTGACACTGTCCCGGGATTAAATCCCACAAACACGCACCGCAGGCCTGGCCTCAGAAGCGGCTTCCATTCAGTCACCGGCGAGGGCTGCGCTTCCGCCGGGTTTTGGACGGGCACACTCTTTGCGCGGCGTCTTTTAGATGGAGAGTCAGCTGAAAATGGAGAGCTGCCTTTACTACCGGGCCGTTTCAATGGTGATTGCCTCGGCGTCACAGGCGTGGAAGCTGCGGGGGCAGCCTCGCTGCGCGGGCTGTGGGCAAACTTGTCCAGAAGACCGCCAAATGACGGCAGGCTGACGGGACATTCATCTTCCTCTGGCATGACACATGGTTCAACTGCTACATGCTTCTTAGCTGCTGCGCCAGGCAAGGAGCCGTCAAATACCTGGCACAAATTGGACCGATATTGGGCACATAGTAAACACTGGTCGCAGTCGCCGGAGGCTTGAACGCTGACTTGGGGCTCCTGGCACCTGCTAAACACGCAGCCTGCTCAGACGATGCCTAAGATAAGTATTTGAGCTGAACTATTAATGTGACCACTTACTAACAACACTATGTCTGCAGTTACTGCGGCGTCGCGCTCACCCACGACTCGTTGAGCGTCCGGCGGGCTCACGCCCTCGGCCGAAATCACATAAAATACGTCACAGATTACTACGAAAGTACGTTTGCCACTATATACCGCCATTTGTGCCATATGCTAACTGTAGATGCAGCAAAAGAGGTGGGACTGCTGCCAGAGGACATGCCTTCGAGCACCGACCCTTTTGCATTTGTTGATACTAAACCCTTGAGCGCTAATCCTCTTGACCAGTCCGTGCAGCTACAACACCTTAACCGCGGAGTCCCCGGCCTTGGCCGCCGCAATGCGGACGACCCCCTCGAGTTCGTCTTCACAAGACTGCGCATGCCGGCCCCAGCCACGATTCCAGACCTTCCGCAGCCGCCGCCGCAGTTTTATTCTGCCACTCAATGACGGTCCACGCAAAATGTGCGGCAAAGTTATGGACCATAAGCTGGACAGCCCAGGCGCAGCGTATTTGATTAAGAACTGGCTTTTGAT
This sequence comes from Tardiomyces depauwii, assembly GCA_038086965.1. Taxonomy (NCBI): domain Eukaryota; kingdom Fungi; phylum Ascomycota; class Dipodascomycetes; order Dipodascales; family Trichomonascaceae; genus Tardiomyces; species Tardiomyces depauwii. The sequence goes on from JAVHZA010000002.1 coordinate 2,990,346, forward strand.
GATCTCGCCTGTGACCACCATAATACGTGTATAAATAAATGAGTCGACAACGATATATCTACCAGATTTGTGCACCATCACTGCTCTCAACATCTCAGCTAACCTCAATGGCCATCTATTCAACAATTAACTAGAACCATGCGTATACGCTTACAGGTCAGCATCATCCTCATCCGGAAGAGGCAGAGCAGCGGCCTGCTCCATCTCCTGCTGGTACTTGTTCAGAAGATCCTGGTCGACAGCGACCTCCGGAGGAGCAAGGGCAGGAGCCTGCACGAACTCCAGAGACGCGTTACCGACGAGCTTGCGCGCGAGCCACAAGAACGGCTTCTCGAAGTTGTAGTTCGACTTGGCCGAAATGTCATAGTACTGAAGGTTCTTCTTGCGGTGGAAAGTGATGCTCTTGGCCTTGACCTTGCGCTCCTTAACGTCCACCTTGTTACCGCAGAGGACAACCGGGATGTTCTCGCAAACACGGACAAGGTCACGGTGCCAGTTGGGCACGTTCTTGTAGGTGATACGCGAAGTAACATCGAACATGATGATACCGCACTGGCCGTTGATGTAGTAACCGTCACGGAGACCGCCGAACTTCTCCTGGCCGGCAGTATCCCAGACCTCGAACTTGATCTCGCCGAAGTTGGTGAAGAAACCAAGCGGGTACACCTCGACACCCTGAGTGGCATTGTACTTCTTCTCGAACTCACCAGTCAGGTGGCGCTTCACGAAGGTGGTCTGATGTTAGCACGAGTTTCGAAAACAGTAGAGGGCAAAAAAATTCAGTGCCAACGGACGACTACAAACAGCCCTGTTGATTTGATTTCGCAGATTTAATGCACAGAAACCCTAGGATGGCCGCAGCCCTCTGATTCTGTAATAGACCACAAGGTATCGGCACTGTAGCCATTTGGGTCCTCTTGACTGATTGTCCGTAACGGCTTTGACATTTTCAAGTCACCACCTACTTCAAGAGGAGTGACTCGCTAGCTACAGAAAACCATAACAACAGGAAACCAATAGCCGAAAGCGACCCCTGTCGCAATGGAATCTGGCTAGCATGGGAACAAGGATCATCGAAACGTGAACGACAAATATCTACCACAACCACCCGAGACCGGAAAACAAAGGATTGGGAGGCGAACCCTCAATATGAGGACAAACTCAACATACCTTGCCAGTACCACCATCGCCAACGAGGACGAGCTTGAAAACGGGAACCTGCTGCTCAGCCATTTTTTCAATCGGTTATCGATGCTTTTAAGAGTGTCTGTGTTGTGCGCGGGACCAGACAACAGCAAACAGACTCGTGACAGAAGAAAACAAATCGAAACTTTTCTTCTCAGCCTGGCAAAACACTGTGTAGTGGAAAAATAGGGATCGCTACAATTTGCTGCCCTAATCCTAGACAGGGTAATGACCGCAATCCGCACCCGCCAGCACACACGATTAGTTCAAATCACCAAGAGTTTCTTTTACATTGCCCGTTGAATTGCACGGGTTATCAATGATCGCTTCCCATCGCGTGGCGCTAAGCACACGCGGGAAGCACTTGATGCATCGTCAAGTCGACTAAGTGCGATAAGGAGTCCGCGCGAGTTCGGTGGAAAATGAAACTGCCTATGTAGAACAGTAGCTGCCTGCAGTTGGGATACGCCAACACGAGAGAGAGCTGTTGGCCACTGGTGACACGATCCCTTCAATCCGTGCAGCCACCAAAGTAGCCAGCCGCGAACCGCCTGGAGCAATGACGTCGCGGTGCGCTGAAATTTCTCGGAGCCCAGCGATCGCCTCCATATTGCCCTAGCCCTGAAAACTTCACCAACTTCGCATGCAGATGTGCATAGAAGTATGGGACCAGCGCCAAGGCCATTTTTCAGTGCATCTCGTCAAAACCGAACTTGTTTGCACTTAAAACTCACTAGCGCAATGAGCGATACAGAAGAAATTGTCCCGGAGCTTTTTCAAGAGCCCGAGGGCTTTTACAAGCCTCCTCCGGAACCGACAACCGCTGTATTCAAGCGGCAGTATGGTCCAGAAGGCGAGCCCGACGAGATCAAGCTACGTCTGGTAGGAAAGTCCCCGCTTTGGGGACATTTGCTGTGGAACGCGGGCAAGGTGACGACCGACTTGATTGATCAGAACAGAGACAGCTGGATCAAAGATAAAACTGTTCTGGAGCTAGGTGCGGCTGCTGCATTGCCGTCTCTCGTTGCGAGCCCAGTAGCCAAGCGGGTCGTCATTACCGATTACCCCGACCTTGATCTACTCGAAAACATTGATATCAATGTCAAAACCTGGGAGAAGGACCTCGGTCGCAAGCTTCCAGTCGTCGTTGAGGGCTATATATGGGGTAATGACGTTTCAGATCTTTTGAGGGCCAACGACGGCAACAAGTATGACTTCATCATTATGTCCGATTTGATCTTCAACCACTCGGAGCACGAGAAGCTCGTGCGATGTTGCGATCAGGTGCTAGCAGACCATGGTATTCTGTTTGTCGTGTTTACGCCGCACCGGCCCAAGCTCTTCGATCGGGATCTTGCCTTCTTTGAGCGCGCCAAGACTCAGGCGGGCCTTGTGTCTCGCCGCATCATTGAGAAAAAAATGTCTCCAATGTTTGAGGAGGATGAGGAGACCAAAGAAATTCGGTCCATGGTGTACGGATACTTGGTGACTCGTAAGTAGCTGTTTTCTGTTTGTTTGCAGCTGGCATCGCCGGCGCCCCTTAGTAAGTTAAGGCTTGAGCTGACAGGCGCCTCAGTTAATGCATTTTTTTATTTTTCTGATGAACATGGATATGAAGGGGTATCGTTTTGTCGTCGTTGGATGCGAGTGCAGAGTCTAGGCCAGCTGGCTCTACACCTTGATAACGTTCGGCTCGCTGGCACGACGGTGCGCGTGGTGAGCGTGAACGTCACGCTTCCTTTGCGGCCAGTCGCACAGAACGGATCCAGCATCGTCGATACGGCACTCGGTACCAGATGGGCACTCAAAGAGCACCCAGGCGCTGAAGTTGCATACCGCGTACTTGCCGTCGATGCAGCTCGTACCGGCGGAGCAACTACCTGGCGCCAGCGTCGTAGTAGCTGCAGCAGCTGGCGCAGCTGCAGCTCCTGTCTGAGCGACCGTAGTAGTAGGAGTCCCTGGGGAGCTCGTTTCAGCAGCAGGAGCAGAACTGGCAGTTGACCCCGACAGACTCGGGAGCGACTTAACAATATTGTTCTCCTGGAAGTTACCTTGCACCCCGGTAGTAGTGAATGTTGAGAGGATCGAGGTCAGCGTGAAGGTAGACGTCTGACTGCCCTCGGTGGCTCCCTCAGAGGCCGGAGTCGAGCTAGTCTCGAGCAGTACAGTCGATGACGCCGGCGCCGAGGCGGCGACCGAGGCGCTTACACTGCTTGCCGCAGCACTTCCGGTAGAGGCTGCGTGAGAGGGACTAGCGGAGGATCCGGAGCCAGATCCAGAGCCACCAAGAATGTTCTGCATAGCCGCAGCAAAGGACTCACCATTCTCCACGTTGGAAAAGGCCTGGGAAGCGTCCCAAAGCATAATGCCGCCGAAATTCGATGAAGACATAATGCTCGAGACGTGCGAGGAAACGGTAGAGACGTCAGCGTAACCTGAGCCGGCGGCAGATGCCGCACCAGGCAGGCCGACCAGCAGCTTGATGTCCTTGTTGGGCGAAGTATCCTGAGCGAATGACTGCCAGGTGTCCCAGTTGAACTGGGTGCCAGTCAGACTGCAGTAGTTGTTGTAGAACTGGATGAAGGCATAGTCGACCTGCGCGTTGGCAAGTAGCTCGCCAACGGAGGCGTCCGGATACGGGCACTGCGGCGCGGCAGATATGTAATACGTCTTGGATCCCTTCGGGAAGTAGTCGGAGCGGAGCTTGTTGACGAGAGCGACGTATCCAGTCTCATCCCCATTCTCGATGTCGAAGTCGAAACCGTCGACCACGGCATCGTCGAACGGTCGGGTGTCGCTCGAGCCTTCGCCAAAAAGGTCCCACAAGGTACCGGCGAATTCCTCAGCACTCGAGTCATCTGAGAAGCCGTAGGAACCGGCAGCGCCTCCAAGAGAGAGGAGAATCTTCTTGCCAGCCGCCTGGCACGACTTGATATCGCTGGCCACGTCCGGGCAGTGGAGCATGCCATTTGAGTAGGCGGTGCCTGAGCATGAGGAAAGCGACAAGGAGGGACCGGCAATCCCGAACTCATAAAGGAACGAAATGACATAAATGTCTCCGGCGGACTCCTGGCAGTACTCTCCTAGAGACTTTTGAGTACCGGCCGAGTTCTGACCCCAGTACATGACAAGCTCAGAGCCTGCAACAATGGTGGGGGCAACGAGGGCGCCGAGGGTAAGAAGAGTTTTGGCGAGCATTGGTCCTGGTAGAAAAAAAAATTGAATAAAAAGAGTGTATGCGTGCCTCAAAAGAGTGGATGAGTGCACGAGAGTTGACACCAGGGCCCTACTCAGATGTTTTTTTTTTTGGTCCGGCCTGCGGATGGAAGTTGATTCGTGCTTTAGCCAAGGATCCAAAGTGCAATGTCGAGGCATTCTTTTATATAGAGCAGCGCGAAACCTCGCATCTCAAGGGGCAGCTTATTTTTTTGAGTGGGGTCTCAGGATGCTTGCAGGGCGTACGCGTCTACATTCTCGGCCTCCTGCAGCTCCATGTGACGCTCTGCGCTGCCCTGCAGATACGTCTCAACAGTGCTTGCTACTCACGACGGAGTCCTAGTAATCAATTCGCGTTATATGAGTCACCTACTCGTGCCAAATGTCGTCTATATTCTTATAAGCATTCGTAATTAAACGGACAGGCTACAAGGAAAGGTACACTAGCCCGTCTCGCCATGTACCCAGTGAAGCCCCCCTTTGAAGGCGTGACCGTAGATCCTGGCTTTCGCGCAACCAAGGAAACGTAGATGATATTCTACGTGCACCGACAACTCGCCGGCGCTAAAGCCCATTGGTCCACGCTCAAGTGGCTCCTCGCTTAATGACCGACACCGACAGAGCGCGTGCCGCTTGTCGCAGACAGATTGGCCGACACTGTGCGGCTGAGGGTATATTATGTCTAAGCGACCCCAGTGCACGGGCCAAACCATCAAGCTGAACGAACTTTAAGACAGAAGTACCTTGGCATAAGCCATAGAAGATGCGGCGGGCTCCAATTGGCCCCCGCTTCACGCCTGGAAGGTGTTTGATTTGGGGCGGACCCCTTGATCTGCACAACACGCAGATCCCCCTGAACGAACCGCGTCGAAAACCAATTAGCCCAATCCGTGAGCTTACATCTCGGGCACAGCGTGATACACGTAACTTGGTCGTAACCACGAGGTCCTAGAAGCTGGTCGTATTATTACAACAGTGTACGCTCCAGGCAGTCCAGAACGTGTCCGCTGTGCCTAGGGATCCTCATATACCATAGCACTCTGTGCGCGGAAGACATTTCTTTTTCCGTATCAGGGAGTGAAACTCGATCTAGTCACGTTCAGGGCCAGTCTCAAGAAAGCGAAACGATGTAACATGGAATTGTAGAACGTTGTCCATGAACGCCTGAGGCTCGCATATGACGTCATGCAAACGAACCATTTACCTATGCCTAAGTACTCTCCTGAGGCATTGAATAGAACTCAGGTCCAGAACTCTGCTACTACTGCCAGCATCCTGAGTCGTTTGCTGAGCACCGAACAGCCGTCGATGAAACAGCGAGTTCAAAGCTGCGACAAGACCCTGTCCGAAAAGCAGGGTCTTCGCGACTGGACCAAAACAGAAGCAAATCATCTAGTTCGGGCTGTTCCGTCGGATCTGCAGTAAGAACAGGGGCTGCAGTGGAGCCCGTCCTTTTAATGTAAGCTGCTTCGGATGAGACTCTGACGACCCCTACCCGATCGATCGAACGACCATGATATTGCCAATATACACAAAAGTCAAAGCCATCTAACTCCTAACAATGAAGAGCGAGTGCTGGTCGCTCGGAAGTGGTGAAGAAAGTTTATGCGGGACGCCATGGGACGAGGTCGATCTGCACTATTCAAGGGGCGACAGTGCAGCAGACACATGTGCAACTGCGCTTTGGCTGCCATGCTTGACGCAGCGGATCACGCATGTTCACGCTCAACCCTGGCTCTGGAACACATGCCTCTGGTGGCAATCGGCATATAGAAGATGTACGTGCTGGCAGATGCCGGGACGGATCCAGACTGTGCCTCTAGGGCCGGGAATTGGAAGTAAGAGGATTGAATGTTAAGCAGGATTTCGTCCGTCTCGTACGTGAGACGCGCCTCGATGCGTCGCGTCGGCAAACATTAATATAAATAGAAGCTTGTAATTAGGATACGCAAGGCGCTTGGTAGCGTTGCAGCTGGCAAGGCGTCAATTGACGCATGACGATCCTGCTAGGAGGCCGTGTCTTTTGGAGCGTCCGCGAGGAGCTACAGGAATTGTGGCAGCACTGCGCGTTTAACAAACAGGCTCGATGCTTTTTATGAATTGATACGGTGGCACTAGGATTGTCGGCGGAATGAGACGCCTTTCAAGTTTAGTGTGAGTTGCACCCCGTAAGGGTCCAGCCGCGTATAGCCGCGCCAACGTCTAAAAAACGCGTAGCCGCGTTTCGCGCCGCGTCGTATCTCCAAGCGCGATAATTTTTGAGTGTAGACACTTAAACGTGTCGATGGTGAACTAACCAGCGCCTGATGAATATGCTTCAGAGGGTCGGATCAACGTTGCTAAGAGTGCGCACTTGTCTCGGACTCGTACGGTGGGATCGGTGCCAGGTGCTAGGTGGTTGCCGCATGACTGCATTGTCGTTAGGTCCTGCACTGCTCAGGGTCAGCGAGTTATATTAGCCTGTACGCGATCTGTCACAGAAGCACAGGCAGCATCCATGCCAATTTGCCAGTCTCAGATGTGCGTTTCAAGTTGGTACCGTAGGGGACCCAGAGAAGGTTGATCGTGCCATCAACGCAGTCAATATTGTGGTGCTTTTTTATAGTTGATCGTGAAAGCACCACAGTTAACGTTGTGATGCTTTGTTATTCCGGAAGATCGAACGCTAGTTATATTCCGACGTTTCTTCGTACATGGACGGCCCGCGCCAAAGCTACATTAGCCAGCTGCAAGGGGAGAGCTACAGCACTCAGCTTGTCCGTGTATGCAGGTATATTGTTCGCCATGGCTGATCTGTTACAGACTGGAACATCACTAGTTACGGCGCAGACGGCCGCGATTAGCATTGCCGCCGTGCCATCCAAATCAGCGACCCGATCGCTCTCCTCTGAGAGGTATTTCTATGCAGTAAATGCTCGCTATGGTTTTCAGCACTACAAAATCACCATGCTGCGTATCATGCCAACAAAATCATCAAAATAGGGACAAACCAGAGGAATTTTCCCCAAGAATTCCAGAGAAAACGGCACTAGACCGGATGGTGCCGTGCGTTCCACGGGCTGCCGGCGGGCTGCCGGCATGTATGTTTGGTTACGGCGCCGTGCCACGGGTTCTTGCAAGCACTACCAGGATTTGTAAAGCACATTATAGCATGCCGCCGTCTTTTTCGCAAGGCTGCATAAATACGCATGCACAGCATACACGGCATATAGGGGCGCGCTTTATCGCAAATGCTATTGGTTAGATCTATCACCGGAAAGGAACTGCGATAGAGTACCCCTGATCGCATGCACGTCCGACGCGCATATTCTTCCATCCGATGAGTAAGCGGGGTACATAAACGGGTTAACATCGCCGCGTCCATCTCGATGACGCGTTGCATGCCGCAAGGTATTTTACTGCGACTAGGAACACTTGTATCTCTCTCACGTAGCTGGATAGCCACTGGCACGGGGGCCACAGGCGCAGGCGCATCGGCTATATGGACGAACCATACTTCCGCCAGCCCTGTACCGTTTTTGACCTTCAGACGCCTTGAGCTTGCGCACAGATCCAACGCGGAAACGACTGGAGGCCCCTTTGGAGTCTAAGAATGTGGGAAATGCTCGGAATTCGGAACAACCGTGCCGGCCGATCAGGGATATATGGCCGTCATCGCTCCGGACGAATGGACGTGGGTAAGGGCGCATATACTGTACCTTGCCAAATTCAGCTTGCGTACAGAAGTTGACAGTCTACGATAATGCACCCCAGAGATTCGTATAGCGGTCCATTGCGCGGAGCCAGCGTGAAACCGTGGTTCGGAGTACTGAAATACCATCAGCTATTATCGCGCGCGTCCTTCAACGCGCTTGGCTGCGCTACGCTACCGCTGCTAAAATGCGAGCGTCGTACGACCAACACACCAAAGCCAGCTTCGGGAGACAAAGCAGACGCCTTAGGACGGGAATGGGGCTCATGTGGGCCCATTGAAAGGGACAGACAGGGCGGCCACGGATCCCCGGATCTCCGCGAAAGTATTAAAGAATGCGGCAACCACTGCGGCATGACGTCGTTGAAAGCTTTTGACCAGAATTAAGCTTCCCAAAGCGGCTACTCAGATTGTATAGCAGACACGAAGTGCCGGTTTAGACTGACACGAACTATGACTATGCGCACGCAGTCGTGATCTGCCGAACAAAGCCCATCTGTAGCAGATATCGGCGATGACCCCAGCCCTGGCCAAAGGGGGTTGCTGCTGGCGTTTCCATTCTTTCTGGCCGCAGCTGTTCTCGTCAGACTGTTCCATGGTTTAAAATAGTGTTAGACATGGTATCTCAAGATTTAAATTTTGAACGGGAACGAGACGGATCCAGCGTTTTTGCGCACTGGTCCCGCATATTCTTGAGTCGCAGCATTGGCCCCACAACGGTCGGTGGCCGGCGTTATGTGCTAGGCTGCTAATACAACACAACGGCACTCCTGCAGAAGCAGCAGGGGCCGTGTAACCAACGTGTAACCAATGCTGAGTGTAGCCGATAAACTTCCGCACGCAGCTTAGTGCCGCTATTCAACGCACAGAGAAAATCCCGGGCGCAAGGCAGGACCCTAAAAAGTGCGTTCCTACGAATCCCGAACCAAAATAAGATCGCACGTGCTGCGGGGAGCGAATGCGCGAGCTCGCAACTATGCGGCGGCACAGCGACAGTGCCGCCCCATGGGGTGAGTGCACTCCTGGCGACAAACCCCAGATTTCTGTACTTTGGGTGCGCACTCGTACGCTCTGCTATTGGCCCCGGCTTTGCATCGGAACCAGCGGCAGAGGGCACGGGCTGCAGTAGAGCGCACAGTGGGCCATTAGTCCAGCAGGGCACACGCACTGTGGGGATAGACAGTGGGCGAGGGTTGGACCAAACAGGTCATACACAGCCTGGGGCAGAGTATCTCATATCTGTGGGGAAGGGCTGGGGTGTTGGTGGCCATATATATACCTAGGGCTGGGCAGGCAGGCCGTGATCGGTGAGCGTTATTTCGGCGGGTTCAACATTTTTGGCTGTGCGACTGTACTATTACCTGTCACGAATACAAAAATGCCCGACGGAGCGCAGGCCTGGTGAGTGCATGGACAGCGGAATTTACGGGGCTTCCGGAACAACAAAACAACGTTTTGAAGTATTGAGTTCGTGGCTTTCGAACGGACGTCCGAGCCGATACTGCATCCGAGAGTCATTGACCGGAATGTGGCTCCGGAGCTCGGCTAACAGCAGGAAGATGATTAAAACGCCGGGTTCGGCCAAGGACCGAATCGCCCAGGCGTGTGACCGGTGCCGGTCAAAGAAGGTATGCTGTTTGGAGTGGAGTAATTCATGTCATCGGCGTGGCGAGCTAACAGCTAGATTAGATGCGACGGACTCCGGCCAAACTGCTCGCAGTGCGCGGCGATTGGGTTCGACTGCAAGGTCACAGATAAGCTGACGCGGCGGGCGTTTCCGCGGGGCTACACAGAGTCTCTGGAAGACCGGATACGCCAGCTGGAGGAGGAGACTACGCGGCTCAAGAACCTCGTCGACATTAAAGATGAACAGCTCGAGATGATTGCGCGTGTACACGACGTGAATAATGCTCCGGAGCACCAGCACCAGTACCACCGTACGCCGTCGACGCCAACGACTGCCAAGCCTGTGCTGGGCGTCCAGGTGCCGTCGCGACAGAGCGAACCTGCGGTCATCACACCGCCTACGAGCGACTCGGGCAGCGAGGAGTACGATGAACATTATACCGTCAAGAGCACAGTGACTCTGGGCCCCGACTTGTCGTACCTGGGCGTGTCTGCAGGCGCTGAGTTTGTCATGGCGCTCATGGACAAGTTGTCGCACAAGGTGCCCGAGGCTACGCTATCGGTGCGCAAGATTGCCGACGGCATCCAGACGTCTGCTGGGCTTATCGAGCTGCCATCGGAGCTCGCTGAGCTGCCACTGGGACCGTATGTTCCGAGCCGAATAATCGCGGACAGGCTCGTATCGATATATTTTCAGGAGTGGCAGAGCATGTTTTCGATTCTGGACCAGGCCGAGTTTCTGCGCCGCTACGAGGAGTACTTTGACTTTCCGGAGCGCGACCCGGTGTTTGCGGCGACCGTCGCGCTTGTGTGCGCGCTGGGGTCGCTAGCAGCCAAAGACTCGGTAATTGGGTCGGAGACGTGGCGTCTCGATACCGAGTGGCGGCGGTTGCTGTCCGCCGAGGCAGTTGGGGCCCCGAGCGTCGCAACACAGCAGGCGTTGCTGCTGGCCGAGCTCTACTCAGTACACACCGGCGCCATCGACGACATGTGGAAATTCCGGATGGCGGCGCACTCGATGGCGCAGCGTCTGGGGCTCCATCGCGAGGCGCGTCTGTTGCGGACGCGCGCGGGCGAGATGCTTCCCGAGGATGATATCCGTATGCGCAGGCGCCTCGCGTGGGTCGCCTACACACTCGACGTGTTTGCGAGCGCGACGCTCGGCGCTGCTCGACTGTTCCGCGACGGCGAGATGGAGTGCGCTGTACCGTCGGCCGCTGTGTGGGACTTCAGCAGCGCCGAAGATGGCGCGTTTGAGCCAGACGCCAACGGTCCTGTTTCGAGCTGCCAGCTGGCAGTCGTCAAGCTTGCGCGCACGGTTGCGCAGATCCTCGACTGCATCTATTCGTCGACCAAGAAAAATCACACGTTCAAGGAGCTGGTGGTTTTCGAGGACGAGCTCGAGTCGTGGCGGCGCGAGCTGGCGCCCGAGCTCAAGTTTGAGTTTTCAAACAACCAGCCGGCGCCAGCGCTGCAGCCGCTGCACCAGAAATCGCCGCTACTCAATCAGTTGTACCACTATGCGCGCATCCTGCTGCACCTGCCGATCGTGTCCGCGCCGGCTGATGAGAACAACATGAGCCGCGGCAGTGGATCCAACGTTGCTGTGATGCAGTCTGCCAAGACGTTTATTCAGGTGTTCAACTACCTGCGCGAGCGAAACGTGACGCCGACGCTGCCACTGTGCAACGCCCGCGCGCTTGTGCTGTGCGGGGGCATTGTGCTCTACGGCGCTGTCGATTACTCGCGTAGCGGCGCGCTCATCCGACAGGCGCGCAAGACCATTACCGCGTGCCTTGGGTTCATGTACGCCGACTCCAAGGCGCGTCGGCCGGGCGCCATCTCGGGCCCCTGCTACCAGTGGCTCGAGGAAGCAGCAGACCTTTCGCTCAAGCGCAAGCAGCCAACGCACGTACAGCAGAGGCGGTCTTCGTCGGGCTCGAGCTCACGCAAGCCATTATCGCCGCCCAGTGCGAGCACCGAGCCCGGTTTTGACGTCAAGTCAAATGTCAAGCTCGAGGTGCTCACGCCAAGCAGCGAGGGCGACCTCTCTGTTCTCGACGGCTGGGCGCCGCAGGATCGCGGTGCTCCTGCCGGCCTGCCGACCTACCACGACTGGACGACGGGCCTTGCCAAGGACGTTGCGTATCAGCAACAGCACCAGCACCGGGGAATGCACTCCGGACAACTACCGGGGACCAATGACTTTGATCCGTTGGACCTCTTCTGTTGCATCGAGGAACTGGCGCAGTCAACAGCTGCCCCGCTGGACTTACCAAACACAGCGCCGAACAACCCGCTGGACCTCGTCGACAGCGTGGCGGCGCAAGCCGATCCGTGGTCGGCCATGCCACACACGTTTCTGTCCACCAATGCCTTATGATTTTATGTGTTACGAAGGAGATTTGAGTACTAAATTGAGGATTTTTTTTAGGTGCCGTAGAGCTGCTGCCACGACTGGATCGTCTTGTCTGCCATACCTGGCGGTGTAATCGCCTTGGAATTATAAACTGGCTCGGACACGCAGATTGGGAGCGGCCGGTCAGTTGACGGGCAGGCAGGTTGGAGGAGAGCCGACGTAAATAATTACTTAGCGTTGTATAAGCTCTCATTGCAAGTCCAGACGAACTTGCCAGCCTGAGTAGCAACAGACACGAAGTTGGAGGTATTGGCCAAAGGAAATATGAGTAAAGTAGATCATAACGTCGTTGAGTACATGCAGAAAGACTAGAAATGCAGAAAGAGCCACCAGGGTTATTTTGGGAATATCCACACGATGGTCATGCCAAAGACGAGCGCGAGGAAAATACCTAGCACCGCCAATACGTAGAACTTCCAGCCCAGGGCACCAGACTTGTTGTACTTGTTGAGCTGGTTCGACGTGCGCTCGACGCCACCGACGACGCGGTCGAGTGCATCACCGGCTGACTCGACGAATTTGTTGTCGGCTGCGAGCTTCTCGCCCATCTTAATGGCGTTGGTCTTGAGCGTCGAAGCAAATCCCAAAATCTCAGTCGACAGCGTCTCCTGGACGCTACCTTGCAGCCCCAGCTTCTCCTCCATAGTGACCTCAGTACGCTCAGCCGCGGACTTGGTCCCGCGCTCGCCTTTGCCGCCCGCAGTGATAGAAGCTTGCCGGCGGTGCGTCAGCGTCGACTCGACCGGGCCGCTCGTTACACTGTCCCGTCGCCGGGCCAGCTCCCTATCTTTGGCTTCCTGCCGGAACGCGGCTGTCTCCGCGCGACGCCGCTTCTGCACACTATGCTCAATCTCTTGGATGCGGTCATTGAGACGCTTGAGCTGCTTGCGCGCCGGGGCCAGTCGCGACTGCGACCCATTTGCCGGCGACATGGCCCGCCGGATATCGCGCGGCGGCTCCAGCGCCGCCGAACCAAACGCGCCATGCCCACCTCTGGACTCGTGCCGTTCCTCCTGTTCTAAATCAATTAGAATGCTGCGAGCCTCGTCCATAGTGATGGACAGCCGGTGCAGTTGCAGCGACGTCAAGAAATTGTTGTCGTTGTAGATACGGGGCCGCACTGGCGGCTCTTCCTCGCCTGTGAGCTCAAGTACTGCCTTGTCGCGCGACGACTCGAGGCGAGCCGTCTCGCGGTCGATATAGTTGAGAAGACGTGTCAGTGTCTGTCCCGACATTGTAGACTCTCCAGAGGGCGCTTTCACCTCGGATGCACGGGACACTGTGGTGACTGCTGGATACTTGTTTTCAACAGCCTAATTTCACGGCAAACGCTTCAGGCGGCCGCTGGCACTTGGACAGAACTCGTGTGCGTAAGCGTAAGCCTGCGCGTTGGCCATTTTGACGTTCGCGGCATCCAGCGGCCGTACCGTCCGGCCTAACCCTAATACATTTTTTGCTTGGCACTGTTCTTGCTTCGACTGGCGCTATGCGTTGATGCTTTAACAAATGACGTTATTGGAGTAGAGCGCCGTAGATTGTATGGAACGAGTGGGCTGGTGGGCCCTTACTGGCTGGCTTCTTGAGACGACTGACCGTGATACGCCGTGCTTGGAATGGGCACCTTCGTATGAAATCCGAGCATCGTCCGGATCAGATACTTCGCGTCGTTTGTCCCTTAATCGACAGGTGGCATGCGCCCTGATTCGTTATTATGGCCGGCGCCGAGCGGCACGCTGACAGCTGACGCAGCGATGCCAATGGAACAATGGCCGCAGCTGCCATGCATGACGCTTGTGTGGAATGCAGAGCAACCAGTTGCATAGACGAGCCCGGCCGGTGTTGGCGGCAGAGGTCATGTACGCGTACAGTCAGCTTATAGCGATGACAGCGCTGACAACCAAACAAAGCATCGACTCTATGAACAGCACGACTAGACTAGTGCCCTGGAGTTTTATTCCTACATGAGAACGTTCGTACTTGATCGGCCAGGATCGCACGTCACATGCACGGTCGTCTGGGTTGCAACAAAGATGTCAGGCATTAAGGTACAGGAATAAAAAACAAAGCAAACGGCCGCGCGTTGGAGCCGCATGTGAGGCAGCCGAGCTCGACAGTCCTTAGTAGAGATCGCCAAATGCGCCGCCATAAGACAAGGTGTCACCGCGAGCGTTGCGGCGTTTGCCTCCCTTTTTGAAGTGCTTCTTAGAGTTGGCGGCAGCCGCGGCAGTGGCGGCGCCGCGCTGATGGAAAGGCTGCAACGCATGGCCCTGAGAGTTGCCCATGGCGAAAAAGTCCTGGTCAAGCTTGGCAGATGCGGTGGTGACGTTGACGCGGGCGTCGGTGCTGCCGTGCTGCGAGAACCGCAGGCCGTCGAGCGCTGTGGCGAGATTGACGTCGTCGGCATCAACGGCCTCTCCCGTCGCATTCTGCAGCGCTGTCAGGATCTGCTGCTGGCGCGTCTCAGGGAGCGTCTGGAGCGTGTAGAGCTCCTTATTGAACTCGGCACCGGGATCCTCGAGCAATTCGTCGTCTTCGCGGTAAGTGTGTGGAGGATGGCAATAGAGCAGCTTGGCGTTGACATAGTCCTTGAGCACGTAGCGGGCAGCGCGCGATTCGTCGGGCGCGCCGACTCCAGAGCGCATGAAGCCGCGCGAACGGGCGTACGCCACGAGCAGCTCTTCCGCCGTCGGTGTCCCGGTACCTCCTTCTGACAGAGGCTTAGTGAAGATCGCAATACCGTAGAGGGCCTCAAGGTAGAACTTGGGGATGCGCTCGCACACAAGCTGCACAGGGCCCGAGAACTCGCGCAGCTGGTCAATGGGCAGCACGCCGTTGCACACAAGATCGGCGTTAGTCGTCGCAAAGTTGGGAAACACCAGTCCGGGACAGTCGCACAACACAATCTGGTCGGACAGATGGATTGTCTGAAAGTGCTTAGTCTTGCCAGGGGTCGACGACACAGATACCTTTTTGGCGCCAATGAGCGCATTGATGGTCGACGACTTGCCAACGTTGGGGTAGCCGACAAGACCGATTTGTAGCTTGGCGCCCGGGGTCTTGGGCTCCGGTGCCTCGCTCAACAGGAGGCCCTCGAGCTGGTCGATGGTCAGAATGCGGGTGGGGTCATCACTCATAACGGCGTAGTTGGACGTTGCGGCCGGGGTGCTCTTGGGCCCGTCCTCCGTGTGTGGCTGTTGTTGTTCATGCGAAAGGTTCTCTTGTGGTTTTGTCTTTTCGTCGTCACTGGCATCCGCTTCATCACTGTAGCCGTTGTCATCGTCTTCCTGAGGTTCCCTCTGCTCGTTACTCTGCTCATTGCTCTGCTCGTTGCCCTGGTTCATAGCATCGGCACTATCCTCTGCTTCAGAATCTTCCTCATCCTCATCCGAATCAGACAAAAGAGCGGCGAACCGCGACGACGCGACAACTTTGTGGTCTTCTTCCTCTTCTTCGTCCGAGCTCTCCTGGACGTCAGCTTCGCGCTGCTCTTCCACGATCTTGAGGGCAGTCTTGGCCGAGAAGAATGCGTAACGGATACCCTGTTCCGCGAAGAACTCTGCCCACACCTTGCGCTGCTTGTGCGTCATGAGATCCGCCTTGTTAATGAGCAGCAGGTTGCGCTTGTGGCCGTCGATCTCCTTGACATAGTGCTCGAGATCTTCGGACCGGAACAGCATTGGATTGCGCGCGTCAACAATCTGAACGACAAGATCAGACCGGTCGACTACTCGCCACAGCTGCCGCCACACTTCGATGTTTCGCTCAAACGGCGTAAGAAGCAAATCGTTGTTCTCCTGGAGCATAGCGAGCTCACGGCGCCACTCGAGGAAAGCATCCTTCTCAAGACGATCCAGCTGGTGCGCTGTCATATCCTCGGTCCAGTGCGGCCGACGCGGCACAGTCAGCTTGCCATTGTTCTCGCGCTGCTTGCGCCTCAGCGCCCTGAACTCGTCCTTGGACAGCAGGTACGGGTTGTTGTCGGGCGCGATACCTCCAGACGATACAATCATGATATTCTGAGTCCTCTCAGTAGTGAAATCGGTATCTGCGAGCTCGGCCGTGGACAAAAAGTCGTCCAGCGGCCGCTCTTGCGTCACGGACCGCAGCTTGGTCCACGAGTCACCCTGCGGGTTCACATCTGTTGTGTAGAGGTCACTGCTAGGACCGCCAGTCTTTGAGCGCTCGCGCTCGTTCACCAGGGCGCGGCCAAGACCAGTGACATTCTTCTTCTTATTCCGCTTGAGTGTCCCCGGCTTGGGACCCTGCGGGTGTGAGAACCCAGAATTCTTCTTCGGCTGGCGTTAGTCTCGAGTGCTGGACATCACGCAGCAAGACAACTAGATTTGGAACTCAAGCTTTTCATACGTACCATATTCCTGCCTGTACTGAGTTAGCTCACAGGACTTGGAGAGAGCGGCGACGGTCCAGGCAGTTTTGCTGTTATATCCGATTATGTAATTTTTTTTCGTTCATCGTCAGAGACGTGCATGAAATATCATGCATATGTAGCATGTCGCGCATGGACGAAGTTATGTTACATGTTACCTGTCTTGCAACCTGTAGACGCACTTAATTTTGGCCGAACGTGATCCAATTGCACTGGAACCGCGTGTGAAACCGCCACCTTGCAAGCCTTGAACTCCCAACACAGTGTTTCGCTGGGCAGATGGCGTCTAAGACGTTTCGTTTCCTGACGGCCAACAGCTCGTCGGATGCGGTAGTCGGCATCGAAAGCAATACTGAGGAGGAGAGCGCCACTGGGAAATGGACCGCAACAATCCAGTGCCGCGATAGTTCCCGGGTGTGGACTGGAGAAATATCTAGCAGTCATCTCAGCAGCCTCAAGTCGCAGAGCAACAATCTCATGAGCGACGATGACTGGAGCCGTATAGTCCGCTGGGTACTTCTGGGGAGGTGTGACGGCACGTGGCCAGGACTGCTAGAAGGCATTGATATTGAGGCGTCATGGAACGATGACGCTGCTACGCTTGGCATCTACTCGAGCCACGAGGGCAACATGGTCGTGACGCTGGGCGAGGTCCGCCTCAAGCGGGATCGCAAAAGTAACGCGTCAAGCTGGGACCAGTGGCTGATTGGGCTCGGTCAGCAGAGCCGCCAGGTCCTGCGGAACCAGCAACTTGATAGCGCGGAGCTACAAGCGCTAGACAAGCAGTGTGAAGATCTTGTAAGAGCAAAGACACAGTATGAACAGGAGTTACTGGCGCGATGTGCTGCGCTCATCAACGAGAAGAAAAAGAAAATCAACCAGCTGCTGGGGTTCGGCGACGGTGAAGCCGCGGGCGACCTGCGGCCGGAAATTGTGGATGCTGTCGCAAGCGTCAAGAAAGAGGATACTGACGGAACCGGTGATGCTAGACCGGTGTCGCGTGGCCGTTCCCCCCACTCGCCCATCGTCAAGCAGGAGAGTCAGTCCGACATCCCGGAGGCGGCCCCGTCGAAACGCCCGCGGTCGCGGTCGCCGGTCGAGGCCGACTCCGAGGACCAACAGGACAAGGTCGGCAGCGATTACTCGACTACCGATGACGAGGATGACGGCACCGGATGACATATCAACTGTCTACATGGCAGTATATCTAAAAGCGCTGGAGCCAAGCTGCGCACTCGCGTGCGTAATCACCCTCCACTGGTGTTTTCAGCACAACTAATAGCTCACGTTCGCAGATGCCTTGCAAGTGGGTGGGCGAGTACTGAGGGCGAATGGACCCCGCGCGTGCAGGGAACGTTTCTACGTCTGACTGAAGACCATTATCAGATCCCTGAATAGCTGCTGCGCGCCTGTAAAAAACAGACTATGCACCATTGCTGTGGATACCGCCATGCGCTAGCCGGGGGAGGCGGGCGGCTATACTTGCACGCAAATCTGCACCGAGGAAAGTATCAGCCGCCTCGCTGTCTCCCACCAATGACGTGGCCGAGTCAAACATGCTTGAAACTATGGCACGCGCCGGTCTCATCCCAATCGCAGTGCACGCGGTCGGCAACAAAATGGCGCCCTGAGACGCGCGCTCGTGCAGTTGATGCGAGGTCGTTGGAGAGGGTTTTTACAAGTTACGTCTAGAAAATTATGGCACGGCGGATGTTTTGCGCCCACTCTATTCCTTGCCGGACAACCAGGTACAGGAACAGACATGGGTACAGGCACAGCGGCAGCAGCGACAGCAGCAGTGCTGCATGTGAAATGCGAGATCAGCATCGTGCGCAGGAGCGGCTGAGGCATTGTTCGGCCGGCGTCCCGCAATGGGCCGATCGGACGCCTGGGCCACAGCAGGCGCTGGCAGCCAGAGCTGTTTGGGGCAGCTAGGACCGTATCTAGAACCGTTTGCGCGTGGCTGCAGAACACGTGGGGCCTGCGCGCCCTATCGCGATGACGACCGATCGCCTCGCGTCTAGGCCGTCGCCAGGCACCGTGGACCCTGGCTCTGGAGAGTCCTTGCCCTTGCAGAAATCCCCACTTGGGATGCGGTGATCCCAGATTAGAACAGATGGTCCCGCCGCTCTGTACGAGGGCGTAGACGCCCAACCGGGCCCGGGCTCCTACAGCGGGCCCCTGAGCGCTGAAACAAACTGTGTTACGACTATCTAAATGAAACTGTATTCATGCGCTGCGGTCTGTAGACATGTCGCACAAGGACACAAATATGCACGTGCTGGCCGCAACATGGGGCCGCTTTTCCCTGTCAATTGGCACATCGACCGGCCAAGCCGCCGATTCGCTGCGATGAGCCGCCAGCGTTATTGAGCTGCAGGTGGCTGCAGTGGCTACCTATCTTAGCAGTGGACGAGCGGTTGCAGTGGGCGGTTAGCGCGGACGCTTGTTTCAAGACGTTGTTCGTCGTAGTTGTGCCCCGGTGACACCAGGCTACTGCCACAGGAAGACAGCCCTTGCGCTCTGCCGTTGGGGCTGTCCGTGTCCGAAGGGGCCCCAGGGCCCTCTGTCGCGGGCCAGAGGCTATTTTAAGGTTTGCGTGCATGTTTAATACACGCCCAAGGGGAACGCCAGAGCAGCACGGTAGCTGCCGTTGCTGTCTGCCCTGTAGTAGAGTAGAATCGTACGGGACCACCGGGACTGTATGTCGCTCTGTTTGGCGAAGATCTATAGCGCGGGGAGCTGTAATGAAGGGCTGTAGGCGCCTGCCCTTGTGCGAACCGCAATGTCCAGCTTGCCGCATTCTACCCAACAAAAAGAACCACAATGAAAAGAACGTCAAAGTCTAGCTCGACTGGCCATATCTCTGGCAAACGACGACCGCGACCACGACCACGACGGCCATCACCACGGGGATGGGTCGGGAGCGCGGCTGACGCACAGCATCTTTCTCCCTTTCCTGTCCCACTCGCAGCCCGCCGTAGAGTTACCCCGGCCGGCGTCGCGGCCATCTGGGCGCGGGCAAACTGGGCGGCCCAGCACCCGGGCAAGGCTACAAGAGGCCCCTTTCTTAGGGGTGAAACACACAACGCCCTCACCGCACCACCGCACTTGCTAAGTTTGAAAGGGAATTTTTTATATTTTTTCATTCGCCGACCCTCGCTTTTGCTCGTGTGTGGTGTTCACCGTCGTTTTTTTTCGTTTTCTCCTTCGTTTTACTTGTTGTTTTTTATTTCGTCGCCAGCCGCTCCGACCTCGAGTCCTTGGTCTCTCGGCTAGTCTTTCGTTTTGAGTAGGATCGTTGGCGGCCCGATACGCGTGATCGTGCCCACAGCAGCTGCTCTTTGTTGCCTGGTGGTGGATATTTGGCGTATAGACTGCTAGCACCGGCAGTTAACGATTACTCGTTGTTTCCTGACGCGCCGTTGTTGTCCGTCTGTTGCGTCTGAGTTCTCGGCGCATCTATTTCTGGTATCACGGCAACGTACGGGTGTTTGTGCGTGGCAAACGTCTTTTGAAAGAGGTGAGTACTGGACTTTTACGCGCTGGGTGGTAGGCGTGTGGTGAAGATGGCGGTATGGTGTTGACTATGGGGGCTTTGGAGGTGGTGCTGGTGCAAGCGCCGGGAAAAATGTGACGCGTGTTAAATATACTAGCAAGGCTGTGGGGCTGGCATGGCTCGGCGCCTACTTTTGCACGTATCAGATGGACCAGTGGACGTGCTTGTCGCCCGTATGGAATGGCGTGATGAATGATGGGTGACACAAGACGTTCGCATGGGCGCGCTAGCAGTGCGCTTGAGCCTCTGTGACCGTCTCGGCAGTCTGGCGGAATCGACATGGCACTAACATAAGAGAAAGCACTCGTTGACTATACGGCACGCTCGTTTTAGCCGTCAAAAATAACTGCATTATCCAACACAATGTCAAGCACGCCCAAGCACGAGTATAGTGACGCGTCTGGCGCGGCCGACTACAGCTCGATGCACTACGAGATGCCATTTACACCTCTGTTACCGTCGCAGCTGCTCATGGGCTCCCCGTTCCAGCCCGGCACGCCGGCGATGGCGCAGTTTGCATCGTTTCCGGGCCCGCCCGGGACCAACGCCGTGGCAGCAGCAGCTGCTGCTGCCGCTGCCGGCCAGTATGGCGGGTATCCGTACTACGCTGCCGCTGCTGCTGCCGCCGCTGCCGGCATGGAGACGGCGCGTACCGTGTACCTTGGCAACGTGCCCAGCGACACGACGCCCGAGGAACTGCTGAACCATGTGCGGAGCGGCGTTGTTGAGAATGTGCGCATGATGCCCGAGAAGAACTGTGTCTTTGTATCATTTTTGGACCACGCGTCGGCGGCGCATTTTCACTCTGACGCGATCCTCAAGAAGCTCGCGATCCGTGGCAACGACATCAAGATCGGCTGGGGCCGCTCGTTCCCAGTCTCTGGACCAGTGCAGACGGCAGTGGCGCAGGACGGCGCCAGTCGCAACGTGTACCTCGGCCATTTGCCCGACGACGTGACAGAAGAAGAGATTCGTGCGGACCTCGGGCAGTTTGGGCCCATTGACACGGTCAAACTGATTCGCGATAAGAACATTGCGTTTGTGCACTTTTTGAACATCGCGACGGCTATCAAGGCGGTCCATGAGCTGCCACAACAGCCGCCGTGGGACACGCGCAAAGTCTATTATGGCAAAGACCGGTGCGCCTACGTGTCCAAGACGCAGCAGCAGAACGCGGCGCAGTATCTGGGCATTCCGCCCGGGTCCGAGCACATAATCGCCAAGACGGACCGCGAAATGCTGACTTCGGCGCTGGCCCAGCAGAGTGCCGCAGCCGTGGCGGTCGCCACGACCGCCGGTGGCGCCAGCAACGTGGGCAACCGTACTATCTACCTCGGCAACATCCACCCAGAGACGAGCACCGAGGAGATATGCAACGTTGTCCGTGGTGGCCTGCTGCACCACATTCGCTACATTCCCGAGCGACACATCTGCTTTGTGACGTTTGTCGACCCCACAGCCGCGGCGCAGTTTTTCGCCATGGCGTCGCTGTACGGCGTGTCGATTCACAACCGTCGGCTCAAGGTTGGCTGGGGCAAACACTCCGGCCCTTTGCCCAACGCCATTTCGCTCGCGGTCACGGCCGGTGCGTCTCGCAATGTGTACATTGGCAACATTGACGAGAGCTGGCCCGAGTCCAAGCTGCGTCGGGACTTTGGCGAGTTTGGCGACGTGGAGCAGATCAATTTCTTACCGGAAAAGTCATGCGCGTTTGTTAACTTCACTGACATTACGAACGCCATCAAGGCAATCGAGGGCATCAAGGAAAAGGACGAGTATCGGCAGTTTAAGGTCAACTTTGGCAAGGACCGGTGCGGTAACCCGCCGCGATTGCAACTGTATCGCATGGCGCAACAAGCCGGCGGCGCTGCCGCGTCGCAACAGCCTGGCGATGATGCTAGCAACGCTGGAGGCGATGGCGGTAGCGACGGCGGCGGTGACGGAGGCGACGGCACGCCGACTGCATCCAGTGGCCACGCAAATAGCTATGCCAACGGCTATATGAACGGGCACGCGAATGGCCAAGCCAACGGTCACGGCAGCGGCCACGCGCGCTATGAGATGAACTCACCGGCGGTGGCATCCACTTTTGGCAGCCACATGCTCACTCAGTACCTGGCACACGCGCAGCACGAGCAGTACATGTACGCGGCGGCGATGGCCGCTGCCGTCGAGGGCCAGCACCAGCAGCACCAGCAGCAGCAGCAGTATGACATGCAGCGCGCGCATAGCCATCAGCAATACACGTACGAGACGCGGCGCAAGAGCGAGTCGTCTCTGAGTGGCGGCGGCGACGAGTCGCCATCGCCGGCCGGTCGCGGGCGCGACGAGGCAAACGGGTCTGCAACGCCCGCGACATCAGTTACGGCCACGTCGCCGCGCGGCGCAAACACCTCGTCGGACACGGCTGTTGGCGACGCGGAGGAAGCTGATATCAAGCGGCTCGAATCGCTATCCCTTGAAGGAGAGGACTCGAACGAAAAAGTGTACGGTCTTGCCATTGAGTCGTCGACCTGAGCGGGGGTTCCGTGCCATGGCTGCTCAGCCCCATACCCCCTTGGTCCGCTCCTGGCACTATGTAATGATACGCCACGGCCACGCGGCCGCGGAACACCCGACGTCGGCCCAGCCGGCTGTTGATTCATAGGGTAATTCGATGAATGGTTTTTCACATGTTTAACTTTGTTAAGGGAGTCACGCGGTCTGTGGTCACAGCGGCCAGACCTCGTAGCGATCGCTCTCTAGAGCGAAGAATGTGCTATGGCGCCCATCTAAACCACATGTAACCGCGGCTAGCACTGGAACAGAGACCAGGGATCTCCGGCAACAATAGACGTCAGAACATCAGACATGGTATTAAATTGTATGACCCGTGATAGCCCGTACAATGGGCTGCCACGGCGCGGCCGGTCTCTCAGGTCTGGTGGCGGTCACAAGATCAAGGAGCATGATTAAGGGCATTCGTGCAGATTCGTAGCTTCGTGAAGCCAAGATTTGCCGGTCAGGACTCGGACGAAACTTCCTCGAACTCGAGGGGAAAGTCATCGATTTCGGCGAACTTGGCGCGGGTCGCGGCGATACGCTGCTCGCGCGCCTCGCTGTCCTCCTCGGGAGCAGCGGGCAGCTCTGGCGGCTCGTCGCGTGGCGCGGGCGTTGTGTCGCGGCGTGCGCGTTTGCGGTCTTTAGCGGCGCCGTAGTCAACATCGGAGTACGCAGAGTCGCTGTCATCGTCGCCGTCACTGCCCGTCCATGCATATACGTTCTCGTCGTCGTCGCCTGGAGCTGCCTTGCGGCCCTTTTTGGCAAGTACAGGCATACGCTCTAGCGCCTCACGCGTACTCAGCGGCTTGAGCGGCGACCGTTTGAGTGACCGTCGCCGGCGCGGGCTGTTTTGCTGGCTCTGCTGCGGGGAAGACGCTGGGGAGCTCTGGGCGTCTGTGGCGTCGGGCGACGACATGTCCTCGTATATATCAAAGTGCTTAGGTCTCCGGGGTGAGCGGCGCGGGCTGATGCGCGCGCGCACGCTGGCCCACGACGACTCGATGCCAAACACCGGGTCGCTTCCTGGGGCCGCCATTTCGGGAGCCTCATCCGACGGGGCCCGCGAAGAGAGACGGGGGCTCGCGCTCGCGCTGTTGGTCTTTTGTTGCGGCAATCCCGGGTTGGCACCGCGTTTGGCACGCTGGGGTCGCGGCATAGCGTGAGAGGTGCGCGATGCGTGCGTGTGTTTGTTGTCTTGATTTCACTTTGCGACGCGTTTCGGTCGTGTTTCTCGCGATGGGGCTTTCTTCCAGTCTATAGGCGTATTGCCATGGTAACAAATTTGCATATAAATGCTGCATGTCAACAACGTTTTAGACATGGCACGGCTGGGGCTCCTCGCGCGGCGCTCCCCCATGAGACCTCGGCTCGTGAAAGTGACGACTCAGGGATAACGTCAGCGCCGTCGAGGCATCGATTCGCCGTTATTTTCCACTTCCACCGACACACGCTCACACACCCGCACAGCACAGCGCGATGTCGTTCAAAGAAGAACGCGTCGTCGTCGAGCCGGGACGGCTCGACGTTGTGGGCATTTTGACGAGCCCGGCGAGCGCCATACCGGGGCGACCCAGACGCCTTGTGTTCATCGCCCATGGCCTCGGCGGCCACAAGGACTACTGCTACCAGAGGATGCTGGCGCATAAACTGGCCGAGACCAACGGCCTCTTCAGCTTCCGGTTTGACTTTCGAGGCTGCGGCGACTCCGGAGACGTGCCGGACCCTCGCGGCGAGGGCCGGACAGTGCTCGGGACGGACGCCGAGGACATCGACGCCATGTACGAGCATTTCATAGTGAGAGAGGGCTTTGTGCTCGCCGGATTCGTGTCGCACAGCCGCGGCTCGCTCAGCACGCAGCTGTGGGCGCTTAAGAACCAGCACCGCGTGTTTGTGCCGGCGCTCGTCAACTGCGCCGGCCGGTTCCGGTCGCAGGGCCTCCTGGATTTTGTACGCAAGCACACGCCCGACGCCGAGGAAAAGGGCGGCTACTGGCTACAGGCGTACCGCCACGGCTCGTACCCCCGGCTGTGGATACCGTGGGGCGAGTCGGTGCACTGCGGAACCGTCGACACGGGGGCGCTGCGGGCCCTCCGTAAAGATACTGCGGTGCTCAGCGTCTACGGCGTCCAGGACCACATTGTGCCGCTCGAAGACGCGGCGCTGTACGCCAACATGTACGACGGACGGCACGACTTGCGGCTCATATCGCGGGCCGACCACAACTTCTACGGCGACCGCGACCCGGACACGGGCAAAAAGGTCAACTTCAATCCCGAGGTCACGCAGATCGTGAGCGACTGGTTCACGGCCGACGCCGAGCGAGCGCGGTTTGTCAAGGCGCACGGCGATGTCGGCGCGCGCCCGCGGTTTATCGCCGTCGCGGGCGTCAACAACTTTCGCGATTTTGGCGGCTACAGCGCCGACCCGGCGGTCTCTGGCGGCGCGTCTCGCGTGCGCGCCGGTGTGCTGTACCGAGCCGCGAACCTTGCGCTCATTGAGGACGCCGGCATGGCGACGTTGCGGCGGCTCGGCGTCAAGACGGTGTTTGACCTCCGCAGCGATCCCGAGATCCGCCGCATGGGCGTCGCCGTCATCCCGGGCGTCGACGTGCGCCGTAATCCCGTGTTCCGCGACATTGATGTGTCGCCAGAGGCGCTCGCCCGCCGCCACGCGAACTACCACGACCCGCTCAAAGGCTTCCACCTAGCGTACAAGGAGATCCTCGACAAGGGTGGCGACGCGTTCCGTAACATCTTTGTGCACCTGCGCGACCGCCCGGGCGACGCCATACTCGTGCACTGCACCGCCGGCAAGGACCGCACCGGTGTCGCGTGCATGCTGGTGCTGCTGCTCATGGGCGTCGACGCTGACACCATTGCGCGCGATTACGAGCTCACGACCGTGGGCCTCCGCCCCGAAATCGACCGCATCCTCAGCTCCATGGACGGCGCCCCGCCCGCAGACACAGACGCCATGCGCAACATGCTCTCGTCGAAGTATGACGCCATGCTCGCGACGATCCGCATGCTCGAAACCGACTACGGCGGTGCCGCCCGCTACCTCAAGGACTACTGCCGCCTGAGCGACCGCGACATCGCCACCATCCGCTCCAACCTCAGCGCCGACGGCCACGTCCGCTGGCCGTCGCTACTTTAGATACTTTCAATTGCATCGATAGAGCCACGCTGCGTCCTGAGGCTACTACTAAAACGGAGCCAAATGCGACTGAAAAGGGCACTGGGAGCGAGATCAACTGCGAAGCAGTTGCTACGGGAATCTGGGGGCAGCGCGCCCCAGCAAATAAGGCGGAACCAGATGTGCCTACGTTTTTCTGGGGGCGCTGCAGTCGCTTCGCGACTGAACAACCGCCTGCCGCGTGGATGCTGCGGAGTCGTGGGCATTTTGCCGGTCAGATCGCGTATCGCCGCGCGGCTGGTAATTAATAGGATGCACGGCTGGCATGCAGATCTCTGTTGGGCTTCGGTGACAGGGCTCTGGAAGAAATAATTCCGTCTGCCAACTCTAATGTCTAGGGACCGCAGGCTTCTGCATTGGTCGTGGTTTCGTTTGGCGAGATCCCTGTGCGCCCTGGATAATGTCTATGCCTAATGCGTGTGCTGACACGGGCTCGTCCCCGGCGGTAGCAATACGTTGTCGTAAACCTGTTGGGTTGGGAGGGACAGAGTTTCTATTCTCGCTTCGCATGCAGTCCATGACGGCCCCCCCCCCTCCCCCGCCCTCAACAGCGCGCGTCTCAACAATCGCGCAGGCAGCACGATTATCAGGGGCGGTCTTGACGCGATTTAGAGTTTACAGCCCAGCAGTTGCCGCAAGCAGGAGCAAACCCCACATCCGGTCGCGCCAGATCGCATCAGCCCCGCCGGCTAAACACACGTTATCGCGCTATCGCGGCACCGCAATGCACGCCAAACGACGCAGACAGCCCAGGTCCAGTTCTAGCACGGAGCAAGCCACGCGGCGGAACGCTGCAGCAGCTAGGCACGGCCGCGTCCGCGGCGCCCGCGGCGGCGGCTGGCTGCTCTGGGCTAGGGGTACATGGCTGGCTGGCTTAGTTTCCTAAAGGCGATGTCTTTGTGCAGCGATTTTTTGGCAACTGGACCCAATTCGCCATCTGCACTTGCTAAGGACCGCTGCCGCGCAAGGACCTACTAGATTTGGCGCAGGAACAGACAGAACTAAGGAGAGCTTTAACCAACACAGCAATGGGCGCCAGTTTCACTGCGCGCTTTGACGACGGCGGCCCCCACGGCGCCGTCGAGATCGCCGGCGAGTTCAACGGATGGACACCGGCGCCCCTGGCCAAAGAAGGCGACGGCGATTCGACCGCCTGGGCAACCACTGTGTCGGGCCTCGTGGCCGGCCGCTCTTACGCGTTCAAGTTTGTCGTCGACGGCGACTGGCGACTGCAACCGGGCGCGACCAACGTCGTGACGGACGAGCACGGCAACCAGAACCATGCGGCGATCGCAGAGGCCGATGGGGCCGATTCCGACGCAAAGCCGGGCGACGATGGCACCAAGCCGGCCCACGAGCCGATTGGGGTGCCGGGCGAGCAGTCTGCTGCTGGCGGTAGCTTTGGCAGCGCCGGGCAGGGGGCCGGACAGGGGGCCGGACATGCCGGTTCCGACAAGCCGGAGAGCGAGACGGAACGTGCCGCGGTCGCGGGCCTTGTGGGTGCCGGCGTGGCCGGGGCCGGCGGCCTAGCCGCTGCCAAGGCCAAGACCAAGACCGAGGAGCCGAGCACGCGGTTCAAGGAGGATACCGAATTATCCGAGGCTGGCAATCCCAACGGAGAGTCCGGCAGCGCCCACGGTGGCGCCAGTGGATCCGCCACCGGTGGTGCTACGAGTGCTCCCGCTGCCATTACTGCGGTGGAGAAGAGCGACATTCCCCGAGCGACTGTCGAGGCCGAGATGCTCGCCAGCGTGCAGCAGAGCAAGCCTACTAGTAGTACTACGGCTCGCGACATGGCAACCGCTGTACCGACTGGCGAGCAGCCGGCACCCAAGGGGTATCAGATTGGGCGCGACGGACAGCTCGAACCAGTTGAGGTCAAGTCGTCGTCGCCCCCAGCGCCGACGCAAAGCCCCACCAAGACCGACGGCGAGCCGCCGCGGATCGCCAAGACAAGCGAGCGCGCGCCCATCAAGCCGCTCAGCGTGGCGCCGTCGACTACTGGCGCTACCGCGGCCGCAACGACGGCGCCTCTCCGTGTTGCTGCCCCCGAGTCGAGCGCTGCCGTGACCGCGCCGCCACGCTCCCCCCGTCGCGAGGCGCCGCCCACAACCGCCACCACGGCCACCAAGGCTCCGCAGACAGCTACCACCGGGGCGAGCGACCGGCCTGTCGCACCTGCTGTGACTTCTTCCCAGCCCAAGCCCGCGTCGGCTCAACCAGCAGCCGAGCCCGTCCAGCCCGCTCAAACCACGGCCCAGACGACTGCCCCGACTACGACGACCACCGCGGTGCCCACGCTTGACCCCAAGGCTGCAGCGTCCAAGACGACCGGTGCGCTTGGCGGCGCCCTCGCCTCGGCCACTTCGAAGCCCGCCGCCGCTGCCCAGGCTGCCACTGCCAAGCCGGCAGCTGCAGTGGAGACTGCGACCTCAAAGCCTGTTGCGGCTGCCCAGGCCGCGGCTGCCAAGCCGGTAGCAGCCGTCCACGATGCCACCAAGCCGACGGTGACGCAGGACACCACCAAGCCGCCCGCCACCGGGCGGCCGGCCGGTGCCACGGATGCTCCGGCCGCGGCATCACCTCGTAAGAAGCGCGGCTTCTTTTCGCGCCTGTTCAAGCACTGAGCGCGCCTTTGAATGTAATCTAGATGCTTTAGCAACTGCTGTGTAATACTATGTCTTGATTTGTGGCGCACGCCAGATCCAGGAAAGACGAGCACCCGATCGGTCCATGGCCCGTGCAACGCCGCTGGCCAGCCTTGCATAGAGCCCTCAAGGAGCCCACCCTGTCCCCGGGGCATGTGGGTCTCGATCGCGGTGCTGTCGCTCTGGCTAGAGGCTTCCGGTGCCCGACGTCTGTCGCGTCAAGGGGGGTTTCGTGGCGACTGCATGCAGCCCGTTGGCCTCTCGCCGCCACCGTCGCAGTTTCTCAGCCTACAAAACAAGATACCGAGACCACCCGAATACATTCCCGGAAGCGGATCGCTTGAGACCAGCAAGTTCTTCACCAACCTGGTCCTCGAAATCGCACAGCACCAATATGGACACACCCATACCGGCTGGCGTGGATGGGCTCGGCGTGGTCCCGTGGCATAGCGGTTGCGACTCAGCAGGCAGCGCCACTGACGCTGTCATCGCCCGAATTCGAAAAGTGCGGCACGTCGCTCACAACGTCCAATATGACGCATATGTCGATTACGTGGACGCTGGCATCTAAGAAGTGCGCCCTCCGGAGCATCCAGATGCCCCTTGTACCTGGCATGGGCTTTGTAACCGCATAATATTACAACACAGCGCCAGTACTGATATCGCAAGTCCCGTTTGCCAGTGTCACAGTGTCGCCTATACAGCATGACCAGCTCGACAAGTACCACATTGAGCTCCGTGACGGTCACGGCCGATGGCTGATGTATCTTTCCAAGCGCTGTCCGTTGGGCATCACCGACGACAACACGCTCACAGCGGCTGTCACTGGCTCATACTGCCTTGTGCAGCTTGTGTCGTTACCTGAGCTCTCTGTATCGTTAAAGAAGCGCGGGACGTCGCGCTCTGAGCAGAAGGACCGCGATAACGACGATTGCGATAACAGCAATCCTGCAACTGGTACAGATGACGCACACGAGTGTGATACAGGTGCCGCTACGTCAATTGATATTAGAGCATCTACAAGCCAAACCGAAAGTGAAGCTCCCTCAGCCACTTACGATTCGACTGCCGCCGCTGCCGCTCGGTACAGCATAGTCATAAATCCAAAAAGAAGCCGTAGGAAACATCTTCACTACAAATATCTCTTTCACACCAGACTGCCGCCTAAGCGCATTTTCGGATAAGCGCAAGCTTCCAAAATTGTGGCTCCTGTGAACCGGGAGTCCGATATCGAACGCTTGCCGTTTTCAGGGACCAGTGCAGTAAGTCGACGGTCAGCACCCAGGACCATCACTAACCCCCGCACGCGGTCGTAACATTCATGCCCACTGAGCAGTCAGCAGGGACGGCTATACAGACCTCCACGCGGACAGAGCCCACAACTGAAATACCGGCATCAGCCGAAACCTCGACATCAACGACAACATCTACACTAGCTAAAACCTCCTCTGCGACACCAACTTTGACAACGCGCGTTTCAACACCCACGATAAAGCACCGAGAGGACTTGTTTCTAGACGTGGTGGCTGGGCGGTACCCTGTGAATGCCGACGTCGAAGCAGTTGTTGACGGCTCTCTGGCCAGGTATACGATTGCGTATGAACCTCGTGGAACCAGCGCGACTGGAAAGATGCTGATCTGGGCGCTGCCCCATCACGCCGCCAGCCTCACTGTACGGAGCGCAGCAAATGTGATTCCTGTTCTCGCCGAGACGGCTACAATGGGCAATGCCACAGGCTGTCTCGCTAATGAGTTGGAAAATCGAAGAAGTGCTGCCAACCATCATTGGCTTCATGCCGTGGTCGCGGCTAGTGCAGCAGTCCGGCAGCATACTGGACAACGACGCTGTATTTAATGCTCTCAAGTGTACAGGTCCCCCAGAGTGCACACTCTGTTATCGGAACTGGCGCACGACGAAATCGACTCGGCTTTGTCCGAGGATCCCTCGCTGGGGCCATCGATGTACTTTGCAGGCAAAATGCTTGACAAGCTCGCGATGGCCACATTCACGGCGATATACTTGCTGCGGGATTTGGAAGCAGCGATGCTGGGGCTTGGCCGCCTCAAGCAGATCTTTGACATATACATTTCCAACGGACAAACGTTTCCGCTTGGCTACGACTCAGCGTGGGGTGACCTCATCACCTCCTTCACCGACTTTGGTGCCGCCCAGTACAACGACCACTATTTCACTACGAATACTTCGTGCACGCCGCATCACTCGTCGGTGCCATGGATGCTGCGCTCGGTGGTGCGTCGGCGCAAAATGCTACGCACCGAACGTGGGTCGAGCATCTCATACACGACGTAGCCAATCCGTCACCAAGCGACACATGGTATCCCAAGTGGTGCCATTTGGATTGGTTTGTCGGGCATTCGTGGGCAAAGGGACTTTACTCGTCACTTGACGGCCGCGACCAGGAGTCGTCATCCGAGGATTACAACGTTATCTACGGAATGAAGCTGTGGAGCCGTGTTGTGGGCTATGCGGCTATGGAGGGCAGGGCAGACCTGATGCTGGCCGTCCTCAACCGGTCGCTCAACCAGTACGTTTTGTTTTCGGATAGCACAGCGGGAGCCTCGTCCGACCAACGTCGCAACCGTGTCGCCGGGATCATCCACGAGGGAAAGGTCACTTACGCTACGTGGTTCGGTTCCAGCCCCGAGGAGATTCACGGTATCCATATGCTGCCTGTAACGCCAATCTCGCCGTACATACGAAGCCCCGAGTTTGTCAGCACCGAGTGGCAGGAGAAGCTCGAAGCGCGCATCGAAGAGATTCAATCAAGCTGGAAAGGCGTTATCATGCTGGACCTAGCTCTATGCGACCCAGAGCGCTCATATGAATATTTTGTGCAGAGTCCATTTCCGTACAGCACGCTAGATAACGGGCAGTCAAGGGCTTGGTCCGCTGCGTACTCGTATGCCATTGCGGCTGGAATCCGGCAGCTTGAGGGGAGGTCAGAGCCGGACGAGATGTGATCCACCTCGTGCTTAGCACTGTCTAATGTCCGCGTGAAGCCGCCCGCACAGTAGCCCCATCAATACTGTGACAGCGACTCCGCCAGTTTCCGACGATGTTTCCACGCTCTCGAATGCTCCCGTGGAGTATAAACACAATCCGACTCTCGCTATCGTGTAGGACTGTACGTAGCAGCTCCGACCACACAGTCAGGAGGCGCCAAGCTAGAAACAGGTTTTTATCTGACGACAGGGCTAGCCGGGCGCCCTGCTGCGCTTCAAGGGGATCCCGTGCATAAACTGCATACACTAAACAAACATTTCTCTACCTATATACGCAGTCTGCGATCTCGCCACGGCGGAGCCGGCGTCGCTGCCACGATGCTGAAGTCCTGGGCATATTCGAGTGAATGAACAAAAATCCGTCGACACGGGAATAGCCTATGACGCCCCACCGATGGGCACCCCAAAAAGGGAGCGTCCTTGCAGCCTGCGGCTCCTAGGGCCCTCCCGATTTGGCACGGACCCGACCCTATTCGGGCAAAAGGTCGCATACGACAGGCAATGCTGCAGCTAAAATTTTGATGTCTCCATTGTGCTCCCGTGGCCATGCAGTTACCTCGGCAGCATCTCCGCGCTCCCGCCACATGAGAGACTAAACGAATCGCAATTCATACCAGGAGCACTATTTCTCGGCTGTAGGTGTGTGCCATATAGCTTTGTCGCTGGCCCACCGCAGGTGACGTACGGCGAGAGCTGTTCGGTGCATAAGCTGCTTTGCTGGCACGCAGTTAGGGATGCGAGCGACAATCGCGGGCAAGGGCTCACAGCTCGAGCGTAGCAGCATATGGGGCCAGCCATACGACATGCGTCGGTGCTATCCAATTTCCCGGCCGAGTCTTGTGTTATAGCAGCCGCCAGCGAATCCTGTCTGGCGGTCATTAGTTAACGACACATCTGCAGGCCAACAGCTAATTTGCACGCCCCTGCAGCGCAGCTAGCAGCACGTTGCGTAGTTGTGACCGCCAGGTTGTTGTTCACGATTGCATACATTTCCTCGTCTTAAGGACCAACACCGTCCATGCTCGGGCAAGTCGTAGTAGAAGCATCTTGGAGAGGGTCCATGCCAGAGGTAGGCAGCCAACGAACGCCCGCAGTCAGTTGTCGCCCCAGTAACTGCTTCGCATAGACTATAGATGCAGCGGCTGAAAGAATGAACACATGCCTGCAGATAGTCGCAGAGACCAACAGGGGCCAACTACGCATCATTGCCAACAACGAAAAGGAAAACAAAAATAAGCAGTCAACGCCCACATCTGTTATATTATTATCTGGGGGGCGCAATACAAATAGGTGGTACAGGGGTATATCCTTGGCATCGAACAGACAATGATGATGTGACAATGAGAAACAACCCGCAAATAAACTCTCCTCACAACGCAATTCCCCCCTTAAAATTGAGGGAAATCCACTGTGCGAAAAAAATAAACCGGCAAGCTGCGTCAACACCAGTCGTAGTCGTTTCCGTCGGAAGGTCATCTTAGACCTGCGACATGGTCGGGACACCGACCGAGCGCGGGGCGGTCTTGCGGCGACGCGAACCGGGCAGGCTGAAGGCGCCGTTCTGCATGACCTGAATGACATCGTAGACAAGGAGGCCAACGACGGTGAAGAAACCGAAGTAAAGGAAGGCGACCGACGCCTGCGACTCGCGGCAGCGCTTCGACGAACCCTGAATGATGGTGTTACTGTCAAGGTAGTCCTTGTTACCGCAAGAGTGGACGTGAATGTTGGCGGCAATGGCGGTAGCACCGGCAAACAGGAAAACAAAGTTGAGGAAGTCGAGGAACGCAATGATAATGGGGAAAGCGAGGAACTCGACAAACGCAGCAAGGATACCGTAGAAGACGCTGAACAGGATAGCAAAAGCGGCAGCAAAGACACCGAAGTTAACCTGCGGGTTCTGGCGGTCCGAAGTGGCCGCAAGGTTACCGGTCAGGCCGAGGGCGACAACGGCCCACAGAGCGAGGACACCTCTCAGAACAGGGTCGATGAAAGCAGCCATTGTGTATCAACTTTTTTGCGTCGCGGCGTGCTTAGGGGCGGTCAATGGCTCTTAAATAACGTCGTAGACAAACAAGCGGGCACAGGCACTCGAAATTGGTATGTGCGGATGTGTTGTTTAGGTGTGTAAAGAAGCAAGCGCCTATGCAGGTCAGCGCCACACGCTCTCTTTATATACAGAGCCGCCGCCCCCAGCAACGCAAGCCCAAAACAACAGCAACTGTCCGTACCTGTTTCCGCTTTGGGTCGACGCGCGGCTCAAACCTTCCGATGCGTTACATGCCGGCTGCGCTGCCGGCTGCCGTGAGCCGCCTTGGGTGCGGTGGGATGCGTGTGTTTGGGAGGACCCGGAGGTTGTCGGCTACCGCGATGTTGTTCTTTTTCCAGGGGAGGATGGTCTGCTGAACATGGTAGCGACGTATAATCGGCGACGAGCACGAGGTTAGTGATACCGGGAGGCGGGCCGCGGCCACAAACGTCGCTGGGAGACAATTGAAGCGTAATTCGTTAATGGTGTTGTCTGTGCGGCACGAAAATAGCCGACGCCGACGGGACGTCTGGCGGGCTGCTACCAGGGGAGTTGTAGCGGTATGCCATGCGAGCCGACCCAATGCTCGCGGGCCACTGGCGCACACAATGGACATGTACAAAGAACGCCCGATGATGTCGGAGCGCCGCGGGCGGTCAGCACCGAACTCGAGCGGCGCCCGGTCATGCTGCTGCAGGTCCACTTCGGGAGCGTCGGGACGATGACCCCTAAAGCAAAGAGCTGACTAGCGCACGCGGTCAAGTGGGCGCCGGGTGCTCGAGCGTTTATTGCAGACAAGCTTATGGAACGCCTAGTGCAAACTGGTTTTTAAAACAATGTCTTGAGTCGGTCGGACCGCGCTCTCCCGTTCCGAGCCGACTCTAGGCGATCAGACCGGGTAGTGTCCACGGGACCCCGGCGTCCGAAGCAGGGCTCGGCCAAGAGCAATAGCGGCTTTGCGCTGAGTTGTGGCCGCGCCACTGCTCTTTACTTCTGGGCCCGTAGGCATGCACTGCGTGATTGGGCGGTCGAGGGGACCCGCCTTGTGGTCGATCGGCCCTAACAGTGCAGATCTGCGATGCGTTCCAGCACCGTCGACGAAAGCGGGGCCCTGTTTGTTTTTGCCGCAAGCGCGGACACGGACATGGCCGTCTATTGCGCTGTGTCAGCAGTGCCATTACCTACAGAACACACCGCATATCCGCCGTCCAGTACGCATGCTGCATCCCCGCTCAGGCTGCAGCCATATCGCTGCCAGCCGGCTTTGTGTTTAGTCATGACCTCAAATGTTCATGTGGATGCCGGCCAGTACGATGCACCCCGTGCCCTAATGCACGGGGTATCGGCCAGTCAAGGTCAGGGCTTCGGACGCCGCCCGGGGTCAAAACAAACATAAAGGCAGCTGGCGGGCCGGAGAGCGGGAGTCGGGAATCGGGAGGCGAATTCGTTGATTTGGAGGTGGGCATCTGCATTGCACCGGGGTCCAGAAGGGCGACGGCCACGGAGGCTCTTTGCTGGCTGCAAACTGGGAAGGGGCCTGCCCAGACGGAGTGCTATTTCCGTTCGCAGTCGTCTGGCGTGATCAATCGAAAACGTGCAATTGCAAGCGGTCGCACAAAATTCGCTGAGCGTTTAACGGGCATTATCTTTCCTGTCGCGGTCTGGTGTATGACGCAATGCGTCCCCTCACGCACCCGTAACCGCTTGGTCCCGTGCCGGTTGAGTGCCGGGCAGATCGGCAATGGCACGATTCGAGGTCCGTTACCTGCACAGTGTATCACTCGCCCGTTCCGTGCTCTTTAAACCATCGACCGACGCGGCCTGTCCCCGCACTCTTGTTCTGCGTCGTTGCCTTGTCTTGCATGGGCTGTCCTTTGTTCTGCACGACGCCAGGCGCACTACTGCGCGGCCAAAACGATGAATGCTAACAGCAGCAGGGGGAGGGGGGGCTTAGGAATATGTGCCTTCTTATGCCTCCAGATTTGCCGTCTAGCGCTCTGTAGTATCGTAGTATTGTAGCTTGTCATTCTGGTGGATGTGCGCGAGCCTTGGGCGACACAGGGTCCTCTGTGGCGCAGCTTTGAGGTGGCAGGGCGGGAACTGCGATTACGAGTCTTGCGCCAAAAACAACGGTGCACTAGGTTGTCGCCCATACCTCTCGAGACACATTGGTATGGAAGTGTTTCAAGAAACTGAGCAACCGCTGAAAATCGTCTGCTCATGCCCATCTACGTTCCTGCATACTGCAGGTGAGACCCTCGCGAGTGATGTACAGTACTTGCGCGCATTCGCACCTTCTTTCTGCGATTACAAATGGCCGACTGTCCTTCAAGTCACCGGAGTCAGCTGGCCAGCTGCAAAGGGCTATGCTGTTGGTCACCAGCTACAGTGCTATGCAGTATCTGGCACTCTGCTGCATCTCAGGGTATCTGTGTAGTGAGGCAATTCTCAGGTTCAGCACATCTTGAAATAGCCACTTTGCTGCTGAGTAGACTCCCCAGAAAATGGATCGGCTTGTCGTCGATACGGCTGTGGAAATGTACGACTTTCATTTCAACGGCCAGTCTGTTACCACGGGTCTGGGGGCAAATGCCCCAGGAAAGAGAGTACTCTTAGCGGCAATTTGGACGAGCTAAAGCGCTCGCGAAATAGGCGTATGGTGGAATATAACCGCTGGAACTCCATCGCGGTATACTCACTGACCCACTGACCGCTTAGCAGCCGGCAACACCCACCAGCCGCCCCGCACTAAGTGCAGCAGCCCGTCATGTGTGCGGAAGTGCAACCTTCCGTCCGATCAGTCATAGTGAAACGTTCTATAGCTACACCAAATAGCGCAGTGAGCGGTCATGCGTTCCTACCTAGTCTTGCTATTCTCTGTAGTTTGGCCCTCTACCAAGAGAAACTGCCCGGTGACGTCACATCAGTTCATGCTTTGCTATGCGGTACTCTTGCTAACGCCGCATGCGGCTGTATATTACTTTGATCTCTGCCTCTGGCCGCGGACTCTATTCTAGCCCTGTCATTGCAGCAATGGAGATTGCCGGGCGCCTGGTCAACCGCAATCGGTTGGCGAACAAGGTCCGCAAGCTCCTAGAAGATGCGGACCGCATTGACGCCGCGCATGCCGAGGGTGCCGGCGATACTGACCCACAAGTCAACCGCGATCACTTTGCGAAGGATCTACGCAAGCTCGTGCGGCAGCGGTATCTCGAGCGCCTCGAGGACCTCGAGGCAGGGTATCGCTACTGGGACTCGATTTCTCGAAGTGGCGTTGCTGGCATTGGACTGCACGCGGTGCAGCTGGCGCCAAGGTGGGTCGCCGCCGGCCTCGTGCGGGTCGCTCATGGCGAGCCGTTCGCGGCACTGTTCCAGCTGGAGCAGCGGGCTAGACTTCGTCAGCTGCCAAATCCAAAGAGCGCTGTCGCGTTCGCAAAGAAGCAATGGCGTCTGCTGGATGCACACTTGCAATTGAGCCGCGAAACGCTCGAGACCGAGCGCGACGCGCTGTTTGAAGCGCTCGGCGTGCTGTGTGAGGACTTCTCGGATGATTCGCCCGACCATATTATCGAGCGTGTTGCAACGTCTGTTTCTATATACGCCGCGGCGACGCAGGTTGCGTCGAGCGGGACCACGTCGGTCCGCGGAGTCAGACAAGCGCTGGACCAGTTTCTGACCAACGACTCTCGACTCGGCATCGTTTTGGCACAATACCGCGGACCATCGCGCGTAGAGCGCTACTGGCCACTGCTTCTAGTTGCTCTATATGGGTCTTGGCGCGTTTTGGGGTCATGGCGCGAGATCGTCGAATGGACTCGCGCAAATGTAGTAGAGACAGCCAATTCCTTTCTGCGCAATTGGGTGTGGGATCCCCTGGTGCAGGTTTACCGCACCGTTCGTCATGACGAGAACTCGCGCGTCGCACTTATGGCCAAGGCTAGCCTCGAGTCAGACCTAAAGTCGCTCGAGCGCATGGTGGTGGACTATGCCCGCGACAACGGCTCGGCCGCCGACCTCGATGCAGTGCGCGCAGCCGTCGCCCACGGCGACCTGTCGGCCGTCATGGTACCCTACGAGCAGCAGCTGCAGTCGCCCATTAGCTCTCTCCTGCGCGGGCGCCTGGTCCGGTCCCTCTTGATCCAGGTGCAAAAGACAAAGGTCGATGTTGAGGTCGCCATGGACGGCATAGACAAGATGCTCCAGAGTCAACAGCTTGTGTTTGGAATCGTCGCCGCTCTGCCTGCCCTCGGTGTGTCGTGGGCCGCGGTGTCGTACTTTGTTAGCTCTTCGAGGGCTGGAGGAAACGAGCGCCGCTTCCAAAACCTGGCGCAATCCAAGGCACGGCTTCGCAACCGTCTGCTCATGCTCGATGCCGTTCTGCGCCACGGAGCTGAGGCGTCTCACGAGAAGCGATGTGGCCAGGTCCTTTATCTCACCTCGGCGGCCCGTCGCGCCGGCCGGAGCTATCTCTCGCAACGCGACTACGAGTTTCTTGCTCGCGATCTTCGTGTCATTGAGGATGACGTCTACGTTGACCCCAATCAGGTCGTCGCAGATCTCGATAGAGCCTTCCTGCACGGATACTTCTAGACTGCCATTTACAGGCTAAGGCGGAGGCGGGGCACCGTCCTGTCAATAAGAGAACATAGTGCATGACGACAATGAGCCCTATACGGAGACCATCTAGCCTGTACATAGCGCGGTTACACTACAAAAAAAAAAAAAGGAAAACCCACGCCTGAAAGAAACTACTGCATTTCCAATGATGCATGAAAGAGCCATCGCTGCCGCTAACCAGGCATTTACTTCCTAGATCAATAAAATATCCCAAGGGACAGCGGTTCGGCACAAGATTCTTCCCGCACATATGTTAGCATCAGCCCGAAAGTGCCGTAAAACGGCATAACGCTCTTTGGCCAAAGCGGCTATCAGGCATGGTGCTCTTATTTGCTCAATTACTATCGTCAGTTCTATGAGCCGCCGGCCCGCGCCTCGGCTTGCCCCTATAGTGCAATAATATGCTGAGCATGCACGTGGCGATAAGCTCGACGTGGTCACACACGGTGGGAGGAGTTGAAAGCCGCTGCGCCGCGCTGAATGCGGGCGCCAACGACTGGACAACTAAGCACCGTTGGCGGACCATGTCGTCTTCAGACATTCGATACATCAACAAGTCTTTGACTACTATTTATAATGTATGGGACCAATGCGAATTCACGAGGTGCTTCTGGAGCTCGTTCGGTGCGACCAGTGGCCGTGAGCGACCGAAAATGCGGTCTTCACTTATTGAACTGAAGATACACCTCTCTAGTACTTGTTCCACACGCGAGTTTGACATTCGCCTTGCAGCTTCTAGTCTACGGATTAAGAGTCGCTCTTGCTAACATCAGGAACTGGAGTTTCTCCAGGATAGCGGCGTTGTGAGCGCTTCCTTTATCTCCGACCTCGAAGCATGCCTCCCTCGGAAATACGTGGCCGGTGCTGCACCAGTTGACTTGGTGCCCGGGAGTGGTTCGACAAAAGAGGCTCCCAAGAATTCACCCAGTGCGTCGCACAACACGTCGCAGACAAACCTCGCGGGTCCTCCCCCTCCGCCACCGCCC
This sequence comes from Tardiomyces depauwii, assembly GCA_038086965.1. Lineage (NCBI taxonomy): Eukaryota > Fungi > Ascomycota > Dipodascomycetes > Dipodascales > Trichomonascaceae > Tardiomyces > Tardiomyces depauwii. Next base: position 3,029,469 of record JAVHZA010000002.1, read on the forward strand.
TCGTCCTCGCCGTACAGAGATGTCGTGGAAGCCCTTTACGACTACCAGTCGCGAGAGCAATCCGATCTCCCGCTCTACAAGGGAATGCGCATCGAGGTCCTAGAGAGACTGAACAATGACTGGTGGCGCGGACGCGACGTATCCTCTGGCCGTGAGGGTATTTTCCCATCCAACTATGTGCGCGTCCAGGATGAAAAGTCGGCCGGCCCACCTTCATACTACGGCGCCCCCCAGCAACAACAGGGCTACAACCAGACGCCCCCCCAGCAAGGAGGCTATTATCCGCCTCCTATGGTTGTGGCCCAGAATCCACAAGAGTACGCACAGCCCCAGCAGCAGCAGCAACAGGGCGATGGCCGCCACCACCAGGCTGTGCGTCGCTTCGGATCTAAACTTGGCAATGCTGCCATCTTCGGTGCTGGTGCGACGATTGGGTCTGATATTGTCAACTCCATTTTCTGACAACAATTAATAGTCTAGGTATATTTGCATTAGAGTCGTTCATTCACTCATCTGGTAACATCCTCTTAATCTTAAAATTCCTACATGAATTCAGGAACTACTACATAGAATTCCACCCGGTGCAACGACTGCGCTACATCTGGCTTTATGGTTTATCTTGTGGTAGTCGATGTATACCACTTTGCACTGACTGCAGTTCAAATGTCGGCAACAGATGGCTAGCTTGATGACTGTCTGAGACAAGGGGTCTCGACAGGGGCTAATAATAACGAATTGGTCCTCTCTGCTTGTACCATTTTCTTTGCTATCCTTCGTACCAGACGATAGTAACTAAACTGTCTAGGAGCACTGTCTGGAATAATTATCCCAGTTGTTGCGCCACCAGGAGCATGCGCAATCAAACTTTGTACTCCTTTTAACTGCCACAACGTTATTTAAATGGCTCCAACACTGAAGACTCATAAATGGTTCGCATTCGGTTACCGGGATCACACAGCGTGCGGAACATTCGTTAGAGATAGCCGGCGCACTCTATCAGTGACGCAACGGAGAGCACTCGATTCGCTCTACGTCCAGATGACCCGCCTTTCAAAACAGAGCCGTGCCCGCGAATCTGAAGCAGCATTAGCTATCCCGCCGCTACAACGACGGGAGATAGCTGAAAGAATAGAGTGACTGAGCTCAGTAGAAGGGCCGAGTGAGTCCGGAACATGGCTATCACTCAGTAAATCCCAAAACGCGGAAGTAAGATGAGATAGCTGGCCATGAGGGCGTAGTTCTCGTGGATTGGGCCAACCACGTCCGTGGGGGACGGATTGTCACAACGCTGTAATTTAAGAGCAGACCTAACGTGGACAAGCTGTGTCAAAGTTCCTAGGCACGCGTTATATTTAATTGACTAGGGTTATGACGCATGCACAACGGAGGCGCAGGTGATTGCAATTGGTTGTTCAAGGGATGTTCTGTAGCCAGACAAGGCCGTCGAGCGACAATAGAAGGCGGCACACGGATCATATTCTCAAAACAAAATGACAATGTCCGCTTACGAAATCGAATACTGGGATCACGCATAGTACACAGGTCATGAATTCTGTTGCCAGGTCCATTCGTTGCAGAGTTTGGCAAAACGCAGCTCCCTATTATGCCACCACATGCATGTAAATACATAAACATACCCAGGGTACAACAGGGGCCCTGGCACGAGGCACTCCCATTATTGACGGCCACAACACTCCCGGAAAGAAGCCCAGCCCGAGGGGCATGGTCTCGCCCCTTGGACCCCGGGGTCCACTATGGGTCCAACGACGGGTCCAACCACTAAACTCCGATCATCCGCATTTTTAGGGGGCTGAAGAGCTTCCCAATAGAAGAGAAATAGTCAAAATATGCAAGCAGATGGAGTTACTAGGAGAACCCTGCTGTCGCAGCCGTCTGGCTGGCCCTGTCGGGCGGTGCTAACTTTTGTCTCGTTGACACGGCAGCCGCAGTCAGTGAATTCCTCGCTAGCCGTGAGATCATTCCGATTCCGAGGATCAACTTGAAAAAGAAGGCACTGCTAACACCGCGCACGTTCATAAGACCGGGCACAAAATAGACAGATCAGGATGATAGCCACTCGTTGACTGCAGGTCCCACGACACACGCACGCCTTACTATTCCCCTACGCGCCTGAACTATACGCCACGTTCTTTAAGACGTCACGAGAGATGTGACGAAGTGCGTCGGAGCATTTCAGTCCGCTCGAATATACATAACAGACCTGAGGTGCAGAAGCCCTGCTCCCCGCACAGCGCTTAGTGCAGCTGCAAGAGCAGGGTACGGGCCACATGCATCGAACAGCTCGCATCTTAGAGCTCGCATAAATCTTGGCAGTTGGCCAGATTGCAAAACGAAGCTGTTAATACACACTAGTTCATTATGAAACAAGGGCCGGGACCCAAAACTCATTGATATAAATGAGAAAGTAGCTTAGCTTCCACGTTGCTTGGAAATTGGTCGGAATGTACACTGCCGATCACGCTCAGTTTCCGTATTGGCCTTCACATGCGGTGCTTCTTTTGTGGATCTGCATGACCACGCGATGCAGACAAGGCGGTGGGAGGCATATCTCAATCGGCGCTCACAAGGGAAGGAAGGCGTCAAGCGAGGGGTGCTTCGGTGCATGGACGCGCGTGTAAGGGGCTCGCGATGATGCACAGCCACCACTACCATCAAGGGTTCTACAGCCATTTTTGGATCCATGTAAGGCTGCGGTGCGGTGCCGTCATCCCGCGAAACTCGAGCCACATGTCTCGAGGGCTTCGCAGAACGAGGATCCACACGCTTAAGAGGCCCGAACGCTTGCCGAACACTGCGCTGGGCAGTGGAAAAGAGATCTGCTACGCTAGAGAAACTGGCGGTTTCAAGACATCGATTGTGAATTCGGAAGCGCTTTTTGGCATGTGCAGGACGCAGGTGCATTAGTAACAGGGCCATTACGTTAAGCTCGTATGACGCTGCCCGTCGCGGTGATCGATAATTTGAAGGATGCGATAGGCTGGCGGGTGGCTACATCAGCACAGCGACGGTTAGAGGCTAACTATCAGTAGTGTGAAACTCTGTTATGCAAGCCTGGGACGCTCTTGATCAAAGCGTATTGCCCGTAGTTAGCTCCTTGCCGTTCGTCTGGCACGAGCTCCCGGTTGGAATTCCCCGGTCATTAAGTAAGTCAATTCGGCAGTATGACGAGGCGGGACTTCCAACGATGGTAAAGCACCAGATTAGAGTTTGATCCCGAGTAGGATTGGGTGCGTCGACGATCATGACCAGAAGTGTCAGAACGGCAGTAGCGCGTAGCGGGGATTCCTTCGCCGGCGCAGAAACGATGGAAAAACCAAAACCATAGAATTGAGGTAGGCACGTAATCTCGCAGATCAGGTACATGGAAGATGCGAAAATAACAGCATGCTGTCAAATCGTCACTCGGCTTAATATACATGGTTGTACGGCAGAAAAAGTGATCTTAACCGGATAAGATTCAGTTAATCGTGATATCGTATTGCCGACCGATTTAGCTCATACACGCCGTCGATGAACGTATAACAGTTCTTTACGTCGCTTCCCAACACCGTGCGCCATGCAACCATAGTGGGACCCTAGGTGCCGTGCGTGGGAATGGCAGCCATTACTACTGCCGTATTCTCAGGCGCATAATGCCAATCTCGATAACTAGGTTGTCGCGAACATTAGCGCGCTTATTCTTTAAGAACAGGCTGGATCCGCAACTGGGCTGGAATAATAGACTGCTCCCAGGAGGTTCCGCCGACCGGAGTAAAACTCCGAGAACCGGGATCCATATTTCCGCGAGGAAATATGGGTCCACTATGATCCGAATAAAGTGCTGCCAGCGTCGATCACTTCGGACCCGGGCCGCAGCAGCGATGACCACGACCCCGAACTTTCCAAGGAAAGGGGCAAGATCGGCGCTCTACTATACTCCGTCTACACTGAGGGACCTGATTTGAATGAGCAAAACAAAAATCCCTCAATTGTGCCCATCGACAACTAAAATGGCCAGTTGACCATAGAACTGCTTGTTACTTTGTTAATATCAAGAATGGCCATGATGAGACTTGCCCATGGTTGGCGCAGGGCGTTGCGCGCATCGGACAGGTAAAGGGCGCGCAAAACACCAATTATCTGCATACGAACAGATGACCGAGTTGGCCAGCCGTATTGAGACAACAGAGCAAGGTTGTCTGCAAGCTGTCGGTCATGGAAACATATGCCGAATCTCAAGGCGACTGTTAGCCAAGAAATGTTACAATTCCATCGACTCTCTCCAACGTGTCGTCGCCATACAGATCCTGCCGTGCCATACAGGCGGAGCTTTGAGCCCGAGTACGTTGCCATGTCTACCTGTGCTTCTACAACGGCGGATACTACGCAGACCCCTGTGCATTAGCGTGCGACGAGGAGTGCATTAGTGCGAAACTGAGCTAGAGGACCGCTTAGAGTTCCTGTGGCCGAAATGATGACAAGGTACGGAACGAGGTGTGCTCGTGTATGCCGTTCTATAACAAAAGACGCAGTTACCTTTCGGATCGCATTTTGTGCGACCGCGTGGATAGCGTACTGTTTAAGGGTCACAAGGACAATGTCGCCGCGAGCGAGGCATCGGCCACGCAGGGCCACCACCACCGCCGCCGCTGCCGCCGCCGCCGCCGCAGCAGCAGCTTTGAAAGTCACGCCATCCTTGTACATGTCTGTGGCCAAGATCGCCTTTCGTATTGTCGATGCATTTGTACCTTAGTTACGTTAGTTGCGGCTCACGTAAACCAAGGGCCTGTCGGCTAAACTCTCCAAGTTGCTTGCCTGATCGTCATCCAGACCAATTCTCTCCCTAATGGCTTAGACTACTGCCTAATATTACTAGCGGGAAGCGCAGGATAAGAGACTGACAGCGGAGCTGACAGAGAAGTTACGGGACATTGGGGTCAGAAAAAATAAACGGACGATGCCGATCTTCTCTTCGGTTTTTCGGTAGCTGGGGATCCCGGGCGCCGCGTCATATCCCACGGGAATACGCAATCTCCTGTAGACCAATTGCTTTGTAGGCGGGTCTGTCTCGCACGCGCAACCGCCTGTCACATTATCAAGGAGCTTCGGGCTGCCAAACTGTCAACCACTGGCAAATCAGTGGCCAGCAGCGAGGGTTGACGATTATTCGGTGCTAGAGGAGCAAGGTCGTGTATCCAATTCTTGACAATTGTGGCCAACAAGTATATGCGGTACAGGGGCGCGTCAATTAGTTGCCGAGCTAGAATGTGGCAGTTAGAGGCGAGTGTCAGACATCCGGCAGGCGGTAGCAACTGCGCGATGGACGCGGCAACATAGGATACGATGTTGCAGAGTACGAAGGAATATTCGACGGCTCTGCAAGAGTGCAGCATGGGGCTGGTTCTTCGTGCACGAGAAGTGGCTAATTGAACTGGGCTAGCATGACCGCTAAACCCCGGATGGGAATGGAGCCCGTTCAGTGCATAGACTAGCATATATCAGTACCTATAAAGGGGCGGGGAAAAAAGGGCGGTGGACTGCACGACAGTCGCGCAAGCAAGCGCGGTCTCCGCTAGGCATGTTTGATCGGGCGAATGTTCCGGACGGGTGCAGACCGAGGAGCGGCGGTTAGCCAAAGCCGACGGTTGTGCCGAAACACCGGGCAGAACGTGCGCATACGCTCGCGCCGGGCCGGGGCAGTTCTTCGGCGTGCGATGTTGCCTCATATCCCGCTGCTTTGCAGTGAGGCGCCGAGACGAGAAGTGGAAAGGCTGCGGGCGGCGTCGACAGGTGAGACACAGCGCGAGGCAGGATGGGGCACTGATGTCATGCAAGCTGGAGCGGCCCACTTCTGGCTATGCTGCTGTCTGCTGATTAACTCGGCGGCCGCCGTGCAGAGGGTACAGCCAAAGAGGCAGGGGTGCGCGCGTGTGCGGTGCAGGCCGGCTGACGGGCCGAGACACCTCGTTGAGGGGAGAGAGTTTGGGCAGGTAGCAGGTGGGTAGAATGCGCACTATGTACGTGGGATCAGTCGTGTCTGTGCGACAAGGTTTGTGGGACGGCCCGCTGCGGAATGGCGGCCGGAAGGCGGCATAGTTTCTTTTTGCTTCGTTTCGCCAGCCCTAGTCCACCTTGTGAACGACGATAGGATGTAAAGGATAGACCCATGCGCCGTGCCGGAAACAGAAGGGACTGTAAACGGGTGGAAGCAGCGGGGCGATAGAAGCCCGGTCGGCTGCATACTGCTGAACACAAAAAAGCAACGTGAGCCAGCGACACGGTCCCCGGCCGTAGGGGCATGGGCTCCCTTACGATACAAGCATTTGGCCCCGAAGTCAGTGAACTAAGGCGAAAGATGGCCCGCCGCTTGATGGCGATATTACATCGCGCTCATAGTTTCTTGCGAAACCAAATCAGGTCTCAGCCAAGACATGGAGCTGCAGGGCCGCTGCACGCTACTGCAGCTTCGTGCAGCATGGCCCTGCTGCGGAAGGCAACTGTCTTTCAGGGCTGCGCGCGTAGCGTTCAAGATGCAGGCGGGCCAGGTTTTGTGGGTTGTGTTAGCCGTGGACGCAGCTGGTGTTCCTACTCGTCGCAACACACAAGCCAGAGACGAGCATACGCATCAGCGGGGCGGCATCCAGCGGGTCTTTGCACGGGGCTAGGAGACAGACGCGCGCGTCAGCGGGACAAGTACAAGTACCGGCAGGTTGGCTGAAGTGCGGAGGGCGGCTGACATACGCGTGTGCTTGGTGCAGAGGTGAGAGCGACACAGACGCGCACAAACAACTGTCGTTTGAACTTGGGCGGGACACCCAGGCAGGCACAACTCACGCGTGCCGCCAAGAAAAGTGTGCTGTGGGAGGTGAACAAGCAGGAGGACGGGTACATTGTTCTTAAAAGGGCACGACACAGATCCACATCGAATTTTTTTGAGGCATAAACGGTCCGGAACCGAGAAAATAAAGACAGAGGCGTGGCTCGGCTCGCTCACAGATTGACGGTAGCAGAGCCACAACATCACGCTGAACAGAATTTGGCACTGAGCCCGGTATGATGAGCCCACTGGGCCAGGACCAGCACCAGTTGGGGCTCTCGCGGTTCAATAGCAGCACGCAGCAGGGAGCCCTGGATGGCAGCAGCAGCAGCAGCAGCGGCGGCGGCGGCGGCACCAGCAGCAGCAATAACACAAACATCGGTGTCGGTGGCCAGCCGGGCAGCCAGATAAGCCCTCACCAAGAAGGTCCAGTCAGCGGCGGGCCCTACTGCGCGACTGGCGGCGATAGCGCTGGCGACGGACAGGGCCCTCGCGTGGTTCCAACCGTCATCGTGGGGCCGTGGCCCCAGGCCCCGCTGCCTGGTCTACCGGCGATGGATGCCGGAGGGCCCTCAGCCCAGATGATGTACTCGCGATCACAACCCGTCAGATACAGTGGTATGTTCGTTGTGCAATGCCTGCGACTCGCTGGTGACTAACAGCAGGTCCACATGATGCCGGCTTTATGCCGCCACGCGTGACTTCGCTCGACTCAAGCTTTTATCCTCGCGGGGCGCCGTCGTTCGCTACGCCTGCAGCGCACGTGCGACCGTACTCAGGATACGCATACGACTCGGCGGTCTGCCAGGCTAGCGGGACGCCGCCGATCGATGGCTACGGACCAACTAGTGGCACAGGAGGGAGCACTAGCACCGGCAGTTTGTCTTGCGGACACGTGAGCCCTAGCAGCAGCGCCGGCGCCGGCGGTGTCGGCGGCGCCCCGTTCATGCCACAAATGGTCAACTACTCGTTTGTGCCGGCACCGAGCAGCCAGCAGAACAAGCGGCCGCGCCGGCGCTACGAAGAGATCGAGCGCATCTACGACTGCAACTACCCTGGCTGCACCAAGGCATACGGCACCCTCAACCATCTCAACGCCCACGTGGCGATGCAGAATCACGGCAAAAAGCGCACTCCGGACGAGTTCAAGGAAACACGGCGCCTCTGGAAGCTTAAGAAGAAGCAGCAGATGAAGGAACAAGCGTTCAAACAGGAGCGGCAACGAGGGCCGGCGCCATTCCAACATCAGCGTGCTCCTGAATCCTCAATGCCACTCAGCTCGATGCAACCACATTCACCTCCACACCCGCATTCGCATCCACTTCAAAATCAGTCACATTCGCATCCACATACGCAGGCCCACCACCAGCAGCAGCATCACCATCAGCCTATGCCGGCAGCACTGTCAATGGATGGCAACAGCGCCGCGCGCGGAGATGTCACGGTCGCCGGGGCGCGCCAGGACGCGCAATACTACCCGGAGGCAATGTACCCCACTGGATATCCGGCACCGAGCGAGCAGTCGTTTGATCCGTCTACTCCCTCGTATTACACCAAGGACCCATGAACGCTACACCAATCGAGGTCCCCGTCACGACTGTTACGAAATATTACTCTGCGAACGGTCACAGATAATTTTTATGTATACTTATGACGTCTGTCCATTTTAGAGCCTTTTTATCTCTAGTCAGCCGCCGACCCGTTGACGCTGTAGTTAAGACAACCCAACTTGCCGAGGCCGTCGGCACGTGCGGGCGGGGGGGGGGGGTAGCCGGTAGAGTTGCCGCGATAACGCTTGCTAGACAGGGCGCGCAATGCATATTAGACAGGAACTGGAGATGTTAGTATCATGTGCACCGACACCAACGATATCTCGAATAATTCCGAGACTAGCTACAATGTAATGCCCAAGCACTATCAACAGCCTGTAGGGACGAGCTGCATGCAGTGAGACAGCTTTGCTCTTGCATGTTCTGCAGGTCATGAGTGGCTGCATTTCGTTCAAAGAAGCGTCTAAACCGGACAACGGCTTGTCGGGGTCCGGTAGCTTCCCACTACCCTGGTGTAGGAGACATTCCACGACACATAGACAGGCACGGCTTTTGAACTGGCGAACATGTACGCGCCCAAGATGAATCCGCTTTTTCAAAAAAATATCGATCAGGCACCGCTAGTCAAACTCTGCACAGGCCCAAGTCGCGTCTTTGCGGAGCGAGTGGTACTGCGAGCATGCTGCACTCGGCGAGCCCAAAGACACAGCTAGCGGTTACTGCGGCCGTGTCGTCCGTCGTTGCGGTGTTGGCGACGCTGGCAGCGCAGTCTGCGTGGGAGTCTCAGTATGTGCAGATCGATCCGTGCGAAGCGAGTCGCGAGTGGCTGTTCGCGCTGACCGTCATTGCGAGCAGGAGCATATCACACCACACAGTCAGCCTACTAACTGCAGTAAGCGAGCGTCTCGCACAAAGCTGGTGAAAGAAGAAGCGGCGAAATCAGAGCGCCACGAGACTCTGGAGCATCATGGCATTGCTAAGGAGTACAGTGAAGAGCTCGTTCGCGAGCAGCTCGCGCGCAATATCGCATTCCTTGGCGATGATGGCGTTAAGAACATCCGTCAGAGTTCCGTGGTAGTCGTTGGCGCAGGCGGCGTGGGATCCTGGGCAGCGACTATGCTCGTCCGATCCGGCGTGGGTAAGCTGCGAATCATTGACTTTGACCAGGTCACACTTTCGTCCCTGAACCGTCATGCATGCGCGACTCTCGCAGACGTCGGCACGCCTAAGGTGCACTGCGTGGCAAACTTTCTGCGTCGCGTGGCGCCCTGGGTTCAGATTGAACCCGTGGTTGCACTATGGAACAAAGATGAGACAAAGCTTTTGAACGGCGCCACATATGTCGTTGACTGCATTGACAACATCGACACTAAGGTCGATCTGCTTGAGTTCTGCGCAAAGAGTGGCGTCAAGGTGATCTCGAGCATGGGAGCTGGTTGCAAGGGCGACCCGACCCGGGTACTCCTCGCTGATATCTCCACAACGATCGAAGATCCGCTCTCAAAGGCTACGCGTCGTCGCCTCAAGCTCAAAGGAGTCAACACAGGAATTCCTGTCGTGTTTTCGTCCGAGAAGCCCGGAAAAGACAAGGCGAAGCTGCTGGAACTCGACGAATCGGAGGTGGAGAAGGGCAAGGTCAATGAGCTTGCCGTTCTTCGCGATTTCCGAGTGCGCATCTTGCCAGTTCTTGGCCCGCTACCGGCTATCTTCGGCCTCACACTTGCAACTCATATCATCACGGATCTAGGCGGCTATGCGTCCGTGTATGATCCTGTTCAGGGCGGGTACAACCTCGCTGGCAAACAGCGCACCAAACTTTACGACAGCATGATGCAGAGTCTTAACGGCCAGGCAACCCGCATGCACTGGCCCGAACAGCAAAATGTGACAATTGATCTCAATGATGTCGGCTTCCTTCTCGAAGAAGTTTGGCGTGGCAAGTCCATTACCGGGCAAACCAACAGATTACATCTCACTGTATGGGATCCGAAGGGTCCTGTCAAGCTGCAAAACATCGTGCCTGTTAACAAGGAGCAGCAAAGAATCCACGAAGATCAGATTCTGAAAGGGGGCAAAGCCTTGGAAGACGTATACCCGCCAGAAGTGATTGAGCTAGTGAACCGGCGCTTTGAGTTGCAGCGCTGGTACGAGGGCTTCCGCTGAGAGCATTCAACGCAACGCATATTGTACATACGCCGGATAACGGCTATCGCGCCGCTAAACCTTCCATTCCGATCGTGCCTTCGAATCGCTCATCCACACATTCGCATTAATATATTACGATTCAGCTCTGACGGATTAGAGTCATGATGTGCGGGCATCGGGCCGCAATTCTCTCTACGGGATCTCTCTCCTAGGTTGTCACCGCCAGCCATGCTGTGATTCAGTGCTCTATCATTTCCTGAACTGGTAATTCCAAAATCAGAACAGTGCTTATTTATGCATTATTAGGCAACGAGCACATTTTGACTGGATTTTGCTTAATCGACGTAGCGGGATGAAAATAATGGTTCTACCTTTCGTGATAAACAAAAAATAAGAAACCCCTCGCATCAAAGGAGCTGTCGAATTAGAATCTGATAAGAAGCACTAACATATGGGACCCGTCCATACTCTACATAATAGGAAATCTATCATGCTGGCCCTCAAATGTACATTAAAATCTGGAAATGCAGGGAGGTGCGCGGCCTGAAAAGTGGCCTGATGTTTCAGGAGAACTTGCATATGTCATACCGGGCACTAGCACCGCAGATTTGCACGTATGCTTTTGTAATGCATAGATATACCGAGGTAGAATTCACTGTTAAAGCGTGAATGATGCTAGTTAGAGTTCACTCCGATGAGACATTAATCGTGGTTCCAAGGCGCTCGCAACAGTGTCCCTACTGCGTTCTCATGAAGCACGGTACGACTGACTGTCCGGCAGTTTCAGGCGCCACTTCACGGAATGCAGATGTGCAGCGAGAGATATACAGCAATGATTGCATATGCTACGAAGACATGAGGCACATGTCAGTCGCCCGCTTTGGCTGGCCGTCCGACTACTTCGCTCCAGTTGTCCCCTCGATGGCTCGTTACAAAATATGACCCGACCCTGAACAAACGGTCCATCCTCAGAATACTGGAATAAGCGTCAATGCTGTCGCATGTGATTCACGGTAGTTATAAGGATGCTATAAACACCAAAAACAGTCAGAATCACAGTGACTTCTGATGAAGCCAATGCAAGCCCAAAATGGAAAAAATGCCGAAGTCATAACATTGTGAGTCAGCTGCTCGGCGATCAAGAAAATGCAGATGCCGGATATGCCGGCGAACTTCTTTTACACAGAGGCAGCAGAATCATCGCAGGACGGCGCCGTCCTTATATACCCACCAGCAATTTTGCACGCTCATAAACGAAGAACGAGGTGGCAAACATGGGCATCACTTTCATGTATCCGATAGTGAGGCCGACAAAAAGCCCTCTGACGCCACGTTCACGCACCACTCTCAAAAGGGTGGGAACGATGCGAAGATGTTCCCCCGAGATACCACCGACTTGCATACGCCTTCTGATAACCTCGAGGGGGTAGCTGGCAGTTTGCGCGAAAAGTCCTGACAGCGCACCCGCACTTAGTTGGGCCCATACCTTCAGCGGTCGCCTGCCCGTGGGGTTTGGTTCGTAGCTGTAGTCAACTGCAATATCCTTCAATAGAGCTGAGCGGAATACATCGTGGCACGAATCATGAACTAGAAAAGAGACTCCCGCATATGGAATCATCCCGAGAACTGTCGCAGTGAATCCTCTATAGTAGTTGGCTAGCGGGAAACGAGATGGCTCGCGCCAAATGGAACGAATAATACGAACGAGCCGGCCCTTCGCAGGCTCCGTTGTGGATGAGTTGTACGCCAGTCGAACGCGGATAACGTCGAGCGGATATGTGCAAAACACCGAGGCCACTCCCGACAGACTGCCAGCCATGAATCGGCGGATGTGCGTCTCTTTGTCTTTCGTAGGAATCAAGTAGCTCCTGACTTGCTCGTAGGCAACGAACTTGATGGCGGCGTATGGATACACACGAAGAAGAGTCGCCGAGTGCCCCCGATACAGTCCCAACGGGCCCTCATGTGTCAGTATGTGCTTCGTGGCTCGATAGAAAGCCAGCTTTCGGCCGCTGAACTGCTTGTACACAGGATTTCCGGTCTGGAAAAGAATCTTGACGCGATCGAGAGGAGCAATCAGTGTTTTTGCTGCGCACCCGGCCAAGCCACCAGCGATTCCGCTCCGCACCATGTAGTTCAGAGAGTGCTTGTCAAGGACCGGATCCAGAACAATCACTCCCTCTTTGTCGTCGACTTTTCCGTTCATTTTGCTGTTGATTGGAACGGCCCCGGGAGTGAGGAGCTTGTCTTCTGCTCGTGCACTCATAGTCCTCTGTGCTTATCTCGCCCACATGCACACCTTCTCTGCTGCCTGTTCCCCTGTTGCGGTCGTGCGATGTATATGGCGCAGTCCAGAGCCCGTGTGGGGTATCGAGATACAGTTTTACAAATACCTCTCACGACCGGGGAAGTATCTCCCGCCCTCGGCAAATAGTCGGACAATGGGGTTAGGGCGATGAATGACAGCCCTCTGGCGGTGCACTAATTATCGTCATGGGCCGAGAGCTTACAGAGCCTACAGCTCAGTCATATGCCTACATGGCTGCGAGCTGTATATATGTTGTCTAGCCTCGGAGACAGTGGACTAGCGGGTACGTGGCTTCGTGGGCGCGACGCACTTTGCAAAGGGTGCGGCTAACGACGGGGGTCGGGGCCGGAAAACGAATGGCGGGGTGAATAGCTTCCTCCATCGTCGTCGCAGCTAGACTCGCAGTGAGGCTAGGACAGTTGCTTTATTCCGAACTGCCACAGAACTATAGCGTCTTCGAAGTCGTCCTTATTGGTTCAGCCAATAGCGGGCTGCCGAAACGGCGCGGGACCCAGGGGTGCGGCTGACCAGAACAACTGCATACCATCTATGCATGAATGCACTCAAGCTCCGTATTCTTTCGGCACCTGATGATATTGCGCCCCGGTGCTACGCGGTTCTACGACGTTACGAAGCTGTAACTCAGCTGTATTCATCATGAACAGCCTGAATGCTATAGGCATTTTCACAGCTTGGACTTGGACGAACGCGCAACCGTGCACTTGATCAGACCGTTGGGGTCCGATTGCGGAGCATAGACCTCGGCGTCCTGGCCGTTGTTCTTGAGGCCCTTGTGCCACGACAGGTTGATCTCGAAGTAGTGATTGTTGGGCAACGAGTACGAGACGGTAGAGATCTCCTTGACGTTGTCCAGGATCTGCTGCGACATGTTGTACATGGTGGCCTGCACAGAAGCACTGTTCTCCTTCGCAAAGGTGTCGAGAGTCACGTTGCGAGCGCCGTCAAATGCACGGTCAAAGAGGCCGGCCTTGGCATAGCGCTCGACAGTTGCGAGATCACGCATGCCCGCCCAAGTCCAGACAGCCACGACGTCGGTGGACAGGATGCGGTCCCACGTCTCGGGAAGAGTAGTGTACTCGCATTTGTTGTAGCCGTGGAACATCGATCCAGTGGACTTCAGAACTTTAAGACCATCAATGCCCGACGAGATCTCAAGCGGCGAGCCGTTATCGCGGCCAGTGATCTTGGTGGTGCGGGTCTCGGCACCGTCCCGCACGAACGAGTGCGGGTGGGGCTTACCGTCGACGTTGTACCGAGTCCAGCGGTACTGGATGATATCAACGTGGGCGGCATGAATGTGGCTGTAGCGCGTGGTGAAATGCGTGGCTAGACGAGCCCCGAACAACTCAATGGGCCAGACCTCACCCTGCTTGGCCAAAACGTGGATGGTGTTCTTGACAGTGTCGGTGGGGACGATGGATGTGTTGTTGGCTTTGGTGTAGGACTCCTCGACGTCTCCCTCAAGAAGAACGCAGACTCGCATCTCAATGACATCCTGCTTGTTGCGGTCGTTCGGATCGCGGCGGACCTTGAGAACGCGGACGTTGTCTTTGCCGTAGCGAGCTGCAGAGAGGTGACCGCTCATGTTTCTGTTGTGCTGTAAGGCTGATCACGGATACTTTTTTTCCCCTTGCGGTTGGCACTGACGGGAGATCCTTGGGGTTTTTTATACCGGGACGCGGGGGGGGGGGGGGGGAGACAACGGCCTGCCCTACTGCGGCGGTTTGTCGCATCGGCGATATCCGATATGGACCCCGCGATAACGCAGTCACGTGATGCATCCGGCGAACCCCGAACCGCCCGAGATCGCGGCCGAGGCCGACCCCACACGCACAACGGGCCGTTGGCTGCATCAATCAGGCCATGCTCGAGTTCATCTGGTTAGATTACGTGAATGTGTTTCTGTGAAGGTCGCCGCCGCGCCCGGCCGAACTCAGCTGCCGCATGCCTCAAGTCTTGAACCAGGGGGCCGGGATGCTCGCCGAGTAGTCTTTTATCGGAGTTAACAGTCATTTCCTTAGATGAAATATTATTTCAGGAAACATCCACGGCTGCACGGCAATGCCCGCTTATTTACGCTAGACGAAAAAAGCGTTAGTACTTTCGTCCAAAACTGGCGCAGGGTTCATTCCCCACAAAATGTACGGGCAACTATTTGTATATTTCAGACTGAAAAACCTACTCAGGTGAAGTTACTCGTAGATCCAGGCGTGCTGCGACGGGTGGTAGTCGACAAGCTCCTCCTTCTTGAACCAGAGGGCAATTTCACGCTTGGCAGACTCGACCGAGTCCGAGCCGTGGGCGACGTTGCGGCCAACGTCAATGGCGAAGTCACCACGGATGGTGCCAGGGGCCGACTGAAGCGGGTTGGTAGCACCAAGGATGGCACGGCCCTGCTTGACGACGTCCTTGCCCTCCCAGACGGTAGCGAGGACCGGGCCCGACATCATGTACTTGAGGAGACCAGCGAAGAAAGGCTTCGACTGAAGGTCCTCGTAGTGCTCACGGAGAAGCGACTCCGAGGGCTGGGTCAGCTTGATGGCAACAAGCTTAAAGCCTCGCTGCTCAAAGCGGCCGAGGATGGGCGAGATGAGGCCACGCTGGACACCGTCGGGCTGTTGTTAGTATTTTATATGAAGGGCGCGTGGGATTCCTGTTAAACAAATTGTCGAAGCAGAGCGTAGTGCGATCGAAACGGCGTGCCTTCAGGAACGACACTGCATACTCTGCTGGCAGCCGTTTCAGACTTTGCCCCCATAACTTTCCACTCGCTACGGTAGCCAATAGCGTGGCGGCTCGCCGGCGGGACTGCCAACTTGTCCAAAATAGCCCAATGCTCTTATAGTGCGCATGACGGTAATTTATGCTTACCTTGATAGCAATGAAGGTACGCTCGTCAGCCATTGTTGAGATTCTGATTCGAAATAGGCGGTAGCAAACGCGAAATTTTTCACACGGTCCGGTATATGGCACTCCACGTTTCCGGGGCAGTCCCTGATCCGCGAGGAGTATTCTCCAGCACGAGCTGTCACTTAGGCGACGACAAAGAAACGGTGTGTTACGGTATTCATTCTGCATAAATGCGAGCTCAATATGCTGAGCCAGTGACGGTTAGAACCCCTAACAATCCGGTAGGAGCCTCGTGTTGTTTCCTCAACGCTGCGCTTTTACGACCGCATACTGTGGCGCCGTCACTCAACAGTATAGCCTGATTTGTGGGTGCCATATATCCGGTATTGAGGGCACCAGCGATACACCTATGGTGACCTCTGCTTTCTTTGACCACTAGCGATGCGAAGCTCAGCTATCTGAACTTGATCGTTGAAGAGAAGGCCGATCGGTCGGCTCTCGAGTTTCTTCGAGCTGGATTTGAGTTAAAACGTGCCTTATAGATATCGGCGCCTGCCGAGATTATATAAATCGCGCATTAGGCCTATTATACACAACTGTGCTACACACGTTGTGTTGGGGAGAGGGGCAGCGCTTATGTGCGCACGGAAAAATTCACGGATAAACGTGCTGCATTATCAGTGCATGTAGCTGCCCAATGGGCGATCACATAACGCACAGAGCTGTGACATAGTTCCCGGCCGCTTGTGGGCCGCTAGCAGAGCCCTCATTCACACGATTTCTGCATGTGGTTTCATCCCAGTGACAGCGTATTCGAGATCTGCTTTGATCAGGCGATGCACCAACCATAGCAACTCTCACAGTAACGGACTCCGATGAGCAAGTGACCGCAAAGGTTCTCGGAGGGAAGGATTAGAAGAGATGAGACAATCTGTAGTCCTTTCGCACCATATAAACGCTGCTCATTGAAGACAGGGGGTCCATGTACCGGTCTAGAGTCCAGCCCATGCACCAGCTCTATCATCGCAAATTTCCAATAAGGTCTCATTCTTGGTGCAATATTATAGCTGTCGTATTAATGGCTCCTCTGTACAACCCCTGAGAACATTGACATTAGTACGGCGATGTCCGTACCAAGGCGGCAATGCCAAACTTAGCAGTTCCAATTGGTTCGACACGGCGATTAAGCAGCTGAGCCGCAGGAGAAACACACCTCGTTGGTGACGCACGAGCCGGAAAAAATTTCGTGGTCAGCCAAGGTTTCAAGGGAGCCCAGGAAGCTTTCTCCGCAGTGGCCATGCTACTACTTCACATTATACAGAAATGGCCAGCGAAACAGATGCAAGGCACCTGTTGGGGGTTCATAGACCATCATTCTGTACGGGCACGTCGTATCGGGAGGGTAATTGGCGCACACCCCTCATGGGTCTGGGCTTTTTTTTTCTTGGGCGCCGAGATATATAAGGCGCGGCGTCCTCGATTGCATTGCAGTAACGTGGTCGATTTTAACGCCAGCAGACAAACTTTTGCGCGGTTGACCGTAATTACTGGCCAAGATGCTGTATAACACGAACAGTCCCGTCTCTAACCTTCAATGGCTGTCGACTCTCGACACCAACACTCTCCCACCTCACTCTTTTCGCCGTTCGTCGATCATCGGCACCATTGGTACGTTTGAACTTTGTTGATTTTGTTACTCCGGGAACCTGGAGGTTCCATTGGCCGCTATAGAACAACTGGCATGTCCCAATTGACTAGTTGTTGATAATTGGAGCCGTATTTGGCGTTCTTGCGGCGATCTGTGGGCTGGGGCTTTTTCCTTGCTGGCTCACTGCGATAACTGTACACACGATGGCGGACACAGCAATGGTGTGCCAACCTCGTACCTCGACAGGAGCGCACGTAAAGTTGTCTATCTTTGAAAAGTTGCATCTACTAACAGCAGGTCCTAAGACCAACAGCGTGGAGATGATGGTTGCGCTGCGCAAGGCTGGTCTCAACATCGTCCGTATGAACTTCTCGCACGGCGAGTACTCGTACCACCAGTCTGTCGTTGACAACGCTCGCGAGTCCGAGAAGGTTTTCCCGGGCCGTCCTCTTGCCATTGCCCTTGACACTAAGGGCCCGGAGATCCGCACCGGTAACACCGTTGAGGGCAAGGATTGGCCCGTTACTGCTGGTCACATCATGACTTTCACCACCGATGAGAAGTATGCCCAGGCTTGCGATGACAAGATCATGTACATCGACTACAAGAACATCACCAAGGTTCTCGAGAAGGGCAAGGTCATCTTCGTCGACGATGGTGTTCTCTCGTTTGTCGTCGAGGAGATCGTCGATGACAAGACCATGCGTGTCAAGGCTGTCAACAACGGTCAGATCTCGTCGCACAAGGGTGTCAACCTCCCCAACACTGATGTCGACCTCCCGGCTCTTTCGGAAAAGGACAAGGCTGACCTCCGCTTTGGTGTCAAGAACAAGGTCCACATGGTCTTTGCTTCGTTCATTCGTTCTGGTGACGACATCCGCGAGATCCGCAAGGTTCTCGGCGAGGATGGCAAGCAGATCCAGATCATTGCCAAGATTGAGAACCAGCAGGGTGTCAACAACTTCGACGAAATCCTCAAGGAGACTGATGGTGTCATGATCGCCCGCGGCGACCTTGGCATCGAGATTCCGGCTTCGAAGGTTTTCATTGTTCAGAAGCAGCTCATCGCCAAGTGCAACCTTGCTGGCAAGCCCGTCATCTGCGCAACCCAGATGCTCGAATCGATGACTTACAACCCCCGTCCCACCCGTGCCGAGGTGTCGGATGTTGGTAATGCCATTCTTGACGGCGCTGATTGTGTCATGCTTTCGGGCGAGACTGCCAAGGGTAAGTACCCTATTGAGGCTGTCAACATGATGCACGAGACTGCCCTTGTTGCTGAGAAGGCTATCTCGTACCAGCCTCTGTTCAACGAGATCCGCACGCTCGCTCCTCTGCCCACCTCCACCTCGGAGACCGTTGCCATTGCCGCTGTCTCGGCTTCGTTTGAGCAGCAAGCCAAGGCCATCATTGTGCTGTCGACTTCGGGCACCACTGCTCGTCTCTGCTCGAAGTACCGCCCCAACTGCCCCATCCTCATGGTTACCCGTAACACTGACGCCGCCCGGTATTGCCACCTGTACCGCGGTGTCTACCCGTTCCTGTATCAGAAGCCGCGTCCCCAGAACGCGGAGGAGTGGCAGGAGGATGTCGAGGGCCGTCTTCACTGGGCCATCAATGAGGCTGTCAAGCTCGGTATTCTCGCTCACTCGGACACTGTGATCGCCATTCAGGGATGGACTGGCGGTCTTGGACACTCGAACACTCTCCGTATTCTGGACACTGGCTCGCTCCACGCCTCGAAGTGAGCCCTTAGATACGTATTTATGTAACACTGTCGTGACGAATTAAAAACTAATCAAATTACTCGAACTAGAAATCGATGAAAGACTGTATTGATCGTCTGATCGTCATCTGAACTTATGCTCATTACGACAACTATCGATGGTTACACGGTATCCGAGCCGTTTCTTCAGAAGGTCCTGGACAACGGTTTTCCAGGCGTCTGCTAAGAAAAGCCATTCGTTCAGGCCACGCCGTGGCGTGCTCTGCGTCTGATACGCGCAGAGAGTTGTGAGCAATACCTCAATAAAACGCACAGTCTTGCCCCAATTCAAATCCTTGGTAGCGACGTCACGGATGTACTCGTCAAAAATTATCATGTCGTCGAAATGCGGCCCATCCTCAATGGTTGCCGAGACCCATTCCTGGAGTTGGTTGCAAATGACCTTCGCATTGGCGGTACCACGAAAGGATATTGGCCTATACCTCCGAAGCAGCTGCGGGGGCTTGATGTGGACAGAATCTGTGATTTTTGGCGATGACTGTCCCCTGATTTCTTGCAGTTCATTGCGAATATCCTCACGGATCTGCGTCGGGAGCTCTTCAAGAACGCTGTCATCAATCGATTCCTCATACGTTCGCTGAAAATGTTGAGTCAGAGTCAGAGGGGTAGACTTCTTTTGACGCTTCTGGGGAATTGCAAGAGAAGCTATATTCCTCTTTGAAGCCGACACACGCGGAGCCGGCAGGGAAGGTCCCTTGGACACGGATGACCTCTCGGCGGTCAGCTCACTGGGCCGAGCCGGAGACTCTGACCTCCGCTCACGGTGGGTAGTTTCAGTCAAACGTGACTGGAAATGCGAAGTCGAGCTAGCATTGGATGGCTCGGCCACCTTTATCTGAATGCCAAGTCCGCGGAAATCAAGCGGTGGGCATCCAAAGCCACGGACTAAGTTCTGCGCACCCTCGATGATCAATGACAGCTGGTTTGTGGGATGAGCGAACTGGACAGACTTTGAGTAGGTATCGCACTCCCCACATCCCAAGTACTTGGGAGGATCAATGGGTGCATGGGCGGCACGTCTGTAGATTTTGACGGACATCAACTTGCCTTGAAGTTGATCTCTTATCATGCGAGAGTGGAGCTCTGTACAAAGATTGGCGACAAATAAGTCCATCTCGTCCTGGTTGCTCACACGAACTGCCCAGCAAATCTCCACCCCGATCGACTTCGGTCCTGGAACAACTGAGATGTCCGTTTTGTCAATTCCCCGTGCATAGTCATATAGCCGAGCCCCATTCTTTGTACCTAAGAGGTCTTGGAGCTTAGCTTTGGGAACAGACCGTAGATCAAGGATCGTCTCTGCCCCCAAAGCTTCATGGAGTCGCTTTGTTGTGTAATGTCCAACGCCTGGAATGCTAGCGATGCGGACATTAGCAAGGGCGTCAGGAACAGCATACGCCGGAATATAGCGGGAGCCTGCTGGCTTGGCTTGAGCTATTGCGATCTTAGCAACTAGGACATTTGGTCCCGCTCCCACAGAGACCTCAACGCCAGTCAATTGCCGAACACGGTTGCGGATTCCGTCACAGACCTGCTCCACGTGTGCCACTCTCTGGGTCTCATCTGTCTCCGATATTGAGGAGGTTAGATCAATCAGTGCTTCGTCGACAGATACAGGATAGATAAGGTCCGGATTGAGATCCAGTAGAGTCGTATAGAGCGCGTCCGAACACCGTTCGTAGTCATCAAAGTAGTACGGCACAGACTTTAAATTGGGACACAACTTTAGGCCCTGCGCCATCCACATGCCATTTCGAACGCCGGACTTTCGGGCAATGTAGTTGCAAGATGCAATATCTCCGCTGCCAGTACCACCATAGGAAACACATACCGGTTTATCCAGCAGCTCAGGATGGCGTAGCAAAGAGACTGACACGAAGAATGCATCGAAGTCAACATGCAGAACAACGCGCTCGTGTTCACTCGAGGTAAACTTGCGTCGCTCATTTAGTTTGTTGGCGATGCTCTGATATTTCCGCTTTAATCCGCCTTTCCAGGTACTGAGATGGTGCAACCGCGAATTTTCGTAGAATGTTTTAATAAAATCGGGATCCAAGCAGTTAATGCGACGACGTTCGGGTCGGTCGATAGAGGTCTGCACGGCTGGAACGTCTTTGTGAGAGTCCATGCCAGATGAGGACCCTTCCCGGTCCTCTCTGTCGTCTGCTTCGTCCAAAAGACGCGGAATATCTCCTTCAACCATCTCGGCCTGTTCCAAATCTGAGCTGGTCCCATCCGAGAAGATATCGCTCTCATCGATACCTGACGGCAACCGACCTGCCGTAGCATGCTTAGATTCCGGCTGGGGATCAGACGCCTGGCCCACAATCTGAGCGTCCACAAACTTCTTTCCCGGAGCCACGGGTGTCGCATTTGTTGCAGGCGACGGTTTGGTAGCAGCCTTCAGATTCAGGAATTTCGGAATTTGTCTAGATGTTGGTAAGATCGTCCGGTAGTCCGACCAAGGAAGCAGCCGTCCAGCATTTATCGAGTCAACGATCCACTCAGGCTTGGCCACCTTGTAATTGGCATACTCCTCGCGCTTTCTCGGCGTGAGCGACGCCGCCACTATATGTGTGGCGTAGGACTTGCCAGACATGTATGCACAGTGGACACCGCCATGGAGTGTAATTAGATGCTTGAGCTCCATCAACGACGGCCTTGTATATCCGGTAATGTATATGACGCATCCTCGAAATATCTGGGATCCAGATTCATTTTCCGCCTCGATTCGCTCCTTGGCCTGGTTCTGAAGCTTGACGACCTTGTGGGCCAAGTACTCGCCAAAACCGCCAAAACTGGAAGCGTTGTACTCTTCTCCGTCCTCGCTGCCAGTGAATTCATGACTCAGAAGCTGCTTAGCTCGATTATGTAGTTTGTCCTTCATTCATGGCGGATTTTGAGACTGGTTCTTAGACGGCGCCCTTAGAGGTGGGCTCGATATATGCGGCCCGCCAGATTGCCCTAACCTCTATCTAATCAGTTGCTCTCAATCAGCGCGCAGTTTTCCCCCCCCCCCGTCTAGGTTACGGGATGGCAGTTCGACCCCTCTCCTTCTGTTCTGCTACATTACGCATTGCGCGGGAGCTCACATTTTACAACACTATAAGCATAGTCTTACTAACAATACATCGTAAATCGCGTTACTTGGACTGGTGAACAACGTCAATAATGTGCTTGACAACGTCGGGGTTCGAAAGAGTCGAAATGTCACCAAGCTGGTCCTCCTCGCCAGAGAGGACCTTGCGAAGAATGCGACGCATGATCTTGCCCGAGCGGGTCTTGGGCAAGTCATCGACAATAAGCACCGACTTGGGGGCTGCAAACGGTCCAATAGACTTTCGGACCTGTAGAATGAGCTCCTTCTTGGTAGCCGCAATGTCGGCGGGCTGGCCCTTGAGTGCGACAAATGCGTTCACCGATTGGCCGGTGAGTTCGTCGTTGACGCCAACGACAGCAGCCTCGGCTACCTGGTGGTTCTCAATGAGGGCGGCCTCGATCTCGGCAGTCGACAGACGGTGGCCAGAGACATTGACCACGTCGTCGACACGGCCGCGAATCCAAATGTAACCGTCGTGGTCTTTGCCACAGCCGTCTCCGGTAAAGTAGTATCCCGGGTATGGCTTGAGGTAGGTCTCGAGGTACCGCTTGTGGGCCTTCCACACGGTGCGGGCCATCGAGGGCCAGGGACTGCGGATGGCAAGCACGCCCTCGACGTCGTTTCCTTTCAGCTCCTTGCCGGTGACCGGGTCAATCACGACGGGGTCGATACCGAAGAACGGCAGGCTGGCGGAGCCGGGCTTAGTAGGAGTCACCGCCGCCATGGGAGTAATGATGTGGGATCCGGTCTCAGTTTGCCAGTAGGTATCGCAAATGTGGGCGCGACCCTTGCCGATATTCTCGTTGTACCACTCCCAGACATCCGGGGCGATGGGCTCTCCGACAGAGCCCAGCGTTCTGATCGACGAGAGGTCGTGGTGAATGTAGTCAAGGCCAGCGCGCTTAAGCAGACGGAGGGCCGTGGGGGCCACGTAGAAGTGTGTGACCTTGTACTGATCGACGATGTCCCAGTAGCGCGAGAAGTTGGGATAGGCGGGCGTGCCTTCGAAGACTACCGTAGTGGCGCCCAGCAGTAGCGGGCCGTACAGGACGTAAGTGTGGCCGGTGATCCAACCAACGTCGCCCGCGGTGAAGAGAATGTCGTTGGGGTGGATGTCGAACACGTACTTGGTGGTGGCCGCGGCGCCTACCAGGTACCCGCCCGTGGCATGGACGACGCCCTTGGGCTTGCCAGTGGAACCCGAGGTGTAGAGCAGGAACAGCGGGTCCTCGGCGTTGACGGGGACGGGCGGGAAGTAGGGGCGGAACTTCTCAACCTCGTCGTGCCACCAGAAGTCAGTGCCCTCCTTCCAGGCGAGGCCCTCCTTGCCTGTGCGGCGGAACACGAGCGTCTTCTCAATGCTGGGCGACTCCTTGAGCGCCTCGTCGACGATCTTCTTGGTCTCGATGATCTTGCCTCCGCGGTACGACTGGTCGGTCGTGATGACGACCTTTGCGTTCGAGTCGATAATGCGGTCACGCAGCGAGCCAGCGCTGAAGCCGGCAAAGACGACCGTGTGGACGGCGCCAAGACGCACAATGGCAAGAAGGGCAACTATCGTCTCCGGGATCATCGGCATGTAGACGGCGACGGCGTCGCCCTTTCTGACGCCAAACGACGACAGCACGGCTGCGACGCGCGACACCTCGCGCAGAAGCTCCCCATAGGTGACGGTGCGGCCCTGGTTGGGCTCGTCGGCCTCGTAGATGATGGCGGGCTTGTCCGGGTTGACAAGGGCATGGCGGTCGACGGCGTTGTACGAGGCGTTGAGCTCGCCCTCGAGGAACCACGAAACGTCGCCGTGCTCAAAGCCGCCGCTCTGAACGGTGGTGAAGTCCTTGTCCCACGCAATCAGGTCGCGGGCCATCTTTCCCCAGAACTCATTGGGGTTCTTGATCGAGTCATCGTACATCTTCTTGTATTGGTCCATGCCCGAAATGTGGGGCTTTTTGGGGTGCTTTCTGGAGTTAGTTTAGGTTGATCAACAAAACAGAATGGTGTCGCTATCGACATTGCATTCGCTGACGGACGGGTCGCAACGCCTCGGGCTGATTGGCGACAATTCGTGTCGTCGCTTAGACGTCCGGACCGCGATGTATCTGGGAACGCCATTTCGATAACGCACGCAATTGCACCCAACCAGGGTTGACGATGGCCCACTAACGACCGATTGTTGCGAGACGTGTGTCCAGTTTCCGCGCTGTAAGGCGTCATCAGTCGATCGCAAATCTCCCTGCACTCACGCCCCGCCTCCGCGCCCCACTCAACAAAATACTCAATAACCATCCAATTCACATACTCAAACACATCCTTGGGCACAGGCACAAGCGGCACGTTGTGCGCCTCAATCACAGTTGGAGGGTTCGACATTGCGATCACAGTCCAATTGTAGCGCTAGTGAATCGGCTGGGAACACAGGGCCGTGATCGCGGGCCGGCGATCTTGTACTTAAATAGCCGCGGCGGGAACCTCCGTTTGTGTATTTTCTACAAAAAAACCCAAAATCAGGGACTACGGACGACCGGAAAAAGCAGTTGCAAAGGGATCGGCCCGCCGCGGTTGCCATGGCATTACCCCATACAACGCGGGCACCAATGGCGGGGTACAGAACAGTACTGTTGGCCCTGCCGGAGCGCTGGTGCCGGGCCGTCCCGGACCAACGGCACCTGAATGCCGAACGAGCACACTCCTTTTGTCCGGTGCGTCGGTCTTGGCGTTGAGATATTCTAAGTCATGTAGAGGGTCGGGGCGCACTGTCACGGGGCTTTTTTCATGGCGGGGGTGGGGAGGGCGAGCTGGCCGTTCGAGTTCCGGGCGCATGGACACCCCGTGATCTGAAGATCCTTGGCCAAGACGGGGTACATGTGTACTCTTGCGGCAATGTCCCGTTGATGGGCTGCGGCGTGTGACAAGGGCCGCGCGACAATGGCGTGAGACGATCTATAATGCAGACGGGCAATGTTGCGGGCTGGAAAGTCGTGGGAGTGCCCTACTGGACAAGCGGTAGAAGAGAACCAGAGAGACACGGCGCGCCCAGGTTGAGTGCTCATGCTGGACCCCGCAACGTCGCCACGAGGCAGCCCGCCGCACGCGGGACTTGAGCTGTTGACGCTGGCAGTTACCGCGAGATCATAATAGCATGCAGTTTCATGGCAACCCCGTAGCACCTGCTTCGCAGGCGAGCTCCAACCACGCGCCTCGATCAACTGCGAAGCAGTTGCAACGGGGTCTGGGGACTGTGCCGCCAGAAAATCAAGACCACCGCGGTGTTCTCACAACGCCCGGTTGCCATATGCACGCCCCGAAAGGTAACTTAAAGTACGACCCCCTGAAAATGTACCCGCCGCGCCGGACAGCCGCGCTGGTGTAGAAGCTTGAGGCGTCGGCTGCATTCCAGAGGCTTTGCAGCGCCCGCGCCCCGGTTACGGGGCCGCCTATGCGTGCATCTGTTGGGCGCGCGAGCGTGGCCTTGACCTGGTCTTCACGCCGTGCGTTTTGGTTTTGCTGTGGTTGTACAAAGCAAAACAAACCCGCCTAGCGTTGCGGCACACACACCTAGTCTCACACAACAGACATGGCTCCAGGGACTATTGCCAGAATAGTGCCGGCTCTGGGCATCGCGCCGCCAAATGAACCAGGCACGCCGAGCACGCCGGGTCCCGCAAGCCAGGGCGAGCACGACAGTGAGCAGCATTCTGGGACCGGGCTCGCCGAGGCCCGTCGCAAGGGCGTCGACACTAGCGCCGTCGAGGGTCTGCTGCGGACCGTGAAGCTGGCAGCCGAGGTGCCGTGGTTCGGCGACGATGACAAGCAGTCGACGGTGCGAGTCGCGCAGTACGCTCGCCGGCTGCGGACATTCTGGAAGACAACGCCGCAGGGAGAGGAGGTGATCCGGGCCCGGCTCGTCGACGCGTTCAGGCAGCTGGGGGCGCGGTACTTCTGCTACGGCCCTACCGAGGAGATGCTGGCCAACCTCGAGGACTTTGAGGTCGAGGCGGCGCCGACTGTGACTGAGCTCGTTGCGGAGATGCGCGCGCATCCGCCGCGGCGGCCCGAGGACGGTGTCCGGGCGCTGTGCGCCTACTTTGCCCACGAGCACCCGCGCGAACCCATCAGCGAGGTCACCGACGCCCTGTACGAGTTATCGGGCCAGGACGATTCGTGCCGGCCGCTGCTGAGCGCTATTGCTGAACGGGTGCGCGAGCTGTTTGCCGACGTGATCCGCCCCGGCGAGATGCCGTCTGTGCATCTCGCAGGCGGCGCACTCGAAGAGCTCATTGGGCTGCTGGGGCCCCACATTTACCAGTGCCTGCCGTACCGGCACAAGGAGGAGGAGGACAAGGGCAAGGCTGGGTCTGGTCGCAGCCGCCGTCGCGTTGCTAGCGCGGCCAGTGAGTCGACCGGACCCGGTGAGGATACCGGCAGCGGCACTGCTGGAGCTGGCAGCGTCAATGGCGATGCTAGCACAGCCAGCGCTACCAACGACGCTACCGGCGCCACCGGCGCCGCCGCCACCAATACGAATACCAGTACCAATACCAGCGCCGGTACCACCACTACCACCAAAAAGCGGACGCGTCGTTCCCGCCGCTCCAAAGAGCCCGTTGTCGTCAAGGACGAGAACCCGTTTCCGTACCCGGGCACCAAGCGGTGGGGCCTATCATGCGTCTTCTGCGGCAACGATGACCCGCCTCACCGGCCCAAGAACTGCCCCGTGGCGCGTCTCGCTGCCGACAAGGGCGTGGTGCGCTACGACTCAAAGGTCCCGGGCTGGCTCGAGAGCCAGACTGGCATGTACCTGCCGCGGCCGCCGCGCAACAATATCGCCGACCAGGACATTTTCCCGGTTGAAGTGCGCCGGTTCACCGCCAGCTACGCGCACGCGCAAGGATGGCAGTCGCTCGACAAGCCGGAACT
The DNA here is from genome assembly GCA_038086965.1 of Tardiomyces depauwii. Classification (NCBI taxonomy): domain Eukaryota; kingdom Fungi; phylum Ascomycota; class Dipodascomycetes; order Dipodascales; family Trichomonascaceae; genus Tardiomyces; species Tardiomyces depauwii. The sequence goes on from JAVHZA010000002.1 coordinate 3,056,611, forward strand.
TGCCGACGAAGACGAGGATGACGGTCCCACCCCTGCCGATGCCGCTGACGGCAGCTCGCCCAAACGCCGGTCTGGCCGGCACGATAGCGACGACGACTCGTCCGATGACGACGACAGCGCTAACGCCACGTGGTACGAGCAGCTGCCCAAGGGCACAATGGGCCGTCTAGCTGATGTTATCCACCAGGAAGTTTTCCGAAGCGGCGAGTTGGATGAGCGTTGAGCGTCCCGAGTGCAAACGGTAGGTGGCTGAGACCGGCCACGATTCGCCTGAGTCCAGCTCAAAATACCGTTTAGGACCAGGTCTGGCTCACAGTACTACCGGTACCTCGCAAACAAAAAAGTAGCTATAGACAGTAATGCGTACTATGTGGTAACTGGTTCGGTGCATAGATCTAGGTCAAAGGGCCGCCCTGAGATCCCCGGGCGGGACGCAGGCACGGGGGGCCAAGCGTTTGTACTGTCTAGTTTTGACCCCCCTGACGGGTTCGACGCACAACGGCAACGGGAGTACGCGTCGTCGCTACAGCTGATAAGGAATTCAGCGCAGCGGGCTGCATTCGTGCGTCGTATCGATCCATGGCCGCTGGCGACCATAGCACTGGACCCGGATTAGAAATAAGACGTGCCCACGCCGACCAGCAGGAGGACTTAATCGCTCTAGCTTGGGCTCGACCGCTGATCGGCACGGGTCTGAGCCGCACACCCCCTGTGGTAAGTAGACGCAGCAGTGGAGGCACCGGTGGAGCCGCCTGGGGTGTGATATTGGCGAGCCCTGCTTAGCAGGGCAATTCGAAGGCGACTAAGGACGCCTGGATCCAAGACCAAAAGACGACGACCACGCAAAAACGATTTCAATTCAAACGATCAAATCAGAACTGCGCTATCCAATATCGCAGGACGCACGCGCTATCCGATTGGCAAAAAAAAAAAAAAAAAGCGTTGGACGCGCAGCTCCACGCGTCGGGGTAGGGTAAAGAATTACCGGAATAGGAGTGCTCATGCTTCACGGCGGTCCAGGGGACTGGCCTTAAGAGACGCCCACGACGCATTGGCGAAACGACGCAGCCCGCTGGTTTTGCGTGGGCGCCGAACGGTTGACCGACGACCGTGAGGACGCGACAAGTCACAAGCTGACAACAAGTGGCGAGAGAGCCGTCAACGACGACCGAACACAGTCTAGCATAGATCGGATCGCGGATCACAATGTCGCGCCCCAGAAAGCGCTCCATTGGCGGGCCGAGCGCCGCCTCGCCGGCCCTGCTGGAGCCCAACATGTCTACGGCAAACCACCACCGGTGGGGCTCGTTTTCGCTCGCGGATCTAGAGCGCGCGGCCGAGCCGCGGCCGACAGTGGCCAGCTCGGCTAGCGGCGCCAGGTCGTGGTCCAAACTATTTCGCAGCAAGCTGCGATTCCCAACCGTGAGCATCGTCGCATGCTTTATTGTGGCACTGTACTTGGTCGCGGCAGTTCTTTTTGGGCGCCCACAGTACGAAGTGCCCGGACGCGGCAGGGCCGAGCTGACGACGGATCCCATCATAGTACCGACGACGGCCGAGATGCTTCGGCACACGTCGCGCAAGCAGGCGGCAGCAGCCGACGCCCACGGCGGATACGTGGAGCCGCGGTCGCCCGTATTTGACGATCGCCAGCACGCGAGCCCGCAGGTCGTGCTCGTGCTGGCGCTCGACGCCGCGTCCAACCTCAACCACCTCGAGCGTGTCATCGCCAACCGGCGGGAGTACGCCAAGGCGCAGGGCTACGGCATCTTCAGCATGTTTACGAGTGACTTCAAGGACGTTTACGAGGACTCTGCGACCCAGTCAACGCAGTGGGCGGCCCTCGCGGTGTGCCGCGAGGCAATGCATGCATTTCCGCGCGCGACGTACTTTTGGTATCTGGACCAGGATGCGCTCGTGCTTGACATGAGCCTCGACATTGCCAACGACATTGTGGCGCCGCGCCGCCTGGCGCCGCTCATGCAGCGCGGCGTCCCGGTGGTGCGGGCCCTGCCATATGTCCACACGCATAAGGGCAACGAGGCCAAAAAGGTCGAACTCATTTTCACACAGGACGATGTCGGCATGAACCCGCGGTCATTTGTGTTCAAAAATGGCGACACTGCAGCAGCGCTGCTCGAGCAGTGGCAGGACCCATCTTACCGGCGGCACCAGGGATTTAGCCGCGCAACCGCCGACGCCCTCAACCACCTGGTCCAGTGGCATCCTTTCTTCCTCGGCCGCATGGCCGTCATTCCGACTCGCGAAATTGCCGCTGCCACGTTTGTGCCCGAGGACCCGTATATCTCGGCCGACGTGCGCGAGGCGCTGCTGTACAAGGAGGGCGACAAGGTCGCGGTGTTTGATTGCCAAGCCGACTACCCCAACTGCTCTCCGCTGTTTGACGCTCTGTGGAGAGTGGTCGAAGAAAAGAAACAGCGGCGAGACGTCCCGGCGGAGCCGGCCGCGGTGTCTGTGCATCCTCGTTTTGGCATGTCGGCCGCTTTGCAGGCTGAGGCGGCGGGCCAAGCTGCGCCAGCGCCTAGAACCCCGACTGAACCAGCCGGCCAGGCTGGAGGCTCAGAGCCAGTCCTGCATTTCGGCGGTCCGCCAGAGCTCACTCTCGACTCTGAAGCTCTGGCCGCGCCGGCCATCGGCATCTCGCCCGACGTATTCGCGGCCGCCGTTCCGATTGACTCGTCGCCAGGCACCAACCAGATTGTATAATAGTGTATGATACCGGCAGAGAAAAAAAAAGGTATATAAATGGACATTAGCGTTTTGTTGGTGTAGCCGCAAGGCAGCAGCTACCACGGGAACCTGGAGGCCAGGGTCACCATAAGGATGGCGCGCGTGCCCACGCCACGTCGAAGTAGGCTGCTACGAGGCCGGGGCCGGGGCCGAGCTGCGAAGACGCTCCTCGAGTGCACGACGTGCGAGTTCGCGGCGCCGCTCGGCTTCGGCGTCGTGGAATCCTGGAGCGCCGCCGGCGCTCCGCAGGCGCCGCGATGCCTGCAAGTTGGACGCGTCGACGTCGTCCTGGGAAAACGGCGTACACACACGAACGGCCACTAAAGCTTCATACACTGGCGCCGCCACGCCAGCCACGACATCAGCGACGGCCGGCGGGTAGAAAAACGTGGCGAGTGCAAAGGTGTCGCTGGCGTCGCCGCGGATGCGCGTGCGCGCCGCCGCTTCGGCAGCGGCCGTCGGAGTAGAGCTTAGCGGCAGCTCTGCCTCAACGTACTGCACGCGGTAGAATCGTAGGTATACCCACGCGGCAAAAAAGCCTCCCCATGCCAATACAAGCTTCGGCCATTGGCCAAGCGCCGCACCAATGATGCTGTACAACAGCACCGCCGGCACTGCCAGGAACTTGATCTGTGTCTTGACCAGCCCCTGAAGCAGCACGAGCGAGTGCTCAGGCACGAGCTGCTTGAGCGCGACCAGCACACCCGTCTGCAGCGCAATCGTACCGTGCACTACTGTGAATAGGAACGCGGTGCTGCCGGTTGCCGCATACAGCGCGTTGAAAACCACAAAGCACACTAGGTTTGGCACGAGCGTCTGGAGCGCCACAAATTTGGCGAACCCGCGCGAGCCCCACGCCCGCTCCAGGTACCTTCCGCCAAGCGCAAGGCACGCGAGCGAAATCGCAAAAGGCACAACGCTCAGCTCCACAAACGGAGCCGTCGCCAGCGTCCACGGGTACGTCAGCACCAGGCCCGGCTCCATAGCGACCGACGGCACCGCGATATTGGAGAACACGGGCGAGTCGCGCTGAGTTGGCCGCGAGTCCGTCTGTGGCTGCAGCTTGGACTCGGCAACCAGCTCGGAATACTTGGAATAGCGCATGCCCGCGACCGCCAGCGACAGTACTACCAGGGCGGCTGTTAGCGCCTGCGTCACGGGAGGCAGCGATAATCCCACTCTCATTCTGCTATTAGCATGTCTCTGAAAAAGCAGACAGCGCTCCACGGCCCACTCACCTCTACCCACTCTTATTTGTTGCTTTCAGCAGAAAAATGAATACAGCGTCCCCAAGCGTAGTCCTGGAAACACGCGCGGTTCGACCTCAGTCGCACTGGGCCACAGTTGCCTTTGTTACCGGCGAACGGAAGCTTGTGCACTGCTAGAAAAACACAGTGTCACTAGCTATCGACCCAATGGCAAATACGCGGACTAGTCGTGCGAGACAAAGTCGTTCTCAAGGCTTGGTGCGTGGCTGGGCGGTAACCTGTCCGGATATAGATGACGCCAGCGCGAGACAGCCGTGCGGCTGGGTGTTAACAGCCGTTGACCATCGTCAAAACGAGTCGGTTCTGTGCTGTCCTGGGGGGTCTGACCCCAGGCTCCCGGGGTACCTGCTTCGTAGTTGAGCCGTTGGCGAGCTGAGGGTACCTCGTTTGCGTTTTCGCTTTCGTTTGATTTCTAGGATGCCTGCAAAAACGGAAAAGTTTTGAAACGCTATCATAAAACTTGTGTCTGGCTATGAGTCCACAAATGCCGGCCCTTGAGAGAGTATATTGCCCATCTTTTGTTCAATGTTGCAGCTGAATTATAATGTCCATTGAAGCGTGAGATAGATGCATTCAGTGCTACGTTGTGCGCACTTCGAAGGTGATAGTAAAGCCCACTCGTACTGCCCTTCCTTTTGGACTCGAGAGCGCCCCAAGTATAATCCGCTCGATTTAGCAGTGGAGCCATACAAAAGGTCTTCATTTCCTTCCCCTCTCTCACACAGACTGCGAACATGCAACTTTTGTAATACAAGTGTATGAACCAACCTTATAGTGATTCCACAACCAGTCGCTGTCCACTGTCCGTCGTTTCCGTTTGCTCGGAAATGCGGGAGTAGCAGTCGAAGCGGCAAGCACAGCTTCCCCCTGAGAACCAGAATCCTTAGCAAGCCCGAATCTAAAGGCGAAAAAGATTTGGTCGAAGTTGCAACGCCGCCGGCCCATCGCCCGTCTTCTCAACAGACTTTCGCTGTTGCGCATTCGTCAGATTCCATTCCCGCTGGGTCATCTAATGTTCAGATACCCTGTCCTCAGGCGCTGCCTCTGCGTCACAGCCGTGGCTGAGAGCTTTGTGCACGAGTGGATCGTTGCCACGCGTTTTCATCCGATATTCTCTTTCAAGTAGTAAGTCTCAATAGTGTTTCTCAATCCGTAGAGACGAAGTATCTAACTACAGACCGTGAGCCGCCAGGGTCCAATCATATAACATTTACGATGCGCAGGCTTCCGGGCTTCTCTGGTCGGCTTGAGCAGAGGTAAAAGCCACTCTGTTGTGGGTGCGGGCCCAATAGCATCAGAGCACGTCGCGTCGGAAGGTCGCGCTTCTACGCGACGCGCGCCTGTCTGTTCCTTATGCGGCAAAAAACGAAAAATCTCGGCTCCTCACTTTTTTTTTTCGTAACCCCCCTTTTTTTTTCCAAAAAAAAAGGAGTTTCGAAGACTTTTTCGAACAATTGTTCGCTTTGTTCTTCGCAACACATCCCGACGTCACGTGGGATGAGAATGTGGGCGCATCAGTCTTGAGATTATACTAAATGTTAACATTAATTGAAGGACCGTCGCAGTTGGTATGCAGGACTATCTCATTATATGCAGGACTCGATGACCCGCTGAGCCCGTTAGTGGCCGTGAACTTGTGCTCCTCCCTTTCTTCTGCGAACGCGACGGTCGATCCCGGCACCCGTTCCATGGAGAACTAATAGAGGTTTATTAGCGACTGCGCTCGAACTGCAAAGCAGTTGCCAGGCGGTCTGGGGGCTCTGGCCCCAGAATAAACCGTGCGCTTTTCCTTTGAAAACAAGGTATCTCTAGTGCACAGCGAGATTAGACGCGAAGAGCCCGCTGGTTCTCAAACGTCTGCGGGTCGAGACGACGGATGTCGACGACGCGCTCGCCGCCGGCTGTGGGAGTCGCATCCGGGACGGTGCGCGAATGTCTCCACAAGAGATTGTCGTAGCCGGCACGCTCAAGCGACGTGAAGCATACCGGGAGGAGCTCGCGCGTGATCGCGGGACCGGCACTCTCGTATTGGGACGGTCTTGGCCAAGCCGAGCGACGGAGCAGCCCCGAGGCGACGCGCCACATGCGTGCGTCCGCACGCTCGGCCGCATTGTACACCAGCACGCACGAATCGATCCACATTTGGGTCTCTGTTGCTGTGACCGCCTCCAGCAGCCGGCGTTGCCCCTGGTCGTCATTGGGGCCGTCAGCGGCCATGCATATCTTGAGGAAGCGCAGGTGCATTGTCGAAACACTGCCGGGGGGCGCGAGCCGGAACATCGACGAATAGACGCCGAATATATTAGCACCCATCTTCACGTTCGCGTTGACGAGTTGTATGTACATGCCCCAGGGATTAACGGAGTCAGTGTGATCGTCTTTGTTCCACTCGTCGCCGCTCTGGCCGACACACAGGCTGCGGAAGAATTCGCCGGTGCATGTCGCACGCTGCATGTACGACCTGCGCTCTGCGTGAAGTTTCGACTCAGTCCCATCGGCACTGACGCTGAGGACCGCCTCATCCATCTGCGGCGGCAACATCGCCCACCGCGGCCCACACCATGCCTGCCAGTCAAAAGATCGCAACACTTTTAACACCACGGCGACATTGGTCGCCGGGTCCAGCGCCTCCACTACGTCGTGCTTCGGCCAGCCACGCATGCATGCCGGCACAAGCGCCTTGATGTCGTCCACGCTCAGGGCCCCGTCTGCAACGGCCGCCTCGGCCCACTGAGACATGTATTGGACGGCACCGTCATACAGGGCCGCCAGCGCGCTCCAACAGTCTGGGTTCCAAGGGGCATTGACAGGGCGCTCGCGCATGCTATTCTGGTCGGTCTCTGGCGCCAGCATCTCGTCCCACGAGAACTGCCGCAGCATCGTGACCGCAAACATCTCGTACTGACGGCGCCGGCACGCGTCTGCATCCTCATCCACGGATAGCCAACCCGCTAGGCCGCCCTCACGCAGCGGCCGCGACAGCAAGCGGTACCGTAGCTGCGCGGGCCGAAACAGCGCATCAGCCAGCCGTAGCCCCCCGTCCGCGTCCAAGAGCGCCTTATTGTACGCAGTCTTCAGTACGGACAACCATACCTCAAACTGCTCCATGCTTTCGACGGTAGCGATACCGTGGAATGCGCCCATGTTGTTGCGAAGAATGGCAGTCTGTATTTCATCGGGTATGCAGTCCCACACAAGTGCCGCCGCCTCACGGCCCGACATCTCGCCCTCCGCCTCGGCTTTCTTAGCGCTATTCACAAGGACACGCTCCATCCACATTTTCACCCGTTGCAGGTCACCATGCAGCTCTAGCTGGCTCCGCGAGTCCAGAGGCTTGTCGAGTTTGTCTCGAATCTCCTGGCACCAGTACAAAAACCGCAGATACGCATCACTACTGTCCTTGAGAGCGAACAAAACCTCTCGCCGCGAAAGGTGCGTGCCCTCTGGCAGCGCCCCAATAGGCATGTCTTTCATATACCCCTCATACTTCATGAAATTGTAGGCTCGCGGTCGGCTCCGTCACGGTTTGAATCCCCGACGCAGTAGATCAAGAGCAGTATACATCAACTATAGTCATTATTAGTCACGTACATTGTCCTCATCGCACACTCGTCCACATGCAATTTTCCCCGCCATGGGCCCGTACAGGGCACTAGTCCCTGAAGCGCAGGTTCTCCCAGCCTTCCGCGCATCGTCCCCGCGATTCCGTCGCATTTTGCTGGCATCCTCTAACCCCAGACCCCCGTGGTAACCGCTTCGTGGTTGAGATAGGGCTATTACTGGTCTCGGCCAATAGGAACAGGACTCAACCGCGAAGCAGTTGCCGCGGCGGGTCGGAACAATACAATTTTCGCAGGGTCTTCCCCAGGAGAGAGCATCCGCGGTTTCCCGGTCGGAGCAGATCGGCGTACCCCGCACATAACACCGCTGTTAACACGCCGTCGGGGACATGCCATCGCATACGCCAATTGAGAATTCGACCAATGGGCGGCCAGCTCGTCTGGCCACACACTGGCCCACTGCAGTCCGTCCATATCCCTGTGCCCGCATCCATCGGTAGCACGGTGGCTTTGCAGCTCCTCACATGCCCCCGCCGGTCCCACTGAGTGATCGCTTTGGTCCCACCGCCTGAGCGATGTTCCTGTCTGTAATTTCTTTTCTGCGTACGCACACCTTCTCCAACAAGCGATACGCGTTCTCCGCAAACTGCACCCTGCCGAAGATCTACACTACGACTCTTAAAGCTAAAATACGGGGATGCCAGCTGCACCAAGGCTGCACGCACTGGAGGCTGCCTTTTATAGGATGACTGCCAAAGATCTGTTGTTCGGCGCCAACGGCTTGGTGCCTCCGCCGCAACCGTCCAATGAGCAGCTCTGAGCGCCATTGTCAGAGGGCCTCAGGGTTACGAAGCGGCTAGGGTGCGGAAACGACCTAGCCACACCCCCGCGCAGGCGCTTGCAGTAGCAGCAGCAGCGGGTGGTGGTGGGTGGGAACGGCAACAACCCGCGCGGCTCAGCAGGCGGCGTTGCTCGGCCTCGCCGCACCCAAAGTGGGAGAGCGGGGATGGTTTTAAGGTTTACGTCCCAACCTCCAGGCTCTTGCTTTGGGGAAACGCTACGCTTGGCCACTTTGCACTCGGGTACGCAGTGTGGCTTCAAGGAAAGGAGGACTAGAGAAAAGAGGTTAGTGTTGGGTCAAGCGCCACAGCGAAGTTACAGATAGGGGACTTTGCTGTCTGGATCAAGTCACCGGCCCGATCACAAGAATTACTCCGCACGCGACTGGCAGCCCTGCGCAAGCGTTCAACTGCCGAGTCCAAGTGTCGCGTGGCTGCGTTTGTTAGTAGACCAGTGTGCGCCGTGAGTGCGGGGCCTGAACAGTCCGCGGTCACCAACTGACGTCCTGAGAACACGGGACACGGACAAACGCGAGCCAGCAGAGTAGTCCGCGGTCCCGCTCCACCGAGGCGGCGGAACGATACTCTGAGCCAAGGCTCGGCACACACGTCGCATTCACGATTTCGCCCGTCGCAGTGTCAGGGGCTATTAAACAGGAGGAGGGTGTCGCCACAGGCGGCACTTCCAAGGCGACTGGCGGCAGGAAAGCACGCAGTCGCAAGAGCGGCTGGGTCAGCGCCAACGGCGACAGAAGCGCAAACGGGAGTGCCGACGACAACGGCAACGTACAGAGTACAGAGATGGGTAAACGACCGCGAAGGGCAGCCGTTAAAGCTGAACGCTACACCGAGAACGACGACGCTTCCGATGGAGACCGCCCTAAACGGCCACGGACGGGGTCCGCCAACTCGGGTGATTTGTTGACGGCCGCGCAAAAGAAGGTATGCAACGGGCCATCAGAGGATTGGGGCGCAGACACTCTAACACCAGGCAAACCATGTTGCTTCAGAAAAGAAACGCCGCGAGGCAATCCGCGAGGGCTTTGCGCGCATGACCATGATTGTACCAGAGCTCGATGCATCCCAGAGTCGGTCAGAGGCGACGGTTTTGGCAAAAAGTGAGTGCTCTTCGTTGGCGAGGCATTCGGGGGGCGTTACTAACAACAGCTGTTGATTTTCTGCGACGGCTCGTAAACGAGAACAAAATGCTCACGCAGCTGGCAGAAGAACACAATATACCGCTGCCCCAGGACAGGGACTCGTGATGCCGCTGCCCCGGGCGTGCGGCGATGCATGGATACCAGTTGGCATGCAAAAAGCGGCATGCCGCCGGTCACGGCTTTTTGCGCAGCAAGGTTTTGAATCGACCCCAGATCCGAAGCGGGAGGGCGCAAAAGCCGAACGGAACCCTTGTCTGTCCCGTTGGGACTTCGGCTCCCCCCGCACATTTACGAGACAACGCTAAAGTTATTTAGGACACATGTATCATGCACGGTCTCGTACAGACAGTTTATGAGAGACGATTACTAATTTGTGTAAACCAAGAAACTCACTAAATTGCCTCAAGCAGAACGCGTATTCTGATAGCTGCCTCCCTGGTTCCGCGGTCACAAAGATGCCAAAAAATTTCACACTGAGTTCGCCATCGACTTGGCCCGTAAACGCTTGCTCGTTAGCCTCGCGGTATCACCTACAGCGCAAGTCCGCCGCCCATGACACCAACCGATAAGGGTACGGGTCGAGCGGCGGTCGCCGGCGAAATGGCAGCCGCGGCATACCGCCGGATGCAATACGTTGTGGGGAGCCTAGATAAAGGCCCGGGCCCATTGATACCGCCCCTCCAGCACTTTGTTCTCTGCCAGTTCCACAGACAAAGCCACCATGGTCACGCAAGCATTGGAGCTAGACGCGGGACTCAGCGCAAAGTATTCATTTGGCGGCACGCTCACCTTCTATCTTAACGGCAAGAAGCAGGTTGTTCGCGATCCGTCGCCTCACGAGACCGTGCTCGACTACGTACGACGCGTGGGCTATACCGGCACAAAGCTAGGGTGCTCAGAGGGCGGATGCGGTGCGTGTACCGTCACGCTGGCCCAGTACGATAGGGAGCGCAACACTGTCCAGTAAGTTCAGTCTGGGGATCGGACCTGCGGGCCGCCATGATGTGCTCAGGTCACCATCCATTCGGTCGCTAACAGCAGATACGGCGCTATAAACGGATGCATCGTGCCACTGGTTGCCGTCGACGGCAAGCATCTTGTTACTGTCGAGGGTGTGGGCAGCACCGAGAACCCGCATCCTGCGCAGGAGCGGATCGCCAAGTTTCACGGTTCGCAGTGCGGATTCTGCACGCCTGGCATTGTTATGAGCTTGTACTCGCTCCTGCGCAACACGGATGGCAAGCCGACCAAGGAACAGATTGCTGAATCGTTTGACGGAAACCTCTGCCGGTGCACTGGCTACAAGCCTATTATCGACGCTGCCAACTCATTTGCGGTCGGTGCTGGCTGCAGCCGGCCCGACTGTTGTCAGAACAAGAAGACCAAGGCCAACGATGAAGTCAAGATCAACGGTGAAGTCAAGGTCAACGGTGATGCCAAGGTCAACGGTGATGCCAAGGTCAACGGTGATGCCAAGGTCAACGGTGATGCCAAGGTCAACGGTGATGCTAAGATAAACGGTGTCGCCAAGATCAATGGAGCCGCCAATGGCCATGCCGATGTCCCTAATGGTAGCGCATCTAATGGATGCTGCGGCAAGGCGGCCAGCGGGGGCTGCTGCATGAACAAGGACAGCGCACCGCCGACAGAGGTCGAAATTAAGAGCCCAAACGGATTGCCGCTGAAGCCATACATCCCCAAGACCGAGCTGATCTTCCCACCAGCGCTCAAGAAGTTTGAGCCGCACCCGCTTTTCTTTGGCGACGACAGCAAGGTCTGGTTCAAGCCGACGACCAAGCGGCAACTGCTTGACATCAAGGCGGCGTATCCAGACTGCAAGCTAGTGGGCGGCGCATCTGAGGTTCAGATCGAAGTGAAGATCAAGGCCATGAACTACAGAGTGTGCGTGTTTGCCAACGACATTCCAGAGCTCAAGAGCTTCGCCTATGTCGACGGCAAGGGTATCGAGTTTGGTGCAAACATCCCCCTCTCGAGCCTCGAAGAGCACCTGCACGAACTCGTGGAGCGCGTTGGACCCCAGCGCGGCCAGACGTACCAGGCGATCCTCGACCAGCTCAAGTACTTTGCGGGACGCCAAATCCGCAACGTTGCGACTCCCGCCGGCAACATCGCCACCGCCTCGCCCATCTCAGACCTCAATCCAGTGCTCGTGTCTGCGGGTACAAAGCTCGTTGTGGAGTCCGCTCAGGACGGAGCCCTCGAGCTATCCATGGACGACTACTTTACAGGTTACCGCAAGACGCGACTGCCCGAAAACGCCATCATTTCCAAGATCTTCGTGCCCGAGACCCGTGAGGGTGAGACGGTCCGCGCGTACAAGCAAGCCAAACGAAAGGATGACGATATCGCGATCGTCACGGCATCGTTTGCGCTTTGCGTGGATGCCGACACCGTTATTTCTAGTGCTCGCTTCGCATATGGAGGCGTCGCGCCTATGACAGTCGCGGCAAAGAAGGCAATGGGCTTCCTCATGGGCAAGAAGCTGACCAGAGAGAGTGCTGCCACGCTTTTGGAGGGCGCGGTGGACGAGCTTGCAGACGAGTTCAACCTTTCCTACGACGTCCCTGGTGGTATGCCCACGTTCCGGCGCGCTCTAGTGATCTCCTTCTTCTACAAGTTCTGGCAGTCGGTTCTGCACACTGCGGGCTTGACGGATATTGCAGACGTCGCTGCGCTCGAGGAGGTGCACCGGGACCACCCGATCGGCAAGCGCGACCTCACCAACAACTACATTGACCGTGTTGTTGGCCGCAGCGACATGCATTTGTCGGCGCTTAAGCAAGTCAGTGGCGAGGCGGTCTACGTTGACGACATGCCGCCATTCCACGACGAGCTGTTCGGCGTTCAGGTCATGTCGTCGCGCGCGCGAGCGAAGATCGTCTCAGTGGACGAGAGCCCCGCATACGACATCGAGGGCGTCGTTGGATACGTGGATATCAATGACCTGCCGAGCAAGGAGGCCAACCTGTGGGGCATGGACTGGGGACGCGAGCAATTTTTCGCGGATGGCGAAGTCTTTTTTGTGGGCCAGTGCATCGGCGTCGTCTTGGCCACAAACCGCGAAGCTGCCGCAGCGGGCGCACGAGCTGTCAAGGTAGCCTACGAAGACTTGGATGAGCCGATCATCAGCATTGAGCAAGCTATCGAGAGGGAGTCCTTCTTCAGCGTGCGTCCGACTGTCGACAAGGGCGACGTAAAGGCCGCATTTGAAAGTGCTGCACATGTCTTTTCCGGTAGCACCCGCTTCGGCGCTCAAGAACACTTCTACTTGGAGCCCCAAGGTAGCATCGTGGTTCCAGAAGAGGACGGGGAACTCAAGGTGTACTCGAGCTCCCAGAACCCGAATGAGACACAAGTCCTGGCTGCTCAAGTTACAGGCGTCCCAGCGTCACGCGTCGTGGCACGAGTCAAGCGAATGGGCGGCGGATTCGGCGGCAAGGAGAGCCGCTCCTGCCAGGTATCGAGCATTGCGGCAGTTGGCGCTAAAAAGTACAAAAAGCCTGTCCGCATGATCCTCTCCCGGAGCGAGGATATGCTCACAGCAGGCCAGCGCCACCCCTTCCTCATTAAGTGGAAAGTCGCTCTCGATGCTGACTACAAGTTTATCGGCCTCGATGCGGATCTCTATGCCAATGCCGGATGGAGCGCTGACCTGACCAAGGGCGTCATTGAGCGAGCAGTTCTGCATATCGACAACTGCTATAACTTCGGTGCCTGCCACATCCAAGGATGGCCGTGCAAGACGAATACAGCATCCAACACCGCGTTCCGCGGGTTCGGTGCTCCTCAAGGCATGTTTGCCAGTGAGTCGATCGTGACTGAGGTCGCTGACTTCCTGGGCGTAGACCCAGAGATCATTCGCGAGCGCAACTACTACTCCGAAGACGATACCACACCGTACAAGCAGCCGCTCAAGGACGACTTCACAGTGCCGCTTCTCGCCAAGCAGGTCAAGGAGCAGGTAAGTTCTTTTTTTTTTTTTTTTTTGGTGAATCGGGATTTCGCTGACAGTAGATCAAGTACGACCAGCTTCGAAAGGAGGTTGATGAGTTCAATGCCAAGCACAGGTACATCAAGCGTGGTCTCGCGCATATACCGACGAAGTTTGGTGTCTCCTTCGGTGCTCTCTTCCTCAATCAGGCGGGCGCTCTGGTGCATATCTACCACGATGGCTCTGTGCTACTGACCCACGGTGGAACTGAGATGGGCCAGGGCCTCCACACCAAAATGGCCATGGTGTGTGCGCAAGAGCTAGGCGTACCGCTGAGCCAGGTATTTATAAGCGAGACCGCGACAAACACCGTTGCCAATGCTTCGCCTTCGGCCGCTTCGGCGTCGTCGGATCTTAACGGCATGGCTGTCAAGAACGCATGCGACCAGCTCAACGAGCGCCTGAAGCCATACCGCGAGAAGTTCGGCGCCGACGCCCCTATGGAGAAGCTCGCTCACGCCGCGTACTTTGACCGCGTCAATTTGTCGGCTAATGGCTTTTACAAGACGCCCAGAATTGGTTACGTCTGGGGCGACCCGAACCCGGGCCCAATGTTCTTTTACTACACGCAAGGCGCCGCGGCATCTCTCGTGGAGGTCAACATGCTGACAGGCGACTGGACGGTGTTGAGGACAGATATCAAGATGGACATTGGACGGCCGATTAACCAGGCCATCGACTACGGTCAGATTGAGGGCGCCTATGTCCAGGGTCAGGGCCTCTTCACTATTGAGGAGTCTCTCTGGCTGCAGAATGGCGGCCTGTTCACCCGCGGACCCGGAGCATACAAGATTCCTGGCTTCCGCGACATTCCCCAGGAGTTCAATGTCGGCATCTTGCAGGACCGTCCGTTCAAGCATCTCGAGACGATCAATCGGTCCAAGGGCATTGGTGAACCTCCGCTGTTTTTGGGCTCGGTTGCGCTTTTTGCCATCAGGGATGCTCTTAAATACGCTCGTCGCGAAAACGGCAAGGCTAATGAGCGGCTTGTGGTGGACAGCCCGCTTACTTCTGAGCGGATCAGAGTGCTTGCCGGAGACAGCATTGTGGACAAGATCAAGGTCGAGGCACGCCCCGGCCAGAAATCATTCTTTGTAACTGCCTGATCTCATAGGATTGAATTAAATCATACATCATGAAGAGCGCTGGTTGCTTATCTGTTGAGTAGAAACCGGCTATGCTGAGGTTGAGAGAGATTATGCACTGGTGAGTGAGTCCTTCCTGGGTCATTTCGTGGAGTAAACAATATGCGAGTAATGGCCGGGCGCACCGGCGAGGCATTTGGGACAGCCCACACGCCGTCCCATCATAAACCGCACCTTTCGCATGTTGATAGGCGCTTGCTGATCAGAGGAGAACGGGCCCGTGTTGGGTACGAGGTCGTCGCATTCCGGCGGGGTGAGCGGTGCTATGTCCGATTGGAACTCGTGGGCTCCATTGCACGCCTCGTCTTGGAAGTATAACGAGTCGCCATTATTGAGCTCAGAAGCTTTTGGGCGTTTAGACTGTCATTAGTGTACTCTTAGGCGTCCGTCAGCGATCCTGTTGCGCTGCACCTGGCGGAGCAACGACAACAACGACACGCGGCCCACGCATTCAGCCGGCGCTTCGTTTCAGGCACGCGTTAACCCTGATAGTGAACCGCTGATATTGCGAAGCGACAGCGAGCCGCTTCATTTGAGTGATTAAGCACAAGGGCCATTATTGAGACAGAAACGCCGGGCAAGAACTCAATCGCTGTCTAAAACATACCACTTGCTCTGCGTCCACTACGGAACAGCAGGCACGCTTCAGCGCGGACATTTTTGCTGGATATTGCCCAGATCCACCAATCGCGAGACGACCCAAAGTCGGCGACTACCCAGCGTCGCTTCGTTGTGATAGAGCGTCCCAATCAAGTGGGTGCTTGAGACGGGCGATCTTGCTGAAAGCAGCGAGATGCCGAAAAAGTATATGCAATATATGCAGCAATGCAAGCCGACTCATTCGGTGTCTACCTCGGGTATCCGCCGGGTTTTCGATTGCCGCTACCTGGCGCCATAAACACTGAAGGACGCCAAACCTGGGCGACCGCAAGATCGTGCGAGTCAATCGTCGTTCACAGATCGGGGCCACGCCCAACACTCCAGGTCCCGGGACTAGTCTGTGTTCCGGGGCCGTGCGGCGCACGCACACGCCTTAGTTTAAGCTCTTCAGCCTCGCCAGGGTTTGAATCACCACCGGCTGCGGCGATTTAGGGCGCTCGTTTTATGGAAATTGGGCAGTTGGCTGGGGCGCTATTTCAGCGGAAGAACTCAGTCATGAGCGCGGATGCCCATCGGCTTAGTGACATGAATGAGCGGCGGACGTCGGAGGAAGAGCGCTTTCTGACGGAAGAGCGACGAGATGACGACATAAGCGAAGAAGGCAGCCCCGACGGGATGCAGTCAAGCTCTGCACAACTCCTCTATGGACATGTAGATCGGCCTGCGCGCTCTCAGCTTGTTGCTTGGATGTTCGGACCCAAAGTCCTGAAACAGCCAAGCGTGACGCTGGTATTTCGGGAAGCACAACTGTTCCCAACGAAGCTAAAGAAACTACTTCCGCAGCACTTCAAAGAAGGAGCGGTACGTGTGATAACGACGACAGTGTGTGGGCAAAGCTAACAGCAGTGGCTGGGATATACTCTTGCCTGGGCGCTATTGTTTTACGCATTTGCGTCGCATAGTGTTCTTGCAACCCCCCACCTTGACAACCAAGAGGTGGACCTTATTCGGTGCCAGGCGAATGACAAACTATGGAGCGGTAAGAACCAGGCATGCGGCCTCAACGGCGGGTCGTGCCTGGCAGCTAAAGCCGGCGAGATTTTCAAGTTCAAGTGTCCCGCCGACTGCGGCAAGGAGAGTTGGACGTGGAGTAAAACGCCTGTTGGCAGCATAGAGTCCATATATCGGTCATTCATCATTGGGGGAAACAACAGCTACCGTGCCGACTCGTTTGTGTGTGGCGCGGCCATTCACCACGGCGTCGTGTCGGCGTACTCGGGCGGATGCGGCATGATCCGGTTTACGGGACCACAGCCCGCATTTATTTCTGAAACCAAAAACGGCATCCAGTCCATGGGCTTCGACACCGAGTTTCCTGCTTCGTATGAGTTTCTCGACGTGTCGCACACCGGTTCGAGTGGCTGCAAGGACCTACGCATTCCCATTGAACTCATTAACATTACGCTCGGGTCTGTATATGCTTACTTCGTGTCAGATCCGGCACTGTTTCTTTTCCCGCTCTGCATCGCCGGCTTTTGGAACGTTGTGCTGGCATCAAACCCGCCACTCACAGGTGGCACAGACCTGGCCGACGCAGAGCTCGTGTCTCTCGGATTCAGGCGCCTGTTGCCCTGTCTCCTCGGAGTGTTTCTCATTTACAAGTTCTCGACATACCCCCAACTCAAGAATCTGGAAGCCAATCTGACTCGTGCAGCTGTGTGGAATCTCGCCTTTTGGGTTGGAATCATGGAGAACTACGTATTTGGTGCCCTGCCGCTCGACCGCTTGACTGTTTCGGACCTCAACGCCCAGCCAGGGGCGTGGATGGCGCTGATCATCCTCGTTGGCATAATTGTTGCTATCGCTCTTGGCCAAGCATACATAATTTGGCGGGCGGGCAAGTTTATTCCCTACATCAAACTCTATCTGGGGATGATTGCCGGCCTTGCAGTGCTTGCCATGGTTCCCGACCAGACTCTGCGGATCCATCATTACATTCTAGCGCTTTTACTGCTGCCAGGTACTGGGTTCCCCACCACGCCGTCGATGCTGTACCAGGGCCTCCTAGTGGGCCTCTTTGTGGCCGGTATCGCTCGATGGGACTTCGACTCCATTCTGCAAACATACGACCAACTTCGCCGCGGCGCTCCCAGCCTTCGCGGTGGCCTGCCCACGTTTCTTGAGCCGCTCGTCTCGACCACTGACGGCTATATAGTGCGCTGGAACTCGCTCAATGCCACAGCTCCCGAAGATCTGCTGCCTGCATGGGACGGATTCAGCTTGATTATCGACGACGTAGAGCGGTACCGCGGGCCAGCCACGTCCTTCAACCTGACTGATTGGGCTGTTAACACCGGCATGGATATCACAAAGGCGTACATCCGTCTGGCCTATACGCTTGTGAGGGACCGCGGCCAGACCGGAGATTACACGCGCGCTGCAGTAGCTGCATTAGCAAACGGGACCTGGGCGTTCCCGCCTCCCGGCCGTTTGTGACCCTGCATTATGATATAGAGCATAGATTTGAGCTTGTGATTAGCATTGGTTTGCTCGGAGTGGGCGGTCTCATTGGCCATACTGTCCATGTATAGCAACGTGAAGACAGTTTTGGGAATATTAATCGAAGACAACCCCAAGAAAAGGTAAAAAAGAACAAGAACACATAGTGCAGCATAGACCCTTTCTACATTCCGTTGGCACGGTTGTGCTGACGCAAGTCGGGCTTGCCGCCAGGTCCGCGGAAGGCCCGACGCCTTGCTCAAGCACGTTCTCGAGATAGCCACGATAAACGGCCCTGGAAGATCTTGGCATGCATGCGGGGCCTTTGGCGCCGTGCGCACGTTGCCGACGCCGATCATAAATAAGCTGCCGACCTCCGCTCAGTGCCAGAGATCGCATCTGAAAGCGATCCGCAGCGAGGAGTTGAGATAAAATTGTTTGAAGTGAGTGCTTTCGAAAGTTTCTAGGGGAGAGGTACTTTGAGGACCACTCTGGGGGCCGTCAACGCGCGTGGCCGGGTCGCATGAATATGACGGTTTGGCTCCTATTTTTCCAGTCTGGTTACTTGCTAGCCGGCTGCAGTTCGGTGATCAACTTGATTTCCGATGTTTTGGACGGATCAGGTCCTGGTTACACTCTAACGCGCGATCAAGACGAGCAGACGGCCGACCTGCATGAATGGAATGCACATGACGCAGGACCTGGACTAATCGCAGATGTACAGAGCTATTGCTGCTATAGCCGTCCTTGTGGCCAGTGCCCAGGCCGCCTCGGTGTGCAAAAACACCTGTGCCGCTCACAAGTTCCACACGCCGAGTCTCTCGGCGCCCATGCACGAGTCGTGCCCTGGGAACTCGCCCCTGTCGTGCTCTGCAGGCACCGCAGATACATGCTGTTATGAGGGTACCAATGGCATTTTCCTATCAACCCAGTTCTGGGACTATAATCCCGCTACCGGCGCCGATGATGAGTTCACCCTACATGGCCTGTGGTCCGACAAGTGCGAAGGTGGCTATAACCAGTACTGCAACCAATCCTGGGAGCTCACCAATGCGACCGAAGTCCTTCTGGATCTCGGCTACGAAAGCCTTGTGCAGGAGATGAGAGGATTCTGGAAGAATCAGGGCGCTGCCGACGACGACTTGTGGCTCCATGAGTTCAACAAACACGGTACCTGTATGGCCACGCTCAACCCCGAGTGCTACAAGAAGAATGCCGCTCAGTACCAGTACGTCGGGGACTTTTTTGAGACTGCTGTCGCACTGTGGAAACAGCTTCCGACCTTCCATTTTCTGGCCAACGCCGGAATTGCCCCTAATGAAAACAAGACATGGAGCATTGATGCGTTTCAGAGCGCTATCAAGGACTGCTTTGGCTACGAGGTGTACCTCGGTTGTGACAACAACAACGCCCTTGACGAGGTGTGGTACTTTTTCAACCTCGAGGGCTCTGTTGCTAAAGGTAAATTCGTGCCAACGGATTCTATTAGCCAGTCGACATGTAAGGATGGGTTCTACTGGTACCCCAAGGGCTACAGTCCTTCTGGTTCATCCAACGGCACATCCAGCAGCTCTCAATCGGGATACCTTAATGTCAACGGCCAGACAGGCTGTCTGATCTCGGATGGAAATTGGTACACCACCGGCACGTGTGCCACCTTCACGGTGGCCACCAATGTTGGCGGTGTTTCTGTGTCTTCGTCTAAGGGGCCCTGTGGCATTGTCAATGGCCAGTTCCAGTGCGGCTCGTCCGTGACTGCCAGTGACTTTACTCTGGACGCGAACAACTACCTCAACTACGGTGGCTCACCAACCTTCCATGCCGATGCCGTTCCCACCGGAACGGTGCAGGCGGTGGTGTCGACTGGGTCCGGTGCTGTAAGCTTCGAGCTTAAGTTTGCCAGTGGCTAGCATGCTCTAA
This sequence comes from Tardiomyces depauwii, assembly GCA_038086965.1. Taxonomy (NCBI): domain Eukaryota; kingdom Fungi; phylum Ascomycota; class Dipodascomycetes; order Dipodascales; family Trichomonascaceae; genus Tardiomyces; species Tardiomyces depauwii. Next base: position 3,076,365 of record JAVHZA010000002.1, read on the forward strand.
ACAGAATTCACACTTCTTAGTTTATGTGCTTTTTTTTTTTTTACCTTCAGTGGTAGTAATGATTTAGTACTGATAACATGCAGAAACGCAGCTGAATATCCCCTGGAATGAAATGCATCCAACGGGACCGTCTTTGTTATCCAGTGTCTTCCTGCTCTTCTCACTGGTCTAGCATTATGCGTCTGATTACCTTCGTATTCCATACTCCCAAACTCAAGATGTCTATGATTCAATCAACGTCTAACGTACATGCTGCCATACAAATTCAGTGCGCCTGTCACGCGTGCGAGAACTTGTCGGAAAAGGGATATGTGGTGTAGCCGACCTCGTCCGGCGTATAAAAGGTATCGCGGTTGTACGAGTTGAGCTCAAGCTTGTGGGCCAGCCGGAATGCAATGTCTGGGTTCGCAATGAAATAGCGGCCAAGTGCAACAAGAGTGCGATCATTCTCCTCAGCGGTTTCAACAGCGACGTTGGTAAGGCCACCAGCGCGGATGACCGGGCCGCGCCAGATGTCAAAGATGAACTGGTTCGACTCAGACTCGACAACGGGCTCGGCGTCGTGACCCGCCGAAATCCGCGGCTCGACGACGTGAATGTAAGCCAGGCCGTTACCCTCGCGGCGGCGGCGCTCAAGTTCCGACACAAGATAGGAGAACTGCGGGATCGTCTCGAGCCCGACTTCCATCTCTTGGAAGGTGCTCCAAGGCGACAGACGGATGCCTACCTTGTCGGCGCCGATCGCATCGGTGACAGCATCGACGACCTCGAGCGAGAAGCGAGCTCGGTTCTCAATCGAGCCACCATACTCGTCTGTGCGCTTGTTGGTGTTACTGTGCACAAACTGGTCGAGCAAGTAGCCATTGGCATCGTGGATCTCAACACCGTCAGCGCCAGCTGCAATGGCGTTCTTGGCAGCCTTGACGTACATCTGGACAAAGGCCTTGATCTCGTCCTTGGTGAGCGGACGGGGCGCCTTGGAGCCCTCGAGCGGCACGTCCGACGCCGAGACCATAGGAAGGCCGTCGCGCTCCATAACCTCGGGGAGAGCAGCGCGACCCATGGCATGCATCTGAATGTAGAACTTGGATCCCTTGGCGTGGACACGCTCGATCACGCGCTTCCAGCCAGCGACGTGCTCCTCGGCCCACAAGCCGGGGGCGTCATCCCAGCCGCCAGCCTCGGGAGAGATAATGGTAGCCTCAGCAATGAGCAGAGTTCCCGGAACAGACGCTCGCTGCTCGTAGTACTCGGCAACTGTCTCAGTGGGCGTGTGCTTGGGCGAGCGGAACCGCGTGAGTGGGGCCAGCACGATGCGATGCTTAAGCTCGGCGGAGCCGACGGCGATGGGCTGGAAGAGGCGGGGAGAGGCGGGAGTATCGACGGTCATGCTTTGTGGCTCTTGAGTCGTGCACTGGACAGTTCAACGGCGCGACGAATCTAGCGTTTTTATGGACCGATGGGCTCACGGCGGCATTAGGCTCAATGTGCTTAGAAAGCAAAAAAAAAAAAAGATAGCGCGAGATTTGTCATCGTGCGTATAACCTTAGGCGGGGCGGGCCAGCAGCGTTCTTTGCGCTAGCGCCTCGGGACAGGCTCCGGGACGGGCTGTGGGACGACCATGATAAGCGACATCACGGAATACGCGCTTGAACATAAATGAAAAGCACTGCTTAGCCATCTTGGGACGTCTTCTTGGTGAGCTCCCTCGTCATCTCTCCTGCACTGCCCAACGGCCAGGGCTGGATCCGCCTCGGGTGAACAAACGCCGCGCATAGCGGCTCGGAGTTTGTGCCAATATCCGAGCCGTTCTACTGGTCTCTACATATATGTTATACTTTGGTAGAGCTGTTTTGATTCTTGTGGTTAGGGCCAATACAGTATGCCAGGCTCACAATAGCCGAAAGCGGCACGCACGTTCTTTGTGATCATCGGCCCACGTGCTTTGGTGTTTATATTTGTCGCAAAGCGCGTTGCTATTGTGAGCCAACTGCAGAATGGAGTGCCTTGATCTTCGCCTCGGCCACAGTCCGATGGCGGACCGGCCAAACAATAGACGGCGCCCAAATAAAGTTGGGCTGTCACCAAACTCAATCGAGGGCAGGGGGAGCGCCGTAGGCACGGCTGGCCATGCTCGCTATCTCTAGACATGTGGAGGGGGCGCCAGGGGTATGTTGGTGTTGGCGGCGGGTGATTAGATCGGCGGGGCCCACGGATCAGCACGGAGATATAAAAGAGCCGAGTTGAGCCAAAGTGGAGCCACAAGCTGACAGGGGATAGCAGGGACAAGCAGCACCGCCACCTTGACATCATGATTGGAGTGAACGCCGCAGTGGGCGCGCTGGCAGCGCTGGCCGGATCCAAGGTGCTGCGCGCCAGCAGCGGCGGCTTTGAGAGCCCTGAGCGCTCCGCGCCTGACCACCAGAGCTGTCCCGCGGACTCGCCACTCTCGTGCTCGTCGGGCACGGCCGATACATGCTGCTACGAGGGCACCAACGGACTGTTCTTGTCGACGCAGTTCTGGGACTACAACCCAGCCACGGGTGCCGACGACCAGTTCACGCTGCATGGACTATGGTCTGATAAGTGTGCTGGCGGCTACAATCAGAACTGCAATCCGAGCTGGAACGTCGGCAACGCGAGCCAAACGCTCGAGCAGCTCGGCTACACCGATCTGGTAGACGAGATGAGCCAGGTGTGGAAGAACCAAGGCGCGCCCGATGACGAGCTATGGACACATGAGTTCAACAAGCACGGAACTTGCATGTCGACAGTGAACCCAGCGTGCTACAGCTCTGATGCCGATAAGTACCAGTACGTGGGCGACTTCTTCACGACGGCCGTCGACCTGTGGAAAGAGCTGCCGACATACGAGTTTCTGGCTGCCGCGGGATACTCGCCGAGCACGTCGGCGACTCACAATGTCGCCGACTTTCAGAAAGTGCTATCGCAGAACTTTGGAGGTAAAGAGGTGTACCTTGGGTGTGACAGATCCAACTCGCTTCAGGAGGTGTGGTACTTTTTCCACCTCCAGGGTTCCGTTGCGAGCGGCACCTTTATCCCGGCGGACTCTATCACTGATTCCACCTGCCGCGACGGCTTCACATGGAAGCCGAAGTCAGGCGGAGGTTCAAACCCGCAGCCGACTAAGCCGCCGGGCTCTGGCGGTACCACCGGCTACATCAAGATTGCCGGCCAGTCGGGCTGTCTCATCTCCAACGGCCATTGGTACACCTCAGGCACCTGCGCGACGTACACGCTGACCAAGACCGTGGGAGGCGTGCAGCTCAAGACTTCAAAGGGCGGCTGTGGAATTGTTAACGGCGATCTCGTGTGCTCATCGTCGACGACGGCAAGCGACTTTACGATGGACGACAGTGGCATTCTCAGCTATGGCGGCTCCAGTGAGTTTTCGGCTGACTCGGTCCCGTCCGGTACGCAGCAGGCCACTATCTCCACCGGCTCTGGCCCTGTCGCCGTCAAGTTGCAGTTTGCGTCCAAGTAGTGGTCATACTTGGGGCGAGCAGAACTAGAAGACTCCTACAGTTTATGGGGTTTCAGGTATCAAGTTTGTACTGGCGATCTAGCCCCATCCCCGAATAAGCATCATCAGAAATTATACTTCATAGCTGACTGCCAAGCACCAAGACAAAGGTGTGGTATAATGTACAATTAAGAGTTAGTATCGGTTTCGTGATTGTCATCGTCATGTGGGCTGTCGCTTTCGTCGCGGCTTACTACGTCAACGGTCCTGCGCTGCTCGGCGCCAGTTTGCTGGAGCCTGAACGCTAGCAGCTGCTTGGCCTGGCGGCGCTCAGCGCCGCGCCGGGCAAAGCGAAGTGACGCACGGACAGCAGTGGCAACGGCTAGAAGCCGCGGGCGAGCGGGAGCAGCTCGGTCCGGCCCGAACCCAAGCGACTCGAGGATCTCCCTGCGCTCCTCGGCGTTGCGCTCGAGCTCGAGACGCTGGTACTGCACGACAAACTCCAGGTCCTGGCGTCGCGCGCGCATGCGCGCAGAGTCGTACTGGTAAACGAGCATGCGCTGGGCGACGGAGAGGACGCCGGCGCGCAGCGGTCGACGAGCTGTCTCACGCAGGACCAGGGCGTCGTCGCGCTCGCGCTCGACGCGCGCCAGCGCCGCCTGCACACGGTCGAGCTCGGCAGTCTTGTGCGCGAGGCGGCGTTCCAGCTGCACATGTCGCTGCGCCGGGACCGTGTCGCTGCCGGTGCCGGCACCGCCGACAGCCAGGTGCTCGAGCGCACGGATGCAATATGCGAGCTCCTGTTGGATAGAGGCAGGATCAAGGTCTGGTGCCCGCCTCTGCAGAGACTTGAGCCGGTCCAACTGCGCTGTTACGGAGAGACCTGGGCCATGGCCATGACTCGATGTTGTCGCCACCATATCATGGAAGCTCGCGGCTGTGCTGTTATCCCCTCCATAGCTGCTATGGGTCCCGTAGCCGCGGCTCGGCATAAACGGATACGACGCTTGTGGGCGGACTCGGTGAGCAACCACGGGCGTTGCCACTGGGATATCTGACAAGACAGTTGACCCCAGAGAACTCATGTCGCGCCGGTGAGCGTTCAATCTGGCATTGCCCTCGCCTAGCGCTGGCGGCGCAAACGACACAGGACTGCCGAGGGTCTCCTCGCGGCGATCGTCTGACCGCGGTCGCACGCGCCCCGGTCCCGGCACTTGGTACGGCGGAGACACGCGCCCCATTGACCGATATCCGCCCGTCGACTCAGTATGATCATACGTCAGTGGCGGTCGCAGCGGCGGCTCCCGCGTCGACGCCGTGCCAGGCGGACTCCGTGCTGCCTGTCTGGGGACCCCGGGCTGCGGGGCCGCGCGCTGGCGTTGGGGGGGCGTCTGCTCCACTACGCCGTCGATTTGCTGGCTGCGCAGCTGGGTCGACCGCTCCAGTGCAGTGTTAAACACCTCCTCGAGGCCCGTGTCGTCTGGTTCCATCTGCGGCTCCGAGGGTGCGTGCTGACCGTTGGCACCCTGTTGGCTCGGGCGATTGTCTGGCTGGCCGCCCGATTGGCCGCTTATGTGGGTGGCTTCCTGGCTGCTCGCCTGCGTTCCTGTCAGACCATTAAGTCTCGAGTCCTCCGCTTTGGGTCCGCGTTCCGCACCCGGCCCGCCGATAGCGTGCTCTATACGCGTCCCGGTGTCGTCCAGAGCGCGTCTTTCGTGCTCTCGCGCCGCCAGTCCCTCTTCCAATGCGCACCGCTGCTCGCGATACACCTTGTCGGCGTGTGCAAGCTGCGCTGGGCCCGTGTTGTAGCTCGCCGAGTAACTTTTCAGCGTGTCGACAGACACCGCCAGCTGAGCGTACAGCTCGCCAATTGCCCGACGCGCCTCGTCAGCTGTAATCTGTTTGCTGCGCACGCGCGCGTCCAGCTCGAGCGTTCGCTGCTTGACGTTGATGGTATTGCGGGCTATGCGGTAGCGCATGTCGAGCTCACTGTCGGTATTGTTGGATTTCCGTCCGGCGGGGCCCGTCGTGGCGCGGGCCGCCCGCGGCGGGTGGGCTACGCCCGGGTCTGCCATGCTTGCAAGCACGTCCCACACCAGTAGACCGCAGAAGGGTGCAAATAGCGCGCGTACCGGGGACGTTGTTCGCCTAACGCGCTGTACACGACTCTTGTGTTGATGTGGAAACTGGGGGAAAGGTCCAAACAATTCATTCTAAATCACTATGATTAGTAGTTATAAGTGATAGTTAGTACAGGCGGGCCGATGGGCGAGGCGGGCCCGAACGGCGGTGCTACGCGGCTAGAGTCCGCGGCGAAACCTTTCAAACTCTGCACTGACACCGCACTGATACGGAGTCAGCTGCGCAATCAGAGACTGGCCAGTGCGCGGTTTTGGCGCATCAAGGCTGCGGCGACCTCTTGGATCGGCATGGACGCGCGGCTGGAGATTGCAGGTTGGGGTTGAGCGGCTGGCTGTCCCTCACGTCAAAACCCACCCCGGCGCCCGCGCCCACGCCCCGCAACCACAACCACCACGACGCACAAAACGCACCTGGTCACAATAGGTGGCGACCTGTATCAGCTGCACGATGCCGCGTTTCCAATTCGAGACAATAGGCCCTGGGAACGCATTTGCGCGGCCCTCGGTGCTGTTACTGTTGCTCCTCGCCAGCTGCGTGGTGGCGGTGCTCTGTGCCGACCGCGCTCCCGACGATCGGGCCCCAGCGCTTGCACGTCTGTGGACTGCAGCTTTGGCTGTGGCCACGTCCCTTGTCAAGCCCGTCCCTGGCGGCAGCCTCGTGCTGGTGCAGTATCGCATCCGGGCGCTAGCTGTGCGCCTAGCTTCCTTCCTTTCCGCGTCCGCCGGGCCCGCCGCCACTTCGCTGGCGCGGCCGCCGGCGCGGCCGCCGGCGCAGCTGCGCGCGCAAGCATGCCCTGCCATCGGCTCTTGCGGACCCTCGCCGACCCCGCCTCTTTGCGTGGCCCCACTAGCACCCTGTCCCAGTCCCTTATTCGGCTCGGAGGTGCAGGACGCCGGCCCCGTCCCTACAAGGGCGGCGTCGGACTACGACCAACTGGCTGTGCCCGTTGCTGCGTATGCATGGACCGCGTGGGTTCTGCTTATGATGGCGTGCGGCTTCTGTCTTGTGGCTGTCCGTTGTGGCAGCCCCGGCATAGCGGCGGCCCCGTCGAGGTCCAAGGGCCCGCTGGCCGAGCTGCAGCGCGAGCTGCGCATCCTTGCGCTCGCCAGCCGCCGTAACCTAGAAGAGCACAAGCGGCTGGCGCGCGCGCACGCCCTGGCTGCCCTCGGCTTTGACATCCGGCTTGACCGCGCGGCCCAGGACTTGGCGCGCCTCGACAAGTCGCAGCAAGAGCTCGAGCGCCAGCTCGAGCGCTGCGCAAGGGGCCCTCGTCCCGGAGGACCAGCCAGCCGCGCGCTTGGACAATTGCTCGCCGCCACCTCTGCCAGCGGCCGTTCAGTGCCGCTGCATTCGACGCCGGCGACGTACTTCTCCCCGCCCATTACTACGCTGAGTACCTCCCTAGCTCGCCCCAGAAGCAGCCTCCCGCCCGCCCGCCCGCAAGGGCTCTGGCCCGATCGGCGCCCGGCCGCAGTCTGCCCACCCCAGCCAGACACTAACCGCAGCTTCGATTGCCGATTACGATGTGAATGCGCCGCCCACGATGGCAGGCGATGCTGCTCGCCCCCCGCGCACCCAAGCGCCCCCGTCTCCTCCGACTATCATCCGCACCCAGGACGGCGAGTTCAACGTCTCGACGCATGAGGGCCTTCGTCGATGGACCGAAACGGTGCGCGGCCAGGCGCGCTCGGGCCCTACGAGGCTGCACGTCGAGGCCCGGCCGCCGCAGGCCCCACGCTCTGTCGCAACGGTTCCTCCGCCAGCTCTGGCGACCGACGCTCCAGCCAGCGCTCCGGCCAACGCTCCGGCCAACGCTCCGGCCAACGCTCCGGCCAACGCTCCGGCCAACGCTCCAGCTACCGCTCCCCGCGAGCCCGCGTCCATGCGCGCCGCTGCCCATGCCCCGTCGTCGATCAAAGCCGCCGTGCGCGACCTGCCTGTCGGCGGCAGGTCCGGAGAGCCCTCTGCGTGCGATCCCGTGCCCGTCACCAGCTCCCACTCTTGCTCTGGCCCTCGCATCGACAGCAACGCCAATACCGCCGACGCAGACAGCTCAGCCAAAGGTACTACCTGCACTAACGAAAACTCTACCGACCAGGGCGACTGTGCCTCACCCCCGCCTCCAACGCTCGAATACCTGCACCAGCGTCTCGCGGACGCGCTCGAGCACGGCTACAGACGGGTGTTTGTGGCGGGCCGAGGCTGGATGTCGCTCCGGCGCCTCGAGCGCGAGTGCTCGGTGTTTTCAGCGCGCTCACCCACCAGCGACGGCGCGATCGATCGCCGCGCCAATGCAGAAGGTGACACCGGGTGTGGCAGCGGCTACGACGAGGATGATGACTACGGCTCGGGCACAGCGAGTCCGGACGTGCCGGTAGGTCTTATTCCGCTCGACAAACGCACTCTCGCCGAGAAGCACGCTGTAGAGATCTCCGCGGGGCGTATCGATAAGCACTTCGACCAGAGCGCCTACATGTGCGCCGACAACAGTGCCAGCACTGGCACCCGCCGGGACCCCGGTCGCTCTGATCCTGGGTTCGCTTACTGAGCTAGGCGGCCTGCCCGCTGTTCTACATAATCTCCTAATCTAGTTCTCCGCTACGTACACCCCCCACTGGCCCCATCGCTGACCATCCGGTCCATTCGCCGTATCCATCGATCACTGCTCTTTGGCGTCTGTTGTGCTAACCCACTATAATACATGCAAAAAAGAGGAATAAAAGAGAGCACGCTTCTGAGCAGCGAAAATGCAACAAAAAATACACAGAAAAAGCAGCCAGCGGCCAGCGCCAGCACCGCACGAGTCGTAAGCCATAAAAAAAAACACACGCACACACCGGGACACAAGAGAAAATGCGCTCAAACGCCCCGCGGCGGACGTGCTGGCATCATCGACCCAGCAAATCCCGTACAGCAACGCGGTGCTGCGACAGCAGCTGGTTCTGCTGAAGCCAGTCCTCGACATAGTCGTCGGAGATGCGCTGCTCTTGGCGGTAGCGGCACCAGTTGAGCCAGTTCTGGAGGTGCTGGCGCGACCGGAAGTGTGCGCTCATGTCGCTGCGGGGAATCGACTGCGTCTTTGCCTCGCTCCACTGGCAAACCGCGCAGCAAGGCATGTTGTTGTAGGCGTACGTGTAGGTAATGGTGACGGTCGTTGGCAGGGAATAAACCAGCCCGGGCGAGATCGAGGGTTGTGCGCTAGGAATTCGGTCCTCTGCGCAGGTGAATAAATAAAATAAAAACCGCAAAAATAAAAACCGAGATGGTAGCGGTCCTTGTTTGCTGTCTCTCCAACCGAGACGTTAGAGTTGGTGTTGTTGGAATGCTGCAACGAAGTCGAAGCGATGAGGGGGCGGGGCGCGTATCGCCGCTCTTATATGGTGCCGATTTGCTGTATCACGCGTCTGGGCCGATGCCGTGAGCAACCCGAGGAAGGACGCCCTTGCCTGCCGCTACTTGCAGATGCCGCTGACGCTGTAGGATCAGGGCGGCAGGGGCGTGAGAGGGAACGGGGGGGGTCGTGTTTGCCTTTTCCTAACCCCCTGTCCACGCGGTCATCTGCATGGGCTGCGTCGCCTTTGCATTGTTGGCCAAGCATTAAGTTGGCGTATTGCATTTTGTCTCCTCTTTTCTTTTTTTAAACCAGCTTTTGTGTCTTGTTTTCCGATTTACCTGCTACTACGCTCTGGTGGCCTTACTCCCAACTGCGGGGCAGCAAGGAAATCTGACAGTCACCACGATCGGGCGATTCGAGGTGCTCGCCCAGTCTTGTAAAGATAAAATAAAGCGGCAAGGGAACCCATAACAGGGCATCCACACCACAGAACCCAGACCGCGTTGCCAAACTAGTACTGCCGCAGCATCACACAACGAGAGTAAAACCAGGGCCCTGACAAGAGTCATACAGTGATGGACAAGACAAGGAAGCCGCGCGAGACACGGCGGCGGCCCGCAGGTTTCGTGCCGTGCCGACCCAAGCGGGAGTCATCGTGCCGTGCCACCGGGCACAAGAAGCTTCGACATCTTGGTCTTGTCGCCGCCTGCATTACACCAAGCTAGACCGCGCGATCACTTGCTGCTGGCGGCGTGCCGCTAGCTCTGCTTTGGGCTGCCGCTTCGAGGCAGCCCTTCACGCGCTCCCGCAGACACCTGCTGCAGCACACCGCACTTCCGCAAGGTACGAGATCTGGATGCGGCATTCCAAACAAACTTTAAAAACAAATGCACCGGCACCAAAAAAAAACGCCAGGTCCCGCTACAGCGTTGTTCCGGCAGATACTGCACAGCCTAACTTGCAGGCTGGGTGGACAGCACTGTGTTTTTGCTCATTGCAGCTTCGATATGCACACACCCAACGAACATGTTTCGTCCTTTCGACTGCTTGTATTACGTATGCTTTGAGTCTTGTAGTTTCGGCGGGGCCGCGCCCGGTGCTCCACCGATGCGCACCTAAAAGCGCGTCGGATACGACGGGCAGGCTGGATTGGACTTGATCTGCTTGGCCCCTGCTTCATTTCCCAACGCGCGCCAGATCAGGTTCCCAGCAGTTTAGCGCGATCCCTGATGTCGGTCTGTGCGCGTGCCAGACTGCCAATCAGGGGGATTGACGCGCACGCCTATGCGGGCCCCACGCACCTCGACATTTCAGATGAAGGAGCTGCCGCCCCGTAACTTATGCGTCGCCTGGCAATCACACGAGAATAATAGCTTGCAATAACTGACGAGCATCACCGTGCGCTACCTGAAATGTGCCAGTCCATCTGGCGTCTCAGCTGCACAGCTACTCACCACGGCCCCAACTATCACCATCGACATATCGGCTTTCCCAATCGGTACGGTGCTGCTGTTTCAACAATTTCTTAGGGCAGAGGGTCAACGACTAGGGCGCACGCGTCTGCACGGCAGCCCGCATGATTCTTTTGGATCTTGAAACCACGCCGGACCCTTCAAACTTCATCAGGGGCCACCAAGATGGAACAGCGCTTACGTGCCGAGAACACGCAGCCATAGTAGTAGTTGCAGCGCCTGTCTCATCGGAGCGTTTGTTCCTGCAGGAGTCTTGGCTAACGAAGGAGCTATCGCACACAGCGACTCGTCTCTTGTCAGCCCGCGGTCTTGTCCTTTAGCTAGTATATTGATTACCGCTAGGATGTGTCTAGGTGCACGGGCGCGCGGCTTGCCGATTATAGTTGGTATAATCAGCGCCAGTCACGCATTCAGCACTACAGCTCTTTTGCTCGTATCCCCGCTACGGCGAGCGCGACTCGTCCAACGCGCTCGTATTCGAACCTTGCATCCTGTTCGTATTTCTGCCAGGGCCTGCCGGAACAAACTCAGGTGATTCCGGCAGCCGACTGCGCTGCCGTGCATGAACTAAGCTGGCAGCTCGCTTGACCGCTTGAACCTACTGGCAGAACAGCCTCGCTCCTTTGCCGCCCAGCGCCGTGGTAGGCACCCCTCTAGCCCATGCGCCGCTGGCACTCTCACCGTTTTGTACTTGGAGCATGCGTACGCGACTCGGTACGCACGGCCTCTGTTGTCGCGGACAAACACAATGCCCAAATCAAGACGTGAGCAGCCAACGTCCCCAAGGGGTTACAGACTTGCCTAATCGGGCGAAACTCGCCACCAAGCATTCCTCTTTGAGTCCGGCCCTTACCCTGGCGACAGGTCGTCAATGCCGCTCATACTTTGGGCTAGTTTGACGGACCTACTGCAGCAGCAGCCATGCGCGCCGTTGTTCCCGGAGCTGCTGGCCTGAAACCGGGCCTTGACTAGCCCAAAAAACAAAAGGCAATAAGCAAGTTCGCTGTCGCGCGTCTCCCTTTCGGCCTAGCGCAATGTGATGTCGCTCTGTATCATAATGACGGCTACCGCGTCAGGTACGATCGACGTGGCTGGGCTAGGCCCAACAGTGATCCGACAGCTTCATCTTGGGTCCAGAGGCTTGGGCCAGTCGTATGGCGGCTAAGGCAGAAGCAGCCCAGCACGAGGACAAGCGACTACACACTACAGACTTCAAGGTGGCTCCATGGCACCAGCGTGTTGAATCAAGCAATCAGACAGCCATACTAGAGCGCGCCTCAAGCTATATTAGGCAGTGTGACTAGCGACCTCGCTAAATTGGGGCAAAAGAGTGTGCCACCGCGGAACCATGCAAGCACAAACATAGTATGCAGCATTGCTCACAGCTTATGCATGCCACCGCGTGGCAAAAGATAAGCCAGGATAACTGCCGGTAGACCTTGTTCTCCGATGTCTGTCGCGCCACCTCAAAAATGGCGTACAACATCGTTGTCGAGAGGGACGGTGACAGTGGCGGCTCGCACCGGCTGCCTGCGCTCGTTGAAGATAAGATCTCAATCGAGCGCTACGCGTCGGGCGGCGCCGAAGAAGCCTCGCATGCGTTGGCTGCGGACGGCAATAGGCAGCGACCGCTCGATTGGCGGTTCGGAAAGATGCAAGTGTCCTCGCTCGATACACTTGCGGAGAGTATGGATGAGAGGGACAGCGGGTCCCTGGCTGCCGCTCTCAAGGAAGCAGAAACGGGGTCCGACGGCGGGCTGAGGTCTGGTGAGGTCACTCCGGGCGGATCCAAGGCAAGCCCTCTCAAGAGTGTTTTTATGGGTTACGGCGTGATTCGCATGTTTAGAGACGTCACCGACCCGGATGAAAGTACGCTCAACACGGACGATGGCACCGTCTTGGCCATACTCGCGGTCCCAACGTACATGCTACCGGGCGACCTAGTCGAGTTCATTACTCCACAGACTTGCCGCAACATCGAGCATATCCGGATAGTGTCGTCGTCAGGCATCCCGGAGCGATATCTGGCACTCATGAAATTCCGTGACTCGTCATCTGCTCAGCGGTTCTATCTCGAGTACAATGGTAAGGAGTTTAACTCCATGGCTCCTGAAACGTGCCACGTCGTTTATGTTAAATCGGTGACGGTGCAGTCGAGTCGGCCGCTAGACAGCGCAGTTTTCCCGTCATCTGCCAGGGTCGCGCCTCCTGGCGACGTTGCGGGCACGAGCACCGGCTCGAGCTCGAGTGCAGTACAGTTTTCTGACGCAGACGTATCCAGTTATGGGCCGCGGACGTCTGCTGCCCACCGTGAGAGCTTTGCGAGGGCCCGGCGGAGCTCATCCATGTGGTCTGACAAGCGGCCGCTCGTGGAGCTTCCAACATGTCCTGTATGTTTGGAGCGCATGGACTCCAACATCACGGGGCTGCTCACCATTCTCTGTCAGCATACATTTCATTGCCACTGTCTCGCCAAGTGGGGTGAGAGCTCGTGCCCTGTGTGCCGCTACTCGCAACGCAAGGGCGATGACGAGGCTCGCGAGTACAGCGGAGAGTGTGCGGTGTGCGGGGCACGCGACAACCTTTGGGTGTGCCTCATCTGCGGGCACACTGGCTGCGGCCGCTATGACAATGCCCACGCCTGGGACCACTATGAGCGGAGCGGACACTGCTACGCCATGGACGTAGCCACGCAGCGCGTCTGGGATTATGTGGGTGACAACTTTGTGCACCGGCTCATTCAAAACGAGACCGACGGTAAGCTTGTGGAGCTGCCTTCGGCTGGTGCCAAGGGCAGCAAGTCCACGGAAGGCGATGATGACAGCACTGTTGGCCTCAAGTACGTCTATCTTATGACCAGCCAGCTCGAGTCCCAGCGCGAGTACTACGAGAGCCTGTGCGCATCCGCGAGCCAGAGCGCGGACCACGCCGCACGTAGGGCTGACGCGGCCGAGCGCGAAAATGCAGCGCTCCGCCAGGAGCTAGACCAGGTCCGAGCGCAGAACGAGACACAGATACCAAAGCTCGAGACAGAGCTTGAAAAGCTCCGTGATAAGTATTCTAAGCTCGATGCCCTCGCGCGCAAGCTACGCGAGGAATATGCCGAAGAGAAGAATATGAGCAAACGCCTGTTGGCTAAGCTTGACACATTGACTGATGAAAAGAAGTCGAGCGACGCAACAATCGCTGACCTCAACGAGCAGGTGCGCGATCTAATGTTCTTCCTCGACGCCCAAAACAAGCTAGCCGATGCCGGCAACGATGTCCAGCAGGGGACCGTGGTCATGGGGTCCAAAAAAGGGCGGCGCAAGCGTTGACAGCATACCAGACGTTATGAGTAATGAATGACTGATGATCTGTTTTTATAGCAAAGTAGTCACATTGTAGCAGAGCTGCCTGGGGGGAGAGGGTACGCCAGGTTCTGTAACCACAAAAATCTAAAAAAATATCTCCGAGTACTTCCTAAAAGTCCGTCTGGGGAAACAGAGTGCGGCTGTATAATGTAAGGTACATGTGAATATCAGATGCTCCAGGCACAGCGCCAGATAACCGGGTCCTTTGTTGCTGACGCCAGACATTTGTGGGTTTTTGATGAAGTTTGATCAATTGCCCACAGAGATACTGCTCCGCGTATGCGAGGAACTGTCTGTGCAGGACTTGCGTGCGCTCCGGTCCACGTGCAAGGCAACATGGAGGGCATCCACCAGCATCTCATGGAGATGCGTAATGGTGGGTAGTGACTGGAATTCGCCGAGCAGGCGCATGACGAAGCGAAACAGACGCCGGCACACAGGAGAGAGCAATGTCGCAGTGGGCGCAGTTCTGCAGTCAGCGGACGAGATCTCGGCATGGCTGAGAGCGGCAAAGCCATTGGCACCGCCAAGTTTGGCGTACGTCCGAGAAGTGCACATTAACATGGAGACTATTGCGACAAACGATGCGCTCGTCTCAGTAGTATGCAGCCTGTTGAGCGCAGCTGCCCCACAGAACTTAGGCACCGTGGTGCTACATGACCCCACCATGGAGTGGCTGCTCAACGACCGGAGCCGGTCCAAGCTCCTTCGGAGCCTCGATGGTTTGGCTATGGCGCAACAGATCCAGATCGCATTTGTGGGTCACGAACGTTCGTCGACATTTAGGGCACTTGAGAGCGAGTACAAAGACATGTGGAACGTGTTGTCGAGAATCGAGCTAACAATATGGAAGGAGTCCGCGCTCAGCCTTACAAATCTCTTCCTGCGCATGCGCGACATCGAGAGCTTGCAGGTATTCGAACTATACGTTGATGCGTTCGCTGATACTCTTTACTTTGACTCGCGCAACGACGTCAAGAAGGAGACGGTTGACGAGGTGCAGTTGGAACTTATGGTTCGCGGTTGGCTGGCTGCTCAGAGAGCGCTCGTCCGGTTACGATGTGATTTCACGCCCCTCAGCCAGATCATCTCGTCGCTGCCCCTTCCAAGCCAATTGCGAGATGTGTCGCTCGAGTTTGCTTCAGACGAGATCCGCCCGCGGCAGCTGTGGTTCTGCCCAGAGTTCCTTCAATTCAACAGCAAGTTAGCCACATCCCATCGGCATGGCCCTGCACCCAAGGCCAGAAAGATCTCAGCTTGTGCTGCGGAGTCAATGTGCGCTTGGGAAGGCGCTACCTCACGCATTACTAGGCTCCGCCTTACCTGGCGGGTCAGGTATTCGCCCAATATGAACAACGACATACCCTATATCGACCACGTTCCGTTTACGAACCTCACGCATCTTACTGTGCTTGGGCTGATTGCAGACGGCTTGGACGTTGCCATGTTCCACGCTAATCCAGGTCTGCGTGAGGTTATTTTTCAAGTCATCAGCGGCGCCGGCTTGGACGCACTCGCCGAGTCTTGTCCTCGCCTCGAAGTTTTAGTGATTTTGTCATATGTCCCTCCCCCTGCGGGCGGCAGCTTGTCCTCACATCGTCTTCGCAGGGTCGGCGAAAGTTGCCGTCGCCTCGAGCACCTGTACATCAACGTGGGCGACGACCCCGAGCGGCGCATCGTCGACTGGGTGACTGTCGCGTCACTCGCAAACAACTGCCCAAACCTGACAGAGTTCTACGTCCAGCCTGGCGGCGGCTACACTGTTTCCGGATACAACTCGCCGTACGTCTGGCTGGGCCACGACGTTGACGAACACCTCTCAGCTTCCGAGGAAAAGGAGGTCTCTGCACACATTGCTAACCTTATACTGTCGGTCCGGCCAGAGACACTCTGGTACTTTGACCTCGTGACCCGCGAGCCTATGATCCGCAGATGGCTCCTCAAACTAGACGTCGAGTACGTCAAGGGTGCCAAGCTACCAGATAAGGTTTGTCATCTGTGGCGGAGGCATGGGGCAGCACCATGATAATGTTGACCGGCCATCTCGGTGATCTGTCGGCCGCAAACCCTTGACCTACTTAGTTCCTAGACTCTGCCATTGTTGCCTGTATAGCTGTGCGCGATGTAGCGTCCACCAAGTAAGGCTCAGCGTATTTATTACTTTTTTCGGCGTCTTTTGTTCTGTGAGACAGATTGTAACGGAGAAGCCGTACTCCGGCCGCCTAAGGACCGATTGCATTCAATGGCATCGTCAGTCTAGGATGTCGTGCGGCTGAAATTCTTTCGTCCCTCTGGGTTTTAACACTCCCGACTCGACGGCTCATTTTCCGTGGGAAACCCACGCTTTCACTCTTCACATAATTGTTTGGACGGCCCGTGGCTGGATTTTATTCACCAATATGGCTACCAACTCCATCAAACTTCTTGCGGGCGACAAGCACCGGTCGCTTGCCGAGCTCGTCTCCAACCAGTAAGTTTGAAGCCGTCCTGGCGGGAGCCCGTACTCCTGTCCATGCCCCGGGTCCTCGTACTAACGATAGCCTTGGACTCAGTTTGTGCAAGGTCAACATGACGCGAGACTCTAACTCGGAGACGTCGATCACTATTGGCGAGTCGGTCCGAGACGAGGACGTCTACATTATTACGCAGGTGGGCTCGGGAGATGTCAATGACCGCATCATGGAGCTTCTCATCATGGTCAACGCATGCAAGACTGCGTCTGCTCGCCGCATCACTGCCGTGCTCCCCAACTTTCCGTACGCGCGACAAGACAGAAAAGACAAGTCGCGTGCGCCAATTACCGCTAAGCTCATGGCGAATATGCTTCAGACCGCCGGCTGCAACCACGTTATTACCATGGATTTGCATGCATCGCAGATTCAGGGCTTCTTTGATGTCCCGGTCGATAACCTTTATGCGGAGCCGTCGGTCGTCAACTACATCCGCAATAAGATTGACTTCAACAGTGCCATCATTGTGTCGCCAGATGCGGGCGGCGCCAAGCGCGCCGCGTCGCTCGCTGACCAGCTCGACCTCAATTTTGCTCTCATTCACAAGGAGCGTGCTCGTGCCAACGAAGTCTCGAAGATGGTGCTGGTCGGTGATGTTTCTGGCAAAGTGTGCATTCTCGTTGACGATATGGCTGACACGTGCGGTACACTCGCCAAGGCCGCTGAGACGCTACTGGACAACGACGCCCAGTCTGTTATTGCTATCGTGACGCATGGCATTTTCTCTGGGCGTGCCACCGAGATTATTAACAAGTCGAAGCTGCACAAGGTCGTATGCACCAACACGGTGCCTCTCGAGGGCAAGAATAAGCTATGCCCGAAGATCGAAGAGCTCGACGTGTCGGCTGTGCTGGCCGAGTCGATCCGCCGTCTCCACAATGGTGAGTCGGTGTCGTACCTGTTCAAGCACGCTCCCATATAGGCAGTGGATGGCGCGGATGCCCCGCCGCCCGGAGGGAACTAGAGGGGAAGAGGTGCTATTGCAGCGGCGGCTTTTACGGCAGGACAGACTATCATGTAACTATCATACAACGTCATCGATCTATACGCTTGGCATAATGTACAGGGCACGTGTGGGGACGTCTAACTATATCACATTAAAGTTACATCGCTTCATGTCGCAGTTCCAAGCTGTGTGAGGTTGCGGCAGAGCAACGTCGTGCGAGCACAGCGGCGTGGTTTACGGCAGGCCGTACTTGGCCCTGTCAAAGTCCGCCAGGGAGTCGAGGATCTCGTGATCGCCGATAAGCTCCGCAACCTTTTCGTCTCCCAGGACCTTGAGAGTGCGTTGGTCGGGCACCCAGACGACGCGAGCGCCAGCTGCCTTGCCTGAGATGACGCCAGGCATTCCGTCTTCAAAAACGAGGCACTCCTCAGGCCTGATTTGGTCGTCGGCAGGACGGTCGTCGTTGAGCGACGCGAGGGCCACTTGCCAGATGTCCGGGTGCGGCTTGCCGCGGCCCTTGGGGATCCGCTCGTCATCGCCAACCACAATATGCTTTCCAAACAGGTCAAAGCCGTCACGCAGGTGGCTCGTCTTGAGCACGTAGTTCTCATGGTGTGACGATGTCGCAAGCGCGAAAGGAACGTTGTGCTTATCAAGGTACTGAAGAAGCTCCAGGGCGCCTGGCATAAACTTGGTCTCCTTCCAGAGGTGACGCTGCTTCTCGCTCGTGAGTTTGTAGTACTCCTCCGGGGTATATGGAAGCTGGGCCCAGTCGAGGAAGTACCGCGACGCCTCCGGGCCGGGCCGGCCCTGGAGATGGATCTTAACGTCCCATGGAAGCTCGCCCTTGCCGTGCTCGCTGAGAATCTGGTTCGTGACGCGAGTGTAGATGTCCTCGCTGTTGATCAGCAAGCCGTCCATGTCAAAAAGACAGGCTCGGATCTTGGTCGTCGGGGTTCTGCGGGGAGCTGCGTCTCCAGTCATAGTATCGAAACTTTACGAGTGTTGATGTGGATCGCGGTGGACACTCATCGCTACGCTGTTGGCGGGGCGGGGTACATTAAAAGTTTGTGCCGTGCGCGGCCTAGGGGTTGATGCATACGCGTGACTCAGCCTGCATCGCCGGCGGCTCCTGCCATACAAACTCAACGACTCTAGACGGCGGCCATCCCAAGCGGTAAAAAAATTCTCCAGTGCTTTGCTTCATGTGTCTAGGGATACAGGGACGCCTAGGACTGTGTCTCCCTTGTTTTGTGACTGCAAGGGTGCCTTCAGGTATGGCTGCACCTGGCTGGCTGATATCGCGCCGAGGACTTGACGTAGCAGTTGCTCCGTTAGGGCTGTGTTCTGCGACGGCCCGCAATGACGGAGGTTGTCGTACCCAAGGCTAATCCAACAACGAGTACCTGTCAGGACGACCGTATATCGTCCGTCAGCCAACGCCTGCACACATGGCCATTACCCAGCGCTAGCCGAACGGCCTTAAAAGGTCCTCTGCCCGCCTCGGCTGTAGACTAGTTAAGACACGGTTGGCAATGTTCTTACTTTCAGGGTTACATCGACTGGGCACCTGAAAGCCTCCATGAGCCAGTTTTAAAACAGTCTGCAGTTCGCGTTGCCATGTGGACGGGTCACATCGTATCTAACAAGGTTTTGTCTTCGGCCAGTTGGGCCCGCAAGCACCAATCCCGTGCGGCAAGTGCCCAGGGCCGCAGTATCTGGTCCAAGGGCCCTGCGTGCTGCCAGTGGGCCCCGAATCAGAATTAGGACCGTTAGCACGGGACTCCTGGTTATCTCCGACGTCGGCTAGGCAGGCGTATACGTGTCTTAGAGCTGAGGTGGCAGCAGGGCGGGATCGTACGTAGGCCAATCTCACAGACTGCCCTGTCGATCGTTAGCTATTGCGGCGCAGATGCGTGCAATGGGCCCTTTGCTGCTCGGCCTACTGCTCAGACAACCCAGAAGATTCCTCGAACATCCTGTAAAGCCAAAGCGTGTAGCTACCGACAGTATTCAACTGACGCCTAACAAAAATCCTGAGATGAGCTGTCGCCAGCGCGTCAGCCGTCTTGTGGGGCTCGGAACCTGCAGCTTGACAAAGCCGGTGTACAACTTTCTTCCAGGTGCCCCGCGGTCGGCTCGCGAGTGCACCGCGAAGCCTTTAGTTTTGGTAAACGAAAATTCCTTTATGGCCTTACTCGAATTCAGCCTATGTGTCGAAGTCCGGTGTGGCTCGCTCGCATCAGTCTACGATAAGAGACGATGGTCGAACGTATTGCGAGAAGGGCTGGCGTGGGGCGTCTGCGCGGCGGCCATGCACACAGGCTGCAACCGGATGGCCGGCCGCGCGACATTGTCAGCTGTGAAACTCGCTGCGACATGTGGCTGAGATGTGGACCAGAAGTATCCTAGGACCTGATACTATAGAATAGCCGACAGACCGATTTGCCAGATCTCGACGCAGCTTGCCAGCTCGCGAGCGTGCTGTCATGGCCGAGCTGATCCGCTTCAGAAGACGTGAGTGCACGTACCTATAGAGTTGACGCTCCTCTACCTCGCGGGACTTGCATCGCAGCCCACATAATGCCTCATCTACCGTGAAGGGTGTTGCTGAGGATAATGGCACGCGCTCCGAATATCGCCCGGACGCTGGGTGTGCGACGTCGTTCTGGCGCGGTCGGGGCCCCGACTACCGGCTGGGTGTCCCCCTTTGCAGTGATGCGTTTTCTAACCACAGGCGCCGCCTACCGCAAGCTCCTTGTGGGCATGAGCTTGCTCTTTCTCCTTTCATGGAACCTGTTTCGCGGGACAGCACCACTCGAAGCGTCGCCGCCAACCTCGCTAGCAGAGCGGGGTGTTGAGGTACGATCCAGTCTGACACCGGTTCCTAGGGATCAGACGTTCTTCCACACGTACCCAGACTCAAACCGCTACATTGCGGGCGATACATGGCGCCCGCCGGATTCGTATGGAACGGGCGTCAACATTGCAGGTACCCTGCCCGCAAACCAGCGCGTGCTCCAGCAGCCGTTGGCGCAGCGGCACGCTGGCAATTCGCACAACGTTTTCCTCATGATAAAGACGGGAGCCAAAACCATATGGGAACGGCTTCCGATGCATTTGCTTACGACGCTGACCCGTTTACCAAACTTCGCAATATACAGCGACGCAGCGGACAGCATCGCCGGATATGAGGTCATCGACATACTGGCCAACATTAGCGAAGCACAGCTCCTGCACTCTCCCCAGTTCAAGTCATATCGTAAGATTCGCGCTATGCGTTCTCGACACAACTACATCCCGGCCAGCGAGCTTGACATCAAGGACAGTTGGGTCCTTGACAAGTTTAAACCCCTCAAGATGCTCGAGCACGCATACACCGTCGTGCCTCAGATGGACTGGTTTGTCATGGTGGACGACGACACTATTCTCCTGGCAGACAATCTGACTCGCTTCCTGGCCACTCTCGACCCGTCAGAGCCCTATTATCTCGGCAGTGCCGTTGCCGGTTTGGACCACGTATTTGCGCACGGCGGCTCTGGTATCGTTTTGTCTCGTTCGCTTGTGGAACGCGCCTTCGGGAACCCCGAGAGCAAGCGGTGGATCGAAGAGTACACGAAGCAAGCCGAAGCTGAATGCTGTGGTGACTACATGATTGCGGTGATGTTGAAGGAGAAGCTGGGCGTGAGCCTCAACTACGAAGCGTCGGGCGGACGCTTTCAGGGCGAGCCGATATTTCGTGTGCCAGCTTCGTCATCCAACTGGTGTCAGGAAATTATTACAATGCACAAGCAAAGCGCTCGTGATTTCGAGCTCGTGTGGGAGTATGAAAAGGTACGCGGCACCGACATCCCGATACTCTACATGGACATCTACCAGGATTTCATCAAGCCCTACTTCCCCAGCGATCCGGCCATTGGCTGGGACAACGGGGCCCACGACCTCGAGTATTCGTGGACGAACGATGGGTCACCAGATCCGGCTGATCTCGACACCACGAAGCCTTATGCGTCATTTGATGTCTGCCGCAAGGAATGCGAACAACGCTCCGATTGCCTTATGTATCGCTACGATCCTTATCGGCGCTACTGTGGTATTTCAAAGTCGACAGTAGCACTCGGGCGACCCCGCAAAGACTATGACGATGTCGGGTTCCGCAGCGACCCCAGGACACGCAAATTAAGCATTGAGCCCCGCAGCGCCGAACAGCAGCTCACATCTGGGTGGTTCGTCGAGCGCATCCGCAGCATGCGACGGCAGAAGCAGTGCGATGACCTCTACAGCAATCCAGACGCCGACGGCAAGCCATTTGGTGTTCGCGATCAGGTGGAGGGTTGGTGGCATCGAGCCAAAGAGCGTTATCCCGATGCATTTCCCGATCCTCTAAAGGAGATTTATTCATCGCTATAGACTCTTGTGTATTGCCCGCGTGGCATACATTTACCTCCGAGTGAGATGAGCGAATTGCATTTAACCACCACTGATTGTGCCCGCCCAACGGCCATTTTCAACGGGTAAGAAGCTCTGTACAGATGCTACGTGTGAGGTTTGATCTCAAAAACCGAGTACACACATACAATAAACCTACAAGATTGTCGACGGGGTGGTATTAGTCGTTTAGTACTCAACGGCCTCATCGTCGTAGGCAGAGTCGGCACCGACTTCCTCGTAGTCACGCTCAAGAGCAGCGAGGTCCTCGCGGGCCTCGGAGAACTCACCCTCCTCCATGCCCTCGCCAACGTACCAGTGGACAAAGGCACGCTTGGAGAACATAAGGTCAAACTTCTGATCAAGTCGCTGCCACGCGTCCGCAATAGCGGTTGTGTTGGAAAGCATGCAGACAGCACGGTTGACCTTGGCCAGGTCACCGCCTGGAACGTAGTGCGGCGGCTCGTAGCAGATACCAATCTTGAAGCCGGTGGGGCACCAGTCGACGAGCTGGATGGACTTCTTGGCCTTGATAGCGGCAACTGCCTGCTGGACGTCCTTGTTGACAACGTCACCGCGATACAGAAGGCAGGTAGCCATATACTTTCCGTTGCGAAGGTCGCACTTGACCATCTGGTGGGTGGGCTCAAAGCATGCGTTGGTGATCTCCTGGACGCTGTTGGCCTCATGGTTGGCCTTGGCCGCACTGAGCACCGGAGCGTAGGTGACGAGCGGGAAGTGGATGCGCGGGTACGGGACCAGGTTGGTCTGGAACTCGTTCAGGTCCACATTGAGCGAACCGTCGAATCGCAGCGAGGCAGTGACAGACGACACAACCTGGGCAATCAGACGGTTGAGGTTCTCGTACGAGGGGCGAGCAATGTCGAGCGAGCGGCGGCACATGTCATAGATAGCCTCGTTGTCGACCATGAAAGTACAATCAGAGTGCTCAAGAGTGGTATGGGTGGTGAGCACCGAATTGTACGGCTCGACGACCGAAGTCGAGTTCTGGGGAGCAGGGTACACGGCAAACTCAAGCTTCGATTTCTTGCCGTAGTCGACGCTGAGGCGCTCGAGCAGCAGAGCACCGAATCCAGAGCCGGTACCGCCGCCAAACGAGTGGGTAAACAGGAATCCCTGGAGACCGTTGGCACTGTCCGCAATGCGTCGGACGCGGTCCATCACCTCGTCAATGATCTCCTTACCGACAGTGTAGTGGCCGCGCGCGTAGTTGTTGGCCGCGTCCTCCTTGCCCGTGATCAGCTGCTCCGGATGGAAAAGGTTACGGTAGGTACCGGTGCGGACCTCATCGACCACATTGGGCTCAAGGTCAACGTAAACAGTTCGCGGAACGTACTTTCCGTTGCCAGTCTCATTGAAGAAAGTCGAAAAGCCCTCATCGCGGATGCCGTCCTTGCGGTCCTCCGAGAGGTAACCGTCCGGGCTAATGCCATGCTCCAGGCAGTACAGCTCCCAGCAGCTGTTACCAATCTGGCAACCGGCCTGACCGACGTTGATGCTAATGACTTCTCTCATGTGCACGTCGTCTGTTGTGGTTCTTTGATGTTTTTTTTTGCGGCGGGCCCTTCAGGAGAAAAGGATAGAATAGCAGTGGGTTGAGTGCGCACGCCCCCTTGAGTAAACAAAACAACGCGCGCCAACTGCCGTCGCCATCGCAACCGCAGGCAGGCCCGTCTATGCTGTTTCCATGGTGATCAACTCCACGGGGTCGGTGGATAGTAGGCACGAGCCGCGTACAAGGTTCTAGTGATGGCCGAGATTATAACACACGGTAAATAACAGAGCAATAAGTAATAGGAATCTGGAACGTTGCAACAAAGCTGCTACAGAATGGATACGGCCGGCCCATGTCAGTGGAACGCGGTTCCTCGGTTGTGACGCGCGTTGGTTGTCATAGAAACCAGCACACGGGGCTGGCGCGCCTCCAGTTAGGTAACGAAAGTGGCTTCACAACCGAGTGCCTGTGCAATCACTTCACGTAAACTACCGTAACTATTACTAACGCGTGGAGTGTGGAAAGAGTGCCGCGCTCTTGCAATTGCTCGTTCGCGGCTCGCCGTCTAGGTTCAACCGTCGACCGTGACACGCAGAAAATGCGAGCAGCGGTGACTCTGGGGACTTATAGATAGCCTGGGCGGTGTATGATTTCAACCCTGCCGGATAGAGCAGCAACGTGTACAGTATCTGGCTCTTATCCATGCTGCTCTCTGCTTCAACGCAGAGTTTTTCCGCGAATAATCCGATCCAAACCCTAGGCTCGAGTTTGACTGCCTTGCGTGCCAGATCTCGATCGCCTCTCATTCGCATCAGCTGTCCTGGACGTGCCAAAGGTCACCCCACAAGTATTGAGAGAAAAAAACTGAGGGCCTGAACCCCTCTGTAGGGCGTGGTCGACGTGGCAGCTGTTCCGTGCGATATTGTTGCTGCTGTTCCATGCTATACTGTTGCCAGACCCGGCGCTGCCATAAAGAATCGTGCTAATACGACTCTCGGCGCATGGGTAGGACTGGGCCACGCATAGCTTACAGGCAATCTGATCCGGGCATCCGTGATTTGGCGTCGTTTCTGCGCGCTGCAAGTCGATTGGGCACGCGCAGGCATCACGTGAGAACTCGGCCCGTCAAAATCGATTTCCATTGGATCCTGTGGTTGTTTTACGAACAGGCATATGCTCTAGAACCATTGGGATTTCTTCAGGCTGCCCCGTCGCTTCGCTGCGAGCCGGAATCGCGGGCACGGCGTTATAGATGCGAGGACGGGCAGCAGACGGAAAAAAAACTGGCGTCACTCCGCATGCGGCCCAACGGTGGTTAACCCGGTCAGCCTTCGTGCCCCCCGCCACGGCCCCAGGTTTGCCCCGGCTTGTTCCCCACAAGTCTCCAATAAAAGTCGTTGCGTTTTGCTTAGCAATTGGTAGAGAAATAAATCCCACTGAGGCTCGACCTGGCCCCGGACCACTCCCTTGCTGCGGCGCACCAATGGGCGGCCTTTGTCGAACCGGACTGCTTCGTTAGTCGCAGCCGCGCAACAACTAGGTTAGGACTGTCACACATACATATATATAAGGGCTCCGAGACAAGTGACTTTGAGCCACCCGGGGAAAATACTGTCAGAACAGGCCACGAGAGCCAGAATTTGAACATGAGTGATTTGCTGACAAAGGCGAACGCCATTGCGGCGGAGTTTGAGATGAGCGATGAGCAGCTCAACAATTGCGTCGAACACTTCCGCAAGCAGGTTAAGGAGGGCCTCGAGAAGTCCACGGACAGAGGCCTGCCCATGATCCCGACATTTGTAACCAGCATCCCCGACGGAACCGAAAAGGGAACTTTCCTCGCAGTGGACCTGGGCGGCACCAACCTGCGCGTGTGTTCGGTCGAGCTCCACGGCGATTCGACCTACACGATCAAGCAAGAAAAGTGGCCGATCCCCCATGCCATTATGATTGGTTCAGTCGAAGCTTTTTGGGAGCTTCTGGCCGACCATATCTACGAGTTCCTGAGTATTCACCACGACAATGTGGTGTGCGAGGACTTGCCCGATCGCTCTCATGTCATTAAGATGGGTTTTACCTTCTCCTTTCCAGTCACTCAGACTGCTCTGAACAAGGGCACTCTTCTGCGATGGACCAAGGGCTTCGATATCAGGGAATTGGTCGGCCAGGATGTGTGCCAGGGCCTGCAGACGGCCATTGACAAGCGTAAAATGCCAGTGCATGTCGCCGCCCTTGTCAACGACACGGTGGGCACGCTCATGACGCGGGCATACACCAAGCCGACCGGTGGTCGCACCCTGGTTGGAGCCATCTTTGGTACCGGTACCAACGGCGCCTACTCTGAGCAGATTAAGCACATTCCCAAGTTTGATGCCAAGGGCCACCCTGAGATCACGTCCAAGATCATGGTTGTCAACACCGAGTGGGGTTCGTTCGACAATGATCTAAAGGTCATGCCTAACACACGGTTCGACATTCAGGTCAACAAGAACACGCCGAATGTTGACCACCACATGTTCGAGAAGCGTGTCTCGGGTATGTTCCTCGGTGAACTGCTTCGGCTCACTCTTGTGGAGCTGCATGGCGATGGTCTGTTGTTTAAGGGCCAGAAGGCGTCTGAGCCGCTTACAACCCCGTGGGCCATTGACACCTCGACTCCCTCGTTCATTGATGGCGACAACAGCGAGGATCTGGCGGAGACTGGCAAGCAGGTCAAGGAAGCATTCGGTTATGACACCACCAAGGAGGAGCGCATGGCCATCCAGACCATTGTCAAGGCCATTGGCAGGCGTTCGGCCCACCTCTCTGCCGTTCCGTTTGCTGGCCTGATTCTTCACACCCGTGCCCTCGAGAAGTTCGATGAGATCGACTTGGGCTGCGACGGCTCGGTCGTGGAATTCTACCCCAACTTCGAGAAGATGGTGCGGGAGGCGCTTCGCAAGACCGAGATCGGTAAGGACGAGTCGCGTATCACCTTCGGTATTGCCAAGGACGGGTCCGGTGTTGGCGCCGCTCTTTGCGCGCTCGTGGCATGAGTGATTTGCGCGACTTGCCAAGCCTTCGACCCACGAGAGACGGACTATATGACGGTAAAATTTTCATTGCTTTGTATTCGTACTTATGACCGTTGGACGCCTGAGCATAGCGGCGAGGACACTCAGCGGATGTCAGCCATGATCGTAGTTATAGCCTAGATCTGTCCTGCTAATTCTGGTGTACTCGTTTAGTGGCAGCAATTTGACCATTTGGCTGGCTGAAAGCTGAGCCACTCATGTTTCGCCTGCGCTACAATAATCCATATCGCCTAGTTGAAATGCGCGCATAAATTGTTGGAGATGGTAGCGTGAAAGCTACTAGATTACGAAGCGGTTGGTATTTGTCAGACAGACCAGAGCTAGTGCTTGTGTGCAAGCCACATATGGAAACGACTGGGTCTGAGGTATGGAGCCGTAGCCGCCGAGGTACTGATACTCAAGGCAATGCGAGAATCAAAAGTACCACTGTCCCGCTGATCTTTGGGTTCATGAAAAAGAAAGATACAATAGAAATCACATGGTTGACGCCTCAGGACGAGAAACGTAGCTTTCACGCGTGGCTTTAGTGCAGCATGCGTTTCTGGTTCTATCGGATAACGACTGACTGCAAGGATTTCTTCTGAGGAACTAGCTCGTTGCCGCTGTGGCGGGCCTTCTGCCAGTTCAAATGAGCAGGGGCGCAGTGGTCGATTCAGTCGCGAGGGCTTATACGCCGTTACTAATTGAGCGCGCTACATGTTACATCCCGTCTTCTGTCATTGGCGTGTCCGTATGAATATGGCAACAATGAACTCCATAGGCTTCGACAAGCTGGCACAAGATAGCACAAGGTCACACAAGGGTTTTCCACCGGCACGGCAGCAGGTCGGTTCCACTCGGAACCGAGCGAAATAACTATGCCTGAAGTCGGGTGCCGACACAACTCAGGCTACACCATGTGAAATAACGGATTGAATGCAATAAAAACGTCATAAAGCGGTCGTGGCTCTCTCGACGCGCAGCGCCTATATAGATAAATATGAATACTGCTGCATACGTGTGCAGTACACGCGGGGGTGAAAAACTGCGACTGAGTTGCTTTCCCAGACTTTGATGTATGCATCAGGACCGGTGAAATCCCAGATTGCTTATGGTCCTCGCGGAGGCGGCGGCGGAGGCGGATAATGCTGAAAAGGATACCCAGGATAGTTCTGCTGGTAGATGCTACCAGGTGGTAGCGGTCGAGCTGGACCTGGTGGCGGCATGCCCTGGTTCGCGGGGGGTTGCGGCATCTGAACAGGATATTGTTGGTGAGGGGCCGCATGCTCAATGTGCTGTTGCTGCCTGTGATGGGGTGCCAGCTGTTCTTGATGCTGCTGCGACGTTCCTGGCTGTTGCAGAGGTACTGGCAGCGGGACCTGTTGCGGTTGATGCATGGTGGGTTGATGCTGTTCATGACCCTGTCTTTGCTCGCTTCCTCGCTCTCGTTGCTGTTGCTCCGCTTTCTCACGTTGTTCTCGTTGGATCTGCTTTTGAAGCTCCTGCTGGCGTGCCGGGTCCTTGGGAATGGCACGGTTGTGCTCTGACCGCCACCCCTGACGCTTGTTCTGAAACCAGATCTGCACTGTTCTTGGGGTCATACCCAGCTCCATAGCAAGAGACATTCGCTGTTCCGACGATGGAAAAAATGTCTGAGCAAACACCTCGTTCAGCTTCGACACCTGCTGCGATGTTGCGCGCTTTCGCTTAGGCTTGACGACTCGCCCTCCCATACCCTCGCCGATAGGAAGGCTATGCATGGGTGGAGGCGGCGGCGGCGGTGGCGGCTGCGACTGCATGTGGTGATGTTGTGCAAAACCAAGGGCCGCTGGCGGACCCACGGGCATGGGAGGTGGGAGCGGCGCCCGTTCAGAAGATCCCGCGCTGATAGGGGAGATGACGACACCATACCCCCCAGACGGTGGCGGAGGCGGCCCCGTAACGTAATATCCCGGTGACGGAGGGCCCGAGCGCACGGGGCTGATAACGCTGCTTCCGGCGCCTCGCTGTGTGACCGTCCCCGGTGCCGGCGCGGGCGGCATTGCGGCTGCGGCGCCTAGTCTCTCAGGTTCACTGGGGCTCCCCGCCAGCAGTGTCTGTACGGAGGGAAGTCTTTCAGATGCCTCGGGGTACGGAGGTGTAGGTCCAGGCTGGCGATGGGACGCCGGCGTAAGCGGCTGCTGTCCGCCTGGTGTGACCGGAGATGGCTGAACCACTGGTGTAGCTGGTGGAGCAGCAGCCGCAGCCGGCGCTTGAGGCGGGGTTGGTGGCCTGTAGTGGCTGCCGTATCCTCCCGGGGCCTGATGCCGCAGCTGGTATAGCTGCACGATTTGGTTTCTGTCCAGTCCAGGTCCAAATGGTGGATCCAGCATGACGCCACTGGTGGTCAGCGGCGGAAGCACTGGGCGCACATGGCTTGCAGCTGTCGTTACCCCCATACTCGAGCGTGAATCTCCTCCGCTTCTAGCTGAAGTTGACGGCTCTTGAGGTAGTCTGTAGTTTGGGCGTGCTTGCTGGCTCTGACCGTGACGCCCTCCCGCTTGATCTCCGCGGTGTGGCCCTGTGCTCATCCAATGCCAGCGGAATGATGCGTGCCACGGGTCAGGCTTGCCTGGCAGTCGACGGCCCAGACGTAATCCTGACTATTTGTAACGCAATCGTGCCTCCAATTATTTCCTTGTTCCTTCAGTACACAGGTGACTGCACCGCTCAACAAAGCGACTGGGCCCTAGTACTGGCCCACTCGCACGTAAATCGCTTGTTTTCAGACGTCGGTTGTCGCGGGTTGAGTAGTTCGCTTACCTTATATACATCCGTCCGCATTCCCGCCGTCCCGCGTTTCGACAGATGTGCGGCACTAATCCTGAGAAGCGCCGGACGCGGCATCGTGCTTTACGCATACATAAGGCATTGCCCCACGCGCGCTCCTTGCAGCTAGGAAAAAGCACCTATACATGGGGCTAGGTTCCGGTAACGTTTGTTTTTCGGGCCCTCAAGGCACACAAGTATGCTGTCAGGGACGTTTCGTGGAGCACTCTAACTTTTCTTCTGATATAAAGGGCAGCTTTGCTGGATGTTATGAGCCCATTAGCGCGCCATTATGTCCTTCTTGGAGTGGCTAGAACTCATAGTCTCAGCGAGCGTTCGCCAGACTGTCAAATGCAAGGGCAGGTGTGCAAGCAAGATTGATCTGGCAGATGCTCTAGAGTGCCGCATTTTCCGCGATGCGCAAACACCGTATTGCACAATAGCGCTATCAATGCCATAGTTTCAGGCCAAGGACGTATGATGAAACCACAGCTTCCGATTTTTTTCATGTCCAGACGATCTGATGCTCAGTCACGCGAAATTGAATCTCGGGCACCGGGCACAAGGAAATTGCCTTCGCTGTTAGGCCGCGCCACTTCATTCCATCGGGAGTTGAGCCATAGTTGTGGTAAATACCATAGGCATTTCGCCCGCTAACGCTCAGGCCCGGGTTGATGTGTCGGCCCGGCGCATGGGCGACCCCGCTACACTTTCGACTGCTGTGGAGGACCATTTTTTTGCTTGTTCAATGGTATTTCGCTCGACATCCATACACGGACTCTCGTCAGCGGTTCCTGCTGAAGCTTAACTCGTTCGTGCCATAACAAGGGTTTTGCCCCTTAATTAGCTTGTTCGATGGAACCGTCCCACATTCTGCAACGTAAAGTGCACGCCCGTATTAAATGCTTGTAGCTTCGCGAATGGGGAGGCGTGCGCCCGTGTAAACCGCTGTGCTTGTCGCCAGCTCCTGTTCCGGGCATATTCCAGTTCCCAGACAGATGCTCCACAATGGCTTGCATGCTGTTTGAGGGCTCTGAGCGAAACCAAGGGCGGACGATAGCTTGCCGGCTCGAGTTTTAAATCGCTATAGTGCTGGTCAAGCCTGGCCGCCTCGCGCTTACTCGCCGCTAATGCACGTGTCGATACCGTCGATCGCAGCGCCGTTTTAACTTTAAAAGCGTTTCACTTTGACGGTCCGTGGCCTCGGCTCTTGCAACTCAGTTGTTAACTTGGAGCTGTAGAACAGTATTTCCCTTGTCCGCCGGATGCTAGTATTGCTCCTGGTTGAGCCAAACTAATTGAGCAGACTATCGTACGAGAATTACTTTATTGTATGTCTGTAACGTCAGTCGTTGTTGCGTGAATCCTGAAACAATGAATCTTCAATTACCTGAATCATGTACCTGCGCCAGTTGGACCGTCCTAACTTCGGGCAGCAGTGCATGCAAGTCGTTCGCATCCACTGTTCCAGACTCAATCGACGACCCATCCTCTGAGCGCCACCCAACGGCCATGGTTGCGAACCAGCTAGCAGATATCCGGGGGACATCCCTTGCATCGCGAGAGCCTGCGCATTATGGGTGCCGGATTCAGCTAGACGCAGCCGCATCAGCGGACCTTATACCCGCATGTCGTGTTCAGCTATCAAAAGTGATAAAACTATTATGAGTACTCCCCATATATGGCCTGGACAACGCATGGCCACCTTTCGTACCTCGGTGCGAGCACAACCTGCGCAAATCCCACACGTGCGGCTTCAGAGGTTCGCAAGTTGCAGCCAAATACGCTCCGACATTTGTCGGTACTAAGGCCGCAGTGTTGTCTGTCTCATGTCAACATAGCAGGTAGCAGCGTTAGCAAAACCTCGCGTGTTCCTTGCCACCCCTGGGAACTGCATCTATCCCCTGAAAGTCCTCGCCAGTTACGGATAGGGGCGGGGCCATGTGTGGGTTAGGTATATGCACAAGTATTGAGATCCGGAGATTGGGCAGTATAGTTTCGAATCTAGAATGCCAACGACGACTGAGTGTGCTTCGTCGAATTCCCGGGCTTTGGCAGCTGATACCACACTAAAACGCGTTTGTGAAGTCGGTCCTGCTGGGTCAACTGAGCAATGACTCCGTCAGTAAGAGTCTGGTGGATACTGACCGCGAGCACAGGCTATGGCTTCCATCTCCACCGGCGTCTCGCTTGCAGCGGGCATGTCTCAGTACCTTGCATCTTCGCCAATTAGTACCGTTGCTGAACCATTTGGGCAACGGAGAGAATGAAACCTGCAGTAGCTCTAGGGCCCTGCAGAGGCTGCGCAGCCTCCCTGCGCGGTCAAACACGCATTGAACCGTACCCTGATTACCTTGGCCGGAGCATAGGTCACGAGCGAGACGAAGGGTCGCGGGCTCGCAACTGCGACGTGTGCGCGGAATCCGCACTGGTGCTCGGGGATTCTATGTTGAGACTTGTTGAGAGAGTTTTCCCCCGAGTGGAAAGTAATCGTGCAGGCACCCGCAAGCTGCGTTAACTAGATCAGCTTGATCACCCGCTTGTTTCAGGTTTGTGTACGTGTTGCTTGTCCGTCCGACATCCCGCTTTTAGTCCGTTACAGGGCTCCTCCTGAAATCCAGACCGCGATTCACCTAAACGTCTGAACATAGCGCCCTAAGGAGCTACGCGTCCTGCATTAACGGCTTTCCTTGTGCGGTCCCATACCGACATGGGGTGCGTTGTAGATCCCCTGGTGCCACATTAAGCAGTTATTAAATAGCTTGTGAACTTGCGAGCGACTCTTGTAAGACTAATTAAGTGCATCCACGCTCTCCAATTTTAGGCTCTAGCAAAAAAGAAAAAAACATAGTTGTCAGCGTAAGGCTGTCTAACAAACGAACATAATGTGGACGTGAGTCCCAATTCGGCCGCCTCCACTTTCTGATATAGGAAGGATGAGATCGCCTTCTTCGCCATCCCAGGAATGAACTCTTTGATATCTGCTCACGCCACAAGTACATATTCGAAAACAAGGGACCAGTGCCCGGCAGCTCCTGCCGGGGTTTGCTGGGCTCGCGGGCGTTCGTCGTGCGAGACCCTGAAATTCATGTACGGAGTGGCAGACCTCCCTTGCATGAAGCGTGCCGATCAGGTCAATAATGCACAAATGTGTACCGTCAGTGCACCTGGTCACCCGCTAACAGGCGGTAAATGGTGTGGCTCATGCTGTCTTAAGTATGCGTTGCGTTCCGACGGAAGCCCACTGTGCGGCTCGTGTCTCACACGGACCAGCTGGCCGCAGGCACCTTTCATTTTAAGAAGTACTGTAACAAGGAAGTAAATGAACATTCCTGCCTAGAGAATGGTGCTCCAGCCGCCGCATGAATATCGGCATTGGCGAACCCTGGCCACTTCTGTTATACTTTGGTCCGAAACAAGCTGTTATTTCCTCCTCTGCCGTATATTAAACGTGAGGCATTGTTAATCTCTGTAGTTATGCATAAGCATGGTAGTCGCTGCGTGGGTATAACGGGCCCGTTTGGATAACAAACCGACAGCAAGTAATGTCGTTTGCTTAGAGTTAGTGAGCATGCGGGCTCCTCGATTAAAACAAGACTGTTCGTACGCTCCCTCTCGGTTGTGATTATCTAACCTTTCCGCGGTCCCTGTCACTTTGCAGCTTCTGAAGCTGGAGTCAAGAGTAGGCTATCCAAGACGATGTTGACCGAGTGCATTGTAGGGCCACTGTTCCCGACCTTATGCGTGTCCATCTCCAAACAGCTAGAGACGTGCGTTTGTACCTGGGCACATGTAAAAGGTGCATTAGAAATCTGGCCGTCTGAATTGCATTTTTGCTTGGCAATGTTACGCGGCGCCGTGTTTATGGCGAAATAGCTCTGCTAGCACTACGCATTTCCGGACAATGCCATCACAGATTACCCAGTGCACTCCTCCGTTAGGTTCCACCCAGGACCCAAGCCAGCCTTCTTCAGATACTTTCCTAGGCATCTGGACTGCCCCTAATTGAGTGTATGCCTGAAACTGCTCTACGCGAGGAGCTGCGATCACCGTTACAAGCCGGCAACGGTCGCGTTACACGCACGGCGGCATGTGCTCACGAGAAGGGCTACTAAATCGAGACTCGAGGGGTCCGCCGCTGTCTCAATCGTTGTCCCAGAGATGCGCGGTCGACTCCGTGAACTTAGCTGTCTGGAAAGTCAGCGTTAGCCTGCTAATTAGTACATGTCCAATTATATGGGCGCAATTCGAACTGGCTCCTCGAATGTAAACAACTGGCTGAAACTTGAAGCTGCATACGTTCAAGTGGCACATACAGGGATCTTGCATATGAATGTTTCAACCGGAGCTTGTTGCGGCATGCCGCAGCCGCACTATTAGGGTTCCCGTCAGACCCCTATGACGGCGAAGTAAACTGGGTCGGCACACTGCCTCAGAAACCTTTGTTGACCGTCATTTTGGTAACCTATTGTTATTGCTATTATCAGATTTGAGCTCTAGGCTGTGGTCTCTTGGGAACCGCAGTGTACTCTGGGGTCCGCCGGAGGAATCCTGCGAATTCGGATCTTCCGCAAGCCGCACGGCAGCCTCATTGCGCACGACGATCCATTGACTGAACTTGGCAACAGCTGTCAGGTCAGCGGCCCGTGGTACCAACAATAGGCAGGCAAGCTCCAAAATCTCAAATACGCCTAATCAGATGACTCGAAGACGGCGAGCAGGTGGCCTGCTCGAGAGAACCAGCGGCGGCTGGCTAGGTCACCACGCTCGACGGCCGCGCTGTCTCTCAATAATCCCTAGCACTAGAAGCCAGTGTCATTCCAACGGGTTCGTTCGATCGCACTTATGTGTATATTTCGTGGAATCCTTCGTACGCTAATTTGAGATCTTCGAGATACGCGTATCGCATGTATGGGCCCATAAGTTATTATAGCTGTGGAAGGACATCACCGTGAGATGACCGGGTCAGAGACGTGAAGTACCCATAGGACACGACTGTGCTGGGAACTACACGTCCCTGATTATCTACACCGACATGCTATTCCGGTCGCGCTTAAGCGAATGCCCTGCATGTCGGACCCCGGGGACGCCTGCTGGTAAGAGATGGCCCTTGTAAGCGAAAAGCGATTGGTACAGCTAGATTGTTTGTTTTATTGTGGAATCCCTGTAGGTCCCTGATCCTTCTTGTTGGTTGCGGAATCATACGGGCCACTGACTTTAATGTGCCGTCCGGGCGCCATGTGATCTATAAACGACAAGCGTATAAAGCCGGGGCGCGGCTATGCAACGCTTGGTAAACGAGGTCTGCAATGGTGTCTGTCGTGAAATGAGAAGGTCACTGGCAACATCTTCTATTGCCCAACTCAGATGCTTTGGGTTTAGTTGGGCCAACCAACGGCACATAGCATTCGTGCGGCGCTCGTAAGTCGTTCCCCATTGAAATATTGGTAGGCTCACCGGGTATAACTGCGTTATCCCACCAAGGCGAATCAGGGAGTTATTGAGCACGACAGTTGAGATCTACGCCACGTAGCCGTACCTGGACGGCCCAGTCTCCGTATAGCCACGTTAGGTTCTAGACTAGCAGTACAAGGTACAGTTCACATGAGCGTGGTAAAGCTAAATGGAGACGTTGCTCCTCGGGAAAAGCATTACGTTTCGGCTACAAAACAGTTGAGCCAGTTATAATTACCACACGGCAGCTAGGTAACAACAGCAGTTAACTCGCCGTAGGTTTCTGAATTGAGCGATTTCTTACTTAGTTCGACAGGTATCGACAGAGATCTTACCAGATGTCGACAAATGAGGCCAGGTATCCCTTACCCTGGACAAAATGCATAGTGGCATGTTTCTACTGCCACGGACCACCTAGCCTGAGATTGACTTGGCCATGGATACTGGGGTCTAGGCCAAAGAATATGTGCCGTGTTTTATGGCGTAAAACTGCGGCGGCAATTTGAGACTCGATGAACTAAGGCAACGCAGGATGATCTACCTCGGGCGATCCCTGCTGGGAGTAGCAACCTTAAATACCCCGTGAGGCTCGGCCGGATACACGGCTATATGTACACAGGCGTCGGCTCCGTCCTTACAGTCTATTCGTCCACACACACTATACGCAAAAATGTCGGATTTCGGGAGAAAGAACGTCGGCGACAAGGTCAATGAGAGCCTGAAGCCTGAGTCGGAGAAGACCTACAGTGAGCAGGTTACTGAGGGCATCACAAATGCCTATGACAAGGTCGCCGCATCTGTCCAGCCGGATTCCGAGAAATCGGTGAGCCAGAAGGGTATCGACGTTTTTTCTGGCGCCAAAGACGACATCGAGGCTGCTGCCAAGAAGCAAGAAACTTCGCTCGCCGATTCTGCCAAGCAGGCTCTCGACTCGGCCGGAAAGTTCGTGTCCGATATCACCGGACAGTCCTCGGAGGCGCAGAACAAGCCGTAGAGTATATGTATAGAATTACAATGCGTCACTATTAGCTCAAATACCAAGGCGAGTCTGGGGCTCCTGTTTGGGGTAGGCATAGAGAACTGCGAATGGTCCATGTGTGGCGTCTTGACTATACTAGGTTGAGTGCGAAGTGCCGCTCAATTAAGTAACAAAGAGCCAGTGTTGGGCTGCCTCTACGTCCAGGAATGTAGTAGCACAGGCATGCCAGCTTAGCGATGACAGTATTGTAGCCGAGAATATGTCTTCTCAAGCGTCGAAAATCAATTCAACTTCTCACTCACCGAAGAACCTGGTATCAATATCCGTGCCGATTATGCTCCTTCTATGGGTACTAGTGTGACGACGGAGCTCCATCTGCGACACTCTTCGCAGCTCATAGAGGGACCTGCACTAATCCGTGACTGATACCTTTTAGCCACGATCAGACTCTCTGCGATAGTAGCCTCCAGTAATAATATTGGATCTCTCAAGGCTAATTAGAACGACATTGACTTAGCAGCCAGTTTAGGATCACAGATGTCTGGCACTCGATGGGGGCCTCACTGCGCCAGACCCTACTCGTCTGGCTGGGATCAGCTGTAAGCCGGTGCTGCACGAGTATTGATGCTCAAGGTGCGCTATGCGCGTCTGCCTAAAATACAGCTACAGCAAAATGACGCAAGTTACGAGCGCGCCGAGTGATCGTTGTTTCAGTGCCCATTGGCCTGACTTGAATTTACTGCTAAGTCGACCTTCGCGGTGTTAGCACCTCTACACATGGTTTGAACGGCACAAGGCGGCCGGCGAAAGCGCCGCAGTACACAGGCATGTACCAGTAGCAGAATATGATCCAGTCAACGCAATTGATTTTTCTGTACGGTCGCGTGGGTGCAACGCGAGTGTTCCTCGCTGCCCGGATGTATGACATACGTGCATGAGACGGCGCATAGCCGAGAATTATGCAAAGGCTCGCTTGATTGGGTCGATAAGTCTCAGCGTTATTATCAGTTGCCGCACCCGATGCGGCGCATGTGAGGGCGTCAAGAACCGGAGCAGAAAGGCAGGGCAGAGGCTAGTCTGAGCACGGGCCAACGCTAGCCCTTCTACCAAGACCGAGCATATCGGTCGTAGAGCCCATTGCCCCTGTTCCTAGCAATCGTCAGTAATCGCTGTAGGGTACTTGGAAGCGCTCGTATTCAGGCTGTCCTGGCTCGATGGAACCACGAGCCATCCTCGCGTGGAAATCGGAGAGGATGACCAGAGGCACTTCAGCGGCACGGCGGCGCTCAGAACCCTACTGAGGAATATTTGACACAGCGCCCGAAGTAGCATTCTATGCTCCAACTAGTGTTATCGTTCCCTAGTTCTCCGCGCGTCCACCACAGAGGACGCAGTACGTCGATTCATGGTCCTTGTGGCGCCATTACTTGTCCTACGCTTAGTGACAGGATTGGGTGTCTGTCAGTCGTGACAACCGGAATCAATCGGAGGAACCGCCACGCGGTGTTATGCAACTGGTTCGGGTCGAAGATCAGCAGCATATTCAAACACGCAATTGGGCGGCGGAAGCGAAGCGGCAGCGTTCCGCCATCGTCACGACTGCACATCGAACGTATTGCGCGTGTCTAGACTTTTATCGCGCGTTATAACTAGCTGCTGGACTTATCGCCCCATAGCGGAGTGCCGAAAGTATCATGCCCGCGCGCGGGTGGGCTAGGCCGAGGTGTTATCAGGCCAATGAACGCCCGAGCAGATAAGGTACATGGGCTAGGATTCTTCATCCTCACGCAAGTCGGGCCGCGAGCGGCTAGAGTGCGGGCCGCTCGCGCGCGCCATCTGGAAGCTAGATACTAAGGAGATACCCTGGAGATGTTAGCGAGGTCTCCAAAGGGCGGCCGCCGCCTTTTTCTAGAGATTTGACGCTCGCTTGGACCGCACGGTCTACATTTAGCCCACTTTCAGCCGCATGCTGGTCGGCATGAAAAGGGCCCGGACATCTACAGCCCGGAAAACTAAGGTGTGTGGATGGTGCGCGGCTTGGTATGCGGCTGACAACGGGCCCGCCTGCCCAGGCTAAGAAGCGAGCGCCCCTGTGAGATCCTCAATAAGCACGAGAATCTGATCGGAGAAGTCGGGCAGTCATATTCATTTCGGGAGTCTGTGAAAGAGCGTGGCCCTGAACTGCAAACACGGAGCGTTGTCCATTGCCGACCGCAGAGCAGAAGAGTGTCGTTCCATACTGGCTTTCAGGCATACGGTGCTGTTGCCAGCTGAACGCGTTGTTACGAGTCCCGTCGACATTAGCCATCTGAGTAGCTTGAGGGCGTTTGAACCACTATCGACAACACACACAGGTAAGGTTACAGATTTCGTGGTCTCGTTTTCGTCTCGGCTGTCCGAATTAAGGTGACTACCAATAAGCGTCGGAATTGCGAGCGAGTGGGGGTCGGGTCTTGCCTGTCTTGGAGGTCCAGCTATTCGACATTTGTATTTCGTCGGTGCGACACCGTACACCAGCAGTGAGTCCCCCCCGGCCAAGAGCACTCTACACATCGCTGCGTACTGGGCAAGGCATAGTGCTGTAGTCCCGGTCGGGACCTGTGTCGGATATTATATCGCCGATGAAACTGCTGGCGGAATTGCGACTAACACCAGCCAAATGATATCGCCGCTAGATCTGCTGTCTTCGGGCGAACCCTTTTTCGTGCAGGCCAGAGAGAAGGACGTGAGCAGCAACCAGTTAGAACACGATCCTGTCCAAACCGGCCAAATATGGAAGCTTTACGCCAACGCTAAGCTCGGGCTGCCCAACCGGGAGCGTATAACAAACTTGACGTGGCGTATGATGGCGCGTGAATCTCAAAGGCTCAAGCACGAGCGCGAACAGTCCCGAAGCATGAGGGCTTGGGGCTCAGAGCGTCTACCGCCGCCTGTGTATGGGTCTCGATCAGGCTCCATTTCTGTGGGTACCAATTCGGCAGCGTCGAGCTGGAGTGCCAACACCGTCACGCCGCTCACACATGACTCGGACTGGGACCCGATGGCGAACAGTGCGTTGTTTGGCAGCACTGGAGATCTCAGCAGCTGGAACAACAACCAAGGCGGCGGACTGGTGCTGCATGACGGCAGCAGCACCAATCAAAGTACGGATGCTGCGTCAGTCCTTCCGTTTAACTACGCTGTCGAGCTCAAGCGCATGACCCAAAGCCAGAGCAGGATTACGCCATCGCTGTCACAGAAGCAAGCCCCTGCGAATGGCAACGGCAGCGCCGCAGCTCCCGCGTCAGCGCAGCACGTAATGGCGAGCAAGAAGCGGCCACAACCGCGGTTCTTGCCAGGATCTGCCCCGGCGCATACTTTTGTGCCTCCGGCGCAGGGCATGAGCATGGGAGGGGGTTTCCAACTAGGTGGTGCTCCGTCAACAAGACACAGGTCAAAGGCATCTACTAACTCATTCGCCGGGGACAGTCCAGCAGCCATTTCGAGTGATAATGCATTTGCGTTCTCGCTGGATCCGCTAGCGATCGAGGGCTTGGACGAGCCGTCCCGGCCACCATCGCCAAGCGGCTTCCGGCCGGGCA
Source organism: Tardiomyces depauwii (assembly GCA_038086965.1). Classification (NCBI taxonomy): domain Eukaryota; kingdom Fungi; phylum Ascomycota; class Dipodascomycetes; order Dipodascales; family Trichomonascaceae; genus Tardiomyces; species Tardiomyces depauwii. The sequence goes on from JAVHZA010000002.1 coordinate 3,115,425, forward strand.
TGCCGTTCGCACCTGCTTCGCTGCCATCTCACTACTCGACACACCCAAACTCCCTGTACTCGCCGCATTCTTCCGGGTTTAATACTCCGACGTTTTCTGCACAAGGCAATGATGCAATTTATTTCGACGCCGTCACGAGTGCACGTGATAGCACTCAAGGGCCGTCGTGGCGCCTGAGTGCTATCCCAAGTGGGCAGGCGCCAAACGATCAATATAAGCGGACGGACGCGCCTCCTGGTTCGCAGCTAGTTACAGCAGGAGCGCGACAGGGCAGTATGTCTTCAACCGCCATTTCCGACATGCATCGACGCTCGCCCGCGCCCACTGGCGGTGTGATGGCGAGCTCACTGCAGCATATCCACCCATCTCAGCTCTACCGTCAGACGCCACTGCACCTGTCTAGCGACTTCTACTCTCTGCCAAAGCAATCGGTATTTGCACAGGCCGCCGCCGCCGAGGGTCAACTATCGCATGCGTCCATGTTCTCGCCAACTGGTGAAGACATGTTTGGGATGCAAGCAGTCAACAGCCCCAGTGCCGGGTCGGTGCAGTCGATTTCGCAGGCAACGACGCCACAGCAATTTGCGCCGTCGCCTCCAGTTTCCTCGGGCACAGATTCTCCGGTGAAGCTGCCGCGGACTCACTCGATGACGACGCTAACGCAGGCCAGGTCCTCGCAAAGATCGAGTCCTGCGGCTGGCCCTCCGAGCGCGGGCAACACACCCGCACCAAGCGGCAACAGTGGCGCTGGAGCAGGTAGCAGCAGTGGCAATGGTAACGGCAACAGTGGCTCTAGCCAGCCCACTGAGTGTACGAACTGCAAGACACGGACGACACCGCTGTGGCGACGCAACGCCGCTGGCGAGCCGTTGTGTAACGCCTGTGGTCTCTTCCTCAAGCTACACGGAGTGGTTCGCCCGCTGTCCCTTAAGACCGACGTGATCAAGAAGCGCAACAGAGGGGGCAACAATGACGAGCCGCCGAAGTCACGCCGGAGCAGGTCGCGGCGAGGATCAATGGCCGCAACGCAGAGCGAGGCCAAGGCCACGTTAGTCACTTCGCGCCCGCGTCAAAAGAGCGAGAATGTTAACGAGGAGCCGCAGAAGCAGCCAGTTAAGAACGACTCGAGATCGTGGGACTGGCTCACGATGTCACTTTGATCTGACTTCAGGTTGGAATGCTTGATGACAATAGAATTGAGACGACTTTACGAAGAAATAGGCAATATACACAGCTGAGGGCCAAGATTGAATGACCATTGACGTAGCCCTGAGGACTTTAGCAAGTAGACTCGACGCCCACCGAAATGCTTTAGTACTCCATCGAAGTGCTCATCAGCCGGCAACTGTGCCAGGCAGCTGTGCCAGGCAGCTGTGCCAAACATCCATGTATATTGCATCGCTCACGCCGAGTTCCCACTGCCGCCACTCGAGCCGCTACCATTTGGAATGGTAAACACTTGGCCCCGTGGGCCATCGCCGTTGACCATTGGCGTCTGCAGCTCTGGAGGGCTCCTGTTATGCCCGTTGAGGGGCCCAGATATCGAAGGCCTCTGGAACACAACAGACTGCGAGGAAATGGAGTTCGCCCGCGAGCTCAGGCCGCGAATCGATGGTGCCGAAGGCATGCGCGAGTATACCGGCTGCTGCTGCGTACCACCGTACCTGTCGAGAGTTGTGTTTTCGAGGTCGCTGAGCTCGAACTGCTGCGAGTAGGTCTGCTTCTGCGCCATCATCGATAGCGCAGGCGATGACATTCGGTGATGGCCCCTTCCCATGAGATTCGCAGAATTCATCACAGTAGAGGGGCTTTTGACGAATGATCGGTGCCGCGTGCGTCGCGCTGTCATGCTCATCATATCAATGTCCTCGGGGACTGCCTGTCCATTGGTTTGCGGAGCTTCAAAGCGTGATTGCCGCTCCGGTGCGAGCGGTGGTATATGCCCTGGCGGGTAGGATACCGGTACGCTTGCGCTCGCAGGCGGTGCTGAACCGTTCTGTGACAGATTTCGTGCGGGGTGCTGTGGCGGTATGGTCGGATTCGCACCAGTTGGGACCTTGAACCCACCGCTGTACTGTGGGAGAGGAGCCGTTGCAGGCGCTCCTTTCATCCTATTCATAAACTGCTGCTCGCGTGCGCGCAGAGCCCTTTCGCGAGCTTGAAGCTCCGACTCCCGGCGCCGCAGGAACTCCTCGGAGATACCCGAGCTACTACCGCTGCTTCCAGTACTCGAGGTATCTCCTGATTTGCGGGGCGACGTGGATCGCGACGGACTCCGGCGTGCGCCGTCAGGCGATACACGGTGCTTCATGGTCATAATACTCTGTTCACGATTCGCAACCTCTTGTTTTCTGGCAGCCAGCTCTTGATACTTAACCTGGAGCGCCTGCTCCTTCGCGGCCAAATCCTGCATTTTCGACGCGAGGCTGCGTTCGCGAACCACCACCGCGCTCTCTCTCGCAGACACCTCATCTTGCTTCAAAGAAAGAAGGCTCATCTGGTGACTAAGCTGCTTTTTCTCTTGATCCTCCTTGCCATTGGCAATTGCGCCGTTAGCAGGACTTTCGTTGGCGTCATCGCCGTTAGGCTTCGGCATTTGCTCTCCCGCCCTCGAAAACAGAATGGGCTTCGCGCGGTTCTCATTAATCGCCAACATTTGGGACACCATGGCAAAGACCAGTTCTAGGTATGGTGTCTTGCCTGCCCGCAGTTCGTCCGCCAAAAGAATGGGAAACAGAAACAGCAAATCAGCCGCAATAGGCTGGCGTTGATAATAATGGAAGAATAGCAGGGGGGCCCTGGGGAACTTGAAGCTCGGCGGTGCTGTTCTCAGCTTCGATGTCTGAAGAAAGTGCTGCGCGCTCGGCATGGCATGGCCCAACCTGGCTGCAATAACGGACATCTCGCTGACTAGCCCCTCGATAATGGGTCTGGCAATCACGCTCTCCTTGAGCCGGTCGACGTCTGTAAGCTCGAATAGTATCGACAGGGGCTCAAAGGCGACAACGGGAATCGCCTTAATCAGCTGCACTTTTGTAAAGGCATCCGAGCTTTTGGCTCGCGCTGCATCAAGACCGGCCGTCTGCAAGTACGTCACAATGTCGCGAACGCGGTAATTATTTGTTTGATCCAGCGGCTCCACCAAAACGTTCGATCCAGTGCCAACCTGTTCGACAACATCTCGGTCAGGCGTACCCCAAGCAAGATTTATGTCGCATAGGATTCCACACACCTTGTTGTTGGGGAAGCGGCTGCGCACCTTGTCTTGAATCGGTATCAGACCGCCAGATACGTCCACTAGAATAATGGTGTGCTCGGGCACGATAACAGTGGCCAGCTCCTTCGAAACACGCGATAGATGCTTCAGAGACTCGAGCGATAGAACCACGATGTCGAAGGAAATACCCGTCTTGCTCTGTAGTGCGTCGCGACTAATATACTTAGGTGTGAAGGCATTGCCGTTGCCAAAGGACGTCCTTGCGAATCGCGCTGAAAGCTTGCGAGTCGAGATTACTTCGCAAGACCTAGAGGCAGCCAATCGCCAGGCGATGTAGAGAGCCCAGGGGCTATCACCTTCTGTTGTTAGCGAAAGCGCTCGCAACCACAACGCGCTGAGCAGCAACCATCAAAACAAAAATTCACATAAGCTTGGCCCGTTGCTAGTCATGAACGTATTGTTCATGATCTAGTACGTATACGGACTGAACTCAGATATCAACCGAGTTCCTGGGAAAAAAAAATTAAATGACCTCATGAGTCCAAGTACGAAAGCGAAACCAGCAAGAGTTCCCGCACCATAGAAAACAATAGGCACCCCCAACAGAAAACAAGACAGAAATACCGACCTAAAAGAACGCTTGCAACCGACATGATCTCTCAAGTGTACAGATAGGCGCGCCGTGCCTGGCCAAATATTTTGACTGATGTCGAGGATTGCCAAGACTACTCGTCGCGCGGATGGGTTTCTTGTCAACCCGGTAGTCTCGAGCTTGCAAGACCCGCTAAGCTAACGAGCTCCTCTCAGAAGTAGCACTGGCACTTCCGGCCGAGCTCGACACTGCCTTGTGTGAGCTTGCGTTTGCGCGTGTTGTCGCGGCTGGAAAACTCCGGACCTTCGGCAACAGTCTTAGAGCGATTAAAAAGCCTCTGACCAGAAACCACGAGTCCTTCTAGCCAATACGCCTGTAAATTCCAAAGAACTTCAATATGCTGCTCGGCCCAGTTGTTGAGCACTCTTACAGAGAAAACATAGAATCGGTTTTCGAGCTCGCCGTGTAGGTGCCTCTCATCAGCCGCACACCGCCGCATTCGTTGCCTATCTCGGCCCATCCTAACATCTTTGGAGCTCATCTGGTGCCTGCCTAACCCAGCATATCCTTTTCAAGGGATCCTCCGTCTGGGAGGGCCGAAATGCGGCTGGATCCTGGTCCACGCCAGCGCCGACCTGCGCACTTCTTGAAGCGATTCGGTGCAACGTGGTACCGGCTGTTTGCTTCTACACTAACGAGATGCGGCTGCATCGTAGGTGACGCCGCCCGAAGGGAGGCGGAGGAACAACAGGGGCAGGAAGGCTGCACTGGACGTGTCACGTGACGCGTGGACGGGGCAGTTTGCTTTTCACCGAGCGGGAAGGGAAGGGCCCGCCCGGCCGTACTCAGGCATGATCAGCAGCGGAATGCCATCCTAGGTTCGGTAAGTGTTCGACGCACACCGCTCGGAACCCCCGGCTCCCACCAGATCCGCTCAGGACCGTGCCTACCGGACGTCATCAGATCGATCTCGGCCATGCACCTGCCGGATAATACAAAACAAAGGCCCTAGCGACTGATGTTGCACCGTATCGTAGCTGGGGCAATTTGCGCTGCTGGATGGCCCGCAGCGCCGCGTCCCATATGCTAGGCGTAGGGGAAGACATGTACGCGTCTCTGCGGTCTATTGCGCCATGTCTACGTCGTTGTTGGCCGAGCTCCCTGAACAGTTGGAAAGCACCGAAGGTCGACGTCTTACCCAAACAAGGAACCGGTGGGGTCTAATGCGGGCGCCGATCTTTCTTTCACGGATCCGCACCGGCGCCCGCTCGCACCGTTCAACGGCGAGTATTGTGTTCCACGCAGGCCATGAGTGGCCTTGCCAGGGGCATGCCTGTAAGTTCGAAACCTTCTTTGCACACAACCGCATGAACTGCGTAGCCCAATTCGGTGAATGCGCCGTACCTTTTGAGATTAGTCGGTTTTCTGGCACGCAGGACGACACCATTGGACCTCCTTTTTTCTCTCCTGAGCGAGCCGTGGCATCGTTTTTCCTCCTAGAGGTATTCCGTTGCGGATACAGTGTGCGCCAGTTAGAGTGGCCCGCGCTTTGAGGGCCATCACCGGCGTCTGATACACAAAAAGGCAGAATGGTTAATGTGGAATCTAAACGACAGATGCGTTGCCGCAGGTTGAACATCGGCTAAATCAGCTCAACAGTTGCGCTCAAAGCAGCTACGTTGACTCCTAGTGGCTGGCAGCTGCCAGTAGAATGATATATGCAGGGACCTGCGAGACAACGACGCACCACGACTATATTTGGAACAGTACTTGATAGTCTTGTCCGCGCCCACTGCCTTAGTAAATTATACCATCATCCTTTGAAATCGCCCTTTACGAAGCTGGAAGGATAAGGCGACACCTGGTGGTGCACTTTTAGGGCATAGGCTCGTGATGCCAGTCTCTGGTTTCCAAATCGCAGCTACTACCGCTCCCCTGTCCGGAGATGATTCCGATTTCTCTGCCGTCAATTTTCGTCACGACCTCTAGCGATGGTCCCTGGGTAAGCTGGACGCGTCAGAGCACACTTGAGGTAATTTAGTGCCCTGAGCGGCTCTCAGTTCATCGAGATTCGGAGTAATCGCAGATCCATATCCTGTAGCCAGACGCAATCTGCCCGCGCGTTACAGACCATTCAATAGTGCAGGGCTAGTACATGGCACGTATCGCAGGAGGTTGTATAGAGTAGATAGATCCCCACTCAGCATAGCACACCGGTCGCTGAAGTGTGTGCTGTAACGCGTTCAGTTGCAAGCACCGTGACGCAAACCTCTAATCGCCCTCGCGGATCTTAGCGGCCAGAATGATACACGCCGTGCTATGGAAGCGCAACTCCGGTGCCACACATCATACTTCTGAAACTGCCTCAGCTGCAATCCGCTCACCCGGCCGCTGATATGAGTGGGACAATATGATACGCGACTATACGTCGGCATGGTCTTGTTCTAAGAAGCCGTGGAGCCTACCGAACGTTTAGCAAGCCCTGCTCGAAACGGTACGCCCGGTCCTGCCCGGTAACTTACGGACAACACCGTGGAATGAATGCTTTTCGATGTTGCTGTCTACGCCTCTAGAGTCCCTCTAGGATGCTGTTATTGCTGGCAAGCTAGGTGCCAATAGTGGTGAGGCACCTTGTGCGCGAGCATTCGACGATGTAAACCGCTAAACGAGGCAGTCCGCCTTCGGTGCCTTTCTACCGCCGGCCGGTTCCAGTTTCCATGGTTACAAGGAACATATTGCAGCAGACGCGAGCGGCACTTTTGGATTGCTTCTGTCAGGCTATTCCCAATCCTATTAATGCGTGCTGTTCTGCCTGATAATCGCTACATCTTAGTAGCAGATCTCATAGGCGATGGCTGCGGCGTCCGTTACAAACCTGTCGGACTCCTGTTGTTGCTACAGAGACAGTCCCCCGCTTGCGCTAACAAATCGTGACGTGGAGCCGCTGTCGTGCTCCGAAGTACGCGTGCTGTGTTCTGCGGGACTCAAGGCCCCACTCTGAAAATTTGTGGGGCAATTCGACCGTGAAACGACCGATTAACACAATGGACGCCAGTAAACTTGAGCGATTGCAGAAGAGCGTGCGAATTGGTGGCAAGGGCACCCCTCGCCGCAAGGTTAAGCGTACCGTCAAGCAGGAGGGCGATGACCGCGCCCTTCAGGCTGCTCTTCAGAAGGTGAACGTCCGTGACGTGCCTGGTGTTGAGGCCGTCCAGATGTTCAAGGAGGACGGCAAGGTCCTCACGTTCTCGCCGGCTCGTGTTAACGCTTCTGTGCTGTCCAACACTTACGCGGTCTACGGCCGTGGAGTCGAGCGCGAGGTCAATGAGCTGCTTCCCGAGATGCTCCAGCAGCTCGGCCCGGATTCGCTTGCTCAGCTCCGCCAGCTTACTGAGCAGATGAAGAGCGCTCAGGGCGCTGGCGCCAAGGAGGCTGAGGACGACGAGATCCCTGATCTCGTTGCCGGCGAGTCGTTCGACAACAGCAAGGAGGTTGACTAAGCGATCCGCTCTGCACGACATGAGCATTTGGCAGTATTACGCCGCGACTTTGTTGAAAGTGCGTGGGTATCCTCGCATGTCCACTGTGTACATGTCTACGAAAAAAATGTAATGACTCTATTGTCAAAATAGCGTAGCGGTGGTTAGATCTCGCGTTGCAGGAGAGGGAGTAGATCTCGCGACTGGGATGCTTCAGCTGACGACCCGGGATGCTGGTTAGCAATGCTGGTTGGCCATGGTTGGCAACGGTGGTGCACTCTACACAGACCGCGCAGTTTCAGCTAGTGGCAATGGGCTGGCCGCGACAGATAAGAGGCGGGCTGTTATCGCCAATGCGCTTTTAAATCACACGGCATGCGGCCCTAACAATAGCATTAGCTGCCTGCTATGCCAAGCCCACATCGTTGTGCGCGAGTCCTCGAGACGTCGAACACCATATAGCTCGTGGCCCAGTTGGCACATATGTGCGATCGGAGGTCCGATGACGCAGTGAGCTGTGATGGGCCCAGCATTGCATGGACCGGCGCCACCGAGCGCAGCCGGCACCAAAAAGCCGATCTAATACACAGAAATGGTAGAGTGTATCCGCCTCGCTTCGTGTGAAGAACACACTGGCAAACCGCCAATAGCACTCGCACTGATACGCTAGTCTGCGTATATTGGCGACCTCGACCAGCTGCGTTCTTACCTAGCCGTCGCATGGAATTTGGGCTCTGAATACAAGCGTAGAGCGATGACGAGTTGTCCAGCGTTGCGAACACTCGGCAGACCTCAAGGCGTTCGACGCATATTCGCGCCATCGAACGACGTAGGCATTGGTACATCCACACAGTACCAATGCGTGTTACTCAACGAAAAACAGCTACTTTGGGCCGCAGTTTCCATTCTACGAGATTCTGGCAGCTGTTGGAGCAGTGGCTACGACGAAGCCGACCGTGCCGTTACCGTGCGGCACATGCAGGGCGCGTCATTGCCGCACGTGTGCGCGATGTGCACAATGCCAAGAGCCGTTTTTTCCGGGGGACGCGCCATGTGGATGCGGAGCGTATCCATAGATAGACGGGGATAGAGGGCCGGCTACGCCGGATTGCCGTTTCTGCGGCTGGCCTAAGCGCTCTTTACAACGTAACGGGGCTTGTCTGTGTAGCGTGCCGCAAGTTGCTGACGTTACCCTAGCGCCATGCATCTGGGCGCCCATCTAGGTTGCTGACGCGGCTTGGAGCAGATGCCGAGCTTAATATAAAGCGGCAATGCCCCACCAGGCGGAAGCGACATTCCTCAGCTGTTCCAGTGAGAAGAGATAACCAGAAGAGTCTTTGAGATAAACACGTGTCAGGTAAGTCGGCCCATACGATCCAGTTGATTGGGCATTGGAATTGGCAACCCCCGTGTTCCCGAAGGCTACGTTTCAGGAGGCGCCTTGGTTTCTGGCGGCAATTGACACCGTACGGCGATTGCCGGTTCCGAGCAACGCTGGCGAGCCAAGAAAAAAACTACAACCACTTCTTGGCACGCCATTGAGGCAATTGGCCCGGGTGTTGCTGGCGTGCGGGCGGCGGGCGCCTCTGAAGGCAACCGGCGCCCGGTATTGTATAGTTTCAGGTCTGCCGCACGGCGTGAGATTCGCGTTGGCAATGGTTGAGCGACACGAGCGTTCGCCGGTTATACTTTGGCACGCTTTCTAACTCACAGAAAACATGGGCGGCATTTCTAAGCAGGTGAACGCAGAGAGCCTTTTGGCCGAGCTCTGCACGACTGCGCCGTCGGCTGCCAAATTTCATCCGCAAGCTAAATCGCAGGGAGGGGCCACCGACGAGGCTGAATACTCGTACGATAAGGCGTTGACAACGCCGGCTCCTAAGTTCAAGTTGCAACAGGAGCCCGTCGAGCGCGGCACCGCCAAGAACCTTGTCGAGGAGCTCCTGTCGCTCGATGGCAAGCCCGAGCTCAACCTCGCGTCGTTCGTCAACACGGAGATCGACGATCTGTCGGCTGATCTTGCCCGCAAGCATCTCACCAAGAATCTGGCTGACGCAGACGAGTATCCAGGCTTGATGAACATCCATTCCCGATGCATTTCGATTCTCTCGGATCTGTGGAACACACCAGAGAATATGAACGGTATTGGAACTGCAACAACTGGCTCGTCGGAGGCAATCCACCTGGCTGGTTTGGCCATGAAGCGCCGCTGGGAGGACAGCCGCAAGAAGGCTGGAAAGTCAACTGCGAACCCCAATATTATTATGGGCGCCAATGCTCAGGTGGCTCTCGAGAAGTTCGCTCGTTATTTCAGTGTCGAAGCACGACTTCTTCCTGTCAGTGGCGACGCTGAGTATTCATTCTCGATGGAAGAGCTCAAGAAGAACATCGACGAGAACACTATTGGCGTTTTCGCGATCCTCGGATCCACATATACCGGCCACTACCAAGATGTCAAGGCAATTGAGAAGGTCCTCGACGAGTTTCAGGACGAGACAGGAATTGACATTCCTATCCACGTTGACGGCGCGTCTGGCGCGTTTGTTGCTCCATTTATTAACCCCGACCTGGAGTGGGACTTCAGGGTGAGACGCGTAAACTCCATTAACACGTCTGGACACAAGTTCGGCCTCACTGTTGCTGGATGTGGCTGGGTTATTTGGAAGGACCGCCAGTTTCTGCCCGATGATTTGCTTTTTACACTGAACTACCTTGGAGGCGCTGAGGAAACGTTCACGCTCAACTTCTCTCGACCGGGATTTCCCGTGATCCACCAGTATTACAACCTGGTGAAACTTGGATTCGACGGTTATCGCAGCCGTCATGGAGGTTCGCTTGCGAATGCGAGACTCCTCTCTATCTTCCTGGAGGCAACTGGGTGGTACGAGTGTCTGTCTGATATCCATCGACCACTCGGGCAGCGCAAGTATGACCCCAACTACTCTAAGAAGCTCGAGAGACACGATGTCTTTAAGGGTGACCACCAGAAGTTCAATCCTGGTCTCCCTGTCGTTTCCTTCAGGTTTACGGACCAATTGAAGAAAGACTACCCTGAAATTCCCCAGCAGGCAGTTGCAATGCTTATGCGGTCACATGGTTACATTATCCCCAACTACAGGATGCCTCCTGGCGAGGATCAAATTGAGTGTCTTCGTGTTGTTTGCCGTGCTTCCATGACCATCGACTTCATGGAGAAGCTTATGGAGGACATAGTGCGCGTCACGAAGCATCTTATTGACGGCGTTGAGAAGGTCCGAAAGACGGAGAGCAAGCCTAAGGACGTCTATGACGCTCTGCAAGTTATTATGATGGCCGATTCCGACGAATCGGAGCACAAGGAGTACTGGGTGAAGCACGAGGAGTCGGGTACACGCTACAAGCATGCCACCGGCTGCTAGATATCACTTCGTGCTCTGTCTAGCACAAAGTCTATAGGTTGAATACATGGGTTTCAGAACGTACTATGATCTGACAGGACAGAACAAGCGGACATCAGGTCACGAGGAAAAAAGGAAAGCGATCCGGCTTAACTCGGTATTAGCGCGGGCATCGGCCAGTCTGCTTGGAGCAACGGTAAGAGGCCTCGACGTCGACGGATAATAGCTGATATGTTTTCAAATTGGAGACTACATCTATCTGACGAGACGGAATCGCATCGGGACCAATGACTCTGCTCTTCGTCTAAATTCCGCAGGAACATGACAGACACGACGCCAGTAATCAGAGCACGCCCGTCGAACTTTCCTCATCAGTTTCCGATCTGTCGTCAGTGGAACCTTGACATCGATAACGCGCTGGAACTGACAGCAAGCTTATTCACAGGTCACCCAATAGCAAACACAGAGAAACACAGAGAAAGGCTCGCAGGATCGTACTGGCACTGACCCCCTTAAATGGCGTAGAGTCTGGGATGCTTGAGCGCCATTTACTGGAACGCATAGCGCTACGCTGTATTGTGCCTATGAAACAAACTTTAATCACGTTAGGCATTTTGGCATTCCGGGTTCCAACTGCAGCGTACGGTGCGTCCTCATAGCCAAAAATACGGCGAGCTGGCTACAGCTGAGTGTTTTGCGGTATCATCTCTTGACCACAGCTATAGATAGGGTATTCAGATTCTGTAGGGTTATCGTTTTATCACGGCAGACGCGCCAGTACATCAAAGTCGTCATGCAAGGTCCGGGGAGCGCATCTCGGTCACTTCGTGGAGCGGCTTCGCATTGTTACTAAGGAGCCATGGTGCCGCGCGGAAAAATGCGTCTGTCTGAGCCCTGAGAAAGTTTTAACAACTGCGATGAGTAGCACACCTTTCCGACTTCCGCGCCACAGACAATGTCCCCGCAAGGACTTGGGCCCCACTTTAACGCATGAGAAGCACGGATTGGCCGAGCGGAGCTTAAGCAAAAAGGGAGGATAATGCAACGATTCACATACGTGGCGCACATCGCGACAAACAACGATGCGACATACACCGATGATCACTCTGTTTGGCCAATTGTGCGCGACCACCCATGATGGTGGTGTTCGGGAGAGCCAGCCGGTAAATGAACACAGAAGTTTCCAAGCGACCGATGTGCGCGATATTTGGGAAGTACTCTGGTCGCTCGATAGTACTTTAGCTGAAGCACCGATCTGTGGAAGTAATTCTGTGGAGAGAGCGAGAGAAGACATATTCTTGTGATAGGCACTACATCATAGAGCCACAGAGCACTAGAGTGGAAGATTTTTCGTCTATCAGAACGGGACGATTCATGCCTTGCGCCCCGCGTCTCATGAGCAATAATATTAATTACGTTCCCCTTTTAAGGTTAATGACCAATCTCCCGGTATTGCCCGAAAAGGTTCTAAATCCAAATAGCCCGAGGCAAAAGCAATACCAACTTGCTATACACCTTTATAATGGCTGGATCGAGCAACCTATATTCATTGATAGAATAGGCAACGCCGCGGTACAACCAGGACTAGGCAAACAAATACGCGGCAACGTTTGCCGCAGGGAAAACCTGGGAAGAAATCGCTTCGCTAGCCTGGGAGCCATAAAGCATATCAAAGAACAATATAATGTGGCGAGGGTACATCATCAGAGCTAGCCCCGAACCTGGCCATGCTAGACCGCCTCGCTAGACCGCCTCGCAAATTGGCCCCACGGCCCCGAGGTTTCCTAATGACTACAACAGGCTATAAAGTTTCGTGGCCGGTTTGTCACATACCCGCGCTTTGCAAGATCTGTACATGAGCAGATCTTCTTGTGTACATCTCAATTGTTACGCCCGTTGTGCCACAAGAAGGAACAAATACTCTCACCGACCGATGCTTACTAATCATACTATATTCGGAGGTGGCATTGATTTGGTACTGCTCGTTCTGAAAAGCATCGATCCATGATTGGGAACCGATACTACGTCCGCAACAGTCATACCCAGGTCTGATTTCCAGAAAGGTGCGATGGCTGGACTTAAATGATGCGATATGTATCCAGGAGTCGCACCTACGCATTGGCATCTCATATCCACCCGCCTTGTCTGGCCACTACATTAATCCAATGCAATTCATTGCGAGCTGGCAGTGGCCCTTAAGGACCTAGAAAACGTAGTGCAGACCGCTGGGAAAAGCTGCGGTATTCGGGTCCAGTGCTGGCGGCGTAACGAGTAAAATTGGTGGCCTGGATTCGTGGAGTAGAAGCTCTTCGGACGCACATATCCGGTGGATGGTATGCGCGGGCCGCGACTTTGCAGGAGGCTGACACCGGCACGCGGAAAGTATCACATTGGCGTGGGTTGCAGTCTCATACTAAGGGGCCGGGACTGCGAAAGCGCGAAATTCCTCCCCCCCCCCCTGAAATTCTAACGTGATCTTGTCGACAAAGCCTGAGAACTACACTACTGGTCGCCAATTTCGCTGGATGACATTAAAAGCAAATATTTTAGGGCCATCAAGCCCCGTGCCGTGACAAGAGCCTGCTCTATGCCCTATGCGGTGGCGGTCCGCTGCACGCAAGTCGGCGAAGTTGCAACCTCCCACATGCCAACGACTGAGTTCCAAACATGCACTTTTCGACTGCTTAATTCAAATTTGCCTGTCTTAGACACTGGCTGCGAAATGTTTTAGACAACGCTGGTGCTGGTCATGAACTTTTCTTCGTGCATCCTCGGGGTGGAACTTGCCGCCCGCCGCGTTAGTCCGAGTGATGCAGGTTGGGTGTGCACCCGGGCCAGCATTGCCGAGCGGCTGGCTAGAATGAGAGTGATGGCCAAAAGCTGTGGGAACTGCAGCCGACCGCCGATCGTACAAAATGCAGACTTTCCTGCAGCTTCGTATGCCTAACTGTCTGTTTGCTTTGTGTTATGCCAGTGGCATGCTCGTACAGCAATACGCAACACGAAGAGCCGCGTGTGCCGAGATACACGTTTGGTGTCCTATTTCGAGAAACAGCGGTGTAGCCTTCCGAAATACTACTATGAAAGAACTGATTGTTACATGTCGGCGTATGAGTGAACGCCCTCACTTCTGAACTCCTCCGCGCAGATTGAATCGACAATCGGGCAAATACATTGCGCACTGGAATGACCTGCAAATGCAGCATCAGCAAGCCCTTAGTTGCCGCTGGCCGCTATCCGTCCGTGACACGCATGTACAAATATACTCCATGTATCTAGACCCCAATTAGTGATCTGGGCTGAGTACCGGAATGGTTAGATCCGATATGGTGCGGTTGAACACGGCACAACATGCAGGGAGTCCGGGACATGCAGTGCACGGCGGGCCCACATGGCCGACAAAAGCACTCCGCCCGCCAAGATCTCCCGGCTCCCGCATCCTAGCTACATAACTCTGAGCATTAAAGTTACGGTACGAGATACCGTGAGAGGGCCGGTAGCGGACTAAGCGGTCTACAAATAGCCAGCCCACGGGGACGCAACGCAACACCTCGGCGCACACATTGCGGGGAGGGGTCCGGAGTGCCACAGTGTCCGGATTGTGTGCACCGTTTGAACATGGCGCTATTAATGCGCGCAGGACTATGGGCACATGGGCGTGTTAGCACGAACTTGATTGGTCTGTTATTGCAGACACCGGGATCCTTGGTTATCGTGTGAGCATGCTGGCTGGTTGCGCGTCTCTCACTCGCAAAGGATGCAATAACATTTTCTGGCCCCGCGAATGCGAATAAACATCTGAGTAACTGAAGGTGCGAGAGTCCTGCGCGGACGGATGCACAGAAAAACAACGACCGATGCGAGCAGCGCGAGAGAACAAAGCTCATGCAGGGTGACCGCGAGCGCCGCTGGCAACACATCCGGTCCATGTATTACGTGACTTTACCACCCATACATTCCTGCTAGAAGTCAATTGGGCAATACTATTGCAACTGGCCGATTATTCGGCCAGCGACGGTAAATATTAATTGCCGCACCATTACGATGACACGCGGCCGGTCCGCGTACCAAGGCAGCTGCAGCTGAGTGCGTCGTACAGGCTATCAAAATAGGAAAGACCGGGCACCGTGATGCCTCGCGCACTAATGTCGCGCTCTACTCCCGGAACTTGACATGTTACTAGAGAGCGTGGGAAACTGGCGTGACGATAAGGGGGCCCTGTGCGTGCATGGGCAGGGGTTCCTGCAGTATTGGCATATTAAAAAACGAGACGTGGCCAGCGGGATGCGACGACGCGAGCGCGCGCCCTGCTGATGCGCCAAATACAAATGTCGGGCTCTGCGGAATGCAGTGTTTGCAATATTCAAAGCTTGTCCACTTATGGGCGTGCTTGCGGGCGGTGACACGCCAGATGTGTGGCTGCTTTTTCAGCGGCATGAAAAATAAAAATAAAACGCTGACGTGTGTTGCCGCATTGGGATGTAGGTCCCCACACAGATCTCAGAAACAGCGTTTATGCACTGACCAAATTGGGCAGAAAGCGACGCTCGATTCTAGGGGTGCGCGGGCATACCGTACTCAGGTACGGGCATAGCGGGTACTCGGTTTGTACTATGTTGCATACTTGAGACAATAGTATGCGGTCTTGCATTGGGTCGATATGCATCACGCAGGCTGGCGCGGCAACGTTCTCGAGCACCTTGTCGGACCGAAATCCCTGATTCTTCTTTGTGGAGGACGTTCCGGACGCGTGTTCCAGCACCGCCTATTCGGTGGCCACACCATAAACATACTTCGGCGTGAACTTTATTTTTGAGATGCGCCCGTCGCGTCTTGACCGACCATTTTGGATCGAGAATCTTGTTGATGTCCGATCGAGGGGCTGCGATTCTACGGAAACATGTTAAATCAGATTGTTGGACCATCGGGACTTCTTTTGGGGCAAACAAGGCAAAGCGCAATAATGAGATAGGCCACGGCGTCGGGCGGCCGCGGATACACTGCGTCACAGGGTATCTGTTTCCACAGGAGCTGATTATCGGTCGCGATACCCTGGCGACGGATGCATGCCCTCCCGTGGCTCTGGCGATAGGCGGGACGAAGTTGCGAGTTGGACTCTGTCAGTAGTAGTGAGCTATGTGAGTTGAATGGGCACCAAGAACCGGTGAACCCGACAGTTCAGACCACTCGAGCAAGTTGGGGCCAGGACCTGATAGTGCTGCACTTGTCGCGGTTCCGCACAACTCTTCGTCGGGTTCTATTGGATACCCGCCGTGCCGGTGCGGAATCAGGCGGAGCGAGCCTCGTGTACCAAGAGTCGATGAACCATTTGTGGTTGCTTGCTCTTTGGATTCCCGGGATTCCCACAATTGAGTAAGGCATGAGCTTGACTGCGCCTGTCATTCCACAATAGGAGCCGCGGGCGCGCAGCGAGCCGAATACGCCAGATGGGTTCAGGTGCAGCATCGCGGCGTATATATATTCTTGCCAATGTGGTAGAGGATCGCAAAGCCTCATTCCTTCGAGGCGGTTATGGGCTTGCGATTGCATCATGTATGGGCCCGCTATTTGTCAATGTCCCGCCTCGACGTGTCAAGACCCAACTCGATGGGAGCTAAGATAGCTTTGGGCTAATATTCTTTCTTCCTTTGTCTACGTGTAGGCAGGAACCATACAGAGATGCACTTCATGAGATGATACCCAGCGTAACGACATGAGCGGCCTGTACGATGGTGCCCGCGCACATTTGTCAAGGGTGGGCTACGGCAAAGATCCTCGGTTGCAGCGAACCCGTGGAGGCTTTTTTTTGGCAGCTTGCAGGACACCTAACAATTCGGGGTGTTGCGCCCGGCAAGAGGCAGTGGGTCCCGGCGAAATTCTAATTACTAGACCATATGTGGCGATGAAGAGAATGCCGGTAAAGAGCTTTACGAAAGCGCATCCGGCATTGCAGAGCGGCTCTCATGTGCATTCCCATACTGCTTCCACGGGATACACTCAGCGCCGAATTGCATCCAAATCCGTCGTTTATTGTGACTAGAGCGGAAATCAATATTGGCGCGCGGCACTCTTATCTGGAGAGTTGCAAAAAGCTACGGAAAACAGGAGGACGGGCCAAGGAGGGGTAACGGCAGCAATCCCACATCTAGATACAGGAGAAAAGGGGAGAAATAAAAATCGCAGGACCACTCGCGGCGACCGACTTCCGCTCCTGGTTGTCAGCCCCGTTCCCAAGCTGCCCCCATTCCCGTTCATTAGGCCCCAAAATGCGCGCGCCCCCGCCCCTCCTCCTCCACCTCCTCCCGCTCCTTGCCTCTCGAAGCTGCGGCTCGAGCGGTCAGTCTGGGCCGCACAGCGGCCCGAAAAAGCAATGCGCAGCGGGCGTCTGCGGCGGCTGCGGCGGCCTGTGGTCGCGGCACGGCGCACAGGCGAGATTGCTTTTTCTGACGCCTGTAGAGGAAAATTAATGCAGTGTCTCTGCCGAAGCTGCACGATCGGATGTACAGCCAGCGAGGCGCATCGGTCCAACAATGCCGTCAATGCATTAATCTTACTGGGGCTGCATGACAATAAGCCATGTAAATAGGGGACCCTTCGCCTTTTAAAATGCCATGCTGACGCTGTTAGGGCACACGACTATGGCGGCAGCCCCGCAAGGCGACAGCGGGCACTCGCATCAACACCACAGCAGCAGCACACAAGGTGAGCAACAAGAGTATAGTGGCAGTGATGGCGACCGGGACCAGCATCATACAGGATCTCGACCTCGACAGCCGCCGCCTCCACAACGGCAGCAGCAAAGAAAACGACCGTCGTTACCCGGGGGTGCAGCTGGCGAACCCGAGTCGGTGAGCTCATCGAGGACGCTGAAGAAGCACAAGTCGGTGGCAGATCTCCACCAGGTGGCGACCGGCGGGGCCAGTGGCGGATACGTCCCGGGGCTGTCTGCAGGCGCCCACTCGCATGGACACCCGCGAGCCGTGTACACGCCAGGGTACCAGCAGGTTCAGCCGATCCACGTCCAAGCACAGCACATAGCGCCGAGCAGGCCAGAGGGCGCGGAAGAGCGAGGAATGGCGATATCGCTTCCTAGGCAGAGGACTGCCATTGCATGCCGGTATTGCCGGAGACGCAAGGTGAGTGAGGATCTGGGAGCTTGGGGGGGGGGGGGGGCTGGGATTCAGCGCGTATACGAAAGCTGCCAATGGCGACAGGACCGGCTCGCCCGGGAACGCCCACACTAGCACATGGTGACGCGGCTGGACGTGATACGCGACAATCGGGCAAAAGTCAAGGCGTTGGTGCTGGCTGGCTAGATAGAGCGCAAGACTAACAGTAGATTCGGTGCAGTGGACCGTCTGTGGAAAATGTAAAATGCACAAACTGCACACGATTTAACCAAGAATGCATCTTCACGCCCGTGCACGCGGTGGCAGCGCCAGTGCGCACCATTCCGCAGCTAGTAGCACCGCCGCCGCCCATGAGCCCGCTTTATGGGTCGCAGGGCGCGGCGTACGCTTACAATCCGCCGCTGCCCCAGTACGTCGACTATTCGGGGCGACCAGTGCAGCCATATGGCCCTACGCAGCAGCCAGGATCTCAGCCGATGCTGCCACCACGAAGACATGTTTCGCATCCCGGCGCCTACGGATACGCGACGGCGTCGCCGCCTCCTGTACCACCACCACCGCACTCGTCTTTGTACGGGGCGCAGCAGCAGCATCAGCAACCACCAGCAGCGCCTCCTCCTCCTCCTCCTCCACCACCACCACAACCACCATCGCAACAGCAGTATAAGTCGGCACACCAAGTTGCGTCTCTGTACAGCTCGCAAACACCGCTTCCCCCGCCACCACCACCTTCGCTGGCTCCGGGCCCCCCGCACATGAGTGGCCCTATACAACAGGCGCTAGTTGGCCAGCCTTACCGCGCTCCTCAGTATCATCAGCCGGCGGCGGCTGCCCAACATTCTGGTGTCCACATACAGCCGCCGCACCCACAGACCAATGCCCAGAGTCCTCAGGCTGGGCCGTCGTCGGCCGCAGCACAAGGCTCGGCTCGTGCGTCGCTCCCTCCGTCCCCGGATCGAGCGGAGGCTGCGGCGACGCCGTCTCAAATAGACGCGGCAGAGCCGCGGCTGGCAGCCCCTGTGCCCGTCAAAGCCGGGACTGAGGGCTCCGAATCCAAGGATCGTGAGAGAAGCGCGTCGATTGGGTCGGCAGAACGGTCTGGGTCCACGTCTACGGATTCGACACAGAAGGCCGAAGGAGGCGGGACGGGCAGAGAGCGCCAGCAGGCGCGGCGATCACACAAGTTGGACATTTCGGACCTAGTAGAGTAGCCCGCATGAGGCTGGCTTTACTGCTTTTATTTATTACCGGTAGGTGCCATACCTTTCCGGAGCCGACTAGGTGGAGGCAAATTTACGACGACTGCTTGCCATGACATATGTTTGTTTTTTTTTGGCTTTTCTGTTTTTTTTTTTTGGGCGGAGTGTACTGAACACGAACAGCCCCAGTGTACCATAGGCAGCGTGACGCTTTTACGAAAATAGACGCGGATGACCCAGTAGGGCATCCTGTACAATAGAAGGAGAACCTGAAGTTTTAGACGGAGTGAGCGAAGCGGGGTGGGCGCCGGCAGAGTCGGATAGAATGTGGGAAAACGGTCCCAGCGTATTGGTCCGTGACACAATCTCAAGACACGATCTTCGCCGCCACAAGCTGATCGCGAAATCGGAGCCAGACCATGCGCTGATCGAGAGACAGATCAATGCGCGATCGGTGTCCGAGGATGCTTATACGCTGCGGATGCTCAGTTGCGCACTGCCAGCCAAAGAAGCGTACCAGCTTATTTGGCGCATACCGCGGAAGGTACAAAAAAATCGCCATGCCACCCCGAGTAGTCGTGGCACGGATTGACGTGAATCGAGCTGCTGGTCGTGAATATCTGGGGCCGGTCCTAGAGTCGGAAGTAGGCAGGCTACTGCGCATACGCCGACGGACAAAGAGGGTTGTTCCGGTTGCAAACTACGATAAGACTAAGGTTAAGGTGGGTAGCATGATCCACACCACACCCGCGTACACCTGCAAGCCGGTACGCAAGCACGTACACCTTGGCGCCGGGGACATCTATGTTTAAAAAAAGCCGTTTGGAGCTCTTGACGGGCGCCTCGGACGCGGCTGTCGGTGCCAAACGCCTTGCATAGCAGACGGCTGGCAAAATGCTGCTTGTACTGTAGCCGCCGATCTTGGGCCAACGGCAAACGGCGCTCACTCCACGCTCTTAAGTAGCAATATTTTTCACTAGAGGGACATGATAAAATAAAAGCGCCATGTAATCGGAATGAATGGCGCTCCTGCTCCCCGCATCGGCACCACGGGGCCAAAACAAAACGCTCGCGCTTTGGTCACGCTGCATGTTTCCCGATGCATCGCTTGACCGAAACGTCACCTGGCGCGACTGCGGCGATTCGGTGCAGCAGGACACAGCCCAGCGCCTGAGATGGGCATCAGACAGCGCAACATACATCTAGACACGATGGGCGACGTGATGACATGAGCGATCGATCGCAGACTGGCAAGCCACAGTGGCGGTGGGACCGGCTCTGATGGGAGCTGGGCATATCTTGCATCATGACGGGGGACGGGTACCTGTGGCAGGGCCCCGCGCCCATCGCCTCGGAGAAGGCAGCGCCAAGCACGCGAATACGCGATCTCCCGTCGCAGCGGGCCGTGGCGCCGATTGTCTTTTCCAGGGCAGTATCGGCAGCAAATCGACCCTTTTTTGGGGTGCTTCATTGTCTACGCGAGGGACGGAAGTGCGAGGTGATAGGGCTTAGGCCCTGTGGAAACGGCTGTTGGCGGCAGTATCGGTCGGGCCCGCCTTGAACGCCAACGACCTGCATGCCCACGGTAGATAGCTGTTTGCGGGAAACCGCAGTAGATTATTAGAAGCGGCCAAGAAGGCGGCCGCTTCCCTCGCTGACAGGGGCCCGCCGCGGCGGCCCGCTGCAGTGGGCCCCGAGACCCGCAGGTAACGTCTCATATCGTCTGGTCGGGCCGGCTTGCCAGCGGGGCTGCAGATATGCAAAGCTCCATGCTGCCGGCAGCGTGGATGATGGCTTTCAGTGCACACGGACGCCTGTGACGCGACATTTAGGCGGATTCCTCTTCGGCAGGACCCAGCATCCTGGCTCGGCATGCTCGTCCCGCTCGCTGAGGCGGTTCCGGTCCGCACTGCGCACTGGTACGGAGCAGGCGCAGGAGCAAGCAGTAAAACTGTGCTGGCAGCGATCGTGCGTCGTCTCACGTGCACCGCTGCACAGGTCCGGTGCTACGTCTGGGGCGGACGTCCATGGGGTTATAGCGGCGTTTCAAAGGGAGACGCCACGCGGTAGATAGATGACAGGACCATCATTTAGCGTCGGAGGCGACTGAACAGTAGCAGTGTCGCGATGGATCGATAGAGACGGCCAGGCGGCACAGAAGATTTAAACTGTCTGACAGAGCGGCGTGTGGATCCTGCATCATCTAGATTGCCCCCTTTGGACCACTGACCCAATGGGCCCTTGCGCATGCTCAAATGGAATGGGACGGCTGCCATGTTGGGCAGTAGCAGCCCTGTACTGCAGGCGGTCTCCCCTCTGCCACTACCACATGCATCGGCAGTCGCTGCAGGCCGCGACCGTTCCGTCCATAGACGTCCCAGTCCAGGACCTGCGTTTTTGACTCACACACAGGCTCGAGACTAAAGTTGCGCGTCTAGCGGGCGACGGGGCTCTGTCCCCGGGGACCCACGCCCCGACTCCGGAGTCTGCGGGCGCCAGCTCGGCGTCGCCCGCGGCCAAAGGATCACTCCGTCTCCGCTCGCGCGCGCATCACTTTCCGATGAGACCTCGGCTGGAGGGGCCTGATCTTGGCGGAGAGGCCCACTGCCCGCTTGGCGCCTCGATCCGGCGGTCCCGCTGCTACTGCTGGCGCGGCATTCAGCCGCGCGTCGAATGTTCCATGCGCGATGCGGCGCGCCCGCTACGCGACAGCGTGGCGCTCGCAGTATATGGCCCACGAGGCCCGAAAACTAGTGCTACGCTGGTCGTGATGTCACATATCCCGAAATACAGGACAACACGGCCCCAATTCCGGACAAACCCAACCGCCAACGTACCGCCAGCACGGGCCGCCGCAGCCCGCGGGCACCTGCGCCCGCCCGCGCGTGCTGACTAGTCGCTAGCTGCAGCGCTGTGCAGGCGCCCGCTGTCTCTATCGGACGGTCGCGGGAGCCAAGGGTTCATCGGCGTGCGGCTGGTTGCCTGTTTGAAATTCTTCGACACGTAACATGGGCCGGCCCGGTGCGGTGCCATAGGATAATCCGCCACCGCGCAGCCGCAAGCGCACGTCGCGTGCAGCGAGCACAGTAACGGCCGTGCACCTTCGTACGCGCGATCGCTGCAGTCATCTTTCTAGGGTACTGTACGGTATCACGCCTCAGTGGGGCTCCTGGCGGACGGCTAGATGCTTTTTGCCTGCAATGCGCGTCGCTCTGCGTGGTGCGCCTAGCGCGCGGTTTTTTTTTTTTTTTGGGCGGGGGGGGGGGGCGGGATTCGCCGCACCGTGCACAGCCAACAGTGGAAGCTCACGCGTCACAAGACGTCGACGCAAAAAGAAAATCAAAAAAGTAAACGCAAAACTGTTTAGGCGCGCTATTGATTGCCCGTGCCCGCTTCGCAAGGGTCCCTCCGTCATGAAGCCTGTGACGTCGCGGTCCCGAAGTGCGTAACGCACGGACCCGTCTTACAGCCGTGCGGGGCTCGTCGAGAGACCGCCTGCCAAGAGCGAGCCGTGGCGCTGGACCAGTTTTTTTTTATTTCTACCTCAATCGCCGAGCGTGCTGCGGAGTTTTGACACCTTGCAGCACGCGTAACCGTTTGAGCGCGCACATGCAGGCTGCTCGACCCAGAGTGGCGCTGTAACGTCTCTCGTACTGGCCGTAGCCAAGAGCATCGCACAGTGGCATTACGCTTTTCAGATACATAGAGCTCCGGCGTGACAACTTTTGCGACAAAATTGAGCGAACGAATGCAGTGATGGCCCCTTCGGCCTACTGATCACGGGCATATTGGGGCCGCATGTCAGCGATCGACGTGGAAAAAAGGCCGCTTGGGACCCTGATTGCGCGCATCTCTGTGCCAGCTGTCTAATCTACCCGAGCACAAGTATCAGCGCGCCCAGCTCGTCCAGATCTCCGCCGATTCAGCAGGCTGCCCAGAGTCGCGCAAATCCCCTGAATTCGGATCTGGTAGCCATGCATGTGCCGAGCAACGCTAGCTGATCCCAAAGCAGGTACGCCATGTCTGCGCGAGCGGAAAGGGCTGCCCGTCGCGAGCGCCAAGCGACAACGATGCGGTAGCGGCCCGCGACGTGCCTAGCCGTCTACTGTCGGGCCCTGCACATGCGTCCGCCGTGGACTCCTTTTTGGCAGCTGCCACACCGACGTAGCAAGTGGCTGCGCGACCTCCGCCCGCACCTAACTATAGATGGGACTGCATTAGACGGTACCTATCAGTGCGGGGCGTCGGCCACTCTTGACGCCGTCCTCGTCATCACCAGATTAGCTTGGACCCGGCTCATGTGATCGCCTGCGTTGGCTGCTGTCCATTCGCCAGCCATGATGCGTCCGCAATGCGCGATGCACGCTGTGACCGGTTGCGGGAAATTTGCATCCTTCTGCGGCCCTGCTGCGTGGCGTCTCGACAGGTCGGTGCTGTCCTCCGCCCAGGCCGAGCCCTAGATGCTGCACCGCCCACCATGTGCAGGGCCCTGAGTCCAAGCGATGCACTCGATCCGCGCCCATGTGCTAGCGGCAGTGGTCACGCAGTCGCGATGAGAAGGCCCTCGTGAGGGGTCCCCAGCTGCTCAATAGTCCGTATACCATTTCGCTATGCAGTGTGTGTACGTTAACATCGCTGGGTACCCTCCCCGATTCCTTTACCAAACGTGGAATTGCCGCAGACCCTGGACACAAACAGCTCAAGGGTTCTGAGCACACGCGCGGCAGCCGTCAGGTCAAACTAAAGCGGGGAGTTCTCCGGCTGCCAAGGTGAATATGCACGCACGTTTGACGTGGGCCCTTACAAAGCCAACCATAGCGAGAGCAGGACAAGTCTCCTCGGGGCACAGTGGCACAAACTAGGAATCGGGTCCGGGGCTCTTATCAAGCCTAAAACCTCTGCCAGAGTTACAGTCTGCGCCAGGCGTAATGTAGATACATTGGCGAGAAGACTGTTCCACACTGCTCTTGGAGGCCCGACGCGGCCGCCCTGATGCGCTCCCCGCGCTCCCACCTCCGAGTTCGTCTTTTGACCTACGCCACCAGTAGAAAAATAAATAATTACTACTTGACAGGCTATCAAACGCTGTTGCACGGTAACAGCTGCCGCTACGCCTGCCAAGGCCATCGTGATCATGAGTCATTCAAGTCCCCGAGGAGCGGCGGCGCGACGCAGCGTCCGGGTAGCGACGCGCTCATGACAAGCTCGTCTCGCTCTGCCTGGCATCGTCGTGCGCGCAATGCCAACTCACTCGGCAACGGTAACGCAGACCCGCTTGGCGCGCCCGCCGTCAAAGCCACCCTCAAACGAGGTCTCGGCGTCGAAGACGCGCTTGCGGGCGGCGCCAGTCTTGTAGCCAGCAACTGCAGTGCAGGCTTTCGCGGCGCCCGGAGTGGGCATGCTCACAGTGAGCTCTCGGGTCAGCACAGAAACAAGGCGCATCCACGCAAACGCGTCCTCGCCTGGCGCCCGCATAAGAATTGTCGTCCATTTGGAGTAGATGTTGGCCGGCACGTAGACGTTCCAGTCGATGGCAGCCAGGACCTGCAACTCGTTGGCTGCAAGCTCCTTGGCGCTCAAACCGCTAATCTTGGACCACGCGCTCATGCTGTAGTTCCGATCCTGCAGAAACTTGGAAGCCAGAATCAGCGAGCTTAGAAACGTCCGGCGTCCGCACTTCAGGACGCCACAATCGCAGCCGCCCTCGCGCTGTTTCCGGAGCTCCAGCACCCGCGGCTTGACGCAAATCAAGTAGTACAGGCTCACCTGGAACGTACTGTACGACGAGCGCGACCGCTTCAGCGTCTCTTCGATAAATCGACGCAGCGGCATGCCTCCGACAAGGCACTCACCCGGCCAGATGGCGTCGATAAGCAAAACAGCGCTGTCCACAAGCGTCTCAACAAAGGCGCTCTTGACATCCTCAAGCACGCCTCCAACGCTGCCTTTGCCACTGCTGCTCGTGGTGCCAACCTCGGGCGACGAGTCCTCCACAGACGTCTCGTAAGCCTTTTCACTGAATACGCTATTAGCGCCGCTGCTAACACTGCTCACACTGCTGCCGACACTAGCAGGATGCTCGGCGACAACACCGCCGCCAATAGTATTACTGCCGTCCGTAACGACGACAATACCACGATCCTGAGCAGCTGTCGATGCTGCCATCATCCTCCCGGCACAGCCCTCGACAGCCCGCTCGAGGCTTTCAAGGTCGGCGACGTCCCCGGACCTTATATCCCGCGCCGCGGGTCCCGATGTCGGACCCGTGACTCTACTAATGTTCTGCCGCGCCGCCCCCGGCGTAGACTCTTCCGTCATCCCTATGACTCTTGGGGTTAGGTAAAATGTTCCATGACTGACTTGGGGCCCTCGATAGCAGTTCTGTGTGGGGGTAGGTTCGCCGATACCGGCGCCAGCCGTTGCAGCGCCAGCCTCAATGACGGGTCCAATGACAGCTTCCATGACAGTTCCAATGACAGCTCCCACCTGCATGGTTCTCGTCGTTTCAGTGCATAGATCACCTCCACTCAAATAGTCCAGACATGCTGCTTGCCACTCGTTCATGGTGATTCCTGCCGATACGTCCGACGGTCACAGATAAGGGCGCCAGACACCCTGTATAAGACAGATTCCACGGGTCGTTGTCGTCGACCAGCAGTCACTATGGCTCATTCCTGTGCGCGGCACTGGCTCGCCATATTATACGTCCGAGCACCCAAGTCCCAACATGAGCGCAACGGGACGCCAACCCCACACTTGCCACCCAACCCGGCTACAGTGAGTACCCAGAGGCTGTGCGGTGGAACCACAAAGGCAGTGCGCCTCTGCAAGCAACCGTCAAGAGCAAGCTGCTGCGAGCGCGACACGCCCCGGCCAACACCGCAGCATTAAGCAGCACTGGAAAACACAAAGGCATAGCCAACGACCATAAACTGGTCTGCTAACGCGGTTGCCGCCTCCGGCGCTAAACACCGAAGTCGTACGACGACGGGACATGCCGGCCCACCAGCCGGCAGCGCCCGCGATGGCCATCAAGCTGTGTGTGGGGCGATGCACGTGACAGATTGAGTCAGCATTGCCTCGCAGGGTTCGGGGACCGGGCCCCGTATCTCACCAGGCACAGCATCACATAAGACGAACAATGACTCAAATGCATGCGCGATATGCACAATCCGGGCCACCCCAACTTCGCACCGATATGGCCCAGGACGCGCCTTGGAGACGGCCGCCCTATACTGTTTGGCCATTTTTGGGGTCAAGAGCTATAGTACCGCTGCTCAGTACAGTGCCTCGTAGTTGATACGTCGAACCAGTCCCCGTCGCGCGCTGTCTGGTCCAACAGATAACACCATCGTCGCAATGCGAATGCTCGAGTGATGTGAACTGTTGCACCGCGCACCTTCACTGACCAAACAAATCGGATCCAACGCGCAGTAACTGTCCCGATAATTCATCCCAGCCAGCCGCGAGAACGTTCGTCCAACATAATGCAATGTCCCAGATCCCAACATCGAAGAGTCCATACATACCTGATTGCTGGTCGCCTTTAGAGACCTCCGTACGCGAACCCCGAAGGACCCGCTTAGAAGACCATTCTTACCGTCGGCGACAATAACAGAGAATGAAAGGATACCAGAAAGACTAAGGGCGATAAGAAGCAATATCAATAATCCAGCGAGAAACGCAGAGCTATGGTCACACGGTGTGCTCCGTCACTTCTGTAACAATCGGCACTCCGCGGACAGCTGAAGTACGTCTCAGTGAGAGCTCGCTTTGCGCCAAAGAACCGGCAAAGAAAGAGTCCAGACGCGAAAAACGCAACGTCGGCAGGTGTGTTGAAACCCTTCTCGACGGACTTAGGAGCCTCCCTCCTCCCACCTGGCCCGCTGTTGCCGTATGAATCACCCACTTGTCACGCGTCGCGTTGCCTAGCAACGGGTCACGGCAACAGCACACGTGACGCGCCGTTTGGGTCTCGTGCACGGCAAGCCGCAGGACGCCGTTAAATTCCGCCGCTTGGGGATGTCGGGAGCGAGACACGGCGTCCCGTATGTCTACAGCTGAGGCTAGCCACGCAAGTTTCTGGGATAGGTCGCACATGTTCGGCGGCTCGGTACAACAGTAACCACGAGCTGACTGCAGCTATTTTGTGGTGAACAGAGGGACCACGGTCGCGGTGCTCAACTCACGAGCTCCCATCCAGCAATGCGCGCTAGATGAGACGAAATGTTCATTAGACCTCCATCGCTGTAGCGACAGCCCTATATTCCGAAGCTAACCTTCGATTACCGACATGTATGCGGCACCGTTTTCCCACAGCCCCGCAAGAAAATTTCAGAAAAAAGGTCTTGTCGCCGTCGGCTTCCTCTTGCGATCCTAAAATTATGCGAGTTACATGCATCGATTGTAGTTACGCTGTGCCCGTCTGAGCCAGTACGCTGGCCGCTTGCAAAGTGAATGATCGGGGAGTAGTGATTCCGCGAGGGGATGCAATGCACTGGGAGAAATAAATACAACATGGCGCCAAGCAGGCGCCATTGGCATGACTCGCCACTGTACTCAAACGGCTCAAGAGTGTATTCGTCTTCTTTACTTCTTTTTTGGGGCTAAAATGGTCGAACTAAAGCCACAGTTCGTCCATGGTATAATACATGCTCGGACCGCGATGGATGCGTACCGGAATCGTCTATGGGCCCAGTTCTCCGTATTCTTGAAGAAAGCGCTGCAGTACCAATTGATTGTCAAAGACTAACGAACGACACTTAGAGTCAGCATAACGGAAAAAGCGCGCATGCAGCACGGCCCAAAGGATACGGTTGTTGACAGAACATGCTTGGGTCTGGTCGCATACTGCTCAAGCATGCCCAGATGATCCTCGGGTCACGGCTGTATACACAACGCGACGACAAGCGGGCCAAGCAGCAAGCAGGCGCGAGTGCGAGACACCGACGTTGTCGTGCGCCTGGATTATGCCTGATACTGTGGCAGAAAGACGAGAGTCTGCTGTGCGTGCAAACGCCACGCCTCGCGCAAACCGCGACGGGACGGCCGCCTCGCCTGCCGTGGGTACCCCGAGCCACCTGTCCGAGTTCTATTCATTTGTATCGCCAGGCGCTATTAGAGAGCCTGCGGACGCAGATAGCTCGCCGTTTGTGCCTTCCGAAAGCGCGGTGAGCGAGCTGCGGGCGGGCGGTACTCGCGCGGGCGTTGGATCGCGTGGCCACACCAGAAACGAGTCCAAAACAAGCATCATGGGCATATTTCGGCGTGGGTCGTTCGCGTCTCTGCAAACAGAGGGCTCAACTCTAGGTAGTACCGCGTTTGCGAATGTCCAACAGCAGCATCCAGACCTGCCAGCGCTGATCACCTCGTCTGAAATGGCCTCGACCGAAGGAGCCATTGCCCGTCTTGCGGACGCAGCTGGCCACTTTCGCGAGGCACTCATGGGCGTGTCTGCTGCGGCCGCTGAGTTGGGCGGTGCATTGGAGAACGTATCTCAGTGCAAGGGCGCGGGCCGCTCGGCTGATTGCCTCCGGGCTGCTGGCGGCCTCAACTATCTGGTGAGCAATCACCAGCAGATACTGGCGCGCACTATCGAGCGGACGTTTGAGGCGCCTGTACGCAAGGGCCTGGTTAAAATGCATGCAGCGACAACCGAGAGCGAGGCGCGGTTCCGCGCCGAAATGAAGGAGAAGACGCGTGAGATTAAGCAACGGGAAAAGGAGCTGGCCCGCCTCGCGCGGAGGCGGACGCGTAACCTCAACGAGTACCGCAACTCGCTCCTTGAGCTTACAGACCAAATCGATGACATCGACAGGCTCAAATACGAATATTTCTCTCAAACATATGACCTTGTGGAGCATGCGCTAGGCGATGTGCTAAGCCGCGCCGCCTGTATGGCCCGAGCGCAGGTCGAGATATACGAGGGAATCGCCCGCAAGGGCTGGAGCGGTGGCGGCTTGGACGACCTCATTGTGTCATGTCCAGATCCCTTCTCGATGGAGGGAGAGGCTGAGGATGAGCAGGAAAACGGAACTGTAGGCGAGAATCAGGGCCTCTTTAGCGTCTTGCCTTCATCTTCGTTCCTACCACGATCCTCCGCTCCTACCGACGAAGAAGACGATGGCGGCAGAGATACTATCAAGGGCCTGGAAGCCTTTGAGGCACTTGGCATTCATGCGGGCGAAACCTCTGATGATCGCAGTAGTGACGGTCACGACACTGCGGACGATACCAACGAATACGCTCCCGAGAATGCCGATGTCAACGGTGGCTCGTCTGCGGTCACAACCGGATCGCCCCAAACTCCGACACATCCCAGCTTCGTTGACCAGCAAAAGGAATGGTCGCAGCATGTTGCATCTTAAATTGAAATTGTCTCGCACCCAGCTCATCAAACGTTGGAACAAATAGGCGATAGGTAGTGTCCTTTCGCCATTGGGCACTTACCATTACCATGGCCATGGACCGGCCGTGCCATAGTAATGGCTTAAGGCGGCGTATGAGCGCGCTTTAATGAATATATCGTTCTAGATATCTCAAAGACATCCTCTGCAGCTCACAGAACCTGATGCTCAGATAATCACCAGCGAGCGCCTTGCTACAGCACCTGATTACCTACTAGTATCATGTCTTGCTTACTTGTTGATGGTTCATACGTCTATACGTTCCTGTATACTCTCTTTACTCCTGCTTGACCAGAGTCGGAATCGCGTCCTTCTCGTCCTTCTTGGCAGGCGGCGTGATCATGTTGAGGATGGCGCGCGACGGCGGGTTACCAAGCATACCAGTCTGGTAGTTGTACAGACGGATAAGCTGGTAGCCGGCAACAGTGCCAAGGAAGAAGTTCACCGAAGCCAGGAAGTAGTTCTTAGGCTTGATGATAAGACACCAACGGGTCCAGATAGCGCCCGTCGCAAAAAGCGCAATTTGTTGGGTGCTGGAGAGCTTCTCGACAGGGCGCTGGATGTCGCTGATACCAGCAATAACAAGGGCCCACTTCATAACCGGAGCCTGATGTTAGTAGTCTGTCGCAGCATTCGCCAAGTGGGGGGTCGGTCTGTCGGAAGGCAACGATGCAGAGGGGAACTGCCAGGACCCGCCGACAGAGGTTTCTGTGAAACAGAAACGGCCTGCAGCAGAAAAAAAAGAAGCAAGCAACAAAGAGTAGCCAACAGCGTGCCCGTCTTGATGTCCAAATTCATCTCGAACCGAAAATCGGAGTACTGATTATCCCGATATCGGCTTCATAGTGTCGACAGCAAGACAGGAGTTGCAGGCGCCCATAATACGTTCAGCATCATAAGAAGCTAACGTATCTGTGAGTTCGCACCGGCGGCCGTGCTGAGCCATTCCTATGATGGCGGAGTTAACGCCGATCCGAGCCGACCCGAGAGGGGTACAATACTTACCCAGAAGTGAATAGTCTTCGGACCGGTCTCAGAGTTGAGAAACCGCTGGAACCTCGAACCAGATGCTGCTGCTGCCGACATTATTGTTGGATGGTCTGTAACGAAGAAGTTAGGATCTGGTGGCTCCAACTAGAGATTCGTTGGTGTGTAATTTAAAGGCTGGGGTCAGACCGGTGAGCGCTCCCGGCCGGGATTGAAAATTGAACGGCCTATGCAACAATTGAGAAATTTGATGTGTAGTGGTCACATAGCTTGGAATTGTGCAAGCCAACTGACGAAGACAGAGAAAACGCAACGTCCTCGGAGTTAGTCGCCTAGCTGATCGCATTATGAGCGCCAAGTACATATTTCCGAAGGCTCTGAAAGAGCTTCGCATTCATTTCGGCCAGACTGGCGAGGCTTCGGCAGGCGTTAAGTATGTTTCCGTTTGAGCCTTCCAGTCAACCAATAGGAGGGCATTTTTGTGGCGAGTTCGTGATCGGAGGTTTCTGGGCTGGCACTAGGCGCTATTCCATATGATTGGATTTGGACCGACATTTGGCAGTGCGATGGCTCTTATTTGAGGTCTCGGGTGTGAACGATGCCGTTCAACTTCCGTTGTGCGTTTACATTTCCAGGGCCAACTGATGTCGCTCCCACGATTTGTGTTGTCTCGGAGGGCCAAATCCGATGCCATCTCCGGTAGCTCGTCGCAGCTGACTACTTTGCATGGTCATGAGTGGATGCCTTTGCGTGTCAACGCTGTGATGTCACGGAGGGCGCACTTCCGCTATGTACTCAGCGAGTTCGTCGGCTCTGTGCGAAACTGGTTGACATTTGCTAACCGCAGGGCCTTCCTTCAAAAGAACTACCCGATTCTGAAGAAGAACAACCCGACAACTCCTATTCTTATTCGCGAGGCTGCTGGCGTTCAGCCGGTTGTGTATGCGCGCTTTGGTAAGTGCAACAGTGCAATGCCAGCAGGCAATTCTATTCTATCACGAGGGTCTTCAGGGGCCGGCTCGTTGCTATTTAAAACATACACTAATTGCAAAGATCGTGGACGGGAAGCTAAGATCCATGTTGACGGTGATGACGTCGCCGCAGTCGAGACGCGTATCCGCGAGCTGATAGAGTCGAGCAAGTCTGCTTAAACTAATAAACTGCATTTTCGGTTGTCGCCAACGGTACCAATTAGTAGCTTGAACCCGATGTGGCACCCGTGCCATAAACGATCATCTTGTCGATGCGTACTCGCGCGACCGTGTGCTAACTTCGACAATCAAGCCTCCTTCACATGAAGTGAGACTTGGTTTATCGATAGGACAGAACTAGGATCTCAAGACCACAAAGGCCAAAAGAGAGGGAAAGAAACGTGAAGAACAGCGAGATTGTAGGAGTCGGACACTGGTAGGCACAATTAGTGGCAAATATGCACGCATGAGGTTGTGGCGCATTTTGGAATTCAGTCAACGCGGGGGAAAGCTTCGGCGGCTAGAACATCGTTTGTCGCTAAACTGTGGCGTCGTCGATGAGTGCGCCTGGTACAGCGATGACGGCAGATGTTCCAGCAGAACGAGTGGAGCAATGGAAAAAGACGAAACTCATTGGGATCATTGGTCTCGGAGACATGGGTCGGTTTTACGCCCGACGGTTTACCGAGGCAGGCTGGCGGTAAGTCTACCACCATAAGATCTCGCGCACTGCGATCGACGTGAAGCATTTCAGTCTTGCGTCCGGCTGCGCTGTACCATATCTAACGAACAGTGTATGTGCTTGCGATAGAGAAGATTCCTACGAGGCTCTCAAGGAAGAATTTAAAGGTATGCTATTCGGTTCAAAGAGCGTGATCCAAGGCTCTAACGTTAGATTCCGCTGTGCACATAGAGAAGAACGGACACTTCGTTTCTCGAAGAAGTGATTGGATCGTATACAGCGTTGAAGCGGCGAATATAGACAAAATTGTTGGTGCGTACGCACCGTCAACCAAAGTCGACGCCATCGTCGGAGGACAGACGTCTTGCAAGGCACCTGAAATTGCCGCATTTGAGAGGCACCTCCCTAAAGATGTTGAGATCGTATCCTGTCATTCAATGCATGCCCCCAAGGTTGATCCTAAGGGCCAGCCGCTGGTTATTGTCCCGCATCGTGCAAGCCAGGAGTCGGTAGACTTTGTTAGCAGCGTCCTCTCTGTCTTTGAGTCAAAGACAGTCTACTTATCTGCGGAGGAGCATGATCGCATAACAGCCGACACCCAGGCAGTAACTCATGCTGCGTTTCTCAGCATGGGATCTGCCTGGATGGCAAACAACCAATACCCCTGGACAATTGACCGGTGGTCGGGAGGCGTCGAAAACGCCAAGGTCAACATTTCATTGCGGATCTATGCAAACAAGTGGCACGTATATGCCGGTCTGGCTATTACCAACCCGGCTGCACACCAGCAGATTCTGCAGTATGCGTCGTCGGTGACTGCCCTATTCAAGCTCATGCTAGAACGAGACGAGGACGGGCTGCGCAAGCGCTTGTATGCCGCGCGAGACTCCGTGTTCGGCAAGCTTGATCCATCTCACAGCTTGTTGTTGTCGGACGAGATGCTCGGGCGCTTTTCACTTAGTAAGACGCCGCCAGGAGGCGTCCCTCCTAACTCGCATTTGAGTGTGCTGGCAATCGTCGACAGTTGGCATAACCTGAGCATCGTGCCTTACGACCACATGATCTGCTCGACTCCCGTATGTTCTCTGTGGCGCCATGTCGCGCCTTTTAGCTCTCTGCCCGTTACTTCAATGCTAACATCAGCTATTTCGAATTTGGTTGGGCGTGACTGAGTACCTATTTTGCACGCCGGGACTTCTGGATCGATGCATCAAAGATGCTGTCAATGATCATTCCTTCAGACCAGACGATCTGGAGTTCACCATCGCTGCTAGAGTAAGCTCTTTTGAACGTTGGTTTGCATATGAAAACGCGTACTAACCTGCAGAGTTGGAGCACGATTGTCAGCAATGGCGAGTTTGACCACTACCGAGCTGAGTTTCAAAAAACGCAAGACTACTTTCGCCATATGTTTCCGGAAGCAGTTGCCATTGGAAACGAGATGATCAACACAATTCTGGCGAATTCCGCGAATTAACTTCTCAGAACGTTTTTTAAAATCATGTTCTACGTTTGTCCTTTCTGCCATAGATGCAATTAACCCATGTATCAGCTAATTGCTATAGAGTAGACTCGTCGGCCACTAGATAATGCTCACCGACGCTTGTATAGACAAGGTTTCAAAAGCCACTCTCCTTCGGGCCCGTTGGGCATTTCGGCGTCTTCGATGAACTTCGTCCTCTGCTCCTGCTTTTTGAGCCGTTGCTCCCAAATATCCTTAGGTGGCTTGAAGAATTCAAAGCGAACGAACATCTTGTTTGAGTCATCCGTCGTCTTGTGGAAGAGGCCCAGTTTCTTCAACATCTCCACGAACTTGCTATAGTCGTTTTCCGGGAAGCGAGACTTAATCTCGGCTATCCACACCTCGCCACGAGGCCGAAGAATTCTGATGGCCTCTTTGATAAACTCCAGGAAGTTTGTGCCCATGAGCGCAAGACAGAAGACAACCACATTCGCGCTTTCATCAGCCAACGGCACATTGCGGATATCTGCCACAGTTATAAGCTCATTTGCGCGATGCAAATCAAAGCTGTGAACCTCCATCTTGAGTTTCTTGGTTTTCTTGCTGCCTTTCACGGAAAAGAGATTTCGGGCAAGTTGTGCCTCGCCGCATCCCATATCCGCCACGACGACTTTGCCATCCCCATATCCAGGTAAGCCGCCAGGGGCGTTGATCGGTTTCTCCAGTCGGTTCCGAAACTGAGCGAAAAGTGTATCCACCGGGTTCTCTGGCCAGGACTTAACCTGAGAGCGAAAGCCGCTGTGATACTCCTCAAAGATGTTCGGATTCTCTTCGAACAGCCTTAGGGCTTCAGCCGACGTTGTAGTATACAGCTGCTCATTAATCCATCTAAATCTGGACCCCGTCAACTTCTCCTTCATTTTCTGTTGCAACGGAGTGAGTCTAGTCTCAGGCTTTGAGCTTTGTACGCTTTGAACTGGAACATCGCTTCTCGGTTTCTTCGGCTGTCTAAGCTCCTCCTTCGAACTGGTGTCATCTTCTTTTCTGTTCTTTTTTCGCTTCTTCTCCGTTCCTCTCGGTGTATCCTTGGCCTGTTCGACTTCACGCTTTTTGGATGAGCCATCCTTATGGGCGATGTGCTCGTCGTATAAAGACTCAATAACTCCTGGGTCCACCACTGCACCTTGACCGTCTGCTTTCTTCTTCGACTTCCTGGACTTCTTGCCGTTCTTTCCTGAGTCACTCCGTACTTTAGCTGGTAGCTCCCAGCCATCTACCGAGAACAGAGACATTGTGCTGGAGAATCGACCCGAAGAAGTCTGCAGATGGAGAGTACCCATAAATTTCCGTCAGCCGTGCGGCTGAATCTGGTGCGTGGTACTAGATGCCGAGAGCCTCATTCGCGCGCACAGCGCTTTGTACCTAGTTTCATTTATCAATGGTGTATAAACTAACGAGATATACCGCTTTAGCTCCTTAGATTAGTATCCAGAATACTATTCATTCTCAGGCTCTATGTGTTGGCAATACTTCATGTTTATATGCTCCTGAGCTTGCCTGGTTTCAGTCAGCGGTAACTATAGCGGTAGACATGCAACAAAAAATTAGAAATATTACCAATACCACCGATGATGGACCACCAGGTCCTGCCATTATTGCCGAGGGGACCAAAAGCTTCCTGGCTCTGGCAATAATAATGGCGCACTTCAAGCGCTACCCCCAGTAGAGTCCCGCAACTAACAGTCATCACAGTCGTTTGCACTTAAACGCCGAGTACCAATTCAGTCTTGCCACAGCACGTACGAATACACCGGAACATAGATGTCTTGCGGAACCGCATCGCAAATACTTTTGCTTTCACCGAGTGCACAACTTAGTGCGATATTACACATTTCGGTTCCGCGTGTCCCTGGACGGCACCAAAATCCACGGCACTTCTCCGGCATTGCGTCAGCCATTGCAATGGCCAATCCGTTACCCAATTAGAACATTCCGATAAAATCACGTACAGCCAACGTGATTCGACGACGCATATTACACCAACTGGTGTGACGCAAAATCGCAAATTATTCTATTTCTCGTCTCGCGAGCAGCAATACGCCAAAAAGTCGCGTAGCTGAATTCTGCCTTCCTGCCGAAGAGCACGGCCCATCGAAGGGTGAACAATGGGTACGTAGTTCAAGCGGGGTCGTGCATAGGCGCTCGAGCTTGGCTCTGTGGAGTACTGAAATATCTCCTGATTAGGAAACTCACAGACTATGTCAAGTTGACACAATCCACGAGTCGTCATTGATGGAAACGGCAAAGGGTCACGATAAAATCCACACTCACGAAGGTTGGCCTACATCTCAGAAGTTGAACAGTTCCAGATCAAGATGACAGGCGGCCCGCATTATCTGCCGAACGGCACTAATGCAGGGCAGAAACGGCTTGGAGTCCCTACATACCCAATGAACCGCGCGAACCAACAGTAGACTTCTATCAAGTAAAGTAGCTTAATATGAATGGACAATTAAAAGTCGATAGAGAAAGCGGCTAGTAGACAACCCAATAATCGGCCTTGGAGGGTAGGACTACGTATCTTGTTGCGCGGCCCGGAGAGCACGGAACGCACAGATTGCGCAATCTGCGATCCGAGCACGACGTTGACTTGCATCTGAACGGCACTCGTTCGCAGTGAATAGGCTGTAAAGGCCGATGAGATCCGACCAATTGTGATAAGCGAACAAGAAACATGAACCAGCGTAGTGATCACACGGCAAACTGAAGAGATACGCGTTCACTTTATGCGGCCTTGAACGCTTTGAGCCAATATTATTTACCTCGCATCAGCTGATCGGCTCGTACCGGATGTCTTAGATCCGAAGTCAAGGGATCGTGTGCGATCAAGCGACAACCGTGCATGCGTAGTTGACGGGCAGATGGCCGGCCCCGCAATTCTGCGGGACATCGACAATATTCAAAGCCAAGCTGAAAGTTGGCGTTTATCGTCTTCCAAAAGCACAAGATTCTTACTCTTCAGCCTAATAATCACAACCGTAGCGTCCTGTCTCACGACTCTTGAATCGGCGCCGTTCAAGGGTCCAATTCCTGCATGACCCGCCAGCTAGATAACGGAACGGCTCTGCAGACTGGACGAGGACAGCGATGGCGGTCAATGATCGGCCACCTCAGACATGTTGTCGCATCATAGCTAATTCTCGGGCAACTGGCCTTAATGCTACTAGAGGACATCGCGATTTACCGAGAGCGTTCTGATATGGTCTGCGCCGATAATGCATGAAGGAACTCACGGCACCATGCAACTATCCTGATACTGCACGCTCATGCAGAGCGGTCGCGTACGACATGCAAGAGGGATACCGACAAGCTCTCGTGCGCTATACTAGTTCATTTATATATATATGAAGCGAAAAATATCCCTGGAGCCCAGATGCTTTCGTACTGACTACTACTACAAACAGCGGTCAGGCTACAATGTCGAACACGGACGGCAGCTCGCAGATCGAGAAGGGCGTGATTGTCACCAGCGGCCAGGACCTGTTGACACGGGTTGAAGCTCTGGTTGCTAAGCAGCACCTTCAGATCTCCGACTTAGATCTACAATATATCTGCGACAAGATTGACTCGCGCAGTGTGGAGGATTCGCGCGCTATTGTTGAACAAGCCATCGAGGAGCACCAATGGGACCCGAACTTTGATGAGACCCTTCGGGAAAACCTTGAAGAACTTCTCAAGGGTCACGACATTGAGGGGCCCCATGAGGATTCTGAGCTTGAGCTCAAACTGGCCGCTGCCCTTATTGCCGATTGGTCTCCATATCTCGAGGTCCGGGCCGTGACCCGAATGGCTGAGGACGATGACGACGAGAACTGTGAGACCCTGCGTGTTTACGTGATCGGAGTTGGATGGGGTTTATGCGGAGCAGTCCTCAATACCTTCTTCGCGAACCGTTTTCCCGCCGTCACTATAACATCCTCAGCGATGCAGATTATGATCTATCTCTCTGGCGTCGCGTGGTCGTACATCCCTGACTACGGTATCACGATTCGCGGAAAGCGATACTCGCTGTCTCCTGGCGCGTGGACGTTCAAGGAACAGATGCTTGCTACTCTAGGAATGTCCGTGTCTAATGGAGTTCCCTACGCGTTCTACATTATCACGTCCCAGAAAAGCGAGCATTTCTACAACTTCCAGTGGACCGACTTTGGCTACTGTATCCTGATTACGCTTTCCTCTCAGTTGATGGGGTTCGGTATTGCGGGCCTCGTGCGCTCGTATCTTGTGTACCCTGTCCAATGCGTGTGGTTCTCAGTTCTCCCTAATATCAAGGTCAACAGAACACTTGTGGCACCAGAGGTTAAGGAGAGGATCAGCGGATGGACCATTCGGACCTTCCCCTTCTTCTGGATCGTTTTCTGGTCGTCCTTTGCGTATTACTGGATCCCGGATTTCCTGTTCGCCGGACTGTCCTACTTCAACTGGATGACCTGGATCAAGCCGGACAACGTCAATCTCGCCGTCATCACTGGAGGAATCTCTGGTCTCGGCGTGAACCCCATCCCCACGCTTGATTGGAACAACATGGACTTTGGGGGCATGTACTACCCCTTCTTTTCCACTGCAAACGCTTACCTCGGCCAGTGGATCGGCTTTGTTGCCATTGTCATTCTATGGTACACCAACGCGCGATGGACAGGATACATCCCAATCAATGACAACAGTCTTTATGCCAATGATGGAAGCGTGTTCGATGTTTCGCAAGTCCTGGACTCGGGCGGATTGTTCGACAATGAGAAGTACCAAGCGTACTCTCCGCCGTATTACAGTGCCGGCAATCTGGTTGTTTACGGGTCGTTCTTCATGGTTTATCCTGCCGCGTTTGTCTACGCGATCCTCTACTACGGAAAGATCATGATAATTTCTACCAAGAAGTTTATTCACGGCATGATGCACCCGATGAGGACGCTTGAGAACTTCGACGATCCTTTTTCGCGACGTATCCGCAAGTACAAGGAGGTTCCCGAATGGTGTTTCCTTGTCATTTTCCTCGGCTCCATTGCCATGGCCATCGGTGTCGTCGAAGGTTATAAGGATACGGCGACCCCTGTCTGGTCTATCTTTTTCTCTGTTGCGATCAACCTCGTGTTTCTGCTTCCGTTTGGCTACCTCTACGCTACGACGTCTCTCCAGTTCGAAGTCAACGTCCTTATCGAGCTCATTATTGGTTACGCACTTCCTGGCAAGGGCACCGCGTCGATGATCACCAAGACTTACGCCACAAACTTCTTGGTGCAGACCGATAACTACATCACGAACCAAAAGCAGTCGCACTACTG
This sequence comes from Tardiomyces depauwii, assembly GCA_038086965.1. Lineage (NCBI taxonomy): Eukaryota > Fungi > Ascomycota > Dipodascomycetes > Dipodascales > Trichomonascaceae > Tardiomyces > Tardiomyces depauwii. Next base: position 3,154,266 of record JAVHZA010000002.1, read on the forward strand.
CGGCATCCCGCCGCGGGCCCTCTTCCGCATCCAGATTATTTCAGTGATTCTGTCCAGCTTTGTGTCAGTTGGCATCCTGTGGTGGCAGCTCAACGGTGGTGTCCCGGATATGTGCAGCAGCACTCAGCCTAACAAGTTCACGTGCGCTGACACTCGGACCTTCTTCTCCGCGTCTGTGATTTGGGGTGTCATTGGTCCAAAGCGCGTGTTCGACGGTCTGTATCCGGCGATGAAGTACTGCTTCCTGATTGGAGCGCTGATTCCTGTTCCGTTCTACTTTGCTCATCGTTACGGACCCCGGTGGATCAAGAACTTCAACCCGATTATCATTATTTCGGGTGCTATCAACTGGGCGCCGTACAACTTCATGTACTACACGCCCAACTTCTACCTCGCGTTCATCTTTAACTACTACCTTCGCCGACGTTACGCTTCCTGGTGGCAGAAGTACAGCTACCTGCTGTACGCAGGCCTTGGAGCTGGTCTTGCTTGGTCCGTCTTCATTATGTTCTTCGCGACCGAGTACAAGCACATTGCCGAGGTCGACTGGTGGGGCAACACCGTTCCCTACGCGGGAATGGACGATGCGTACCCCGCCCGTCTGACGCTGGCCCCCGGGGAGATTTTTGGCCCTCCGCGAGGCCAGCTGCCTTAATTATCTTCGATGAAATGAATATTGGAATGCTTGACTCAGCTCTTGTAGACCTGGCCGTCGGCCGGTGGTATACGTTTACCTAGGATTGGTGCTTTTAGCACTCATAGAACGGTACCAGAAATTATGTCCAATGCTCTGGACCCACACTGAATTCAGTCCATCGGTAGAATCCCAGGGCGCCGGCGCTTATTGCCCCGGCGCTTATTGCCCCGGCGCTTAAGATTGGGCATTATCGCGTTGGACGTTCCCTAGTATGTTGAACTATCTCACACCACCCAAAGACTTGCGAGAACATTGAACGAGGCCAGTTGGTCGATATGGTAGGCATTGACAGCTCGACTAATCCCTGGGAGCGCCGCGGCGGGGATGCCGCTAGCGTCGAGACGGCCATGTTCAGGGAGGAATCTGCCAGCCATACCAGCTATGGATTGACGTTTAGCGCCAACGAGACGAACGAAAGCGACAACGAGTCTTGTGGGACTCGTATTTACCACCGCGACGTCAATGTGTGTAGCACTGACACTCGCGCGGATTCACAGGGAGAGCCGCTGCGGCCGCCTACCATGCCGCCCAATGGTAATGATGCAGTGATCAGCCCTATGAAGCCGCTAATCGCAGGAAACGCAGGATGCCTATTCATGGGCAAGTACCGCCAGATACGCCAATCAAGTGTCATCGACCCGAACCATCCGTACATCACGGTGCCAGAACCAGCTCAAATGCGGAGCAACCAGCCGAGCGCTTATCCGTCGCCAGCACCAGTTCCTAGCGCGCAGCAGCTGGGAGCGACACCCTCAGCGCCGCGGTACACTCAGCAGGTGGATGCGCCTCCAAAGCCCTTGTGGCTGAGGGCACTGAGGTGAGTCCAGCAGATATATACCAAATCAGGGTGACAGTGTTAACAGCAGTTGCGGGTGCACGGCCAAAGAGGAGACCGGTGACATCGAGATGCTGCCACGCGGCGGCCTCGAGCCGGGCCACGATGGCGCCCGTATCGTTTAGCGCCGATGCCAGAGCTAGTACACCAGGCTATAGAACCAATGCTCACGCCACTAAAACGTAGTAGCCCGTTTGCGCACCGTATCAGTCATGGGCTATGGTGCCAGGCATCACGGACTGATGCTGTTCAGAAGCCTGTGACGCAGAATCGTGCAACGCCGGCATTGGCTGTTTGGAAGTCAAATGCTCGTATTCGCGAGCCTCCGGACTCGGTATCGAATCCATGTGTTCGGGATGATTGACGAGGCTCGATGGAAGGCGGTCCAGTGAACAATAGTCTCGGACACAATGAACAGGAGATAGTAGGATATCGGGACGATCTGGGAGCCGCCAAGTAGCCGACAGAACGTGGCGCCGAAGTCGGATAGCTTCCATATAGGCCCTGAATTCTTCTTCAAGGGCAACATGGCCGATCTTCCAGATGTCCCGCCCAGACACGGCTCTGCCGTACTTCGGGTGATCCTCGATACGTCCACGAACCTCGACGAATTCGTGCATCGTGACAGGAGTGTGCGAGCTCCAAAACTTGACGTCAACCTCAGAGCCCGAGCCGTCATCGACTGTCACTACCCAGAAATTTCGCCCTTTCTGAGCAATGCCGCACACCCGACCACACAACGACACATAATTAATAGGATGATTCTTGAAGAAGAAAGGTCCCAGGTCGGTCCTGCGCGGTTGGCCATGCAGCGGGTCGTAGGTTTTGCCATAGAGAGACTCGTACGACTCGAGGAGGCCGACGTCGTGACAGGTCATCCTTGTCCACCGGTTAAACGTGACCGAGAGATCAAATTTGTAGTGTTCATAGAATGTTTCAACGCCCTGCCGCTCACCACTGTGCGCTTCACTGTCACGAACGGTTTCGTCGTGCACTAGAGATCTCAGCAACGTGTCTCTGTCCAGATAGCGTGGGTTATCATCCTGGAGTCAGCGACAATGGTAGGAAGGCAGTCAATTGGAAAAATCATACATCAGCTTGCGTATCTACGGAGCCCAGGCCCACGGACATTCGAATAGACAGGTACAGCCATTGTGTGCAGGCATTGGAGGCGTCACAGGCGCTTGCATTGATGCTTACCCAGCCGCGCATAGCTTTAGAGACAGTTAGTTACGCTCAGCATAGGCTACGTTCGGCGTTCGCCGACGACCCCGCGATAACTCAGATTAGTTCTTAAAGTCCGTACAACTTGTCTTGTAACAGACAGCAAGACCTGCAATGAGCAAAGACGCAATTACGTGCCACATTCTCGATACCGTTGTCGGCAAACCAGCGGCCGGCGTCAATTGTACTCTATCCAAACTGGACGGCTTCAACGTGACAGACATCGCCCAGGCCAAGACGAACGATGACGGCCGTATTCTAAACTGGAGCTCATCCATTGACCAGGTTGTGACTGACGGCCGAGTAAATCCTGGCCGATACCGGATCCGCTTTGAGACGGGTGACTACCTCAGCAAATCGACGGGCGGTACGGCATTTTTTCCGTACGTTGAGATCGTCTTTGAAGTTGCGGCGCCCGGCGAGCCCCACTACCATATTCCGCTGCTGCTGTCCAACTACTCGTACTCGACGTACCGCGGAAGCTAGCATTGTTCCGTCTGTTACGAAAATAAAACACGTGATTATGCCTGAAGACATTTGAATCGTAGTACAGAGGGGCTGTTGGCTACACGCCGGGGGCTCACCAGCCCAGGAGCAGACCCCAAATAGTCATGCCGACAAACGAGGTGGTAGCGGCAGTTGCGAGATTCACCTGGTTGTTGTCGAGGATATCGGATCTGCCGGAGTAGACCTTGAACTCCTTCGACGCCGGGAGCTTGTATCCACCGGGGACCTCGACGATCTTGCCTTGCCTGTTAACAGCGCTTTTTTGCAGCGTCGCACCCAGAACAGAGTCGAGAATGGTGCCAAAGAGGCCCACGAGGCCGCAGCCGAGAACAAGCCCGAGCACATCGAATACTGGAAGCGTCAGTGCAAACGGCCACGCAAACATGGACACAAGGCCAATAAAGATGCCGCCGGCAAGGCCCATGTAGAGACCCAGCGCCGAGACGCCGCCGTTTGTGCCCCTCGGACACGGGCGCAGCGTCGTTATGAGGACAGGTTGCCGCGTCGACAGAATGCCGAGCTCGGAGGACCAAGTGTCGGCAGTCACGGCGGCGTAATGGGCAATGACACCAAACGGAAGCACGTTGGATTCAGGCCAGACCAGCTGCAGGATACACAGGATAGACGCGACGACCGAATTGGACAGCACTTGTACGTGGTTGCGGGGTCCCTCGCCACCGTCGGTCTCGGCCCGCTTAGTGCCCTTGTCGTTAGTGCTTGTGCTGCCATTGCCAATTCTAGCCGTGGCGGTAATGTCCTTTTTAACGTCGCCCTTGAGTTTGGTGAACTTTGTGCTCGTGTAGAAGAATGAGCACAGCAATGCCAGGTTGAGCGATGACCGGGTCAGACTGTGCACGATGCCAGTAACGACAGCGGCCAAGAGCCCCAGACTGGTGAGCGACTTGTGCTTGTGGGCACGAACAAGCAGCGACAAAATTATGCCTGCCCGCGTGAATACTACCAAAAGCATTGCTGGGGCTCTTCGTCAGACGCTCAACTCCTTGCCTTCCTGGTGGCTGGTATCTGATGCTTTGCAGGAGGAGAGAGGAAAGGCCGCCAGAGTATATGCAGGTGACTATGCACTCACGCTCGTCAATGCATACCGCTCCAGCGGAAGGTGCGGCTTGAGTAGCATCCCCTGTGGGTACCCAGCTCTTTTGTGGGCTATTGTTGTCTGTTTTGGTGACTGAGTTCCTTTATTTCTACATGGCGGTCACTGCCGCATCGCTCGGAGTCAATACCGGTGGTGCGGTGGGCGGGCCGGGACTCTGGGCGAGCATTAGTGTATAGTCCAGTGGTTTGTAGTCCAATCAAATGTAATCCGTTAGGGCATGCCGCTGCTAGGCATCGCACCAAAAAAAAGAGACCGAGAACCAAAGACAACTACACGAACTCGAGGTATGCATTCTAGGTAGGGGCACGCATGCATTTCATGTGCGGCCGACGCGCGTTCCGTAGCTAATTAATGAGAAACGCGTCGTGGAGCAGTGAGCCGGTGCCCATGCCACGCCGCTCGGAAGGCCGGTGCCTGGAGGACAATTTAACAGTGACTGCGGTTGCCAGCAACCAAGGAGCGTGTACTCACCAGGGGACCGAGCCGGACACAGCCGATTGTTCTGTAACACTGCTCTACCGGAACAGCCGCGCGTTGCCTGCATACGAGAATGTCGGCAGCGCGGCGTCACAGTCGTGTCCGGGTGTGCCATAGTTGTGCCGGGGGTTCTGAGCAGGTCGGCCGCAAGCGTTATATCTTGTAACGCGACGTGTCAGTTTGGCCTACAACGACACAGATTGGGGTTGGCGGTCAGTCCAGACCAAGCAGACTCGCGTTCGCCGATGGCGATTTAAGGGGGGGAGGAGTCGCGATGCTCTGCAGACGTGGTATTCCTAGCACAGGTGTTTCTTAGCGGAGTACTGCCACCACAGAGCACCAATACACGGGCACCTAGCCAAACTGGACAGGGACCCTGCAACGACGAGCTGGGCAAACTGGAAAAACTAATAAAACAGCCAAGACTTTTAGTCACGTGACGTCGGATGAACACGACGGCCGGCGGGCCGAAACGGGTTCTAGGACCCAAACGGGCATGCGGCTTAAGCCTTTAAAAATGCCGACCGGGCCAGGGACAATGAATAAGCACCGAACCGTTAAAGAACCCACCCCCCCGCCGTCAGGGACTAGCCCAATATCGACGGAGCGGTAATACAGGACGAACCAGGAGGCAACTATACTACGGACGACAAACATTATGGGATACCACGTTGACCCGTTCACGCAGCCGTCAGAGAAGTCGCACATCCCGCCGCCTAAGGAGCTGACGCCATCGCAGCAGCAAGGATACGACGCTGTGCTGAAGCACTTTCAGGAACTCAAGGATCTTCCTGTTAAGGAAAAAAGCCACGAGCGCGCTCCCCTCGCTGAGGAAGAGAAAGCATGGCTCACGCGCGAGTGCTTTCTGCGGTACCTGCGCGCGACCAAGTGGAAGGTCGAGGACGCCAAGAAGCGCATCGAGGGGACGCTCGTGTGGCGACGCACGTTTGGAGTCAACCCGTACTCGACACTGACGCCGGAGATGGTGGCGCCTGAGAATGAGACAGGCAAGGAAGTCATCCTCGGCTACGACAACGACTCGCGGCCGTGTCTGTACCTCAAGCCGGGCCGGCAGAACACCAAGGCGTCGCACCGGCAGGTGCAGCACCTTGTGTTTATGCTGGAGCGTGTCATCGATTTTATGCCGAGCGGACAGGATCAGCTGGCGCTGCTGATTGACTTTAAGCCGACCAAGATCGGCAAGCAGTCTAAGCTGCCGAGCATCTCGACAGGCCGCGAGGTCCTGAGCATCCTGCAGGACCACTACCCGGAACGGTTGGGCAAGGCGCTGCTGACCAACATCCCATGGCTCGGGTGGACGTTTCTCAAGATCATCCATCCTTTCATTGACCCACTGACGCGAGAAAAGCTCGTGTATCAGGAGCCGTTTCCCAATTACGTGCCCATGGAGCAGCTTGATGCTGAGTTTGGCGGCGCTGTGGAGTTTGAATACGACCACGACCGGTACTGGCCGAAGGTGTGCGAGATTGCGCTAGCCAAGCGCGCTCGTTACCTTGAGCGATTCCGAGCGCTGGGCAGCAGTATAGGCCTGAGCGAAGTCGATCTGCGGGCTTCTGGCGATGACAAGATTATTTCGTCCGGTTCGTCTACTACTGTTGTGAACAACGGCCCTGACGCGCTCGCGGAGAAGGTGGGAAGTCTTGAACTGGGCAATGACGATGCGGCGATGCCGACCACATCGTCTACCTAAAAAAGTTGTCGGACTGGACGAAGGTTTAGATACTGGGCCCGAAACCGAGACCTACGACTACTACACACGCATCGTGCCATTCAAGGCACGCTTTTAAATTTTTTTTTTGCTTTTTGACTAGAATTTTTTTTGCACTCCACGAATAAGCCTCTCGCGCACGGGCATATTGACCGGTGATGCGACCGGTCCCTAGTGCCTCGCAAATCTCAGTTATATGCTACATAATTGAATGCTCCCTATGTGATCGTCGAGTCAGTATGGGCAGGGATATAAATAGCCACCGTAAGAAAGAGAAGGAAAAACAAGGGCAATGCCAGGGCCCTTCCAGTCTATGCCGGGCTACAAACCGTGACAGCTAGGGTAGGGCATCAAGACCGCGACAAGGACGACGAGATATCACGAGAATGCAAATGCCCAAAACTATTGATCTGAGTTACGGTATTAAGCCGCCCCATCGGCACGGCTCGCCATCAAGCTCTTAGTTAGAGATGCAGAGACGCCACATTTGATATGCAGGGCCCGCCCGGCGCGCATTTTAGTGGCTCACGCGGCAAACTCGGAAGAACAGGGCCACCACGATATTTTCTGCAAGCTACATGGCGAAAGGGCAGCCGAGATGGAAAGGGGGGAAGGGGGAACAGGACGCAGTCGAGGATTGCTTGGAATATCTTGGAGCAAAAGTAGCACTTTTCAGAAACGGGGAAACGAGCGAGATAGCGGAATGGAACCAATAAAGCAGTGCAGACAGGGCCAGCCGGGATGCGAGCCACGAACACGATCTCGGGCGCGCCTCACCGCGGTTGATGCATTCCATCCGAGGACGTTCCCTTGTATTCCGGGCATGCAGACGCCCAATATAACGGCGGCAGGGCAGCGTGATTCTAGTCGCGTCCGGCAGTATAAGGCGTGCCACGGGCGAGGGTTTTAAAGTGTTATCGACCAAGGCGGACGTGGAGCGATAGTCGCGCGCGTACTGACTTGGCGATAGATACGCCAGGTGAGATAGCAACGAAGCTTCATCAGTACAGCATTGCGACACGTAGTGCGGGGCTTGACGCTTTGGCCGCTCCCGCTCGGCCTTTTTTTTGTTGAAACTGTGTAGGGCGGTCGGGCCCGATTCCCAACGGCAAGCCAAGACTGTAACCCGTACCGCGGCATGAGGCCAGATGCCCAGGAAAAACCGACCCAGTGGCCGTGATACGGCTCGCACGACGAAGACTGAAACGGTGTCTTCCTGAGTGCCAGCAGATGGACATCACACTGAGCATGGCAAAAACGCTGTGCCGCGCGTGCCGCTTGCTACAGCTCAGCGCTAGGTACAGAGCACGCACCTAGATGCGGCTTACTGACTGCAGGCACTTGCTGCGCTTGCGACGGGCAGCCGCACATTGAGGGTGCCAGTTTGGGCAGGCAGTGGACTCCTTTTAAAATGCTGGCAGCGGGACCTGCTGGTCTCGGCTGTGACAGCGAGCGTTGTGACGCGACAGCACCAGGAAAAAAAAATAAAAAGGCAAAATGCTCGCGGTCAGGCGGCCACTCTTCGTGGTGCTGGCTGCGTTGGCTCTGGTGGTACTGGCGGTCGAGCTCCGCAGCTACCATGTTCACCAGCGGTCGGCGTTCCTTCCGGCGGACTGGCGGCCCGGTTTGCACAAAGGGCCTGAGGACCACAGCGACGAGCCGCCGTATGCGCCGGGGCAGACGGAGCCAGCAAGTGAAGAGCCGGAGCCCGCAGAAACCGGGGACGGAGACGATGCCGCCGGACAGCTACCGTCTGTGCCCGAGCCAGAAATGCCTGCCAAGGACGCGCATGCCTTCGACATCCCCGCCTACGGCGAGGTCGTGGCTCCCGAAGACCGCGACCGCTATGAGACGCTCGAGGCGTGGCGGTCTAAAAACACCTTTGCCGACACGTGGGAGCAGGGCTGGCGGCCGCAAATGCCCGGCGTCGAGCACTTTAGCAATGCCGGGCAGTACATGCAGCATCCGATTGTGGGCGACTACGCGCCCAACGCCGACAAGATCTTCCTCATGATCAAGGAGGGCGGATCGGTCATCTGGGAGCGGCTGCCGGTGCACCTGTGGTCGACGCTGTCGCGGGTCAAGCACTTTGCTATGTACTCTGACGCGCCCGGGTCGGTTGGCGGTCACCAGATTATCGACATTCTCAACGAGACGGCGCACATGGAGCGCGCTCGCGACTCAGACGAGTTCGACCTGTACCGCAGGCAGCGTGAGGTGCACGATCTGCGCGAGATGATTGACTACAGCGACGTCCGCGGCAAGATGGGCGGCTGGGAGCTTGACCGGTTCAAGAACCTGCCGATGCTGGCACACGCGTACAAGGTGGCACCGCCCGAGATCGAGTGGTTTGTGTTTATGGACGGCGACTCGTATGTGCTGTTCGATAGCTTGGCGGTGGCGCTCGAGAAGCGCAACTCGTCCGAGCCTCTGTACATGGGCTCCGACGCCGGCGGGTTCGCGCATGGCGGCTCGGGCGTTGTGCTGTCACGCGGCGCCATGGACGCGACGTTTGGCGTGAGCGACACCATTGTCGAGGATTACCTGGAGGATACGTTTCGCGACTGCTGCGGCGACTACATGGTGTCGCTGTTGCTAGACAAGATGCTCGGCAAGCGCGTCGAGCACGTCAACGGGTTCCAAGGCGACGCTTACTGGGACATGGAGATGTGGGAGCACCTGTGGTGCGCACCGGTCGTGACAATGCACCACATGAACCCGCACGAAATCGAGGTCATTTGGGAGTACGAGCGCATCAAGCGGCTGCAGGGCCGCAACATCACGTTTGCCGAGCTGTACCGCGACTTCTACCTGCCGTTTATGGCGACCGAGAAGAAGGACTGGGACAATCGTGCCGAGCAGCACACCCAGTCGGAGCGGCAGGATGCAGACAACGGCATCATGCCATCGGACAAGGGCGGGCCCGAGAAGCGGCCGTACGAGGACGCCGAGGCGTGCCGGCAGTTCTGCCAGGCGGACCCGAGCTGTCTCAGTTACCGGCTGCGCCGCGAGCCGCGCGAGTGCCAGACGGCGTCGTACTTCCGGTTTGGGCGCGCGTCGCATTCGTGGCTCAAGACCACAGAGAAGAAGAACACGCTCGGCATGGTGTCTGGGTGGATGATTGACCGCATCCGCGATATCCGCGCCCGCTCGACGTGCGACGCGGCAGAGGAGTTCGTCGACGGCCGCGATCGCGTCGAGGGATGGTACTACCGCCACACTCTTGAGTGACTGGGTCGGCGGTATTGTAATGTAAGATTTTTAATGAATTATGTTGCACAGCGTTGTCTGCACTGTTGACATGGCCCAAGCGTCTCCGGAGACCGGGGACCCGTTAAGCGCCGATGCCGTTTGCCCTCGTCCGCATAAGCGCGACGCCAGAAAGTATCCCCAAAGGTTTCCCAGACAGGAGCTGGCAGCCGTCTTCAATCAAATCGCGCCGAAATGGAGCCCGGCACGAGCGACGCGAGTAAGTACCTATGGGACGACGACCATGGCCGGAAGCACGCGCCGCTGGACCCGCGTGCGCTCGCGTTCAGAGCCGTCTTGGCCGCTGATGAAATCGACACGGACGTGAGTTTCGCCGCGAGCGAGCCTCTGGAGCCAGGGACTGTACTCGGCTCCAGTGCGTTTGTCGTCCTAGATACAGCGGCCCGGCGCATATTCGGCACCAGTCCGACAGCCCGGGTGGTGGCATCGAGGCGGAATGACGCCCTGTTTGCGCGGGGCGGCGGTGCGTGGGTTCCGCGACTGCGGTCCGTGTTCTTCACGTCGGGCAACGACGGACCCGACGCCATGTCGCAGCTGTTCCGCCTGTACGTGCCGTCGCGGGATGCGCCGGCCAGCCAGTACACTGTGGAGGCTATCGACAGCCCGTTGGCGAACCCCAGCGGCCTGGCGCCAGCCGCGAGGGCTGCTCTGGGCCGCAGCGGCGAGCGCGGACGCGAGGGTCTCGTATTGTGCGCCCGAGGAACGCGGGCTGTCCACGGCGGCATCTTCCTCGTCGACGTCGAGACGCCGTACCGGGCATATGCACTACTCAACAACTGCTACGGTCGCCCCTTCAACTCGCCCGCGGACGTGTGCGTGCACCGCGCAGACGGCTCGGTCTGGTTCACAGACCCGGACTACGGATTCTACCAAAAGTTCCGGATCAAGCGCGTCCTGCCCAACGCCGTCTGGGTGTGGGAGCCGGCGTGGTCGCGCCTCCGCGCTGTCGAAGACTCGCTGTCCAAGCCGAGTGCCATTGCGTTTTCTAGCGACGGCGCGACGTGCTTCATCTCGGACACTGCCGCGTACCAGGGCCGCCCTGGCCTCGTGATCCGCGGCGCGCAGGCCACTATCTACCGCTACGACGTGGTGCAGCTACCGGGTGCCGACGGTGCCGGCGGCCTCGGCATCGCAAACCGTACTGTGTTTGCATATGTACCTCGCGGCGCGCCCACCCGGCTCCGTCGATGCCGCCGGCAACGTCTTTGCAGCCACTGGCGCCGGCCTGCACGTCTTCGACCCAGCTGGCAACGTCATTGGCTGCGTCGCAGTCCCGGGCGGCGCCACCAGCCTTTCGTTTGTCGACGAGTCCCGCGTGCTGCTCCTCGGTGGCCACAATGTATTCGAGCTCAACCTCAGCCGCGACTGGGTCCAGTGACTTCCTGCACCCGGCCCGGTATTCAATACAGTTTAAACGGCCCTTTAATGTTTTCTGCCCATATCTGGGCTACTGGATCTCCAGCAGCAGCTGCATTGCGGCCGAACGGGTGCCAAGACACTACGAAGAGGCGCTCTCGAGCGAACAGCCCGGCCAAGGACAGTTACGCCGCGAATACATCGCCCACTCAACTGTGATGCCCCTGCCCCAACCCGCGCATACCAGGGGAAGACCCGATTGGGACCCGCTGGACTTCACACCAGTGCCAGTCGCGCTTGCAAGGAAAAGTCCTAGGATGCACATGAGTCGCACGGCCGAGTCTGGGACTCTTGTAACTCTTGTAAGCATCTTCGGCGTAAGCTTCCGCGCACTGCGCGACTCTCTAGACACCCTCTGCATTTAATGGCTCGTTTGCGGCTACGACGCAGGGGTGCTGCACTCGTTGCAGCGAATTAAAAGTACCGGCTGACCGAAGGCTGTGTCGGAGATTTTGCGCGCAGGGGCCCCCAAGTTCCCACCTGGAGTGCGAATACTGTACGCGGAGATCTTTAAATCTTATTGGTCCCAGTTTCGCGCCGCACAAAGCGACGATTGATCGCTGCCACTAGCTATCCACTCCGCTCGCCAATACAAGCAACACACGTAACGGGTACCGTCTCATGAGCCTATCACTATCGATACGTAGTACACCACCACCACCACCACCACCGGAGCGGGCCGGGGCGCCCTACATTTTACCCCTGGCTAATAACATTGAGCCGCGGAGTTAACCGCACGGCGTTACACTGTGGGCGTCCTCCCAACCCACTAAACACCTACCGTCGTCGAACGTCGGCGGTATTGTTTTGGGAACAGGAAAAAAAACCGCTGGGAAACACAGTACCGCTTGTCGTCGGCAGAACTTATCCAAACTTGTCGCTCAGCAGGGACGACACTCTCTTGTCTGTCCTGTGGAAGAATTTATTCGAGGAGTTTCAGTCCTCCGCTTTTTTATACTCTGCGCAGTTTCAGCGCGCTCGCGGCTCACCCCTGTATCCCTTCCCCAGCGCGCCGGCCAACTCGAGCACACTAGACTGCTTGCTTGAGTTCGGTTTCAATCGCTGCCTGTTTCACCGACTAGCTGCAGTACGCACATAAGCCTTGGCCACCTGATACAATGTCCGCGCCCCCAGCGGCCAACGTCGCGCCTGAGCGCGTCTCGATCGTCATTCTCGGCGACGGAGGTACGTCTGCTCTCGCCCGCGCGGGATAAACCCCGGGACAACTGGCTCGGAACCACAAAGCTAACTATAGGAACCGGCAAGTCATGCATCACAATGCGCCTGATCCGCTCCAAGTGGGTCGACGAATACGACCCGACTATCGAGGACTCGTACTCAACCCAGCGGACCGTCGACGGCGTCACGTACCGCCTTGATGTTGTCGACACCGCGGGCCAGGAGGAGTACCGCGACATGCTGGGCTCGCTGTTTGCGGCCGACGCCGCCATCGATGCATACCTGCTTGTGTACGACATTACGTCACAGGCTTCGCTCGAGAACCTCGAGTACTTTGACGAGCTCATCGAGAAGAATACTGACACCGCCGACAAGGGCACGCCCAAGCCGGTCAAAATGGTCGCCGGCAACAAGTGCGACCTTGCAGACGTCCGCGTTGTGAGCAGCGCAGACGGTCTCGCGTGGGCCAAGGCCCATGGTTGCGGATTCATGGAGACCTCGGCCAAAGGTAAGGTCAACATCGAGGAGACGTTCCAGGTGATTGTGCGACAAGTGGTTGAGAGCCGGCGGGCGGCCACTGAAGGCGGACAAGCGGACCGGGCCAAGGGTGCAGGCGGGCCGGCCAATGCCTCTGGCGGTGGCAAGTCGCACCTTCGCAATGCACTTTCGACGCACAACCTCAAGGATGGCTCGCGCCAAAAGTCCGGCTGCTGTCTGATTCTATAGTGAGCTTGGCTCTCTGTTCCTGGCTTCCCCCACCGCCGCTCTGGGCTCCTGCACAACCGGGTTGTCAACCTGCATCTCACCACTCCGGAATGACCAGTGGATTCTAGCAGTGCCGGTGTAGTGCATATTTACGACGATAGATTGTATGTTCTAGTGATGTGGTAAAAGAGGTTATGCGTAGACATAAGGGCTGTCAGGGTCCTCACGCCTGTGATGCGGGGGGGGGGGGGACTCGACACGTCAACGTCCCGGCTAGCTCCATAATAGCGTGGTGGGTCCCCACCAGCCAAACGTTGCAAAATGTTGCAAGGCTGTGTGCTACTATGTTGGAGAAAATGCCGGCCGGGTTGCAACAAGCGCCGTGGGTCCCGGGTTCCTAACGGCAGGGCACGCCGCGCGCCGTGCGCCTTTAGCGCCGTGTATCAGGGACGCGGCGTTCGGGGCCAGACAGAGAGGGGAGTGAAAAATTGCATTACCGGCGCCTAGCTCGTCAGAACCCTAAAAGAAAAAACACGAACAGACAAGAGACAACCGGCACATTCCACTAGACGCCTCGACACATTTATTACCTTGTATTACGCAGCCGCTGGCACTCTAGCACCCGCATCCGCTGCGACCGATCCGCATGCTAAACCGGTGCGGACCCCGAGCCGCATCCCTGGCGGGCGCCGCTGCAAGCGTCGTCCATAAATTGACCGTTTCCCCCGCCGTTTGCCACTTCCTCCGCCCCACCAGCTGCTGCATCAACACAATGGCTTCCAACAACAAAGCGTACGCGCTCGCCCCCAACAGTCTCGCGTCGTGGGACAAGGAGATCAAGGCCGATCGCACGTCGAGCCTCGCCGCCACCGTCCTTCGCAACAAGCACGTTGACGAGGCGCTCATCAACCGCGACCACTACGTCGCCGGCACTCTCGACCTGTACAGCAACCTGGTCGAACCGCAGGGCGCTCCCATCACCAACCAAAAGGCGTCGGGCCGCTGCTGGCTCTTTGCGTCGACCAATGTGTTCCGAGTCAAGCTCATGCGCAAGTACAACCTCGAGAAGATCCAGCTGTCGCCGTCGTTTGTCTTCTTCTATGACAAGCTAGAGAAGGCCAACTTCTTCCTCGAGCAGATCACCCAGACCGCCCACGAGGACGTTGACTCGCGCATCGTCCAGCACCTGCTCACCGACCCCATCTGCGACGGTGGTCAGTACGACATGTTCCGCAACGTCGTCGAGAAGTATGGTCTCGTGCCCAACAACGTGTTCCCTGACTCGTTCAACACTCTCAAGTCGGTCCCGGTCAACAATATGATCACGACCCTGTTGCGCCAGTACGGCCAGGAACTCCGCGAGGCCATTGCCAAAGGCGTCGACGTTGCCCCCATGAAGGAGCGCATGTCCAAGGAGATCCACCGTCTCCTGGTGCTGTTCCTCGGCTCTCCCCCTGGCCCCAACGACACCTTCAAGTGGGAGTTTGTCGACAAGGACAAGAAGTACCACGCCATTGAGACCACACCGCTCAAGTTCTACAAGGAGATCATCGAGGCCGACACCACCAAGGAGGTGTCCCTCCTCAACGACCCTCGCAACCCGTACAACCGCTTGATCCGCGTCGACCGCCTCGGCAACGTCGTTGGCGCCGACACTGTGCAGTACCTCAACGTCGACATCGACGTCCTGGCGCAGGCCGCCATCGACAAGATCAAGCGCAACGAACCCGTCTTCTTTGGCACCCACACCCCCATCTATACTGACAAGGAGTCGGGTATCATGGACGTTAAGCTTTGGGACTACGAGCTCATTGGCTACAACCCGATCCAGAATAAGGCCGACCGTCTCCGCTACCATCAGTCGCTCATGACTCACGCCATGGTCCTGGTCGGCGTCCACCTTGAAGACGGCAAGCCGATTCGCTGGAAGGTCGAGAACTCCTGGGGCGAGGAGGTTGGCCAGAAGGGCTACTTCTCCATGACCCATGACTACTTCAAGGAGTACGTTTACCAGGTCGTTGTCGACAAGACTGACATCCCCGACCATGCCCAGTACCTCGAAGACAAGGAGCCTATTGTGCTTCCCCCGTGGGATCCGTGCGGTGCTCTCGCCAACAACTAAGCATGTAGACCACTTAATGAACTGCGTATAATGCCTGGCCATTGCCACAGACCCCCATAGTAGCTTCTTCCCATCAGGGAAGCGCTGCGTCTATGAGCCGCGCAATAACCTTAGTGTTCGGGGTCTGTTCCCGACTACCGCTGAACATGTAACGCTTGAGGCTATCCTCTGGATGGATAAAGAAAGCCCTTCCCCAACGGCCATACACCAAAGCGAATCTATTAGATTAACAATTCTTGCAAGTAGTACCGGGGCAAATGTACCTTTGTCAGTTTGCTAAGCAATTATTAAGTACATGATTAAGGAGACAGGGTGTGAACGGGCTGGTGCGGGTCTTGAGCGCGCGAGCTGAATGCAGAAATAAAGTTGATGACGAGCGCGAACAAAAGACCGACACCCACAACCAGGGGCCCAATGGGATTGTCAAAGTGCGCCTCATTGCGGTCCTTGATAAGCTGAACGCGGCGGAGGTACATGCTGTAGCCCCAGAGGCCGCTGAAGACCGTCAGCGCAAACAGGATGTATGCCACCAGAGTCGCAGTGCCCGTGTTGGTCGACTTCTCGACCGAGTGGTACAGAGTAAAAGTGAGCGCCGACAGCAGCACCGTAATATGGAGCCACTTGTTGAAGGTACGCTCATTGGCAAGCCACACCTTGGCCTCGACCTTGACGTCGCCCTTGTTCTTGATATAATCCTTGGGCTTGGAGACACCCGGCGGCAGCACGACCTCCTCCTCCTCCGAGTCCATGTCGAGGCGGGGCTGGCCACGACCGATACGGGTGGGGAAGCCAATGACGCCAGCGCGCCGGTTCGAGACGCCACTGCTGTTGACAGACGCGGTTGACGACTCGCCATCAGATGCAAATGCATCGGCGGTGGCATCCGAGGGACCGGCCTGGGCCCGCAGCTCGGTGCGCTCACGGTTGCGCTTGTATACCTCGGTAGGGTCCTCGCGGATATCGTGCTCGAGGTCCGGCAGCCAGAACGGCAGCGAATCGAGACGGTCATCCTCTGCAAACAACGACGCAACTCCCTGGATAAACTTGGAGAACTGCGGCACGCGGCGGACTAGATGCGAGTTGATGAGCTCCTCGATCCATGCCGCGAACTTGGGCGTCTTGTTTTCCTCGCCGGTGCCGCGCGTCTTGACGCGGACCTCAAGGACGGCGTGGGGGAACTTGACGTACTCGCCCTTCCGCAGCACCGAGAGCGGGTTGTCGAGGTTTGCAATGTCGAGGTCCTTGCGGTGCCACGAGTCCGGGTCGCGAGCCGGATGGTCCTTATTGAAGACATCCTCGCGGATAAAGGTGATGTCATTGTCGAGCATGATACGAACGCGATCATCACCGGGGATTTCGAATGCAGTACGGGTGTAGATAGTACGCATGACCGGCTGCAGCTTGTTGTCGAGAATGTACTTCTGGAGGTCCTCGGCAGTTCGCTCATACGAGGCGATCTTGGACTGGGGTGCATGCTGGCCCTTGAGCTTGCGGACGCCCTTGTCGATCACTTTGCGGTCGCCCGCAAGGAAACCGTCGATGTTCTTCTCCTTGAGCGGCAGGCGTAGGTCCTTGTCCTTGCTTCGCTGCTCAAGAATGACCTCGGGGCTCGATACCAGCTTGCCGTGCCAGCGGAGGCGCATCGACGGCAGGGACTCTTCGCTGCCGCCCTTTGTCTCGAGGAAGCTCTGGTACAGGTCGAGCGTGGGTGAATCGAGGTATACCGACGAGATGATGGGGTCCGTGTCCAGGTCGTCGTCTGACTCACGGTTGTAAACGAGCACCGGCAGGTGGCGGAGAATGCGGGTCTTGAGCTCAATGACGTTCTCTGGATGGACCCAGAAGTGGTAGGTAGTGAACCCCGTGTTCTCGTTAAACGAGGACATGACGGCGGCCGCCGAGTTGACGGTCTGGCCGCCGGACTGCTTGTTCAGGAGCGCATACAGTGTCGATAGGCGGTACAGCAGCGGCGAGTAGTCTTCCGAGTGGAATGGCAGCGAGCTGAGACGCACATGCAGCAGCGGGCGCACCTGATATTGCGGGTGCAGGCGGTCGTGCTTCTTCACGATCTTAGTGAAGCCGGTGAAATTGAGGCGACGGAACCGATCGAGCTGGTTGGCACCCTCGAGAATGTCCTCAAGCTCAGTCTCAATCTCCTTGAAGTCCACGTTAGCGTTGGCATCAGCTTTGGCCTCGACGGCGGCAATGCGGTCGCTCAGATCCTTGAACTTTTCAGCTTCAAAGCCGTACACCTTCTCGAGCTCCTGATCGAGAAACGACACGAAGCGGGTCTCGTCGTCCTCGCTCCAGACCTCCTCCTCACCGTTTTCCAGGACAACATTCTCTTTGAGGAGCTTTTTCAGTTTATCATAGTTGATGTAGGCCTTCTTCCACGGAGGATATACCTCGTTGGCCAGTCGTACTGCGAACAGCATTGTAGTGGGATCGACTGCCAGCTCAGAGCGTGAGATTCGCACTCACAAAAAACAAGAGCCAAATCTGGGCTGTGAACCAGACGTCGAATCAATTGTACCAAAAGCGCGAAGAACAACCGATGTTCGACGCCGGAGGGAGTAAAAAAACAGGAAGAGGTGCGGCGAGCTGACCCGTACACTCAGTATTTATTCGCCCTGGCACACGTGCCCACGTGTGTGGGTGAACTGGAATCCCAGGCCATCATGCCCTAGCCCTGGGACTACGCACTAAGCGGACACAGCGCTGTACTGGGCGATACCGATGCGATCGACGAACATGGGATGGACCCTGCGGACACCCAAATTCAGACAACTGCGGGCCTCTGTTGAAAGGATGGCATTTATTGCCATGGATGTTGTCTTGGGCCCGTTGGCCGGCGCCGGATTGACCGAGGGCCGCAGCCTGCAGGCGTCTGGCATCGACCACTGTGCAGAACGCTAGAAAAAAAAAAACCGTGCATACTGCAGACCGGGTGGCCCATGCTTAAGTGCTCGCGTGAACAGACAAGATGGTGCCGAATGTCTAAGCGAGGAATTTGCAGGCAATCGATGGCGGCATGTTTTTCGGTCCTTATATTGGGGATCTGGGTCCAGCCCAGGCACATACGTCTGGTCTTGGTGCAGCCAGAGCCGTACAAAAAGCCGTACAAGAACGGCTGACGTACGGCTGTAGTCAGCTGAACGGCCCGCTCTTGAACAGCATAGCCGTAGCAGACGAGCCGATCTGAGCAAGGTCGTAGCCATGGCAGATGATGCCGCGAAAGAGCTAGTATACCACGAGAACGAGCTCCGGCGGCTGCGAAAGCTCGGCCGGTCGCACAACATCCCTGGCGAGAGTCGGCTCGTGGCGTCGCTGCTCGCGTCCAGCGACCGGCACCTTGCAGAGGCACGCAATGGAGCAGCCGGCGAGACCAAGGTCCGGGAGGATCCAGTGCGGGTGTCGAGCCTTGACCAGCTGACAGTCACCCGCGACACCCGGCCGTCGTACAGTGGCCTTGAAACGGTGTTAACAGTACGGGGCTCTGCTACCGAGCCTAGTAGTGATGTCGGAAGATCGGCCACTAGTGCGCCCGCCGGCCTCTTGTTTGCATTTGAGGTCACCATAATTGCCGCCCAAGACGCGCCAGAAGTGGTGACGGGCCTCGCGTGCCGCGTATCGCCATGGGCGCGGGACGAACTTGACACCGCCATCACTAGGTTCTGCCGCGAGCGCAAGGCCACGTACCTCTTGCACGTGCTATCCGAGTACGCGCGCGTTTCCCGAATCCGCCGGCGGACGTTCCATCAGCTTTCGCGGCGATATCTAGTGTCGAGTGCGTCGTGGCTGACAGGTGACGCGATCCACTTTGCGCCGCGGCTCGGCTTCCGTGTCGTGCTGCGGTGGCCCATAGTTCTGTCAGGCGACGCCGTCCGCTCGCAGCCGTCGATCAAAGTCGATTACGCGGGACCGGTGGCACGCCAGCCAGATCTTTCCCATGGGGCAGTCTTTCGCCGACTCGCCCGTCGCCACGGAGTCCTCAAAGCAACTTGCATGATGCACGACATCTTGCGGTTCTCCTAGGCACGTCACATTTGACTGTATTCACCGGAGACAGTCTCGGACAGCTTTGTGACCTTTTCATGCCGCGCGAATTGCCTCTCTCAGATGGTATGAAAGAGCTAGGGCCCGGAAACCTATCGCATCATCTACAAATACCCGAGGAAAGTGCTCGCACACGTCTGGCCATCACCGTCTAGAAAGGCCATGGACGTTGATTTATCATGATTCCACCGGTGGCATTAGAAGAAGCTGCTACGAGGACCGAGGAACGGCTACGAGGATTTGGCCGACTGTGGCCCTACGAAGGGAACAACAGCATATCCAGCCACATAATGAATATCTGCATTTGAATCGTAACTGGGTCTAATAGCATCATGAAAGGAGCCCACCGATGAGCGAAGCGGCGTCCTCGCCAGCAGGTCGGGGCCACTTGGCAAGCCAGCGGGCCGAGCGACGCTGCGCACGGGCCATGCCGCTCTCGTACTCGTACTGGTCGTGGGCCTTGTCGGAGCGCTTGCCAAGCTTGCGAACTCGAGGGACGATGTTCTCGGTATCTGAGTCGTAGAGCGTGCTGCCCTTGGCACGGACGCGCGTCCACTCGCGTTTGATGAACTTGAGATCGCGGACAGGAGACGGGGCAGCCGCCGCCGCCGCGGACCCGCCACGTCCTTTGGCGCTCTTGCGCGACTTGCGCACACTGCTGCTGGCCGGAGTACCACCATGAATGTCGCCGGCGCGGCTCTTGCGCGATGCCTTGGGCTTAGGCGTAGCGCTGCTCTTGAGCTCGTCATCGCCGCCGTCGGCGGCCGCGCCCCCGGCGGTGGTCCCGCCATCGGGCGTCTCGGCATAGTCAATGCTTGCGCGCTGCCGCAGAGACCGCGAGGCGCCCGGAAGCTCGGACAACTTCTTCTTGGCTAGATAACCAGACTCCTCAATATAGTAGAGCCGCAGCTGCCGCATTTGCTCGCCAAACTCCTTCTCCTCGGGAGTGTCTACATTCTCGAGCGCCGCTTCCTCGTCCGTAAGGTACTCTAGCGGCGGGATCTTAGTCCCACAGTGCTGTCCCTCGCCAAACGGATTGGCCTGCAACTCCTTAACCGACAGGTCCGTCTCTAGGTACGCCCACAGTAACCACAGAAACGCGCGGCCCCTTGACTTTGAGCTCAAATTTCTGTTCATGACAAGATCGAAAAGCTCGTAGTGCTCCGGCATGAAGAACCGTTGCTGCACGCGGGCCGAGTACGTCGACATGAGAAATACCAGGTTAATGGGGTTGGTGCGCGGCTTGTCGCCGCTTGCCGTCATGTCCTCAAGCGACGAGGGCTCCGGCTGGTCCTCGCACGCGCCTTTCAGAATCGACTTGAGCCGCGGTGCGTCCTGCAGCTGCTTGTAGTCCGAGCTGTCGCCGTGGACCTGTAGCGACGGGATGGCGTGATATGTGCGTAGCTGCGCTTTCATCTCTGGGAAGAAGTTGAGCGTTGTGTTGACGCGGCCAATGTTGACAAGCAGGCATACCATCGCGATATTGAGCGCCATCCGCCGGTCACCTAGGAGCTTGTCCGCAAGCACGCGTGAGCACTTGGATGACCGCGCCATGGAGTCAATGTACAGGCTTGCAAACGTGTGTCCGCCCGTTCCCGTATATCGGTTTGTGAACACTGCGTGCTCATCGCTGAAAATGTAGTTGAGAAAGTCGTACTGGATGTCCTCCCGCCACAGTGGCTCGCCATCTTTCTTTTTTAGATGGCGCACCTTGCTGCCGGTGAGAAGCGTTTGATACGTCCTTGTGTGGTGTCGCTTCACGGAGTAGTGGTGGCGTTTGCCGTCATCCTCGCGCGGTTTCGGTAGCGGAGCAATTTTTACAGGCTGCACGCCCGTATCGTCGGGGCTCCCTTCGTCCGCGTAGCTCATGACGGTCGTGGAGTCTTTGCTAGTTGGCGGCGCTGCCTCCGGGTATGCCAGGTTAACCCTCCCGCACGGCTGTTACATGAAGCTATGCACTATAATATGCATATTCGAGTTGCGCCTGACCTGCACGCCAACAACACAAGCCCGATACCGCCGCGATCGCGAAGCAGCTCCGGCTACAAGCGACCGGCAAAATGTCCTGCTGTTCTAGCACAATACAGACCAAGACATAAGAATGCATTAAATAAGTTTCTATAAGAGCTAGTGCCTGTTGCCGAGGAGACCCTTTTGGTCATCGCCGTGTTTGGTTGTGTCCGTGTCCGAGTCATCGTCCACCTGGAAAAGCTCCTCGGTTTCGGTGTTCTCAACAGCGGCGTGCATCGGCGGCGACGTTTCGGCATAGAGCGTGCGAGCGCGCTTGCCGGCCGAGACAGGGCGCGGGTCGTGGGAAACGGCCGTCGCCCCGTCCTCGTCGCCATCAGAGTCCGACACAGCAGTGCCCAAGTCGCCATGCGACCGGTTCTCCTCGTCGTCGAGGTAGGACTCGGGCGGCACGAGGTCAAACTCGTAGCCGTCCTGCATCTCGTCCTGCTTGAGCGGGTCGAAGCCGGGGCGCCGCCGCCTGTACCAAAAGACGTAGATGCACATGCCGACGACGAACGCCACAATGAGCAGCGAAGAGCCGTAAATCCACGCGACCGTGTGAGGGCTAAAGCCAAACGTGGGGACCATAGACCACAGCCACGGGCTGGCAGTGGCCGAGGCGCTTGAGGCTGCCGAGGAAGCAGAGCTTACTGGGGGGCTAGGCGCAGGTTTTCCGTCTTCCACGGGTGACGGACTCGCCGTTGGTTCACCCGCAGCAGAGCTAGTGGCGACGGTGCTTGTGGCTGTGTCATCACCAGATGTAGTGCTTGCAGCGGGCGGCTCGGACGTGACCGTCGCGGACGCAGTCGGCACCGGCGCTGACGCCGATGAGGAACTGTCGGGCTTCTGACCATCCTTAACACCATTAAGCGGGAACGGCTCGGCCTTGTCAGCGTCGATCGCCTCGCCCCACAACTTGAGCGTCCAGTCCTCGAGCTCGCCGCGGCAAATAACCTCGTTGTTTGAAACGCGCAGCTTCCAGTCGCCAACGCCAGACTCGCCCCAGTGCGCCACCGACATGAACGTCCAGTTTTTGAATCCATCAGCTGAGTCATCGCGGGGGCGTGGCTCCGCAAGCGTCGACACCACTCCCGAGGGCGACTCAAGCTCGACCTTCACGGCGCCACGGTTCTCGAGCGACATGTTGATGAGCACATTGACATGCTCAACACGCTCGAGGTTCGCGGCTGCCAGGTCCTCCTTGGTCACCGTCACCACCGACTCGGTCGCGGCTTCGCCGAACGTGACGGCCTTGTTAACCGCCTGCTTGTCGGCCCAGTACCATGCCTGGGGCTTGACGAGGTCCCACGTCTTCGCGCGCTCCACAAGACGATGCGCGTCGAGCTTGCCGTAGCCAAAGTTGTGGCTGTAGTAGGCACCAATGGCCGTCTGCTGCCATGACGGGTCGCCCGGGTTCACTTGGACGGCCGTGTCGACGCACAGGTACTGGAGATCGCGCCATGTGAGCTCCGGGCGCACCTGCAGCGCCAGCGCAAATACGCCAGCCGCAATGGGTGCCGCCGCTGACGTGCCCCCGTGCTTGTCAGTACACTTTCCGTGCACGTCAGTCGTGTGGATGTAGTCGCGCGAGTTGGAGCTGTACGTCACCACCATGTTGGCCGAGCACGACTCGCTGTAGTACGGCTGTAAGTTGTTGCGGTCCACTGCCGCAACAGTAATGCTGTAGATGCTATTCGTGTAGCCGTCAAAATTGCAGTTGTCGCCTGCAAACGCGCCGTTGCCCGATGCAAACACAAAGATGTTGCCGCGCTTGTTGCGCCCATTGCTAACGCCGTTTATGAGCGCCTTTTTCACGAGCGGTCCCGGCTCATCCATGGCTTCGCCATTGTCAGGCGGTCCCCACGAGCACGAGTAGATGTCGTTGTCGTTCATGGCGTAGTTCAGCGCCAACGCCTCCTCGGCCTCGCTGATGTCGCCCGATAGGATCCGGAGGCCCGCAATGCCGGCCTCGTACGCGACGCCGACGCCGCACTGGTCGTTTCGGACTGCTGCGATCTCGCCCGCACACCGCGTCCCGTGCTGGTCGTCAGCGAGCCGCGGCTTCGGCAGCGCGGTGTTATCGTTGAAGTCCCACGAGCCTTTGCCGTAAAAGTTGTCCTTGAGATCCGCGTGGTCCACATCGAGGCCGTCGTCTACCACTGCCACGTGCACGCCCTTGCCTGTGACGCCGCCGCGCCACACGTTTGAGATGTTGAGGTCGTTGCCAGGCTGCAGTGGGTTTACAAGGTGCCACTGGTCGCCAAACATCGGGTCGGCGATTCCGAGGTCCTTGCGCACGGCTTCGATCGATTCGAAAGCGCTGTCTCCAGGCGGCACCTGCTGCGGCGGATCCCCGCCGGCCTGCTCGCCCGCAGCCTCCCTGAGGGCGCCGAGCAGGTTCGACGCGGACGCGGCGTTGTCGCGCCCGCTCCTGCGCCGCTGCGGAACACGTACAATGTCCCACTGCGCTTCGAAATTTCCAGGTCCGTCGGCCGCGGCCGAGCAGCCAACTGCTGCCCGCTTGTACAGCTTCTTGACCGGCAGCAGCTGCAGCGACCGCACGCCGCTGGCCACGACGCTCCGCTTGTAGTGGTGGCTCGACGCGTGACGGACCGCCCCGGCCTCGAGCGGGGCCAGCCCGTGGTCACTCTGTATATCTTGCAAAAGCGACTCGGTAACGCTGCCCTTCTCCACGCTAAACACATAGTGGTCGGCAAGGTAGCCCAGCGGCTCCTCGTAGCGCCAGCCGTCGGCGCTGTGAATCTCAAAAAGCCGGTCAAGGTTGCTGGCTGGAACTTCGACGGCAAAGTACACGCGCCGGCGATAGTCCTTGCGGGTCATGGGGTGGCCGCCCGACGCCGCCAGAAACTCGTCGTACGTACGAGCTAACAGCCGCCGCGGGCCCGCTGCCGCAACGTCGCTGCCGCCGCCAGCACCTCCTGCCGCCATCGCTCCATACTGCAAGAACACCAGCGCGCTAAGCGCGGTATTTGCGATTTTCATCAGAGGAACAAACTCGCCCGGCGCTTTGTCACCGCACTAATTGTGTCCTCTGTAGATTAGATTGTGCACGCGCGCAGCGTGTCCTGGCCGAGCCACCGTTGTTCTAAAAACTGTAGCCGTTTTTCTCCTATCCGCTAGCCCTCCTAGGCACCATGAACAACCCAGTCGATGTAGAGTCAGATCTTGAAAGTCGTGGTGCGGATACGTGGCGCTCGCGTTGAGTCCTTGACACAGTCGATGTGCCGCCCTATAATTTCGGGGCTTGGAACCCGAGCCGCTGGGAGGTGTGTATGCAGGTAGTGTTTCCCCCCGGGGCGGGAGCTACTGTGCATCCACGTTTCGGTTTCGGCAGGGTTGTCATGGTGACCGAGTATCCCCGGCTAGTACAAACGCCGCCAGGGCCCCAGTCTGTCTCGTTATAGATATCGCAGGGGCTGCCGGGCCCTCTGAGCCCGGCTACAAATCAGGTCCCCGCTCCACGCGTTTTACAAGATATTGCAGCCACTGGGCGCCCTGCCTGCATCCACGCACGGCTGCTCCAGCCCGACTACGGCGTATTATGTGCCCTAAGTAGCCCACTGTCGGCCACAGAGCTAGCGGCACGTGGTTCTTTTCAATATTGTTATTTCAGCTGTGCGCTGTTTCACTTGTAAGACCTGCGCATGGATCAATATTCACGCTTGAATGCCATGCATCCGAGCCGTATGCAGCGTTTGTGGCCGCGGCATGTCACCGGTAATTGCAGGCCTAGAGGACTCTAGGTCGCGTTCTCGATCCGCTGGTGCTTTTGCTCGTCTTTTGACGGGCCAGGACCTCGCCGCACCCGTCCCGATGGCGTCCCGGATAGGAAATCTGCAACAAGCGCCGCATCCGACTGTACACTCGTACCGTGAGCTTTCAGCCTGCCTCTTCAACACTTTTTCCCCGGTGATATTCATTAACTTGCGCGCAGAGGCTGCGGTGCATGTCGCAGACATGTGGCAACAGAGACGCGTTAATAAGTGTCATCTCGGTAAGCGTGGAGCGAATCAGCATATTATGCACAGTTTGCCAACTGACCACAACTTATTATGTATCATTAGCAAATAATTCAGATATTCGCCGACAGCGTGATAGTTCTTTGACAAGCCGGCGATAGACAACAAAAATGGTGAAAGCAACGACGCCCGAGCTGAAAAAGGTAAGTGCTGCGGTTCAGCTGCGGAACAACCGCCAGTGCTGTAGATGGATGCTGGAGGATTTGGGATGAAGCATTGCGCGAGCAACCAACATTGAATTTGTCCAGGGCATTCCGACGACACAACCAGCATTTTGAATCACCGCCACTAACAAACAGTACATGGACAAACGGCTACAAGTCGCGCTCAACGGCTCGCGAAAGCTGGTTGGGGTGCTGCGTGGGTACGATGTGTTTCTGAACATTGTACTTGAGGAGGCCGTCGAGATCAAGCCAAACGGCGACAAGGTTCAGGTTGGGACGGCTGTTATTCGCGGCAACTCGGTGGTTATGATGGAGGCTCTAGAGCGAATCGCTTAATTGGAACCATACCGATGGCTATTCCCGGTGGCTTGTCTATTGTGTAAAGTACGGTTGTCCGGATGTCCGGGCACACAGTTTGTATGATTATAATGCCCATGTCTTTTCTTGCTTTGACGATTCTGGTTTTGTGGTTTGCATACTGGTTGTTGGCTTTTTTTTTTTTTTTCCTTTCGTAGCGCGCTCGGTTATATCGTTTGGTGCGTCACCGAGCATTATTTTACGTCTGACAGCAATTCGTTTGTTGGCATGCACGCATCAACACAAGAATAACACAAGGATTCCAGACAAAACAACGTACATGACACATTACTATACAGAGCTCATCTAAGAGGAAGAGGCGGGGGCGGTGATGCTAAAGTTCTTGACATCGGCAAGCGTCATGCCAGCCACGGCGGCAGAGGTCAGCGTGGAGATGCAGCCGGTAATGAGAGAAGAGATCGCCATGCGCGCCACAGCACCGCGACGAGTAGGCGCCAGCTGTCCGAGAACACCAATCTGGGTTGCGACGGAGCCAAGGTTGGCAAAGCCACAGAGCGAGTAGGTAGCAAGCATCTGCGAGCGCACCGACAGGTTGGCGTACTCATCGGAGATGAGGGCACTGTAGGCGACAAACTCGTTCTGAATGACTTTGATGCCGATAAGCTTGGCCACTTGGTATATCTCGGGACGGGGCACGCCAATGAGGAAGGCGACGGGGTAGAAGACATAGCCAAAGATCTGTTCGAGAGTAAGCTCGGGAACGCCCCAGAAGCCAAAGAACCAGCCGAGGAGGGCATTGATAAGGGCGACAGCGGCAATGATACACAGCAGGTTGGCCATGATGGTGCCGGCAATGACGAGACCGAGCCAGCAGCCGTTGGAGAAGGCGTGAAGAACGTTGTCGGCCTCCTTGGTCTCCTCATCAGGGATAACGACGCGCCCGGAGGTCAGTGTCTCCTCGGTCTCGGGGTAGCGGAGCTTTGAGGCAGCGAGCGAAGCCGGAATAGACATGACACACGACGAAACGAGCGCCTGCGGGTTGATGCCCATGCCAATATATGACACGAGCACCGATCCTGAGATAGTGGCAAAGCCCGAGGCCATGATCTGATGGATCTCAGCATCGGTAAGATGGGGAATAAACGGCTTGATCAGCACAGCAGACTCGCCCTGGCCGATAAACGGCGACGCAGCAGCAACTACGGCCTCGGCGCCTGAAACGCGCATGCACCAGAAGAAGAAGTACGCAAACTTGACGATGGCCCATTGCATAACGCCCCAGTAGAAGAAGATGTGCACAAACGCAATGAAGAAGACAATAGCCGGCAGGACGGTGAAGAAGAACATACCGAGCTGCGAGACCTCAGTCGAGGTGAGGAAAGCCACACCGTCCTTGGCGAACCCGAGAAGCTCTCGGGCAAGGAACGAGATGAAGTTGAAGATGTCGTAACCGGCCTTGGTGCGGAGAACAAAGAGCGCGACGATGTACTGAATAAGGTTGCCGGTGATGACGGTGTGCCATACGATCTTCTTGTGGTTGCGCGAGGTGAGGAACAGACCAGCGGTCGCGACAACCAGGCCAAAGAAGGACACGGCGCGATCGGCGTGGGACGAACCCTCATATTCGGGAGTCGCAAACGTGCCGACCAGAATAACCGCGACGGTACCGACGGCGGCAGCTGGAAGACGAAGCTTGGCAGGGATCAGATTGACGACAACGCGGATTGTGCGATCCCAGATCCACCCGGCCCAGACGAGCAGATAGCGCGTGGGAAGGTACAGCGTGATGAGACGCGCCATGATGCACATCCACAGAATCGTCGGGATGAGCCACTTGTGCCGGGTCTTGTCTTGGGCAAGAATCGAGATCCACCACGCCGTGAAGAGGGCACCGACAAAGACGTACACAACCCAGATGTGGCGGCGGAGCAGGCGCACGATATTCCAGCGCGACGACGTCTTATGGATCGCAGCTTCGTCGTCGCTGGTGCCGCCAACTGCAACTCTGCCTTTTTCCATCTCGTCGACAGAGTGGAGCGGCGATTGTCCCTGGGAGTCAATGTCGCGAAACAATTCACCTGGGTCCGCTGTTACAAACATACCTTGAAGCTCGCACTGTGTTGGAGATGGTGGGGCACGTCGTCCTCCCGGGGACCAATATCCAGGTCGGCGTGTACCACCGGCTCCATGTGCCTTGCGGCGGGACCGTGGTGGTGCGTGTGCTGGTGGAGATGCTGGTGGACCGGGTCGAGGGCCGGATCGTAGTGGCCATGCTGCGCTACGGCTCCGCGGGCCGAAGTCTCAGCACCAGCAGCACTATCGGCAGCGATCACCTCTGCTGCCGGAGGAGCAGCGGCATCCACGGGCTCGGACGGACCGCTCATTGAAAGATTAGCAACAAAGAACAGACAACTGCTGACCGCTCGGCCTGCTCGGATGGAGCCAAGTAGCGGACGACCTGGTGATGGAAAAAAAGGTGTGCAGCTGGCGGGCTTAATAAAAAAAATAGCCCCGACCACCGCCAAAAGTAAATCAGCCGGACCCCAGACCCTAGCTGGCGCCTCGGGCATTCTGCCTAGCGCCGCATGCAATTGCAGTACGTTTTTCGACCCGCCGCGCAGTTCGTTTCGCGCTGTCATTTCCGAGGCGATAGGCGAACGCAGCCGAGAAAAACCAGCTCGGCGAGGACATTACTATTCTCACTAGGTGGGCGAGGCGCCGAAATATGGCATTAACCATTTTCCGGGTACCTATCTTTGCTCGCGCCGTGGGATCTTGGCGCTCTAGCCGCGGGTTCGGACCCTTATCTGGCGGGACCCTGGCACACGACCTTGTCCGCGCGGTTACAGATAGACGACTCCCGGACGGTCAGTTGTGCTTTATCATCTTTTGCCATCCCTATCGCATGAAATATCACGATAGAAGCTGGTGTACTAGACAGATGGAAGCGATGCGCGAGGTCTAGCATGTCCCGTCGCTGTCTCCTACCTCTAAAGGCGAACGCGGAGCCAAAAAAGAGAGAGAGAGAGAAAAAAAGAGGAAAACCGAGAAAAGGCGAACAGCCGGTAGGGCGCCCAGGAACTCGGTACAAAGTCTCCCACTTTAGACTTTAGATCGTCCCTGTAACTAGTGCAGAGCCTCTGACCAGCGTATCCCCACTCCGTACGTTTCACGGCCAGCCATGGTGCCGTGCGATCGAAAGCGGGGCGAGCCGCAATGGCGCCCAAAGCTTGGCCGAGCAAGATTCGCCAGGACGGCCCGCAATATCTGATCACAGCAGGGCGCGCAACGAGCGCCCCCATAATCTCTCTATCTACCGAGCTGCCCTCGCCACGACAAGATTGCACGCTTCCAACCAAGCCAGCGGCAATCCATCGCCCACGGGACAGGAATTTTTCGCGGCATCCCTCGCCCAGCAGCAGCACATCTCATGCGAGGGATGCCGCCGGTGCCTCATCGTTCGTCACATCCAGGGTGCGCGGGGTAGGCGCTTGAAAAAGGCAACGCAGTAACGAACGACAGTCTTGCCAGTAGCGCGACGCGGGGAACTGTGGTGGTACTCTTGCCTCCGTGGCTCACACGAGCAGATCCTGTCCACGGCCGTGCGGCGCAACACTGCGCCAAGCGCCTGCAGCGAAGAAGAGTCCGCCGCCAACGGTCGCGAGCGGCTGCGGGCTCGCACTGGCGCTTGCGTACTCCTCGGTGCTGGTCATTATCGGTGCCCATTCGCATATACCGTAATTACTTAGTAGGTTCAGCACACATGTCGATTTATTTGCCTCTAAATTGCGAAGGGGCGCCGCCCTGCCCCGTCCTGCCCCGCCATGCACACTTGGAGCACAACGGCCGTCGCCCGCCAAGACTGCCCAGAGCTTATCTCGTCCTGGTCTGCGTGCCGTTCGCGCACAGGGAGATGTCAACGCGCCCGTCTCGAGGCAAGAGGCGAAACTTTAGGGTGTTTAGTCGGAACCGCGTGATGTACCAACAATTGAAGTAGCCCATCGCTGTCAATTTAAGCACCTAGTTTAGGCTCTACGTTGTGCCCCTGCAACGCGGCGGCCCTGCGCGCGGCTTCTATTTGGCATAGTAGCGGTACTCTTGATTGTTGGAAAACAAAAAAAAAAAAGAATCCCTGTGCGGGGCTGAAATCAGACGATAAAGAAAGCAGGAGGAGCAAACGGTATCCGCCTGCTCTGCTGCATAGCCACTCCCTGGAACAGCCCACTAGACGCATGGCGATCATCCTGGCGATGCCAATCAGTTGCGGGGCTCGCCAACCATGTACGGAGTGTAATCTGCCCATCCTAATGATATACGGATAACACCACTCGGCAGAAACGTACAACTTTGGCGGGGTGCAGCTGAGCCGGCAGATAAAGCTTGTATTCCGCCGGCATGCCACCGGCTCCGCAGCCGATCCTCTCCTTTACCTGCTTTTTATCCACGCGACACTTCTCACAGTGCCGTGCCCCGATAAGCTGTTGGGGCGGGCAGCACCCCTCAAAGTGCAGGGCGCCTAAATTCTCTGTGTCCGCCCTGGAGTCGATGAACGCCTAGATGGGGACTCCTCTTTTGAGGGACCAATGCCTTTATCACACATCTGTCACGGTTATCTATCAGCCACCAGTTCTGCTACCAATTCGCACTATCTATGCCGCGTCTTCTTGGCATAACCCCTCGCTGTCCTTCGCCCTCACACAGCGGATCGCAGCCTCGCAGCGCCATTGCGCTACGATTCATGCAGGGACTTGGTGCCGTTCCAAGGACTTGAAAATGATAAGACTGGGTTCGTACGTTCTTGTCCACAGCGTGGCAACAACATACTTGATAGCTCCTCTTAGTATGTGTCTATGGACGAAATCTTGCATCTTATCGGCAGCTGCGTGGATCGGGCCTTCGTCTGCAAAACGCCGCGCCTGGCTTATCATTTATCGTCGTTCAAATGAATCTTTTCAAGTTGGCTTGTAGCGCTTTCCGTAGCTTGGTCGCTGATTTCCGGCTCTGTGCTGCTATTGCTCACTGCATGCTCCACAGTCGTGCTTGCGTGTTCCTTCTGCGCAGCTGGCGCTTCGTCGTTCTTCTCTGTATTCTTGTCCTCTGCCTTGCCACCGCTAGACGCCTGAGAGACCTCGTCGGCACTTTCGTCACTAGCAGGCGCCTTGTCCAGACCATCCTCCACGTTGCTAGACGATGCTGGCCCAGCTTCAGCCAGACTAAGACCCAAAAGCTTTGCAAAACGCTCGGCCTCCTCGTCGCAGTCGCCCAGCACAACGACGTCGTTTGGCCGCGTGCCCATCGAACCAACTCGCTCCGCATTGAACAGTACGCGAACCGTGTCCTTGCCGACCATCTCGGGCAGCTGGGCAAACGGGTGTACAGTCAAGGATGTGCCAGCCACTATAACAAGATCAGCATGATGGGGCAAGTCTTCGTGCATGCAATCAAAGAATCGTCGGGGCAGGCCCTCCCCGAAGAATACAATGTCAGGCTTGACGATGCCGCCGCACAGAATACACCTCGGCACCGCTATTTTGCCCTTTCTGTGCTTGTCGCGGCGCATCTCAGCCTTTACGTCTTCTACGGCCATCTCTGTGCCGCAGTCTATGCAGTGACTCTCTGCAAACGAGCCATGCGCCTCGACAATGTAGTCCGCATCAACCCCAGCAATTCGCTCCAGCGTGTCAATATTCTGCGTATACAGCCGACGCAAGTACCCCTGTCGCTCGATGGCCTTCATTAAGCGGTGGAACTTCGTGGGCTTGTATTCTCCGGGGTAAAGTCCGTCTGCGAGCGTATAGAACGCCTCGGGCCGTTTGCGAAGGTAGTCAATATCGAACACCGCCTCAGGGAACGGTAGATTCAGCTTCTCGAGGTTACTGTACAGTCCAGTTCCAGGCGTTCGAAAGTCAGGGATGCCTGCTCCCGTCGAAATTCCCGCACCGACCTGTCGTCAGACTGGGACGCTCGCACGCTCTCCTGGGTCCCGCTCCTTTCACTCACCATGAACACAACGTTCTTGAACTCTCCCCTCCGGAGGCGTCCCGCCACATCCTCCAGCGTTAGATTTGACTGCTTTTTGCCCATCTGCGTCTGAATCGACGGTCGCTCGAGACCGGCACTGTTGCGGCCACTGATGCCCCTCCGGGCAGGTTCACGGATCCTCGGCAAAGCGCCATCTGCCTCCGGGTTGAGGGCTCAGCCGTACATTGCACGTAGGATCGCGACGGCCGGTTCCTGGCTGTATCCGCAACCGCGTGATCTTCGACAGGACAGCTGTAAATAAACCTTACATATGTCTAGTCTGCTCCGCCTTCTTGGCAGGCATTCATCTCGGACTAGCTCTAGGACATACGCTCCTTCAACGCGGCCGCGGTGACATCGCGCGCCATCTGCCGCGCTAAGCGTAGGCCGTCTGCCCCAAATAACCACTCACTATAATACATTCCGGCTTCGCATGCTATGTACAGTATTTTTTTTTTTCGTTTCGTCTGCCGCTCTATTACGGGTGCTCGCCGGCTGCTGTCATAGGGCCCAGATCAGACTTTCGGACTAGTCTCTGCTTGCTTGCCTTCGTCCTGCAGCAGCAGCTGCTCGGCCTCCTTACGAAGTCGCTCATGCTCCCAGATCTGGTTCATGCGGTGGTTTCCGTATGCTGCAATCCCAAGGGTGGTGACGCCAATCCAGAGGCGCACGGGACGCGGCAGACTCGTGTACCGTTGCCAGTAGCTCGCCTTGGTAGCCATCTGTGCGTTAGTCGAAAGGTTCAAATGTCCATATGCCCAATATGCTTACAGCGCAACAAGTAAGCGCCCCCTCGACGAGACCTACCTTGAACTTTCACTGAATCTGGATGAAACTGAAACCAAGACGGCATCGGCGGGATTTCCTCTCCTAGTACTGATCAGGATGAATCTGCAATCCATGGCCATCAAGACTTGTCTTCACCTGCGACTCCATAATTGCTAGACCGCTCTAGCGTCGCGTTAGCACCATGAAGGTAAGTTAATACTACTGTGCGCTTCAATTCCTAGATACATCGTCCAGTTTTGTCCGGCGGTTCCTACCTCTGTCCCAGTTTCCTCGTACCAATGCTAACGCACAGCAAAGATTCAATTACTTGGATCTCAAAATTGTGGCTGCGGAGCTCGAAAGCCAGGTACTCAACCACCGTCTGCAGAACATTTATGACCTCTCCACGTCGGGTCGGCAATTTCTTTTGAAGTTTGCTGTACCTGAAAAGAAGCACTATGTCGTCGTTGACCCAGGGTTCCGCATCCATGCAACAGAGTTTGCTCGCTCGACCACGCAGACTCCGTCAGGATTCGTGGCTAAGCTGCGTAAGCATCTTCGTACGCGCCGCCTCGTGGAGATGCGCCTAGCCCCTGAAAACCGCCTGCTTGTGCTCACATTCATGGAGGATCGCTCGCTGCATCTGGTGTTTGAGTTCTTTGCTGGAGGCAACATGATCCTGCTCAACAAGGACCACAAGATTCTTGCCCTGCAGCGCGTCGTATCGGCGACCGATACCAAGTCGTTCAGATGTGCTGTCGGCGAAATTTACCCGTTGGAAGAAGCCATGGCAGGCGCAGAGCTCGCTGAGGAAGATATCACGGCTGATAAGGTCCGGCAGTGGGTCGGCTTGAAAGAGAACACCTCGATTGAGGATCGAGATGATGGAGAGGCGACGCTAGGTCCCTCCAAAAGCAAGAAGAAGGGCGCAATGCCTCTCAAGAAGCTCCTCGCCATCAACGCCCCGGGCGTGGTCGCAGGCATGATAGACAAGGCTCTCGCTGAGGAAGGCTGTGATGGCAGTGCGAAGACGGTCACAGATGATACGGTTGACAGCATTGTGCGGGCCATGAAAGTTGCATTCAGACGCTCTCGCGAGCTCGTTTCTCATAGCCCTATTCCGGGCTGGATTGTCTGGAAAAAGACGAGCGAGGACGAGAAGCTCTGCGAGGATTTTGAGCCATATGAAATTGAAGTTCCTGCTGGCAGTGATCTTGTCACCGAAAGGACCGAGACATTTGGCATGGCTGTGGATAAGTACTTTTCAACCTTTGAGTCGACTAAACTGATACTTAAGAGCTCGACGACTCAACAAGCCGCAGAGCGCAAGCTGCGCGCCGCGCGTGAAGAAAAGGAAAAGCGTGTTCGGGGCCTCACCGCTGTTCAGGAAAGGAGCCATATTTTGGGATCTGCGCTTCAAACACACGCGAACCGAGTGGACGAGGTCATGAACGCTGTCAAGGATCTTCTTGATCAGGGCATGGATTGGAAAGATATGGAGAACCTCATTGAGCTCGAGCGTAACAAAGGCAATCCGGTTGCGCAGATGATTGCGTTGCCTCTGAATCTTGCAAAGTCTAAGATATCCGTGTTTCTCCCGGATCCGGCCGATGAGCGTGACCCGTTCGATGAGTCGGATAGCGATAGCGATGAGTCAGAAGCAAGCAGCGATAGTGGAAGTGAGGACGACGAGCAGCGCCCCTCAGCAGGTCCCAAGACTATCAAAGTGGAGATAGACTTGACGAAATCGGTGTGGGCCAATGCAACGGACTATTTTGATATTGAGAAGCAGGCAGCTGCCAAGCAAGAGAGGACCGAGAAGCAGGCTGACATGGCGTATAAATCCGCCGAACGCAAGATCAAACGTGACTTGGAGCAGGCGACTTCAAAAGACAAAGCCGCTGCAGCAGGGGGACTCCATACTATTCGGGAGCCATTCTGGTTTGAGAAATTTTTCTGGTTTCAGAGTTCTGAAGGATATCTCTGTCTTGCTGGACGCGACAGCTTCCAGAATGAACTTCTGTTGAGACGATATTTCAACCGCAACGACATGTTTGTATACACTGATATTCCGGGCTCTTCCGTTGTGATCGTCAAGAACCATTTGAATACGGCTCAGATCCCACCTTCCACGCTTATCCAAGCCGGTACGTTCTCGGTTGCGTCTTCCAACAAGGCGTGGGAGTCAAAGATGATCTCGTCAGCGTGGTGTGCCACGCGTGCGGATGTACCGCGATTCCTCCCTGATGGCGAACCCATGAATGTTGATAGCGTGGGCGTAGCTGTCAAGAAGAATTATCTTCCTCCCTCGCGGCTCGATATGGGCTTGGCGTTCCTTTGGCTTGTCCCATCGCGCGATGGAAACGTGTCTCAGAGCGCAAATAGAAGTCTGCCACAAGCACAAGACGACGACTCTGATTCTGACGCATTTCCTGACACCAAGGTTCATTCGGATGACGAGGACTTCCCGGACACCCAAATAGACTCAGACGCCGAAGACTTCCCGGATACGCAATTCGACTCAGACAGCGAGCTACATGACGCCAGAGCAGACGACGACGGTGTCTCTCGCGTAGTACGGGATGTGCAGCAGGACATCAGTGGCAACGATCGGGATCATGAGAAGTCGCTGGACTCCGATGGGTCTCAATATGAGCTCTCTAAGGATAAGAATGGCTCGATCCAAAACACGAGCAGTGACGTGTCCACTAGAGAGGGTTCTGAGCCGGCAGAAGATAAGGACTCTGCTGGGAGACTGAAGCACCTCTCTGCCAAGGAGCGACGGCAGTTGCGCAAGCAGCGCGGATCCACGACTCCTACACCCGAACCGGAGCCGGGGCCCGATTCAGCTGTTCTTGATATTGAGAAACAGCTGGATGCGCTCAAAACAGGCTCATCGAAGTCCACAAAGGCTTCCAGCGCATCTGAACAAAAGCCTCCGACCGTCCGTGGAAAGAAGGGAAAGCAAAAGAGGGCCCAGAAGTACAAGGACCAAGATGAGGATGAGCGACAGCAACGGATGGAAATTCTTGGTAGTACCAAGGGCGTTGAGCGCCGGGCTGCTGCGGAAAAGGCTGCGCAGGAGAAAAAGCAGCGCGAGGAACAGATGCGGCGAGACCGCAAGCGCAGACAACAGGAGGCTGAGAAGAAGCGTCTGCAAGAACTGGAACAGGACGACGAAGAAGGTATTGACAACTCGTCCAAGGGGTTCCCGTCAGACAAGCTGGTCGGGCGTGTGGAACCCGGGGAGGAAATTACGGGCGTTGTTCCCGTCTTCGCTCCGTGGCAGGCACTCCAGAAGGTCAAGTACAAGATCAAGGTACAGCCTGGCAACGTCAAAAAGGGCAAGGCAGTCAAGGACGTGATACGCTGCATACTTGCTGCCAAAACTGATCCCACGGCCCGAAATACCGATTTCCCGTGGCCGGCAGAACTTGACTTTATCCGCAACCTAAAGGAGGCCGATGTCGTCCTGCAAGTAGCGGTCCCGAAAGTCAAACTCACATTGCCAGCCACTGCGAACGCCAAGGACAAAGGCAAGCAGGCCAAGGGCTCATCCAAGGGCTCGTCTAACAAGCGGAAGTAGACGCGTACTAAATTGATTACACTACTGCATAATCTTAAATGTAGCCATTAGTTTTTGATCATGTTCTATCAACTGATATCGTTAAGTAGTTCACTGAAACTGGCGCAGTCTCTCAGCAAACTTGCCCCTGGCGAACTGAAGTACGTTACGCACTCCCTGCTCGGTAAATTCAACATTGAGCGTGGGCTCAGTGAGCGGCGCTCTCGAGACGCGTGACGAGATCACTCCTGGGTCCGTCTCCAGAATGATGCCTGAGTCTACAGTCTCGTCAACGGCCAGCGCGATCAGGTCGTAATTCTCGAGCATTGTCCGCTTGTCAACAGAGTGCCTGTCGTTAGTATTGGGTACCTCCAAGACCACCAATGGGCGCCAGTCAAACATACTTCAAAAGGATCTCTGTCGCGTCGCGCAGACCCTGGAGAACTTGAAAAAGCATAGCCTCGTTTTCGTCCAGATCACCGATCACGTAAAAGATGACATCCACGACAGCCTTATAAACTACCACTTTGGAGTCGTAAATGATAACGTCATCGCGGCCCTTGCTGGTCTTTTGGAAAAGGCCCTTCTCAAACGCCTTCTGGTCCTTCACCAAAGTGAGTTCTTGGCTGCTGGCGGCGTCGTGAGGCGGGACATAGTACTTTGTGAAAATGCGGTTCCCCTCATTGTCCAAAATGAGGACTGCCTTGACAGCGTACAGGCTCAGATCCGCAGCCGGCATTGATTTGGTGGGGACGCCGCGTCTGATGACTTGAACACGACAGGAGATACTACACATCAAGCGTGTACACTACCGACACATCACGTGATACTTTGCTGATTGAACTGTAGTTTGGGTAATTAGGAGCGCGTTTCTCCATACAACTTAGTCCAATTACCCGGCATATGTAAGTGCTGCATAGCTCTGTGGACGTCTTGCGAAGTTGTGAGTGCGGTGGGGACCGCTGAGCTACTGCACCGTGCCTTTTTATAGACGTCTGGGGGGCTACTATCGTTCGATGGCGGCAGCTCGGGAATGAGCGAGCAGTTTTACTTTTCGGTGCTGCGTGTTACGTGCGTACAGCTGCTTCGCGCAGCCGGTATTGACAGGTCCGCGCCAGGTCTTGTGGACGCGTTTACAGACATTTGCATTAGACATCTGGAATTGCTGTCGCGGACAGCATCAGAATTGGCACATCTAGGTGGTCGTGAAACAGCAGAAGTCTATGATGTTGCGCTGGCCATGGAGAAGGTAGGTCTCATTAGACCTATTTCGATTCTGGACCCGAGCGATGAAAAGCCAGACGGAATTGCCGGATTCCTGGAGTTTATTGAATGGGCCAAGGGCCCAGTTCCCGAAGCGGCAAGACAGGTTGCCCGGGTGCCTGCGGGTCAGGCTTCCTCGGCCGGGAGCAGCCGAAAACTCGAGGGTGCTCCGACCGATGGCAGGACGACAGCATCTGGGGCCGCGGAGGACGCCGGCGTCTTGTGGTTCAATGCCGTGGTCAGCAAGCTTCGTTCAGAGCGACGTGGCAGGCTCGCTGGGACGGTTATAGAAGACGACGGCGAGTACAACGCGTTTTCCGGAACTATTGCCGGTGGCCCGGAAACCATTGACGAGTACATGAACGATCACAAGCGGCGGCGCACAGAGCATACTATGGACGACCAGCCCAAGGATGGTGCAACAGCTAATCAGGAGCGCGACAGCGCAAGTGCCACAAAGGAAGAAAATGATGCCGAGGCTACGAGTGCTGTTGCTGTTTCATGAAGCGTCAGCCGGGGATGGCTGTTGCTCACACGACACTACGGCATATCGCCCAAGTCTACGGCGTGTCATATTACGAGAAACGGCAGTTGCTTTCCACAGGAGCCTGCCGAGGCGCTCATTGCTGCTTTCGACTAGATGCGTCGGCCAAGGACAGCTATATGCCCCAGCGAAGGACAGCTGTGGGAAACGTGCCCTCGGAACCAAGCATAATAGTCTCAGATTATGACACTCATAATAATGTACATTAGTTCAGTTGCCTACTAAATGCCTCCTTGATATTACATCGGACTGTCCTCTGGTGTCGTAACTGGGCTATCGGGACCCCCATTAACTCGTTTGATGCTCGCTTCCTGGCCGCCTCTGTTCGGCACCTCGGACGTGTTGACACGCAGCGTTGGCGGTCTTACAGGTTTGCTAGTGTCGGGCTGTTCCGCTTCCGATGCACGCGTCGACGTTTGACTCAGCGACGCCTGGCTTCCTCCCTCGCGTAGCCATGCCTCGACACGTGCCACAACATCCTTAGTTGTCACGTCGGTGCTTTGCGCGAGGTTCGTGGCCTCGAGAATTTCAAGCACATCCTGCGGCACTTCTGCGAATATATCCTGATCCTCAATCAGAGTATTCACCGACTCAATCGACAGGAAGTATGTGTCGCCATGCTCCTGGACCTGATTGCCGTCCTTCTGCTTGACGTAAAGGATGTTGGGCGTAATGACGGTCGCCAGGTTATGGGCATCCATCTTTGACCCAGACTCCTCATCAATGTGCGAGAACGAAGCCGTCCAGTTGAGGAATAGAAACAGCACCTCCATTGTGTCACGGTGGCTCTTAGGCAGCATGCAGCACACCAAGTGCAGAAAGTGCTTACGCGCTTCTAAATCGCTGACCTCTGATGTTAGTGTCTGTCGTGACTAGTCGGGGAACAAGCGCGGCTATACGTACGTTGAGCAGCTACCCACAGCTTTTGTAGCTTAAACGTCATGAGCGGCTCGGGCATCTCGCGCAAGAACTTCTTGAGTAGGGCCGCAAGCTGAATCGGGTTCTCCTCTGCTAGCAAGCCACCCTCCTCTGGGTTCTTGTCAATGCGCTCGGTGAACTCCTTGAGTCGACGAATATTACCATTCTTGCGGAAGATTCCCTCCACCGACATGTCCTTCTGGCGCATCGAGCTGATGCAGTCGTCCACAAACTGCGGTATGCGAAGCGGCGACGGGCCAATTCCAAGCGTGGAATCAACGCCAAAACGGGCAACGAGAACATCCAGAGGCGTGCCAAACACATTGATCTTCTTCTTGCTCTTGGCCGCCTTGTCGACCGCAGCCGACTGCGAGCCCCCGCTCCCAGCACCAAATGCCTTGCCAAACTTGCCCCATAACGAAGGCGCCTTGCGCTGTTCGACAAGTTCGAACAGATCCTCACGCGAATACTGGCCGCCAGACATCATGCGATACAGAAGGATGACAGCAATATTGCTTGCAACAAACTGCTCAGATGGCGTGAGCTCGGACATATACTTGCGCGGCTCGTCCCTTTTGGTAGAAACATTCTGAGAGACTGGGAGCGCATTGGCGCCGGAGACAAGTCGCTTCTGGTGCTTGAACGCATTGGGCATTTGCTCGCGCGCCTGCTCCGCAGCAACAATGCGCGGGATGTCATCAAGCGTCAGCGACTTTTCGTTCTTGAGAAGATCCGTAGTGCGATCGAGCCTATCGGCGCCCGTATCTTCAGACACGTTTAGATCCTCGATCCTCAACTGCTTCTTGCGCTTGGTGCTGAGCGTACGCAAAGATACGGTGGAACCTTCGCTCGAGTACGGCTTTTCGCCATATGGCTGGCCAGAGGAGCCGTCCTTCTGCAGACCATAGCCCGGTACTGCCAAAGTAGTATCGGAGGTCGACTTGCGATTGGCATCTACAAGGGACTGATTCGACTCGTTCTTGACCTGGCCTGCCTCCGAGTCAGGCATATCCAGAATTCGCGAACGGCGAGCCTTTCTCGACGTTTTCGACACTCTCTTGTCGAGCTTCGCGGAGCGCAGCCGGCGAATATCCGTCAGCGTCGTCATGTAACCCTTTTCGTTGGACGCGACTGCGTCTGAACTGGGGGCCGCAGACGCCGCCGGGGCCGTGATCGCGGGCGGCGGTATGCTGGCGGAACCACCAGCTGCGGACGACGATACCTGGGCTGGCTCGGCCGACGTCCCACCCTGCGTCAGGTTCAGAGCATGCTGGAATCGTAGAATCGCAATCTTGAGCAAAAACATAAACTGTTCCAACCGCGTAGCCACGAAGAAACCCGGCTTGGCAGCCGGCGGTGCACACTCAGAACAAAAAACGCGAACTTCTGTTGGATGGCACAGCGCCGAATCGGCCCTGTCTCCTAAGACCCGATCACAGTTGGAGCACCGAAAGCATTTCACGTGCCAGACCCTGTCCTCATAATGAACACTCCTGTCCTCGACACTGAGGCCGCACATCATGCAGGCATCGCCAGTCGTGTAGGTGACGTATTCCCATCGGGACTGTAGCGTTTTGCCGACCAGCTGATGTGTCTCAATGCGCTTGAGAAACACGTCGAGCGCTCTGCCGCCTTGGACCTTCCTGTCGTAGCGCAGAGCATTCGACAAGCCGTGGCGGATCAGCACCTTGAGGTAGTGCGCAAGGCTAGTAACCAAGCTAAGCAGCTCCTGAGATAGCTCTAGGCGCTTTGAAGACCCTTCACGGGGCCTGGAAATTAAAGACATGAAGCCAACGAGCTTCTTGCACAAAGTTTTCGGCTCTTTGCCCAGGCGTGTAAAATCATCATCGCCGACCTTGTCTTCGGCATTTTCCGCGCCTGCTCCCCCTGCGTCGTCTATCCTGCCACGGCCCTCCTTCTCGTCCTCGAGCCTCTTTGCCTCGAGCAGCGGCTGAATGAGCACGTCCAGGTCGTCAATGGCTCGGTAGAGAACCTCTATCTTGCTCACAAGAAGCGTTGTTGCCTTGCCCGCCTGGTGGTACTTGCCGTTGGACGCATTCTGAAGCATATCGGAAATGTGAGAGGCCGTTCCCTCCTCATAGCCGCAGAGTCCTGTCCAGATACGGTAGACGGTGCGGTCGATTTTCTTTTCGTACGCCATGACCTCGTCGCGGGTGCGCGGCTTCTCAGCCTCCGGGAGCGGCATTGGCACGCCTGATGGACACAGCTTGACGTTCCAAAACTTGAAGATCATGTAGCACTCGGGGTGCCATTGCTGCTCTCTGCCGCCGCGGTAGATCTCCACAAACTGTTTGAGGATAGCTGTCTGGCAGCCCTCGCAGCGCGCAGCATGGAGTGTCGAGTAATGGTAATGGCAGAAAATCTGGTTGTCGTGCTCATAGTAGCTGTCATCGGGCCCAAACACAGTCGAACACATTGAGCACGTAAAGTGGTTGACGTGATACTTGCGGCCAAGGGCAGTGATATACGAGCCCCGCAGCGCACCGTCGCATGCGTAGCACAGCAAATCGAGCCGCTTGAAATAGCAGCGCTCGCACAGCGGCACTTGGCCGCCGCCGCTGCCGTCCTTGTCGTCAATCGGGAAGAACTTGGACGAGCACTGCACGCCGCATTCTTTGCATGTGAAACACTCAATGTGGTATGCTGCGTCGAGGGCGCGAACAAACTGGCCCGAGATTGCGAGGCCGCAGGTCTTGCACAACTTCTGGCGCTTGACTGGCGTGGTAGCTGCCGCGCCAGACGGGGCCGTCTGGTTTGCGTGCGGAGGCGGGCCAGCGTCCCGCGACCGTGGGGATGCTGCCACCGCGCCGGCGCTCGGCCGCTTTGCATGCGCGGGCGCAATCCTAGCATCCGGAAATGACCAGCCCGCGTTGAAGTCGCTGCCGCCGGCTGGCGGCTGTCGCCCGTGAGAGTGCTGTTGTAGTTGTTGTTGTTGATTAAATGACATGGGCGGCTGCATCTGTCGATTTGAACTATCCACGCCCTTACGCGAGCCCGCGAGGCCAGTGCCTACGGTCCCGCTGCCCGTTTCGCTCTGCGAGCGCCCTCCTGCAAATAATTGTCTCCTGTACTGGTCCTGCTGCTTGCCAACGTCGGGCGAGTTCTCCGGCGAGTAAAACTTGGCTGCGTCGTCGCTGCCGTCACTTGGCCGCCGCGGGCTACCCAGCAGCTCGCTGTTCCACGACTCGCCCTCGGCCTTGTAATATGTGTTTGGCCGCGAAAAATTGCGCGTCGTCCGCTGGCCGGATTGCGCCCTACTGACCGTCACACCTTTGACGCTGTCGGGCGTGTGCGGCCGGGCCGGAAAAGCTCCACTCATGCCCATTGCCGCTGACGCACTTGGCGACGTCCGGTGGTTCGGCCGGGCCTTTCCCTCTCCTACCGGCGTTGCCATCACCTCCTGTTGTTAGCCTGTAGGTCAACTGGCAGCTGGCACCACACTTGGCACAACGCCTGGACATAGCTGCCGCCACATCTCGCAATACACCACGCCTCGAACCTGGCGATCCTCGACACCGTGCTCAATCACATACCTGTGCTCCTGTACACTAAAAACGAAAGAAACGGAACGTAGACGTCCTTATTGAGAAATGCCGTTCATGTATTCCTCTCTGTCAGGCGACTGCTATACAAAAGATAGTCGATGCACCACCAACGCCGCAAAAATGGCGAACTCGAGTCCCCCTCGCAAATATCTGTCCGCAAAGTTCCTGCGCAGAGCCAGCTGTACAGTTGTGTCGTGCCAGCTCCGCTGTGTCACAAGCGCGGGTCCCCAATACTGCTTCTATGCGCGCAGCCGTCAGACCCTCAACGAAAAGAACACCTGTAACTGGCCGCCTGCGGTTTAGCTTCTGCTGTCCACAGTATTTCCGACTGCCACCGTTTGGCGACTACTGCTGGTGCTGTTCTGCTGCTGGTGCTGCTAATGGCGGTGTGCGCGGCGCGGTCACTCCGTTTCGGCTCCCTTGCGCGTTTCCTTTCTGCCCCTGCCTGTAATTCCTCGGCTTCCGCAATGCCTCCCCGTAGCAAGACGCGCTGCTTTGTGTCTCTGGCGTGTCGTCGCGCGTCCGTTGACCCGACTTTACTCTCTGCAAGCTTCTGGGCCGCTCGCTCCCAAAACATCCCCTGTGCAAATGCGTCTGCCCTTGCCCGGGCAACCGCGCATTTCCTGTTCGCCTGTCCGCCAACGCCCCCGTCGCCTTGCCCTCCCCCTGCGACTGTTTGGGGGGAGAAACGGCTTGGCATCTGCGCCGGGTAACAGACCCTCCACCCGGCCACACGTCTGGTCCTGACCGTGAACCAATTCCTACGCCAGCCGTCACCGGACGCGATATCACTGCGCAGCACCGTTCCCAGGGTCACGCTTTTTTTTCTTATTTGCGCTTCTTTGGATCTTGTACCCGCTACCCCCGCTACCAGAAAAAGGCTACGGGCAACCTACGCCGTTATAGCCAAGTGTCTCGCAGCTACCATTTATCTGGGCCTGGCCCGAGCGGCCGTCACCCTTTACGTCCACAGCACATGTGGGCAAGCTGTGGCCATCGTGATCACGCGAGACCCAGGGCGCTCCTCGCGTCGATCTCTCCTTGTAATTTTTGTATCAGCATCCGGGAACCGGATGCTGTGGCTCGCCCTGGCATGCCTAGCCGGCCGACGCCCAAACTGCCTAATTTGGGACTTCGCGCTGGGACGCTGCCTGCACCCGTTCAACGACCGCAGGGTAATGTCGCACATTAGTGCGTTTGATTTCCATTTTGAGCACTCTCCGCGCGGCTGCGCTGCAGGCCACCCCTGTAAACACCTCAAATTAGGAGCCGGGCGGTCTGCCGGGCTGCAGCCTGAGCCGGAGCACATGCAGGCCCTAGAACTTATAACGGCTGAGACCACGGGTTTACGGCTGTACGATGTAGTTGGCAATCGTAGCGCCATAGTCTGATGCGTCTGCGCACAGTTGGT
Organism: Tardiomyces depauwii; assembly: GCA_038086965.1. Taxonomy (NCBI): domain Eukaryota; kingdom Fungi; phylum Ascomycota; class Dipodascomycetes; order Dipodascales; family Trichomonascaceae; genus Tardiomyces; species Tardiomyces depauwii. Next base: position 3,198,185 of record JAVHZA010000002.1, read on the forward strand.
ACAGTACACCACGTAGAGTCTGAGGATTTACAATTCCATGCATTCGTTATGTAGTCGTGAAAAGAGGTCATGGCGTTCGCTCAAACCTCAGCGCGCTCTTGTATTTCTATCGTTAGCACCCGTCGAAACAAGGCAGTCAGTACACAACAGAACTTACATCCTCGAGCTCCTGTAGCTGCTCGGGCCGCAACTGGTTGGTCGCACCCATCAGCGCCTTTGACACCGCCTCGGTCGCACCGATCATGGGCCTGATCACGACTACGGGCGCGGCACGCATCACTGCCTTCACGGCTCCCTGTTCGTTAGTATACTAGAAAGAAAAACGAAACAATAAAAAGGAAAAAAAAACATCCAGTTACTTGCTCGCCCTTAGCACTTACCGTCGCAGATCCAGCGCTCGCGGTCTCGGCGCCAATGTCGGCCACCGCATTGCGTGCCATCGTCATGTTTCGCCCCAGTGACCGGTACGCTTTATGCAGACCCTGCACCGCGTCCGCCGGCTGGTTTGCGTATAGGCTGACTGGAGGGCCACCGCCTGGGTCGCGCTCGCCTGCGGTCTCGGCCGTTTCGACTCCATCTTCGGCTTCGAGCTCGTCAACGTCGTCGAGGTCGTCAGAGTACGCCGAGACACGCGAGCGCGGCCGCCGGCTGCTGCTTCGGCCACTTGTCCCGGGACCCCCGAGAGCGCCCTCAGCGGTCTCGAGCCACGCCTGCGTGCCCGCAGCGACCTTGGCGCCAAACTTGAGCACCTCGTTGGCCGTCGTCTGCGCAAACACGAGCCCACCTTGCATGAGTCCCCGCAGCACGCGTCCATCTCCGCGCTGATAGCCGTTCGCCGGGACCTGCAGCAGCTCTCGGAATCCGGATCCCAGCCGAACGAGCGACCGGACCGGCGCCACGCCGGACAAAAAGTCGTACAGCTGCGTCGACTTGACGTCGGGCATCCACACCCCGTTGAGCAGGTCCGCGAGCCGCGTCGGGCCGTTCACGCCGTAGAATACAACGTGCCGCAAAACCAGGTCTGCCTCGTCAAAGTTCACAAAGTTCATAAACTCAATTGTGTGGCCCGATTTGAGCCCCGCGTAGTCGACCTTTTTGGGCTTGTAGTCGAGCTTCACCTTGACCGAATGCACCTCGACTTTTTGGAAAAACAGCTCCTCTTCGGCCGCCTCGGCGGCCATGAATCGGTCATCCTTGAACTCAAAGAACCGCGTCAGAAAGTCTAGCGTATCCTGATCGACGTACAAGCGCAGCGGCAGCACGCGCACCTCAAGACCCACCTCGGATACAGCCAGGCGCTCCAGCGGCTGCACGGTCCGCATAGAAACGTGTACCATGTCGGTGTGCGCCTCGCGTTCGACGCTCCGCATATAGCCGAGGAACCGGTTCCATGTCGACGTGGGCACGTTGTCGAATATCTCGAGTTCGTGCACTGACAGCCGCATGGTATTGAGAACGACTCCTTCGCGCTCAGATCGAGCATCGTCACGCAGACCACCAAACACGTCGAGGTCAGCACTGATGCCCTGCAGTACAATCTGGACCTTGTGCCGCCGCGAGCGTCCGACCCTCAGCTTCTTGTGCCGCAGTCGTTTGTCGCGCGGCAGACTCAGCGGCGCGGACGACTCATGACCATGTCTCGCGGAGGACACCGTCGAGCTGGGTACCGATGACACGGTCGACTGTGCGTCGTCAACGTCGTGGTTGATCGCCCCCGCAAGGTCCGCCGGGTCCTCGCCTGCTGGCAGACCAATGTAGATGGAATTGAACAAAAAATCGCCCACGACCGCGTGGGCTTCAGACTTCTCCTCAAGGCCCAGTACCGCGGGGCCCTGCTCTGCCAACCGCTCGTTTACCTCTCGTGCCTCGGCCACGACTCGACCCACCGCATCCCCTACCATGTGCTTAGTATAGGCCCAGTCATAGCCGTCGTGCAGATTCCAAACCAGCCGTGTATCTCGAACGCGAATCACAAGCGGCGCGCGCTCCTCTTCCTCAGCCGATTTTGCAGACGCCCTGCGTGACTCCAAGACCGGCAGGGCTGCACCAAGGTCCCCGAAATGACTCTCGACAAAATGCAGCGAGTCGGGGCTAAGGGATTGTGCCTTGTGCTCAAAGATGGACACGCGGTGCGAGTCGCTAAGCGCACCAGACTGTTTGCCCGACGACCCCAGACTGCGGTGTGCCAGAAGACTCAGGTCCTGCTCTAGCAGCAGGTCCGCCTTGGAGTAGTCGAGCGAGCCGGATGACCGTGTCGCCGAGCGGTCCCCATAGTACGAATCGACAAACTCGAGGTTGGACGGCAGATCGTCGTTGACCATATCGGCGTGCTCGAGGCTGCTTTGAACACTGTCGGACGAGAACTCAGTTTCGGCAACGTCACGCATCACGTCCACTGGAGGGACGCTGGTCTGGAATTTGACGCCCGTCAGCGGTTCCACCGGCGGCTTAATCTCGTTGAGAAGCTGAATGAGCATCTGCGTTGAATCAGCGCACGTCTCAAGAGTGACCTGTTCCGCAGACACGTCGACTGTAATTGTTTTGACACCTCGGGCCGTCAGTTGAATAGCCGAAATGGACGCGACCTTGACGAACCCTTGTCGCTGGAACGCGCTGACTTGCTCGTTGGAGCTCTGCCGCTGCCGTACCAAGTCGGGCCCGGTCATATCAAGATCCTGTACGTTATCCACCAGTAACAGCGCGGCCTTGCGTATTCTCAAGTCGAACGCCACGCCATCGGAATGGTTGAGCCATAAGTCGGCCGCGGCATTCACACTGAGCAGAGCCCGCGACGGCAGGTACAGCGGTGCGAGCGCTACAACACAGTCAATGAAAAATATAGGCAGTTTCTGCGCACGCTGCTCAACTGCCTTCAAAAAACGCGCGCCGTCGTCACCGTCGGTGTCATCCTCGCCGCTGCTCTCGATATTGCCATGGCCAGCATCAGCACTCTCGCCGGCATCTCCAGCATTCTGGAATAGCTTGAAAATGCGCGGGTGATACTCCGCCATAATATTAAACAGCCGGCAGTCCGTCGGACGGCCCCCGATGACCTCGACGAAAACCATTGGCTGGCCCTGACGTTAGCACCTGACCTCATTTTACCTATAACACGCCACCATACTTTGATATGAGGCGTAGCCACATGGAGAAAGTGGAAGTGGCCGCTGCCATCTATTGCCTTGAAATCCTTGGACACATGGAGCGAATAAATCGACGTCTGAAGCTTGCCATGCTCAAACGCGTTGACTATTGTGGAGCCGAGATCCACAATGACAGGCCCCAATTGTGCCGCGTCGTAAATCAGTTCAGACTTCTTCACATTGAGGTGTACAAGTACAGCCTCTGCAGTCTCAGCAATAGTCACTCTTGCTGCTTTCCTGGGCTTGTCGCGGATGTGCGCTGCCGGATGCCATGCTTGCAAATCCCGTAAAAACGCCTCCATGTTGCTCTGCGAAAAGCTAGCTGTAATCTTATCGACCACAACTTGCAGTTTGCTCAGGGCGCTGGCGTTACTGCGCTGGTTTGAATATATTTCCACCGGATTCGGGTTATCCAGTTCCAGTTGGATGTGGGAAATGGCGGCTGATTCGCCATTGAGCTCAACGGTGACTGACTCCACCACTGTAAGTGAACCGCTCGCGATTGTGACCGGCGGAACATCAATGCTCAGTAGTCTGTCAGCTGTCTGCAACACCAATGAAAGTCCCTGGGTTTCGATGCTCATAACAGACTTCGTAGCCGCGTTGTTAGGCTGCGGCACTGCACCTGAGGATCCAAGAGCGGACACTACTGGAATCAGGTCCTCGTAGATACTCATGAGCTCGGAAATAATATCGAGGGTAAGAGAAACTCTCAATGGCGCGTTCAGCATTATGTTGAGTGACTTTGTGCTTCCCTCGTCATGCAAAGCCACCACAAATCCTTTGGTCCCTTCCTTGTCAAGAACGAGTACTCTTTCGTCGCCCTTATTCAGCGTAACATCCTGGACTTGAAAATTTGCGTCCTTTCCTGTCAGCGCCATAGATATCCGCTGGCAACGAATCGTCAAGGCATCTGCCGACTCCAGCTCACCCGACTCCGTCATTGGACAATGGAAGCAGTCGAGCTGTGCTAGCTGAATCTCAATCTCAAACGGCTCCGCTGCTGCATTCGTTGCTTCGGACGATGTCGCTGCGTCACTGGTCTGCTTGGCTGCACCGGGCGCAAGAAGAGATTCAGGGAAATACATGAGCATGTGAGTGGATATCTTCACCTTGTCAACATTCACATCGACGCTTGCTGTATTGAGACCTCGAAACATCGCCGTCGCCTCGTTGCACGAGAGGAATGGTATGCGCTCGCCTTCCTGTGGCTGTTCGATCTGGGCCATATCAATAGCGCTCATATATATGGATGCCTCTGGTTCGTCTCTGTTGAGCATCATGCTCTGCATCATATTTGACTCCTCCAGTTCTCCATATGTGTAGTCATGGCTCGCCGCCGCGTGATGAGCTTCAGCGGAATCCCCACTTGTGTCATCTTTCGGACACAATAGCTGAAGGTTTCTTACAGTCAGAGCGCGGATACCGTCTTGGGAGGTCTCAAATGTCACCTTCTCAACGTCCAGATAGACTCCCACGCTCTCGTTGACGAACGTCTTGATATGGATCTGCTCGAGATCGAGCGTCAGTTGTGATAGCGCCGCGTCAGCAAGCTTGGCGGTGATCTGACCAAAGTCGCCGTAGCCGCCCATTAATGATTCCTCCTCGTCGCCATCTTCAAATCCAGTGTCGAGAATGCTCTCTGCCAGATTAGCAGTAGTGCTTTTCAGAAGCACTGATATGTCGTCTTCGTTGAGTGTAGGTGACAGCGCGACCGTCAGGTCGACGCCCTTGCACGTGAGCTTTACGCCTCCAACCACCGCGACTGCCACGTTCAGCTCGCTGATCGTACCAGAGCGAAGATATATGCCGGGGATGCTAATATTATCGATGTCCAGGTGAACGTTGCGCAAACTAAGGTTTGTGGTCGTGCCGACATTGACCTCCAAATCGTCCAGATTCACGTCAGAGAAGACCGCTAGCCGATTCAAAATATACCGGAAGATGCGCTTTTGGATATTCTGAGGTATCCATCTGGGCACCATCTTTGGCCCTGCACGTCTCCACGCCTCCTCTATGCGCTATGCCTTGCCTTCGGGATGTGTTTTGCACTGTTGTAGCCCCGCGTCTATGCCTTCCTTATCACGGGTGTGGGTGACGCGGCTGAGAGATGATATGCGTGATATGCGTGATATGTATGCATTCCGTTTCGCAGTCGCATTTTTCCCGCTGCAAACCTAGCGGTTCGTCTCGTTTAATACTTGGCAACTACTAGCAATGTGAGAAAAATATGCTTGTCAAATAGTAAAAAGATTATCTAGTCGTGAAACGTTACAGCTTTCTGCGGGGGTTCTTCAATGGCTTCTTGCCGACTTTGCCGCGGGCAGCATGGGCCGTCTTGCGAGTGATGTCCTTCTTGCGAGGAGCTTCGTTATCAGAGTCGCCATCATCGTCGGAGCCTTGAAACTTCTTGCCACGACGGTACTTGAGCTTGTTGCGCTGGCCCTTTACGGGACCGTTCTTGATGGCCTGCACGTATGCATCAATGCCGGTCTTGAGATCCACGTCGTCGCCCATTTCGTCATCATCCTCCTTGATAACGAGCCGGCCAGAGCTGTCTTTGGCGAATTTGTTCTTCTCCTTGATGGAAAGCTGCTGGTTGCCCTTTGCTTTCGGCTTTGTCGATGAGATGTGAGCCAGTGCCCTGCGATCCATGAGATCAATGGGCGCGTCACCCTGCTCGAGGATGTACTTATCACCACCGCGCTTGTTCTTCTTCTGACTGGGCTTCTTCTCCTCCTCGTCATCAGAGCCGTCACCGTCGGACTCGTCACTGCTACCATAGACAGCCGCATCAAACTCATTGGAGAACTTAGATGCCGTCGGGCCGGCGGCTACACCGTCGCGGTCATCACCAGCCAACTTCTTACGCTTGGCACGCTCCTTTGACTTGCGAATGTTGGTAAGCAGCTTCGCGTCCTGCTCTGGAAACACTGCAGCAATCTTGTCGTAACCGAAGCGGCGGATCAGACGTTCAATGATATGCTTGACCTTGGCCGTGAAGTGGCCCTTGTGCTCATGAGACCACACAAGCAAGTTCTCAATCAAACCCTTGAGATTGGGCTCAACGATTTCGACGGGCAGCGAGATGGCGCAGATCTTGACAAAGCCGAGCGCCGACTTTGCTATTTCGCGACTGTTCGAAGTCAAAAACAGTTCTACCGTCTGCGACAGCTCACGAAGCGTTTCTGTCGCCATGTCATTCCGGAACTCAAACACGGCACGCGCAAGAGCGTTGATGGTTGCAGAGATCATGTGCGGAGTAACTCCCGCGAGACCCGCAGCCATCATGGTGAAGTACTCATCGAGTGTGGCAGCAACGTCAGGGGCATCTGCATCCATATTTGGGACCTTGGAGTGCTGGATTACACCGCCGCTCTTCATGCGGTTACCCATCTGCACCAGCAACGCGTACGCGGCTTCACGGGTTTTCTCGTTGACATCCTTGACAGAAATAACTGTCTCCGACAGAAGCGCCGGAATAACGTAGAGATGGCCATCGGGGATAAGCTCGACAATCTTCGAGAGAGCCTGAAGTCTGGCACCACGTGCAGGAGCTGTAATCTTCTCACTAACATCAATGAGTGCTTTTTCAATGTTGTCCAGGTGGCTCTTGATCGTCGCGATACCTGCCTCAGTATCCGCCAAGTGGCTGAACGCCCTAAAGGCTCGCTTCTGAAGCTGGGGCCGGTCGCTTCGGCTCGATAACTGGACGAAAATGGTCAACAACGAATTATGCGACGACGCCGGCAGGTATGACGTCATGGCAACAACGAGATCCATCATTGTGAGAGACATTTGAGACTCGGCGTGCGCCCTGTCATCGGCTGCCTCGCTCTCAAGCGCGTCATGCAGCAGTTGGGCAACCTTGTTGAATGTCGCCTCGACTTCATCCTGCTTGGTAATCGAGAGGTAAGCATGGATGCACTCGAGAATGTAGCCACGCGCCTCTGGAGCAGTACTGCTAAAGACGTTGAATAGCACAGAAAGCTCCTTGGATGCAAACTTGTCCGCCAGATACTTGACGTTCTTCTTAGCTTCCTTCAGAGGGAATCGCTCGATCATCAGTTCATCGTCTTCAACAGCGCCATCAGCGTACGCGACGTTACTCTCCACCAGCAGCTTGAGCGCTTGGCAGACAACTGGACGCATGGCGACGTTGTTATACAGAACGTTTGCAAGCAGCTGGGCAAACTCATCTGTGAAGGCAGTGCGCAAGTCGGTAGGCAGATCACAGTACCGCGGCAACAGAGACCAGATTTGATCGTTCAATGTCTCATAAATCTTAGCCTGTGTCGCAAGTGGGCCCGAGTCTCCCTCTCCCTTCAACTTAGCGGCGTGAGACATGAGCTTCTCGCTCAGCGGCACAAAACAGTTGCTGAAGTGTGCAATCGAGGCGTGTTGAGTGTTGTCCCGAAGGAGCGGAAGCAGCCACACGCGACCAGCGCTCGAGCCAGGCTCCAGGTTAAGTGGAACGGCCCCGAGGACTCTTTCGGGACCCAGCGCTCTGATGGCTGCGGCAATAACGTTATCGTTGTACAAACGGTTATCTGCAGTGTCCTCAGAGCGCAGCGCTCCCACAACCTTGAGCGCATTGATCATTACCGGGTCCGACTTCCAGCGCAGGACGTCAAACAGCGCAACCAGGACCTCACTGATCTCCTTCCACGACGAGTGGAACTGGACGTGAAGCAGACCGAATACGGTATCACAAAGCTTCTTGAGGACGGCGTCAGATTCATCCGACGTCTTGATTCGCAGAGCGTCCAGGGGAACGGCCGTGTTGACCAGAGCAACCAGACACTGGGCGGCGCTCTCGTGGACATTCTTGCTGTCGCTCTGGAAGAACGCCACGATGACCGAGAATACTCGGGGCAGTTTGGCAAAGGCGTCGCTGGGCTGGATCCTGGCGTACGACGCAACCGCCTGCGCAACGACCGCAATCCACGACGGGGCAAGGTGCTGGTCGTTCTTAGACGGCACAAGATCAAAAATGGTGTCGAGGATCGCCAGAAGCTTATCGGAGTTGACGGCGTCTGTGATGCTCTCGAAAACGGAGCCGAACACGTCAAAAGCCGCGATAACGAGGTACTGGTCAGATGTGCGGGTGATAGTGAGGAGAATCTCACAAAGCGGTTCAATCTTGTTGGCGGGCCACTGGTTTGTTCCGGAGATGGCACGTACGAGCTGAAGTGAGTGGATGACTTGCGGGTGCTTGTTGTCCCCCTCGGCTGACTTCTCCTTCCGCGAGAGCTTCTTGCTGGCCTCCATCTGATTGACGACACTCTGCAGAGCGATGTCGGCGCACAGGTCCGAAGCGGGGTGCTCGACCTTGGGGCTGGGCGGCGGGTTCTTGAGCACCTTGAACACAGCCTCCTGGGCTCTCTTGCGTACTTTGGGTCTTGGGTCCATGCATAGTGCGAGAAGACCCATCATGGCACGCTTGGGGCTCATTTGCGTAGTCGGAGCTTGCCACGATGCTGTGTCCTGGGCGATGAGAAGAGTCTCCAGCACTGCCATGGATGATCGCAGAAGCGGTGCGCCGGCATCCGGGCTGCCCAGAACAAGAACTAGGCGTTCCATGATCTGCGAGAATTTTGATCTCAGCAGGGTCTCAGATGTGTAGGGAGCGACAATGGCCAGCAGGTACACTGCCGAGTTGGCTAAGTCGTCATTCTTGACTCCGTTAGCGTCGAATGCCTGCTCCAGCAGGGCCAGAAAGGAGACAAAATATGCCGCTCCAACTGCAGCTTGGCCCTCCTCTTCAAGATTTTCCTCAACGGCCGAAAGGATCAGTGCAAGCTAGAGTTAGTAAGTTTTTCAACGCGACGCGGTGACCTGGAGCTGTGGTATCTTACATGTGACTGGTGAGCCAACTTGGACGTCTTGTGAGCCCGGATCTTATCAAGGTGGATCTGTAGATCCACCTCCGGGGTTTGTACGCCATGATCAGGCTCTATGCTATCCATGGTGTATGTAGGCGTGACAGGTTTCAGGGAGCTTCGCTGTGATGCATGCCTGGTCCAATTTTTTTTTCGAATATAACCCTTGCCCATATCGTTATCGCATGCGGCTGAACGGCGGACAAGGTGACAACTTGTGTGCTTCGTATTCAACATTATAGCGCCGTGATGCGGCAGACGTCCTTGCGGGCTTGGAAGCTATCTAAGCGGCCTCCCTGAATATTGAATGCAGACTGTCGCGAGCTCTTTCTCATGTGATATCCGCCAACTCGCGGAGTTCGCACGCCAATCATCGCCGAGGTGTACAGCCCGGCCGTTTTGGAGTTTTTGCACTGCATTAGTTTATACCATGAGGCATTTGCGCTTAGAAATAAAGGAACGCTGTTATTGTCGTTTCCGTACTGGTCGCCATTGCTCTGACGCTGCGAAAAATGCGCGGTTCGTCCCTAAACCTGGGCGCATTGCGCATTCCGGTGTGCTCGGAGCGACGCTGGATCACCGACAGGAACGGCCGTACAAGACAATAGTGTACGCCATGGAACATTCAGTTTGGTAGAAACGCGGCCAAGATATCTGTCTGCCCGTCATCTTCCGTGGATCCATGGGTTCTTGTTATCCTAGAGTACTACGAATCTTTAATCGACGGTAACGATTGCTATAGTTCTGTATTCAGAGCCTGGATGGCATGAAGGCTCGCATGTAATTGACCGAGTACAAAGACGCAATCTCGCAATGACGATGGCCTTCGTTGCTTACGCGCTATATGTACATAAATTAACTGTTACATGCGCAGCCGTATGCACGAGTGCCGAGATTGACATCAGGTGCGCATCGCTACGGACGTGCGGCAGTTGCCAGTTGCGAGCAGGTACACCCCTGTGTCCGATCTAGCGATCGCTCGCCTTTGATAGTAGCCCATCTGAAGCACGATAGGCAGCCAGCTTGGATCAACACGCCTTAAGTTAGTGGCTGCTATACGTGCAATCAAACTAGCCTCCCATATGACCCCAGCGGGTACAGCAAAGACGACCGCATTACATTACAGCATAAGGCGTGACGGCAGGAGTATTTGCGGGGTAGTGGGAAGTTCCTTTAGCCCATGGTTGTTACATGTTCGAATATTCATCAGCCCTTCAATACTGAGCCGCGCGACGCACGATGCACGTACTTATAGCGCCCCTTCCTCTAAGGGCATCCCGACGCGACATAACGTCCGTTAGGAGTAAATCATCCAGCATGAGCGGTGCTATTCTGGGATATTTGCTGACGTGCGTTCTTGCCGTCGCACTCGGCGCGTAAAAATATGCGTGCGCGCAGGGCGCACCTGATCCATTCGGTGGTGCCCTTCTGGGGGCCCCGAGATGGCCACGACGTTGGCGGCAGCGGCACGCGGCTATCGGCGGCGGCCCGTGACAGCGGGGCATTCTGAAGGTGGAGCCTAGACAGGCACCCCGGTAACGAGAGCGCTCAACAGCCAGATCTGCCCTAAGATATCTACAAATCGCCTTTGGCCCGACAGCACATCGGGGAGCGGTCGCTATTGAGTCTATTCTAGCAAGCAAAAAAAAAAAAAAGTTGGCGGTAAGCTACTCGCTGTGGCCGCGCGCTTATTTGTTCTAGCCGTGCAATCGCCCATTCGGGAATCATCTCCTGCCATCATCCGCCTCACGGTGCCGGGTTTGGCAATGTTGACATTTGTCGAGAAAATGCGGGGCAGCCGCGATCCCGGGGTCCACGAGACCAGGGGCACAGACCTGCGGCGAGGCGAGCTCCAGTGAGCGGGGTGCGAAACATAGTGACGGACTAAAACGAATCTCTCGGGGCTATAGACCTCGCGATGCGTAAAAAATAGGAGCTTTTGACAGATGCATCTTGCTGCGGCCCAGGGACCCCGCCTGAAAGATGACCCTCGAGGGACCGGATGCCGTGGCTGGAGCAGTGTGGGGGCGGAGTCTGACACTGAAGAGGTGAGGAACTCCATTCCGCGCAACAAACGGGCTAGGCGTGCCTAGCGCGACAGAGATCCTGGCGGGGTCGGGTAGACACGAAGGATCAGAGCAGAGCCTGTTGTCCCGCGTACGCGACTCAGCGGATCAACACCGGCCGTTGGGGTTACGGTCGTTTCGCATGGGCGGCGCGATACGCAGAACCCGCGCATCCACACATGTAAAGAAATGTAAAGCCGTGCGGTCTCGTAGACCTTGCCCTGTACTTCGCGCCGCGAGCCGCCCACGGCGCTAACCGTCATCTCAGCGGGCGCCAGTCTGGGGTAAGCGCTGCACTGCATCTCGACTTGGAAACGGGCCCCTCTCTAGGGTTACGCACCCCCAACGCCAGCGCATATAAAAGTCCCCGTGGCGCCGGCACTCAGAAAACGACAAGGAAACAACAACCTTGACACCACCTGTTTTATTCTCAGTCCGCGCCTCTGTTGCACGCAGATATGGTGACGCCGCTGGTGACCATCAGCGAGTCGGGCCCAGACGCTCGCTCGCACACCTCGACCCCGACACATTCGCTGCTCGGTTTGCCCGGCCACAAGCGTATCATTCAGTCGGATGAGGGCTCGGGATACAACTCTGCGACCTTTGAAGGCAAGGAGACGCAGCTCGAAACTGGTAAGTCTCGGGGACGCGCGAAATTTTTTTTCTTGCTACCAACCACGACATCACACGCGGCCTTGCTAACTAGCAGTTATGGACGAGATTGACAGACGAGGATTCATTCCGGAACCGCTTATTGAGTCTGAGACCAAGGTATGTTACTTTCCATTTGATTGCTAGAACTGCTTTCGCGGTGTTTGCTTTGGTGGTGTTGACGCGTCCTCGGTCCAAGGGTTGCGGCATTTGTCGCAGGCGAAGATTCCGGCAGGATTTGAGGCGCAGGTGGACAGACCCAAAGAACGGCGACAGCGGGCGCGCCGGAGGTTTTTCCTTTCGTAGCGAGCCGGTCTGAATGACGTCGGGCTGTGGTGCTGTTATGATGTCCTCTGCCTCGATCAGATCCGAAGAGCAAGCGAGATCAAGGGTCTGAACCCCAGTCCTAGGCGGCGACCTTGGCGCCTAGCCGACACAACGAGGCTGCAGCGCCTGGCGCAAGGCAAGGCAGCGCAGGTGTTCGAGGCTGCCTGCACCTTCGGGTTGGCACGGTTATCGACGCCTAGACGCGGGGTCGACGTTGAGCCGCACATGGCCATCAGGATACGGGGGTCTTCGACATAAGCGACTAACGCCAGTGGTTCTACAACAATCTCGGTATCGAGGACTCGTACTTCGCGAGTGAGAGCATCGAGAACATCGTCTCTTACATTCACTCGCTCTATGCAGCTAAGGTGGCCGCTTATGCGCGTGACGACAAGAAGCTCGTCATCCGCCTCCAGCGCGAGAATGAGCACCAGGCCGTATACATTGATACAAGCGTCCCCGGCGTAACTCACCTCGAGGGACCTCTGTACGAGTTGCGCATTGATGACAAGTACCTCACTCCGTCGACGCCCGAAAAGGCGTACCGTCTCGAAACGTTCCGCTCGACCAGCGCCCTTGAAGGCCCCGGCGGCGAGGTCCAGCAGCTGCGTTGCTACTTTGTTTACCGCTGCAACTTCATCAAGAAGGACGTCGACCCTGAAGAGACTGACCTCGCTAAGATCTCAGACAAGGCGTTCTACGAGAAGGCTACGGATGCTACCAAGCAGCTGTACCAGTCGATCATCAGCCAGGTCGTGCGCCGTATGGGCCCGGTCATCGAGCTCTACGAAGTAGGCGGTACTCGCGAGCGCCGCCTCATTATCGGCTACAAGCAGCAGAGCACTCCCGGATACTTCAGCGCGCTGAGTGACCTCTACCACTACTACGGTCTGACGTCCACCCGCAAGTACGTCGAGCAGTTCTCCAACGGTGTGACGATTGTCTCGATCTACCTCGTGCCGACGTCGGCCCCGCAGACTGCGCGCACGCTCAACGAGCTCAAGAAGCTCAGGCAATATCCGCCGATTGAGCATTCTGTCCATCAGATCGTCAAGGAGGCTTCGCTGCTTTACTGCTTGCCGCAGAACAACTTCCAGCAGCATTTCGCCAAGGGAGACCTGTCGCTGCAGGAGTCTGTCTACGCCCATTGCGGCTGGATTTTCGTGTCGCATTTCCTCAACCGCCTTGGCTCTGAGTACACGAACCTGCAGGCTGTACTCGACCCCGATAACACGGAGCACATTGCTATTCTGGAAGCCGTCAAGCGCCGTCTCCGTGGCGAGACCTTCACGCGCGAGTACATCCAGGACATCATCAACGAGCGCATTGACGTTGTGAAGCAGCTCTATCTCCAGTTTGCTGACGTCCACTACGTTCAGTCCCATGGAGAGGGTGATGGCTTTTTGCCGACTCTGTCGTACCAGCGTCTGCAAACTAGCACTGTAATGAGCGACGAACAGATCAAGTCGCTGATTCGCAGGGCCTCTGTTGACGAGCATCAGGCAATGGTGCTGGACATGCTTCACGTCTTCAACAAGAACGTCCTCAAGACGAACTTCTACACGCCGACCAAAGTCGCGCTCTCGTTCCGCCTGCAGCCCGACTTCCTGCCTGAGTCTGAGTACCCGCAAAAGCTTTATGGCATGTTCTTGGTAGTTGGTCAGGAGTTCCGTGGATTCCACCTTCGCTTCCGCGACATTGCTCGCGGTGGTATTCGCATTGTCAAGTCGCGCAACAAGGAGGCCTACTCCATCAACGCCCGTCACATCTTCGACGAGAACTACAATCTTGCCAACACACAGCAGCGCAAGAACAAGGACATTCCCGAGGGCGGCTCGAAGGGCGTTATTCTTCTTGACATGAAGCATCAAGACCGGCCCACCCAGGCGTTTCAAAAATACATCGACTCAATTCTGGATCTGCTGCTTCCGGGCTCGTCGCCGGGTATCAAGGAGAAGGTCGTGGATCTTTACGGCAAGGAGGAGATCCTGTTTATGGGTCCCGACGAGAACACGGCCGGCCTGGTCGACTGGGCTACGCTGCATGCCAGAAAGCGAGGTGCGACGTGGTGGAAGTCGTTCTTCACCGGAAAGTCTCGCGACATTGGCGGAATTCCCCACGATGCCTACGGTATGACGTCGCTCTCCGTGCGCGAGTACGTCAAGGGCATTTATCGCAAGCTCAACATCGACCAACCTACGATGCGCAAGCTGCAGACCGGTGGCCCAGATGGAGATCTTGGCTCCAATGAGATCTTGCTATCTCAGGAGAAGTACATTGCCATTGTTGACGGGTCCGGAGTTCTTTGCGATCCCGAAGGTATTGACCGCGAGGAACTTCTTCGCCTTGCCAGGGCCCGCAAGATGATCTCAGAGTTTGACGCCACTAAGCTCAGCCCTCAGGGATATCGGGTGCTCGTCGATGATAACGATGTCATCCTGCCGGATGGTACCACTGTCAGCAATGGCGCCCAGTTCCGCAACCTGTACCATCTCAAGGGCGTTTCTCAGAATAAGATCGACGTTTTCGTGCCTTGCGGCGGCCGGCCCATGGCTATTGACATCGATACTGTGGATAACCTTATCGGACCCGATGGCAAGACTCTCGTTCCGTATCTGGTCGAGGGTGCCAATCTGTTTATCACCCAGAACGCCAAGCTCAAGCTCGAGAGCGCAGGCGCTATCATCTACAAGGACGCATCGGCGAACAAGGGTGGCGTAACTTCATCGTCCTTGGAGGTGCTTGCGTCGCTGGCCTTCGACGATGCTGGATTCTTTGAGAACATGTGTGTCAAAGACGGCGTCATTCCGAGTTTCTACAACTCCTACGTTAAGGAGGTCCAGTCAATTATCCAAAACAACGCCCGCCTTGAGTTTGAAGCTATCTGGCGTGAGCATGAGATTACCAAGGTTCCCCGGTCCATTCTGTCGGATACTCTTTCCGTCGCCATCAACAGCCTATCTGACGAGCTTTCGCAGTCTGAGCTGTGGTACGACGTCGCTTTCCGCAACCAGATTCTGAAGGAGGCGATCCCGAATGCTCTAATTTCTGAGATCGGCCTTGACACCGTTTTGGACCGTGTCCCAGATTCCTACCTGCAGGCTATCTTCGGCTCATACTTGGCCGGCCGCTTCATTTACGAGCGTGGCGCCAGTCCGTCGCAGTTCGCATTTTTCGATTTCATGACCAAGAAGCGTGAAGCGATCAGCCGTGACGCCTTGAACGGCGTGGCTGCCTAGTATTTATCTTGCAACTAATTGCTCCCCAAAATTATAACTCAAATATTGATTGATACAGCCATATATTCGAATGAAACTAGAGTGCAAAAATTGTGAAGGCTAAGTCAACGTTAGCAAACACCACGTAGTCGAGTCACAGGCCTCTTGAGGATCTAACAGCAGCTCATTACAAGTAATCAGACGGCAGGACGACAGATATGCTAAATTTGGCTTCCTATTTCTTGTCAGAAACTGGAAGGACGTAAAACATTAACTGCATAGAGAGAACGTCACTTCGAAAACTGTTTACTTCGAGGACTAGAACTATCTATTAGCAAAAACTTGGATCCCTGCGTAGGTAGAGGTGACAAAAAATCTCGGCAACGGGGAATTGAACCCCGGTCCCCCGCGCGCTGTGGGAGCGCTTCCACTGACAGGCGGAAATTCTAGCCACTAAACTATTGCCGAATTTGTTGCACGTATGAATCTTAAACCAGATGTAAGTACCAAGCTGGTAAAGTATGCAGGGGATCGCAGCATAAATGCCACCCCATCTATAGATGGCAGATGGATAAAAAATTGTTAAAAAAAACTCCGATACGGGGAATTGAACCCCGGTCTCGACGGTGAGAGCGTCGTGTGCTAGCCACTACACCATATCGGATGCGATTGTCGGAAAGGTGCATTGAAGTAATTGATGGAGAAGAGGATTAAAAAAATACGCATATGCATGAATTCCAGTCACTCTGATGATGTGTCCCCGGGGCCATTCGGCGCCGGTCTCGCTTCGACACTACCACTTGGGGGCGTACATGCGGAGCGCTAGCCCATCGGCACAGAGGTCTTCAGCAGGTACTACAGTATGGCGCCATTGAGCAGCGACGTACGGCACCAGCCGGCCGTTCCCGTTGACACTGACAAGCATTATTTCAGACCACCGATGCAATCTATACCAGCTTGCTGTGCAATAGTACACATCATGCCGACGCATTGCTAAGCAGATGACGAACCGGGTCGTCTCGCAGCCTGCATGCACTAGTGCATGGACATGCAGAGGCCGGTTGCTATGGAGACTTGCACACCGCCTAAAGGATTTTTCACCATTCGTCTTCTTCCTCCTTACCACTCACGTCCGACAGCATGGCCGGAAAGTCGATGGTCAGGCTCCGCCTGGCTCGTTTTGGGCGGCGGAATGCGCCGGTGTACAACATTGTCGTTGCAAACAGAAAGTATGTGAGTTCATTAGTCGTCGGTTTTATTATGAGCTGAAACTCTATGATGAAGTATTTCGGATGTAAACATTTTCACTGCTGAGTGCGCAAACCCCATGCGGATATCTTCCGTTGCCTTCCTTCTGATTCTTTTCCTGGCTGCATTGGCTTGACTGTGATTTTTGAAGCTTTTTTTTTGCTAACACACAGATCGGGACGAGACAAGCTGCCGATCGAAGTCATTGGAACATACAATCCGATTCCAGAGCCGCTGACTGAGGAACAGCGCTCTCATGGGGAGAAGCCCGTTAAGGACATCAGAATGGATTTCAACCGAGCCAAATACTGGATTGGTGTTGGCGCTCAGCCGTCGAACACCGTGGCCCGTCTCCTGCGCAAGGCCGGTATACTCCCGCCCACTTGGCCCTCAAAGATGTCTGGGCCGCCGCTCCCTGAGCGCCCAGTTGTCGAGGAGGCTAAGGCGGCACCACCTCACCAAAACATTGGCGCTGAGCGTTGATTGCCCGCTTTTCCACGCCGCGCTTGCATGACCTTATGAACCATTTTATCCTGTACATAGTAACGACGTTTGATGCATTGCTTCTAAAAGAGGGATCGGCCCTCGTATTTGCTACGGCATGCGTAGGGCATAGCTTGTTATCTATTGAAAATCATCATGGACCATGTGTGCGCCCCAGAACTGGCGGGTTGCAGCAATGCTGAGTCGTAACGTCGTGAGACCGCCAAACAACGCGGTACTTCAGGCCAGCTGAAGAGATCGCGTGCCAGTTAGGCTGATCAGTTGTTCTCATACTTCATTCCACGCTTCTTCAGCAGTGAGTCGCGCTTGCGCTGGGAAGTAAAGTTGATGACTTCGTCGGACGTAAGAGCCCTTGCCACGCCACCTGCAGGGGCGGGCATCTGTTCTGCGCTAGAAAGCGGGGATGGGACGCGCTGCGGCCCGCCAAACTTGGCGTTCGGTGCCAGGAGGCCACCGCGCTGCAACGTAGGGGACTCGTTGTGCCGCTCCTTAAATGGCGATGCAAGATTGCCGCGCGACGGCGAGTCAGGAGTGAGCGGCACGGCCGGAAGAAGCAGGCCAGGTCCCTGGAAGCCACGTTGGTTGCCAAACGAATGCTGCCCGTGCACAGTGGGAGGCGGGGTCGCAGTCATGGTATTGGCCAGCCACGAAGCAATATGGGTGCCGCCCGCTCCGCGATTCTCGAGAGGCGATGCGCACCGATCGACCCCAGTGCCGCCTGCAGCCTGGTTAAGCGGGGTGCTGAAGTACTGGCACTCGGTACCAGTGGCCGATAGACCGGCACCATCGGTATTGCCGACGCTGCCATGGCGCAGGTAGGTCCCTGGCGTAACCGGCCGTAATGGCGTAGTGTGGCCCGTAGGAGACGGGGTCTCGGCGGAGCCGTGTCGGAGGGGGGCCTGGAGTCCGTCAGGGGAGTGCATACCCCAGTATCGCCCATTGACCGCAGGCTGCGCGGGGAAATTGTTCTGCTGCTGTTGTGCCTCTATTTCGAAATCAAAAATGTCGCCTGTATCGACATTGTTGCTCCGAATCGACGAAGCAACCGAAGGTCGCCGGTTCGCCGCCTGGCGTCCGCAGAGCAACAGAAGGCGCTTGCGTATGGCATGGAGCGAGTGTGGGAATGGAACTTTCTCCCCCTTTGCTCGTTTGGCCGTCTCCTTTGCCGCCCGCTGCACGATGCCCGACGGCGGAAGTGGTCCCGCAAATGGCGCAGTGGTGGGCCTATCAATAATTTGCTGGTAGGTGCTCATGAGCAGTTCATCGTCTGCCCGCGGCCAGTCTCTGAAGTTGTCCATGGGGTTGTTGCTATTAAGTGCGCCTCCGCCGTTGTCATCGTCGCTCGTGGCAATACTGCTCACGCTGTTATATCGCGACAACACGGTTCGCTGCGGCGTTTGCAGAATCTGCCCCTGCGGAGTCAGCGGCATCGGCACCGGACTTGGCGACATGGTATCGACTTCCATTGCACTGAAGTTGAGTGTCAGGTTTGCTCCTCGCATTTTTATCTTCTGTTGTCAGTTGGTGACACGTCTGACAAGCGACCCGGATGCTAAGTGACAGCTCATCCAACATTAGCTCTCCGCAACTAGCGGCTCAGCACAACGACCCCGTCTCCTCACCACCACACATTTTCAGAAGAGCAAGCGCGCCATTTCGCGCAGCAGACTGCCCGTCGCAACTGTATCCACATGGAGAATGTGCACCACAAGTGCACCACACGCACAGGCGAGCCGTTTCAGCACAGTGCTTACCTAGTCAAAAGATGGCGGAAATCTAGTAGTTAAAGCGATACCAACCGCAAATGCGCGACAAAGAACAATCGAAAGTGTAATCCTTGGTTGCCTCGTAATTGAGCGTGCTTTTAACGTCCTTCGAATCCGAGCAATCGTGTTCTCTCTCAGAATTCCAGTCAGGTCCTGTTCAGGGGGGAACGCCTAGTGATCCAAAGCACAAGATGCACAGCACCGCAGAGAATGAGTTCACGGTAGGCAGTTCCAGCACCCACGGCTATTCTCGCTCACTGCAGATCCAAGCAACGACTCTGTTGGTTGTGGTCGTGGTTCAGGCACTCGAGCCAGCCTCCCCTCGCCTTCTTGGGATATTTATCCGAATTGGCGGGTGTCCCCCAAATCCAGCCGCGCGCTAACGCGTCTCGGGGGCTGTCCCAACCCCCTTGCAACCTGCAGCTGCGAATTACGACGTGTATTTTGGCGGCACAACCCTCGCCCTATTATTACCCCTTTCTGTCTTGCCCGATGGCTGGCCGCGACGCGTTACCGCAGTCAAGGGGGTTTGAGTGCAGCCTGCCATAATCGTGTAGTACTACCTATATCAGTCCCCGGCGCCCGTATGACTAGCCAGAAATCTGGCCGTTTATTGTATAAGACTAGCGGAGGGCTGGCCAGCCCTCCCAGGGCGTAGACCCTGAATCGATCGTCAATTAAAGAAACTGGGGCCAGTGGTGCGCGAAATGATGTGGCTGGGATCGCTTCTCAGTGTTAACCGACGAAGTCCCATCGGGGCGGCGCGTTGTCCTGAGCTCTAATACGACGGCTAAATCCGTTAGGTGCTTTTACCAACCTGCTCTTATGTAAGGCGAGCCTCAAGCAAATCGAAGCTTGGGCCCATACTTGTTTGTCACAAGCGTGCTAACACCATTGTAAACTCAAAGCTACGTGCGACTTCCAACGCGACAGCTCAACTGTCGTCAACGCCAGGAACGTTAGCTAAACTAGCAATTATGCATCAAATTAATTACATTGCCTATTTCGGAACGAGTTCGAGTTCCTTGTCGGTCGGCCACCTGCTCAAGACCAGCGGTGAACCCAAACTTGAAACTAAAACTGGGACGGAAGCAAAAACTGAAGGCACAAGCGCCTGGGACCCCGGCACCGTCCCGCTGTCACTGAGCGCCAATCTGGAAATTTCAATGCCGTCAACGCAGGGGCTCCAATGGGATCGGCCGGCATAGTGCAGGCGCTGAAGCAGGTCGCATTCTGCGTGCGGAGCTGTTGCGCCAAAACCAAAAGTCGGCCAAGGAGCGAAGAAATGTCTGTGGCACCGACAGCTGCCATATTCTAGTTGCGACTTCGATTATCACCATGCGACTGGAAACGGCTCGTAACTTCGCCAACAGAGCAGAAATCAACACTGAGCACTTGGCTCCTTGCCCTTTCGCCCTTTCGCCCTTTCGTTATTTGTGGGCCACCACTTAACAAAGGACGATTGACTCTTCCCTGCGTGAACCGCGACACGTACTTGCCACCCCAAAACGTTTCCAGACATCCCCTTGATGTGCCTGCTGAATATGAAACATCCACGCGATCAAGCCGCGTGGATATGCCCCGCACGCTGCGCTTCACCTGCACGTCAGCACGGGCACACGAGAGGTGGCCATGCAGGCCACCTGGTAACAATGTGATCCCCTGGCATCGGTTCCGCATGACTAGCAACACTTGGTGTCGCATCTATGCGCCTCGCCACAGGCACTTAACAAGCCGTGCCAATCTCACGGCGAGCCGCTAAGGATACAAAAACGAATATTCCGCTATGCCAATGTCTTACGCAAAAAATTGGCCTGTAGATTATTTACTGTTTGCTTGAATATTCAGCTATGCCAGTGCCTTCGCAAAAAATTAACCAATAAATAATTTACTGTTTGCGCTTCTTGCGTGCGTCGGCCTGTGAGACAATTGCTGAAACAGCACTGCGAACACGTTTCGAGCCAGTGATTTTGATCTTGTTCCGAGCTGACAGAAAGCTGGTCAGCGTAGACTGTGCGGCCTCGGTCTTGCGAAGCAGTGCCTGTCGACGATTCATGTCCTGAATTACCGGCACTAACAGCTCGCTGACTTTGTCGCGAGACCATCCGGTAGACGCCGTCAGAAATGTACGGAGTGCGTCCATATTCGGCGCTCCCCATTCAAATTCAGTGGTGTCCTTATCAACCTCTGGGTTCAAATATGCCTGCTCCACATTGGGATCGGGAAATGACTCTGGTAGAAAAAGCTTCTTGGCATTGCGCTTGAACTTTCGTAGAAACGGCGTCGATGTGTCCGCTTCGGGATCGAGTGCCTGAACTTTATGCCACCAATCTCGGAAACGCTCCAGACCATCGTCTCCCGGAAACTGGGCAAGGAGCTCAAGAGCTGTGACGGGACCCACCCCAGGAAGACCGTCCGTGTAATCGCTGCCCAACAGCAGTGCCATTTTTATAAGCTGCTTGCGATCGAGCCCGAGATCCTCAGAAATGCTCTCCAAGGAGTAAGCTTCGACGTACTTTGCACGGTTGAAAACATTCTTGTAAACAAGCCGTCCTCCAAACAGGAAGCAATCAGAATCGTCCGTAATAATCCCGTCGACGAGGCCCAGTTCCATCAACGTAGCACATTGCGACTCTGCCTCCCGAGGCGCGGTAACATAGGGAATCCCAAACAACCTCAGAAGCTCCTGACACTCCTGTATCATTTCACGTGTGGGATTATCTGAATCCCGGATCTCTTTCTGGTGTCGAACTCTCAGCTGCTGTAACTCTTGTTGGAACTCCTGCTCGCTACGCTGCGGCAGAGTGCCGCTATTGAGCTCGCGTGCAAATCTCTCATGCTCTTCAATCTCTTGCATGATGTTTTGCACAAGTTCGTCATCCTCTTCCTCCTCATAACGGGCATCTTCTTCTGCCAACGTCTTATCGAGCGCAGAAATCTCAACGGGCTTGGCATCAAGCTGATCCGCGCCGTCAGCCTGCGCGGTCGCCAGTAATTCGGTGCTACCTCTAGGGTTCGGCGCAGTATCAGGAGATGCGACGCCTGGTTTTGACGGCGTGGTAGCGATGTCCCCGCTGTTGGGGTCCCGGCCAACCGCTGGTAATGACGTCCGCTTGGTCGCTCCAGACGTCTGAGCCGAACGATCTGGCGTGTCGACACCGCTCATAGACATTGATGCCGTGCTCTTTTGCGGTGGTTCGGCACGCTCAGCGTCAGCCCCGGAGATCGCCGGCCGGGTTTCTGAAACCTTCTCATCTCTCAAAGTAGACTGCCCTTGTGGCAGATCGCCCTCTCGCTTAGGCTCGTGTACAATCTCGACAATATCCGAATCAGCGGGGCTCCCTACCACTTCAAGATTGCTGCTGCTTCCTGACGGTTCAGGACTGTCACGCACGGGACGCCCGTCACCTAAGGGGCCCAGATTGCTATCTTCACGTTCAACAAGTGCGATTTCTCCTTTGTCTTGTCCAGCATCGCTGAACCATGGAGGAAGTATAGCGGGCGCCTTTTTATCCCCCTCGGCTTTCGTCTTTTCTGTAAGAGCCGGAGCAACAATAGAAGAATCCTTTCCTGAGTGTTCCTTTGGTACGTCTCCAGCGGTCTTCGCCTGCGCATCTGTTGCAGGCAGGTCATCGAAAAGAATGGAAGCTCCTCCGAAGTGCTTTTTAAACTCCTCGTTCGCCTTGTCTTCCTCTGCCTTGGTCATTCGTTTCCGGCCAGCCGATGCAGTCCGCTCAGCTCGTTCTTGAGCCGCCTCATCCCCGAAGAGTTCTTCATGCAGCTTCGAATCGCTTTCCTGCTTAAGCTGTTCATACAGTTTCTCGCGTTGTGCCATATCTTCAAATGAGCTCAGCACCGCGGGAAGCCCCGCTGGCGGTACAGGGGCTTTCTGCGATGCCGAACCGTCGAGCGGGACGTCCTCAAACTCGGCGTCCTCATCCGAATCACGATCCTCAACGCCGTCCTCGTCAAGTTTCACCACGTCCTGTTTGCGTCCTGTTTCCAACGCGAGAGTCCAGCCTCCCTCGTTCTTGTTCAGAATATACTCTCCACCTTTCTCGCCCGCTACACGCTTGGTCAGATCCGAACCCATTCCCGCCAAGTCCATAAGCGTTTGAGTCAAGTAGTTTCTCTGGGCCACGCGATGGATCTGAAACTTTGAGAATTCCATGCGGTCACGAAACATCTCGTCCAGTTGCTCGGCAGTGTAGCCCATACGGTACCGAGACTTGAGACGAGCCGTATTCAGAAGCCGGTATTGTGTCGTCAAGGGCAGTGACTTGAACTCAGGAGAATCAAAGTCAATAAGGGATGACTGCTGTTAGCGGGACTTCGATTGCAACACGCTGAATCGAGTGTACCAGAAGTACTTACATCAATTATGCCTGAGCGCGCTTGGTCCTGAAATATCTGCGCATATTCTGCCATTTCCTCCTCGGTCAGAAGCCGTGGGTCATCGGTAGCAACAACAGCCTTGGTAGTGATATCTGGAAGGTGATACTGGTCGGTGGGGCGGAAAGGTTTATGGGCGGCGCGAGTTTCAGCAGGCTCGCTCAGCTCTCCGTAGTAGACAGCGTCCTCCGGTATTTCTTCGCCGGTTGAGAACTTCTCCTTTTGCTTTCCTTTTAGTTTTGAATTGGCGCTAGCCTCCTCCGCCGCCCTCTGTAGCTGGATGGCCAGAAGCTTGGCAGCGGTTCTCGCGGCATCCTCCCGCCGGCCCTGCCGCCGTTCGTTTCTCTTGCGTAGCGTAGACCTCTTCAGCACAGGCGCATCGCCATCGAAAACGAACACTGGCTTTATGTCAAAGAACAGCAGCTTGCTTATCCGTCGGAAAAAGCCAATTACATGCGCACTCTTCATGGCGTTGCCCTCGCTGTCCCGCACCGCCTTCATAAACTGATAGATCCAGATTGAGGCATCTATAGCGAGTCGCTGGTCGCGCAAAGACTCTAGTGTTACGGGCCTGGCCGATGGACCCACAACTTCCCAGAGTCCGCGGACGCCCATAGCGACATGAAAAGACCTGCTTTTCGGAACAACGGGTTGAAACTGGCGACCGTTTACAACTAGATTAAGCGCAACCCCGGGAAGAGGTACTGAACAGGAGCAGCCGTGCGCGGCTGATATCTTTTCTATCCTCTGGCTGAGATGTGCAACTCGAAAAAACAGGCGGCAAAACCGACGGGCCATTTTTGGCGGCCTTTGTATGAAGCTTGCGTTATAGTACGATGGTTGTCGTTCATCGGCACAACGAGGCACTACTCCCAAGGTTGCTGGCGCTCAAAGACGCATCGCCTTTTATTCTCGTACTAGATTCGCTGGCGCAGTCTGCAGATCCGTTCATCGGCGAGTTTCTCCACAGAGTACCAGAAGTGAGTCAAAAGAGAGAGAGGCGAATGTGGAAAATGCTGACTGCAGGATACGAATACGGTGTTGTTGTCTTTTGAGCCGACTTATCTTGCTCAATCTTTTAAACGGGTAATTGACTGCCATAAGTTGAAGCTCTCAGCCGTCGCCGACAACTTATCAAAAGCATCAATCACCGGGAGCCGTAAGTCGTGGTATTTCATTTTGTTGTATTCATGGTTCTGACGCAAGGAAACCTAGTTGTTGTCGATACTCTAGCTACGATCCCGGCTGACAAGCTGAGCGAGTTCCTGGCATCGCTTATGCGTCCGAATCTGTGCCTGGTTGCCACGTATCACATTCCGCGTCATGAACAGCCACGACTCGATACTTCATTTTACGCCACGCCGTACGCTCTTTTGAGGTACCTTGCAACGTCTGTTGTTGAGCTGGCGCCCTCGCGAACGCGGGACGAGGACGCGAAAGAGCTTGACGAGCTCGCAGTACCATTAGGTGTCAATGGGGCGCGATTTCGTGCGCTTTTAACTAGCAGGCGGCGTTCTGGGCGCGGCGTTAGCGCCGAGTTCAGCGTCGACTCTGAGACTCATGTCATAGAGTATATCGCACCGGGGGCGGCCAACGAAGGCGTAGGCGGCGACACAGAGGTATGCATCCCACCAGCACTGTTCTACTTGTGGGCCAATACTGACTACAGGAGGATCCGAGCCTTCTTGAGGGCTTGACGACCTTTAACTTGGGTATGACCGAAAAACAAAAAATGGCCAAAGCCAGCACTGAGCTGCCGTTTTACCAAGCACAGGAATTTGGCGACGGCGGCGCTCGCGGTGGCGCAATTGTTTACGAGTTTGAGAAAGACGACGATTACGACGAAGAGGATCCATACGAGGATCCGTTTTAATTGCCAAGACATAGCCTTGGTCAAGAACCTTGATAATTGCTAGTATTAATATGCATATTCCGAGTCGAACTCTTTGGCACGGCTGCTGCTGTAGAAAACATATCCCGCATCGACGGTAAAGGATCGGGACTCGCAGACAACATCGAGCCTGAGGGCCATGGCCAACAGCAGGTAGGCGCACTCCTTGCTGATCTGAAGCGTGGAGAACTAACAATAGATATGAGTACGTTAAGGCGTTTGAGCAGGAGAACTATCTGCTACCCGACACGTACATCGTTGTGAGGGTCGACGGTCGGGGATTTCATCGGTAAGTACTGCCAAAACGGACGGTCACAGCGGGGGCTGCACTAACGCTAGATTCTCGGACATGTACAAATTTGAAAAGCCGAATGATCGTCAGGCATTGGAAGTAATGAACGACGCGGCGATGGCAGTAATGGGCATCTTACCCGACATCATCATTTCATACGGTGATTCAGACGAGTATTCGTAAGTTTGGTGTGTCTTTAGAGAGCGCGCGATGAAGCTACTAACAACTAGCTTCGTTCTGAGAAAAAGCTGCGACCTTTTCCAGCGGCGTGAGGCTAAACTAGTCAGCACAATTGTCAGCTCCTTTACTGCTTACTATATGCACCACTGGAACACACGCTTCCCCGATCGGCCGCTGTGTGCCGAGCGGCTCCCGACCTTTGACGGCCGCGCAGTGATGTACCCTTCAGTGAGGACGCTGCGTGACTACTTGTCATGGCGGCAAGTGGACTGCCACATAAACAACTTGTACAACACAGCATTCTGGAATCTTGTCCTCAAGGGGGGGCTTACACCCGCGGGTGCCGAGGAGCGCTTGCGAGGCACGGTTTCCAGCGACAAAAATGAGATACTCTTCAGCGAGTTTGGCATCAACTACAATAGGGAACCAGAGATGTTCAAGAAGGGCACAGTTATCTACCGGGACCTGCAGGAGGATGTGGGGCCCGGCGAGAATCGGCTGAGCAGTCGGCAGCAGGACCGGGTGAAACACAAGCTCTCGAAAGCAGCAATCAAAAAGGAGCATGTAGATATTATTGGTGACTCGTTCTGGGAGAGCCACTCGCATCTACTCAGCAGTTGACATTGACAGAAATATTGAACCTCATATATGCAGGGGCCGCTACAGCAGTGGCACTGTACGCGGTGTGAATTATTGCACATTTGACAGAAGAATCGCAATCCAGTTGTACAGGTGGTGTAAAGGTTTTGTTGTTTTGCTTTTCTGTGGTCAGAAGGGGCGTTATCGGACGCGGTCTTGAATAGTTTGTATGTGAAGGGGCGTCGAGATGTGCAGCGCCGACTGTGCGGCGGCTCTGAGATCTTCGCAGCCGGCACTAGAGGCAGGCATCAAGTCAGGTGGGATGGCTGCAGTTACCCGGGCCGGCACTTGCCGGTTCGAGCGTTGCAAGTGGAGGATCCGCACGGAATAAAAGCACGGACCGACGGCGCTCGTGAGTCGTGTCAAAACGAAGCCGCTACACAGGCGCTAACCCGGTTCAATCCGAGGGGGCTGGCTTCTACTGTCCGTTTTGCGGGTCTCTACTTTGTTGTCGGCGAGAAAGCTGCTCAGCGCCAGCATCATGTCGATAGATCCGAACCTTCGAAGGATCTCGCCGTCCACGCTCAAGAGCTGGATTGACGCGTCTGACGCCTCGAGCCTTGCGATTGTTGACGTCCGTGACGGAGACCACGTGGGTGTAAGTTTGAAATTGAAACTGCGGGCCACCATGTTGGGCGGCTGTACACAGCTTGGTGCTTGAGTTACACAATGCCCTCCGAGGTACTACTTGAGGCTCAACTGGGGAATGGGGAAGTGCGGCCTCCGGGGCGCCCGCCCGCTTATAGTGGTACGGGCATTGCGTGGGCGTTTCGGCGAGCTGCCGAGGTTTCAGACAGTGCCAAAGGCAAATGCGGGACAGTGGACGGGCGGCTTGGTTTTTAAAGTGGCCGCTCTCGGAGGCGCGCCCCCAGGCGTACTGTTGTTAATTCTAATGCTCTGTCTCATGCTAACAAAAAGGGTCACATTCGCCGAAGCATCAACGTGCCTTCCTCCAAGTTTGTTGGATCGCTTAACTCGCTGCAGTCTCGCATCGGCGGCGCTGATAGGGTCGTCGTGTACTGCCAGCTCTCCCAGCAGCGAGGGCCCAGCTGTGCTACGCTTTATGCTCGGCACGCTGCTGCAAAGGGTAACGTGCGCCAGGAGGTATATGTGCTCGACGGCGGATTTTCAAACTGGGCGGCGCAATACGGGCCCGACGACCGCTACACAGAGTCGTTTGCACCTGATCTTTATCGCTAGCTGATAGATACTTTGCGGCTATGATACGTGGCGCTCTACTGTCTGATTTACACTACCGCAGGCGGTTGCAGACAGCGATAGCGGTGACCGCAATGGCTGCTTTCGACGCAAGAGTTAGGTTGCAAGAGCCGGTGCCGCTCCGGCTGGTCCGGGGTTGCATCTCTGTTCGTCAAGTATCGGCCAAGCTCGGCTCTTGCCGATTCGTGAAGGACTGTATAGTGTCTCGATGTCTGTTTTCTCTAGAAATGCCTAAGTTATGTATATACCTAGGTGAGTGGCCGGCTGTACCGCTAGTCATCGGCTTCGTCCTTGTCCGAGACCACCGGCGAAACCGGAGCACTGGAAACCGCCGATGACGAGTCAATGCGCCGCTGAACCCACTCTTTTGCGCGCTCGATGAAAGGCGACGCACCGCCGGACGGCGAGCTGGTGCCCGGACCGCCGTTGGTGGAGCCCGACTGCAGCACGCCCGAAATAAAACCCATGGCCTCTGCATAGATATCACGAGTGGTAGACTCGAAGTTTTGTTTAAACGACTGGCGGAACTCGGCAACGCGGCGCTTTGCGTCGATCTCACCTTTCTTGAGCCACGATACGTTGAGATCCTTGCGGGACGCGCCGCGCGCAAAGTTGCGCATGAGGTACTTGTCGTAGTCTCTGATAATCTTGGTGATGATGTCGGAAGTGGAAATGCCCTCTGTGCGCTGGGTTGTAAGAAACATTCCCAGCTCCTTGACGGGCTTGTAAATGTCGTCCGCGCCGGCAGAAGCATACGGCAGATCGTCGTGCGCGACATAGTCGATCTGGTGTTCCTTGAGAAAGTCGAGGGTAACCTGCCACGGTGCTGCCTCAATTACCTCGTCAACCCACTTGCAATGGCGGAGCGTTTCATAGCGCTGTTCGTCCGAAAGGACCGTCAGGCCCTTGTACTTGTGAGTGAGCTCGTCCGAGGGCACGCCCACAACGAGGGTAGCATTGGGTAGCGCCTTCTTAGCCTGCTCCAGTTGCCTCATGTGTCCAAGGTGGAACAGATCAAACACGCCGTCTGCGTAGACGCGAACCGGCCGGTCCTGCGGAGGCGTGTTGAACTTGTATCCGCGGGGACGGAACTTGCGGTACTCTGGCGGAGTCTGCGCGTCGAGCTCGGCTTCGCGTTCTTTCTGCTCATCAGTAAGTTCTTCTTCCTGTTTCTTGTCTTCGCTTCGCGGCTTCTTTGCCACGTGGTCATATGTGTCATCCTCGGCAATGTCCTGTTCATATGGATCAAGCGTGACGAGATTGAGCAACTGCCGCTTGCGCTTCGAGGGCGTGGCCTGCGACACGTCAGAGCTGCTGCGCGTCCTCCTTCGGCTCAGCGACAGCAGCGACGCCAGCGACGAGGACTTGCGCAATGAGCCGCTGTCCTGGGCGCTCGACGACGAAGCGGCCGCGTCGTCCGCGGCCGGGGCCGGGGCCGCAACCTCTGGCGACACGGCGGCCTTCTTGTGTGGTCTGTCCGTGGATCCGTGAGACTTACGCCGAGACCTACCGGCCTCATTTTTCTTTGCTGGGCTCATGATAACGACGCAATTGAGCAACGCTTCTTTTGGCAGCAGTTCCCAGGGTTGAGCGAGACTGGGGTCGAACGAGGAGCGCTTGGGCATGTGCGCCCAACGTGAAAAAACGCCCGCCAGGCTCGCCGCGGTGGGTGGTTTTGTGTTTTTTTGCAGTTTTGTACATTCCCGAAGCGCGTCCGGACGGCTGCCCTTACTCGCACGTGACAAGTTCCGTCATCTTTGTTGGGGACTAACGAGGAGCTCGTTCAACCGCCCTTGTGCGCGGCCGCGCGACTAGCAGATCGCCATTCTCGCAGGGCTCCGCGTCAGCGCTCTCCGTCGCGGCACCACTGCCCCGCGTTGCCTTGGCTCGGGTTCGAGCGCAGTGCAGTTGTGCATACCGCTGCCGGGAGTGCATGTCATGCCGCTGCTCTCGCATATGAGTCGGTTATGCACCGTATCATGCGCATCGTATACTTCCTACAGTGTCCGGTACAATTCCAGCGGCCTACACCTTCTGGGTCGGCTGTTACCTGCGACCGTCTACCGACAACATCAGTAGTGGTCCGCAGATGCTCCTCGGGTGCTTTCCGGTCTCGTAGCCACTTAATAAGCGGTGCCCCACCTTGTTCAGATAACCGCACGCACGGCGCTATTTCCTCGACCTGCAGCGTCGGGCAAGGGCAGCCCTGATTCCGCTAACGTTCTCTGAGAGCGAGAGCGCTCGGGGCTACTTGCCGTTAGCTGCTGGAGACCCCCCGGATGATAGCCGACACCTTGGCGGTAGCGGCCGAGCGACTGATGCGCGGGAATGCCCGTTATTGCACCGACGACCGGGACTCAAAAAGAGCAAGGCGATTGCAATATTGTTCGCGTCAACCTTTTTTGTGTGCCCCCGCATCGTGACGTGGAGCAGAGTGTGGTCACCGTAAAGCCGCGCGCCGAGCGTATGGATCCTAAAATGCCGTATACTGATAGCCTCAATGTGTCGATCGGCGCCTAATCGTCTAGTGTTTGCGTGCTTACCGTGTTTAGAATAAAATCGTCCCGTGGCCCAGCCAGCAAGTGTACTGCTATCGAGGCGCTGCGTTCGCTGACATCCCTTGCCGCATCCCCCGCCTCCGCAATCCTCCTCGGCTCCTTAATGCATCAGACGCGACTTGGGTATTCCTGAAATTATCACCAGCGACATTCTCGATTTCCCGTCGGAAACCGAGGCGTGACAGCGGGATGCTACCCCGCAATTTGTGCCAGGGCCCTGATTTGGCTATCGGCGGCAACTGCAAGATCGGTCCAGTGCCGAGCGAGGGGCAGTTACGTAAGAACGGCGCTATCCTCGCGTTATATAAAACGGCTGCCGCACCAGGTAAGCGGTTATCCACGACGTTTGTACCCAAAGCATAGAGGTATGTGTTCGAAGCGGTGCCCGGCGGTTGTGTTAACCTGCTGAAGGGGGTAAAGCGAGCGGGCTACTGCATGGCATATCTGCGCGGGCCGAGCTGGATGTGTCCAGGCGCCAACATGAGCCAACCATGCGACCAACACATCTTGGGGATTGGCGACTGCACCTATGCTATCCGTGCTCGGCGTGGAGTGATCGGCACGTTCTGGGCTGGCAATCTGGGCTGGCAACCGCAGGCATTTTCCAACTAACACGCAGATGACCGCCACCGAAACCAAGGATACTGTGCCGCTGGGAGAGTACCTGTTCCACCGGCTCAAGCAGAGTGGGATCGCCAATGTCTTTGGCGTGCCCGGAGACTTCAACCTTCAGCTGCTCGATTACGTGTACAAGGTCGACGACGTCAACTGGGTGGGCTGCTGCAATGAGCTCAATGCCGCCTACGCCGCTGACGGCTACAGCCGCATCAAGCGGGGCCCCGCGGCCCTTATCACCACCTATGGCGTGGGAGAGCTGAGTGCTCTTAATGGTATTTCCGGATCGTACGCCGAGAGCGTTCCCGTGATTCACATCGTTGGAACGACCGCCCGACCCACTCAGGACCAGAAGTGGCTTCTTCACCATGTCTCCCCTGGCCAGGGTCTCAACAAGCCCAATCATATGATCTATGGCGAGACGAGCAAGCCGTTTGCGTGCGCGCACGAGTGGATCCTCGACCCCAAGAAGGCTGCCGACCAGATCGATCATGTTATCGCCGAGGTGACCAAGCGAAGCGTGCCCGGCTACCTGTACATTCCTGCTGATATGGTGCACAAGGGCATGCCGCACGCACGGCTCCAGACCCCGCTGGATGTTGAGCACCGTAGCGACAGTGCTCGGGAAGACGCACTGGTTTCTGAGATTCTCGACGCGCTGTACAAGGCTGAGAATCCTATTGTCCTCGGTGACATTCTCAGTTACCGGTGGCGCCCTGCCCAGGACCTCGTGAAGGAGCTCCTCCGCAAGGCGCCCATGTGGTCGTACACGACGCCGCTAGGCAAGGGTGTCATTGACGAGACCAACCCTACTTTTGTGGGTGTTTACAATGGAACCCTTTCTAGTGAGGGCGTCCCTGAGGCTGTGCACGCGGCGGACTTTGTTCTGCACGTTGGCCCCCTGCTCAGCGACTCCAACACTGGCGGCTTCACTCGTTTTATCAAGGACGAGGACGCTGTTCTCCTGCACCCTAGCTACATCTCGATCAAGGGTAAGATTCACGAGGGCATCCACTTTGGTGGCATTCTCAAGAAGCTCGTTGCCCGCGTTGACGGGTCCAAGGTCAAGCCGCTTGGCGATAAGCCACGTGTCGCGCCCCTCAAGGACGAACCCACTAAGCATATCTCGCAGGACTACCTGCTCAAGGCGGTTGAGCGGTTCGTCCAGCCCAATGACATCCTCATCACTGAGTCGGGTACGTTCCAGTTTGCCGCCCCTCTCTTGAAGCTCAAGGAGGGATGCACGTACTTCAGTCAGATCTTCTATTCGTCGATTGGGTTCGCGCTTCCCGCGGCATTTGGCGCTGGTATCGCCCATCGGGAGCTGGGACTCAAGGGACGTATTGTGCTAGTCGAGGGAGACGGTTCAGCCCAAATGACAATCCAGGAGCTGGGCTCCATGGTTCGCCATAAACTCCCTATTACCGTTTTCCTACTCAACAATGACGGATACTCGATCGAGCGTGCTATCTGGGGTCCGGAGCAGGATTACAACGACATTTGTCCTGGCTGGAAATACACCAAGCTCCTCAGTGCCTTCGGCGGTGACGAGAACAAGGACGTTAAAAGCACCATGGTGCGTACGCGCCAGGAGATGGAGGACCTTCTTGCAAACGAGGAGTTCAACAAGTCTGCCGCGACGAAGACCGGCCTTGTCGAGGTCATTCTGGATCCTTTCGACTACCCGTGGATCCTCAAGGGCCAGGTTAAGATTATGGGAGGAAAAAATATTCAGGCATTCAAGGACTACGCGGCCGCCCGAAACGAAGACTAAAAAATCGTTTCCATGTTTTATGCACGTGCCTGCGAACTTTGATCTCCTATTCATAATACGTTAATGCAAAACTCAGGCACGTTTAAGGGGGGGTGTAGTTTATGCAGTCGTGAATCTGGTGGCCTAGTCCTTCAGTTAGAGGCGCTCCAGCGTACCGGGCCGGCTGCGCCCAGCATAGGACACCGCTTGACAAGCTGACTCTTCATAGTGCATCGGTGAGAACGATGTTTTGGTAATATATGACACAAGTCAACTTCATGCTTGTCGATATAAAAGTTATAGCGGAATGTGTCGCAAATTTTGGGAGCTTACGTTCGCGGTCGTGCTGCTGAAACGGCATAGCTAAGCGTACCTAGCATGCGGGCCGGCGTGCCCCTCAATTCACTGCTTGATAGTATAGGCTCGTCCTAATCTATTTGGGCGGGGCCTGGCATATCGTAACTCTGCCTTTGGGGCTAATCGAAGCTCCCTTGCAGCGTGCACGCAGCTCGGGATACATGTTATTGAGCATTTTGCATTCGCGCGCGGCAATTCCAATGTTGTCCTCCGGGAGCCAAACTGCTGGCTGGCATGCTTTCAATGCGGGATGTTCAAAATCTGTGGGCGATTGCGGAAGTTGATAGAGTGAAGTTGCAGCAGGCACTGTACTTTCCTGTTCTGAGTCAGCGGAGTCTAGACTACTCCGAGCTTTGATCTTCTTGAGCTTGGCCACCATTTGTGTTTCGTTGACCCAGTCGAGCGGTCCGGAGCTCTTCTCGTATACCGTTGCTCTTTCCAGCTCAAATCGCCGTACAAGTAGAATGTGATACAAGCACGTGCAGACAATCACTATCCAGGAGGCAATACTAAGATAGAAGTACGGGCTGCTCTGATTGCCGCGGTGTAATGTGGACAATCGCCCGACAACACACAGCTCCATAAAATATACACCAGTAAAAAGCTGGAGTATGGCGAGAGGATACATGGCGCCATCAAACGAAAGAAGCGTCACTGTCGTTAGCGTGTGCCGTTAGAGAATCATCTTCACAAACCATTGCAATAGAGTAGTCGATAGCGATATGCAAAGAGAAAGCAAGCCAGGGCAACGAGCGTGCATGGCAAGATTAGAGGCTGAATAGGAGCGTAGATGATGGCTATGACTGCAACATTTGTGAGCGACGGGAGCTGTTCGGACCATTGCAGAGGTGCAAACAGAGTCTTGGCCAAGCTTTCGTATATATCGCGAGGCGTGCGAACAATCCGAGGGGCTGACGTTGTAAATCGGTTTTTGCACATTTGCAGGAGGTCGAGGGGCCGGAGAAGAAGTGACGCGCTTGCACCCAGCCCTTGGATGACGATGTATGACATGAAGAAGTTCGATGCCTTGGGCAGATTTGTTGACAAGAGGTATGGAATATTCAACGGGGTGTGTATCGCCTCATCAAGAACAGGTGTAATACCTTGTGAAAGAGTGACGACTAGGAAAGATTGAATAAAAAGAAAGCCAAACAGCGTCTTTTGAACGTCAAGTTCGACTTGTTGCCTGTTATGATAGCCCTTCATTTCGGCCAATTTGCGCAGCGTCGCAGGTATCAGAGAAACTAGTAAGCTCAACACAGCCGGCGCAAGGATTCCTGACATAATGGCAGAAATATATAGCGGCACCTGTTGTAGCCAACTGAGTGCTGGTACCAAATAGCCGACGTAAACTGGGTGCGCAAGGACTGTGATTAGAGCAACTGGAACTGACCATCCCAGTAAGAACAGAATTGTCACCGCAATTGCTATCGCATAACCGAAGCATCGTCTCAGCGTGCCAATGTTCAAGTTTGACCATATGACGGCAGCGGGATGCGCTGACTCGACGACGAGCGGTATGGAAAAAGGACTGTAGAATTTATACTCTGACGTCTTTCGCATGAATAGGGCATTGACGACAGTATCGAACTGCACGAAACAGCTTGCGGTCACCGGTAACTGATGATGAGGACTCAATTTTCGTAGTTCTATCTCTTCGTTAATTTGTTTAATTTGAGCCACAGTGTAGTCAATCGCGTCGACAGAATGTAGCCACCAGTTCCTCCACACGCGTTCGACGGGACGCTTCACTTCACTCTGTCTTTTTTCTTGCGCGCTTGCGGGATGAAGCACCGCATTAATGGCATCGGCCCGTGCGCTTTGGGATGTCATGACAGGGGCCAGCGCTCCCGTGGTTTCTGTGGTCAGTAGTATACTTCGGTCTTCACTCGCACGTTTTCCTTACTTGCTGCTATCTTCATCATTTTTCGCATGTACCCCAGCTCTAGTCGTTCGAGATGACGAATCAACGCCGTTCGTCGGTCGACAAGGTTCTCAAGCTCTTTCGTATCCTTCACGAACCAGATATTTTTTGCTTTACCACTGGTATGCATTGCGCAAACACTTTCCATTTTCATTTTTGACCGAGCCCACGAGGGAACCGGCCGTACAAGGACAGTGGTGGCAGCCGCGCTTTTCATATACTCATCAGATTGAATGAATGCAGACCTGACCTCGATCCACTTGCGTAATTCTTGCCCCATTATCCAGCAAATAGTGAATGCACCGATGTAACTTCCTATTGCGTGGAATATGAATCTCCAATCCTGTTCTTCCGACACGTTGGACCATGAGCACACGTCCAGACCCGCAGCACCGCCCTTGCCCGTCGTGTTCAGGCCGATTAATAGTGGCGCCATCCAAACTGTAATGATGAAGAATAAGAGCAGAAGCACTGAAACGTAGCGCACCAAGAAGTATTCATCGATTCCTACTCCTTTTAGAAAGTTTTCCAACGGCTCTCTCAGTGTTGCAACGAGCCACCAAAATTTGCTATCCGAATCCTCTCTGGGAGTGTAAAGGTCGTTAGAAAATCGTCGCGTCTTGTATAGATGCGCATTTTTATGCCTTACGAGGATGAATACCGACAACTGGACCACAAATAGGATAACAGACACTGTCAAAGAAATGAAGAATGCCCTCACTGAGATCCCCTCCGACCTCTGGCCACGCCCAGGGTCGTTACGAACTGCGAACGCTTCAGTTAGACCCTCAAGGATATTTGTAATGTTTCCATTCATGCTGAAGCGCTGTCCCGCTTTTTCGCCCGCGGTGGGCAGTATGCGAATAGCATGGAGGAACTGAGATGTCACAACTCCATCTAATTGATTAAAGTTTTGGCCACACTGATGCAGCTATAAAGCATGAATCGCCATTGTGAGGTAAGACTTGAGGTAAGACTTGAAGAGGGTCGTAGGCTAAATCTCAAATGTCGAAGTACTTCTATCGTTCTCTTAAGTCTGTGTGCTTCTCTACATGCGCAGACCGCAGTATACATTATGTCTTCCTAGATAAAACTGGACGGTTGAGCAAAATGTCTCAATCACTTGCCCTCGTCTGGTTAATCGCAGATACAGTCATATGACGAGGTCATAGTGGCAACTGATATTAAGTCTGTCGCATGCCCAGCCACAAGGTAAACACTGTTACGTATTTTTGGTATGCACTATCTATGTACCTAACATATACGTGTTAGCATAGGATAGCCTGGGATAATTTCCAATTACTGTGCTCACTGCATATGCGAGCGACAGGAAACCCAGAGAGAAGAGCAGAGCATCAAGTGTGCAGCGCCATACTCCACTTGCAAAGCTAACGAACTAGTGCACGCATTTCTGCCGATCATCAATGGAGTGCATGATAAATGCGGCTGCGACAGATCCAGCATGAGCCGTCGCAGAAAAACCAGTTGACAACATGAGAGATCTATATGTGCGTAGTAACTGATCTGTCTCTGGTACAAAATGATCAATTGGGCCGGGCGACTAAAGTAAGATATAAGCGAACGGACACCACCGGGTTGGGCCCATGGGCATTTTAAGGTTTTGTGGCTGGTAAACAAATCGCGGAGTATAACTGCCGTCTAGACCTTGAATATGCAGGGGGTCCGTTATTATAGCCCTCAAATTGTGCGAGGTTGGGTATTTCTAGCAGCTGCTCCTAGGCTTATTACGCTCCCCTTCTGCGAGCTATCCCAGGTTCTGGTAGCTCCATGAATCCTCACGTCAAAGCCTATCTACCGTCACCCGTGGGATGACATCACTTACCTGGTTGGCCCGTCGATATCTGTGCGGATATCTGAAAATAATAATCAACGCTCTGGCGCTGACTCGTCACAAACAAGGTTTGTAGACTTCATGGCCGCCAACACTGTGGCTGGTACGAGGCTGACCAGCCTCTTGCAATTCATGGACCTCAAAGCGACATAAGCAGCCGTTGTGGGTCCAACAACCCGTCTCGAGAACAGGTTGTACAGTGCATGAGAAGCCAAGAGGCATAGCGTGCGTGCCTTGACCGCCTCAGCATTATGCGTCCACCTAAGTGCCAAAAGTCGGAGAACGGAGCCACAGTGATGGTGAATAGCCAGCAAAAGTCGTTGCTCTATTTGTTTACGAGCATTCTGGCATGCTTTCCGGTTATTGCTCAGACATATACCGAATGCGATCCGTTGGAACAGCAGTGCGAGCCCAACAGGGCGCTAGGTACGGCCGTCTCGATTGACTTCACTGACGGATACTCTGATATGTTCACGGCTGCTAGCAAGCCAAGCAAGATCGAGTACTCTCCAGAAGGAGCACATTTTACAATTTCTCAGAGCGGCGACAATCCGACCATCCAGAGTGATTTCTACATCATGTTTGGCCGAATCGAAGTTATTCTCCAGGCCGCACCTGGAACTGGCATCATCTCAAGTTTTGTCCTGCAGAGCGATGACCTCGATGAAATCGACCTGGAGTGGCTTGGCGGCGATACGGCGCAGTTTCAGACGAATTTCTTCTCTAAAGGTGACACAGCAACATACGATCGAGGTCAATTTCACGACGTGAGGTCCCCGCAGGCAATGTTCCATAACTACACGATCGACTGGACCGAATCGCAGCTCACCTGGATGCTTGACGGTCAAGTGGTACGTGTGCTGGACTCCAACACACCAGCTGGCTATCCTCAAACTCCAATGATGATTCGCGTCGGCTCATGGGCAGGCGGTGATTCATCAAACCCAGCGGGCACAATCGAGTGGGCCGGCGGCGTGACGGACTACAACCAGGGACCTTTCGTGTTTACCGTTAAGAGCTTGTTCGTTCAAGACTACTCTTCGGGCACTGAATACCAATATGGCGATCATAGTGGGACCTGGACGTCGATTCAGGCCATCGAC
Organism: Tardiomyces depauwii; assembly: GCA_038086965.1. Classification (NCBI taxonomy): domain Eukaryota; kingdom Fungi; phylum Ascomycota; class Dipodascomycetes; order Dipodascales; family Trichomonascaceae; genus Tardiomyces; species Tardiomyces depauwii. Next base: position 3,235,764 of record JAVHZA010000002.1, read on the forward strand.
GGCGAGGTTAATGGCGAGCCTGACGCGGAGACAGAACGCTCCCAAGAAGCGATACCGATTGCGTCTATTGAAGTAACCGATTACATTTTCAGCGCCCCACAGGACGACAGAGTCTCAGCCAGCATTCTAGCTACTTCGTCTTCGCGTCAGAGCGCAGCGGACACAACAACAACTGGTAAGGCTGTAGCTGCTCTATTCACTGAGAAGGCAGCGGACTCGATGCAAACACCACTTCCTGTGAGCATTGATTCCGCGGGCACCAGCACGATGAGCGCGGCCAGGGCCACAACAACGTCTCCGGAATGGTGGCAGGCGACGGAAACAACAAATTGGTGGCCGCCGTTTTCATCTTCTGCTCGGTGGGTCACACCGGCAAACAGCATGGCATGGGGGACGCTAACTGGGAGTACGGTTGACGGCGATGCAGTCGCCAAAGAGACTTCAGCTCCTGGCACAGACGGAACGCTAGGCTCACGTACATTGCTCCAGTTTGATGATGGGGATGCGCAGCGTCCAGAGGGCAACAGCATCTTGCGTCGCGCTGATTCAGTAGCGAATTCTGCATCAGTCAGCTACCTAGCGCCCGGCGCTCGACAGCTCGCAGCGCTTGCTCTTGGCATCGTTGCAATGGTTAGATAGCGACATAGTTTGTGCATGCATGAATTTGATACAGCGAGATGCCGCCGTCAAGCATGTGCTTCGCCGGACTTACCGCGCTTCCACGGCGGAACGTATTTCTCTGCCGGTGCCTTTGGGTCCGCTTTCTGCTTCGGCCCGGGAGCGCTCTCCGTCATATTGGCTTCTCTAGTCTCAGATGTGTCGGCGAGGCTAACTTCCACGCCGGTGTCGGCCGCATTCGCTGTCGATGTCACTGGAGCAGGTGTCGCGCACGGCTTGTCAGCTGTACTTGAACTGCTTTGCTTTTCGTTGGCATTGACTTTGGAGTCTTCAGCGCCCCGTACCGCCTCAGCCCTCGGTGGCCGGTCCTTCGCATCCCGCGCATCACCTCCTGCGGCCGAAGGCGTCAACCTCAGCTGCCCCAAATTGCTTGCGAGAGCATCTGCGTCTGAACCCGCGTCGCGCGCAGCCGCGTTCTCCTTTTCCTGTTGCAGACGCTTCATTCGGGGCACGTACTTTTTCTGATGCTCCACAGGCACGAAGCCCGGGCGCACCTTGAACGTCTTGCGCACAGTACCATCGGGCCGCACGCTTCCACCGACGTATCTATCACCCTCCTTGGACGTTTTAATTCCAGACAGTTCTTCCATCGTTCTTGCGTCCGTTGACGGTGGGCCGCCCTCGAGTTGTCAGAGGTGATCGCCAGTGCATACGATGCATGCGCGGCTGGAGCCAGGGAGCCGAAATAGTTACCCATTCATACAGATAGATCTCCGTTCAGTTTCTGCCAGAGTCATCACTTGCACGATGCTTATGTCAGCTGAAATGTCCTTCGTTGACAAAATCCTCGTGCACCCGCCATCGGGGGTGAAACAACTGTAATATAGTCAAAAATGGCTTCGCAGTCCAACGAGGAGAAGTACGAGCTCATAACGCGAAACCTTCAGGAGGTCCTGAACGGGGACATCATCAAGGGCGTTCTGGCCGAGGGCCGCCCCGTCAAAGTTTACTGGGGAACTGCGCCGACGGGCCGACCACACTGCGGCTACTGGGTGCCCATGACCAAGCTTGCCGACTTTCTCAAGGCCGGCTGCGAGGTTACCGTCCTCCTCGCGGACTTGCATGCCTTCCTTGACAACATGAAGGCCCCGCTGGAGCTCGTGGCCTATAGAGTCGAATACTACCGAAGAACCATCGTGGCCATGCTTCGGGCTATTGGAGTACCGATTGAGAAGCTCAAGTTCATCATTGGCAAGGAGTACCAGCTTGCTGCGGACTACACTCTCGACATTTTCCGTCTCAGTAACATTGTCTCGCAGAACGACGCCAAGCGCGCCGGCGCCGATGTGGTCAAACAGGTTGCCAACCCTCTGCTGTCTGGTCTCATCTACCCGCTCATGCAGGCCCTGGATGAGGAGTACCTTAAGGTCGACGCCCAGTTTGGCGGTGTCGATCAGCGCAAGATCTTTGTCCTGGCGGAGGAGAACCTGCCCTCGCTTGGCTACAAGAAGCGTGCCCATCTCATGAACCCCATGGTTCCTGGTCTTGGCCAGGGCGGCAAGATGTCCGCGTCGGATCCCAACTCCAAGATCGACCTCATTGAGGAGCCCAAGGCCGTGCAGAAGAAGATCGGCAAGGCTTACGCCGCCGCCGGAGAGGTCGAGGGCAACGGTCTGATCGCGTTCGTTGAGAGCGTCGTCTTCCCGATTGAGATTATCCGCGACGGCAAGGGCTCGTTCACTATCAACCGTCCCGAGCAGTACGGAGGCACCATCACCTACGAAAGCATCGACCAGCTCAAGGCTGACTACGCTTCCAACACTTTAACTCCCATGGACCTTAAGATTGGTGTCACCGACGCCATCAATGCGCTGCTGGCTCCTATTCGTGAGGAGTTCCTCAATGACCCGGAGTTCCAGAAGATTGAGGCGGCTGCGTACCCGCCGCCGGCTCCCAAGGAGAAGAAGAAGAAGGAGAAGAAGATTGGCACCCGCTACCCTGCCGCCGCTACGTCTGCCGCGGCCGGAGCCAGTGGCGAGGCCGCTGTCGCTGAGGCGACGAAGAAGCTTGACGAATCGAGCCTCTAGAATAGACGAACCCCTGCTTGAATAGACACTTTTGTTCTTATGAATGACGTGCTTATGCATTATTTATATGATTTTGCAGAATAAAATCGGCCGCGACTAGTTTCAGAGCGGCGCTCCATAACTAGAGAGTTTCCCATCCGCCGTTGTCGACAGTCGAGTCCAGCTTGCGTGCAATGTAGTCTGACAGGCCGTATTGCTGCCAAAATGCGCGTATAAAGTGGTCGTACCGGTTCTCCTGGAAAAAGTGAGGCCGTCCACGTCTGTTTGTTAGCATTGCTACTCGGTGAAATGATGCGGGTTAAAACACGTACCTCATGAGCTCATCCGGCTCGCCGTGCAGGTCTAAGTATGGACCCTCGATAAATGAGCCCTGGCGGATACCTTTCTTGAGCAGCAGGTAATTGCGGCGCGGCAACAAGAATATACCTGTGTCATCTGCGCACCGCCGCATGTGTGTGGTGCATGGCCCCTCACGCGTGTCTTCGTCGTAGAGAGGCGACTGGAGACTGACGTTTGCGCCACAGAAGAGACATACGGCAGGATCGGCCGGTAACGTAGAAAGATCGATGTCTTTGATATTCGCAAAGTTCAAGAACTCGTCAAGGCGTTCGGGAAGACGTAGCAGCCTGATAACTCCGGGATACTCGTTCTGAGGCACCAGCGGGAGCTCCGAAAATTGTGAGATGGACTCCGAGTCGACAGCAAGCTGCATGAGCAAGTCGTCGAACGGCGGCAACCTCAGGAACTCACAAAGGCGGTCAATCTCGCGCGCACCCATATTGCCTGAGTAATCCAGAGGGTCGTACGCACCAGACATGCTGTGCACGAAAATCGACACCTTGCGCAAAACTGGCAAGAGCGTCTTCACAAGCATGGCGTAGACCACTGTCAGCGTCTCTCGGCTTCCAAAGAAGTCTGCTGTCTCGGGTGTTAGATCTTTTCCGAGTGCCTGGATCAACGTGAAAAACGCGCGCAGAACCGCTTCCTTGTCCGCTGCAGAGGGCTCGAAACTCGGAAGATGTTTGAAAGTGTCACTGCATATATACTTCATTCGCATCCTCGCATGGATAATAACAGTCTCGAGGAAATTCATGATGGACGCCTTGATGTAGTCGCGCAGGATGCTGTGACGTCTGATGTTCATACTGGGCGCAAGGAACACCTGAGCATAGACAAATTCCTCAAAGCCCACCAGCGGCGATAGCTTGGCCGGCAGCATGGAAGAGTTGACCAATTGGTCACCGTTAAACGCAGGAATGGCCCTGATAAGCTCAGCAGTAATCCGCAATGTCTGCAACGTCTGCGAAGGCACTTGATCCACCACGATACCACCAAATGGAGATGTATGAGCCTTTCCTCTCAAGGATATCTCGAGCGTTGAAACGGAATTAGCAAACACTGCGACGAGGGACTTGAAGTCGCCACCTGCACGCTCAATCAGGCTCGAGAAGATTTTCTGTAGCTCAGGGCGCGAAATGTCCCTTGGATTGGTGAAGGTGCTCTCGAAAACAGGCAGCAAGTGTCTGGTACCCTCTTCAAAGAGTCGACTAGAGGGATCAGATAGCTTGAGCCGCTTGTCTCCATAGAGCTCCTCAGGGCGAGACCCTCCAGCAGCTCCGTCCTCGTCAGAGGCCTTAGTGTCTGTGAGATAACCTTCCGCTGTAAGAGAGTTTGACTTCCAGATAATGGGCAGGAAGCAGTTGTTGATCGCACGGCACAGGGGGCAGAGGAACTCTCCGCGACTGGCATCCTCCGGGTTGTTGCGTGTTAGCTGCTGGGCACGCGACCGGGTGGTGTTCAAGTAGTCCTCAAAGCAGTGATAATGAACAATGTGGCAGCAACCAGTGATAGCTTTGTAGCGCACGACGTGCTCCGGCGGGAATCCTGGGCCCCATTTGTTCTTCTCTAGGTAGTCCTTGCGATACTTCTGCCACTCAGGAGAGCCTTCTTTGTTGACAGCCTCCATCGGAATAGCTCGGTCCAGGTCAGAGGTACTGCCAAATGCTTCGTAAACCCAGTCAGGATCTTCCCACGGAACTTCGCGTATGACATTGGATTGCAGCACATGACCCATCTGACCATAGATGGTCGACTTGTCACCAGGAACACGGCAAAGAATACACTCAGGTTCCGGGAACGTCCATTCAGCTCCATCGGCATCTTCATCAAGATCCTCACCATCATCCACATCCATGAAGTCTGCCAAATTTTGCTGCGCAAACTGCTTCTGTTGGTTCTGGAATTCAGCGAGAATCTTTGCCTGGCGCTCCTTTGCAAGCCGCTTCTTCTTGTCTGCCTCAGTTTCGCTGCCGTCGTCCATAGCGCTGCTCTCACTGATTTCCTTCTTCATAGCCGGGCTGAACGATGACTGAATCGTTTCCAAATGATCGTTCACTACATCATGCTCCTTCTGTCGCAGCAGGTCAATAATTCTTTGGACCTTGACGCGGTGATCCCCGAATTCGCGCGAGTCCACCAGAGTACAAATAGCCTTCACAATGCTTGTGCCTGGCGTCTGCCCATCTTTGGGAGCGCATAGCAGTGCTGCCAGAGATGGGAAAAGGTGCTCTTGTGCGGGCACCGTCCGGTTCAAGTCATCCAAAGCTGCCACGTGAATGAGCTGAAGAATGTGGCTAAACACAGTGTCCAACTGCGTATCCAAAGACTTGTTGTCACGAATAAACTGAAGCAGATTCGACACGAAATCACCGAACGGCACCGAGAGCGTGAAGAGCGAAATTCCGGCATACGGTCCTTCGGAAATCGGCACCAGTGGGGGCTCCGGAACGATGGACTCAATGGGTTTGCCGCTGATCTTATGCAGCTTTTGCTTGATGGCAGTGACTGCTTCTTCGATCTTTGCCGACGAGAAGTGGATGTAGTGCGTGTCGAACTGCTTGTAATATTCGGGCTTGAGTTGATATATGCCGCTATCGCGCACACCCGACGGCGGCTTGTATACGGCGATATCACGAAGCATACGCTCAAACAAGTCAAAGCTGTCACCAGTAGTGATGGATGTCGGCACCGCATGACATATGTCCGAGAATGGCCGATCGCGGAATGAGAGGCACTGGATAATCTCCTTCGCAATGAACTCATTCTTGACCTCCTGATCCGACAAACCGCGGAGGTTTGTGCGTTCCATGATAAAGAATATGAGATGATGGAGGAACTCCTCGATGAGATACATTCTCTGAGATTCGTCGAACGTTTCCGATGTTTGCCAGTCATCATCAAGCAGTAGCCACCGATTCTGCAGGTGTACAAACACAGTGGCAGGATCCATCGTAGCCAGCGCAGTTTGTGCCATGAAAACGTCTCGAGCGAATGCATTATCTCTGAAGGTAATCTCTCGGTAGTGATGCAGCTGACTACGCACCGAGTAGCCATTGCGGACCCATAGCCCAACCTGAATCTGTGACAAGACTCCCAGTGTCCTCAGGGGGAAGTCGAACAGCATGGCATATTTCGACGCATCATCCCCGAGACTGAGCATTCGCCGAAGTTCCTCGGTGGTCTGCGGTTTTGAGTATTCAATTATCCAGGCCAGAAGCGCATGCAGTGGATGGTGCAGACTAACGGGCAGGCTGTCTGTGCGATATTGAATCACGCAGTTGGCAGTAGCCTCGCGCCCGCCATAGCGACGGGCCACGTCAAAGAATTCGACCCGGGCCTTCGCTGGGTCGGGCACTTCGGGAGACTGAAAACGCGAAGCATAGAGGCCCTGGGCCCATTTGACAAGCATGTTGGCAATGTCACTCGCAACAGAGCTGGGGCCAAATCCTTCCAAGTTCACAGCAATATTCTGTGCCAGCTGCAGTACGTATGGGAGGGTATTGAACAGGTAAATCCAAGTCTCCGACTCATATTCGACGTGACTGTGGACTTCCCGCTTGAGAGGCAGGACGCCTTGAAACAGCAGGATAAACTCTCCCACTTGCTTGAAGATATCAGTATTCGTTGCAACGAGCTTGTGGTCGGTATTCCGGTTCAACGTGTACTCCAAATCGTGGAAGATCTGGCCAAAACGGCGGTTTCCAATGATCTTGTTGTTCGATTCCAAATCAATGAATCCAGACGGATCTACCGTACGGGGGGACCCAAACTCGCCACGCGTGAAAAACGTGTGGAGTGCCGCTAGGAAACGTGTCATGTAGTCGTACCTCATAAGATCGGTGGCAATACTCGGCGTGGTGAATAGCTGAGTTGAGAGGCCGGTGATAATGGAGCATTCCGGTTCGCGATCAGAAAGCACGTAGAGTTCGGCAATCTGCGGATAAAGCTGCGCATAGTAGTGGCCGAATGGCACCTTGGAATCGGGGTTGGCCACTACCGCTGATATGTACAAGTCGCGCAGAGTGAGCCGCAGGTTCTTCCACAGTCGCACATCGAAAAAGATCAAGTACTGGATGCGGGGTCGAATGCTGATTGACACGGTATCAGAGGCTTGGCCGTGTGTCGTTTTCCAGAATGAGCTGGTCGAGTTCTCGTTGCCACCACGACTTTCGCGACCCGGGAAAACGGGCCCTACATGCCTGCTCACCCTAGCGGGCTCAACGCCATGAAGAAGATCAGGAAAGTTGGTGGCTGCCGCTGGCGCGGGGGGCAGTGTTGGCACGCCGCGGATTCCAAAAGAACCCTCGTAGGCAGCATCGACGTCACCTTCGGCTTCACCATCGGACATATCGTGCATGTGGGAGAGCAATGCGGGCCTCCTATCGATGTCAGGAATGAAGGGTCCATTGAGGTTGGATCGTGCCACGATCGGATCTAACAGCGTGTCGTCGGCATCGAACTGATTACTGTTCCAGTGCAAAGCGACCAGGCGCTTTCGTCCGTAGTTCCACGGCTTGAGCAGAGATGTGCAAATAATATCCCGCAGGACTGTATAGTTGCCATTGAGTGGCGACTTGTACAGGTCTTCGAGCCAGCTGAAAATTGCGGCGCACATCTCCTCTCGAAAGTAATCTTTGGTGCTGCGCACAGTGACTGCAAATCCCGTCGCCTCGATACGGGCCTTCTTCTGCATCAACGTGCGAAGATCCGGCGACACAGTGAGGATGCCGCGGCCGTAGCCATCGATGTGGACAGTGACCATTTTGGCGAATTCGATTTTCTTCTTGGTCACATCCTTGATCACCTCCATCGCGTCTGTAAACGAGTGTTTCTGATCATTCCACAAAGCAAGCGTATATTTGCCATTGGTTGCGGTGTCAGAGACTCCGTACTTTTCTTCGCTCAACTCTGAATCTCTCTCATTGCGTAGCACCTGATCCGCGTGCTTGTACTTCTGGACGGCCAGCTCGGCGTTGCTCAGGACATCGATAGTGTAGTCCAGCACAATGTCAATGGTCTGCTCAATCGACTTGACGAGCTCCTCAGGGATTTCCGAGCTGCCATCCCTGGCTGCCGTCGCGTTCTGATAACGGCAATGGAGCTCGGTCCTCCAGGCCTCAGGGTCGCCGCAGTCGCACACGCCACCGCAGTCCCGCTGACTGATCTGAATGGTGACCTGGTGGCCCTCATGGTCAGCAGGATTGTAACAAAACTGACACAGCACGCAAGTTTCATCCAGGCCGCAAGTACTGGAGTTAGCATCGCGTTATTGTGGCGGTGGCGGTCATAGTAAAAGGAACAAGGAATTCTCATCGTACTTACAGACAGCGATAAAGCGGCTCACCCTTTCTGAACTTTCGTACACATGGTCGCTGCGGATGCGACGGGTCAATAAACGGATTGTTCTGCTTGCTGGCGGTCATGACATAATCCACATCATGGGCTGGATCCGGGTCCTCATCCATCTTCTCGCTCTTGTCGTCATCAGAACCACCTGCACCCCCAGAGACCTCATTGCCCAGTACGGTGGTTGGTGGTGTATCAGGGAAAAAGTAGCTCAAGTACTTGCCGTTGAGCGACGCCGCCGCAAATAGCGCTCTGCGCAGGTCGCGGCGCGCAGCTTTGTTGCACTGAAAATTGAAGCGCGCAGGGCATTCCACAAGGTAGCGAAGCAAGTCGGCCCGAACCTGGCCTTGCTTGTCGTCTTGTGACATGCTTACCTGACGCTCTCGTTTGGATAACACGCGCTCTCAATGCAGCTTTAAAGTTCATGATCCCGAGGGCAACCGCTGACTTCAGAGCAGCGGCTCCATGTGCATATGCATATATCAATGCGCTGACACTATTCATAAATGTTAGGCTAGTGCATCGACGGTCAGTCGTGTCGTCGGTGTACTCATGTTGAGTAAGCGAAGCCGTGGAAGGATGTAGTGGAGGGGCCCAGTACGATATTGCATTTTACCTTGTAGACAGCGGATTGCCGGAGTACCCGGCCCGGCAACTCACTATGTCTAGAGTGCGCCGTTACAGCACAGTACCACCTTAGTCGTGACAAAAAACTTTTATTATAAACTATGTTGATGCATCAAGGCGAACCGTCTATCTACTCGTCATCCTCGTCGCCAGCCTGGACGTAACGGTGTCGGATGTCCTTCCACTGCTTCTGACTGTTAATATATTTTGCTTGCCGCCGCAATGAGCGCAGGCGGGACAGGGACAATACTTACGCCAGCGTTATGGTTATCATACCAGGCATCGACAGCCTTGTTAAAGGCACTAACGTTAGCCCTTGATCACCGCCGGACGAGTTCGGGCGGTCGCCGCTGCACTTACATATCGTAGAAAAAAGCCGTGGCGAAAACGGTCGTCACGAAAACCGAGTTACGCTTGAAGATGGTGTTGTAGATGGTAGTAGCGAACGCCTTGCAGTTAGTGTTGTTCTGTTGTATGTGCAGTATCATCGGATCCTGTTGTACGTCTGCGTTCGTGTTGTGATGTTGTGCTCGCGCGCGCGACGTAGAAACGGGAATTATGCACCAGCAAGGGTCCTCTCGAGTGTACCAGAGAAGCGCTATAGCGGATTTTGCCAATTTTCAGCGAACCAAGCGTAAGCCTGCTCGATGATTCCAGCAGAAAACCCTGCAGTGACGACGATGACCGCTTGACGTCCACTGAGCCCTCCAGCGGCACACCCGCCATTCTGCCGACCTTTCCCTTTGTTAGAATCGCAATACAAAACCGAGACGTACCATCTTTGACTGCTTCTGCCGAGAATCTATGCGAGTGTCGGGAATCACTACTTCTCGAGACACTGCCAAAGTTAGGAGTGCGCTGATTGGTTTAGTGCATTCTTGGACGTGTTGCCTAGGCGACGAGGGATCGCGTTGACTTTGTGGATTTTATTATATTTTGTGTTTTTTGTTAAGTTGGGCACGACGATGTACAGTAAAGTCAGCCGCATCTCAGCCTGCGGAAGATGAAATATAGCGATCAGAGCCACAGCCAAGCCCTCGCGTTGCACGACGACGAGCCTTAGCACAAGATGGCCGACGACGCGCGTATGGAGGAAGATGTGGCGACGGCCGACAAAGTGACGGCTGTTTCGGGTACGGAAGGCGCGGAAAAGGGCGACTCTTCGAAGGTTGATACTGACGGGCCTTTTTACCTGCGGTATTACACGGGGCACAAGGGAAGATTCGGCCACGAGTTTCTTGGTATGTCGAGTGGCGTGTATTAGGATGCTCACTTGCTAACTGAAGAGTTTGACATTCAAGTTCTGGAAACAGAGAAGCTGGGTATTCTTCGGTACGCCAACAGTACAAGTTACAGAAAAGAGAGCACTATCCGAAAGGAGGTGACCGTCAGCTGGCCAGTGGTCGAGGAGTTTAAGCGAATTGTCGCCGATGCTGAGATTGTGAAGTATGTAGGGCCGACGGCCCAAAGTGACGTCAGGAGCTAACGACAGAGAGAGCGATGAGAAATGGCCAGAGCGCAACAGGGACGGCAAGCAGGAGCTTGAGGTCCGGCTGGGGCAGTACCACATTGCGTTTGAGACGGCCGTGATTGGCTCCATGAGCGACGTTCAAAAGTGCGAGGACCCCGAGGGGCTGCGTGTGTTTTATTATCTTTGTCAGGATCTCAAGGCGTTTGTGCTCTCGCTCATGTCCTTGCACTTTAAGATAAAGCCTATATAGGTACTTTTTGTTTTGTAATGATGTTATGAGCTTTATTGTTAATGGCGGGGCGGCGGGTCAGGGCGATATATGACGGATAGATAGCTTGCATAGGGCTGGTGCTGAAATATAACAAAGGGTTACAGCATGCCGGTCGTCATGCATGACGTGAGAGACTTCGGATGGAAAAAGAACAAGGGACCAAACTGTGCGATTAGCGCGTAGTTCTGTCATGCAGGGCCCCAAGTTTTTCCGCTCAACGGCCTCGTCGCAAAACGGCGGGGGACGGCTCGCTGCAGGACAAAGCGTCTAGTGATTCAGGCGTGAGCCCGGGCAACGGCCCGCACCAGCTTAGGCTGCGGGATCAGGTGTGGGAAAATGCTTAGCATTTTACGGTGGCCGTGCATGCAAGCCCGCAAACCCAAATGTGCACAAACGATGGGCAGGCGATCACCTGTACTGCACCATGCCGACATCAAGTGCTAACCGTTTTTCTAGTTACAAACGGCGGCGGGATGTGCCGCCGGGCTACACTGTAGGTCACCACCCCAACCCCGCTATGATGGTGCCGAGGTGGTGTCAGTTGGCCGGGCGCACTGCCGAGGCAGCACCCACCCAGTCCGATGGTCGCCACCGTTCTAGTAGCCTATACGTACAGCTCGATAGTCTGCCCTGCCGGACCACACCGGTAGAACGCGCGGGACTAGATCCAAGTTCCGCCCGGCGAACGCGACCGGTCGCAGGACTTCGGCGTCGTCTGCGCTGCGGGACATGGGCATCGCGCATCTTGCAGCGGGGCCGCCACGGCGAGTCCCGGCAGGGGCGGGGCAAACGACAAGACACCGCAACCGCAGCCACGAGCTAGAACAACTGGGACCGGCCAGCTCTTGGCCCAAAAAACACAAATCCGGCCACAATCGGGCGCCGGGTGGCCGGCTCGCACAAAAACCCTTGCCCGGAGTAAGGGAAAGGGTGGCCGCATACTCTGCCCTGGCAGCCGGGAAAAAAAAGACGACCACCACGGCTTTCCGCGTTTCCCCCCCTCCCGTCGAAAATAAGCACCCACCACATACCGCCCACACACACCACCAATACACCTGCCGCTCGACACGGCGTACTGACTGACCAGCCGCTTCGTGATCCTGCGCCGCACTTTTGTTCCGGCAGACGAGCGTCGTGCGTCAGTTGGAATTTTTTTTATTATTTTCTCCTTCTATTTGGCGTTTTCTTTGTTCGAGCCTGGCGCCTGTCAGTCTCTGCTGTCGTTTTCTACTCTGCAGTCGCGACGCACCACGAACCCTTCACTGCCGCGTCCCGACTCGACTGATTGACAACCTATAGTCATGTACAACGGCGGAACTCTCAAGCGGCCGCTCGAGCTCGGAGAGCAGGACCAGTACGCGTCGCTGCCCGGCGACGACTCACCCGCGCCACAGGACTCAACTAAGGCGAGCACCCCAGCCAGCGGGCTCGGCGACGAGTCCTCTGCAGACGCAGCGTCTGTTGCTAGCGGAGCGACTCCTCGGCCGCCGAGCGCGGCCAGCATGTCTGGATACGCGTCGCCTCAGCAGATGCCGCAGCAGCACCTCGCACCACAGCACCAGCACCAGCAGCAGCAGCAGCAGCAGCAGGGCATGTCGCCCCAGTTTGCCGGCGCTGGGGGCGCTGCACCGTACCCGATGCTCTACCAGACCAACAAACGCGCTCGCGTCGCCGGTGACATGTATCCCGGCGCTCCTGGCCAGAGCCCCGGCGTCGGCCCCGGCGGTGCCCCGGATCGGCTAGCTTCGCTGCACGACCGCTACGCGTACCAGTCTGGATCAGCTACCGCGCAGGACCCGGCTGCTACCGTGTTTGGCCGCTACAACGCCATGCTCAACGGCGGCGGCGTCCCGGTTCAGCGTGGCCCCATGCCGGTCGGCGGCGGTATGCCCATGGCGCCCAACGGCGCTGGTATGCCACCGCATATGAACAACAGCATGGCGCACATGAACAACGGGCACCACGCGCCGCCGGCGCCGCCGCCCGCGACCAGCTTCCAGGAGCTAGTGACACAGCTCATGAACGCGTTCTCCCACGTGGCGCCGCAGATCGTGTACATCGCGGCCCAGCAGTTCAAGGCGTTTGAGCCTGCCGCAAACTGGCTCGCGACTACCCAGAGCGGGCCCATGGGCGGCCTTCCCCAGCACCCGCAGCAGCAGCAGCAACACCCGCACGCGCACCCGCACGCGCACCCGGGCGCTCCGCCGCCGCCCCAGTACGCCCCCGCTGTCCCGCGCATGGCCGCCAAGCGCGACGTCGGCAAGCCTACCATGTCGATCCGTGAAAAGTTTAGCCGTGGAGGTGCCGCTGCCATGCCGCCCGGGTACCCGGGCGCCGCCATGCCCTACGGCGCGCCGGTTGGCGGACCGTTTGCGCACTATGGCGGCCCGGCGATGTACCAGGCCCCGCAGCAGCGCCGACGCCTCACCAAGCAGAGCGTCCGCGACAACGAGGAGCGCTGGGACGTGTCGGACGAGTCTTCGGACGAGGACGAGGTGTACGACCGGGCCTCGGAGATCGAGTTTGAGAAGCGCGTGCTCAAGTTCCTCAATACCGCCACCGCAGACAATGTCGCTGACGTCACCGGCATGCCCGAGGAGCAGATTCAGCCCATCATTGACGGCCGGCCCTACTCGACACTCTACGGAATCCGTAAGGTTCAGCCTGAGACACCCGGCGACACCTCGTCGGGCTCAGTGCGCAAGCGCGGCAACCCTAAGAAGACGCTGGGCGAAAAGGTGGTTGACGCGGCCCTTACGACCATGCGGGGCTACGAGGCCGTCGACTCGCTCATTAAGGAGTGCGAGAGCCTCGGCTCTGAGGTTAGCGTCGGCATCAAGGACTGGGGCATCGACATATTTGGTGCAGACAGCACTGGCGAGGGCGGCCTCGCTGTCACTGAAGTCAAGGCGGAGGACGGCGACGACGAGGCCGACGGCGAGGCCGACGGCGAGGACGGTGTCAAGAAGGAGGACAGCGGGCCCAAGCTCAAAAAGGGCGGCTACTTTGAGGAAAAGCCCAAGTTGCTGGCGGATGACATTGAGCTCAAGGATTATCAGCAGGTCGGCGTCAACTGGATCAACTTGCTGTACAAAAAGGGCCTGTCGTGCATTCTCGCCGACGAGATGGGTCTCGGCAAGACGTGCCAGGTCATTGCGTTCCTCGCGCATCTCAAGGAGATTGGGGCCCCCGGTCCGCACCTTGTTGTCGTGCCGGCGTCGACGCTCGAAAACTGGCTCCGCGAATTCCAGCGCTTCTGCCCGTCGATGGTGCTCGAACCGTACTACGGCAACCAGAATGAGCGTGCGGAGATGCGCGATGCCATTATAGAGAGCAATGCCAACTTCGACGTCATGGTCACCACCTACAACCTGGCGTGCGGCGGCAAGGCCGACCTTGGCTTCCTCAAGAGCCTCAAGTTCAACGTTTGCGTCTACGATGAGGGCCACATGCTCAAGAACAGCCAGTCGGAGCGCTACGCCAAGCTCATGAAGCTCAAAGCTAACTTCCGCCTGCTGCTTACCGGTACGCCTCTGCAGAACAACCTCAAGGAGCTCGTATCGCTGCTGGCGTTCATGATGCCTAATCTGTTTGAGGAGAACCGCGAGGATCTCGCGGCAGTGTTCAAGCATCGCATCAAGACCAACGTCCGCGGTGACAACGATGACGGCAACGGCGCCAACCTCCTGCTGTCGGAGCAGCGCATTCAAAAGGCCAAGACAATGATGACGCCGTTTGTGCTACGCCGCAAAAAGGACCAGGTGCTCAAGCACCTGCCCGAGAAGAAGCAGCACATCGAGTACTGCGAGATGGTTCCAGCCCAGCAGGCCATCTATAACGCGCAGATGAAGAGCAGTCGCGACCTACTCGAGGCCCGCGCCAACGGAGAAAAGACCAAGAACCTCGGTAATATCCTGATGCAGCTGCGCAAGGCTGCCATCCACCCGCTGCTGTTCCGACGCATCTACTCGGACAAGGTCCTCAAGGCCATGGCCAAGGAGATCATGAAGGAGGAGCGGTACAAGGAGGCCAACGAAACATATATTTATGAGGACATGGAGGTCATGACCGACGCCGAGCTCAACCACCTGTGCGAGCAGTTCCCCGCCACCATTGGCAAGCACGAGCTTAAGGAGGACGAGTGGGTCAACTCGGGCAAGATCAAGAAGCTCACAAAGATGCTGCCAGAGATGAAGGCCCGTGGCGACCGCATCCTACTGTTCTCGCAGTTCACTCAGGTCCTCGACATCCTCGAGCGCGTGCTCAACAACATCAACATCACGTTCATTCGCCTCGATGGAGGTACACCCGTCGAGGTCCGCCAGGACATGATCGACAAGTTCCACAGCGAAGCGGACATCACTGTGTTTTTGCTGTCGACACGTGCTGGTGGTTTTGGTATCAACCTGGCGTGCGCCAATGTTGTCATTCTATTTGATCTCTCGTTCAACCCCCATGACGACCGTCAGGCCGAGGACCGGGCCCACCGCGTTGGCCAGACGCGCGAGGTTAATGTGATCCGGTTAATCACAAAGGACTCGATCGAAGAGAGCATATACGCTGTTCAAAACACCAAGCTGGCGCTCGATAGACATGTGAGCAGCGACGACAACAACCAGGAGGCCGAGAAGACGGAGCGACACAACGCTTCGCTTGTCGCAAGCATGATTTTTAACACCAAGGTGGAGGATTCTGAGGCGTAAACTCGTCACTTAGTTTTTTAATAATAAAGCACTATTATCATGATAATCAAAAGCAAAACCAATCGAAGTTATGGGCAAAAATGGCTCGTGTATTATGCGTAATGACTATTTCGTTACTGACTGTCCTCAGTCTTCTTGTCGGCAAGGAACTTGTAGCGCTCGCGACGCTCGTCGAGGTTGTCAATGTCGAGGAGCTGGCCAGGAGCAGCCTCGCCAGACGGCGACTCGGGAACAGGCTGGGTCCTGAACACCTCAGCAGTCTGGTTGCGGCGGTTGGCAGACGGGCCAAGCAGTAGCAGCGAGCGCTCGCGGGCCTTGAGGCCCTCGGCGACGGCAGCCTCCTCGTGCTGGCGCAGAGTGTCACGGATGCGCGCCTGCTCCTCCGGCGACGGAGAAATCCACTTGCTGATCGAGCTCAGGCCGCCGTCCCTCTTGTCAGCAAAGTACATGTCATAGATGAAGATACCGGCAAAAACCGATCCTATGCTGAACCATCCAATAGTGACAGGCTGTTGTTAGATCCGAGCAATTAAGCGCTTGGTTGATTTTCCACATGTTCGAGACGAGTTAACACGCGCCCAAATGATACTCATAAGTAGCTGGTTCTCCCAACTAGCGGTGGAACAGCAGACCTCACTGCGTCTTAACATACTTTAGTAATGGCTGGAGTTAGTGCAAGCTTTGGAGCACAAGACACCGCTTGTGCAATGCACGATATCTCGAACGCGCACGCAGGGAACGAAGTACGTCAACTGGTTGGGCCGAGGCGAGGTCTCACATCGTTGTCATCATTCGCACTTACGCTCAGCAGGGCCGTACGAGTGTCCGTGGTTTCGTCGAACGAACTGGCGGGCAGCCAGGCGCGGCACCGAGTTTCTCAGAGCAGGCCGAAACATAGCTCCTATGATGCTTTGTGTAGCCAAAGACCGTGGAATCGAGGCTCTGCGTGAAACTTCTTGGTCACGGGTTTGGGACCAATCACAACGAGGCAAATTGGTGCTCAGTTAGAATATGTAAGATTGAGGATTATATAGTGCATGAGCATGCATGGCTTCATAGGGGTCCCGCTGATCCGACTAGATTTGGCATTTTGGTGCGGACCGAAGATGGATCAATTGCTTGTCCTTGGGTCCAACGGGTCATTTCAGTTAGGACTTGGCCATGACGAAGATGTTGACACACCGGTTGCCGTTGGGTTGCCGGACTGGGAGGCGCATCACCGGATTGTAAGTATCGCGTCGGGCGGGAACCATACACTGGTACTGAGGAGCGACGGCGCTGTGTACGGTACAGGGAGAAACGCAGAGAACCAGCTCGGCATTACTGGTACCGAGTCAGTGCACAGATTTCTATTGCTCGACACGCCAGGCCCTGTCTCGCTCATAGCGGCCGGCTGGGCATTCTCGGTGGTGATGTGCAAAGATGGATCAGTTTACACGACTGGCCACGGCGACAAGGGCGAGCTCGGACAGGGCAACGATGTAAGTGACTGTTAAAGTATAGTTCGGAAGACGACCTCTGACATCAGATCAAATGCAGTAGTGGCTGGACGAGAGTTGAAATCGCCTCGGAGGCTGGACCGATCCAAAACCTCGTCGCAGGCCCATACCATGTTATAGCGGTCTGTGGTGAGCACCCGGATACAAAGCTTGTAGGATGGGGAGCTGGACGGAAGGGCCAATTATGTTCTCCGGCAGACAAAGCTGTGTGGCGGCCCCGGATCCTTAGCGTAGAGGACGGATACGATCTGGTCGCGTGCGGCCGTGACTTTACAGTGTTGGGGCTCTCGGGACACGAACAAGTGACTATCACAGGGAGTGACAGATGTAAGAACGTTCCCATGGATGATATGAAGCCCAGCGGAATCAGACAGCTCGAGGCGGGCTGGTCGTCAGCGCACGCAAAGCTCGTTAATGGCACTATCGTTGGATGGGGAAACAATTCACACGGTCAGGTCCTATCGTCTAGAGACCATTTCGACGACATATCGGCTGGAACAGAGCATTATCTGGCTGTTCGAGACGGCGCTGTGTACGGATGGGGCTGGGGAGAGCATGGAAATCTTGGGCCAGACCGGAAAAGTTCCGGAGTACGTGAACTGTTTAAGAGCACCGATTACTTGCAGGTTGTCGCAGCGCAAGGCGGCTACGCCAACTCGTGGATCATAGTTCGGGTGCGCTGAGATGCTTTGGCCGAACCGACAAGACGGAAATGTATCAGAATCTTCTTTCCTGCGTCAACACAGCATGAAGGCATTGGAGAGCCTGTCAAGCAAGAAATATGTATTGTTCTGAGCATCTATCTAGGACAGATGTATCAGCGAAGGCGTCATGTAAGTTGCACGAGGCAGGCGTCTTCACCTTCTTTCCGTCCAAGCACCAAGTGCAAAAGCATCTCGCTGTGCCGTTGTGCTTACGCTTGTATCCCTCCCAGGCTACAAGAGGAAGCACAGCAGTCAGGGAGGAGTGTGACAGAGGAAAACAGAGAGGCGTGAAGTTTATTAACAGAAACGGTCAACGCCGGGTAACATTCCATGCATACAATGAAGTTGCCGTCATCTGAGGACAGCGGTAGACTATCGCGCACTACGCGAGAAAGAATAAAGCATATACTCATTTATAATGAGTGGTCGAATAGAATAGATCAGACCGCTGTAATTGTTACCGATCTTGATCGCCAGTTGTCCATAGATCAAAGCCGAGGGCTGATGGTCCCGTCTTGATTGCCTTGCCGCACGGCTCATACAGCCGAATGTACGCGAAGCCTTGAACATTGCGAAGAGCACCGCGAAGACAACGCTATCGCGCCAATGTTTGGCATCATCTGCTCAGGCCGTCCAGGTATGGTTGACAGCCGCGAATCGCAGCGCGGTGTCATGTAAAGCGTCGCGGCGAGCATACAACGCTAACTCTAGTACAGTGGAGACGGTGCAACAAGTTGAACCAGCCAAATATGTCTTTCAAATATCAAACGCTGCGCGTGTGAACCATATGGTAGTGTTTCTTCTACCAGGAAGTGAGTAGCCGCAATTGATTAGCGACGAATTGCCAGCGCTAACCACAGCTACCTTGCCTCCAGATGTGATTGCTACTGTGTACTTTCAGCTGCCGGGCAAGGAGTTTCAGCTTCTCGGAGGGTATGTACGGTCGCATGAGGGCGCTGTCGCAAGCACTAACGGTAGAATTTCGCAGGAGAAACCATCGGCTATATACAGGATCAACAGCAATGCCAAGTCAGTGTCCTCGGCAACAGCAGACATGGATGACATGATGGACGATGATGGGCAGGCGGTGATTGAAGAATTTGACATCACGGTGGGAATTGCAGTAGAGCCGGCCGCACAGGCGCAGGCCATGATTGAGCAGCAGCGATCAGCGGCGCGGACGGCGGCGGGCTCGAGTCAGATGGCCCGCACCGGAGCTGGCGCACCGCAAAACGCCGAGGATATCGCGACGCTCGCCAACAAAATTGTTCAGCATGCGTACAACTTTCTGGGGTCTTTTACCACGCCGGACGGCAAGGTGCCGATGAAGGCCTTCAACGACTGGTGGGCCAAGTTCAAGTCGCGGCTAGCGGCGGACCCCCGGTTCCTCGACAATCTATAGGCAGGCTCTAGAAACTGCAGAAAATGAAGTCCATTAGACATGATTACGTTCATAAGATCCTGTCATGGGACAAGATCGGTAGGTCGTTTGCTCATTAAAGGGTCGTAAGGGCGTTGTGCAGAAAGCATCGCGTGATCGGGACGACAGTCATCTCCGAGGACGGCTGTAATTGCGGGCTAGCAGCCCGACCTTGGCGACCGACTCGGCTACTTCCTTGTCGCTGGGCACATTCATCTTGGCCAGCTCGACTGGATCGAGCGTGACGCAGCGGTCCATATCGGCTAGCTCCGCGCGGTACACGCTGCTGCGGATTTCTGCTCGCTGGTAGCGGTCGAGGGCGCGCGCGACCGCCTGACGGCGTTCTGAGCTTATGCGGGGCGAGTCTGCCACTTTCTCGGCGATGTCGACGATTTGCCAGCCGCTGCGGGAACGCAGGTATTCCTCGTCGAGCTCTTCGGAGCGCAATGAACTCGTGCGTCCTGATGCCCAGCTGCTGCGTCCCGCACTCCTACTGCCACGCGTCGGGCTGTCTGGCAGACTGGCGCCCGACTGAGTCGAGAGCCTGTGCAGTGACCGCGGCGTTGCCGCCGCCCTGCCGACTGCACTGCGGTCTTCGGCCACGGGCGGGATGTACTGAATCATGTCGCTTGCGGGGCCCGTTGCTTCTTGGCGGTCCTTGAACAGCGCTTCCATGTACTCTGCCTTACGGCGCTGGATACCATCCACAATGCTCTGGATGACTGAAGGGTCGACCGACTCGAGGCCCGAGGCGCTCTGCGACACGGCGGGGGGCTGCGACAGCAGATTTTTCTGGCTTTCGACAAACTCGGCTGTCCGCCTGTCGCGGATCCGCATTGTGCTCTAGAACTGTAGAGTCTGCAGTCGGGCTTCTCACCAATATTGGCCGTCGCGACCCACTCAGCGTGCGCGTGTATATATATCGAAATGCGCCCTGCACAATCGAGCCGCGCGTGCGCCCCGTTACGGGGATGCCCTGCACCCAAATGCGAAAAAAAAAGCCCACTGCAGCCTGACGGGGCGGCGCGTTCACTTTTTACGTTTCGCAGATCATAGGTCTGCAGCCAGCCGCACGTTTTGTGCGTGAACCCAGACCACTTGTACCGAGCCTTTGTGCACCAGCCCCGCACGTTTAAGGTTACTAAACTGGCTGGATAACTTGTAGGCTCCCTGGTGCAATGCTAGCAGTGGCATTGAGTATGCCGTCGCTGGATACGCTCTGAGCTTACATGTGGTACCCTCGCAGCCTGGCTCACAGTGCCCATCACACACACAGCAATCTCTGGTTGCGCCGTGCCCGGCAACGCGTCGGCGCGGGCCGCGAAGCGTAAGGCCAACTCATATCCCCACCAGAGAGAGCCTCTTGCTCGCTGCACGAGCCTGAGTGCTGACGGATGCGCGTGGGACAGCGAGCCTGCACGTCAACAAACGGCGGCCCAGGTCGTAATGCTGAGTGCCCTCGGGTCCAAGAGCCACGCTGAACAGTACCGTTGGTCACAGCAGCGCCACAGGACCGTGCGTACCTGCGCATACGCAGGCGCGAGGTCAGGGGAAACGCTACGCGCGTGTGCAGACAATATTTTAGGTCACCGAGAAGCCGGCAGCACCCATGCCAGTGTAATGAGCAACATTTTTGACGGCTGGTTGACATGCTGCTCAGGCACTTTGGTCCCGCCATTCCAGGCGTACCCCTCGGCGGCGCCGCTCAAGGCGGTTTGCGAGGCGGATGGCAAGGGCTAGGCGTTTGCTGATCCAAGACGCTCGTCCAGTCGTGGTTCGCCCGCCCCTGTAGGCGGGGTACCCTAGATGGGAAGTGCATGACGCCTCCCATTGTTGTTCTCGCAGCAAATAGCGAAGTCAAAAAGAAAGCAGTATAACACGGGACTTGCTGCCTTTGCGCTTTCTGGTGCATATGGTGCACCATCGATCAGCAGGTGTCGCACTGAGCGTTTTCTGCTGGGGATAAAGGCAAGCCAAATGCATCCCGTCCTGCTGGATGCGCAGCGCGCGAGTAGGCCCATACTGCCTGCAAGAGCCAGTCGCAAAGCGCAAAATCACGCGCGACGTGCAGCCCGTGGGCCCGAGTAGTTCGGGGCTAGCAGTCATCAGTCTTACGGGATGAGCGTGCGGGCACGGAACCAAAACCCTGTCGGTTGCAGAGCCCAACGGTGCATGAGTCGTTATGCGCGCACAGCAGATTATCTTACATTGTGCGTTGGATCCGAGGTAGGTGAGAGCGACAGCAACTAGCTACTGCCAAAAAGGGAATGGATCCAGTCACTTGCTGGTTGCGAAAGCGCGGCGGGGTCTAGTTTATTTCGGCATGCATTGCAACACTCGGCGAACGCCCAATTAGAGACAAGGGACAGCGCTCATTGACCATCAACGTTACATCTATCGAGTTGCTCCCAGGGCCCATGTAAGAAGTCTCGCTGCTGGCAGTTTTCGGACGGGGCCGTCAGCACCACCATCGGTGATGGAAAATTATCTCAGCCGCGCGACTAGCCGTGCGGCGTGATGATGTGTTCAAGTCTGCGAGAATCTCGCTGGAACGTGGCGCTCCAACGATGGTGGCGTTGAGAAGGCTGGCGGTCGCGTGTGCAGTGATAGCGGCGACAGGTGCTACTGCTGCCAAGGCAGCCCCGGACGAGCCCGCTAACGAAGACCGCGCTGCAGATGCCGCCAAAACAGCGCTATCCGAACTGGGGTTTGAGCTTGATCTCAGCGACGACAGCACAGGGTTCCAAGCGACCGACGAGTGGCAGCGCGTCGAGCCTGGCGCCAAAATCCCGCCCGGACTTCATTACAGGATGGACGTCTCGACCGGCGAGCTCTTTGCGAAGTTGCCGTCTGACGAGGACGAGCAGACACTGGAAAACACGCCCATGGTGCTCGAGGTCGACACGAGTGCCGACAGCGGGCCCGTGTTTGTTCAAAAAGGAGCTGGGAGCGATGGCTCAGCTGATTCTGTGAAGAAGGTGGAGATTGGGGCCGACGAATACGTGGAATTACCGCACAGGGCCAACACAGCGCGCCTGCAGGCTCGCCAGGCAGAGACCGACAGCGTCTCAGCGCTTCTCAGAGATAAGAGCGGATCGCTTGACCTCGAAGAGCTGACAGAGTTTGCGCACGATGTAGACCATGGTGTGGCTATCATAGAACAGATGCTGCCCCAGCTCATTGATATTGTCGAGAATACCGACGAAACGCTCGAGCGCCGCGAGCAGGCTTGCCGGGTTATCGGCGCATCTCTCCGCAACAACCCGGAAGCGCTTGCAGCAATGGGCAAGCAGGGTACAAAGCTCATTACGAGACTCCTGGGCGTGCTTGAGAGCGAGCCGACGGAGCGCGACTCACTCATAGTCAACCGGGCCCTCTACGCTCTCAGCGCGGCGCTCGGCGACAATCGCGGCCATCTCGAGTACGTTGCTGCCAGTGGCGGCGCCGTGCTGCGTAAACGGTTCCAAAATGGCGAACCGAGCACTGTTTACAAAGTCGCGCAGCTAGTATCTGGGTCCTTGGCGCGGCCCGCTATTTCAGAGGACAGCTGGCGGCGCCAGGAGCTTGAGACCTGGGCGGCCGAGTTTGAAAGCCGCCTTCTTGCAGTCGGCCCTCAGCGCGAGGCCGACTTTGCCGACACGGCTGTTCTGGATGCCTTGACGGTCATCAAGCGGGAGGCGATAAGCGACCTCCCGGTTTCAAAACAGCTGCTCGAGTGGCTCGCCAAGATGGCCAAGAAGAGTCATGACCGCGACGCATCAACGCGCGATCCTGAATGGCAGTTAGCAGAGCTCGCTGGCGAAGTCAGGCACGCTGTATTTGGCAACCCCAAGGCTCAGCGCAAGCACAATGCTGAGGATTTGTGATGGTACGCAATACTGCTGCTAGGGTTCTGAGAGCGGAAAGGCGCACATTATCCATGGAGCGATGTGGCCGTCGCTCTCGGTGCAGGTGGCTACCAAGGTTTGTGACATGGGCGACCGCCGTGGCGGTGCCTGTCAACTTGAACCACTTGCATGATGGGCCGGCTCATGAACGAATCTTTGCAAGGGCCCGATTGCTGAGAAAATGCGAGACAAAAATTCGGAAATTGTGTAACAAATTGCATCTGCAAGATATTCATTATACCTTTTAGTTCGTAACCGTCGAACCACGACATACGACGATCGGCGATCATGCCTCGACGAGAGTTTGGCGAGCTGCTCTTTTCAGCAGATCGTCCGACACCTCGGCAGTATTGCGGCAGCCCAAAGCAGCTGGAGACACCACTATTTATGGCGCCAGAGCGCCCCCCACGGATGAGGGAAAATGATCAATAATGCTTGTCAGAAATTTAGTTAGCCTGTGCTGCGCGCTTAGCGCTGCGATCGCGGCAGACAATGCAGTGCTAACGCCTGCGTGGGGCACAGTTATCAATGCGAAGCAAGAATTTGACATTCAGTGGACTCCCAGCTCGCAAAACACGGTTGATCTTATTCTCCGAGAGGGATCACCCGACAATTTGGAGAAGCGTTTGACGATCGTGAGCGGCGTTCCCAATACTGGCTCTTACGCATGGACGATCCCCGAGGATGTTCCCACCAACTCTGACTACTCTATAGAGATTCGCGACTCAGGGACGAGGCGTTCAAACTTCTCGCCGTACTTTACGATTCTGAGCGGAGAACATGCGCAGATCAATGCAGACAATGACAAGAAGGTGTCAAACTCGATTGATCCCAAGTTGCTGGAGACCGCCGGGTTTTTGTATGGCAAGCCTGTGCCATCGATGGGAGCTGATGCATCCGCATCCGACGCCGCTATGCAAGCAATTGCTAGTGGATCGCAGCACATTTTTGCCGAGGTCAGCGACGCGCTTTCTACCTCGGTATATGAGCCCTTTGATTCTGCAGCTGTGGCACACTCGAGTACGGTCACCTCCTCGGGCGTTGGGCCCTCGACGGCCGAGAGCCTTTCGCGCGCCGGGGCCAAGTCGTCGTCAACGTCGTCGTCATCGTCATCGTCGTCGTCATCGTCACACAAGAGCCACAGCAGCAGCATCACCAGTACGGCCCCCAAGAGCGAGGCTAGCCACACCAAAGGCTCGTCCGAGTCGCACAGCTTGTCATTAACCACTGGGACATCCAAGGCGGCAGAATCGACTCAGAGATCTAACGAAACGGCAACGGCTACGAGTACGACGACCGAATCCAAGTCCGAAGCGGTCCAGCTGCAGCCGTTTGCGTTTAGCGCGGCACTTTGCTCGGTGTTCATGCTTGTCCTTAGCTAGACAGTTGGGACCATTTCAGTTCTTAGAATGGTAGTTTGATGCGTTTTGCTTCGTATTCTACGTAAGAATTAATCGCAGTCATGAACGGGGTGCTAATATTACAAAAATGGTACTCGTGGTCTATGGGATGACTAATAAATCACAGAATGCGCACACAATTAGAGACGCGCGCGGTCAAGCGAAGCGTCGGTAGCGGCCTCAAGCGCCTGGCGGACGTCATTGACAAGATCGTCCTGATCCTCAATGCCCACGGACAGACGAACGAGGTTGTCATAGACGCCCGATGCCTCGCGCTTCTCGGCGGGGATGCCGGCGTGCGTCATCGAGGCTGGCACCTCGCAGAGCGACTCGATGCCGCCAAGAGACTCTGCAAGTGTGAACAGGCGGGTGCTCTGGCAAAACTTATTGGCCGCGTCGGCTCCTCCGCGCACGCGGAACGAGATCATGCCACCACCAAGACCATCGCGGTGCTGGCGCAGCACAACGTTGCGCGCCGGGTGCGAGTCGAGTCCAGGATAGCTTACAGCCTCGACGCTGTTGCCGAGCTCGCTCTCGAGGAAGCGCGCAATCGCCAGGGCATTGGTGGCAGCCTGGCGCGAGCGCAGATGCAGAGTCTTGAGGCCGCGGTGGGCGAGCCACGAGTCGAACGGCGAGGGGATGGCACCAATAGCGTTTTGCAAGAACCGCAGGCGCTCGTGGATCTCGGCGTCGTTAGTGACAGCAACGCCCATGACAACGTCAGAGTGGCCGTTGATGTACTTGGTCACCGAATGCATAACAATGTCAGCACCGTGCTTGAGCGGGTTCTGAATGTACGGCGACAAAAACGTGTTGTCCACCACAAGCCATAGCGGCTCGGGGCGGCTGGCACGGACCTTGGCGACAATGTCAGCCACCTTGGCAATATCAGTGACCGTGAGCGTAGGGTTCGAGGGCGATTCGATCCAGATAGCGCGCGTGTTGGGGCGAATGAGGTCAGCGAGCTCGGTCTCCACCTCGTTGCTAAACGTCGTCTCGACACCGTGGCTCTCGGCAACGCGAGTAAAGTAGCGGTGGGTGCCGCCGTACACGTCGCCAATCGAAATGACGTGGCTGCCCTGCTCAAGGCTCTGGAGAATGTTGGCAGTCACGGCGCTGCCAGACGAGTAGGCAAGACCGTACAGGCCGCCCTCAAGGGCAGCAACAGCAGTCTCAAAGGAGTCTCGATTCGGATTCGCCGAACGACTGTACTCATACGCCCCAATAGGCTTCGCAGGCGCGTTTTGCGCAAATGTCGTACTCAGGCTGATAGGCTGAATCACCGCGCCAGTTGTCGCATCGTGCTCGGCGCCCGCGTGGACGGCAAGGGTGCCGAACTTGAATCCCTTGTTCCCGGTCATTATTCTCCTTGTCGACTCAGCAAACAAACAGCCTCCTAGTGGTCCCGGTGATGGTTCTGCTGCTCCGGCGCCCGATGGCTTGGATTTATATAGATTTGTAAAGGGGGACCAGAAACGGCTGCGGCTACAAAAAATGTTGGGGTTAGGTCGAGAAATTCCGTCATATCCTGATGCCGGCCGATTACGGCAACAGGGTCTGGCCCGTCGAGACTAGGCTTGCCCGATGGAGGCCAGGTGCGAACCTCGACTGCTGATACACAGAGAAGAGCTCCTGGCCGACTGCGGAGAGAGGGGCGCAGGGCCGCGTTGCCTGCCCGAGCGCCGTACGCAGGCCGGGCATCAAGCGAGCATGCAGTCCGGCTGCAGTCCGGCTGCAATGCCCATTGCCGAACGCACGGCAGCCACGGCGTCGCTCATCGCGCTATGCAAGGCTGCTGACATGGTAGCGGCTCTAGTACTAGTTTCCGGCGGTTTCGGGCAGTGTTTGCTGCTGTGCCGTGGCATTGGGGACCTGCATGGCAGATGGCGCAACGGGCTTTGTCAGCAGTTGTCGCAGGGTTCGCTGACCAATACTACTGATCGTTGCTCGCCGTCACGTAATCGTTGTGTCGGTCCGCACCCTCCTCGTCAGTGCTCTGTGCACCAGATGGCCAGATGACCAGATGACCAGATACAACGTCTCGTTCCCGGACTCCCAGTCGTGCACTAACATCTAATCCACAAACTTTGCGGCTTCTAATGCTATAGGCATCGCTTAGTGCCAATGTTCTGCCCAATGCTCTGTACAGTTGGGTACGTGTACATAATTAATACTCAAAAAGGGCCACACAATGTGCCTTTACGGAGCTGCCTACTAGGGTCTGCGGCAAAAAAAGTCTGCCAGTTAGTTAGCAGCCACAGCACTCGTCGCACGCCCACACTGAGAATGACTATAGCTCCGCCGGGCTATGGCCAGCGTCACAAGAAACGCTGCTTATGTGCGGCGACGAACCCTTTTTTGGTGATCGTCCTCCAACGCCTTTCCTGCATCCGCCGACAGCCGCCACCACCCGCATGCACGCATATCCACATGCACAAGTGCATCAGTTGGCCGTTTCGACCGGCTGAGATGGAGCTGTTCGGTACGGATTGACGTCGTCATGTGGCGGGAACGGATCATCAGCAAACATCGGCTGTGATAGGTACTCGCCAATGTACTTGTAGACGTGAGTGGCGCCTGACAAAACGCTGTATCGCACGAGATTGAGCGACACGCCCGGCGCCGGCCGCACAATGTTTGAGGTGTCCTTAGCGGCCAGCCAGCTGTCATATTCCACGAGTAGCAGTTTACGGAGTTCTGGCTTCTCCCAGAACACCTTCATCTGGTTGGCGTAAAGATCGGTGTAGATGAGCTGCTCCTCCATGATCTCAACGCCGCTGAGCGCCGGGTACGTTTCCGCTAGAAGGGAAGCGGCCACCCAAGGGAAGCGCGTGATAGCTTCTCGAAGGAGCCTTGTTGTCTCTTGCGTCTATTGTTAGTTTAACTTTGATTTTTGTCGCTACAGCTCTTCGGTCTAGGGTGTAGCGCTGGCAGGTACTTACCTCTTCTGGGTTCTTCATGTGATGAGCGACAACTGATGAATACCATAGATTGGGGCGTGCCGCATAGTGTCCTGAGCTGAACATGAGTTCTTTGGCCGCGTTGATGACATAAGAGGAGTAGCCGGCATTGAGGGCAAAAAAGTCTATCATGAGCCCGGCACAGTACGGGTCCTCTTCGGGATCAAGGGACCACATCAGCTTGGCCCATTCAAAAGCCGTCGCCCACGTACCGCGACGCATGAGGCTCTTGATATAGTTGAACACGACGAGATAAAAGCCGCGGTTCTCGTAGTACCGAAACGGAAGGCGGGACTTGCCGTCGGCGAAGCTGAATCCGGGCTTGAGGGCGCGGTCATAGGCAAAAAGGCACATTTCGAGCATCTCCGACGCCTCGCTGTGCTGTCCAAGCTGCGTGCGGTTGTCGGCAATCAGCAGCAGCGTCGGGATGTGATACGGATTGAGCGCTGTGACTCTAGTGGCGAGCGCCTGGATATCGCCAAACTGTCGCATCTCATCAAAGACGCGCTGGCTCTCCTGGTAACGTGCAGAGTGCAGAAATTTGTAGTCGCGGGTGCCGTCATTGCGCGCGTTGGGCAGCTCCTGCATGAGAATGTCCCGGTGAACAATGGGTGGAAAGCTGTCGCGGACTTTGGTGAGTATCAGCTTGCGCGACAAACCGGGAACGGTCCGGCGGTCGCGGCCGCCCCATCCAGCGGGCACTGCGGGGCTCGGCGACCGACTCGGTGCCGCATCACGGAGAGCGGCGTCGCCAAACAGTTCGCGGAACTCGTATTCGTAGTCGAGCTTTTTCGTGCTCACCTGGAAAAATTTGACGTATTCGGGTGTCTTTGCGGCTGTTTCGTGCTTGTCGATCGCCAGCTGGTCGAGCAGCGAGTCAATGTCGGCAGGCTGCTGTTTGCCCGGCTTCTTTTTCTTGCTCTTTTTCTTCTTGGACTTTTTGTTGCTGGCTGCCTCGGACGCCCTGGTAGGAGGAGCAGATTGCTGCTCCTGACGGATAACATCTGTTTCGTCTTCTGATTCAGAATTGTCGCCGCTCAGGAGCGCAAACGGGTTCACCTTCTTGACTGGCGGCGCCTCATCGTACGATTCGTCGGAGTCGGAGCCCGAAATGCCCTCACTCTGCGCTGGAGAGTCGCCGTACAGCTTCTTTGCGACTCTCGCACTCATTTTTGCTGCATGTGCGACCGCGACCACCTAGTTTTGTAATGGTTCAAAGGACCGCAGTGGTGACAGGATCAGGTGTAGGTTCGATCTTGGCACGGCTGAGACAGCGCGCGGCTACATATTTTTCCACACAAAACGTCAATGGGCGCTGGCCCTGGTGCTCCAGACTAGCGCGCCATGGTATCTAAAAAGCAAAAGGAGAAGCGAAAGGATTTTGTCGTATGTAAGACTCTTGGCGGCATACTGGGGCGCGATCGCTAACGCTAGAAACAAAAGCTCAAAGTCGGCAAGTCTAAGCCCAAGGCGACGACGGCCACCGATACCTCGTTCAAGTCCAAGGCCGTCGTGCTCCCGCAGCAGGCGATTGTGAGAGATCAGGCATCGGACGAGGCATTTGAGCATTTTCTATCACTGACCAAGCACCACAACTCAGACAGCCGCAAGGAAGCGCTGGTGCAGATACAGACGCACGTGCACGCCCATATCGGCAACCTGCGGCCGGTCTTCCAGGCGACGGCGCCCCTGATCCTTGATGAGTCGAAAAAAGTGCGGGATTCCGTCGAGCAGCTGTATCGCAGCAGCGACGTGAGTGCACACCTGGCGTCTCACAGCTCACTGGTGATGCTGTACGTGCAATCTGCCATGACGAACATCACACCCGAGATTCGTGGCCAGTCGACCAATTTTCTGATGCTACTGCTCGAAGCTGCGCCGCGAGAGGTCGCGCGCCTTGCGTGGACCCGCACGCTGTCCAACTTTTTCCCGCTGCTGGGTTGGCCTGTGGACGGTAAGGGCGAACAGGCCCAAAAACTAGCGTCTGCCACTGTCACTACGGGGTTGTCGTTCGGCAGCAGCGCCTCCAAGTACAAGCTAGCACATATTACGGCGCTGAAGACGCTGCTAGCAACGTGCCTCGATCCGGAACTCGATGGCGACGGGCCTGGCGCCACAGCGTCGCAATTCCACCCGGACACGGCACGGTTTCTGCTGCCTGCGACCAATCTGCCATTTGCGGCGCTTGATCTGTTTCCGGCCTCTGTCACCAAAAACGCGAGTCAGGACGTGACCGAGGATGTGGACTCCCGGTGGGCATTTCTGCGGCCCCTGGTGCCCTCGCTTCGCAACGGCCTCAACAACGCCGTCAAGGAAGCGGGCCAGGTCGGCCGTGTCGCCGCGTCCATTGTCGCCATCCTTGACAACATGCCGGCCGCCGACTCATAGCGCCGACTACGGCCCGCAGTTTGGCCCCTGCCTTTTCTCCAGACATTTTGCTATATTCTAGAGCCCCGTTGTTGGAGCTCATGCCGGCCATTGCGCCAGCGTGTGTGGTGATCATGGTCACCATGGCCGCCACGCATGCTGTCTAGGGCCTGCTAGCCCCGGACAGCCCGCAACAGCGGCCGCTTGGTGGCGCTGGATCCGACCGCTCACATTAGTGAAAGCCAGGACTTTCACTGTACGAAAATCTATTGATCGGGCGGTCTCGAACCCAAGAGACTATCGCATCCAAAATATTAGTTCACTGCATTGGTTCTCTAAAATACGGTAGAATACAACTGTCATGAATAAATAGCGCGGCGCATGAGGCCAACACTGCCGATGCAAACGACTCACCAACAAAAAAAAAAAAAATAAAAAACACACGAACCCCCCAAAAAAAGTTTAAAACGTAGACCAGCTCCAATCCGCAGGGACGGAGCCGGCGACAGCTGCGGGGCCCTCGGCAGTTGCCCCAAACGCCGCGGCTGGCGCAATGTGCGACCGCAGCTTGCCAACATCTGGCAGCGGCGCAGGAGTTGAACCAGTCGGCGTGGACGTCGACTGGGCCGGCGACGGTGACGGCGGCGACTGCATTAGCTCGTCGGCCGCTGCTGTAAGCTGGCCCGACGCAAACCGGTAGTACTCTTGGGCGCACGAACGGCATGCGCGAGACGGGTACCCAGCCAAGTCAAACTGGATGTTGTGGTCGAGGCCGACGGTATACTTTGAATGCTGAGCGCAAAAAATGTCACCGCAGCGGCGGCAATGATGGCGGCGGTCAAAGAAACCAAACTTGACGCCGCAATCCTTGCAGCCGTCGCGCTCGGCGTCGGGCTTCCAATGATGCCTTGGCGGCGGGCCCGCCGACGGACTCGTGGCGCCCGACTGCGGGGCCGACATCGTCGCGCCAGGGCTATGCCTTCGGTACACGGCCTCGTCGGTTTTGCGAAGGACCGCTGGAAGGTACAGAGGCGTACGAGGATCGCGTAGCTGCTTGGGCGGGAGTACGCTGAACGTTGATGCGATTGAGGTGATGCTTTCGTTGGACATGGCCCGGACTGCAGGTTTCGTGTTGTTGTTGCCGGTCGGGGTGCTGGTGGTGGCACCTTCCGGGCTGGCGCTCATAGACGAGTCGCGCCGTCGCGGGCTCGTCGGCAGTGAGGCAACCTGGCGGTCGGTGGTGTATCGCACGCCAATGTACGGAAACGCCTCAGTGGACATATTTGTGTCACGTCGCATGAGGCCAGCCCGCGGTGGTGGCGCGGCAGCGCTGGGCCGCCGCGTCGGCGACGTGGACGGCGTCGTGTTGAGTATCGGGATGCGTGCCGGTTGATAGTCGCGGCCCTTGGTTTGGACTGGGGGCAGGAGGCCGGACTCACGATTCCGCTGGCGCTTCTGGGTAGGGCTCGTGCGCGCACTTCCAAGAGGCGTCACGTCGCCCGCGGCAGCGGTGCCGTCTTCGTCGTTCTCGGTGCCGGCGGGGCCCTCAGTGCGGGCCCGAAACGGAAATTGGGCACCAATCTCGACCGAGCTAGCCGCAGACGGCGGGACCGTCGACGCCGGCGTCTGGATCCGTGTTTGGTCGTTTGCGAGCGGCATGATCATATCGGGGCCGCCCTCGCAATCGCACGACGTACCGAGCACGTCAAGCGCGCTGGCGCCCGGGTGGTGGTGTCTGTGCCGCAGCGGCACCTGTGCGCGGCCGCTCACGCTCGAGAACGCGCTTGGCGGGTTGCTGTTGGCGCGGGACTTTGGGATTTCGCGCTTGGCGAAAAGAAGCCCGCCCTCACTGGTGCTGCCCACGGCGGTCCCTGGGCTGCTGCCGCTGCTGTTGTGGCGCGTAGACGCGCTGTTGCCGCCACTGTTGCTGCCGCTGTTGTGGTCGCTGGCGCTGCTGTCCATACGGCGGTCGCCTCGGCTGACGTTGCCGGCGCTGTCGGCGGGCTGCTTTCGTTGCTGATCCCCAAGGTCTGGCTGGTTCTGGTCCTTATGCGCCGCCGAGTGCTGCTCAGATAGCTGCTGCGCCCGCTTCTCCGACTCTAGCTGGGGACCAAACGGCTGCTGCTCGCGTCGGTCTCGCTGCTTGTCTGCCTCTGCGCTCGCGCCTCTAATCGAGCTAGTCAGGGCCGGCTCCGCTTCGCAACGACAATCGTTACCACCGCTGCCGGCCAGCCCTGCGGCTGCACCGCCAACCCTGCTGCCACCGCGGCCACTTATCGAACTCCTGCCACTCTGACTGGCTGGCCCGCCCGCTCCGTTGCCGGGGCCACCGACGTCCCCTGCCCTCGCCGAGGCGGGACCCTCCGCTATCGTGTCGTCGGTGGTGGAGGTGGAGGTGGAGGTGGTGGTGGCGGTGGCCGTCGGTACAGCCTCAATCGTGTCGGTAGTACGGTCTTGAGGTGTGACTGGAGCCGCCGGTCCTGCCGCCGTCCCAGCCGTCTGCCCAGCCGTCGACGCTAATGTCGCCACAGGACTGGTCCCGCGCTGCCCGTTGGACTCGGCCCACTTCTCACCTGGGCCACCACTCTGCCCCGCAGAGCGGGCTACAGAGCTCTCTTTCCACGCAGTATGCTCGCTGCTCGCGCCCTGCTCCGACCCCGGCGACGTCACGGCTGTTCCCGGCGACCCTCTCGAGCCGACGCTCGACACGCTGCTGCGTCCACTGTCTCTCCTGGTAGCAGTGGCAACGCTGGCGGTCATTACACCGGCGTTTCGCGTTGTGGTGATGCTGTTGTACTCGGCGGGTTCGCTTGCCTTGCTTACCTTTGCAGTTGCGCTCGCGTGCGCTCCGCCTCGCTCTCGTTTCGGGGTGCGTGTGAAACCGTTTCTTAGTCGCCCGGTGTCTGCACTCGCTGCAGGCGCTCCGCTCTACCGCGGTCTATTCGCCCGTTGGTATTTCAGTGCCGTAACCACAAAAAGGCTGCTACTGCCCAACGCTCGTCCTTGCCGTGGCTTGAGCTGCGCAGCCGGGCGCGGCCGAGCTTCTCCGGTATTATATACGGGTGCGGGCTATCTCGAGCCGCGCCGCGCCCCTGGCCGCTGCTTTCCTTGCCCAAGCAGTGCGCCGGTGTCAGACTGGCCTTGCGGTTACGTGCTAGCAGCTGGATTATAATGCTATGATATCGCACTGTAGAGTCCGCTTGTCCTTTGTCTGCTACTCTTCCCGCCGCGCGATAGTATCACTCCCTCGGCGACTCAATGCCTCTGACGGCTGCGCGGCTGGGCCGCTGGCATGGTTTGTATTGTCGGCCGGCCAGCGTCAAATCGCGAGAGCACGCCCAATGGCAAAGACCCACGTCCCATTTTCTTTTTTTAGTCCTCTTCCCTCGCTGTCCATTTGGAGCACTACGGTACTCCATTGCCGGCCTGATCCCGAGCAGCCAGCCAGCCAGCCAGCCCATCGGACAAACTCAATTCTGATCAGGGCCCTTCCGGCTGCATACACCCTGCCGGTCGCCTGTCTGACCCTTACGGACGGGCCCTGTATTTGCTGTGTTGTCCTGTACTGACACAATCAAGCGAGACTCTGGCACGCACAACGCATCCGCTTCCCATCACTAATGTCTCGCATTCGACTCGTCCAAACGGCCGCAGAACGCAACCTGCGCTGATCGGCACCGGACGTCCGACTGCATGCGCACGGCTGTGCTCGCTCGGGCGTCGGGTCCAACGCTGCGTTTCGTTTCCGGAAGCGATCATTGGCCGGGCGCGCGCACACACCTAGTCCGTGATCGGCTCCACTCGCCGTGTGTCGAGTACTACCTCGAGCCGTCTGTGCGCGTCCTCCCGCACACCCTTATGAGAACTACTCTAGCAGGGGGCACGCATATATCTGCGCGCCGGTCCGCGGGCCACGCGGCCATGTATTCGCAGCCCGCCACATCGTAAGTGCTTGAGAGCACCAAGCACCAGCGGTGGCCAACGGCTACGTCTGCAGTTTCGCCAAATCCGCCGTGGACGCGTCCTATTACGGCCCGCATTTCATTTCGACGCGCACTGTCTGAGACCTAGGACCTCGGCCACCGCGGACACCAACTCGAAAACTACATTGCCGACAGCAAACGCTTTGCCTTTACCAATGCAGTGCACTCAACACGCCATCAGTGCATTTTCCAGGCACGCCGCGTGAAATGCAGGCTGCAACGTCTGTGCCTGTCTGCCACCTGCCAGGCAAGGGTTAGCAGGACCGCTGGCTCAGAGCCAACTTTCTTGCGAAATAGCCGCAGAGGGCCCCTCATCTGCAGGTCCTGCGTTTATCATTTCCCGGTTGCGGATTCAACGTCATCTAGCGCATCCCACTGCTGTATTTGCTCGTCTATCGGGATTATTGCTTGCTGAAGCTGGAGCAACCATCTTGGCGGCCGCAGGGGTTCAAGCTACTACCCGAAATGCACATCTGCACGCCGCGTCGGACCAGCCGTCTGCTTCGGGACCCGCTTCTGCTGCGTGCTGCCGCAGTCCCCATATTGACTCTGGCGTTACCGGAATCCCCATATTCCACTCCGGGAGCCAGGCAGAATTTCTTTAGTTTTTCGTCTTCTGGAAAGCTTGCCCAGAAACCAACGATACGATACCGGCCGGCAAGACTTCGATGAACAATGTCTATTCGGATAAAACCTATGCTGAATAAATAAAAGTGCCGGCTCGACACTGCGAGGCTAACGGGCCCTAAAATGCTGCTTTATAAACTGCTCTTGGAACGCGGCAAAGTCAAACCCCGCAAACTGCGCTTGGGGCCCGCCGCCAGCACCAGCACCTCCCGCAAATGGGTGGCCGTGGTGGCCATGGCCGCCAAAACCGCCGGCCCCGGCAGCCTGTGCATTGTCGTACTGGCGCCGCTTTTCCTCGTCCGATAGCACCTCGTACGCCTCGTTGATCTCAGACATCTTGTCCATGACCTGATCGGCGCTGAGATCGCCCTGGTACTTGTCCGGGTGGTACTCGCGGCTCTTTGCGCGATGGGCCGACTTGATCTCGCGGTCGGTCGCATCCTGCTTGACGCCCAGAATCCCGTAGTAGTCCTTATGCTGCGACCGGTAGATCATGCCGCGGACATCGCGGAGACGGCTGTTGACGCGTGCGTTGCC
This sequence comes from Tardiomyces depauwii, assembly GCA_038086965.1. Lineage (NCBI taxonomy): Eukaryota > Fungi > Ascomycota > Dipodascomycetes > Dipodascales > Trichomonascaceae > Tardiomyces > Tardiomyces depauwii. Next base: position 3,270,610 of record JAVHZA010000002.1, read on the forward strand.
GAGACGCTGCGCGTCCGAGAGGATGCGGCCGGCGTTCTCAAAGTGCTCGGCCTCGATCTCGCGCTCGGCCGCGAGCAGAATCGCCGGCACAAAGTCCGGGTCCCGCCCAATGGCCTCGTCGCACCACGCGGCGCCATCGGCATAACGCTTGAGGTTGTAGTACGCCTCGCACAAGCCGTCACCGAGGTCTGCGACCACGTCGAGCGCCTCGTCGGGCGCCGGCGCAGCACCGGCCTTGGTGAGCTCTGCAGCGGCGACATGGCGAAACTCGTCAAGCACACCTTGCTGCACCAGCTCGTCTTCGAGACTAGCCCACAGCTTGTGTCCCGAAGCCTTACCCTTGCGGCCGGCTGCCAGGTAGGGCTTGAGGCGGCGCTCCCACTTGCGGATGATGCTCGAGGCATCGCGGCACTCGCGCGAGTCCGGGTCAAACTGCGTGCACCGGTGGATCTGTTTTGTCGCCGCCTCGTACTCATGGTATTTCCAGTAGTGGATGCGGGCGGCGCGCGCATACGTCGCTGTATCCTGGGGCCGCAGCTGCGCAACGTTTGTCAGGTCCACGAGCACCTTGCGGTAGTCGTGATTCCCGAGCGCGCACGCAATACGGAGGTCGCGCAGCGACGCACTGTTGCTGGCGACCGCGAGCGCGTCGGTTGCCGCGTCGGTGCACGCGACCCAGTCGCCCGCCGCGCGCGCGAGCTCGGCTTTTCTGGCCGCTTCTTCGGCCAACTCTATCCTTGGTGCCATTTCGGCACCGCCAGGCCCCAGCTTGGACACCCGGTCCCGGGCCGCATCAAACTCGCCTCGCTTTAGGTGGATCCGGGCGCTGCCTTTGAGCGCCTGCTCAAAGTCCGGTTTAACCTCCAAAATGTCGTCAAAGTCCGCCAGTGCCTGTCGGTCGCGCCCGATACTTAGGTACGCCGTTGCACGCTTGAACAGATACAGGTAGTTTGCCTTGTCGAGGCGAAGCGCCTTGTCAAACGCCGCGATGGCGCCGCGGGCGTCGCCGCTCGCCAGCAGGCCGTCGCCCGTCCTGGCGAGCTCTGCTGCTGACTGCGCCGTCGCGCCACCTATCAGGAGGGCCAGTGCCGCTCCCGCGAGCACCCTCGTTGCTGGCAGTCTCATGGCGGTGCGTGTGTATCAGTGAGTGCCGTCGCATGTGCTGGAATGTCCACGTTGTTCTTGTATGGGCTGGAACTTTTCAGCCGTACCCACTCCAGATACACATATTTTATTATGATTTATACCGATTGCGAGCTCTGAGCGTTTTGACCGAGGGTACTTTGGCGCGGTAGCCAGGAACGTGTCGCGAACGACACACTGCAAAAGAGCCGTCGTCGGTAGCTCACAAAAGCGGCAAGCCATGAAAACTGTATTGAAATACGTAGACATTTAGTAGACAATCACCGTGGCGAAACTACGCGCTGGTGCCGGTGGTGGTGATATCTACCGCTTATTTGACGGCGACTGGTGCGGGGACTGGGGCGGTTGCTGCTGCACAGACTGCGCGGCCAGCTGATGGATCTGCTGCTCGGTGAAGCCGCGCTCCATCGAAATCGAGCGACGGAAGGACTCAACAGAAGCCGGCGAGCGGACGCCGCCCGACGAAGCCGAGGAGCGGCGACGCTCGCGACGCGCAAACGCAGGATCTGCCTGCGGCGCCCCTGCGTCGCGCGCCAGCAGACTCAGAATGTCTGTCAGCGACACAACGCCGACAAGCCGACCACCCGAATTGGCGACCGAGCCCGGGGCCGCGACTGAAGCGGCGGTGCCATCGTCAGGCGTCGCGGGCTGCACAATCCACAGGCGATGGGCCTTGGTCGCGGTGAGCTTGGCGATGGTGCGGCCGAGGGTGGTGGCGAGCGTCACGTAAAAGACGGGCACAGAGTCTTTGCCGTCGACAAGGCCGCGCTGCGACAAAATCACCGACAGAAACTGCTTGCATGTGTGCTTGAGGAGGCCCGCTTGCGACGCCTTGGTAAGAAGGCGCACATCGACAATCGAGATGTTGCCAAGAAGGTTCTGCTTGGAGTCGACGACCGCCAGAGACGACACGCCTTCCGAGTGCATGATCATAAGCGCCTGCAAAACTGTATCATCGCCGCTGACAGTGAACAGGCCCTTTGTGGACCCGATCTTGAGGTCCTCGAGCGGCGTGTGGAATAGCGGCTCTAGCGACTTGAACAGTCGCCCATGCTCCCAGATGTAGTTGATCGTGCGCCGCTGCGAGAGCATGCCCACCACTTCGCGGCCGTCGACCGGGTCCGTGACGGCGATGCGGTGCACGCCATGGCCAAGGATCTCGACTGCGGTACCAAGGGTGCTGTTGGACGGCACTGTCACAAACGGGTCCTTGACGCCGAGCTGTCGCGCAAACTTGACCGCCACCGGCCGACCCGACCGCGCGCGCGCCACATTCTCCTGGGTCTCGGGGTCCGCTTGCGCTGGCTGGATGTGGCCAAGTGCCAGCAGAAGGTACGCATTGAGGTCCGCATAATCAAACGTGCCCGAAACGGCGCCATTGTCACGTACTGGCAGACTCGTGAACCCGTTCTCGTTGAGGATCTCAAACGATTTCTCCACCGTCTCGTTCGAATCCACAGACACGAGATGCTCCTTTTGGACGAGTTCGTTCAACGGAACGTCTTGCCAGGCGCGGAACAGTCCCAACCCGGCCGTCGATTGCGAGTCCTCAGACGATCGGCTGGCAGTGCTCGGCCGCCGTGACCCGCCTTCGCTCGCAGCGCCGCCGCCGCCGTTGCTCCCGCTGGTTCCTGCCGTTGCGGCCGCGAACTTTTCGGCGCTGATCGGCGGCGGCGTCGCCAGCATGTCGGCAATAGAGTTGTTGCGTGCGCGCCGCGGAGGCGGGCTCGCCATTCCAGATGAGCTGGATCCTGGTCCTGGCAATGGTCCTGGTCCTGATCCTGTTCCTGCCGCTGTCGATGGTGTCCGAAGAGAGGGGCTTGCGTCGCCCTGCTGCGGGTTGCTCATAGCGAATCCGTCCTCTCCGAGTGTAATTGGGGCACGAGCAATGGCCCGCCGCGTGTCGTCGTCCTCAGTTCCGGACTGCTTTGCTCGAGCGCCAGTTGCGTCCTGTTCTTGCTGCTAAAACGCAGTACCTGCTTGTGCTGATAATCCTATAGTCGCCAATCGCAGCTGCTTACTGCGCCTGTCGCTTCGGTTCACACTCAGCTGAGCAATACCTCCCTTTATTACGTCTGGCAATCTCCCTCGCTGTTGGTTGCGATCCGCCTCACTGCTTGTCCTGCCAGTCTGCGTACTTTGCGCTGTGGTCCCGGCTGGGGTGCGTTTCTCCTCATGCGCTCTCCTCATCACACCTAATCGTGCCACTGCTAACCCGTGCCCACCGTATCCCGTCCATTTCGCAGGTGTCCCCTCCCTCTGCGCGCGGGTACCCCTGCCCAGGAACTGGCCCCGTCCGGGCGCGCGTCAAACCCACCATCACGCTGCTCTCCCGACACGGCGGTTGCGCCCACCGACGCAGTGCGCGGGCATTGCGGCATGCGGGCGCGGCGGCGATGGTCGGCTATCCGCGGGACAAGGGCAGAAACGTTCTTTTTGCCGGGCCGAGGCGCGCCCGCGCCCCCAGTTGTATCGTTGACAACAAACCGCTGGATTGCCGGCACGTACCTGCACCCGCGCGCGCGCCCCGGGCCACTGCGTCCCGCGTGCCGCGTTCCGATGCGCAGAACCCGCAGCCCGGACCTGTTTCCCAAACGGGCCGCCGTAACCGGTGGTGTGACGGCGCTTGTCAACTGCGACTGCGCTGGCACTGGCTGCACATGCACTACGTTGAGTCCTATTCAGAATTAGTCCTATTAGTGCCCATCTGTACAAAACCCCCTCCCCCGTGTTGTCGTCGTTTTCTTTTGCTCTTGTCGTTTTCGATACTATTCGCCGGTTGACTGCCCGCGTTGATGCATGTCGGGCTGGCAGCAACAGCGACGGCTACCAGTCCAATCCTCTTTGTCCGTCTTTTGCTCCCGCTTCCCGGTTCACTGTGCCTTTTCCTTTGCACCGGCATTTGTGCCGGCATTTGCACCTGCTCGCTCCGCGGCGTAGCGCTTCTCACGCAGCATCCGCTGCTGGCGCACATAGTTGTCCGTATCCTTGTAGCGCGTCGCAAAGAGCCAGTCCCAGTGGACAAAAAAAGGCTGCGAGAAGTTCGACTTGATGCCAAACCGCTGGTGGTGGATGTCGTGATATGGCGCGTTGTTTGGGAAGAACAGCTGGAATGGGTCCCACGGCAACTCGTACCCGCAGTGGTCGTCCACCGTCTTGAGCGTGCTGAACACGTACAGGATAATGGACTCGCGCGCCGTCATACCCGTCAGAAAATACGCGAGGCCAGCACCGCAAGTGTCGAGGAGGAACCCCTCAAACAGGCTGTTGTACAGCGCGCCAAACGCGTATGGAATGTACAGCCGGTGGTGCACCGAGTGAAAGTGTCTGTACAGCCACTTGTTGACGTGCATGGCGCGGTGCAGCGCGTACTGCCAAGTGTCGATGATAAAAAGACCCACAAGCACCTTGATTGTGGTGATGCCGTAATAGTATAAAAAGTCGCCCACCGGCCGCGACACGCCCAGCTTCTGCGCCAGCCGCCACGCCTCGTACGCCTCATGGCCCGTGTACTGCGGTGGCTCAAAATGCACCATCACCAGGCCCGTCAGCGTCTGGACAATGTGCTGCATCACCACCGCCCGGACGACCTCGCGCACCGAGCACCGGTTCTTGGCGAGCAGCTCCTCGGGCGTGTGTAGCCGGTACTTCTCCGCAAGCTTGTACGTATCGATGATGTGGAAAAAAATCGAAAACGCCCAGTATGCGATAACAGGCGCTGCCAGCGCTAGATACTCGTCTTTGAATCCAGGTATCAGATCTGGCCTGATCTCCTTAGTGATCGGTGGCGGAGCCGATGCACTAGTTGCGTTCATCTGCGATTAGCCTGTGTCTAACTGATTCAGATCTGTCGCAAGGCGCGAGCACACCGCGCGCTAAACAGCTCTCTAACGTCGCCATCAACACGCCCAAGATAGGGCCGTCGCACCCCCCCCCCCCCTTTTTTTTTTGACGCGATTATTTTTCCCGCATCAACACTTCATGAACATACCTTGATAGACTCTCTGGCTGAAGATAACGCGCCAGCAAAGCCAAGACTAACCCACAGGTTCAGCAGGTTCTGATGTGGCGCCCTTGAACTCCCGGCCGCGCGCTTTTTAAAACAATTGTTGGTGTCGGGGGATGCTCTTACCAACGGCTGTGGCGCATGACGGGAAAAAAGCTTGCCCAGCCGCACCGGTCCGGGCCCTGTCGTACCTCTAGTCTTTTTGCCCGACAGCGCCACTGTAGCCACATTTCGGCGCCTCTGTCTGACAAGCACTGTTTCTATTTCTTAGAGCCAGTAGTTTGCCACGAGAGCGCTTTTTTTGCGGCATCGTCGCAGTCACACCACTCTTCTCTCGGGGATGGGCCCGGGAGGTCCCGAACCGATTGCTTATCAGATATGCTGCATAGAGGTAACGCGACCCTGTCTGCCCACACTCCAAGCCGCCGCCGCGCATGGCCAGACCGCAACCTGTCGTAAGCGTCGCCGCAAAGAACTCTCTGACTTGCGCCTGCCATGTATTGCATTATCAGATTACATATATGTTGCATTCTACGCAATGTTCTTCCCTCGTGGCTCCGGCAACGCTATCTATTGCAGCCAAGAGCGTACTCGCTACTAGGCTCAAGAGTTACTCCTTAAAGTTGACGCGTGCAAGGGTCTCCCAGAACTGCTTGCCCTGAACCTCGGCCTGGCCAAGCTCGTTGGCAGTGGGCTGGCGGCTGCCATCGGCTGCCGCTAGCGTTCCAGCAGCCCATGGGGATCCGCCATGCACCTCGTCAAGCTTAGACAGGTACTTGCCGGCATTCTTGTATCCAAGAGGCACGTAGATGAGGCCATGGTGCGCGAAAGTCGACATGCTGCTAATGGTCGTCATCTCCTGTCCGCCGCCAAGGGTGCCCGTACTCACAAAGCACGTCACGTACTTGCCCTGGAGAGCCGACTTGGCCCACAGGCCGCCGGTCGAGTCCCAGAACGCCCGCCACTGCGCGGGCATCGAGCCGTAGCGTGTCGGAATACCGAGCATGAATCCATCGTAGTCTGCAAGCGCATTGGGCGAGATGATCGGGTCGTCGGCCTTGGGCGGGGCCTTGATCATCTTGAGAACCTCAGGACTCAGAGTCTCCTGTACCTGAAACAGGTCACTCTTACCGCCGGCGGACGCAATGCCCTTTTGGGCGGCGAGCGCCATTTGGCGGATGTGCCCATAGACGCTGTAGTAGATAACTGCGATTTTCGGAGCCATTGTATGCTGTGTGTTTCGTGCTCAACGAGGGTGCGACGGCCAATCGAGTCTGCCTCCGATCTCAGCGCCCTAGCCCGTGCTTTGCTCCCGGGCCGGCGAATCGGGATTCCGATGTCAACGCGAGTTCCGGGCGACATCCAGGGTTCAATCATAAGCATTGTCTGTATCCCCGCCAATTTTTTTTTTTTTTGTTTTATTCGATGAGTTTGTTCGGGAATCTCCTCTGTCGGCGCAAAAACACAAGAGCCGTGCCCGAGGCTCTATGTGTCTTGTATGAGCGGCTGCTGCCCGGATCAGTAGGGGCCGTGCATACCCAGATCGGGCATTGCACCCAAACATCCATAAATGCCGCATTAAATCACATGATCAATCTCTCAGCCTGAACTGTGAGTTCACTGAAAAATTGAAATTTCTCGACCCGGGTGGAGCACCAGCACAGCGTCACCGCCTATCAGCAGCCACATACCTCACAAAAATGGCGAGGACGTTCGTGCCAAAACCAGGCGCATTCAGAACTGCTGAGTGGTACAGGCAGCGGAAACTCGGCCCGCTTGTCTGCGCCTTTCGCAACATTGAGTCGGGCCAAGTGCTGTTCACGCAGACGCTGCATCCGCAAGAATTCTACATCAAGGATCAGTTCCGATTCCCCAACTGGCAGAACAGGCTGCCCAGTCTCCGACGAGACGTGTGGCGGCCCATGGCTGTGGCGCAGCTGCCTAGTCACGAGGACGCCGTGATGTTCTACCAGGACCTCGTTGAGCTGCGAAAGCGCCGCGACAGGACAGAGCGCAAGCGCGCTATGGAATGGCGTAAAAAAAGCACCGATGGAAATATTTGGTACTACTCTCAGTTCCGGCCCGTGTACACACAGGAGGCGGTGGCCGACATGGCGTCTGCTGCGCTGTCGGCCGGCGTCCGGTGCGTCTTCCACTGGGAGGATTCCTGGCGCAAGGGCGATGACAAGCACTGGGAGGACGTGGAGAATGTTGAGCACAAGGTACTGCCGCGTTTTAATCCGCGTGAGCAATATGTTGTGCTGCGGCAGCTGTCTGATGCCGCGTTTAACGAGTTTGCCGAGGCAGAGCAGGCGGCCGTCGACGGCGGAGCCGAGCCGCGAAGCAAGGTCGCTGCCAGTATCCTGGCCCAGGCGGGTGTCAAGCTCAAGCAACGCATGTTGGAGGCACTCTATTCTGAGTTTGTGCCGCCGCATATCATTGCCCAGGCGATTAAGGACCACAGCGAGTTTCAGAGTCTGCTGGCTCGCCGCGAAAAGTTGTCCAACGAGCTGGTCGAGACAAAGGCCAAGCGTGTGTCCATAAAGGAGAACACCAAGAACCATGCCAAGCGCCAGGACGCCCGGATGGCGGTCAAGAAGATCAGTGCCGCTCTGCGAAAACTCGATCGGACTCTCGGCGACCTCAAGCGCGACATCAAGCTCAATGTGGCCGAAAAGGTGCGCTCGGGTGAGATTCAGGTCGATCGTTCACACATCATTTCCCGCCGCATGGAGCGCCCTCTGAACATGAAGACCAACTCGACCAAGCTCCAGAAGCAACTGCGGCCCAAGAAGCGCTCAGCATTGCGCGCTGCCCGTGTCAAGGCTAGCGCCCCTAAGAAGGTAACTCCGTCTCCGGGTGCCGCGGCTGCCTAAATGTAAATACAATGTACATATTGCATACAACAGTGACCACTTCCGGCCGAAGACTGACCGTGACCATAGGCGGAGCGGCCATGGGTCCCACATGCCCCAATGGGTTGTGTTCTTTCTCAAAAGCATCTAATCCCTCGACAGACTCTGTGTCCGCTACTTGCATGTGTGTGTGCTACTTCTCTTCATTTTTATCTATACTTGTGCACACTTGGACATTCGCACGCCTAGACTCGGGGCTCCTGGATGGCGTGCTTCTTCTTTTTCGCGCCTTCGTCAAACGCCATGGCAGCCTTAAAGTCGCGTCCAACGTGGTCCGGGTGCTTGACCTTGAAGATGCGCACAATCCAGTTCTCAGACGTAAACGCCTCCTCGAGAACGTGCAGCTTGGGACTGTTAGCGGCCGGGATCCGCTGGTTGCGCACGCGATCGTACGCGTCAGCACCGCCGTTGGCGTCCGTGAACCGGTAGTACGACATCTTGTACATAAGCGAGTTGCGCATGGCGGGCGTTGCCTCGTGGTCGACACGGTATTCGCCGCGCGGCGTGAAAAAGTCGCGCTCGCGGACCTCGTCGGGCCAAATGCCCTCTGCAATGCGCACCATCCACAGGAACTTGTTGATGTCATCGCCGGAGTAGCCCAGCAGAGCGCCAGCAATGACAAGCACATAGTCGACATCGTGCTGGCGCAAAATTGGATACGCCACCTCCTCGGACGAAGCCATGGCCTTGCCAACCGTGGCAATGTGCGTGTTGTTCCATGTGTTATTGTCAACAAGCGTGGTGCGGTCAGCCATTCCGCCGATCTGATAGCCGTAGTCCCACCACGCCATGACCTTGGCGTCCTCGGGGGTGTTCATGCGTAGCCAGTAGTACGCCTCTCGGTAGTCGTCAATGAGGAACTGAGAGCCGTCCGGCATCTGCGATGCCAGCACAACCGACGGAGACGAGTAGGCGCTCGAGGTGACCCAAGTGCAGTGCTGCACAAACTTGCACAGATATACCACGAACGAAAGTAGTACGACGGCCTTGGCTAGTAGCGATTTGACGCTGCCGGCCTTGGTAAACGTCGTGAACTCGTCTGCGGCACCGCCGCTGGCATCGCGCGCGACCACAGACGCCTCTGCCGCCGCCTTGGCCACGGCAGCATCAATGTCGACCTGCGACGCTTCTGTGCCCTTGACTGCAGGTGTAGGGACGCCACTACTCTCAGGTGAGTTAGCACGGCTCAGGGTGAAGAGATCGCGGAACTCGCCATACACGTCGAGCACGCTAGAAACGGCAATGGCCGCCGTCACGCACACAACCGGTGTCAGCGTAAGCATCAGACGCACCATGACGCCCGCAAAGTAGCTGCCGAGGACCGAGTACACAATAATGAAGACGTGCTCGTCGCGCAGCTCCTGCAGCACGAGGTACACGCCGACCGGAAACAGCGCAACCAGCCAGTAGAGATCAAAGAAGAACGAGGGCCACGCCGTGGGCTGATGCTCGGATACCGAGGCAATAATTGGAATGTGAATCTTGGCGTAGCCGGTGTCCCAGAGCGAGTAGAAACGGCCCGTCCACGGAGCAATGACGCCTGCGTACGTGAGTCCAACAAGGCCGGCGAACGCAACCCCCAGAATGGCAATCACAGACAGTACAAGAATCGTCTTGAACTGTTCAGACGCAACCCGGTGACGCACATAGTCGGCAAACGCCACCAGCTGGACAAGGCCAAACACGCCGAGCGCCGACATGTGCTCACTCGAGCGGATTGGCAAAAAACCCACAAACGGCACCTGCATAGAAGCCATAGTGCCCACAGCATACCACGAGCTATACGCAACGTAGAGCCGGCTGTTGTACCTGCCCATGAGAAGCAGCACAAACACGTGCAGCGGGATCATGTTGGTTATGAACACGTAACCGCCCCAGGCCGAGACCATGTAAAAGTAAAACAGAGCTGTTAGGCCGCCCCAGAATGCCGAGCCAAGCTTCATGGCACGGATCCACATGTAGAAGGTGACCATGAGAAGCGTGATGGCAATAGCCTCGTTGTCGTACGAGCCGGCCACCGATCGAGAGATGTAGCCGGGTGCAATGCCGATAAACGCAGCAGCGAGCAACGCGGCAGTCTCGTTCTTCATCTCCTTGGTGAACAGGTATGTGGTGTAGGCGGTGATGGCACTGAATCCCGGGGCCAGCAACACGCAAATATTGCGAATGTCAATTGGCATGGCCATCCACCGCAGCAGCTCGTGAATTACGCCGGACGTGACCATGAGGCCCGGGTAGAGCGTACCGCCCGTCACGCGGCCCAAAGGGTACCATGTGCGGTCGTCAAACCAGTTGAGGAACTTATAAAAGCCATTGTTGACGAGGTATTTTGTAGCGCGAAAGTTAAACCATGGGTCAAACTCGTGGATAATACTCTCAAAGCGAATAACCGAGAACAGGCGCGAGCTGATGGCTGCGCCTCCTATGGTGCATAGGATTGCTATCTTGAGCAGCAATTGCACATCGTCGACCGTGCGACCGCTCACCTTCACCATCCTTGCGTGTGCATCCGCTGAAAAATGGCGGGAGGTCTGGTGGCTGATCTGTCGAGAGCGCGCGTGCGTAAAGTGTGTCCTCTGGGAGAACGGTCCCCCTGCTACACGTAAGCAGCCCAAATAAACGTCACGTGTAACAATGCGGCATTAATGCTGGATATGCACGCATGACGGGAAGCGGCCCCCCCCCCCACGGCCCCGCGCCAAGCCAGCCAAAGCTTCACCATGGATAAATATAATGCGGCCACCAAAAACAGCAGCTACCACTCATCTTTCTCCCCACATATCTGCAATGAACCGGCAATTGGCAACGCTCGTGGGCCAGGCGCAGGATCTCGATAGACTGCTGGACGCAGCTGTTTCGGTGGAGAAAGACGCCCTGCGAGAGCTCCTCACGGGCTCGGGCGGCGACCGGCTCCGCGACTGCGCGACGTTCTACGCGGTTTATGTCTGGGCACTGCTGTACCACGGCATAGACTATGAAGCGATCAGCGTCACGAGACGTATAGGATCACAACTCGACGGTCACGCTACCTGGGAAAGTGCCCGTCTGGGGGCAAAGGCATGGCAAGAGTTCGACATGCCGGCATTGTGGAAGGCATTCGGGGCCGCAGGTTTTGATAACGAGCTGGCTGTATTTGACAAGCTGGCAAAGCAATACCCTGACAGGCTACGAAAGATATTGGCATCGCGCATTGCGCACGCATACACGTCCATCTTGGTCAAGACCACGAGAGACCTTCTTCATTTTGAGGAACTCCCAGACGAGGCGCTCATGCAATGGCTCAACAGCCTAGATCAAGGCTCGTTTGTGCTCGAAGGAGACCGCATTGCCATTACAGCCAAACCCCAGCCGCCCCAGCCGCCAGGTCACGGTGACAAAACTGAGCAGTTGGTACAACTTGCCACCTTTTTGGAGCAGGATGCCATCTCTGCTGCCAAGCCCTAAAGTATATTGCATTGGGGTCTGCTGCCCGCTATTAATACGCGTCCTGCCATGATGCAACGCTAATGATATTGATTAATGATATGAGAACAAGTCGCTGGGCGACGACTTTATGCAAAAATTAATAGCCGTTCAAAATTGAAATGCAAAGCAAGAGTTAGTCGCGCTTCCCCTCGAGAAGACTTTCCTCATCGTAATGGGAAGGATCGACGCGGACCTTGGACGCGATGTAAAGGGCGACAGCCGACGCGATAATTGCAATAAACATAGTGGTATCAAACCATGCCTGTGTGACGTCAGCGTCGAGAGGGATTCCAATGGCAGCAGTGAGGGAGCTTGACATGGAACGGGGCAGGTTGGTGCGCAGCAGCAGCGACGTCGCCACGACGTAGGTTCCCAAAACCTGGGACCCCACGAGCGCCGTCAGCTCAAATGCGGACATAATCTTGAGCATGGGAAACGCGCGTGCCAGTGTCTGGAATGTCGCACGCACGCTGTTAACACTCATCAGGAGTAGAACGCCGCTGACTGCGAACCCGAGCAGCCGCGAAAGACTCTCGACGTTCCATCTCACTGGATACACGTCCTGAATAAAGCGGGCCAAGATCGTGACCAACGCATCGCTCTCGGACGAGCCTGCCAACGCTCTCTTTGGCAGAAGCTGAAGCCCAAAGGGATTCTTTACAATGCAGACATTCACCAGTCGGTAGACGCAGTACACGGCAAAGAGCGCATAAAAGCGTGCAACGACTCTTCCAGAAACCGTTTTTGCCCGTTCCTGTTCGTCAAACTTGATTTTCGTCATCTCGAGCTCGGAGGTCAGCTCGGATGCCATCTTCGAGAGGGCACCGAGCTCAATATCCACCGATTTGATCTCATTGGTAACGTCGTCGCCTCTCAAGGAGCTAAACACCTTCATCATGATACCGCTAGTCCCGGTTGCGTGGGAGGCGCGCTCTCTGGCCCTGCGCCTGAGCGCGGCAAGATCCTGCTCCTTGGTCTTGGCGAGGTCCTTGGTGGCGCGGAGGCTCTGTTCGAGACGAGTAACATCCTGCTCACTAACCGGCTTTGGTCTGGCAATAAATACAGTATAAGGGGCACTCACCGACGAGACTCCTGTCAGCACGCCCATCATCGTCACACCAACAAAGGCAACCCTAACAAGGATGCCGCTCATGAGTCCGTCGCGCAGCGTTTTTTCGGAAGTCTCAACAGGCAGATACCATCCCAGCACGTAGAATACCGCCAAATACAAGCCAAAGAGAACAACTGGCAGTGCGTATCGCCACATAAGGCCCCCGGACCTTGCACGGAAGTGAATTCCAAACTGAGTCGCAGGAATTAGAACAACCAATTGGGATACAAGGACCGTCAGGAACAATCTCCAGGCGACAAATCTTACTCTCTGGTCAACCCAGTCACAGATCTCGCACAGAACCAGCTCCATGATAACGACCGAACATCCCACCGTGATGTCGATGAGCGCTCGGCTCCAGCCACTCGAGCATCTTGAGTCTGGCGTTAGGGTCGTGCTTCCCGTTGTGTCGCCCAGAGGAATTAGTACCCACCAGTCTGTGAGCTGTGGCTTTTCGCCGTCCAGCGGCTTATCCTCCGGTCCGCCCAGACGCCAGTTACAGTGGCGGTGCCCAAGAACGGGACCAAGCCCGCGAGCAGACTAAGAATCGGCCGCATTTGAGCCCTCTATGAAGCAAGCAAACAGTCTTCTTGGCTCGGGCTCGTTGTAAGCAGTTTTGGAATGTCGAGGTAGTTGTCTCTTGTCGTGTCCGAAATAGACCGCCCGAAGTGGTTGCGCCATCGCATCCATCTCAATTAGGATGCGAAGCACGTGATTTATCCAGTTGGGAATCTGATATGCCTAGACAGCTTAATCTCCACAGCACCAGCCATGCGCAAGCGTTAGAAGTCCGAGTAGGAAGATGCAAGGCACATTTGGCAGGGCGCTTTGCTCTTCGATTCTGTGTGCAGATAGGCGTACTCAAAGCGCTCGCTCTAGGCTATAGGCATGAGATGCGGCCAAGATTATGCCTTGTTGCACCAGGCCATGGGTAAATAAATTGAAAGCTCAACGCTCTGGCCCCGCGTCCCCTTGTTCCTTGCCAGCAGCAACCGCTGTGGCTGACAAGCTGCTACGGATAGTCTCCGTGCAAAAATACGAATGGGAAACACGTGGCCGCATACTACCAGAAATAGAAGGGGTGAGATGGACCCCCTTGCTTCGTTGCCATGCACATCAAGTGCACCTGCTTGCAGCCCGAGTTTTCTCGGTCCCCGGATCTAAGAACAGTGCACGCGACCAGCCAAATCGGTACGATTGATGTGACTGTCGCGGCATTCTTGAACTACGTTTTGGAAGTGCCTTTATTTCGTTCGACGAGACTCGGACGGCGCTCGCTGCACGGGGATGGCACTTGTGAAATGTACCCATCTGTGTCAGTTGCGTTGGTGGTTAATACGCCCACAATTACGTGAGCAGTCACCGTTTATGCCTAGAATGGCTGGGGATGGGTTGCCTAGTTTGGGAGGGCGATCTTAGCGAAAAGGGGCAGAGGCAATGCCAGGTCGCGTCCGCTTCCCGCATGCATGCTGTTTGTGTATACGCGAGCCGTTCGCCCAGGGGCACAGGCGCGGAACGACGGGAGGCACCTGCTGTTTTGTCCGCCGTTGCCCCGCTGCCTTCCAAGAGTATCTGATCTGAGAGAGCGACAACGTTGACTCTGCACTTTGTGTGGTGTGGTACTGTTTGTGAGCATGTATGACTGTGCTGTGGTTTTAGCAGGTGACGCGAAAAAACGCTCGCATGCGGCTCAAAAGCGGTTAGCGCGCGGGGTGTAAGCTTTGTTTTCCCGGTAAATCTCGCATGCCAGTCTTGACACGAGGGATGCAGAAGCATTTGTAACCCCAGTCGGAACGGCCGCTGCGCACGAAATGTCCCGTTTTCAGTCGGTCGGCTGTCCCGCGTGCCGCGGAAGCATCCCCTTTGATCCAAGCGTGGCGGCCCGCTTACTGAGCTCAGCAGCCTAGCCCAGATCCCGCTTACCCATTTGTATCCTAGCCCTGGTAGAGTGCCCGCCGGGTCGCACAGATCGAGGCAGTGGGGGCGGCTGCCGCCGTGACCAAAGATCAAAAAGGGCCGTGGTTCCTGTACCGGATCGAGCGGAACCAGTTGACCACACGAGAGCACTAGAGACGAGTGTGCTACCGATTCAGTCCGCCTACTCGCAAACTAAAGTAGGGCGGATCTGTGGCGCGGTTGTCAATTCTCGTTCTTTTGCTTAGCCTACTTCTTGTGCGAGCCCTCATCCTTTTTTTGAGGTGACTGAACGCGCGACATCCCTGGCTGGCAACTATTTTTTGTCACGTCATCGTGCCGGTATAGTCAAGCGCCGTATATCGCTCGTCTTCGCTCAGTAGCAGTGAGCTTTTTTGTTTCCTGGAAGTCGGTACTCTGGACAAGCTTCTCGTTATTACAAATACGCGTCACGACCAGTCATGAGTATCCGCGCAGTGCCAGCATCTGAGTCCGGCGCGGGTGTGTTTGTCGACAACGCACGCATTGCGTACTCGACCAACAACCCGTTTCGCCGAGATTCATCGTCGAGCCCTGTCCCGCCTGCCCCGCCGAAGTCGCCGTTTGAGGAAGAAGTACCAAGCGGTCCGTCACGGTCGGCGTCCCTGAGACAAGCACCAGCTCGCCGCGTTGTCTCGCCGCCTGTACAGCCAATCCAGCGAGTCATGTCGCAGGCGGCTTACTCTGTTTCAGACCAAAGTCTGTCCGACTCATTTGGCCGGTAAGTTATCAGTTTGTGTGTTGTTGTTTTTTTTCGGATCTGAGAAAGCCAAGAGCACTTGTGGCACGTCAGGGGTTCGACAAAACGAAACTAGTTCGTCCCGCGGTTTTTGTTATATTTTTGTCAACCGGGACCCTTAGTTGAGTGAGCTTACTTGCGGGTGATTATTTGGCTGCACAAATATGGTGATGGAAAACTTATTGTTTCGGCATGGGTAGATACGCTCACTACGAGTGCTGGGTGCAATTGGCAGGTCCCGCGCGGCCACCAGGGCCCCCTGGGTTTTAATTCATGGTCCTGCACCGAGGCAGCAGGGCCTTGGTGCGTGGGGCCATGATCTATGGTCGTCGTGGCAACATTCATGGGGTCTAGCGTGGCTCTATCGCGCATGCTGATCAACGGCGAGCCTATTCGGATCTTCGGCCGCCTTAAAAGGCATTTTAGTGTGGGGGTGCGCGTTGTGTTGTGCGACGTAAGTGACATTGGACATCTGGGATGGACACGCTGGACCAGACTTCCGTGGCGCTTTGCGAGGCAACGGCCATGCGGGCGCAATCCCGCCGCCGTGCTGCTGCGTCGCCTTCGCTGGATACGTCGTACGTGAGATGCAATTGGTTGTTTGGTGAGACGGCGAGAGTGCTTGCTGGGCTGTGTGCGCAAAGGCTGTGTGAGGGGGGCATTGGGTTGCTCGCATGGTTTTATCATGCACAACAGGACGTGTAACAGGACGCGCAATTGTGGTCGCCTCGAGCGAAAACCGCCACTAGACGCGTGCGTTTATTGGATTGTGTCTACGGTCAGACGGCGCGCCGGCGTGATGCGACGTGTTGGGTCCCGGCTCGCTGCTCGTGGATTACGTGTCAGGGTTATGGGGTCAGTTTGCGGGATGGCTTTTGCGTCCTGGACACTCCCGGAGCCATTACTGGCAGAGGATATCAGCGTGTGGCAGCATTGCCGTGGGCGCGGGTTCAGCGCCATGCGTAAGCAGCAAGGCAGTGCGGAACCGGGACGGTCGGGCTGTGCAACGGGCACCGCTTGCGATCGCGCGTCGTACCGCGTAGAGTTTGACGATGTCGCCGGTTCCTGGACAGATGCGCGAGGCGATCCCTGGAACTCCGCCTGCCGCCAACCTCAAGTTCTATTTTGGGGTGCCGAAGTCGCGTGCGCCCAACCCCACCCAATGTCTCGAGCGCCCAGTGCCCGGTCCCCTGTGTGCCAATCCTGGGCAAAAGGGTTAGGGCGTGCATTATCGTTACAGGTCGCAATTCTTGATGAGCATGCGCCCCCTTTCCTCGCATTCGGCTCTTGATCGCGTGCCTCAGGACTTGCCATTCAGGGGACAAAGATGACGGAGGGGTCAGTGGTTCTGGTTTGCTCATTGTTCTTGACGCGTTTGGTGCCGATGCGCGTGTTTGTTGCAGTTGCTGCCAGCCGTCTCGCGGGGCCCTTTCGTGTGGCTCTGTAATGCGGCCGGCCTCCCGAGGGGAGCCGGTGAGCACGCGCCAAACAGCGCGTTTTAAGGCCCCAGTGCTTGGTTGTGTGTGTTGCGGTTCGCGTTGCCCCCAGCCTGGACTGTGCACACATTCTTGCCGCCATTCGCTAACAACAGACGCCAGTATTCTACATCCAACAACAGCAGCGCTGTGCGCCGCTCAAACAACCCATTCCTGGAGGATTCCTTCGAAAGACGGGGCTCCCAGGATGCTGACGAGATGACGCCCTTTGTGGCAGAGCGCCGCCAACCGCCCCAGCGGCCGCCGGCGTCCTCCAAGCCGCGACTGGACGACCTCTCGCGCAACCGAGCCAACTCGGACTCGTCCGTCGTGGAGATGACGCAGCCGCCGCGGCTGCGTAACAGGGAGAATAGCGACACTGGCGCGCATACCTCGTCGCGTCGCCGAGAGAAGGAGCATCGCTCGCACAGGGAGCACAGGGAGCACAGGCATAGAGACGGCGCGGGCCACAGCTCGTCGCGCGACAAGGAGAAGGACAAAGACCGCCGGCGCAAGGAGAAGGAGGCGCGTCGCCGCGGCCAGCCGCTTGATGTCATTGACAAGCTGGACGTGACGGGCCTGTTCGGCCCTGGCTCATTCCATCACGATGGTCCATTCGACGCATGCAACCCGCACCGCAACAAGAATTCCGTCAAGGGGCCCGTTGCTGCATTCCCCATTGACGGCGCCAATAACAGTATGGCTGAGCCGGTGGGCGGCCGGACGACTAGCGTTGAGGACAGAGTCATGGGTCGCGGCGTCGACGAGGCGTACCTGGACTTCAACACGACTTCTCGGGGCCGTGGCGAGTCGCCGGCGCCGCTCTCGTTCGACCCCGCACTCAAGGAGCAGCCCGTACACGGCGATGCTACCATGGGCCTCGGCACCTCGACGTTCCTTGATGGGGCACCGGCCTCGCGACAGGCGATCAGCAAGTCGGCCGAAGAGGGCGGTGCCTCGCTTGGACGCAAGAAGTCGCTGGTCCAGCGTCTGCGCGGCGGCTCTGGAAGCGGCCCCGCACCGCCGCGCCCTCCCAAGCCGGCAGTGACGAGCCCAAGCGCCATTGATGAGTCGACAGATCCACTCGAGCGCGCCACTTCGAACCCGCTCGCGGGCTCGCCCGTTGGTGCTCGTGTCAGCCGTGATAGCCGTGATGGCCGCGACCGCAAGATCAGCTACGACACGAGCGTCAAGCCGGCACGAGATGGTGGCAGCAGCAGTGGCGGCGCCGGCGGCCTGCTGCGCCGTGTTAAGAGCCTGAAGGTCGGCAACCGACGAGGTTAATTCCAGTTAGCGGAGGTCTGTTCCCTCTTTGGGGGGAGGTGTACCTCGTGGTGCTTGTTTATATCTTGCGATGTTGATAAATAGTGTTTAGGAGGCATTTACGAAATGCATTTTTATGGACGGGCTTTTTCAAAACGTTTATAGCGGGGACAGTTGGCGTAGCCGCAAATCTGGAGCAAGCATAGACGCGAGTGATCATAGAAGCCGAGTCCTCCACCGACCGAGAGCTACGAGTAATATTAAGCAGCATGTATGCGTTATATTCCGCATACCCTAGCCTTGTGAAACTTTCGGATCCTTGGCCGGCCGTTTGGAAGCTCAAGCCCCATCTCAACTACTACACAAACAAAACGTCGTTATGTCGCTGCGGCTAGCGGGCCGGTCTGCCCGCGGTTTTTGCCGTGTGGGAGTTACTAGAAGACTGCCGCGGTACGCGCGTGGCATCTTCACTGTCCCGGAACTTCCCCACCTCGACAAAGAAAAGGGCATTCCGGGTCTTCTGTCCAAGGAGGGCCTTGACGTTGCTTGGTTCCAGTATCAGAGCTACCTGATCAAGCAGCTCAACGAGCTCACCAAGGATGTATCTACCGAGGGGTGGACGCTCTATAACGTCATGCTCAGGAGTTACACCGACCCGAACCTGCGCCCCCTCAGCTACTACGCGTCTCAGGCGTACAACAACCAGTTTTTCTTCGAGAGTCTCGACTCCTCGGCTGATCCGAATGCCGTTGTCGGACGGCCATCGGACAAGGACCGCCACGTCGATATCTCGACAACGCTTGTCAATGCGCCGCGCGAGGCCGACGCCGACCACGAGGTGCTTCTCAAGGCCATAGGCCGCTGTTTCAATGATACCGTGACACTGAAAGAACTTCTGATCAACCGAGCTGATGCCATGTTTGGAAACGGTCATGTTTGGCTCGTCAGCACGCGGCATAAGGGATCGTTCAATCCCAACCATACGCTCTACGTGCTCAATACTTACAACTACGACACCCCGTTCTCGCGCGAGACCAAGGTGGACTCCGAGGCTCAGGAGGCCACTGATGCATTTGGTCTCGGTGGTTCACAGGCGGTCACCAACATGGTTCCCCTGCTGAACATCAGCGCGTGGCAGCACGTGTACCTAACCGACTACGGTGTGGCTGGCAAGCGCAAGTTCCTGGAGAATGCCTTTAACTGTATCAACTGGGACGTTGTCGCCAACCGCCTGCCCAGCTCGACTCCCATCTTTAAGCGATAAGCTAGACTTTATTTGTACATAGGAAAAAAAACAATATCGCGATAACTTCGCCGATATGTCGCGGTGATGCACTTGATTTTTGACGAGTCGCGGGATCTTAGTGTGGCTCGAGGTCTCGCCGATCTTTCTTAACGACACGCAATGGCTTGATTTGCCGATTGGTTCGTGGCGGGTGACGTAGTAGTCCTCTCTTTCCTTGGTTCTTGTAAAACGTCGTTGCACGAATGTAACCAAACATATAGTTGGACAGAAACATTGTACCGAATATCAAAAGCGCAGCCACGGCTATCGACTGCCGTGAGAACGTTTCTAGGAAGCCGTTCACGGTGTCGGCAATAACCTCGGCCGAGACCTTCAGACGTGATATGGCCGGAGAATCGTTGTTCATGCAGTTCTCTAGCTCTTCGCAGAGCTCCTCTAGAGCAGGCGCCCGTCGGTCAGGTGCGCAATTGTTCGCCATATACTTGACAGAGCACCGTGATGCCTTGATGGAATGCTCTATGGCAAGTTCTGTCAATCGATTGTCCACGTCCCGCCAGAATGTTTTCAGTACGCTCGTCCCCAGATATACGGCAAGCGCAAGGACTGTCGCGTTGAACATCAGTTGCAAGTACGTGCTCAGGACGTACGGCACATTGTCGTGCTTTGCAATCCACGAAGGTGTAGGCATGGGGAGCACGACATGCAACGGCTCAGACGCGCTTTCCCGAGGGCCAAGAGCGCCAGACTCGTTCCCGCTGAGCTGTTGCACTTGTGGTTGGCTCGTACCAGTTGTGATATCCTCTCTCGCCACGGCAGAATTCCTCCTCACCTTCACCAGAGCATTCTTGGCTCCGAGCTGAGATGAATTCAAGGACGATAGAACCCGTCGAGCACTGGACGGAGACTGCGCTGGCGATGCGGGGTCTGTACCGGATCTCATTAAAAGCATCTTTTTGGGCGTCTCGGGCGACGCTGCTGCCGAATCGTTCAAATACGAGGCGTCTCTCATCAGAACGTCCTCAGGCTCGGGCATATTTGCTGAGCCGTTCCCCGCCATTTCTAGTCCTCTTGTCGTCATTGACGATTCGTAGCCTGTCCCTGGAACAGTGGCATGTGTGGCATCCGTCATTTCTGCATCTACTGGTTCATCCGGAGCACCCCCCATCATCTCATGAATAGAGTGCTTCAAGGAATCAAAGCTCATCCACCGTCGCTCGTCATTCTCCACATGTTCCTGTATTGCTTCCCGAATGCTGCCAACGTCGAACGCCGAGCGTCTCGGCATTGGTAAGCGTCGACTTCTGCAGCTGTGCTTGTTTGCAAAAGTGTCACAATTTAATTTCTCCACTAAACAAGGTCATAGACCGCCGCTCTGCAACCGAGTGCGATGGTTGCATGGGGGTGCCTAAATGCTGGCTTATGTAAGCATCGGCTGTAGCTGGCGGGCCAAGGTGGCTGCTATCTGCTGACGTTTAGTACGAGCAGCTACGCAAATGCAAAAACCGTACATAAATTCACGCATATTACACGCAGTTAGGTCGTGTCAGTGGCCCTCAGGGCACCTTTTCTTCAAAAGCATGAGCTGCAACATATTCTGTGCGACTGCAAGCCGTCCATTTTACTGAGTCGTGTCAGATCGCAGAACCACGCGTTGGGCGGAGTTTCATTTGGCCCAATGTTACAATGCCTCCCAGTTCTGCGCGTAAATATGCGGTTCGAAGTCCGCTGCGGGACGTGTGGCCCGCTAGGGGCCCTCTCTTTCTTCCTCGTATATCTAGGACCAGAATCCATCATGCGACACCGCAATCGCAAGGCCCTTGGTTACGTCACAGCCAACATAAAGCCGCGGTAGTCAAAAACATTGGTACCGTAGCTACCGTATAGTACATGACGCCAGTCAACCTCGAGCACACGTTTACATCACCTCGGCAGGCCACTGTAGCGCTATGAGTTCGTTGCCAGATCCTTGAGGACTCGCTGCACTTGTTTCCGTACATTTTCTGAGTCTGTCGTGTGTTCTTTGATGTAATCGCCGACCGGCCCGTAGACCTGGCTCTCTTCCTTCTTGTCAGAAAAGCGTCGTTGGTTCTTGTCGTTTAGCCGATTGATCGTTCCTTCGATAAGGGCGGCGGCCTTTCCTCGCTCACGATCTAATAGGTTTGGATCTTTTCGTACTTCATCTTCCACAATGTTGTTGATGTCCTGCGTCAGTTTTGCGTTGACGCTCTACAGTCAGACGTTGCGTGAGATCGCTGGTGATTAACCTGTCACATACCGAATCTGAAAAGTCCCTGAAGAGCTCTCTTCGTAACTGGTCGAAAGCACCTTTTCGTTTGAACTGCGTGACCAGCGTCTTAGCGTCTGGATTGTCGGCGTTCATTGTGCACGGTTTGTCGCTTGAGCGGCCTCGCTGAGATATTGAAACACGAACTCAGCCGCATGGTACCATGCACCTCGTATGCATGCGATGCTCGCAGTACAGAAAGTGCTCAGGCGCTATAACCAGTCTCCAATAAGTTACAAACGAATTGCCCGGCCTTGCGAACTTACCTAAGTTAAAACTATGAACTGACTAATTTCTCGTTATGCTGTAATGGTAACTTCATGTGCCGGTTCCATACAAATCTCGTTGATCCCCCCCCCCCTGCATACAATACGGCCGCGGGCAATTGTCCACCAAAGCGCGAGAACGCAAGGCTATCCGTGTCTCCTAGAAATTCGCATTCCGTCCTATTGCGTCATTCTCAGTATCTGAGATTCTGAGCGACCGTTACAAGTATCTCGAAGAAAAGGGTGCGCAGTCGCCCAGCCACGGGTGCATGTCTGTGAGAAGCGGCCCGAGCTTGATCGAGAACACATCCGTTACAGGCGAGCTTCTGAAGTCAAAATGTGGCATTTTTGGGAGAAGCTGCCCGAATATCGAAGTCGCGAGATGCCGTTCGGTGATGGCTCACTCGTTTGTTTCTATAAGCACCGGGGAATCCGCTTACGCGCTACGCAATGGCGAAGTCAGTAGTGTCCCAGAAGATGCTGAGAAAGACATAAAGACAGTCCTTGACTACATCTAGCACCCATCGGAGCCTTGAGACCTTGTGATTTTACAAACGTTCAAGGGGCAGTCCAAGGGAACTACTGCTCTTATGATGGCATTGAACCAGGAATCGCGCGAAATAAGTTTGATGCGACAGTAATCGAGGAAACAGAGCGATATTAGAACGTTTCCAGTACCTAAGTAGATGTACAGTCGACAGAATGCAACAAGATGAACCCCGCCCTAACGAAGGTTTGTTCGTTGAGCTTTCGATTAGGTATAGGGTGTCAGCACTGTAGCTACATAGAGACTTGAATAGTCGGCGTCGGAGTACGCTCGATGGCACAGCGCCAGCTTTCCCAGCCGGCGTGGCGCAGGCTCTCTTCGATGTGCAGATCGACGAAAAGCATTCGTACGAGCGACCTGGTGTCACGAATGAGTTCCACAGGATCGACAATCACTCCGCCTGCATCGTAGCACTTCTTAGCAAGAACAAGAGCATGGACCCACGCCTGAGGGTAGGTCGAGACGGTTTTGACGTCCGCCAGCAGACATATATATACCTCAACTCCGCCGGGTGCGCCTCCCAGAGACTGCAGGACGGGGTTGCCGCCTGAACCAGAGCCATAATAGAGCACGTATCCGGAATTTTTCGATTCGCACGCGTCGAGTAGCGAATTAAAGGAGGTGCTCGCAGGAACCGCATGTGCCAGTTTATCAAAGCCAACAAAATCGGCGTGCCCTAGCACAACGTCGCTTCGGCTCCTTGTATTGTACCAGCGTAGTATTCCATCGGGCTCAAGAATGCGCTCCTTGGCCGCAACCTTCAAGGGCGACAGGATAAGACGGGAAATTGCCTCAGCCGAATGCACATCTGTTTGGGCAGTCCGTTCGATATCGGGCAGGGCGTTGACGATGTCGGAAAAGACAATATTCGTGCGTTGACGCGACAGCACTACCATGACCACGTGTGAAACGGCTTGGTAATTCGTCCACAGGTGGATAGCCAGAAGAAATAAAACAGTGGCCCACATCTGGAGTCCTTCGCCGGTGACTGCGCCAACGACTATCGAACCTGCAAGCATGCCCATGAGGCTGATCACTGTTTCTTGCGACTGGTCTTTCGCGTTTACATCGCCCACAGATCCACGCGCAGTTGTGAAGTGCAGCGTCAGCGCCGCGCGCGAGCCGCCCGCAAGCACGCCACACACAGAGCGCAAAAGACCAGACACGCACAGTAGGCCAAGGCGCAAGCGCCTATCTCCAGGAAACATTGGTGACATGCAATCAAACACCATAGCAGCGTCATTCACAAGGTCGGCCATGAAGCGGTACTTTTTGCATTCTGGCTCGAGCGCCGAGCCGAGCTTCCACGCATAGAGAATGGTGCCGAGACGACCGACTGCATCCTGGATGATTTTCATAAACAGAGCAGACGTAGAGGTGGCCGACTCGTCTCCCACGCCTACAGCCGCTAGAACACATCTGTTTGCAAATAGCTGGGCTATCGAGCTCGAGAAGGCCTGGATGGAGTCGTATATCTGGTAGTTGACGTAGTCGGGACGAACAGAGTTAGGATAGCCCGTAGGGAGGAACACATTTACCAGAGACTGGACGAGCTCTGCAGACGACCTGAGTCGCCTGCCGGCGCCGTCCTGCTTGGCACTGCGCATTGTCATGTTCGCAGGGCGGGAACCTTCGTACGTCTTGGAGTGGAACCCATTTTCGTCGAGCTCGCGCACTATGAGCTGCCCAATGTTTTTCTCATGCAACACTCCCGCGTTGTTCTCCACATCCTTTGGTCAGCGAACTGTTCAAACACTTGCCACGTACCGGAGGGGGTGGCTGCTTAGGCTGGGAGTAACTGCACAATCAGCACTGGCGACGCTAAAATGCACCAATCTTTACCAAGGCAATCTATGCGGTTATACCACGGTTCATTGTGAACATACCATAATACAGGAAACGAGCGGCAGCTGATCTGCGAGTTCGGTCGAAAGAGGTGAGCGGCGAATTGTGGGGACCAACGCGGGGCGCCCAAACAACAGACGCGAAGATGCAGGATGCATGCGTGCATTGTGATGTCATCGGTGGATTGGTTTTTATGGACACTCACCATTCGCAGTGGTAGTCGCGTCATCTCGGCGAGGTGTGCTCGCGCGCTCTCATGCTTAGCGCTACGCAGACCTTGGGCACTGGCCCGCGTTTCTATCGGCCCGTCCCTGTGTCTTAGGAAGTCACTCCAATGAGTCAGCGGGTGACCACTTGAATCCGGTGCGGGGTCGGTCGGGGCCCTCGCCGTCAGCACGTCAGCCGCATCCGCTCGTGTGCGCCGTTGGGCACAACGTACTGTGACACAATAGCATTGTATTGGGACAGCCGCACATCCGACAAGGTGTGATAGACGTCGAGTTTTTGCGTTGTTTCGTGATATGCACGCGCCAACCAGATATGTCGCAGGGTCGGGTTGGGCGCGAAGCCAGCTAGTGGCAAAAATATACAAAGGGTGCCATTATCTTCACGTGGGCACGGACAGGGTATAATGGTTCAGAGGGCTGGCAAGCATAATAGCGGACAAAAAAGTGCGTTGGAGCCGCCCACAGGCCGGCTATGTCTTCTTCTAATCAAGTTTCCATACATTGAATCCTAGAATACTGTCAGCGGCTACGTGGTGCGGGCCGAGCGGCTGTATCTCCATCCGGCAACGGGTTTGGCATACAGGTTCGGGACAGGGTCATATTTTTTCCTCGGTCGTAAAGGATAGGTCGGGTACCAGCAGGACCACTGCACATTCTCTAGCTCTTCCTTTTGCGCCCGCCGGGCCCAGTGCTACCTAGCCTAGCCCGCCGGGCCCACTAAAAATGCACAGCCTTGCGTCGCCCCGGGGCCCGTCGGAGCTTCTAGACGGAGTCGCAGCCGCTGACGCAGGGTTAGGACTACGACGGAGTCGGCCGGTCCCGCTGTTGCCGTGCTGCATGTGGAGAGTGGCTGACGGCTCACAGCCCTATATATAAGCCGGCGGCTTACGTTGTGGCCACAACCACACCACGAAGTAACACCAAGCTTGGCGTTTCGTAAGGACACTGTCAGCAGGGCACAAGAGTCGATACGCTTGA
The DNA here is from genome assembly GCA_038086965.1 of Tardiomyces depauwii. NCBI lineage: Eukaryota > Fungi > Ascomycota > Dipodascomycetes > Dipodascales > Trichomonascaceae > Tardiomyces > Tardiomyces depauwii. The sequence goes on from JAVHZA010000002.1 coordinate 3,296,073, forward strand.
GCTGGCAGATTTTTCGCGGGGCGCTTTTTGATATATCGAGACAGCAGCGAGCAACAACTTGATCTGCTCGCAAGCTGCATTGCAAGGTGGCGGCGATAGAGAGGGCCACTTGCGATCGGACAGGATAGTTCTGGACTGAGAGAGATCAGACGGTAGACGCCAGGAAATGACGACGGAAGGAAAGGTTTTTTTGACCATTTCGCGTCCTACCGGTTTTGAGCGTAAGTGCTTTGAGCGTCTGGCGTGGCGAGGTGATGCTGAGGTGATAACGGGGGGTCATATGCAGATAGGGGGTGGGTCATGTGGGGTGGGTGATCGGGGGCATGCGTGTCAGGAGAAGAGTTGGTGCTTGTTTGTTTTTTTGAGTGATGTGATTTGGCTCTTTTTTCTTTTCTAAAAATCTGGGACGTATTATGGTGGCTCTTCCGTTGTTCACGTTGGCTCAGCGGGCCTGTGGGTCCGCTTCCCCGCGTTGCGAGTATTATCGATCTACCTATACTGTTTCAGGAGTAAAACCACGAGCCCTGTCAGTTTATTCGACTGGGTCTCGTGAGTCAGTACGCCATGGCAGCACTCCTGTGATGTCCTTTACAGGTCCGGTGATGGAGCCATGTGTTCTGACACCCGAGATGTGGTTGTTAGCCACCATAAAGCGCCTCCTGGCATGTGTGCAAGTACAACGTTGCGTTGTCTGTACACGAAGGTGTTGCGACGAAGAGTGTTTAGGTTCTTTGTCCTAAACCAGGCCAATATTTTGACAACATAGCGCTAACAACAGCCGTGAAGCTTGAAGTCGCAGTGAACAACACTGTCATGGATGTCCGCGAGCAGCTCCGAAAGGAGCATGCGATTGAGACGACTGGTCTTAAGAAGGGGGAGCAACTGCTCAGGGATGCTGATACACTTGAGAGCGCAGGGGTTGTAGAGGACGCGGAGCTTGGCGCGATTGTAGCATCGTCGCCGCCGCCGAGCAAGAAGCGCAAGCGCTGCAGCTACAAGAAATGTCTCTCGGCGCCGTTACGTGGTGTTGGCGATTGCAGCTTTTGCGAGGGCCACTTTTGCTCGCGCCACCGGCTCATGGAGAAGCACGACTGCAATGGCCTGCAGTCCTGCAAGCAGCAGCTGCACGAGCGCAACGCCGTCAAGCTCCAGCAACAGCAAACGATCACCAACAAGGTCTAGTCATGCATTCCTCCCTATAGCCACAGCTCTTAATCGCGACAGCGTCTCTTGCTGCAGACGCGAGCCTAGGTTAGAATCTATTTATTAATATCTGTCTATTATGTAGGCGTAGTTGTAGCAAGTCTATGAAGAGGCAGCGTGGCTAAGGCCCCAGTCAACCGCAGCCGTGACATCGTCCTGGATGGTGGTTGGCACGGCCGTCGGCTCGGTCCCGTCGTTATAGACGCCGGTGCGAACGAGAATCGACTCCCAGCCGTAGCTCGCGGCGCCTGCAATGTCAGAAGCGGGGTTGTCGCCAACCATAAAAATCTTGGTTGGCAGCTGCCCGCTAGCCAGCTGCGTGAGCATCTTTTCCGCGTACGCATACGTCAAGTGGTATGGCTTACCAATAAGTGTCGACTCGAGAGTGTGGCCCGTCATGGCCCTGTACAAGGAATCCACAATGATCTTGTAGGCGCCGTGACCGAACCGCGGCAAAGAGTAGTTGTTCGCCCATAACAGATCGTTGTTGGCGAAGTGGATAGGGACAGCCGGAGTCGACCGAAGCTTGTGCGCGCGCGTGCCGATGCGACCACCATCGGATAGCAGGAAGTCAAGAACGACCTGCGTGTCAACGTTGGCATCACGCGGATCGTTGAACGCAAGGATGGCGTCGATGGGGTCCTCCAGATTGGCATTCTGATCGGCCCATCGCTCAAGGTCGCTCTCCTGATACCGGTGGAACGGAACTATGCCAGGATACCTGGCCACAAAGTCAATAGGCATCAGCACCTCTTCGAAGCCGTATCCGTATGCAACGTGCCTGCAATTATCGCCGGGGCCACCCACTGCCAGGACGCGCTTGTACGACTTGGTGAGTTCTCTAAACGGCGTGTGCGATTGCATAAAATGCGATACAGGTATATCAATTCCGATTATCCGCGACAGATCAGCCACGCGCTGCTTCTCCGACTTGCCTCCGCCATTTGTCAGAAGCATCCACGGGATCTGTTCATCATTCAGTCGTTTGAGCGCACTCTGGGCACCTGGAATTACCTTGCTGCCCCTAATCAGAACGCCATCGACACTGCTGTAAGCACGGACCAGTGAATTCGGCAAGCCTCGACAATCGTCTCCGAAGCACCCCCTCGGGCTGACTGCATCCGAGGCTCGTCATCACTACGTACTCAAAGACAAATGCTGCCCGCGGCTTACTGAGGGTTGCGATGCTTCGCAGCAACTGCTTTTGAAACATGTTTCGCGTCTCTCGAGCACACCCCACTATCAAGGGACTACGAGTTGTAAGCACGGCGCCTCGACCAACCCTGGGCACGGCTGATACCAACGCCGTGCGTTCTAGATCTCTCTCCATAGCGGTGCAATATATCGCAAATAGCTTGTCATATGCAACGTGACCAAATTATTATACAAGACTCTATTTACAGTCCGTCCTCAACCGTCCATTTTTTGCCAGCCGGCTGCTGCTTGATCACCTGGCATGCATATCCAATCACCAGGAGTCCAGGTGGGCGGCTACCCAGCTCCTCGACGGCCGTTGCGACGTGCTTAAGCGTCGTGCGAATAACGCGCTGGTCCGGACAGCTCGCCCGCTCAATCGTCACAGCAGGCACATCGTGGTCCCAGCCCTTTTCAATAAGAGCCTGCACTATGTCGCCAATGCGATGCAGCGCCATTAAAAATACAGTCGTCCGTGACTGCACCCACTCGGGCATTTCCGGCAGCTTGCCACCGCGGCCCGTGCCGGTGCAGACTAGTAGCTGGTCAGCAACGTTCCGGTGGGTAGGCGTGATAGCTGCGAGCAAAGGAGCAGCCAGCGCAGACGTCACTCCGGGTATGACACGAGGCTGGTATCCGTGTTCTGAAAAGAAAATAAACTCCTCAGCTCCACGACCAAATATGTACGGATCACCCTGCTTGAGCCTGATGACGTGCTTCCCTTGGCGGAGAGCCTCCAGGCCGCGCTCTAAGAGCTCCTGCTGCGCGCGCTCAGCATTCCCAGGAAACTTCTTGGCAATATAGATGGGGGTCCGACGCGGGATCAAATCAAGAACCTCCTGGGGTACGAGCTTGTCGGCGAGGACCAAATCTGCTGTCTCGATCTCCTCGCGTGCAGCCGTTGTCAAGAGACCCACGCTGCCAGGACCAGAGCCCACAAGCGAGATACGGCTCTTGTGAGTGCCATTGCTCTGATGCTCACCGCTGCTGATCGACTTGTATTCCTGGGACAACTGTTCAATGGACAATTGGCCCAGACTTGACAACGGATAGTACTCGACAATCTGAGACAGCCACCTCATGCGCCGGGTTTTCAGAGTTTCTGCAGACTTGTCAGACTCGTGTACTAGTTTATTGAACTCAGCGGACTGTTCGGCGTCATCTTCGTGCTCGCCTTCACCGAGCTCCGCCCTATCGAGCTCTTGAATAGTGGTCCGCAGCTCTCCGACATGCTGGCAGATCTGTCCAATATCAGCAGGCAATGATGTGACACAATGCCGCTTGATCCTGTTAGCCAGCTTGCATCCCTTTCCGCCAGTGGTCACACCCAAACTAAAGTCACCGTCACTCCATACCGACAGTAGAGTGAACGTGCAAAGATCGGGCTCGTCCACAACATTGACTGGTATCCTCAGCCGCTTGCAATCCCTGTATATTTGCTCAGACGTGGCTCTCCGGTCTCTGGGAAGCGCGACAAAGCATGCATCAATTACCTTGTCCACTTCTTCGCGACCGAGCGTGACGAGGTCGGAGCAGTCATACCGCGGTTTGCGAATGATCTCTGCACCAAGAGCTGACAATTTTGCCTCTCGAGCATGCGAGACTGGAAGGTCGCCCACAAGAAGTACCCTCCATCCCCTAATGTCGTTATTTATCAATAGCCCCATGGCTGGCGTGCTGTCCTGGCTCTGCCATGACTCCACATCCCGGGGAATCTGCTTTTTGTCACACACCATCGTATCATATCACGTGATCTGCAACGATAGAGGCTAGGTCCCCGCCTCTTAAGTGATGTGAGCCCAGTAATTTGGTCGAGAGAGAAAGCTCGAGCGTGCGCAAGAGCGACAGCTGTAATGATCAGTGTAGACTCATAGCGACTTGTCCAAAATCACAATGTGCGGGAGCCAGTGAAAATGCTCTGATCTATTATTGCGCATTTTTGCGACATTTATGCATATATGCATAACACCTGATCATTATGCTCGATTTTTTCAGATGGCCTTATCGAGTCGCCAAACAGAAAAAAAAAAGCCGGTTCATGACGCTACAGTACAATGGCTAAGAGACCGCAGGGATTGAGTAAGGCAGCTCGCAATAAGCGTGCCCGCAGAGAGACGGACCAGAAAGATACAAGTGCCGAGGCGCTCGCTGAAGATGAGCTTACAGTACCGCTGGGCGGTAACATCGATGAGTCGGACGATATTTCGCAGCTCTTCGCGCTCTATGACACTCTGTGCGCCGAAGAAATAGGCGCACGTCAGATGAAACTTCTACAAGGTGTTATTCACGAGTGTGACCGAATTTTGCGTGCGTCTGCACAAGTACGTTCTCAAATGTCGCACAACGCGCCAGTGTCGCTAACGGCAGGAACAGGGACAAAAAGTCGTTATTCCTGCGAAATTCCACGATATTTATGCTCAGACCCTCCTTAAGTTCGCCAAGTATGCGGTTGATGAGGAGCAAGACGAGCCTGCTGCATTCATCCGCGAAGCTCAGGACAGGTGTGCGGTTGGCATCGAGGCGTTCCCCGACCATGCCCCACTGTGGTTCACGCAGGCTCGCATTCGCATTGCCGAGGTCGATGAGAAGATGTCGTCGTCGAAGCCGAGCCGCAGGTATAAGACTGCGGTAGCGTTGTTGCCGACGTTGCAGAAGGCGTTGGACGATTACGAAAAGGGTGAAACGCTCGCTTTTGCCAGCGACGCCAAGTCTTACGATCCCGATCAGCTCGACGTTATCAGCGATCTTCTGCAGATTGGTGACCTTTTTGGAGAATTAGAGGACGAAGAGCCTGGGGAGCTATCCGAAGCCAAGGAAAAATATCTGTCGTGGTCGCATAAGCGCTGGCAGCAAATTCTCGACAACATGCCTGCTGCCAAGGGCAAGTCAAAAGCAAGCGCCGATGACAGCAGGTTCACCATTGTGCGCAAGGCTAACCAAGGAATGGGCCAGTACTACCTTGCGCTTTCTATGCCAATTGTGAACCGCATTGAGGGATCAGACGACGAGGACGATGAGGACGACGAAGACGAAGGTAGCTCATCGGTGAGCAGTGGGGAAATAGAAAAGGCGAAGCAGTTCCTCGGCAAGGCCATTGAATATTTGCTCAAGGCGGAAACTGATGAAGAGCCGCAAACGCTGGTTGAGGTCGCCGAGGCTCAGCTTAACTTGGCCAACATGCTGGACGAGGATAGTCATGAACAAAAGCTCTTGTATACCGAGGCCGTATCTCGCTTAAAACGAGCCCAGCGCTTGGGTCACGGCAATTACCAGGAGCTTATTGCCGATTTGGAGGACTGAACCATGTAGAGTACAATTCATACACCGTGGATTTAAAAACTCGGTCCAGTTCGTAACTCTAGCTTCTTCTGAGGAAATGCGCGGTCACATATGTGACCAATTTAGATCCAAAATGATACGCGGCAGTGATATACTCCCACATGCCATATACGCGGCCGAGCTTCGTGTATATTCGCGACTGAACAATGTCTAAAACGTTGCGCGCTGTAGGCGAGGACCTATGGAAGAATAAGATTGACAAAGTGGTATGTGAGTACTTTGAGGGGCTACACTGTGGAACGCTGGAAGGGCGCCACGTACGACGAGCACCGTCACGCGAATCCCAACGTTAACACCAGAATGCAGAGCTCCTGACTCTCAGCTATGGCGCCATAGTGGCCCAGCTTTGCAAGGACTTCGAAGGAAACTACAAAGAGGTGAACAGGCAGCTAGACAAGATGGGATACAACATTGGCGTGCGATTAATAGAAGACTTCCTGGCTCGCTCAGGCTCCAGCAGGTGCCAAAACTTCAAGGAAACCGCCGAGATGGTCGCCAAGGTTGGCTTCAAGATGTTCCTCAACATTGTACCCACTATTGACAACTGGACTGCGGATAACAAGCAATTCAGCCTGATCTTTGATGAGAACCCGCTGGCGGAGTTCGTCGAGCTTCCTGATGATGGACGAGCTCACAAGGAGCTATGGTACTCCAACTTGCTGGCTGGCGTTATCAGAGGCGCTCTGGAAATGGTACAACTGCAAGTTGAGACAGAATTTTCGTCTGACACCTTGCAAGGTGCCGAATATACAGAACTGCGCGTTAGGCTTGTACGCGTGCTCGAGGACGAGGTCCCTGCTGGAGAGGACTGAACTGGCGATACGTCCAGTATTGTTATCTTGTCTGTATATTTGTATCGCATATTTTTGCTCCTAGGTTTTGATGCTAAGCGATGCACAGCCAGCGCATGTTGCGCAGTTGTCGAATAGTTACATTTGATTTGACATTTACATATGTAAATACAGGGCACTCGTCCCGCGCGGTAATGCTATGCTAAAGTCTACTTCGGGCCATCTGTCTTTCGGCCACCTGCTCGGTCTTGTTGCCGCTGTGCCATGGCAGCGCGGATTCGCTGTGTGACTTCAGACTGGAAAACCTGTTGGCCGGTGGAGCTTTGCTGCGGCGAATGCGAAGAACGCGACTGAACAGGGATGCTATCGCTCGGTCCCGACGGTGTCCGTGAGTGCGCTCTGGACATTGCTGGCGTAGAGTCTGGCATGCTGCTGAAAACGGGGATGTGCGCAAGATCGGACTCAGAGTTAACACGGGATATGTCATGGTCGGAGCTCGTTGAAGTAGTAGAAGCGCTCGAGGCCTTACGGAAATGATGGCGTTCCTTCTCCTCGTCGTGTTCGTCCTGCGCATCATCACGGTCGTTGCGACCGTAGAAGACGCGCTCCTTGTCAATTTCCGGGTAAAGCTCTGGACCAAGAGTGTTGACAACATCCGTGATTTCCGTAGTCAGTTCTTGTCTTGTGCGCTTCAGGTTTTCGAGCGAGTTCTTTTGGCTCGGGTTGATCGCCAACGCCAACGGCCGGAGACTCTTGAAGATCTCCATGCCACGTTCGCCAATATACAGGGCGCCATAGCTCATCACAGACAAGACAGCGAGAACAGCAACAAATGTTCGCACCAAGTGCCATGCGTGCCAGTCAACATAGCCTCGCCTATACAGCATGTAAGTAGCCACGCCGGCGTACGCATTGTAAAGCAACGGCGTGAGCCCCAAAGCCACCAGCACTTTCCAGGTGGCAATCACGTCCCGGGCGTTGATCTTGACGGTAGATGCCTTCAGAGCCTGAGCTGCCTTTGTGCGCGAAACGACCTTGGTCGCAACCAATACAGGCGCAAATAAGATGAGACCGGGCATTCCAAGGATTGCAAAGATAAACAGCTTCAGGCATCGCCAGATAAGCTTAACTACAACCTCGTATGGGTTTAGCGATGCGCTCATGACCTGGTGGTCACGAATTCCAAGCGCTTGGAGATCCTTGTTGTACTGAGTGACCATCTCGCGCAAGTGCCTCACGCGCGGGACGTCCTTGTAGGTATTATACCCTTCAACGAACTTCCGAGTCATCTCGACAACAACAGGCAGAGGAATTTTCTTTCCCTGGGGATGATACAGGCGACGGGCTGCCTGCACGGCCATAAGCGTATCGTAGTCTTCGCAGGTAACCGTGACGGACTTCAGTGCCACTGTGATCGTATCGAGTAGAGCTTTCACAGCCTCACGCTTCTTCTCGCCACCAGCAATGTAGTCGTCAATGAGCTCGTCGGGAACACTTAGAGGATCACCAAACTCAATCACAGCTCTCGAGCGGAACTTATGAGGGTGAAAGTAGTTCATTCCGCAAGGCACGATCTGGACATTACAGTTTCGGTCTTCGGCCAGGGCACCGAGCGCCATCATCGCAACGCCTGCCTTTAGCGGCAGCAAGTCGGGCCTGTCGTGGGATCCTCCCTCTGGGTATATGCCGACACAGTTCCCGCTGCGAAGATGTTGAAACACCCGGTGAAACATCTGGGACTGGTCAACGTGCTCGGCCACCTTGTAAGGAGCTCCGCCAGAAAGGAGTTGCTGATAACCCTTAGACTTGAACTCCCGCTTGATGACAAGCTCCGTGTCTGACACGATTTCAGTAATCTCGGTCATACCGCCGCCCTTCGACAGCGAAATATGCCCGCCGACCATGCATTCCTTCTTGAACTTCGAGCCGTTGCCAAAAATTCTAAGCCGGTCGCTTTCGTTGCAGTATATGGTCCCACTGCCCGGCGCCAAGTTGTCCTGAATACGAACCACGCCAATTGCACCAGTCTGGCGAGCCATCAGTCCGATGAAGCGTCGAGTGAGTGACTTCTCAGCGATCAGAAACGAAACCCGCCGGCCCGCAAGGTAGCGCGCCTGCTGCATGACAAGCATGGGGTCGACAAATTGATTAGCGTGGGGAGCAGCCACAATGATTACTGGGCCCTTCTTCGGAATCTTCCACGCGCCCCGGGGCAGGATCTGCCGGAAGAAGATCGAAAATAGAACGTAGAAAAACCACAGAATCAGGTCGTAAACCCACGGAATTGCGACGCTTTGGCTTTTTGGCGCTTCGGCGGCCGCCTTGCTAAGCTCGCCATTGGGCAGGTCCTGCGTCTGTGCAGTATCGGCACTGTTGGGTACAGCAGAGGTCTTGGTCGTTTGACTCGATTCCGACATCTCCGCAACCAATGTTCACAGCGTACCGGCAACGACGTATTGTGTTCCCCCAACGTCAGCCTGCGTTCGGTGCACCAGGGCTGTAGAGAATAGGGGAGGTCCGCCTGGACTTTGAGTGCGCGCTTCCTCCTTGTTCGGGTCGACGTTTTTCTAGCACCTGCGGGCTGGATAACGCCGCACGCCCCTATCATTTTTTGGCAGCCGCATCAGCACTCTGCGGGCTTGCTCTACGGACTAAGGACCAACGGATGTCCACGCGCGGAAATTTCTTGTTGTTCTAGCAGTTCTTTCTGATATTACTATTCTGCGCGTTGATCGCGCCCGGCTGGGTGTAGATAGCAGAAAGCTCGACCATGTCTGTACAATGCGAGTTTCCATCGCCTTCCATGGCCTTCAAGCTAACGGGCAGTCCTGAGAATAGAGCCATTGACGCTAGGATCTTTTATTGATTTTGATTTCATCTTCTATTTGCCAGCTTGCCGGGTTGCGTTGTCTGCCGTTAGTTTCGCCTGGACCCCTGTACTCGGCTATGAGAACGAGCCCCATGATGTTCAAAGCGTACGAGCCCCAACTTGACACTGATTTGCCGTAACAATGGATTTGCCCCCTGATTGTGGCATGCACGACTACAACGTCAGGCGGTAAAGCCTTGCGATCAGCTCAGTCGGAGTACGTGTTCAGTGTAGTATCCTTGCCATGCCTCCGGCAGGATGAAGCGCGGCTCATTGGCTTTTCGAATCTATTATCGAATAGTACTTGGATGTCGCCCCCTGCCGGCTTCATGGCCATTGGCGTGCTGAGGTCAGTGGTGTTTGCGCATATAGTGAGTTGCTTCTGGCGACTGCAGCTAATGGGCGGCATATTCCGTGACTCGTGACAGGCACAGCACGAGTTCACGAGTCACGAGTGCACTGAAGCTCTGCCTTGTGGCATCATCAGAACATGACTACACTGTGACCGAGTGGACAGTCTACAGTATTTAAGCTTCTTGTGTTTTGGCGGCAGAAACAGTCCCTATTGTGTCGTGTGGGCTCCGTCGAGATCTCCCTTGTGTGCGACCCGTGGGTCGCTTCCTTGTTGTTTGTGCCATAATGGTGCATATCTGCTGAGCCCTATGGACTTGAGTAAAGCGCCCGCCCACCACAAACACATTTCAGCAGGCACAATTATGCTTATCCACGCAGGCAAACCGCAGTGAATGGCGTGGCTGGGTGCTGGTTACTGGAATGCTGGAGGGCTGCATGATGACAGGGTTGGGTTTACGCCAGGCACAAGGCTGTCCTGCAGCCGTCCAAAATTCCGGAAGACCATAACAAAGTCCTGTCTGCAGGTGCTATCGCATGCTAACACTCTATGGGATGTCTGTCTTCTCGAATGAGCCGATGTCCGATTCCACACCTAGATTCTGCGTTGTTTGTGTCCCGACGTTCCGATCTGACGACTGATCGGATCGGCAGGAGACGAGCATAGCCAGATCGACTTTAAGCGTGATGCTGCGTTCCTGACTGACATGCCCTGAGCCCCACACGCCCGCGCTGCGGCACGCGTAGATCGGGAACTCTCGCACATTTTGTAGTTCCTTATAGTCTAGCGTTCTTCCATGTTAATTTTCTGCCATATGCCTCGCATAAGCTGCTTTGCTTCGCTCTCTGCATCTCGCTGTACACTCCTGCATGCTTGTTATTTCCTGCATTTCACATGACTCCATGGACTACTACAATGGACGGAAGTCCATCGCCGGTACATTTCTTACTTGCAATAGCATGCTTTCAAGCTAACCAGTAGTTATTTGCGATAGCCATGTGTGGGTATTTGTCTTGCGCGCTGCGTCGCTCCTCCATACTACGTGCTCAAAAATTGCCGATCCCCCTGGCGGCGGATGGACCGGCATCCAGATCGAAGATACGAACTCAGTATGGCGCGCCGATTGATCTCGCGCAGGTAATAGAGCTCGTATGCCAGCATATTTCGTCGATTCGAAACTGGAACTCAACCGGCACACGAAGATGCCAGCCTTACATAAGAATATGTGTCTTTTTCACATGCTGCAGACGGACGGCTGCCTAGTCGGACGTTTAACGTACCTGCGGGAATATGGCATGCCGGCAGTTTACCAAGCTGCGCACATGCGCAGGAAAACAGTGTCTTGGTGATCGGAATGCAGGGGAACCATTCACACCTCACTTGCCGGTGAGCCACTCGCTGACTTCTTGCGTGAGCAACACAGCCTCCCTTTCCTTTGTTAGCGTTCGCGTCCCACTTAGTCCTGCTCGTTGCTTTTGTTTTGTCACTTATATTTGGCACCTAGTTGTTTATGCGACAACTGACGGGTGTCGTGTCTATGCGGACGACATAGTCTAAGCTCAGCATCTCCTTGGCCAGCGCAAATGGCCTGCCGCAGGTACCAGGAGCTTGTCGTATGTTCAGGTTCGGGTGATCTGGGAAGCGCGTTGCTGCTAGCCCGCAGGCACCCTGCACTTCAGGTCCCCTCGCCGCAGCGGGTATCACGGCGAGCATATCACACACTGGAACATGCAGCGCGTTGATCCCGTGCCATATTTTGCATGTATGACAGCTGTATCGGCTAACTCGCATGATTAGAATATAAACGCGTGCGGAAATGATGGTCCAATAGCTTGCGTTAGCAAACCCTATCCAAGTTAATTTCGTCAGGACGCGTAAAATTAAACCGGGTCCGCAGTTGGGATGCAAAGCTCGTCATGCGTTTAGGACGCAGCTGAACGGATTAGGCAAGGGGCCTGCACTGCATCGGCTTGCTTGGCCCTTCTGGCGTCTCCTGCCAGCCCGTCACTGCAACCTGGCGGAGAAAAATAACGGTAACATGCACTGCGGTGTAAATCACACATTGGGAAAGAAGCGTAAAGCAAATGGCTACGGTATTGGTCAGGAGACAGCTGGGCTTTATTGGTAGTCGAAGTGCCCATTGGCCACTATTTGGAAGACCCTCTGACCGACGAATTTTGCGTACCACTTGCGATTTCCCTGTGGCGTCACGCGGAAGCTGAATTCTATATTTTCAGGACAGGCTTTTCCTTGTGAGCATTCACTTTTTCTTTTTTGGCTCTCTTGCGTCTATAGCGAGTCAGTAATAAGAGCCTGCCTCCCACCGGATTTTTACTGCTCTTGTTGTTTCCAACTTAAGACACGTCTACCGTATTCTGACTGTGGCTCCCCTAATGTAAATAAGAACGTGAGCGCGCAGGATTCGCGGCACAGTATCAGCCGCCTAGTACGGCGGCTTTTCATGGATCGGCCCCGTTCTCTCCTGTTGCAGTCTCTTTTCAAACTTGTGGATGAGATTCAGCCTCTCTCTATCAAGCTCATCACGCTGTCACACCTGGGCTTTCTGTTGAGTTGTGCATTTCCCCCGCCCTCGCGCGCGGAGTATCGCATCGTCCCGTAGACGCGCAGCACAGGACATGAGCGCCACTGACAGATCAGACTTTGACATTCTGCGCGTCATCGGAACGGTCGCACCACTCAAAAGGTGCGTGGTCTTTCTCCATTTCGGTACGTACCAAAGCTAAGCGTTCCAGCTACATAGCAGTTGAGTATTTCGCGCACCTCGCAGCGCCAGTGATACCCTATCGATTCAGAATTTTTAGCTGGCAATACTCATTAGGGAAAATTTCCGAATCTCTAGTTCTCGTACGTTTGGCCGATTGGAGCTCCACTTATCCGTCATATCCGATTCAGTCAATGTCCTACTCGATTTGATGGTCTCGATCTCGGAACCCTGGACCTCCGAGCTTGAGACTATTCTGCTCCAGCAGGCATTGATTGGATGCCATTGAACGCGGCGAGCTAACTCTCAATTGCATCACCTAGCGCAACACCGACGCCCTGGTTGCCCCATATTAAGCTTAGAGCCATCATGTTATCACCCCGCCGACTTTCTTCTCGCGCATCGACACAGCCTAAATATCGAGATCATCGGGCTGTCTACATACGTCCTGAGCTTAGCATCCTAGATCTCTGAGTGAGCCAGATTACCTCAAGTACATGCTTGGCCAGAATGACCACCACTTCGAGTGGTTAGCTCTTTGCCGGTCCCAACGATCTAAGCGCGCCTCGTGAGACTGCATGATTGCCCATCCAAACTTGCCCTGTAATGGCCGGCAATACCCAACCATCGAGTCGTAGAGATCGAGGCTGATGACAGAGCGGTTGCCAGATGTCATCCGATACGAGCTGATCGAATCGATCTAAGCTGCGCGCTCCCCACAGATGATCGGTGCTGGTCAACAACTAGACGATCCAGTCTATAAAGAAAAACTACCGAAAACTCGGCTGATTGTATACCTTGGCTCCGCGAGTGAATTATTGCCCGGCAGTATAAAATTCCCAACTAAGTCCGCACGGCCCCGCCAGGTTTCTGCTCGCCATATGGACTCCAAGGGTCGCATGCCCGTACCCTCCCCCTGCAGCTGATCTGGCGCGACGTCCTGTAGCTTGCGCTTGGCGCAGGAGTGGCCGATTGCACTCCGGGTGCCGACGTTTAGCACAGTGCATCTGCGAGAGGAAGGAGATTTCGCGAGGGGGGCTGGGCTAAGTGCATGGTAGTGCGTCGAGCCCGATCTGTCGGCGCGAGCACTCGATGATGACGAGTAATACTCGCCTTCCACGTATTTCTGCGTACCAAAGGCTCCTGCCTTGCACCGAAATCTGCTTGCACTTGGACAGCGATGAGGTCCTACCAAGGGTACGGAACCTGCAGTAACTGTTGGCTGTACATGTTAAGACGCGCGCCTTGTCGTGCCTAAGGACACTTTGGTTCAGGCAAAAGAAGCTTGTCCGGTCCTGTACCCAGACGTGCGGTCGGGACTGCGCGCAACAAGCTGATAGCTGCCAGCTGCGACGCAAGCGCGGCGCCTACCAGATTGAGCTTTGTCTACCATGTGTGGTCTATAAAAAACCGTAGGTTTTTTTGCCCATGAACACCGCAATGTCCGTGTAACTAGGGGAACAAGAAAGAGTGCACGATCAAGCCGCATCGGGGCGTTGTGTATCTGCGTTCCTCCGAGCTAAGTACCCTCTATTTCAAATGTCCTTCAACCGAACGTCGTGTCGCTCGTCGAATTCGGGCTCGTTGAGGCGACTCTCTCAGAATGTAGTAATGCGCATAAACAGCGCAAGAGATCGGCCCATAATCTGCGCAAGCCAAGGGGCTCTCCCCAAGGCCCGTCAATACACGATTGCCATGACCACGCCACTGAGAGTATTCGCTTCTAGACGGCCGCTCAGGTGCCTGGTGCCTCGAGATGCCAAACGCCCTGACCCACTAGGCAATCTCAACATCGCTGGCGATCTGCCCAGTTATGACGTACCTTGCAGCGGCGCGTCGCCAGATGCGGGCTTTTTTGGGGAATCTCGTATTTCCTAAAGTGCGAAGCGGCCGCGCGCCGCAGAGCACACAGTAGTGCGCCCTTGTGCCTAGCCCAGCGGACGGGCACCGCCAGTCCGCGCTATGCGGTGCTGGCCCTCAGCGAGGGACTGGGGGTGGGTGTCTCCTGGCATTGCTCCTCAGTAGCGTGCTATTCACATGCAGAGTTGCTATGTCTTCGCTATGGGCTACGTCGTGCTTCATCCCGGCTCCATGCATGAAGTGCGATGCCGTCTTGAACCTTAATATCGGGCTAATACGGCTAGCGGCGGTTCGACCGTGGACATGGTGGTGGCTATATCGTACTTGGCAAAGCTCAAATAGCACTGACGCCTTGCCACCATGCGGGCCGGCAGACAAGAGCACCGAAAATGCACAGGCTGCCTGCACCGGGTTCCACGAGACAAGGCGCGCCAGCATACTAGCGCCTTGATGCGGAATTCATTGTATGAGCTCTAAGAGTAATAACGACCGAAGATAGATGCCTCGGGCCAGATCGTGCTCGCATTGCCGCCCTTGAACCGTGTTCGGGAGTCACTGCGAGCCACCCTAACAAGCAACGGCCGTTCCGATCTGCCGCCGCATCAAAGCATGACCCCGCCAGGCACAGGCCATCCGCGGGCGTAAGATCAGCCCTCACGAAATCTCCGCCCATACAGTGCTGTACACGTTGCGTGCGCGGAGAAACAACGAGCGGCTCCATTTACTTCTGCGCGCGCCTCCCCGCCTATCCTGTGCCGTATGGCACAGATGTGCCCTGGGCGCCCTGTCACGATCGCTGGCAGATGAACCAGGAACGCAAAGCCCTCGCAGACGCAGGTGCAATGCAAGACGGTCGGCGGCTGCAGGGCGCTCTGCTTGCGATCTCGAATGCAGGTGGGATGTCGAAAAAGAAAGTTTATCGTCCCGCATAAAGATATAGCGGCACCCACATCGAGCCCCAGATCTACTCCGCTCTCACCGCTTAACGAAGCAGACGGGCCATACAAGCGGTACTGGTCCTTGCGTCGAAACGCGTAGTAAGTTGATGCTCTTGGGACTCTGGGAGAGTGGAGGTGGCAGGGGCGGTAGCTCGTCGTCGTGGTGATGGTTGTTGAACAACGGGTTAGATGGATGCAAGTGGCCATGAGTGTCTGCTTTTGCAGTCAGGGCCTCCGAGATCTGGAACGTGTCAGTTGTTGGTCCTGGTAGAGATCTAGGTCGACCAGAAATCAGTTCGGCGCGAAGGTGATGCGGTAGCGACGGGCTCCGTTTACATGTATGAGCAACACAAACGCAGGCTCGCGTTCGTTCCGATCGTGTGCCGATGCTAGTCCGCGGCAAGCGGTGCAGGTTCTGGTCCGTTGAAACCCAAAAAGTAGTGATTCCGCACGGCCGGTTGTGGTGCCAGCATGTGTTGTCTGCAGTCGCCGCCAAACGTTGCAGCGGGCCCAAGGAGTGTCGTTATGATTCAGCGCACTGTTGCATGCCTGCTGATGCAAGCGCACACCATTGGCGGCATATTGTAACATGCTGTTTAATTAGCCAACGTCAAGCCAAGGCTGAAGCTGCGCCCTACCTAACGAATGCCAAATTAGGGCCCTCGTGCAATACGGTTTGAGCGCTTGTGGTTCAGCAGTATTTTGGTAGGCGAGACCTGTGTTTGTGTGTCTGGTT
Organism: Tardiomyces depauwii; assembly: GCA_038086965.1. Classification (NCBI taxonomy): domain Eukaryota; kingdom Fungi; phylum Ascomycota; class Dipodascomycetes; order Dipodascales; family Trichomonascaceae; genus Tardiomyces; species Tardiomyces depauwii. The sequence continues at coordinate 3,312,077 of JAVHZA010000002.1, forward strand.
CGTTGTCATACGCTTGGGAAGGGCCGCAGGACGGCCATGTGCCGGGTCTTTACTCGTCTTTTTTGATTCCCCAGGCTGTCCGTTGCGACTCCGAATCTGCAGCCTCGTGCAAGCGAGAACGGCATTACGTTATGCGGACGCTCGGGGTCCTTCCTGGGGGATGCCTCGATTTCGCACGCTGCATCCGATACGAGCGCAGATCCATCTCGTCGAAGTGCGCCTAGAGACAGAGATTCGTATCGCGGCGGCCGTTGCTTGGCTTGGGGGACCCCGAGAGCTGCCTCTGGCGCAAACACCATCACTATAATTGCGCCTGACGCCTCGGTGCTCGGGTTGATCATCAGTCTCATGCTGGGCGACGCATTAATTCATGCGTCCCCGCCGCCCGGCGTACATTTAAGAGCCGGAACCTTCCCCTCTCCCCCCTCCCGGACAGTCATCCAATCTTTGCCAATCTTATTTGCCAATTGCACGCCCCGATTGCGAACTAAGTTACTGACGAGAGCAGGAAACAGATCTCTGGGATCACAAAGACGGAAACTCGAGTCGGCGCTAAGGGTTGCCACAACGGGCAAGCGCGAAGCATACTATAAGACCACAAGACACGGAGACAAAGCGAGAGGATCTAGTTCGTTAGCAGATTGTGCTACGATGGAGAGTTCAGTCGCAATGCAGCAGCCGATTGGCGCCCTGAGAACACTGCCCCCCCTTGAGGGTAAGCAGCGGCTCCAGCCGATCTCGACATTGCTGCCTGCTGGCAGCTTACCAGGCCCTGCCTTGCCACCTACTCCTTATGACCAGCAGGCACCTTCATATATCACGCAGCCGCCGCAACAACAACAACAACAACAACAACAACAGCAGCAGCAGCAGCAACAGCAACAGCTAGAGCAACACCAGCAGACCCAGCAAGCCCAACAGCAGCCTGGAGCCCACCAGCACGTAAATGGCTACTATTCGCCGCCTATGAGCAGGCGGACGTCGTCGAACGACGCATCCGCCATGCCAATGCAATACCTGCCGCCTCCTGGCGTGGGTGTTCCTCATTACACATCACCGCCGTTTCAGCAAACGCCGGTGAGCCATCCGATGGCTGCTACTCGACAGGGCCCGCTGGTGCAGCAGCAGCCGCAGCAGCAGCAGGCGCCAGTGATGCCCGGAAGCGGCCTCGTTGCCGAACTGGATCTGCCAAGCCGTTTGGCCGAGATTCAAGAGACGGCGTCTCATCTCTATCACTTTAGCGCCTCGACTAAGAATTCTATAGCCACGCCGCCGCGGCTTGACAATATGCACGCCCTCATGGCTCGCGTGCGATCGGCCAGCGACTTCCTTGAATACTGGTACCAGCGCCTGTATCAGGATGAGCAGCTGCGCAGCATGGTTGCCCCACCTTATGGCGTTGGTATGGATTACATGATGGGAATGAAGCCTGAAGACGACTTCGCACGCAATGGAGGTCGCCGCTCATCTGACGGCGAGTCCAAGCGCGTGAAGAAGCGCGCTCGCAACTCTGTTGGAGGCATCCGCTGCCATCTTTGCGGAGTTACTGAGACGCCAGAGTGGCGTAGAGGTCCAGATGGCTCGCGGACCCTGTGCAACGCTTGTGGCCTATATCACGCCAAGCTTGTGAAGAAGAAGGGCGAAGCTGAGGCAGCCGAGGTGCTCCGGGAAAGACGCGAGGCGCGTATGGCGGGAGCGGCAGCTGCAGCTGCGCAATACAACTCTACGCCGGTCTCGCCCAAGGATATGGTCGAGGCCGGTGGTCCCGGAATGGAGGGCCCGCGCTAGAAGGTGTCAACAAGCGATGACAGATCATGACTGTGACGAAGCAGCGGCTGCGAAGTCGCCTTAAATGATGATTCGAACTAATGTATTAAATGCTAATTTGCTTGCTTATATGATATATAGTTGCAAGCACAGGGTATACAGTCGGCGGAGCAATCTGCCGCAGTCTGCTGCTACGGGTTGGCTCAGAAGGCAGTCGACTCCCACTGGAGCCCAGGTTCATGGTCACAACTCGACCTCAAACCTTTTTAGTGCCTGCAGATTAGCGGTAACTCCTTAGGATCGTCCCAGGTTCATCCCCAAATGATAGATGCGATCGGTCCTAGTTTCAGAAGGTTGTGCTCCCGATCCGCGATCTTCGGGATTGGTACGGACAGTTCGGTGCCAATGATGAGCGGCCATAGCGACAGTTCCTGAAGCTCCCTACTCAGGTAAGCAGACAAGAGTGAGGCTCCAAGTGTTAACGGCGCGAAGGGCCGTGCTGAGCAGCGGAGGGGACCATTATTTGAGGACTGTGCACGTAGTTGGGCTGCTTCCACCGCTTTACTGCGTTGGTAGGTGACCCTACGTCGCTCGATGCGTTTATGTTATCTACGCGGAGTATTGCATGGCTCCTCTGAGGATGCTTCAGTACAGTGCCATTGCACCTCCGATCGTGACAGATGCATCTATTGAAATACCTACGAAGACTGAGCAGCGGCCCTCTCGGCCTTGATCCGCTCCAACTCCTTCACGCGTCGCTGAAAATCGAGGTACTGGCACTCCTCGTAGTCATGGCGTTCCTGGTTGCAGTTCCACGGCATGTACTGGCCCTCACCCCGTCGGCATTTGTGCAGAGGGATCCAGAGCGAAGCGCACCGATCCCTCCACTCAAGAGGAATCTGGTGCTTCTTCATCTCCTCCTGAGACACTGATGTTAGTATTCTAGTGGCAACAGACACTCCTCTCGTCTATCTCACGCGTAGTTAAGCTATTGGAGACCCGCAATGTAGCGAGCCAGCTACCACGCATTCCCTGTGTTCCTGGATATCTCATAGCTGCTGGGCCCCACCAGTCCGACGAACGCAGCACATTCAGCAATCTGCTACCGGCTCAGAAATTGTTGCATGTCGTCGCTTTCAATTCAAGGTAGCATGTAACCTATGTAGAATTGAGTGCCCTCGGGTGGCTTCCGTTCCGCCCTAGAATGCTGTTTCGCATTGCGTTCTCACAAAACCCGAAGTGGTTCTAGACGGCCTGTACGATGCACACTTCCGTCGCCATCAGACGCGAAGCAAGGACGACTTACAAGGCTCTGGTAGACTGGAGACGCCCATTTTATACAGTGTAGTTGGCTCAACCTTTCTTCGGGGCCCAGTATGATCGCCAAAATTGTAGGAGGTTTGATTGGGCATTTCATTCAGCTACATGTCGTCATGGCAACAAGCATGCTTAATTTGGCATATGTGGAAGTGTATGCGGGTTTATTCACGCTCCCATCCCTATCAGTGAAGCGGTCGGGCAACACGTCCGACATATGGTTAATTTTCGCGGCTACGTTGTACCGTCTACCAAGAATAAAGGAAAGTGTGGTTGTCAGTGATTCCTCGTTATAGGGGATGAATGCAGACAAAATGTGCTTCCCCTAAGAAGAGAAAATCCTTATAACAGAAACGAAAAAAAAAAAAAAGCACCCTAACCATGTCCCATTATACGGGTAGTAGTTACGAATCCCACAATACACTGCCACGAGTGAATCCGGGAAATACATTACTGTCGAATATAATGCGGCTCCGTAGGCGGGCGAGGGGCATCTATTGGCCAAAATATAAGCCCCCATAGGATGAAGCATTGAGCAGTCACACATATTGTCAGGTTTGTTTTAACAACGGTCCTGGCAGTCGTATTTGGCTAGCTTAGACTGGCATGTATATAGATGGATCGTTTGGCATTTTAGGTTTGGTATGCAGCAATCAGTTAGCTTCCATATAAGGCTCGTATCTGTGAAGCAGCATTGGATCAACAGAGAGGAGTAGCGCCTCGTTTCCCAGGATTCTCTCTGATACACTCGGACCGTTGAACACTGCACTATCACCTTGTTGTGAAGAGTTGACTAACCACGAAAAAATGCATGTGCTGGGCAAAGTTAGAGGATCTTCGCGCTTGATGTTAATAAGATGACTACATAAGTTACTAACCCACGCACCCTCCTCAAAGGAGAAAGAGTGTTCCACAACCAAGCTGGTATACTCTACTTTACCTGCTCACGACAGTATGTACCAACCCTCTACATAACCGCGGATAAATGTGATAAAATGCGCCAATTATCCGAACCCTAGTCGAATCAGAACCCTTTATTTAGGCTCGGCGGTCGGCTCACGAGAGCCAAGCACTCGATCACTTGCCAGTCACAAAGGCGAGCCAAAACGCTATTAGTTCAACGCGGCAATCTGGATCTTAATCGTGGCCCTCACTGTAGGGTAGACTCTTGCCGCTAAGCCGAGCGCTCGGCAACATCTTTGCCGGCACATTATTTCTCCGCTGTTACGCGGGGAAATCGCAGTCACACACAATGTGCCCGCCTGGTGCCTGCTGCATCGCGAACCCTAGATCCAATGAAGCGGCCAACTGGAAGGGAAACTGGACCCTCCGTGTCTTTGATAACCCGTCGGCAAAAGCTCGGTCGGTTCTGGTCTGCGGCTAGGTACGAACGCAAGGGTCGTCGGACAAATCTGCGGAATTTGGGCAAGGATGCGGGGAAGGCATCGAACCGATGATGACGCTAAAACATGAAGCGTAAGAAAGGAAACATAGAGAACGACCCCAGAGAAAATAGAATCCATTTATAACTGATATTTGGCGGTTTCCCATAGGTTGCTAGGCATTGGCGCCTATGCGCGTAGGAAAAAAACATTGCATCGGTGAATTAGGGCTAGGGCAAATGAATATCGGGAACGCGTGTGAAAGGATGTTCGCCGTAAGCCCGAAGCAATGGCCCGCTACGCATGGAACGATCCCGTTAAGATCTCAGCGTCGGCACCGCAGCACACGACAGATTCGTGATCATGCAGAAGTTGCAATGGGTGTATACACCTGACTACTGTTTTTTTAACTTGCGCTGTACTGGTGATCGAGTCAAACAGCGCACAACAATCGTTGGAGTTGTGCAACAGGACTAACACTGAATGCTGCGCGATCAATGCGTCGTCATTGGCCCGCTGATGCATGAAGGCGCAATTTCTTCTCTATTCAGCCTATAGTTGGCGCGTACTCCACGCTAGACGTTACATGTCGTGCACCCGATGTCACTGGTACGTAGGAATGCGCAAGTCTCGAAAAGAAGTGACACTTCCCAGGACTTTTTATGACGTGCACATCATAAAACCGAAACGGATATACGACGAGGTCCCTGGGAGCAAGCCGGTTGCATGAACGCTGGGTACTCGGATAAAGGTACCGCATACCTGGGACCAGCCAAATCATAGTTACGCAGGCACCAGTAATTTGTTATTCGTTCGTCCTTTACGACAACAACTGCCGGATCTAAGCGTTGCAGGACCGCGACGATGATACCTGTCTAGAACCGTGCGGCTTCTCGGCAGGGAATATTTCCGCCGAAGCTTCGGCAATGTGGGGTAATTGCGGGCATTAGTTCCCTAGGGCGTAATGAGTTATTAGACGGGAGGGCCAGCACACATGTGGGTTAATGCTTGGGCAATACACAGCAGCAGGTAAATGACATTGGTACGCGGACCATGACTCGCGTAATGACACCACGCCTCGATCCTTGGCGACCCGATTATGACCCGTTGCGGTGCGGAGATCGGGAGGCGGCAGCCGACAGCCAAGCCGACAGCCCTCGGCTGCGCCGAATCACCAATATTCTTGGGATTCTTGGGGCTGTATGCGCACGCGGCCAGGCTGTAACGACTATTCGGTGTATTCCCCACCGGGAGAGACCCTCTGTGCCTAGGGGGAATCTTCCGGAGTTTTAGCGGTGCGGCGCGGCAACTGCAATTTCGGGTTCTATGCATCGCACAAGCGGCACCCGACAGAGGGTCCTCCCCGCCTGTGCCATCGGCCCGTCTTCCCCTGTCTTAGTGCAAGCCGGATTCAGATGTTGTATCACTGGCCATAGATGTCCCAAGACTCTTGTAAATGCACATGAAAGTCTGGCCCGTTTAGGATGAAGATCACAGCGCCTTCAAAGCTAAAAGAGTGCAAGTGCCCCCCACCAATACATGGGCCCGCACCGTGGCGGCAAAACGTGGGGCGTCAGAAGACTGCGCTAGGGATCTAGCTGCCGAGCGCAGGTCCATCTAAGAGAATCCACGCTTTGATTGCGGGGAAAGGGAGAGCACTGTGTACTTTGAAGCATGCCTTACTGCATGGCATTCGTCCCCGCACTGGTCGGAGGAGCGGAACCAATGTCAGATGCAACACATATCGTCCTAACCCCATCGATCGGCGGGTTTCTGCTCCACGGTGGACAGCGTTTATGGGGAGCGAGGGCCCGCTTCAGGCAGGGACCTCGGAATTTCTGGCGGGCGATTCATTCGTTACCGATGCCCAAATGGGAAGCCAATTATCGGTCGGCCGGTCCGCCGATTGAAAATCCTGTACTGTTTTCGGTTATGATGCGGAAAAGACGCATTGGGCAATTTCCGTGACAGTGATGCAAAAGCTTTGATCGTTCAACTGATCGGCAATTGGAGCGCGTAGTCGACTGCAACATTTCGCTTTATTCGGGTGGTTCACATGAAAAGTAGTTTTGGGATATCGAGATGCTGGGCTCTCCCACCCTGCGGGGTGGGCGGGACATGTTGCCGCCCATCTCATGGAGTGTGGGGCAGCCCTGGCGGAACAGCTGTATCACATGAAGGGTCAGGACCCTATGACTCGTTATAGAGGTTACCGGTGGGACACCGTAGCGTGTGACATGTCTGTACCGGAATGTGGGTAGCGTGGCTGTTAGTTGTAACCGAGGCACTAGTTAGCACTCTCGGCGGTGTACTGCTTGGCGCCAATACGTAGTGGCTTTGAAATGGCCTGTTGTAAATATGTCTTGGCTTTTATGCCCAGCAAAACACGCGCGGGACAAGAATCGTGGCGCCCAGCCAACACATGACATGCGGCATGTACCGAACAGGTAAGGCCATGGGCGGACCCGGCCGCCGAGCGTCAAAATTTTCCGCGGCGCAAGAACAGCCGCCGCGACAAGCCAAGAACGAAGGCGTGGCTTCTCGACGGCAGTATAGCCGTCTAGGCGTGCCACGGGGGACTGGCATGAGCGTAGACCTGGCGGCCTCGCCTCGCAGCGCGCCGGCCGGCGGTGCGCCGGAGCGAACCCGGAACAATAATCTATCGGGGCTAGGGTGTAGCATTTTTTTCCCCACGCAGCCGGAGGGAACCGCCGCCGCCGCCACGACGTGTTGCCGGCGGAGGCAGGCGGCGGGGCGGCAGGGGCGTGGCGTGCGGCGCGGTCCAAAGCCGCGGCGGCTGTGGGGAACGTGCATCGGCAGTTTTGGGGTGGGGTCCCATTTCGGAGATATATAACCGAGGGCCCGGAGTCATGACAGGCCGGCATACTCAAGTCCAAAACACACTGGAAAAATTCATAAGCTGCTGCAGCGCAGAAGACGCCTTGCTGTGCACTTTGACACACCACAAACACAAACCATGATGATCGCGGCCTCGCCAATTGCCGTCGATGGCGTAGTGGGCTCGAGGGGGTACCAGGAGAAGGCCCTCTCGTTTTCGCACGTGGAGAACATCGAGCACCGCCAAACCGTCAACGATTCACCCAAGGAGCCTCTGACACTTCCGCTCCATGCTGTGCTGCCTCGCGATTTTTCCGACATGTACACACCCGATATTCTCGCCGACCCGCGGCATCTCAACGAGCTCGGCCGCCCGCGCTTCACGGAGCGCGCTGTCGTCGACTGGGGTCTTAACGACATTCGCTCACTTCTCATTGTTGAGAAGCTGAGACCGGAGTGGGGAGGAGTGCTTCCCAAGATCAAGGAGAAGGGATATCGCCTCATTTGCTTGCCGCTGGACGCCAGCGATGAGCAGATTGTCAACACCCTGGTGGAGTCTGACATCTACAAGGAGCACGGCTTCCATCGCCAGTTTCTGGTACAGAGTGCGCAGTACACGGTCGCCGCGACCCGCGAGCGCAGTGGGTCACGCCACCAGTGGCGAAAGCTCACGAAACCGGAGTGGCGCAACATCATTGAGAACTACCAGTTGAACCTCGCGTGCGAGGCCCAGTGCCGCCTTGACTACAAGCGCGCGTGCACGCAGCTCAAGCGCAGCAAGCAGTCGCAACAGGCTGCGTCGTCGCCGCCCAAGACGTCGACCTCGCCGCTGCTGCGCCAGGCCCTCCTTGCGTCGGCCCCCGAGCTTCCACCCGAGCTCAAGACTAGCATGGCCAACAAGCGCGTCTCGCTTTCCCAGCAGGAGAAGCAGACTATCTGGGTCCAGGTCCAGTCTCAGCTGTACCGTCGGCTGGGTCTCGACTGGGAGGCCGACGAACTTGTTTGATTACACCGCGCGTCAGCCGTTGCTTTTCTTGCCTTGCATCTCCGCGCTACTCTAATTGTTGCATCTGGAGGCGCTACTGAGCAGCCTTCACTCGAATACCACCACCACCAGCATTGTTGACGACCTCTTACGAACCCCTTCTATTTATTTTTTGCATGTATAACGCTAATTGAGTTATATGAAGACCACTTGTTGACAGTGTCTTGCGAGACACATCGTGTGCTGTGCTCGGCTACAAACGATCGTCTTAACCGCGCCGAGGGCTGCCGACGGCCGCCGATGACCGACACCATCGCAAATGCCCATCGGTGGCCAAGCCCGAAAATTCCTCGTAGGGTCCGGGCGCGGCTACTCGGTGCGGCGGCTGCATGTGAAGAACGGGCATTGTCGGAGCATTCTCCTGCCGAGGCCAAGTTGTCGTCGTCGTGCAGCCGAGCGGTACCGGCGTGCTCCGCAGCGGCAAGAAGCAGTAGCCCTCCACGTAGTAGCGGAACTGCATGTCGACAGCATTCGCGAAGACACCCCGTCGCCAGATGTCAAAGGTTGCTGGGCCCCGCCGACCAGCTCTAGACGCGCCGTCTGAAGCCAGGGCAGTGGCCTCAGGGCCCCTTTGCCGCGAGTCTCAGCTAAGAGATAATAAGACGCTACACGCGCAGTTGGCCAGTTACATGCCATGTCTTTTCATGTTTCATGAATTCCCTTGGCGGAATGCTGAGCTGAGCCCGCCAAGCGTTTTGCGACCCCTTTTGCTATACTACCCTTTGCCGGTATCCATTGTTATCAGTTGTTCGCGTTGCTGACGCGCCAGCGTCTGTTCCCCCTGTCCTCCACGCCTAAGTATAGTTTATGCGGGATTCCTAGCTGCCATTAATTTATCCGACACCATGCGGCGCGCGGCCACATCCAAAGGCAGCAGCCTACCAGCGCCGCCCGCGCGATTGCGTGCTCATGCTGGTAACAAATACCGAGATGATCCCGTCAGCCCCGTCGGTATTGCGTGAACAAGCAACTGGAAAAATCAGTCGCGTCTTGGCCTGCGTCGGTTTCCCGGCTTCCCTTGCCATCACCGGTGAGAAGGTTCTTCGAATCGCCGATTCCGGATGAATGAATGGACCCCCGCACCGTCAGCTTGCCCCCGCCGCAACATCTTCCTTCCGCTTCTCCATTTGTTCTAGATAATATTGGGTTTGCGCTATTCCGCTTTAACAAGTCTAATCACTAATGGCATTAGTGAAATATAACAGTTTTTACCGCTGAATTGTCGCCTTTTGAATTAGTGCAATCTAAGGAAAGCGCTATTTCAGTGTAGCGTGAACTCATTCCGAACGTGCAGACGCTTGATATTGATCATTGATCGGAGGGACGGGTTACGGGTTACACAACGAGCACACTAGCATTACGCCGTCCAACCTCCTGAGTGCCTTTAGGGACTTCGTGCCAACCTCCGGCATGCCTTCAGGAACGCCGTTCCAAGCTCCGCAATGCCTTCAGGTACGCCGTTCCAAGCTCCGCAATGCCTTCAAGGACACCGTTCCAGCCTCCGCGATGCCGTCAGGGCAACCGACCCCTGTTCCTGTACTAACAAGTAAAAATCCGGGCCCAGGACTTCTCGGAACGGAAGAAGCACGAGGCAGTACAACTCTCAGGGTCCCCGTTTAGCAAGCGGAGGTAACGGGCCGGTTCCCCGTGGCGAAGCCCCAATCCCACGTCTGGCCCCACGCCGTTCCCCCACCCAGAAATCGTGGCTTCCGGTGCGGCTGCCATCGCCGGTGCATCGACCGTTAGTAAATCGAAATGTGGGGTACAATAAACAAACTGTGCGAGCGCTTCAGATGGCCATATGGGCCCATGCTGTAGGAATTGTAACTCAATGGACCGAGTGCACGTTGTGTACGCCCTTGACACGCCAGCGCCTGATTTGGCGGTCTGAGCGGTCGCTGCTTTTATTGCTAGGCTCGTGACCAATTGACTCTACACTCTCGCTTTGGGACGAGCCAGTCACATCGCGGAGTTTTGCGACCCAGGGAGAAGGAGTTTTGATACCCCGGTCGCGCCACGCAGCACCCCGCCAGGGTTCAGTCACCTGTGGTGTGGGGGAGGGCGTGGGAGGGCGTGGGAGGGCGTGGGACCATATCGTCGTCACGACTCCTTTGGATCCAGGGCCCTGTTCGTCAATATTTCGCGGATGCACGGCCTGCACGGTATCGAGAACGACTGTTGTGACGCGCGGGATCTCCGACTGCCGCAAGCGATCACTCGTGTGAGATCGCGATGAGCCCCACTCATCGGCTTATACGACGCGTTGGGTCCCGTCAACACTACTTAGTCCCCGTGTTCTCGTGTTTGAAGCTCTAGCATAGCCAGCTATCGTATGCAACATAGCCAGTGAACACTTGGCACGAGCCTTCGAATGGCCGCCCGGAATGTGATTACTCTGACGGCCGTGATAGCGAACGCTGTAATACCGTGGCCCTACTGGGCTTGTGCTCGCTGGCCGGAGGGTTATGGTTATGCCTTATGCAACTGATCAGTTTAATGGTACATGCTGACGATAAATGATAATTAGGTATGCCGCTGATGTTTTTCAACAGTTGCCCCAAACACACTTCTAACGCGACAACTACAACCGTCATGGCTGGCCTCGGCGATCGCCTTAGTCCGCGGGATGCGGACGCGAACAAGGCCAAGAATGCTACTGTTGACAGTGGCGTGGAAGGCGAGTGGGAGGAAGTGTCAGACGACCCCCCATCCCCGGCCGCGGCCGCTGAGCCTGCAGAGGACAAGAAGGCTGCGGACCTGTTGAAGACGCTGTCTATCAACAAAGAAAACAAGGCTGATGATTCGCAAGTATGTGCCACGTTATATTGAAATGCAATTCAAGGCTAACATGACAGACAAGCGAGCAGATAGCCAAGGATCAAAAGCAGGATCCGGACAAGGTAGAAGATTCCACCACACAGGATAAAGATGAACCCAAGTCGGAGTCCAAGGAAAGGGCCGGCGATGAAACTGCAAAGACGGACGAGAAGAAAGAAAATAACGACGACGAATCGAATCTCATTCAGAACGAGTTCGAGGTCAAAGTCAAGCTCGCAGATCTGCAGGCCGATCCCAACTCGCCTCTGTACAGCGTGAAACGCTTTGAGGACTTGGGACTCAATGAAGACCTCCAGAAGGGCCTTTATGCGATGAAATTCCAAAAGCCCTCCAAGATCCAGGAGAAGGCCCTGCCATTGCTGATCCGTGATCCTCCGCAAAATTTAATTGCCCAGTCGCAGTCGGGCACTGGCAAAACGGCGGCGTTTGCTCTTACTATGCTATCGCGCGTCGACCCCGATATCAAGAATGTGCAAGCTGTGTGTCTGTCTCCCACGAGAGAGCTAGCCAAGCAAACGCTGGATGTTATTGAGCAAATGGGCAAGTACACGAAGGTCACTACTAAGCTCATGGTTCCCGGGTCCTTTGCCCGTGGCGAACCTGTCAAAGCGAACATCATCGTGGGTACAGCAGGAACGATCAACGACCAGACACGTCGCAAAATCTTGCGTCTAGACCAGCTCAGAGTTCTAGTTCTGGACGAGGCAGACAACATGTTGGAAGCGCAGGGCATGGGCGACCAATGTGCGCGACTTAAAAAGATGATTCCGCCGTCAACCAAGTACCAGATTGCGCTTTTCTCTGCGACATTCCCCGATGAGGTTATGGCTTACGCACACAAGTTTGTTCCCAACGCTAACGAGATCCGACTGCAGGCCACTGACCTCAATGTTGCCCAGATCAAGCAGATGTTTATGGATAGCGACAGTGAGGAGCAGAAGTTTGAAGTGCTCGAATCGCTTTACAGCGCCCTCACAATCGGGTCCTCCATCATCTTCGTGCGCAGGAAGGAAACCGCCAACATTCTTTATAAAAAGATGACGATGAACAAGCATGCGGTCTCGATTCTGCACTCAGATCTTGAGAATGAAGATCGTGACAGGCTAATGGAGGACTTCAAGAACGGCAAGTCTAAGGTGCTCATCACGACCAATGTTCTGGCTCGCGGCATCGACATTCCCTCGGTCACTATGGTTGTTAACTACGACCTTCCTGTCGACAAAAATGGCAAGCCTGATCCGTCGACATATCTCCATCGTATTGGCCGCACCGGCCGTTTCGGTCGCGTCGGCATCGCCGTCTCATTTATCCACGATAAGGAGTCATACGATGTTCTCAACTCCATTATGGAGTACTTCGAGGATACTGTACCTCTCCACCAGCTCAAGACCGACGATCTTGAGAAACTAGAGGAAGACGTGCTTGCCATTGTTAAGGGCAAGAATACCACGAAGGACAAGGATGACGAGGAGTAACCACTGTCAATGTATCGAGCAAAAACATTCATATTATCATTTGTAGCAATCATTACATAACTGGCGTATGCGTTCACGCCATAGTTCTCGCTGCGTGTCAATCGACACTAGGTTTGGCACGTCTTAAACTACCCGCGGCCAGCGTCCGGTCTGATCTGACTGGCACGCACGTTCCGTCGCGTAGTGCTGTGCCACTAGCTAGTGAATTTGGACTTCTCTCCAAGAAGAAGTACCTCATCTATGTCTTCGTCCCTCAGCTCCTTTGCAATCAGTTTGTCTAGCAACTCTTCCTTGTCAAGCCACGCCGCTATTTTTGTTTGTCGTAGGGCATCATACTCCGCACTCAGATGGTCCTTCAGATCAGTTGCCCATTTCAGCTGCTTCTCGAGTGTTTCAAGGCTGGGCTCATCGCCTTCGTCGTGAAAACTAATCGGCCGTGACTTCCAGAATTTGGATAGCGTGCCTCCACCCGCCACGGTGGGCAGCCGCGGACCGCCCTCAGGTTGTGCGTTGGGATCATACTCGTGAACAGTAGCGCAATGCTTCAATACGAAGTCTTGCCGCAGGAAACGCTTCCCACACTCAGGAACAGGGCAAAAGTACGGCTTTTCGCCGACGTGCGTCCGTACATGTTCGAGGAGATCATCGCGCGAGACCTGCGGAACCTTCCGCTGCTTGCAGCCGAGCCAAAGACACTCCATCTCTCCAGAATGTGGTATATGGTCGTTATCGATGTGAGCACCGAGACTTGTAGGGTCAGACAGCTGGAGATTGCAGTTGTCCCACATGCAGTCGACCAGAGGCTCCGGAGATCCGGGAGCGCTTCCGAACGAGTCCTCTGAAATAGCATCCAGCTCATTTTGGGCCCTAGTCGAGCTTTCTAGAGGGACTTCAAATCCCAACTCGGATCCATAATCCATTTTCGATTCGTGGCTCTTTGCTGGCGGCGGTCCAAGATGTTTCAACGCGCTGCTGTACCAGTACGATGACTTGTGAACTGGGCACGACGTTGATGCATTTCTGATTCTGGCATATTTAAGACGCGACTCTGTAGAGCCAATTATGTGTTGCTATGGCGACAAGATATTTTCAGGGCTCGGATCCTCAGAACTTGTCGGTGACTCTGGTGAAAGGGCTCCAGTTTCGTCCTGTCAGCATTTTTCATAGGCCTTCTCTCATCATGTCAGATCTTGCGCTGACTGTGCTGTCCGCTCTGGATGAGCATGGCGAAATCAAGGACTCGCGGGATGTATTCCCTGGTGTCGACTCCAAGCTTGTTCAGGCGGCTGTTACCTCCCTCGCTGCCAAGAGCATGGTGACGTACAAGACGATTGAGGAGGAGACGTGGTCGCCCACTGACGAGGGCAAGGATATCATCGCGAATGGCTCTCACGAAATGCGACTTTTCGATGAGGTCTCAAAGGCGATGGAGGGCCTCAAGATCGCCGACGTTGGCAAGGTTCTCGGTGCTAGCGGCAAGCTTGGTCAGCAGCGGGCTTTCAAGAACGGCTGGGTGAAGAAGGACGGTGACCGCCTAGTCCAGGGTGTTAGCGATAAGCCAGTGGATACGACGCATGAGCAGCTGCTGGAAATTCAGAAGACAGGCACTCTCGCGGACTCGAAGGAGCTGGCTGAGCTCAAGAAGCGCAAGCTGGTTGTCAAGGCCAAGGTCATTGCGTTCTCCATTGCGAAGGGACCTGAGTTTGCTCTTGAGATCAAGAAATTGGAGACCGATCTCACTATCGATATGGTGCAGAGTGGCGCCTGGAAGAATGCGTCTTTCAAGCCTTACAACTTTTCGGCTGAGGGCGCGCCTCAGGCCACTGGTGCTCTGCACCCGCTGAACAAGCTGCGTGAGGAATTCCGGCAGATCTTCTTCTCCATGGGCTTCTCCGAGATGCCTACTAACCAGTACGTCGACACTGGCTTCTGGAACTTCGATGCTCTGTACGTCCCGCAGCAGCATCCGGCTCGTGACCTACAGGACACTTTCTATATCAAGGATCCTGCCGAGGGTGGCGAGCCGACGGATAGACAATACTGGGATAATGTGCATGAGGTGCACGAGAAGGGTGCATACGGCTCTATTGGCTACCGATACCCGTGGAAGGGTGAGGAGGCCCGAAAGCTGGTGCTGCGTACGCATACTACTGCCATCTCCGCTGCAATGCTTCATAAGCTGGCCAAGAACCCGGCACCGGCCCGTTACTTCTCTATCGATCGTGTGTTCCGCAACGAAGCCGTTGACGCCACGCATTTGGCCGAATTTCACCAGGTCGAGGGTGTTATTGCCGACTACAATCTTACTCTGGGCGATCTCATTGGCTTCCTTCAGCGCTTCTTTGAGAAGATGGGAGTCCACCGCCTGCGCTTCAAGCCTGCCTACAACCCGTACACGGAGCCGAGTATGGAAATTTTTGGCTACCACGATGGCCTTGGAAAGTGGGTTGAGATCGGTAATTCTGGTATGTTCCGTCCTGAGATGCTCGAGGCTATGGGTCTTCCAAAGGATATGCGCGCCCACGGATTTGGCCTTTCGCTGGAACGCCCGACTATGATTCGCTACGCAGTCAGCAACATCCGCGAGCTTCTGGGTCATAAGGTCAGCCTCGACTTTGTGGAGAACAACCCTGCTGTCCGTCTTGAGGAGGCCATGGTTTAAATGGCGGATACACTACATAGATATTGATAGATCGGCTGCAACTGTTAACTCGTCCTTATGTAGCATTTTTGTGGTGCCAGCTGGCTAGGCTTATAGTACTTATTCATGGTTACTGTTGGCTCATGAATAAAAACTGTCGCTAAGTTGCTTGAGTGTGTGAGAGGCTGGCTGGCAACCACCGTGTAGTTCGATTCGAGCGGACAAACGCGCTCAATCACAGGCCGGTGATCTAATTTCTATGCAGCATGATCTCGTTGCAATGGTTCAAATGCTGAACGGCAAGACGCTATTGAGCGACTGCGGACCCCAAATTGATTATCTACGCTGGGTAGCAGCCAAGGCGTGGGGACGGGGGGGGCGGGGGGGGGGGGAAGAATTAAGCGGGTGGCCGGGCGATCCCAACGGCCCACGGTTGTGGGGTAGGGCCGAAAGGCGGGGCCAGCGCGGGGCAACGCCCCCGCCGCAGAAGGGATCTACGTGACGCGGATAAATTGGCGCTGTTCGAGAATAATCTAGCTATCTTCCATTGGGCTGCCATACCACGGGCCAGCGGACAGAGTCCTGTTAGGACGGGCGGCGACTTGGGCAAGAGAGCCCGAGAGGAAACTAATCATCTCAGGACACGCCCGGCAGTCCGGGCGATTCGCCGCATGGCTACCGAGTCGGATAAATCTCGATGTCCATACGTCCATCCTACATTCCGTGACAAATTGCACGCCGAGAGACGTACAGTACTGTGTCTCACTGGCGAACAGCTCGTACCGGCGCGCTTTCCCGTGGTGTCAGAAGAACTTCGTAAATGGATGCATATTCACCGCGTCCGCACTGTCTCTGGACACTACTTCTATACGCGACAAATACCAGGACGTCTAACAGCTCGCTGATTTGGAGGCGGGTGCTAAAAAATTTGCAAACGCTCCTCGCCGTGACAAGTGCGGCTCCCTTGTGGCCAAAGACGTAACACTGCAGGCGGGGCCGGCGGCTTGCAGAGGTATGCTAAAGCGCCGAGTGAAGCATTCTCAAGGCGTCGCGTCTTTGACGCCGAAGAGAGACGAAATCTTTAGGCGCGTCCATACATCGTCCTAGACTCGGTATAGCTAACTCATTCGCTTGATCTCCGGTAGCGCCGTCATCTGTAGCCTGCAAAACACGTGACGAAATTTTACATGGGCAATCTCGAGCGCATCCCTGCAAGGCCGCGGTCACGGTCTGTGCGCCGCCAATAAACACGCGCTGCCATGAAAGGCAGCGAGATCGAAGGCTGGGCAAATCAAAATGGCCATGATAGAATGCCCCCGCCCCCCCCCCCTCTCTTTCGGGTGTATCCCCGCTGCACGCACGGCCGCGGAGCGACCTCCGGCAGCTATACTGCATCATGCAGGCGAACGGCCGGGGTTGCAGCGTAGATCTGAGACCAATTTTATCCCCCACCCAACGGAACACAGCAGGCAGGACTTTAGGCAGAACCCCGCGCCTGCTCAACCTGACCAAGCTGGATCATAACAGTCGTTACACTGAGGGCGACGAAGACTGATCACAACAGCTTTTGTTCTTTGTCTAGCAATTGCGAACCACCAGCTCGACTAATTGTGAATAATGGCCACAAACGCGCAAGAGAACGCCGCCGCCGCGGACGAGAAGACCTCCGTGCGCGCTAGTCCGAGAAACTGGTCGGAGGCAAAATACGTCCAAGATGTGTACATTCGGATGAACGAAGACGACGAGAAGGACTACTGTTTCGCTGTTCCTGTTGACGGTAAGTCCAACGACCTCCCACTCTGCCTCGAGCCCTTAATGTCTACTTCACTTTTCGTCCGGCGGATCATGGACGACCGTCTCCTATTTGGGCCGTGCTTTTTGCCGTGTCTTTTTGCCATGTGTTACCACTCGAGTGTCCTGTTTGCTAACCGCAGAACCTGTCTCGGGACTGAAGCGTATTTTTGAGGTGCTGCCAATGATCCTGTCCCCGAGCTACTTCTACAACTCGATGCCAGTTGGATTCGGTGTTTCCAAGGAACCGGGTTTCCTGACCTCGGAGTGCAGCCTTCTGTTTAACTGGGACTCGCACCAGGAAAAGTACGTCAAGAAAGTTGACCAGAATGCCAAGATTAAAGATGTCGCTTGGGAGGGCCAGCTGTTTGTTCCGATCTGGGAGTTCAATTACCAGCGCTGGACAACAGTTATCAGCGTGCTTGCGATCTGGCTATATCTTGATCTGCCAGAGAACATCTCCCCCACGCCCGGAACCGCTCCGACTACCGTGATCATGAAGCTCCTCGAACGTATGGTTCCTGCGCTACGCGATGACAAGCCGTCGCCGTTCGACTCCAACTGGTGGCGGTGGGGCTTCTTTGCGTTTCACCTTCTGAAAGTCAGTTTCATCTACCTCATCTTGCAGGTCGGCGGGCTCAACCCGCACTCGTTCAACCCCATCAAGAACCGCCAGATGATGAAGCGTGAGATCACTCGCGACGATCTTGTCTCCGTTGGGTGGACCGGTGCGCGCCGTGCAACGATCCATGAGTGGCGCGAGGAGAACCGCAAGCTCAAAATCGAGGCGCATGGAGGAATTGTCCGGGCCTACCACTCAGGCGTGCTCGAGGGTATCGCGAAAGCCGGAGTCAAGCTCGAGGCAGGGGAAGGATTTGACTCGCGCGGTCCAAAGGATCCCATGCCTGCTGATGTGCCTGAGGGCCGGTTTATTCTGACAGAGGAGTACTACAAAGCCGTCTACAGCATGCTGGCCGATATCATCACGGATAATGAGAGTGACGAGAACGAGAAGCAGGCAGCCATCAAGCGATTCCGCCGCATCGGACTAGTTGCCGCTCCGCAAGCGTTGACGGATATCTACGAGAGGCGTAAGGCCCTGGATAAGGACGACGAGAAGAAAAACTAAGCCTTATCACCTTGGCTTTAGCGAGCTCAGCTCTCTTATCGGACACCGTCGAGCACTAATGCCTCCTCGCAGAAAAGATGTACTATCGGATGCAGATAATTAGACATGACGGAATCAGGTAATAATTAAAACAGATATATGAATGGTACTAGCTCTCCAAGGGTTAGAAAACATACTCAAGTTGTAGTGCCGTACAAAACCGTGGTGGATCGGACTCTCGCACAACGTTGCGCAAAACCTCACAGAAATCTCGGGGCACGATGTATCGCTTTTCAAACTCCATGTAATCCGATATCAACGAGCTGGATGTCACGTTCGGTGCAACCAAGTGGACACGCAGAATGCGAAGGAGCTCGTACAGGTCAAATGTCGGGTATCTTGCTAGCAGAGAATCGGGCCACGAATTTGGGAACGAGCTGTGGTCGTAGTCATTGAGTACTAGCGCTTTGCGTAAGAGCTCCTCCTGTACCTTTGTGAGAGAACCGCGTCCCAGGCGTTTCATAATGAGTTTCCGAAATTTGCGACAATAGCTTCCCCAATCAGCGCCGAAAACTATCTCCGACCCAATGTCGGCTGGGCTGAGTTTATCACCAGTGCCGAGTTCCAGGTCTGTCTCCATGTCCCAGCATAGGCCCTTGAAGAGCCATACTGGAAGTATGCTGGCAGCGTCCTTCATGTAGATGTCGCGCCCCAGCCTTTCTTGCAGCCTGTCAACAATCGAAATTAAGCTTTCCAACGGCTCATCGAGGACGTCTGAACGGAACGCACGAATGATTGAGAATTTGTCCAGTTCACGCTCAACTCGTGGCAAGTGTATCCCATAGAGAATAAAGCGGCATGCCTCAAAATACATGGCGGACGCAAACCGCGCGCGATATACATCTGACAACGGCGAGATCGCGCCATATTTCACCAAATCATCTAGCTGCCTGAGGATCCGCACTGCAGCTTGGTCGGGAAATAATTTGTTCATCGTAGCCTTTATCATCACAGGCATCCCGAACATAGTTATCGCAGAGCGGAGTTGGTCAGGCCATTTGTTACTCGCAAGGTTGACCTCGATACGATGGGTCTGCCGCGGCACGGCCAATCCACACGGATCACGGATTTGGTCGGCCGTGATTTGTGAACGAAATAAGCCTTGCCTGTCGCTTAAGGCTTTGAGGTATTGTTCAAAGTCGGCGTTCTTCTCCTCCCTAAAGGTGTCTTCAGGTATGTCTTCGGGAACATCTTCCTCGTCTCTTAGCCAAGCTGGAATGTGCTTCTCGGCAGCATTCTGAGCCGGATTAACCGAAAGACCAGATTTATCACTTGAATTAATACCCTGGCGTGATTGTCCCTGTGATGAATTCTTCGCGAGACCCGGCGTGCTCCAGAGTGTTCGTATAGGAGCTCCTGGAGTCGCCTTCGCGGTTCGCGCCCGGGCGCTCTTAGCAGGACTGCTGGAAGACTTCTTTCCCCGGTGGACTGCATGCCTGTAGGCCTCAGTAGCCCCGTTATCCTTAGTAGTGATGGACGCGTAAATTGTGCCTGTATTGGAACCTGATGATATACCGGATGAACCCTGGTCAGTGCTCAACACATTTTCGGTATATCGTTTGTCGGAAGCGGAGTCGTTGGTCTCAGTGCTGTTGCGCGATTTGGTTAACATTCCGAAAGCAGAACATATAGTAGTGAGCTATTGCCACTTCAATCCTCGATAAAGGCGTTGCGAGCCCCACCTTATTTATGGGGACTAAGTGTGAGGTTCAGGTCACATGGACCCTTGAGCTAGCAACGTGTACCGCCGACGGCGGCTCCAGTAATAGGAAGGTAACTATAGTTTCCGATGCATTTACGAACTGGCTGGGGCCGGTATATGGGGTCCATGAGACCGCGCACGCTAGCTAAATTCTGTTGTGATCCTCAAAATTCTGGACACTGTGCGGGAGACTGGACGATCCACAAGAGCCAATCAGGCGGTGTAAGCAATCCACATCGTATCTGACAGGCCATTAAGTAAACTCTGACCTGCACTACCTGCGCTCATCTTGGGAATCAATCTGGGCCGAGGAACGCTTCAATTGGTGTCTGTGGCTCTCGTCCGTATTAACGTGCCTCACCGTTGGACCCTGCAGATCGGCGCATATTGTGTTGACTGTAATTCGCGGTTCTTCTTCGGGACCTCACTACAAGTAACATCAGCTGTCCAGCCCTTTTACCGCTGCGAAAGCCTACATCGATCTTCCTGTATGGGTGTGTCTCGTTTCCCTTCGTGCACGGACATCCAACGTCGCACTACATAATGTCTACAACGCTCGACTCTAGGCACAGCGGCAAGCAGACACTGTAACGTACGTGCTTTTGATATTTCTTGGCTATTTCGGAGAGACTGGCCGTAATAAGCGTGCGTTGACAATATAAACGGGTCTTGCGGCGCTCGTGCGCACGTCGTCGAGTCATCATCACCGGCGTGCGCAAGGGTCCTGAACGACACCACGTGCCTCTAGACATTGCATTCGACGTTCAATATCCCCGAGCTTGACAGAGAATCCTGTTTCCGATCCCAGCAAGCGGTATGACGGACTGCGTCGGCATTCGGGAGCATATCCAGCCCTTACGTGCCCATTCAATAGTCGCACACTACAGAAGTAACGTTGGCGGCAAGCATGGCTCAAGCGGGACACTAATTGGGATCACGAAGAACGACTGTACTGGATCGATTGTCGATAGTAAACTGGCAGCTTTGTGCTCCGAGTCTCCATAGCATATATAGACGAAGACGAACCATTTAATTCTGTCCCCTGAACCAGACATCTCACAGGATAGTCAGGCACCGACAAGGAAGAGCGGCATCTGTCTGAGGTCCTGGAGGCTTACGTCTCCCGGGGCTACAGCTTGGTAGACAGGTCCCAGAAGCGACTTGATGGCGGGACCAGTATTGCTTTGTTGTCGCGCCAAGCTCTAGAATCGTGAAGAAGCGAACTTGCATTTTAACAATGAAGCCATCTACTCGAACGGGTGAGATAATAGATCAACTGCTTAACATCTTGAGCAGCGAATTAAACCTCGAATCCACTAAAATAGTGAGAAAAAATGAGCCGTAGGAGAATCGAACCCCTGTCACTTGCTTGGAAGGCAAGTATGATAACCACTACACTAACGGCCCGCCAATCAGAGAATTTCTGGTCTTGTTTGTAACACCAGTACGCGTAGAAGCTTGCATATGAATTTATGCATATGTATATTTACTAATTAGGCCCTATGATGCCGACCGCCAACCACGGGCTTGAATTTGTTGGCCATTGATCCTCTGTGATTTGTTCCTTGTTAAACGTACAAGGATCCTTAGCTGGTTTTTTTTGGATGTGCATTGGAGTTCAGCGATGTAAACACATTAACGGCCGGGGCCCGAGAGAGGGGAATTAAACTCCAAGCGAATAAAGATGTTCTTGCCACCGAATAGTTGCGGTATTCAATCGATCATAAATCAGTTTGAGGTCCTGGGCCCACGTAGTTGCGGTATTGAAAGCGGACAAGTGCTCGATCTATTTAGACAACAAAACTCCTTCAAATTGGATCTCAAACCTCCGGGGTAGCAATACGCCGCATACCGAACTTGCCTCAGATTATGCACTTGTTATGCACTCAGCGAGCCCAAGTTATGGCTTGACAACGGAGTATGATGGAGTATGATGGGCACTCAACGGTGCGATAATTTGAAATAATCCTGTTGTCCTGGTGTTGCTACGAAACGCCTCGGCGCGCTCTTCCGCCTACTTGTTCCAGCTTCTCCGGAACGAGACGGGTGGCATTTTATCCATCGATCACTTCAGACCATTTGCTTGCACACCAGAGAACGCATGAGGTTTTACTCTGATACGAAATATCTACCGTGCTAATCAGAAAACCCCGACGCTATCCTGCCACTCCCTTTTGCTTACAGTAATGTGTATGTCAGCTTGGTTGAGTGTAAAGTCGAGAATCTCAAATCGCGTGTTCATTTTTTAAACCTCTATAGTAATTACGAGTATTGATGTTTATTTGCATCGGTTCACTGGTTAGATCGCGATACAGGCTGCTAAATGGATATCGAACTGAGATATTTGGGATGCACTTTCGGTTGCAAAAATGGCCACAGTAAGTCGTCCTCGTATCAGATCCACATACGGTTGCTGTTCGTTCAAAGCTACAACTAACGACTAAATGCGTGTTCAATATGGTAATCAACCAGCATAGCTAGCAATCCGATTGTGGTCTAGCCGCAGGACTTTAAATAGATTAGCTTATCACCTGACTAGCCTCTATGCTGCCACGCTCTCGATGACCATCAACAGCGCTATTTGGCGAAGAAAATCTTCTTCTCTCTATGTCTGTGCTGTAAGTTTGTTGATAAGTTGCACTATCAGTGACATGACGTCCTGTCCCTTCTCTCATGGTTGTTTTAGAGCCTGATCGTGGCTAATGCCGCCAGATAGTGGCTAGGGCTTTACTGCAAGAATATGCGTCAATAAGATCGACAAGTAACCATGTCATGGCGAATAATGAACCACAACAATGGCCTGGCACAGAGGGTAGGCAATGATTTAAAGATTTCAGAAGTGGCATAGTCGGAATGTGTGCAATGCGTAGCTGGTCTATAACAGCCGCGGCTTTGAGAGTGGGACCACAATGACAGTCAGGGCGCAGAGTGGTGCACTCCTAATTAGGTTAGCCACGTACGCCGCATTCACTGACGATTTATTGAGCCAAGTGCATCGTCAAGCGCGCGATATGAATGAGTGCTCGAGCCGACTTCATTCAACCATGACCTCAGTTCATCGAATAGATTTCATTATCACCTGAAAAGCTTCGTCGTATACAAATGCGAAGACATGCAACCAACGAATGCCCAACTTTTCGTGACAGCCAAGAAGCTTCCACATGCAAGGCATGCATCTACCTGACCCATGTGGTGCGTCATGCATGGTCGATCCACAACCCTTGCACCTTTGTACTTTAGATCGTACGTGAAGGATTCCTAGGATGACCCGGGAGTCAGAGCAACGGGATGATTTCTGTTACAACGTTGGTACTCCAAAGATGAAGGGGCATTCACATCTGTCGCAAAATCAATGTACTCCATACTCGTGCCATAGGTTTGCAATAAGACGCTCGCGCTGGCGAGAATGTGCAGTGTCCATTACGCGTGCGTTCCAGTGTAACGGCATTCCATGCGCCTGCCACAGCGCCACTACTTGAAATAGGATATCCCCCTGTCGTAATCAGCATATACAAGACTTAGCTCAGATCTCTCACGGTGGACGCCTCCCGACTACGAAAAACGGACAAATCCCGAGGAGCTTAGGGCACGAGTGCGTAGTTATCTCAGGTGAGGGGAGAGCTTGCAGGTGAGCCGCACGACTAATAGTCGCGAGATTCTAAACTAGAACGAACCGAGTAGCCTTCAGAAAACGGCGGTATGCTTACAACGCTCTGGTCAACGGAGGAGAACAATAGCACCATACAGTCATCATGGTGAGTGCTAACGAAGCGCTCAGCCATAATACAATAAAGTAACTGCGAGCCACGATGGCCAATCGTGTCTTCTAACACCTCAAGCAATAGTGCTACCCCTCTGCGTATGGATATGATGTCACGAACCATAGCATTGGACTGTTAAGTCCGGGCCACATTCGTCAACTCTATCATTGTCATATGAGCAGCTGCTGAACTTGCTAACCTGACCGCAACATAACAAACGAGATTCGTCCAGAAATTAGCATCTCTCATGGAGCAATGTTGTAGACTCAAATGTCTTTTATGAGCACCATTGTATTTGCCTGATGATATGATAGAAAGTCATTTGAGCTTGAACCTTATTGATCATGCAGCGAACAGAATCACAGCTCGATAACCTGTAAGCGATCAGCTACGTGTTCGAACTCTACAAGATGACAGAGCCACTGCGCATCCTTACTCGGACGGCGCCATTCAATAGATACATATAGATCATATCATATTTTGATTGGCTAGCACGGGCGAGCTCGCCAGTTATTGCGTCAGGGGAAAAGATGGCTGCATGGATCTGCACGACGCACGTATTGAGGCACGGGTAATGCACATGCTGAGATATTCCTGTCGCCACAAAGCCTTATCGATAAGTGGGGAGCTCCTCATACATATTTAGCCCTGTGCTTGGTCGGATCCATTTACGTTCGGGTGTTCGTGCGGTTTGGCTTCGTCTTTGGACTTTCACGTTGTAGAATCTTAAGACGACTTGTTGTTGACCGGCTAGATTTCGAGGAGTGAGTTTTGATTCCACACCAACTTGCATCATCATTCCGGATAAATTATTCATTGAGAAGATGAATGTAGCGTGGTGTGATGGTCGTTTGCCGGAGAAGTTGAATTATTATTGTTGTATCGGGACGGTAAAGGGCGCTCGGCGGTCACCACGGTGTTGTGATGACCTGCCGGCAGGTAGTCGCATGTTCGTGACGTGCCAATCCAGCTGGGATGTCTGCTCTTCTGCGAAGGCCCCAAACTGTTTTTGTGGTATTTGTCTACTTGATTGCGTGCAAAAATCTGGATCTCGCTGGATAAATAGAATGGGGTTACTCATTTGTTGAATAGTGGCATCCTCGTGTCATTTACATCTCTAATGTGAGATACTAAGCCACATAATCATAGTCGCTTTGATTATGCCGCACTGAAGCGTCTCACATCAAGGATGACGGTGTCGTGAGGATGTCGCTAGTAACCCCGCTGCGAGTACACCAATCTCCATTGTTTGAGGAGGGCAGAGCTGTTGCTTACCGCTTATCGATCCGCCCGGTCCCACATCACACCACCGTTTCGGTTGTTATCTCGCATGGGCCCCTCTTCTCACCGGTTCCAGCATTGTCTGTTGCGGATATCTCTCGTGCGAATTAGGGAGGTCACACTCAGGGCTCTTTACGATAGTCTGTCTGTCACGGACACTGTACCGTACTCTCGATATGACTGTATGGTAGCGGATTCCATGGATGACTCAACGGAAAATCGCATGCTCGCCTCGTATTGCGAGCCTCAATATGGAATGTTCGGGTTGGTCTGGGCACATGGTCACGCAGTCGAAGATGGGACGCAACGCCCGGTTAACCTTGCTTAACTGAAAGGGAAAGACCAATGCAGAAGCGAGAATGGCCAAGAATAAGATTTGTGAATGAGGTGTAATCTTCGAATCTGGGCGCCCTGAATATAACTGAGGCTAATGCCAGCACCTGGTACTGTGACCCCTCATGATGTCTGTCACGCAACAGGACCCACCGCTATTGAGTCATATTGACATGGATAGCACAGCACAACGCGACGTACGATCGAACGGCACACCCACTCCGGGTCCAGACTCGCTCACTTTGTTTGCTGGCCCGAGCGGCGGGATCGATTGGCAGTGTTCATGGATGATGGAACCACCGGCGACCCAACATATGGTTCATACTATGAGCTTTCGTGATTTGAACGAGCCACCGACGCCGGAGCTGGATGCGAAGGTGTCTCATACCCCTCAGACGATGGAGTTCTATTCCCCAGTAGTTAACGCTGAAGACGAACTCGCCATATA
This sequence comes from Tardiomyces depauwii, assembly GCA_038086965.1. Taxonomy (NCBI): domain Eukaryota; kingdom Fungi; phylum Ascomycota; class Dipodascomycetes; order Dipodascales; family Trichomonascaceae; genus Tardiomyces; species Tardiomyces depauwii. The sequence continues at coordinate 3,337,864 of JAVHZA010000002.1, forward strand.
CCCGGGAGTGCATTCCATTTCGTCAGATGATCTGACGAAGGCGAATAGTTCCGCGTCGGTAATGCACTTGGAATTCGAGTACCAATCACCGCCGCTCGACGAAACGGGTCAAGCATTCACCATGGATCCAAATCCTCTCGATTACGTACCACACATTGTCGATAGCGCGCCGCAATTTGCAGGAGCCACTGGCACGCCTTCTAGTCACAACGGCATTGTCAAGTCTCAGAACGAATCTGCCTTCGTCTCACACTCGTCGCCTCCGCGTTCTCTCAGGAAACAGTCTGAGAGCCGCATATCCCTAAACGAGCTTCACAAAAAGATGGGCTTGGAGAACAATCCCGGCGAGGCCAAAGTGCGAGAAGCCCGGATATTAGAACTTCTAAAAGCAGAAGGATTCGATCTTGGCTTGAAGACATGGGTGCGCGATACGCCACATAAAGATCGAACGCGCATCATTGATCGGATCTACGAGCAGACATATGAAGAGTTTGGCTTCGACAAAGCGCTAATCGAAATCATTGTACGCCGTGCGACGTACTACACGCAGCAAGGCCGACTACGAAAGCTTCGACGGAAGTCCCGCAGCCACGCTGCATCGATATCACCGCCAATTCCTTACAATTAACTGCGGAGCCTGGCTGGCCAAGACTCGTTGCGTTCTGCGAATTTATTGTTTGTTGCTGCGCCCTGGCAAGCTGGACACAGCCATTGTCTTGCTGCCCAGTGGCGCCGGTAATGGCGAATTTATACGGCCCGTGTGAACGGCGTCATCAATGTATGTGAGACGAACTAGATTATGTGTTGAATTGATTGATTATGCGGAAAGATGGTATTTCGCTGCTGAATTCCGTCCGACTGTTCCCTAGGTAAATTTCATTCCTTTCATGGCATTAGACATTAAAATAAAAAATTACAGATACAAAGGTGGAAGCGTCACAGTTCCCACAACTGGATCGCTAGGTAGTCATCTACTGCGTCGTACAGCCTACCACGACGAAGCCATTCCAGATCGAGCAGGTCACGCACAATATTATCATACTGCTGTCCATGCACCTTGTCTCTTTGTGCCAAAAGCATCAATGTCCAAAGGGAGCTAGCGACGAGCTTTCGTGCCCTGCCTTCTCCAGCAATGATTTGGTCCTGAAACGAAGAGAGACGGTGGCGGTTACGCCCAATACGGCGCGTGTGCTCATAAAGCTCCACTGATACTTTTTTTGACCTTTCAAGCTCGTCATGAATGACCGGATCCACCGTTGTTGCGATCAACTGGTCGAATTGCATAATAAAACCCGCCAGCTGGAGCGTGTTCATGCTTGCATCAACAACCATGCGCTTAAAAGATGCAGAAACGGGCAGAGACACCTGTGTCATATCTGCAGAATCCATAGTCGTATCGCGCTGACGTATGAGTCCGTTGCTGCGCGCTAGAGGTAGCTCAGCGTATGGAACGCGGTCGTCTTCGATATCTGTGATTCGCCCGTGTCCGACATCGATCTCTTTGTGTAGTGAACTCTCCACACTTCTCGAAACACCGCTTCCGCGAACCGGGGACAGCTCAAACAAACCCGAGTGATGGATAGCGTCAGATCCGCTGTATGCGACTCCCGTAATGCTCGCTTGCCGAAGTCCATGACCACGTCGGGGCGAGGGATTGGATGAGGAGTATGTGCCGGTTGTGGTCCACTCACTATCCGTGGCCTGGTGGCCTCCACAATAAGATGCAGTGCTCGACCTTGAATGCTTCGGCGTCTCAATCTCCGTCTTGACAGGGAACCGGGACTGGGAGTCATTGGATCGATGAACATATTCCCCAAGGAAGAGAATTGAAGAGTCTCGCAGTCCAGGGTATAGCCTCAAGGTATCGGCGTCCCCTCCTGCAGGCTTCGACCCACCTGTCTTCGTGTCTTCGTCCGCCAACAAGCCAGCCAGGTAAGCAAAGTCATCCTCGAAAAGTATGGTATCGAGACTGCTTGTGACGGACATTCGCGTGGTTTCACGTGAGCCAGTAATGCCCGAAGCATACGACGCATGTTGTAGCGAGGGCGTCGAGTCAAAAGTGTAGTCCAAGTCATGCGATAGAGCAGAGACATCTGTGCTCTCCGCCTGCGTAACAGCAGCGCTGCGAGCAATTTCTGGCGATCCGAGTGGAGTTGACGCTATCCAATTGTAATCGTCGGGCTTCGGCGTCCGGTTATCATCATGAATATACACGTCATCAGAAATACGGCTGTGCCGCTTGCCTTTCTCGTGGACGAACATCGAGCGCCGCTTGTCCTCGTGAAAGAAGCGTGTAAGATGGACAGCGTGATCATCAGCCTCGTGAGGGTCAAAGGAACTCTCCAGTTCCTCGTCATCGTTCGATGTACTGAGAGAGAGCCCATCTTCCCTGTGGCGTCTCATACCCTCGTACCATTCGTCAACATCTCGCTGCTGTCTCGCCTCCTCATTCGCCATGCTTGGCGTGGTGCTAATCGACACAGAAGACAGGCCTTCCGATAGATCCTCCCAATCGACATAGGCCGAATCATCAGAAGCGATATTACCATGACCGTTGTTGAGGCGCGTAAAGGACTTTTTCTTGCGCAGTGCCTTGACAGGCGTCGACTCTAGCATTTCCGGTTCGCCAGTCGACCTTCGTGGAAATTGAAACTGCGACGGATCACTTTCCGCTGCGGCGGTCTTTTGTGCCTGCGCCTCCGTGAGGACCTCTGCAGGCTCCTGTGCAGGTTCTGTTATAGGAGCGGCAACGGGTGGCTGTTCGTTAGTATCAGTGGGCACAAGATGCATAACTGTCAAGGATATACTCACAATCATGGCATCCTGGCGTGTCTCATTTGCGGGGTCGGTCTGCATCGCTGGTGACTTCTTGTTGACCATGCGCTTAAGCTTTGTAGAAATGCGCGATCTCAGCGCTGGAGCCTTGTTCAAAGATTCACCTCCGCCAGCGCTATTACGGGAAGCTGTAGCTTCAACTGAGGACTTGGGTCGTTCGTCCGTGCCGCCCACCTTCGGAGACTTGCGTGACTTCAGTCGGGAAAGAAGCTCGCCTCGAGGCGCCTTGCGCTTTTCAGCGTGAGCCGCCGGTGACCGAGTGCGCACAAGGGCTGGCGTCGATGCTGACCTGGGATCGACTGGCTGCTGAGCCTCCGAGCCTTGCTGGATAGGATCAGAGCCTGGGGCAGTTACCGTGAAAGATGGAATGGGCGGCGTATCTGTATAGTGGTTGGCACTACCACGCCTCGGAGTCACCTGCTCACCTGGAGCATCGAACACAGGCGTCATTGCAGCCCGCGACGACGGCCTTACGCTAGGCGTTTGCACTCGTGTAGCTGTTCCCAGCACCGGAGTGTTGCGTCTACCGATAGTGTAGCTCTTCTTGCGCTGCACACCGACAAGCTTGTCCGAGGGCGCCAGGGCGTAATCAATCAAGCTCTGGGTCATATCCATATTGCTTGCGATAATTTGCGGCAAAATCTCGGCATTAGCACTTGAAAGGTAGAGCGTATAGTAATACGCGAGCTCTGACACCACGGAGTTGGGAAACGCCGCTTTGTGAACTTCGCGGCTGAACTCGTGGCCAAGACGCGAGAAGCCAGACATTCGCACATGCGACTGGTCAACAAACTCCACAGCGATCGCAGCCGCCAGGTTGTGTCTCTTGAGAGTTTCTCGCGTTACGCCCACGTTGAAAAACATCGCAATCGGGCTTCTCCGTGTTTCGTCCTCGTAGTGTGCTAGTTCGTGGACTGTGGCATAGAGCGTCAGCTGCGGTCGCGAACTCTTAAAAAGATGGAAAGGCTGAGTTTTGTTGGTGACTTTTGCCTTGGCAGCAAGTTCGACAAACTTAGATGCATTGTGGTCCGGCCGAACAAGCCGGAAAAGCTTCAGATATGACCGTTTGTCCTGCATAGTTGCGGCGTTTCCGGCGTTCTCTAGCGGAATTTCGCGAAAGCCGTTTCCGGTGGCGTAGATGGCAAGTGAGCGCGAGTCATTGAATTCGGCAAGATGCACATCCGCAATCTGCGCCCATGACACCACATGCAAGTCTGGAACGTTCGCCACTGGCACTTCATTGACCATAGCATGCATTAGCATGTCTGCGACGGACGGCCTGTGGTATCCCGACGCGGAGACCATAGGAATGTGTTCGTTGGGCCGCAATAGCACCACTGCATCAGTAAACATGATTACAATGGTTTGGATTGATGCCCGCTTCTTGTCGGCTTGCAATAGATCAATGCCATCGAAGATTGTAACAACACGACGATTCATCCACCCGTACTCCAGCTCTTTGGGCCATTTGGACGCGATCTCGACCAAGATTTTACCGGTCGGCGTGAATATGCGGCGATCATAGGGCACAACATTGTTCTCGCGACCGAACGCGTCGATAGTGCCCACGGCCGAGTGGTAGCACTCCTCGACTGTCGGACGCTCGGTAGTTGTCCACTTGGCCACCTGGATAAGACGATCTAGAACCAGTTTAAGTTTGGTCAGATGAAGACTGCAGTGCATGATTGACTCAATACGCCGCGGGGTGTACACTGTAACAGTCTCAGGGCGCAGCGACGATTTTATCGAGAGATAGAACGACTTGAGGTTGCGCTGAAACGACTTGGTTGCTGCCTCGTGGCGCATGGCAGCCTTGTAGAAGTAGGGAATCGTCATTCCACATGCCTTCACGACCTCAAACGCACCGTAGGGAAGTGCCTGCTGCAGTGCCTCGTAAAAGATGTTGTTGACGCGAAACATCTCGTCAATTGTAGGCGGGAAAATGGTATTGAGGCGCTGGATCGTCATGTCCTCGACCTCGCCGCCAAGTACCTTGACACGAAGCGGAATGAGAAATTCCTCAAGAAAGCCCAACAGGTCTGAGCGGGCATTAGCTTGTAAGATGTAGAGTTCTTCCGCAATGGAGCGAACGACGTCCTCATTGTCTTCAAGTGTCTGAGTTGACTGAGTCGGCGGCGTATAGAGGATCTCGGTGGGCTCAGGCGAGTACTCGGAGAGCGGGTCGAACAGCTGCTCGAGCTGATCGCCCAGCAAGTACACGAGTTCGTTGTTCTGCTCGATTGTGTTGTCTGAATCTTCGTAGACGACGTCTATGGTATTGGTCTTGATGTACTTGGGCTCCATGACTCCCATGTCGAGCATCGCTTGACCGATCTCGTCGGGGTACTTGCCATCCGCAAGCCTAAAGCGTGCGGCCATCGTGCCGGCCATCGTTTCATCCCAGTTTCGGGCGCTCGGAGGGCTGACGTCCATCAAGTGACGTTTAATGGCCGGGTCCATGGTGGCGAAGGTCCGCAAGCTGGCGATGGCCAGTGACTGCCGGACGAGGCTTTTGGCATGGGCGTCGGGCAAGTTCTGACACGCCGCCCAGAACCGCGAGGTTGGGTCGACGGTCATATTTACAAACCCGCTTGTGCCGTGCTTGCTCACGACCACGGACGATAGACTGTGTTTTGGTTCGCTTTCGTTCTGTGGCCCAAACGTGGACCCCTCGGGTCCCGAGCGCTCGGCTGTACCAGTCTGATACACGACGGCCAGCACGCGTCCAAAGAGTGGGTCCTCGCCGATCATGTAGACGGAGTCTGTTGTTAGCGGGCACCCTTTTCAGCTAGGAGTTCCATGCGATATGTGAAACTGCATCGATACGAACGAGAGCGATCGAGAAGCTTACCAGAAATCGTCTGCTTTGTGAGCCGCGATACGTAAGGGCTATTCGAGTCGATGATAATTGTCCTCCTCAAGTCCAAGCGAGGGGACTCGGGCCACTCGGTTGGCACCGTCATGGCGTTGTACGGTTTCCTCCTTGGTAAGATCTGGTTGACTTGGCTTACAACGGTGATCACTGTCGCAGTAAACGATATGCTGACGAGCAAGCTTGTCCAGCTCTGGCGGGGCGAACCAACTGTAAAAGGAGTGACAAATGAGCTTGTAGTTCGCAGGGCCGAGGTCACGGACGCGCGGTCGTTGCAGATACAACCGGTACCAACAAATGTGACAGGTCGCCGTCGGTCGCCCCCGCCCTCAAAGGATGAGCACGCTAAAGTAGTCTCGCGCCCAGTGCACGACCCGCAGGGGTTGAATAATTGGAATGCGCTAGCGCCGCACAGGCGTCGCGCGTCGCTGCGCGTACCGAGGGCCGGACACGGTGGAGACGCGAAATTTCTCAGCCGCGCCGTTACGGGTGGACGCGTTCGGCTGGTCGGGGTCGGGTGTCGCTTGATACAGCAAATTTCAGCGTTTCAGCCGAGAGTTTCGGGGGCGTCATTAAGACGAGAGATTTTGTGCGTTCTCTGGGGAAAAAAGGCTCCTTGTTGCTGTGCAAGGTCGTAGTGCTGGCTGATATTGAAAGCGAGTGAAAAAAGGGGCCGCCAGGCACTGTGGGTAACGTCGCTAGGTGCGGCTCATGATGTTCCACCTAAGTTCGGGTCGTGACCTCGATGCGGTCATCGTGTTAGCACGGAGCTAGTACCGAGTGTTCGCAAAGGATGGCCAATTATCGCAATGCTTAAGGAAATAGTGAGACGCATGGGAGCGTGACTGGCATGGCGACGAATCCGAGAGTGGGTACCCACGTATTACGGGCTGCCTACATTCTGATCGCTTGCGCATGCAGTGCAACAACATCAGCCAGCGCCGAGCATCGAGCGGAACTCTTGCGCGTGGGAGATCGATCTCTTTATGGCCACGCTCTGAAATCCTGCTGGCTCGTAGAGTGAGGCCAAGGCATCTGGTTTCTGGGCGCCTTCCATTTTTAAGTTTCGACCAGTGGCCGTGCCTATGTCCGAAATAGGACAAGTAATTGACGATGGGGGTTGCCGTCCTGCATCCAGCCTGCAATTGGTAGGCGGCAGATTCACTTTCTCACTGATGGAATGGCTGGGACCGCGATCATTGCATGGCGGCACGCTCCGTGCCAAAAATATTGTCAACCGGGGCCAAAGAGCAAACCGTTATCGAGTCCCATGCGCTGCATGTACCACGCACTAGCGTATCCTGGCACAGGTATAGGCAGCGGCTCAGAGCGTAGAGGGCCACCCCCTCTATTAAGCCGCAAGTTTATTTCGAGTTGCGAGATAGAAGTTCAGGATGGCCCTGATGGCCCGTCACTGGAGCCAGGAACTGTGTCAGCTACATACAAGGGGACTGGGAGGCTATTGCCGGTTCAATTCTTCCTCTGCTGCAAAAGCAAGTCCAAAAAGAAAGCGTAGCGGCAAGGTACCAAGGTACGTGAATGCGTGAGTGCCATACTAACGTCAATGGGACAGTACAGAGCACTTCGGAAACTCAAAGCTGGTGCTGATTTAGATAGACTTGCCCCTGGTTGCTATAACAACGTACCCACGGGCTAGACTAACACAAGACGACGCGTCGACGCGTCTTGGATCATTAACCAACGAGCGAATGAAGCAACCGCTGGTCGCTCGTTTTGAGTCGCAGAGCAAGTTCCGACTGCTTGAGCTTACTCCAGAGCTTCACGATGCCATAAAAACCGGAGGCACGATCAAGATCAAGGGTCCTACGACTCACAGCCATGACATCGTTATTTGCACGCCTGATCGTACAATGCGCATGCGTCAAATGAACCAGTCAAATACCTTGATGCTCGTTCGCCCAGGCTTTGGTAATGATGTGGTCGCCTCGGATGCCGGGACTATGGGACAAAACGGTGCGTGAGCAAAAATAAGTTCCAGGCGTGTTATAGACTAACATCAGAGCCCAGTCTCAACTGGTTTGGAACTGTAGAGAACCTCCTCGAGGCCACGCCTCTCGAGCCTAGGATTCCCGTCGACGAGCTACCTATATATAAAGGCAAGGGAGTTGTGGAGAAGAGCGGTGTCTCTGGCGCCGACAGTGTTGACAGCGTGAGAAGGCGCTCCCCGGCAAGCGATGCTGAGTTCGACCGACTGTGGACCAAGCATGGAGGTCTCGAGCTCGACGGTATTGCATGCATCATCGATGAGGCCCTGTGTCAGGCTGTTCTGTCCGATATCCTGGCGACTATTGTCTCGTCCGGCATGAGTTTTGACAATGTGGATGCAATTCAACTGTATCCCCGTATGGGCGTGGACTCTGAGGATTACGACGAGCCACATCAGGTTGTGGCGGCGGTGCTAAAGATGTTTTCAGCGGAGTCGGGTGGGGTGGGCACCTCGCTCGGCGCAGAGGCAGTCACGCGGGCCATCGGCATTCATGTGCTCAAGTCGCGGGCTAGACAAGTACTGCCGTTGTCTGAATTCTATGATCTATGGAAGGAAAGCACGTCAGTCGTTCCTGACTGGCCGCGAGATCTGTCTCAGCTGGTGGGCTCGTATGTGTGCCCGCAGCCAGATACCATCCAATACTTAGACAAGACGTCGTTACCGCGAGAACCAAAGGCTCGTTTCCAGCGGCTTTTATCGGCGAAGGCGTCATGGGAACTCGACGACATTGTTCCATTTCTTCAGGACATCGTTCCGTCAGGCGTGAAGATCGAAAACTTCGTGCTCAAGTATGCTCGCAGGAAGAAAATGGGCGCTCGCATCGTGGTCACGCACCGGTAGTCGTTTTTTCCACGTTATTTATTTATTCATAATATCTATCGTCGTTCAATATTTACATGCATTACCCGTGCCTGGCAGTATTGGAAACTGACCGCACCCGACTTCTTACAAGATCTCTCTGAACACATCGGTTGCAAACTCGTAGACGCCAAGGAAAATAGCACCACCAGCGCTAATCCACATGATCCGAGGGCCAATTCCTCTGTAGAAGGCGGCGATACCCTCTTCGCGCAATATTGACGTCGCTACTGATGCAAATGTCGCGCGCTGATGGAGCAACATCACGCGAGTTTTCATCACGTCGAGCGGCGTAGTAAGAGCAGCAGCAACACCGCCGGCGATTGAGCCTGCAACGGCGCCTTCAATAGGAGAGACGCGCTCAACGCCTAGATAGGCGGCACGGCGGGCCTTGAGCCACTCGTACAACGGGAACTGGATAATCGTAAAGGGAATCTCCCGTACGATTGTGGTGCCCCAGCCCCGGTATAGCCCTCGAACTACACCCTCGCCGCCGTCGTTTCTCAGAATGGACATGAGACCCTGTAGCGACGACGCGAACTGGCCCGCCTGGACTCGCTGCTTGACGACCTCTGCCGGAACACGCACCATACATGCGGCGACCTCTCCGACAGACGCGGCAGCCATGTGCGCGACACCATCCGCAACCTGCTTGTGCGAGATGTTTCTCTCGGTCATCGGCAGGAGCGTCCGCTTGCACTGCTCGTATGATACAAAGAACAGACTTGCTGCTGTTAGCTCCTATACGCGGCGGGTCACGCTGCAAGCACTTACCCCCGGGTGCCGACGCAACAATCGCCGATCCAACACCTCTGTAAATCCCTCGCCAGCCGCCGTTAGCCAGGAACCCTCCTTTGGCTTGTAGCCTGGTCTTGACAGTATCTATGGGGAAGAACGCCAAGTCGACACAAGTCCCAGCCATGCCGCCGCTCTTTGGTTAGTTTCACAGAAAGTTGAGTGGTAGCGGCACCGAGGGCCCTTACAATTAGCGGCACTAGGCCGACATTGTTGCTCTCTGCCCCCATGCTTTGAGTGCTTTGGATTACCTGGCGCCGAGCTGTAGACTTGTGGTGGATTACTGAAAATTTCAGCCGCGCGTCCACGCCACGGTCGGGGGTGGCCGACATCGGCCCAGTCCGTGCTGTAACCGCAGAATCGTTATTCATTAAACTGCAAAATACCGTATATACATAAGGACTGGTTTTGTGACCTAGATTTGGTTTGGACTCAAAGATATGGGGCTAGCGCAGCCACAGACGAAGCGCCTGCTGTGAGCCGTCATGAGACGCTGGGCGTCCGCATGATATCCTTGAGAGCAGCTAGCTGCGCATCGCCCTTAGATATCAGCTGTGTATCGGGCTCATTGACGCCCTCAAAGACTGTGGTTAGCAAGTGCGTGCCATGCGGGTGAGGGTCAAGTAGTTCGCAAACCGATATGAGTGACATACCCTTTATTGATTCAATCGCATCAAAATAAACGGCTGTAAACACTGGTCGCTTGCTTTCTTCGTCTTCTCTTATGAGGATTACCGTTCCTGTGGCCGGATCAACGTTGAAGAGTCTGCCTTCAAAAGGCTCGTGGTCGACATCTGGATTGAACACCAGCAGAACAGTCTTTCCGCGCGCCTCTTCAGCCTCTATAGGCGATAGAGAGCCTGGCATATACAGTGAAGCGGTATAGCAGACAGAGATTGATGAGCCAACGATTCTCGTGCTCGGAGCTGGAACGCCTGTGGAGCGATTTGAGCCTAGACTTTGCCGACGTTCATGCTGCATCTGTGCAGCATTTGGTTTTATTATAAGTTATTATTATTCCGCCCTGCGCTGGTGCCAAAGCCTCGGATTGTGGCTACGCGCTGCGCTCTGCCGCTTCTCTGTTTCTCCCGTGGTAAAAGCCACTTGTACGGGCACTAAGACCACCGAAACGCCCTCGCATTCCTTTCGCCTCCCGCGACCATCATGGGCCAGCCCGGTTTCTCGGGGGCGCCTAACCGGGGCGACCCGCGCCCTAGCCCTCGTTCCTGGCAAGTAACTCTCCCACCGGCGTAAAATAAAAGAACCTAAACGCACCGAGCTCCCCAGCATTTCTAATCCACGGGGCATTAACTCACGTTTTTCCTCTTTGCCCGCAAGTCGACTCTGATACGACAGGCAGATAGTACGACGTCTAGGAACGTGCGCTCTTGTGCTTGTCCGTTGGAATATCAAGGAAGCAAAAAATGCAGCGCGTTTTCGCACGACAGTTTGTGCGGGGCCTGAGTACCAGCTCGGTGGCGCGCGGGGCAACTGCGACGCTAAAGGCACACACCAGTAGCTCGGACATCAGCGAGGCGCTCGGAAAGATCGCGTCGCGGACCACGAGCACACCACGAGACGTGCCTCCGCCCGGCAGCGAGATTGACACCGCCATCAAGCGGTCCCAAAAGGGTGATGCCCTAGCCGGCCGACCCATTTACCTCGACATGCAGGCGACCACGCCGACTGATCCTCGTGTTCTGGACTTCATGCTCCAGTTCTACACGAACCAGTACGGCAACCCGCACTCGCGGACTCACGCCTACGGCTGGGAAACGGAGGATGCCGTCGAGGTCGCGCGTGAGCATGTGGCGTCGGTGATTGGCGCTGATCCTAAGGAGATTATTTTCACGAGCGGTGCGACTGAGTCGAACAACATGAGCTTGAAGGGTGTGGCACGGTTCTACAAGAACTCGAAGCGCCACATTATCACCACGCAAACTGAGCACAAGTGCGTGCTCGACACATGCCGCTACCTTGAGAACGAGGGCTTTGATGTCACCTACTTGCCAGTGAAGCCCAACGGTCTCGTGGACGTGGCCGAGTTTGAGGCTGCCATCCGTCCGGACACGGCTATTGCGTCAGTCATGTACGTTAACAATGAGATCGGTGTCATCCAGCCGATCGAGGAGCTTGGTGCTATTTGCCGCAAGCACAAGGTCTTCTTCCACACTGACGCCGCGCAGGCCTTTGGCAAGATTCCGATTGACGTGAACAAGGCGAACATTGATCTCATGTCGATTTCGGGCCACAAGATCTACGGCCCCAAGGGTATTGGCGCCTGCTACGTGCGCCGCCGCCCGCGTGTTCGTCTGGAGCCTCTGATCAACGGTGGTGGCCAGGAGCGCGGTCTGCGCTCTGGAACGCTTGCGGCGCCGCTCGTCGCCGGATTTGGCGAGGCTGCTCGCATTATGAAGGAGGAGATGGATGTAAGTGTGCTGTGGAGTGGAATGGTGAGTCGAGGGTGGATGGCGACGCAAGAAGAAAAAAGCCAGCTTTTGGAGGAGGAAAAGGTTGGCGTTGACCAACCTTATAAAGGAACAGTGATTGGCCACAGGTGATGATACTGCAAGACTAATCTTCTCTCAGAGGCCCTTGACCAGGCTAGAGGATGAGATACATGCAGGGGACTGACATATGGTTCAGCAGCGTTGCGAGACGAAGTTAAGAAAACAAGACACTAACTCCAGTATGACCACCAGCACATTACGCGTCTGGCGAAGAAGCTGCAGGACGGTATCATGCAGCTGCCGGAGACGGTGCTCAACGGTGACGCTGAGCGCCGCTACCCTGGCTGCGTTAACATCTCTTTTGCATACGTAGAGGGCGAGTCGCTGCTCATGGGACTCAACGACGTGGCTCTCAGTTCGGGTTCCGCCTGCACGTCCGCGTCTCTTGAGCCGTCGTACGTCCTGCGGGCGCTTGGTGCCGATGACGCGCTCGCGCATTCGTCGATCCGCTTTGGCATTGGTCGATTTACCACCGAGGCCGAGGTCGACTATGTTCTCAAGACTGTTGTATCTAAGGTTGAGACGCTCCGCAACCTCTCGCCGCTTTGGGAGATGGTTCAGGAGGGTATTGACCTCAACTCGATCGAATGGTCTCAGCACTAAGCTAGTCTAGCGCCTAGTTACGCCAGCTGAGAATTTTTCTGCAATCGTATGTAGTGACGATATTGGCATTTGACTTTTTTTGGGGCTCAAATGGGACTGCCGGGGACAATTGTGCGGTCGCATTAAAGATCATGCCATGTGCACAGCTGGTCAGTCTTGTTCCGTGACCTAAAAACACTTTGGCCAGTACGGCTCACCCGTTGCGCGAATGTATGCCGTCGTTTGAAGTGTTCGCGGTGGGATACTTGGTGGTTGTTAGCATTATTGCCGTTGCAGAAGAGATGGTCTCGTCTGCGGCGATGCCGAGCCTGCCCCACGGCGAGCAAGCAACTCTACGTTCAGGCACAGATTCCGGCTACTCTACAATAAGTGAGGACTCTTAACGGAACAAACTCAAGGCTCTGTGTGTGTGTATCGTTTTAATGCGAATGTGTGTCATGGAACTGGGGAATCCTAGCTAGTGGAAGGGTATAGGTGGAAATGTTCATTATTGAACGTGCAAAGATAAAATACGTGCCCTAGCCCAGATCATTATACGGACGGGTTCGCACTTTGGTTGCGATGGTCATACGTTCGCAAACAGTGCCCGGTTGATACGTACGCAACGTTCACAGAGATGTCTGGAGGACGTCTGGACCCGCTGCGGGGAAAGATCTCGCCTCTTAAGCAATGGTGGTACAAGTGGCGGTCGGCGCGCAATGTGCCGTTCCGCACCAAGTTCTTTGTGGGCTATGATTTGGACGGCAATACGTACTGGGAATTCAAAAACCACAATGACCCATACAAGTTGCGGCGCATTGTGGAGTACCGAGTACCGCGACTAAATCTCGTTGACTACAAGATAGTTCGTAAGTTGCGAGATTGCGTATGTGGCCAAGACAGCGAACTAACACACAGCCCAATGGATGCAGTGGTTGCGGTACACGCGGTCACACCATCCGACGCTTGAGGAGCTTATGGCCGACGAGGCGCGGCAGAACATGCTCCGTGGCCTCGTGCACAAGGCAGAGCAGAAATGGAAGGCAGTGCCACTCAAAGACCAGGCGGCTGCTGCCGACGGGAGTGCGCAATCTAAGCCGGTTTTGGAGACCAAGGTCCCCAAGCCAAAGCCCGACAGTGAGGATCCGCGTGTCGCCGAGGCCCAGATCCCCAAGATGGCCCGGCGGGGGTAGCCATGGCGGTTGCATTTGCATTTGTACATATTATCTACACTCATTGACCTTCGGTTTGCGGTATGGTTTATAAGAAATTTTTGGGCCAAAAAAATGCAGTAGTTGACAGGCGGTAGTGTTACACATGGCCGGACAAACGGCAATTTTAGGGTCTCCAGTAGTCCATGTCGGCGGCAGGATAGTAGCTTTCCGGATTTTCCTGCGAGAATTCCTCTAGAGGACGGGATGCTCGCAGCATGTTGGACGCGGTAGCACGACGTAGGTCGTCATAGTCGTGATGCCAGGATATTTCCGACGACCCCGACTCTGAGGGCGTCGGGTAGTGGTTACGAGCTTGGAGAGCTGCGTTGCGGTCGATATAGCGTGCCGGCGTGGTGTGGGCGCCATGAACGAGCGGTTTTGCGATTCTATGGCCGCTGGTATTGGCGGCTGCGGGGTCACGGCCCTGTGGTGGTGGCTTGGGACCACCGCCGAGCCCTGCGTCGCGGCCGCCGGGCCCTGGTAGGCGCTGGCTCTGAACGCTTCGAGCACGGCGCTGGGCAGCAAAGGCCCTGGCTGCCGCGGCCGCCGCGTGCTGGGTGTCGAGCGCATGGTGGCCGTGCGGGTGGAGGTGGTGCGGGTGGCCCTGCATGGCGATGCTCGGGCCGTTAGCAGCTGACGGATGGTCATAGAACGCGCCGTCGGCGTCGACGACGATAAACGGGCTCGACGCAGCGACGGGTCCAGTGGATGCGGGACCCCTGGCCGCGCCTGGCGCCGACGCGTCTTCAAAGTGCCGTCCAGCGGCAAATAAATACGAGGACGGGTGGTCCTGGGCGGGAGCGTCGTACTCCTCAGCAAGATATTTTGCGGCGTTGCGCAAGCGGTCCTCCTCGGTGAAGTCGCGGCGGGAAGCGCCCGTGTCTTGAAAGTAGTCTAGTGGAAAGTCCGAGTCGATCTCGGGCTTGATGAGCAGCGGTTCGTCCGGGACCTGCTGCTGGGCTGGGTATGCGCTGGCACTCGTGATATCGAGCGTGCCGGCACCGCCGGGGAACTCTTCAGCGTAAAGCAGATTGAAGTCTCCCACGAGGCTACTGGTGGCCGCCTGGCCGCCTGGCCCTGGAGCAGGACCCGGGCCGTGGTGGCTCGAACCAGGGCCCAATCCGCCCGGCGGGCCAGTGGCGATGCTGCTGCTACCGCCGCCAATGACAATCGGTTCGGCAGTCGGCGCGCGGGGACCGCCCTCGACGTACACCGGGTGAGCGAGCGGGTGTTGAGCCACGCCGCCGCCGGCGGCCGACTGGCCCTGCACAAACACCTGCTGGCGCACGATCTGGCCAGTGCCACCGGGGGGGCCCGGCTGGTGCATCATGGCCACAGGCTTTTGTGCGTGATGCGGCCCCATTCCCGGCTGCATTGACGGCGGCATCATGATGAGGTTCGACGTCGTGGCGTCGGCAATCGCGGCTATCGGCTTGGGAATGCCATCAATGATGTGCGACAGCTGCTCCTGCAGAGACTGCTCCGGGTCGTACTTGAAGCTCTTGGCGGGCTCAGCGACCGCCTCTGTGGACGCCTTTTTGTCGCTCGCCTCGCGCTTGAGATCACGCTCGAGCGCGTCCAAAAACAGGCGGTCGTGGCCGACTGAGAACCAGTGAAACACCTTTTGCTTCTTTTGGGTGCGCACGCAGTTTTGCTTGTATAGAAACTCGAGGAACTCGGACTTGGGACTTTCGAGGGTCGCGTCCGAGTCGCACTTGAGATTGCGCAGATCCGAAAAGATTCCCTCCTCAAACTTCTTCTTGTTGCGCACGACCCGCCCAAATGCTTCAAACCGGTACGTCAGACACCGCACAATGTCCGTGCCGGTGATGTAAAACACATTGTTCCAGAAGATACAGCTGACAACCTCCTCTGTCGGTAGCTGATATCGTTTTATCGTGTCACCTGGGGCAAATTCTGCTGGCGCGGAAACCAGGAAAACTTTTACTGCTGTCAGTGTGATGTGGCGGCGGGCTGCTTTTATCGGGGGGTGGGAGCCCACAGACAGCGAGGGCCAGGCTGCGGAGCAGCTGCCGTCCTACATCAGCAAACAAGAATACTCACATTTAATAACCTCCTCGAGGATGCGCGCGTACTTCTCGGCGTCGCGGTCGTCGGTGGCAATGCCGCTTGCGCGCGAGATGAGCTCGACGGGCTCTCTGCTGGATGCGGCGGCCGGGACCATTTATGAAAAGGTATTGGTCGAATGCTCCTCCCGTTGAGAAAAAAAATACCGAGACTCCTATCTCCGTGCTTCCGGCGCTCCGGAAATAGGCGTCACGTTCGTCAGTGACGCGTTCGCTGTCTGGACGAGACCGCGTCCGACGCTCGTCTTCAGCACCTCAATGTGCTAGGCCGTTTCCACGTACTGCCGTGTAAACAATCGCGCAGGTGCTAGGGCCCACCCACCTCTCTGGTGGACTAAAGCTTGCGCGCAGGATTCCCGCCCGCGCGTGGTTCCCCTATTGCAGGTATCGGCCGCCTGTCAGCTCGGTGCACAACGAAAACAAAGCACGAACAGCACACGACGGTCAAGATTGCCCTGCTGGTGCTACTGCTCGTCGAATGTGCTCAAGCAACGCGTTGGGGGGTCGGATCCGCCGGCTCTGTACGGTGCGCTCGAGGATCGTGGTGGTTTGGCCTGGCGTGCAGGTAGCGAAGCTGCACCGGGTTTTCTTGTCGTGGCGGCAGGTCCCCCCCGGGTCAGCCTACATGTCCCAAAAAGTAAACCGCCAACCAAACCGCGGCGTGCCGCGGCGCGTGAGGCGTAAACCAGGCAGGCGCCTCGCGGCCACGCGGCTACTACCTATGTGCATTGGAACGACCGCGGCGCACGCCTGCATGTGGTATTGTCCAGCGTGGATGTGTCCCCAGGCGGGCGATTGACAGTCGAGGGCTGTCTGGGCCGTTTTCTGTCGAAACTGGCACCGCGTCCGTCTTGGGACGCCAATTGGTCAGGACCCCATCTGCGGCAGATCTGGAGGTGGAAGCGCATACTGTGTCAGTTGTCTTAGCCCCCTGCGGGCCTGCACTAGTCAGCTCTGCACAGTTGGCTCTTTGCAGCTGCTGGTTCTGCTGGTTCAAGGTTTGTGTACATTGCTGTTCGAGTACGGCAGCTTTTGGTCGCTGCGTCGTCAAAACTCCTTGGTTTAGCACCGTTATTGGCACCCCCTGAAGACCCCTCCTGCAGACCCCTCGTTGCCGTCGCCGGTGGTATGCGCCGTTATGTGCGCCCGTGTCTCTAACGGCCGCACGGAACACCCCTCTTTTGGGGCCCATGCAATTCGGTCTGTAATGTTCTGTAGACCGGCTGGCCGCGGCGCACCTAGTCCGAGCGATGGGACCCCACCCGCACGCCTGGGCCACCGCCAACAGGTACCCAGGCTGACGCATAACTGGCGATCCCCACGACTATGTGCAGCCACGCTAGTGCTAATCTGTAGATCTTGCCGGCGGCGTCTGGCGGGCAGAATGGTGCCAGTCATCGGGCCACCTCCTTCGCCCTGATCTGCGCCCTGACTTGCTGAAATGGGCTTCTCTGGCTCCCGTATTACTCTTGCCTATCCCTCGCGCCATCTACCGCTCACTACATTCCACCAGCACCCGCTGCAAAAAGGACCTCTTATCCGCGTCTGGACAACTGCACTGGCAATGGGACCCGACATTCAGTATACGTTCGGTTCTTATTTTTTGCTCTAATAATTTTTTTTCTCAGGCCCTTCGGGGCTATGTAGTAGACTGCCGCCGGACCACGCACCCAGAACTGCGTCCAGATGCGTGTCTGCTGCCGGTGGGCCGCAGATGTCAATCCCCTTGCGGCAATTGCGCAGCGCTTGTCGCTCAACTGAGCAAGACTGAGCCCTAGTTGAGTAACCCATCTCGCATGTGCAAGCAGGCACCGCAGGCACCGGTACCGGCGTTCCAATAACCGTACATTTCAGATTCCTGCGTGTTGCAAAGCACGTATATGGCTGGCACTGCCAGCACGGCGGCGCAACAGGACCTGGGCCCCAGCGACAGCGACACTGCGCGAAGCCCAGAAAGGATGCTTTCTCCGCCTTGCGCGAACTGACTTCGCCGATCAGCGTGAGGCCGTCCTCCCCTCCCTTGTGGCATATTCTTGCGGCGCACCGCCTTTGGGCGGGGCGGTCCAATCCGGCTCTTTCCGCGATACTTCTCGTCTTCGTATTTGGGTTAGTCATGCGTCCATCGATGCGGATCAGAGGGGAGTAGTTTTCTGCAGTATAGTCCCGTTTGCAGGTCCGTCGCTGTTCCAAGACTTGGCAGCTGTTTCTTTCTACTTTTTTCCTTACCGAGCACTGTTGCCGCCGTGTCCTTGACGGCATCGACTTAATAAGGCAATCAAACTAAAGTATAGTTTTGTGCCCTGCGCGGACTATTGACGCTTTACCCACATTTTGGGCCGTCCGGTCTGGTCCTGGTAGTCCATTGCCTCTACTTGAAGCCAAAGTTCCCTAAACCGTGCACTTTAACACGTTCGCCTCCCTTCGATTGAATTGCCGGACATACGTTGCAAGTGCCATTGTCTCCACTCCTTCGTGATAGACAACAAGCCAAGTTCTACCGCGTACAGTATTACTCTATAAGAACCCTAAATTCCTCGTATACAAGCTCCCCACATGCGTACCCTCAGCTCCAGCGTTAAATGTTACTCACTTGATCACACAGTATTTGTTCCCGCCAAAGCAGTGTCGCTACGAATTTACATACAGACTCTGCCTAGTCCTCAGGTTTATGGTCACAGGTCAAAGTGGCCGCCAGCTCGATCCTGTCGCATACCAATAACGCAAGCCGCGCATTACCCGGAGTTCGTGGAAGCATGAATCCCAGGACTTGTGTCCGACTTAGTGGAGGCAGACGCAATCCAGCCAGCCCCGGTGTTAGCGCAAGAACATCAACCCCGAGCGCAAAAAATCCGTAGGACTCGCAAATTCCAAAAATATGGGAGATAGGCGCACAAGGGACACCGGCTACAGGCGCCACGCAGACGAGTGGCGGCGCGACTACTTTCGCGACGATCTGGACGGCAATGGAGATTATTATGCACGCGACCGGTGGAACGGCTGGCGGGAAAGCCGTCGAGAGGAGCGGGAATACGACTATCGAGACCGCCGTCGAGACGAGTGGGAAGACGACTATCGAGACCGCCGAGACCACCGCAGGAGCTACGCGGATACGGCGTACCGGAGGTACGATTACGTTCGCCCTCACCCCTCTGGCAGGGACCCGACGGACGAATACTACCGAAGTGATCGTTGCGGCCGGCCAAGCGACGACTACTATCGGGACCGACGCGAAGATGCTAGGCGGCTCAGCAGCGAGCGCCGCCGTGAGTCCCGCAGGGAGCGGGGCCCTTCAGACTTCGATTCTAGCCACAGCCCGCATGCCTGGGAACGCCGGCTCAGCAGCGGGAGTCACCGCAGCCGCGGCAGTGGGCGTGCGCGGAGTGCCTCGCCGCCCGCCAAGGACGGCCCCAAGGACGAGCGCACGGTGTTTGTGCAACAGATCTCGCCACAAACGCGGCCACGCGAGCTGTGGGACTTTTTCGAACGCGGCGCAGGAAATGTGGCTGACGTATCGCTCGTCAAGGACCGCGTCACCAATCGGCCCAAGGGCCTCGCCTACATCGAGTTCTACTCCAAGACGTCGGTGCCCAGGGCCATCAAACTCACGGGCACGATGCTTCGCGGCGTGCCCATTCTCGTCGAAATTGACGAGTCGCTCAAGCGCCACGCAGCAGGCGACCACACCGAAGCAGCACCAGTAGGCGAGCACGCGGGGTTACCAGACGATCACACGAACACAGTCTATGTTTCCGGCTTTGGTGACGGCCTTGCAGAGGAGGATGTGCGCCAGGCCATGGAGGATTTTGGCGAGCTCACTGAGCTGTCGATGCATGGCAGCTATGCTGCAGTCAGGTAAGTTAGTTGGCACTTCTACTCCTTTTTTTTATCGGCAAATCCTTGCCTTTGCCTGCGCTGTGGACGAAATCGGGAGTGGTCTGCTTTGCCGTTACTCACATTTAGCGCTTGAAAACTTTTTACAGCGGTGCGACGGAGGCCACCGCAGGAGGTACACCGAGAAAGCGCTCACTAACTGGCGACAAAAGGCGACTTTTTGTTGGACTCGGCCACGACAAGCACATTAGCTTTGCACTTTGCCGCGCCGGTTGCACTTTCCTAGTCGCTGCTTCACAATCACCGATTCATTGACCGATTGACCGTTTGACTAACGCAAAATGCTGTAATTTTAGTGTCAAATGCTAACCGCAGCTTCGAAAAGCCCTCGGCAGCCCAGAAAGCGGTGGAACGCATGCACAAGGCGACACTGGGTGGGTACGAGCTCGCTGTAACGTTTACCAGGCCAAAGACAGGAAATACCAAGCCCGTCAAGGCAAGTCTGATGGAGAAACTAATGCGCGAGGACGATCGACTACCGAGCGAAGAGCCTGTTGCGGAGCCCATGGAGCGAGCATCGCGCTGCGTTTTGCTCAAGAATCTTTTTGACCCAAATGAGTAGGTAGCGCCCCATCACCACCGCCAAAAACAGTCACAAAGGCGCTAACGCCAGGGAAACAGGCGACACGTGGATCCAAGAACTGGAGGAAGACGTGCTGAAAGAGTGCGAGAAGAAATACGGCCGTGTCGCACATCTCAGCCTTGTGCCCAACTCGCATGGAGAAATATATACCAAGTTTGAGGATGCCAATGCTGCCGCACGCGCGGTGGATAGTCTCGACAAGCGCTACTTTGGCGGCAGACAGATCTCGGCGCGATCAGTCGCCGAGGATATTTACTCGCTTAGGTACAGTATTGCGGCTACAGCTCCTATGATTCAAAACACTAACGACAGGTTCCCAGGAGTTTGACGACGGCCGCTAGGCTGTAGACAGGGATTTGACGCAAACGCCACAACTAAGTAGTACATAGTTAAAATAACGAGAGCTGCTTGAACGTATTGGCGAAGACCTCGAAACTTGGTGTCCACTAATGTAGTAAACAAATTATGATATATCAGCAGGGTGCCCTCCGGAAAAGCACCAGAGGTAGCACTTCAAATCACATTGATTCGGTCTTTGTACTGGCTATGGTCTCCATTCCAGAGCCCGTCCAGCGGGTATTCGAGCGATTTCCGCTCCACCGCCTGCCAGCGGCACCGCTGCCCGAGCCGATAGACGAAACGCCCGGTGTCAGCCTATACCTCTACAACGTCGATGAGGAAGGCTACGCCACGGAGCCGGAATGCCTTCAGGCCCAGGCAGTGCTCAAACTTCTCGGGGAGCAGCCACGCATGGTTCTAAGTTCACAGCACGCCACGGACACTGGGCGCTTGCCGTACGCAGTCGACACGACCCGCAAGCGCATCCGGGTGTACCCGTCGATCAGCGCCCTTCTTCACAACAGGCTGTCAATTGACTCTGAGACAGAAATCTACGCGAATCTCGTACAGAATATCGTCAGAAACGCCTGGATTATGTGCATTCTGCATCCGTCGAGCTCGGACAAGCTAGCAGAGTTATACCTGCCCGAGAACGAACGGCAAGAGCTGCCGGCACTGGCGCTGTGGTTCACAAAGTCGGAGGCACATGCTGGCCTCAGAGAGAGACTCAGGGCCAGCTTTCCAGGGTATGTGGACTCGTCCAAATCTTGGCTAAGACCGGCCCTGACTAGTGATTACCTCGAAGAGGCCCTTGCTCGCGCAGATGAGGCAATGAGCGCCTTGAGCTCTCTCCTCGATACAAACCTGTTCTTTCCCGTAGGACAACGGGTCAACGATTCTGCGGCGGGTGTGCTCGACGTCCTTGTATATGGCTACGTGCGGCCCATCACCCGCTCGCTCGCGGGCACGCAGCTCGAGACTCTTGTGCCTGACAACCTCCGAGAGCATGCCAACCGGGTCCACGACGCTATAATATCGGCATGACAAATTTGCCGGCATCACTACCGCGGCAACCGAGTCCCCACTAGCCTTCCTCCGCTTAGCATCGCCATCGGCGCAGTTCATTGATTATATGTATATAGTGCAGAGTACATTCGTGACCAGGTCTATTTCATCGCCCTCTAAAGATGTATCCGGTTGTTGCGCCTATGGAGCATGATCTGGGAACCGCAGAAGAGGAAAAACACTAGGTAGACCAAAACGGCCCCGAAGACCGTCGAAGCAACGCTTGTTGTTAGTAGGGACAGTCAGGTTGTATGGACAATTACTCGGCTGCAGGCGAGAGTCCAAATTCAAACGATATGCAACAGCGACTCCATATCATGACTTACGCCTTGCCGTCCTCAGGGTCGTTGATCGAGCCGACCATGGACTCATGGCCAGCGCGGAACAGGAGCGCAATCACAGAGAGGATAACTACTCCAAACACCGAAAGCACGGTGCAGAACCACGCCTTGCCTTGCTGTTATTAGCATTTGGGAGAACCATTGATTACTCCAAGGAGGAATGCTAAATACCCCGACGATTGGCTTCATGGCCGTTAATTTTCCACGTAGTCAGCGGTCTTGCCTCAGCGTCTGCCCAGCTGTCTTTAGTAGGCGGTGCGAGCAGGGCGGGTGTGCGAAGCCTTGTGCCCAACACGTATCCAATGGCCAGTGCGCATAACATGCTGCATCGCGACACCTCTGTTTTCCGGCTGGTCATACAGGCGGGGACCTCTACGACATTTACTGGAAGGCTGTTTGTTCGGAGATGACGCCGGAGAAGCAGAAATTGGTCGTGTGCTCGCCATTGGCGTTGAAGGGGAGAGAGGCATTAGCCCAGAAAAGTTCCTCAGCCAATTCGGCGCTTTGACGGCCAGATCCTTGCAAGCCGCCTCTTGAATAAAGCCATCGCGGAGTAAAACAGTGACGACGCGTCCCTTGCTTTCATTGTTGCCTTTACGTCCGGCCTGATGCCCACTTATCTCGGGCCCGCGCTCCAGATAGCGAACGCCGGATGGCACACATCACATGAAAACGACGTCCAGTGCTGGACCGCCTAAGACGGCCTGAGTCTGTCGATGCGCTGCGTTACTTGACTAAATGGTGCCCGAATACCTCGCATACGACGATGCACGGGCACTGGCGCGGAGCTCTATATGGGCACTGTCCAAACTGGGCGCGGACGACACCCAGCAAGCGCTCGAGGATGTAAAAAGTACCAGCGACGATAGCGGTTTGCGTGCCTTAGCCAGAGAGCGGCTGGCAGCGGCCCAGCAGCCATCGTAGATCGCCTGCGCGTTGAGCCCATTGGCGGTTGGCAATGCGCGACCAACTGTTCGCGGTTCTAGGTCTCTCGGACCCTAAGTAGCAGCCGCGGAGCGGTGGCAGCGCTACCGAACAGCCCGCCTCGGATATCTCTACCAGCAACAACGTGCTGGAATGCACGCAAATGTAACTGGCACGGGCCTAGCCGAAACGCGGCCCGAAGCTACGCCCTCCGTCATATGCCAGGGCGGCGCTGAGTATTGCCGAAGTCGGATGAGGACTCACGCGGCTGAGGTCTTAGCCGTATCTAGATCTGCCCTACCGGTTCAGCGGAACGCGGGGCGCGTGCCCGGTTCTAACAGGTCTTCCATGGAAAACACCTTGCTGCTACCTAGACAATGAAGTCAATATGACGTCTGACTGGCCTTGTATATTTCTATAGATGCCAAGCGTAGCCGTCGAGAGCCCGACGCAGAGCAGAGTGAATCGAAAACCAAAGTCCCGACGATACAGGTTGATCCCCGTCCGGCGTCTGGCCTCTCAAAGATGTCACAAGTTCTCCTCGGTCCCACATTGTGCCCGCGCTGCCTCGCGCCCTCCCCCCCTCCGCCCCTGTCGACGGGTCGAGCCATTCTCCGGGCAGGTACTCCCCCGCATGCGCTCACACAGCCGTACGTAAGCCGTTCGCCCCTCCTCCATAATAAAACCGGCGAGACCCACTGCCGAGGTGGGGCCGAACTACTTGGCCATCTATACACCGAGCTCGCACGCACATACACCGCACTCCTCAGCATGACTGGCACCATTCTGAATGCGTCGCGGCTCGCCAAGCTGGCCTCGCGCCCCCAGCTCTCCAAGAATTGGTACTACGTTGCGGCTGCCACCTTTAGCGTTTGCAATTTCCCGGATGAGATCCCTGTCATCTATGAATACATGCTCAAGACCCGACCGGCTGAGGAGCACATGGACATCTCGCGCAAGATGCGCGAGGCTCTGCTTAAGGCTGGCGCCCTGGGTGGTCTTCCCAAGACCATCAACTCACTGACGACCCTTAAGAACGCGACACCACCCGAGCTGCGCGAGACGGCCATGCTGCGTCCTCGCGGCGCCGCTGACGGCCAAGTCGGCGCTGCTTTTTTCGATCAAGTGTATGGAAAGATCTCTCAGCGGGTCCAGAACCAGCTGTACACGGCGTACCCGGACCTGCGCGACTACGCGATCTCGCAGGTGTATGCCCCGCTGCTATCCTTCACCCAGGTTCTGGGACCCAAGGAAACGTCGCTCGTGGTGATTGCGTGCCTGATCCCACAGGACGTGAACCCCCAGCTCAAGGGACACCTCAAGGGCGCGCTCAACAACGGCGCAACCGTCGAGGAGGTCATGGAGCTGAGGAGCATGAGCATGGAGATTTGCCAGTGGTGCGGAATCAACTGGCGCAACGAGGTCGCCAAGCTGTGACCAAGCTGACGAGCAATAAAAGGGTAGATTTGCATACGATACAATTGAATTTTTTAAGCGAGGTAAAATTCATTAAAGCTAGGATAGGATCTGCTGCGCTGTCGAAATGTCGAGGTGCCGTGCTGTCGAAACAGTGAGGATGCAGTGAGGATGCAGTGGAGACGCCGTGGAGACGCCGTGGAGACGCCGTGGAGACGCCTAGAAGAATGATGTGCTAGATCTATGGAATCGATAGCTAGATTATGGCCTGCAGTGCTGCTGTGAGCGCGCGTACATCATCATGGGAACCGGCAGTTCGGGCTCGGCCCGGTACTGTAGAATTGCTTGCGACGTGACGCTGGCCCTCTGGTCGCCGCTCTTGAAGACGAACCGACTCGCCAGTGCGACACGACTGGAATCGAGACAATCGACCACGCGCTGGTGGGTCGTATCGTAACGCAAAGGGTCGACGGGCAGCTGGTCGATCCACCGTTGGACCCTGTCGCAGCATCTTAAAGGGCTGCCCAGGCGTTCGAGAGTGCGTTTACAGTCGAAGTTGAGCAAGCGCTCTCCGTCAGTGTCGACGCTGCCGTCATTACCGCTGTCGTTGTTATCGCACTCCAGTACATCCTCGGAGCTGGCAATGCGGAGCAGGTCGCCTGCCGCCTTGCGCAACGCCCTGCCTAGGCGTGTACCACGTCTGCTTGTTAGCCAGAATAGTCAACAATGGGGGTATACGATATCGCTCCTCGAGCGCCGAGTTACTCGAAAGTCGTCAGCTTTCGCTGCTGGCCACGGGCCGTGACCTGCGTCCCATCTGCCGGCTCTCCCGTGCCACCGTGCCGCTTGAATGACGCCATGGCTCTGACTTCTAGGTAGAGTCGCATGCACAAAGAGTATGTCTTAGTGTTAGTGGTAATCATATGAGCCAAATAGCCGTCGCGCTTAAGCGCTGACCCCATTGCAATTGAAATGCCCATACTCCACCGCTAAGCAGGTCCTCATAAGCCCCACATTTATACAGAACAAAAGACATTAATTGGGGTAATGCCCTGCAACGAGGCTAATCTACAAGCGCGAAGAGCTCGCTACATAAGTCTACCAAACATTCATGGCCAACGTTTATACATTACAAATAACCGATATTTTTGTGCTTACTCAGTCGCGGGAGCGGCCTCAGTCTCGCCCTCGGCCTTCTCTTCCTGCTCAGGCTTGGGCTTGGGCTTGTAGTCGACAACGTGGGGCTCAGCAATAGCAGACTCCTCCTTCGGCGGGTGGATCTGGACCGAGTCGGGCAGCGACGACTTGGGGGTACCAGGCTTGGCACCAGCAGCGGGGTCGCGCATGATCTTGACCTTGATACCAAGGACACCCTGGCGAAGCAGGACGTGACGGGTGGCAGTGTCAATGAAGTCGAGGACGGGCTGGCCAGAGTGGATCATGAAACCGTCCTGGAACTTCATGGACTTGGCACGGGCAGCACGCAGCTTACCAGAGATGACAACCTCAACACCCTTGGCGCCCGACTCCATAACGTAGCGGACGACACCGTAGGCAGCTCGTCGGATGGCGAGACCGTTGAGAAGCTTGTAGCGGAGCGACTCGCACTGGGCAACGGCCGAAAGACCACGCTGCTGCACCTTCTCAGCGTAGATCGCGACAGAGCCCTCAGGCATGCGGAAACGCTTCTGGACGAGCGAGGTCAGCTCACGGATGCGGCGGCCGTTCTCTCCAAGAACGCTCTGAGTGTGGGTAGCGCGGACGACAATCTCAGTCTTGGTGGGGGTAGCGCGGACCTCAACGCCAGAGTATCCCTCCTCAGCAAGCTCACGAGTGAAGAACTCGTTGAGCTCGGCGTAGAGGACACCGTCGGCGACGTGCTTGCGCTTCTGCGAAATGTTCAGCTGCGGCATTGTGATGTGATTGCCTTTGTCAATGGGGAGACAATTTGAACTTTTGGTGCTGCTAACCTGTATGGAGGAGCAGTGCGTCTGCAGAGCCGTTCGCGTCGTGTTCCGTTTTCGGACCAATGTGACTGTGCAAATAGGGCTGCTGCAATTGAGCCCTATCACCCTATCACTCCCCGACTCTGCAGCGTGCTGCAGATAATATCACACATTTATGCATGCATAGAGCTCCGGATCGGAGCCGTCCCCGGCAACTGTATCAAACGACCGTTGCATTCCAGGAAGACTCGTAGCTTCACTTGAATTGGCTATACTCCTGATCTAGCAGGCTCCAGTACGGCTGGTTCCATAAACATATGCCTCCTTTCTAGGCTGTCAAGAACGATTCTGCAAATCGGCAGGGGGTATCCGCACAAACGTCACCCCCTCGCATCTCCCGCGCGCGGCTCGTTTGTCTCGAGCCGAGTCACAGCTCGAGCTCGAGCCACTGTACTCAAATCTAAAGCTACAATTGTAAAAGTATCAAGACTGATGTGCAGGTCTATTCTCTATAAGCACTAGTGTACAAAAAGGATCATTAGAAAAAATTGGTATCGCTACCGATCGTCAGGGCGGCAGGGACCGACCACCAAAACGGACATGATAGTCAGAGGCAGATATACAACATTAACTTGCCTCGTCAGAATAAAAGAATCAGAGAAAGGTATCAAGCTCTCAACTTAGAAGAGGAGAGCGACGGCACCGGCAACGGCGGCGACACCGGCAAAGCCCTGGAGACCAGCAGCGGCACCAGTGGCAACGGCAGTCGAGGCCGGGACGGTGACGTTGGTGCCGTTGGCGGGCTGGACAACGCCAGTCGAGGTGGTGGTGTGGCAAGCGTTGTTCGAGCACGAGGTGATGGTGACAACGGTAGTCTGAGTAGCGTTGACAGTCGAGGCGGCAGTGACAACGGCGGTCGAGTTGTACGAGGCCGAGACGCCAGCGACGGCGGCAGCAGCAATGGCAGCAGTGGAGAACTTCATTTTTTGGTAGTGTAGTGGTAGTAGTTGATGGATTGAAAACAGGTGTCTCTTGCCTCGTCTTATAGTTTTTCGCCCGAGGTCTTATCTGCAACCGGTCTCGGCGTAAAATTTTGTCCATTTCCTATTTGGGGCTTAACGCACTGCACTCTGCCGCGCATACCGCTCGAATCGGAAGCTGCACGACCCGAAAGGTTCGATCGGACATGAAGCGGCTGCGATTGTTACCACGGCCCGATGCAGGGTCTAGGCGGCGATCATTTTGCGGCAATACTTTGCGGCCGGTGCAAAAATTACGTACGTAGAGCAGGCTGAATGCCATGTACAAATCGCGCAATAGGGGGTACACAGGTGAATCAACTTCTGGACTGCGATGCTATACGCCCTCAGCGTTGTTGCCATCTCTGTTGGTAATCGTGGCTGTGCACGGATAGCGCCGCCCGTTCGGTGGTCAGTGTCGGATGCAGTGCTTGGCCTTCTGCCGAACCTCATCTGGTGGTCTCCAGAATCGATCCGCCAGCCTTAATTCAGCGCGGTTATGCGGCAGGGCGGTTCGAGCCGATCCCGGTCCTGGCCTTCCCGATCCCTGTCCCAGGAACAGTGCGTCTGTGTCCTGCACATCGGATAATCTTTCCGATGGGCTGAGATTGACTAAGTCCCTGCACCGGTCATCAATCCACGCATCCGACTCTAGTGCTGTTGCTCGGCAGTTTATCTTGCAAGACTCGTGCTCGCTAGAACGCAAGATTATTCGGCACGCAGGCGTCCGCATGCCCTGGTGCCTTTCTTCGTGTGTGTGGCTGTTCAGTGCGTTCCAGGAAAGGTGCAGCCTGCATGATTGGACAGAATAGGGGGTCAAGCGCAGAACCAAACAGCCGAACGAGCGATCCGAGTTGAGCGCAGTGGGCATTGCGGGTGAATTGTCGTTGGAATAGTAAGTGCCTGTTAATATGGCTTACGTTTGTGCGCTGGCACTGCAACGGTTTGAAGCTAGGCGCGCCGCATCTGCTATCTCCGAGTGAGAACGCATCCATAACGCTGCCCACTCGACGCGATGCACGCACGCCCTGTAGGCCATCGTCCGCCGCCAGTCTCTGCCGAGAGACTGAGCAGCTGGCCTCCTCCCCTGAAATAGCCGACATCACTGTAGCTGTTTTCTAAGTCCGCTAGCAGGGGGATGAATATACCTCCATAAAAGACTTAGAAACCGCGGTCGTCCAGACGCACCAAGCATGCAGCATCCAGCAACGCAGAGGTGGGTAAATGTAAACAAACCCCGACGCCGCCGCCGGCGACGCGACTGCATTCTCGAGCCTCAGTCGGTACCCAAAGCAGATGGCCCGCAAACAGCTGTTACAATTCAATACCTGATTTGATGAAATTAATATGCTGAACACCGCAGTATCTTAAGACCGCCATGACTAGTTAGTGACTGCCGGTGCTCTTCGTCTTTGGCCGGAAAACCGCGCAAGTAATGGCCTTCAAACTAGTCGCATCTAGAGCGATTGTTAGCGATGCCACTAGTTGCCGCCGAAACTAATGGGCGGCAGCTTATCACAGGTTCCGTGCGGACTTTCTGCGTGCCCGTGGGTAAGCTGTTGTGGAGCTGCTTACGCGCTGCACGCGTCTACACTACCGCTAGGCACGCCCCCCCCCCCCCTTGGTACAGCTACGAACATTTCCTGTCATTCATTTACAGGGAAACGTAACATGCCGAACATCGACTCATGGAACTGATATCCACAATGGGTCCAACTGGCGCACGGCCAATCCCCATGAACGAGCTTAGGAGAATATGCACACGTCCGGACTGATAAGCAAATCATGGGCGGCTGACATGTGAGTGTAACCAATAATAACTAACTGGTGATTATCAGTAGCAACTTAATGTGGTGGCTGTCACACGGTAATGAGGAGAAATCCACCCCGCTTCCGACATTTCAACCAGCACTCGCAGCATCTCCGCAACACCCATTGTGCTCTTTGTAACTCAGATTGGGATAAATTACACTTCGGATCTCCGAAAAGCTTGTCAATTGCTGATCACGTCTCTCAGGCACTTGCACCGTATAAAAAATGCCAACTAAAGCAACCTCGTTTTCAACAGGACTAGTCCTCTGCGCCACATCTTTTTCTCTCGGCGCCATTTATTCCAACTGGGCCTATGATTACTGGACGCTGTGGTCCAAGGACCCTACGCCCGAGGCGTTTGACAATTCGCTTTTGCACTACCAGACATGGGCGAAGATGCCGGCGTTTTTGCACCACGTGCACCACTTCATCATGTTTCTCGGCCTTTGCGGCCTCTTCGCGAAGCTATACCGTCCCTCTGAGTCTAACACTCTGTTCGATGGCGGCAGCCTATTCCTGTTTGTGATTGCCATTGGCTTCTACCTTACCAATCTCCGCACTGGTGCCGAGGCGGCGCTTTCGCGCATGTGGGGAGACGTGGACGAAATGACGGGCATCAATGTGATTGCATCGTCGCAGGTCTTCATTGTTCTTATCCTGCTGGGTGTCATTGGGCTTCAGATTGGCCAGTACTGGGCTGAGGCCGAAGAGGAGCGACTTGCCGCCGATTTCTACGCCAAGGAGGCAGCCAAGGCTACCGCTGGAGCCGACGAATCTAAGGCCAAGGAGGTTAAGGAGACTAAGAAGGAGAAATAAAGATAGCTTCACTTCAATGTCAACTGAGGTGCGCCAACATGGGCCCGGAGGCCAAGAGATTGTGCTGTGTTAGGATATGAATGTACGTGCAATGAAAAGCGCGAAAAGATGCAAGGGAAATGCTAGGGGAGTCCCATAATAGGCTCAGGCGTAGAAAGACGCGGCAAGGTTTTTTCTCAGGGACTCGAGCTATTCAGTGAAAGCCGTGAGAATAGCGAGTCAGAGGGTGTTTCGGTCGAGCTGACAGCCTCGAGAGTCATGCTTTCGAAACCCCGACTCAGCTTAGATCTGGGTCCCTCGTCCTGCTCGTAATTGTAGGAAACAACAGTGTCAGCCAGTGGCTGCACGGCAGACGCAAGCGTTGCAGGGCTCTGCGATGATTGTCTGTCTCCGAGCCTCGCCGACGGAAATGTGTCGGGCGTTTCTGGACGGTTCAGCCGCGGTAGACTGGAAGTCGACCCTGACAGTGGCGACGGCGGTACTGATCTGTCCTCTCTTGCATTCTGCTGGTTCAGAGATAGATGAGGAGGCGTTGCGGGTACGCTCGCAGGTTGCGGTGTGTTCCTGTCCACTCCCAGCGTCGGCCCCACAGCAGTCGAGTTCATTTCCTCATCCGTTCGTCCGAAGGATTCGCTCCACCACTGCACCGCCTTGGGATCGGGAATTATAACGTCGTCGTACTCAACGTAGTCGGGATTAGTGAACTGAGCACGGCGCCCAAGAAAGTAGTCCCAGACGGAGCGGGTTTTAGCAGCTACGTCTGCCTCAGCGGCCTCTCGCTCACTGTTGAAAAGAAAAGTGCCGTACTGGCACGAATAAACATGGTACAGCAGGCGTCGTAGAAACCGCTCGTTGTACTCAAACCTGTCAGGAAACTGGTTGAGGATCTGGTAAACGCAGTCCAGAAACTGATGCATAATCGGGCCAGTGTACTTGATCTTGCCAGATTCGGGAAGCAGGCTGCTCATTCCGCTGATAATATGCTGAGCGTTGTTCTTGTCAGTGAGCTCACTGAAGAACTTTCGCTTGTCGCGGACATCTGTCAGTAGGCCAGACCGTTCTTGAAAACGATGGCCAAAAGACACCCATTCCTTCTCAATCAGGACGATGAACCCGTCAATGGTGCGAAAGTACGGATCCAAGCACACTTGAGCCAAGCCGGTAAGCTGCGGCGTGCGGTCCCAGCCGTCAGAGCAGTGAACCAGGACATGGGAGAACCCAGAGTGGACGCGATTCGCGATCATCACGGCGCCGGTGAGAATCGTGTAGATGTAGTCGAGCCAGCGCGATTTTACCAGCGCATCTGGGCTAGGAGGAAGCGGTGAAATGTCGCCATGACGTAGTGCATCGACCACTTTGTTGATCGAGTCGCGCATGACATGCACATTGTCTATACCGAGAAATGTCTTGCGCGCTGGCTTGTAATTGTCCATAGACTCGCTGCCGCCCCCGAGCGCCACTTGTGCCATAGCATTGGCGGTCGGCCGCGCGTCCACAATGAGATTGTCCTGTGAGGACGCGCCGTATACGCCATCTGGGGCCTTGGTGCTGGAGAATATTTCGGCCACGAGCTTCTCGTCCTGTGCCGAGCGGCCCTTTTTGAGACCCACCATTGGCTGCGAACAGCGCGTGATCGTGCAGCCATTGAACTTGTGGTAGTAGCTGAGCACGGGTATGCGGGCCTTGGACCTATACTTTGCGCCGTAGTTGATCACCGTGTCGGAAACTTGCGACGGCACAACGAGCACGCTGGGGTAACTGGGGCTAAAGGAGTAATCCTTATTGACATTTGTCACGCGCCACTTGCCGTCATGCAAGGCGCCCATTCGGTCGTACTCCTTGAGCGCGTCGTAGAGCTTCCAGCCGTTGTGCTTCCTTTCAAGGGCGCCGGGTTTGTACATGTACGCGTAGAGCTTCTCGACCTCCGAAACGGCTGTGAGCTGCATTAGGCTCTCGTACACGTCCCTGCTTTCAGCCTCGCTGTTGAAGTTGAGCATCAGGAAACTAAAATCTTTGCACACGATGCGTATACTCGAGTGGCCGATCACGCTTGAGTACGGGCGGCGTGCCGCTTCCGAGATAACAGGGTAGCACACCCACATTTCTTTCTGAGTTTCCTGGTCTCTGAAGATCATGTGGTGCGTAGTCAAGTGCAACGTGCCTCTAAGAGCATTGCCTCTTCGCATGAGCACGACATCTTTGACCTGGTATCAGTGCTGAACTGCGGGTCACACGGATATAAGGTTGATTTGGTGGCTGAATTGCCCAGGGGATTGAGCCGCCAGCTGTGCAAGTGCAGGACATGTCGGGCGTTACTTCAGTGGCATGAGGGCGGTAGGAGAACAATCACGGCGGTCGACCGAAGCCGGATGCACGCGACGGACGCGAAGCGGACACTTCCGCTTTTGCGGATACATACCTGCGCAACCTTGATATTATCCATCGTGAGGATAACGGGAGAGCTAGCAACCGTAGCTGCCGCTGTATCGATCTAAAAGCCTGGCGCTGTGTGAACCGGTCTTGTGGTACTGGCTGTTGCAAAGAATCACGGGCGACCCGGGGTGATGGTGCATCAATGGTACTCCGTGGCCGGGCGCCACCACCCAAGGAGGGGCCGGGAAGGGGATATAATATCACAAATATAAATTATTGTGTTGCATATCACGGATAGTAGTCCCAGCCAATGATGATATTCAGAACCCATCACCAAGTGTCGACGGGTTCTAGCAGCAAAACCGGCATCGTTTACAATGGCTGGGGAGACTTATCCGGAGTTCTTTTCACAGCCTCTGCGCGTAAGTTGATAGATCACTCGGTGAAGTGGATACACAGGCCCTGCAAACTAACACCCAGTACCTGCGGTGGAGCGCCCACCAGCGGCCTGCGATTTTTGCGGCCGTGCTTCTTGGTGTTGGCGGCCCGGCTATTGCCCTGTTTGGCACGCCTCTTCGCAAGAAATACCTCTACGCGGACGCGCCCCGCGTCCCTGAGACATATCCTCGTAAGTGATTGTGTTATTGGTTCGCGGCTTGTTCGGGGGTGTTCCGGAGCTGCCAGAGAAGCCATGAGTCTGTGGTTCGCTAGACAAGAGGCCAGCAAGACCAAATTCGGAGCTCCGCGGTTTGTTTCTTATGGCAGCTTGTAACATGACTACAACGATACACATGCACCCCAACTGAGCCAACAACGACTCGAATTGAAGACCGTTCTAACAACAGTTCCTAACCGGCCGCGGGACAAGAGCCTGAGCGGCTATGACGACGAGCAGTAGAATAGCTACCACATGTACATCATCAACGAGCACATTTTTTGAACGTTGCGTAGACGGTAATGCAATTTGTTATGTTACGTTACATTAGTTTGCAACGCTCGAGGACGGCTTGCGGGGCTTGGGAGGCGGCGCCTTGGACGAGATGGCGCGAGAGGACTTGCGGATTGGCGGTGGGGCCCTGGTGCTGCCAGCGGGCTGGCCACGCGTCTTCGCGACTACCAGGCCGGTATCGTGGGCGTCAGCCGCAGAGGTCGGTGTGGTGGTCCCGCTCGAGGTTGCTGAAGTCGGAAGCCGTCGCTTGGGGCCGCGGGCTCTCGTCTTTGTGCGGTGTACAAGCTTTCCCGAGTCCGTTCGCGTGATATCTGCCGAGTCAAACGTTGACGCCTTGCGAAGAGCACGCGAACTGTTGTCGTGTGCTGCTGGCGCAGGTGGCGGCCCGCGCATGAGTGCGCTTGCGAGATCGTCCTGGAAGGAGCGCGATTTGTTGCGGTCGGGAGCCGGGTTGGGCGTAGTGGTGGATGCCGGCTCTGAGTTCTCGTTAATTGAGCCAGGGGAACTTGCCGCCCCACGGGTCGGCGAGTGGAGGCGCTCCTTGGCACTCAGCAGGCTCTGTTTGACTTCGTCGACAGGTGCACGCTTTTCGGGCCGCGACGGCCGCAGCGTCGAGATGGTGCGTTCCAGAGCGATTTTGGTTTCGTCGACGCGCTCCATCTTCGTTGGCGAGGCCGGACGCAGAGCCCGCAGCTTCTCAATCGCCTCTGCCGTCTGCTTGGGCGCAGGCTTTGGCGGCTTGGCTGGTCTGAGGGACCCAAGACGCTGGAGAGCTTCGGGGGGCTCGGTGCCGCGGGCGAGAGCCGCTGGGCTGCCGCGCCCAGGAGAGCCGCCGGGCCGTAACGACTTGAGGCGCTGAAGGGCCTCTGCCTCTTGCGCGTCGCGCGCCGCTGCTGCTTCGACGCTACCTCGGTCTGGCGAGCGTCTCAACGTCTTGAGCCGCTGTAGCGCCTCGGGTTCGGTTGCGGGCGCCGATTGCTCTGAGCGGCCGCGCGGGGCGAGCGCGTCGAGCGACGGTTTTTTGGCGACCGCCGGCGGCGTCTTCTTGGGCTTGTCCATATCTGTGTCCTGCGACAGGCCGGGCCCCGTCTCTGTTCTGGGAGTGTCGGTAGCCGGTGGCTCGAGTGCTGGCTTCTTGTTTGCAGTAAGCGGTGTCGAGGGGCCAGAGACCCGGCCGGGGGGTGGTGCGGCGACCGGTGAGCGATCAAACAGCATGCTGGACGGCCGCGCTGACGATACCGAGGCCGCCGTTGGCGACCGGTCAAATACCATGCTGGCGGGGCGTGTAGGCGACGGGCTGCGCAGAGTGCCGGCGCGCGATGGCAGTCCATCGTGGGCCGGCGCGTTCCGCTTGAGGGCGCTCTCGAGCCACGTCTGCCGCGCAGGGCTCCACCGGCGCGAATCCGAGTGGGTCAGCGACGGCGAGCCGCGGCCCGGCGCATCTTCAGCTGGCGACGTCTCGCGCGATGTTCTAGGCGACTGCTCACGTAAAGCGTCGCGCGGCTCCGGTTCTGCCTCGGTCGCAGCATCGCTACGGTTAGGAGCCGGTTCCGAGCCCGCCGCCCGCCCTGCAGACGCGGGTTTCGGGGCAACCGGCGGCCGCATACGCGGTGTACTGGACCCATCAAGAATGACGCTTGCCGGACGGGCGGCCCGCAGTGTGCCGTCGCGCTTGAGCGCACTCTGCACGAATCCGCCGCGTGTTGGAGACCGCGACAAGCCCGTAGGTGACGGCGATCGCGGTGAGGTCGCCGCCGCGGGCCCGAGAGATGGCGACGGGTTCTCGCCCATGTGCAGCGCATGCCGCTGGGGAGTGCTGGGCGGCGGCGACGTCCCGACGTTGTGCTCACTGCTCCGAGGCGACGGTTTCAACGACGGCCGTGGGGGCAGAGCCGGGGACTTGACGGCGTCGCTATCGCCCTCAGCTTCGTTCCTGCCGCCGCCGCCGCTGCTGCTGCTGCCAGTCCGCGCATGCTTCTCGCGCAGGGCCCGCAAGCTCTCGGCCATTGCCTTGTGGCGAGATGTCGGTGAGCGCGCCAGCGATGGCGAGCTCCGCGGGGGCAGCGGCGGCGCCGGCTCTTCGTCGCTAGCGTCAGTACGTCCGGGAGCCGCTCGCGGCGTTCGGGCCCAGACCTGGGTATTTGCGCGAGCCACTGCAGATTCAGGCGGCGAGACGGTGTCAAAGCCCGGGGCAGCTCGCAGTCCTGGCGAAGGAGCATGAGAGTCCCGCGACCGCGCGGCCGGCCGCGGTCCCGGTAGAGGCGGCGCGGGTCTGCTCTGCTCGCTGGTCGGCATCACGCGAGTGCTCTTTTCCGCTGCCGGCACCGGCGCCAGTGATGCCGGCTTTTGCCTCGGCTCGGGCCGCTCGGACGCGGTTCTATCGCTTCCGGCGCTGCTCTTTTCAGGCACCCGTGGCGGCGAGCGCGATTCGCGCCCACGGGGCTGGGCACCTGCACTACCAACAATAGCCCCGTCCTGCCTAGCTTCCCGCTGTGGTGCTGCTTTGGGAGTGGTCACACCACTTGGGGAGCTGGGAGTGCTGCCCTGCCGCGAGCCCGTCAGTCGGCTCTCGTGCCAGTCGGCGTGTCGCTGGATCGTCTCCCTGAACCGGGCCTGCGGTGTCACTGTCTGCCCGTCCGCGTTCTTGCTTGGCGTCTCCTTACCATAAGAGAGAGACAGTGAGCGCGTCGGGCCTACCAAGTTCTCTATAGTGCTGAGGATTTCCTGTTCTTTGCGCGAGGTCACTCGCTTGCCAGCCGGGCTGTTCTCTGCAGCAGCGGTCTTAGTCTCCACGCTGAGGGTTCCGGGCTTGTTGCTGCCGCTCACAGGCTGCGTAGCCCCGCCCTCCTTTACTGGCGACTGCGACCGGGCCCGCTGGGCCCTCAGTGCCTGGCGCCTGCGCCGGCCCTCCTCGATCTGCTGCTCCAGGGCCTGCGCCCGCTGCGCATCCTCGCGGTCCGTCTGCTCGCCGAGCTGGCGGATCCGCTTGAGGAACTCGTCAACGTCGGTCCCGAGCTCGGTCATGGCTGCATCAGTCGCTCTGGCTCGGCCGCAAGCTGTTGTGGATGTGCTTTTGTTCGTCTAGCTGGCCGTTTGTCCCTATTAGCGGGGACCGGGAGTAAACAGACGAAACAAAACGCGGGCTCAGCCGCGCCTAGATATAGTGAGTTGGGTTCTGCAACAAGTCGGCGGAGAGTGCCGTCGTGCACCCCACAGTGGGTTCGTGTCTTGCACAAGGGGGCGATGTAAATGTCGGAGATCTGGTAGATCTCACCGATTTGGTTCGAGCTTCAGTGCCAGGCCAGACCAGCGTCCGGCCAGTGCCAGTGCCCAGTGCGGCCCAGCGTATAAACAACCCGCGCCCTAAAAAACCCGACGCGTAATTTAAGTTACGAGACATTCAGCAGTAGAAATTGCCCTTGGTACTGTTGGCTAGGAATACAGCGGCCGTGCGGACCCCAACAGCAGAGCTAGGGAACGACTGTAAGGAGCCGGCATTCGATAACCTGGATTTGAGACTCCTAGCCAAGCATTGCAGCTGAGCTCGGTGGCAGCCGCGCCAACTTAAGAATGGATTGCCAATTGAGTCCTACTGGGCCGTCGTGGCATCTCCCAGCAGTACCCCCTCGCAGCTGTCAAACGCAGCCTGCAAGATCTCATTACAATGCCTGATCGTCCCCATTGCCGGTCCCGTAACTTTTGCTCGCGCCTGTGGCCAGCTCGTGCGGCTCCCCAACCGACTGTAGAGTTGCAATGCCCAACTGTTCGGGGACTCCAGTCTTAGACTCGCAGCAGTGGAGGGCCCGAGCCGGCTGGCGTCACCTCTGGCTCCAGCTGCACGCAAGCAGCAACTCAGAGCATCGCCGCCCACCGCAGCTAATTATAGACAAAGGTGGAATTTGAGATGGTACAGGGACCGAGCGGGGAACATCCTTAACCAAACTGCAAAGCAAACCGTTTGTTATGATTTGTTTGGTATACCTCTAGGACGCGCTCGAAACTTGTGCGGTTGAACGCTCAGTCACCGAATGAGCCCTCCCGCATTCGCCGCGCATGCGCTTGCTTGTTCGGTGCCCGGGACATGTGGCCGCTTGGCGCAGGCACAACATGTTGTAGCGGCACAGGCGACGGGCACGGCCAGGGGGTTACGGTTGTCCGTCAGCTCGTGCCGTGGCGTGCCGGCCCATTACCTGCCCCAGACGCGGACGGGCGCCGCCGATCCTTTGTAAAACGTCTTGGTCCACTAGGGCAGGGCCAAGGCGCCAAGGTCCGCTATTTGTGACCGGCCAGTGACGGGTCAATGGCGGGTCAGCAGTGCTGTGGGCTAGTTTCTAGTATTTCGTAGGCGTGGCTCCTGTTTGATAGAAAACAAACGCTAGGACGGACGCCAAAGCGGCGCCAGAACGACTTCAAGTGCGCAGCACCGCATCTGAAATATTCTGCGCCGAGCGGCGTACGTTGCTGCAGAACGTGCGCTTACCCGAACCTCGATGGCAGAGCTCAGTTAGCCGGGACGCGGGTGAAGTGCCTTGGACGAACTCCAGCATCTTGCTAAAACGAACGTGCGGTGTGTATATTGTACCAAGGCCGCAGAGTGCGCGATAGCGGTCCTGGTAGCACCAGAGGGTGGCTGTCGCGCTGGCTGCGGGGTCCCGAAGTCCAATCTGCAGATAAGGGATGCGGCGGCGGCGGCGGCGGCGGCAGCGGCAGCGGCGAGCAGGGAGATATTAATAAGTTGTCGACAGTCCGACGGTGACGTGCTCTAGTATTTCGTTTCCATCCCAGTACAGTGACAGGCACACT
This sequence comes from Tardiomyces depauwii, assembly GCA_038086965.1. NCBI lineage: Eukaryota > Fungi > Ascomycota > Dipodascomycetes > Dipodascales > Trichomonascaceae > Tardiomyces > Tardiomyces depauwii. The sequence continues at coordinate 3,375,902 of JAVHZA010000002.1, forward strand.
GCTGGTCACGAGAACGGGTGTGGTGTGCACTTGTCTCGAGAGTGCAGGACGCCGGCGGAGGATTGCTGGGCGGACTGTGCGTTGGAGACGGGACTTAAAGGAGCCCAGAGTTGATGGGGGTCCTGCAAGCACCAGGAGTGGCAGGACGTTAAGACGAAGGACGGATAGACGGCGGCTGGATCGTGAGCTAAGACAAAAATGCTGGTGGAGCGAGTGCTCAACGCGACGGCTAGCGGCTCGTCGCTCGAGTTTTCGGCACCATCAACAAGCAGTGCCATCAAGACGACGTTGAGCACGAGTGTTTTTAGTAGCAGCAGTGTGGGTGCGAGTGCTAGTGGGAGTGTGAGCGAGAGTGCAAGTGTCAGTGGGGGTGCGAACGAGAGTTCCAGTGCCAGTGCCAGTGCCACTGGAAGTGTGAGCGAGAGTGCCAATACGAGTACCCGTGCCAGTGCTAGTATCAGTACCAATACTAGTACCGCTATAAGCGCGAGTGGGAGCGGAATCTCTGTCACGAGTTTGAGCACCAGCAAAAGCGCGAGCCAGAGCTCTAGTCATGGGCCTAGCAAGAGTTTGGACCAAAGTTCAAGTCAGCCCATGGCGAGCGCAAGCTCTGGCACAGATTCGTCCCCAGACTCGTCGAAGCACACGTCGACGGTCTTCCGCACTGTTTATTCGAGCGTCGACTCGTCACTAGAGACGTCGTCCCCACTGAGCACGTCGGTCGCCTCGGTACACTCGAGCGACACCGCCAGCTCGTGGAGCGCGGAGAGCAGTGACGCCACTCCTCTGAGCACTATCACCACCACACCGAGGACAGCTGCCACGCCGAGCCAAGAGCTTCCGTGGTGGAGCAACCCGCTGCCGCCGTTTACGACGTACTCGCACGGAATTAGCGCGGACCTTTCAATACCCACTAATACGGCAGCGGCGCAGCTAGACCCAGTCGCGGTGTCGGCGCATAGCGGCACGCGGTCGGCGTCCATCGTGGGGCCCATAGTGGGCTCTGTGGCGGGCGTCGCCATGCTCGCGGCCGTCATTATGTTTCTGCTGGCACGGAGCGCCGCCCTGCGCCGGCGGCCCTACGACGAGCCGCTGGCCGGCGACGAAAAAAGCGCGATTCCGCAACTGCAGCTGCAGCCGCCGTCGAGGCCGCCGTCCGGAGCCCCGTTTGGGCCACGGAGCAATCTCCAGGGTGGTCCCGCTGCCCGCCCGGCCGGCTGCAACGCCCTCTCAGCAGGGCATGACGCCACGGCATACCTGCTGCGCGACGTCGGGGCGGGCCGTGGCATCGACGCTGTGTTCGACATGGATCGCGAGCACCAGGAGCGCGTCCAGGCACAGCGCGAGTTTGAAGAGTTCCTGCAGGCAGCGCGGCCAATCTCTCGTTCCCGTTTTACAGAGACCGGCTCGCTGTGATTTCGCTTATGTTGGTCCACAGTCTCTGCCGCAACATCACAGTGGGGCCGCAGCCTCGACTACATTACAGTGACGGCGGCAACATGAGCTCAAACTTCTCGCCGTCGATACCTCTGCAACCGGCGTTTCCAAGTTACCGTATATTCTGCAGCACCTACAAAGAAAGCCGAATAGCGGACTGCCACTAGTCTAGACAAGCCCCAATCCAATTTTTACTTGGTATCTTAAGCTACGTGCAATAATAGAAGAGTAGAATCAGCGCCATCTGCATCTGGCATCTGGCGGCAACTAGACGCCGCTGCCTGCAGCCGTGCGCGGCTGCAAATGCACCCCGATCGCTCGGGATGCGTCTGACCCCATCACGACGGCCCGCAATCGGGGGCGCGGCGGCGGCGGCGGCGGTGGCGGCGCAATCGGGCAATAGTCGCAGGACACAAAAGAGGATAGCACAAGGAGACTGACATGGGGTAGAGCATCTGGCGCTGTGTCAGCAAAAATGCCAACACACAACCGGCTCCGATAACTTCACCGGATTAGCCGGGTCGTTGTCTCCTCCAGTATATACTTGCCCTCCTTGAACTTGTTGTCAGCCCGGTCTTCGTGTGCAAACACATAGACCCACCCGACCGGCTCGCTGCACACCATGCACATGATATCCCGCACTGTGTAAGTCCCGGTCTGCATCTGCCGGCGGGCCTCCTCCGTGAACTCGACGTTGTACACGCGCTCAAACAGGCTGGCGCGCCCAAACCGTCCACGAAAGTCCTACAATTAGTTGTTGTTGTTGTTGTTGTTTTTTGGTAAAGAACACATTCAACTCACCTTAGACAAAAAATCCTTCCTCACGGCAAAGTGCGTCCGACACCGCCGGCATCCGTATACATCCGATCCCTCCAAGTACTTTGCAAACCGGATTCCCATTAGCCTGTCGTCTGGATGTAACCGGTCTTGTCGCTTTCAATTACGTACTCGCCCGACTGCTCGACTATCAGTTCAATCGGTGACGACAAAGCTGGACGTTTGTCTGATAGTACCACCCACCCGTTGCACGCACACAAAAAACCTCAATTACTCGCGGCCAACTGCGATTCCCCGAATCACCTAGGCGCAATCGGCCAGCGGCCCCGACGAGTGCGTGGTGGCGGCGCCGTCAAGTGGAACAGGCCAGCGCAGCACGAGTCGTGGCGCGTCGATGGATCCGTTGGGAATCGGACGCCCCCGGGACCGGTCAGCCATATATAGGTGCGCAGGTGGAGTGGTCGCCCGGTTACCGTAGTTGTTCACGGGGTCCGGTCTCCCCCAAGCTGGCCGCCGCATGCACGGATTCACCGGCCGACGCATGGCGCGAGTGCGATAACGCACTTGCGGCGCCAGTTGCTGGGGAGGCAGGCGCAGGGAGCAGGCGGGGGGGGGGGGGGAAAGTCTGGCTCCAGAGTGGCCGATATAGGGCGCCGACTGTTTGTAGCATTGGACATTTTGTTCTGCCGTACTACTATTGCTGGATGGCCCTAATACAACCTCGAAAACGTACCTCGGCCGCCTAGACAGAATACGTCCCGACAAACTATTCCCGGCGGCCCCATGAACTAGTCGAGCACGTGCACATACGCAGCAAATACGGACAATAGCCGCCAACTGCAGCGTCAGTCCGGCCAACAACAGCCATTGCCGCCTCTGGACGGGACCGGCGGGATCTAAGGGAGAGAGAGATCGCACTCGAGCCGCGCGTTTGAGTCAGGTGCGACTGCCACGTTTGTCAGCTGGCTCCGGCGGAGAGTCGCATCGCATGCTGTTTCCAGTGGGTGCGATACAGTAGGTGATTTACCGGCATGTGCTACTACAAAGGCGGGCGGACAGCCCGCCAAGGCGCCCGATGCGGATGGTGCACTGGGGGCGGTGGGGTGCGATGGGGACCGTTGCCCCAGCCCTGCGTCTGTGATCTCACCATCGAAGGCGGGGTGGGGAGCCCACAGCTGCTCTGTTCACTGGGGGCAGAGCCTCCCAGACCCCCGGTGGAACCGGTTCGCGGTTGGGCGGGCGTATGCTGGTACTTGCGGGGAATAGCATGTCCAGAGCTTTTTTCCTGGTGGCTCTGGCCCTTGACGCCATGAGCTCGCCCAGGCAATGAATGAGTCATGGCAGCAGTGTCTGACCCCAAATATCAGCTAACTATTGATCTTATACAAAGATCGTGAATAAAATTGGCTAGCGTCCCTTTGCAATTGCACCGGCAGCAGGGCCAGCTGGCTTGGCGACACACGCACGCACACACGCACACACAAAAAAACGAAAAAACCGAAAAATAGCCTTCACAGTTAAGTTAACTAACTGACAGAACGACATTCAACCTACATACAAACATGCATATGTTGCTCTTCACACTCCACGAAACTTTTTGACTGGTGCACCAAGGGCCCACGGTGAAGAAAATCCGAAAACGCTGATCTCACACAAAGCACAAGCCCGCCAAAAACGATGCTGGCGCTGCGTGCACAAGCGCTCGGACTCGGACTCCGCGCGGGTGCGCTGCCACGGGCCCTGCCGCGGAACATACCGCGGGACCTGCCGCGTGCGCTGTCGGCAGCGCGCGCGCTCCGTGCTGAGGACTCGACTGGCTCGCTGTTTGGCGACGTCACGACCGCTGGCCGCGACGAGCAGGCCGTGGGCGAGCCGCAGCAGCCCGCGGACGGTGCTCAGGTCACCGGGAAGCAGGAGTGGAAAAAGTACATGGAGGACCCATACATCAAGTCGCTCATGAACCCGGACGGCAAGACGGCCGCCGAGGCGCACCTGTCACCCCTCAAACGTCGTCTGTACGAACAGGTGTGCGCGCTCAACGGCGGCTCGTACGTCAACCGGCAGACAGTCGAACTCGATGGCAAGAAGTACATGCTTGACCTGACGCGCGAGGAGCAGCTGGCACTCGAGCCGTCCATGTACATCCAGTCGTACGACATCAAGTCGTCGCTGAAAAAGACTTTCCCGCACATTCGGTTTCTGCGCAAGATGGACCTGCTCGACGCCATCACGCAGTGCCACTTCCAGGCCAAGAAGATCTTTGGACCCGTGGGCGCCATGTTTGAGCGCGCCAAGAAGGACTGCGTCAAGCTCGGATTCAAGCCCGAGGACCTGTACATTGACCAGGTGTGGGTCGGCAAGGAGCCGCGCGTGCTCAAGCGCGTTGACTTCAAGGGCCGTGGCCGCACTGGCCTCATTGAGCACAAGTGGGTCCACGTCAAGGCTATTCTGCGGCCCAAGTCGCACCGCGAGCGCCAACAGGCGCTCGCCGATTCCAAGGTCATGGACGCGAAGCCCTACTACCGGCTGCGTTCCCCCAAGCATCCGGACGCGCCGCAGGTGCAGGCGTACCGCTGGTAGCATGTACATAATGAACGCACCGATTTATCCGAGATGTGTAGGCTCTGTTTTTTTTTTTTTTTGCTTGTTTTTGTCCCGGAGGCTCTGTCTTCTTCCCTACCTGGGCCCATATAAGAAAGTGAGTGGTTGCCAGTTCATTTCGTGGCTACAGCCCCAGAGTACAGGCGATTGAGGCTCACTCATTACATTGATCAATTATCGTAATATACACAGGTCATGCAAAGACGGAGACGGAGCCGCTGCCGTTGACGGTGACAACCGACTTGGCAGACGCGCCCCATGACACACCAACTACAGGCACGGCAGCAGTAAAGGCATCCTGTGTCCATTGCTTGTCGGCCTTGACGTAAGCCGATACCGAAAGGCCACCAGAGGACGACCCGGCCGCCAGATAACGGCCGCTGTAGTCGAACCCCAGCGCCGACACATCGCCCTTGAGAGCGTCGCCCAAGTCCAGGACCTTAACGGCAACGAGCTTGCGCAGATCCCAAATGGTGACCGCCTTGGCGGTGGCCGACGCCAGCCAGAATCCGTTTTCAGAAAACGCAAGCGCGCCGATCTTGTGCGCGCCGCCGCCCGGCGCATCGTTCTCAAATGTCGTGACGAGCTCCGCCTGCGGCAGCCGGTACACGAGCACGCGTCCGTCGGTCGTGCCCACAGCAACGAGCTCGCCGTCAGGGTGCACGTCGAGGCTTGTAAACACCGTTTCACCCCCGGGGGCTGCAAACAGTAGTTTCGGGGCGCCGCCTTGCAGGTCAATGAGCGCCCACGAGTCGCTGGCAACCGTCGCCAGAAGATCCCCAGTCGGGTGCAACACAGCGCGCACAACGGCACTTTCGTGAATCGAGACTGCAAACGCCTCAGTCGCCGCCTGCGAGCCGGCGTCATACGTGAACCCCTGAATGGCTCCGCTCTTGAGCCCAACGACAAACGAGTCGGCGCCCGTCCATGCAGCGGTCGTGACCACTGCCGCCGCCTTAAACTTAGCCATCGCCTTTTCGGCGCTCAGCGAGTACACGGCGCCTTCGCCCTTGGCACCGCCGACAATCAGCAGGTCGCCCGTGGCATCAGCTGCCAGGCTATGGACACCGGCGGCAAGCTTTTCGCTCTTATGGCCAGCAGACAGCGCCCGCAGGTCCTCGACTGTGGCCCAGTCTTCTGGCAGTACTCGGCCCTTACGCGCCCTTCGGAGCTCGTCTTTCTTGGCAGCAATCCGCTCGGCATAGTCCGAGTCCACGTCCATTGTCCCTCCATTGTTCTCTACTGGCGCAGCCACTGTCCCCGCGGCACCATTGCTGCTGCCCACGGCAGAAGCCATCTGTGCGAGCGCCTGCCGCGCCTCGTCGCGCTCCTTTGTGAGACGTGCGCACACGCGCACGGCCGCATCGTTGCGGTACAGCGCCGCCGACAGCTCCTGGCGCGTGCTATGCAGCGACTGCCGCAACGTGTGCAACTCGAGCATAATGGAATCCCACTCGGACTGCAGCGAGCCTAGCAGCGATGGGATCGACGTGAACGTCGGCGGCCGCGGCCGTACGCCCCCAGTGCCGTTGGCTGGCTTGATCTCTATAAGGTCTGCCACGTCCAGTGGCTCGCCGCTCAACGGATCCGTGCCGTTTTGCTTGATATATGTCTCCACAAGGCTCCTTTCATACACGTGGCCGCTTTTAGTCACCACCGGCTCCCGGGCAGGCTCTCCTGATACTGTTGTTAGTCTGTGTACGATCACGGTCGCTGTCAAACATTTGTCTCTGCTTGTCGCTCGCCATGCCCGCTGACACCAATATTAAAAACGACCAATTAGCACATACTCCCACAGATCATGCTCATTGTTCCGAAACCCCTCCAGGTCGTCTGTGCCAGGCCGCGTGCGCACGACTCGGTCTTCGTCTGAGGTTTGCGAGGTCGCGCGTCTTCGCAGACAAAGGTCCCCCCCCCCCCCCGGAAAAATATTAGTTGCCACAGCAATATGGGGATCGTCGATGCCGGTAATGCTTCTGTGTATGCAATTCATGCATAGGATGATGGCACCCGGAACAGCTACACGTCTAAAATGGAACACTAATCTAACCCATTGGCGTGGCCATGGTTCGCCCTTGGTCCCGGTAACGCCAGATACAGTGCCCGAAAGAGGCTGCATTCCCGCGCACTACCTGCAAGCTCACCGCGTTCATGCATACCGCTTTTCGCGTCACCACATTGGCGTGCGTTTTGGCGTTCAGTGTTCAGGCCGTCCGTTTCAGCTGTGTGCGTTGAAACAACAATAAAAAATTACAGTAGGATAATCTAGCAGCGTCCTCATTCTCGGGCCCCTTGATTGTGCCCTCTCCTTATCAGCTGGCCGCCCCTAACTCGAACTACACACGCGGCACGCCGAGTTATATTCATGCGGTTGCTGTAAGCTTTCAGGGCGCAAGCTGTTATCTCATTTTAAGTGTGAAACTACAATGGTATTATACCACAGGCATCAATGCAGCCGCCAGCGGCCGCCAATGCGCCCGACTCACGTGTGGCCGATCCTGTAGCGCCAAGCGAGAGTCGGCCCGGTACACACCGCAAGCGCTTAATTGCGAGCGGAGTTCGGTCGTCTTAAAAGCCAGCACGGCCCGCGTCCTCCTTCTATCGTTACCGTTCCGGCCCAGCTAGTTATCGTTGCATGCCCGCGTGTGTGGGCAGACACTGCGTGCTTAGACCTAACCCTAGATTGATTGGGCTGTTGGCAGCGTTGGCCCTGGGTGGTTTTGCTGCGCGCGAGGAGAGTCCGCGACAACCACCCACCATCGAGTAGCCTGCGAGCTGGCCTGCGCCTACCACGACACCTTTATTACGGCAGTATAGCTGGGTGTCTGGAGCGCTCTCGTGTCTGACGGAGACTCGCATTTTTACCTGCTTTTATTTTGTTGTTGTTCCTTGGGCGCTGGCCCCGAGGGTTGTTTGACGGGATCTCCGTGCAAATCAGGTTTAAGACACGGTACATCGTCGACGGGTCATAATATCGCCAGAGAGCGCGTTTTTTTTGTTCGTGGCTTGAAGTTAGAAGCTGAGTTCACATGAGTTTGCCGTACAAAAGCGTCGAAATCGACAGCAACCCCTTCTCTATGAACAAGTGAGTGTGGTGTTTTTTTTTTTTTCCCCAAGGGTCAACTTTGACTGTTTGTCCGATCTGCCCGGCGGGTTATGGCAATTCCCAACAGTTAAGTGCATGCTTTTCAATATGCTAACAGCAGACTGCGTTCGCGAAAACAGAGCCAACTGGTAATGCAAATGCGGAGCCTGGCCAAGATCGTGGCGTCATTCGCGCTGCTTGGCCTGGTGGTCTTGTGCTTCATTGTGCCAGGCGTCCGCGAGTCGGTCATGCCCAGCTTTGGCCGCTCCGAGATGGTCGACGATCCAAGCATAAGCTCGGTGTATCGCTACGACTTGGCAGACAGCGTTGGAACCGCCCACGGGTCGAAGCGCAACGAGCGCGTGCTGTTTTTGGTGCCGCTGCGCGACGCGGCGCCCCACCTCGACATGTTTTTCGGCCACATGAACAACCTTACGTACCCGCACAACTTGATCGACCTCGCGTTCCTGGTGTCTGACTCAAAGGACAACACGCTGGAGCTGCTCAACGAGCACCTCAACATCGCCCAGTCGCAGAAGGACACATCCAAGCGCTTTGGCACCATTGACATCTATGAGAAGGACTTTGGCCAGGCCATTGGCCAGGGATTTTCGGACCGACACGGCTTTGAGGCCCAGGGACCGCGCCGAAAGCTCATGGCGCGCGCCCGCAACTGGCTGCTAAGCGTGGCACTCCAGCCCTACCACTCGTGGGTGTACTGGCGAGATGCTGACGTCGAGACAGTCCCTGCCACGATTCTCGAGGATCTCATGAAGCACGACAAGGACGTGATTGTGCCAAACGTGTGGCGTCCGCTACCTGACTGGCTTGGTAACGAGCAGCCGTACGATCTCAACTCGTGGCAGGAGAGCGAGACCTCGCTCCAGCTGGCACGCGACCTCGATGAGGACGCCGTCATCGTTGAGGGCTATGTCGAGTACGCCACGTGGCGGCCGCATCTCGCATACCTCCGCGATCCCTACGGCGACCCTGACGTGGAGATGGAGCTCGATGGCATTGGAGGTGTGTCGATTCTTGCCAAGGCGTCGGTGTTCCGCGCCGGAGCACACTTTCCGGCCTTCTCGTTCCAGCGCCACGCCGAGACCGAGGGCTTTGGCAAAATGTGTAAGCGCATGGGACTGTCTGTTGTTGGTCTGCCCCATTACACCATCTGGCACATTTACGAGCCGTCGTCGGATGACCTCAAACACATGGAATGGATGGCGCAGGAAGAGGAGCGTAAAACCAAGGAGCGCCAGCTGCAGGAGATGCGCGACCGCGTTTGGCAGGCGGGCTTTGAGGATGTCTCGGGCGAGTGGGAGGTTGAAAAGGCCAATATGCTTAAAAATGTCGAGGACGTTGACTATGGCGTCCTAACAGACAACTGGTACCATGACTCGTCACCATTGCAGTAGTTTCACTTTTGTTTTGCTATTGGGTCAACACCTTTTTGCTTTTGCCTTTTTAGACTCAGTCCCCATGCCTAGTTGTTGCTGCTGCTGCTGCTGGACATTTTGCATGTCATGTATATTAAACAGAGTAATGGATTGCACTGTGATTTACCATAAGACGATTTTACGTTGCCGACGGCTAGTTTGCGACTGCAACTTGAAACAAAAGATAATAGCAGGTCTCATATCTGTTGAATCTATTCGCCTAATATGGTGGACGTTGTTATATGCGTAATGTGGTCGTACGCCTAGTACGTGATGGTATCGTTGGACATGGCTCGCACATGCGGTTAAGCTCGGCTGGCAAGCGTGAGTGACACTAGACGTCGTCCCCTTCTTCCTCTTCAGTTACCTGCCACGAGCGCCACAGTTCACCGGCTTCGGTCACAATCGACTCCATGTCCTCAAACTTGGACACACGGCCCAGGTACTCGCGAATCTCGCTCTGGTCAAGCTCGAGAAGCGTGTTCTTTTTGGCCTTCAGCACCGCCAGACACACAAATATATGCTGCGTGTACATGTCAACGAGGGCGTTGGACCCCAGATGCAGGGGGTCCCAGAAGGGACCAATGTCGACCTCCTGTACGAGCGCGACCGTCGACGGCGAGTGCGCCGTCGGCCGCCACCCCAGGTACATGTCCCACATCCTGCCGCGATTGCTCTTGTGGAACACCTTGGCGCCCAGCCACTTGACCCACCATAGCAGCCACTCGTCGCCGCCGATGCTTGACATGACGTCCTCCTCGTCAAAGTGGGCGCTGATGTCCGGCAGCAGTCGTCGGAACGCAGTGATGAAGTGCGAAATGCGGTCCGACGCAGGATTGTCGAGCGGACCAGACGGGCCGTCAGATATCTTCTTGGGCGTGTAAAAGATCACCAGCATCAGGTGCTCATACACCTTGTCGAATGCGAAATTCGAGCCGGGGTCCCACATGCCCACAGGCGTCAGGTCCGGCGTCGAACTCTGTGATGTGTTGGAATCGGCATCGCGCTCAGCAAACTCAAATACCGGGTCCACCCACTCCGCCAGTGCGAATGCAACCCAAATCATCGGCGACTCGTATGCCACGAGCTCGCCCCATTTCCGCAAGAACCCTTCGACCGCCTCCTGTATGATCTCGTAGCGCCTATCCTCCATGCTATCCGACAAGCACTCGGCAACCGTACGCTCGCTGACATCGGTCGGCGGCTTGCTGCCGCGCGGAGTAAGCACGCCCGGTGAGTTGCCCGTCGAGGTCGCCCTCGACACGCTGCCGTGCGTTGTGCCGCTGTGCGAGTTGGCCGACGACGCCTTTAGCCGTTTCCGGTAGCGCGCAATGTCGTTGCGAATGCGCCGCACGGGCACTTCGTCGTCGGGCACTGGCTGCGTCGGAAACTGGGCCACAATCGACGGATTCGTCACGTGTGGATGGGTCGACAGCAGCAGCGGCCATGCGTATTGGCGCTGGGCCGGCGGCAGCCCGTGGTTGCGTGCAATCTGCGCCAGCGCGTCAACGTCCATCTCGTCAATGGACTGCTGCACGGCCCTGACTAGAGCCGGCGAGTCCAGCACCGTCGGCCGGTGGTAGTGCTTAAACCGCCCCTGCGAGTGCGCTGGCGGCCACGCCGCCGCGCTATCGGAGCCCGACAGCGACGAAGAAGCACTCAGCGTCGACGAGAGTGCCGACATGGACTTGCGGCCGCTGCCGTCGCGCATTGGTGGCGCCGACTGTGCCCCGCTCGGCACAACCCCGTCTTCGCTGACGGTCACGGGCACCGTGACCGGCCGCGACGTCGGGTCGAGCGTAGAACCAGTCATGTGTCGCTAGTGTCGTGTTTTCCTTCGTTGGCGTCCTTCAGATTGGGCAAGTCTTTGTTGAACGCTCTCCCTGTCCCTTCCAGAGATTGAGAAATCGAGTAGGCAGTCTCCTGTTAGCAAGGAAAAAAAAGCTTATATGCCAAGCGTGCCAGGTCATGATCCACAAAAAAGTGCGGCCCCCCGACGCGGCCCACCCTCTCTGACAGTCGTTATACGCGTTTTCCGCCCAGTCCCCCAAAACGAGCTCGCCCGTTACACTGGCGGCCGTGTCGTCAAGACGATGACCCAACATGGCTGAAGCCAGCCCCAGCACGATCGCCACTTGAAGCGTGTCAGCTACGACACAGGGCGTATAATTTACAGGTCAGCGCATCGACAGTGACACGTCGCATACCACGGGGCACACGAAACTCGTCCAAACACATCTGCCCCGAGGGGTGTCGCGCGACCACGCGCCACTCGCTCACGCGACCGCCACTAAACCTGCTCCATGGGTCATACCACGGTCCAACAGCTCGAGGAACCGTCAATGCTGAGCTCCAAATATAGAAAACAACGTACCTTGGCTGTGCCGGGGCAAATATCAAACGATACAGCACATGGCTCCTAATCCGGGCTTGGCCGCCCCACACAAAACACGCTTGATAAGTCGAGGATGGGCTTTTAAAATAAAGTCGGCTGAACAATCGGTAAGAAGGTATAGCCTAGATCGAGTGCGCAGATAGTCCCAGGGCGCGATTCGTGGTCTACCTATGGACTCAGACAGCCTAGGTCCGACGCCTATGACACTAGTCGGAGTCTGCGTTGTGCCGACTGACCAATAGTGCCTATTTTTTTTTACTGCTCCGTTACCATAATTCCGGGCCCTGAGCTGTTTTCGGATTTCGTTTCCAAACCCTCCTGGCAATATGCGGTGTGCAGCCTTTTGTTGTCATAGAAACTACGGCATTATCCACGCTCTCCCCGCCGCAGGCCCGCCTCGGGTCGCGCGTCGACCCACCTTTCTCGTGCATTCGGCGTAGATGGCCCAACGAGCTAGTTTTCGTACTTACATACTCGGCAAAGCAGCGTTCTCATCTCGGAGAGGTTGCCACTGCCTTCAGACACCCCTGGCTGTCGCACTTGGTCCCCGCATAAGATCCGCCGCTAGATCTTACAAGCTTATGCGTGCGTCTATCGAGCACTCACGTGGTTGCGGCAGCACTTCCGTGCATCCATCGTTTGGAATCATATCTTTTGCAGAAATCATCCGGTAGCGAACCCGGGTTGCGATGTCAGTCGCTGGTGCCTCTTGTGCGCTCCTGGACGCGTGGTATCGAGTCGCAGAACATAATCTGGCGCCCCCGTCCCTGGGACCCTTGTCCATTGGCGTCATCTGTTTGCTTTTTTTTTAACTTATCGTCAAATAATTATGCCCGCGCGCTGGCCGTCGGAGCAGACTAACGGGGTACCCTGCGGGGACTAGTTTCTTCGTAAACTTATACGAATCTAAGCTCAGCTTTACCCTCGTTGTTGTTTGGCTGCCACCCCGCTGACAACTCTCGATTTTTCTCCCCGGACTTGAATGTGTGCGTCGACCCTGTCTTACAGACCGACCGCGGTCCTTGTGCCACATACCAAACCTCTTGAGTCGCACTCAATATACTCGTGTACCGCAACAACAATCGCCATCAAAGTATAGCAGTGGCTACGCGTTATATGCTCTTTTGTGCAAGTGGGTCCATTCAAAGACTATTCAACCACTGCTTCCTTCGTCATAGGACCGCACCCGGCCCGCGCCGACCGGTTCACATCCGGAATGCTTCCTCAGTGCATATATCCCCGAATACATAGAACATAGTTGATGCTAAGCCGTGCACGGCTGTCTCGCAGTGGCGCGCGGCGTACGCCCCGGTACAGACTCCCCGTCCTACCTCGATCAACTTCCGCCGTCTCGTCACCAGCTTACAGCGGCAAGCTGTTCCTCCGTCAGTAATAAACAATGGCGGACAAGGAACTCGAGCTGATCAACAAAGTTGAGCTGCGCATTGTGCTTGCCAGCACCGATGCGCAGCTCGCTAACATGCTCAATGTTTACCTAGCACCGCTGCTTCTGAAGCTCAATTCGCCCCACCAGCAAGTCGTTTCCAAGGTGGTGGAGATATGCCACCACATTAACGAGCGCATTCGCTCTGGGTACGTTTGTGCGAGAGCGGGACCACTTATGCCAATTGCGCGGCGTTGTTCGCTTACCAGTGGTACTAACACTAGCAATGTCAGACTTCCCGTCGAAGCGCTTCTTACCCAGTACGTCGACCCCAAACTTTCTGAAGCCAAGATGGTTAGATCTTTTGATCTTATGTATGTCCAAAAGGCAATGGATTTCTTTTCTGACAAGGTATGGCGCCCACCCCTTAACTGTCTGAATGTGGCAATAGCTAACTCCCAGGATCAGGCTGACCTCGTGCCACGGCTCATCAAAGACCTGCATGTCACCATGCCGCGCCTTGCATCTACTCAATTCCGAATGCTATTGAAAGCTCCGAAGGGGTTTAATCCCGATGAACGGCTAACTCGTGACGTCCCCGTAAAGGAGGCGCTGGGGTTTGATTCCAGTTCAGGCGAGGCGGACTATCTCTCGGCTAAATTCACCGACCTGTTCAACCTTGATCTGTCGCCATTGCGAGGCGATCCCGCAGGCAGTGGTCACCGGTGCCCCGGCCTCTCTGCCGAAGCGTACACGTTTCTGACTGATAACTCACTGCTGTCAATCAACGACGCGTCACTGTTGGAGTTTAGAAAGGCGGCTGTGAAGCTCTTGACGACTGACGCATTCAGTGACAAGCAAAAGTTTATCCCGTTGCTCGTTGCGAGTCACGACTCGAACCTGGATGTGTTCCGGCCAGCAGAGCATGCGTTCAAGCGGACCAGAGTCGATTATGAGGACCCTAATCTCATCAAGCAGCTGTATGATCTCGCGCTGGGCGACGAAACCCGAGCAGGGGTGCGCCCAGTCGTACAGACGCGTATTATCCAGGCAATTGCGAAGTCAACTCTCGGTGTCAACTTCCTCTCCGGAGACAAGAAGCCATTGGTTTTCGAACTGATCAAGCGTGCCTACGATGGCACGTACTCCAAGGGCCGCCAGGCAGCTATCGAGCTTATTAGAGCTATGTCGCGCAATGCGAGCGACGAAACCGTCAAGTATGGCGCCGCGTCTCTTGTCGGCGTTCTCCAGGAATCGATCGAGTCGACTGGCTGGCCGCGCCAGACCTCGAGGGACTCTACTCTGTCTGCCATTCGTCGCAATGCGTATGAATCTCTTGGAGCGATTCTGAAGCGTGTGCCGCAGTACATGGATGATCTCTCCGTGGTCAAATTTCTGTTTACAGCGCTTGAAGAAGACGTGCGCGACATGAAGCCTTCGGTTCAAGCCGCCCTTGGAGAAGTGCTGCCGTCTCTGAGTAATCTCTCGGCGAAGTCACGCGAGGAGCTTACATTGCAGCTTGTCGAGCTGATGCAGAAGAGTGACGCAGACCAGGCGCTTAAACACACTGCAATTAGGTTTGCTGTCAGATCTCTACGCTTCAGCGATCCTTGGGGACGAGCCATTTGTCTACTGGGTCTACGTCGTGACAACCGCTCCGACGTCGTCGAGGAGGCCAAGCGCGGCCTTCACCCTTACTGGTACCGCATTTCGAATTCGACGTATGGAGACAAAGCCGGCGAGCAGATCGCGTTTCCATCATTTGAAGCTATTTTCAACGTGAAGCATCTTTTTACAAGCGATGAGCAGATAAAGCTGGGAGTTTTCGATGCTGCTGCTGCGTTTCTGGAACAGATACTCGTTATGAACGCGGTTGAAGGGCGCAAGACTGTTCTTGTTCCTGACCAAGATTGGGATGTGCGCATCGACACAGCCGTCAGCGTCGATAGCGACGTGCGCGCGGCTGTTTCCGACTATCTCGAGAACGCGTCCACGGCGCTTGTCTGCGCCTTCGACCAGCTGCTGTTTGACGCCATCGTGGGCGGGCACAGTGCAGCAGATATCCCTCGCGTATTTACTATCTGGCTCCGATTGTTGTCGCTTTTGCGAGTGGAGCGTCTTGCTGAACGGGTTTCGGCAGACAGAGATGGTAACGGCACAGCTACGAAGCTGGCAAAGATTGATTCTGTCAGCTTTTGGACTCAGCGTCTGGACAAGCTATGGATCACGGCATCCAAGTCCTCTCTGAACACTGCCACTGCAAGCAAGATTAATGAGCAGCTGGCCAACGCGTTTGGCATTCTGGCGTCCTCCCCTGCCACTCCGGCCAGTGTCCTTCAAGTCCTGACGCAAAAGATTGTCGGATCCAGCCCCAGTCCAGCAAGAGCGCTGTGTCTAGGTTTCTTGCTCTCGAGAGGCTTCTTCGCGCAGCGTTTGAATGACCTAGATCAAGCTACCGTTAGGACTGCTATTGATTCTTTGATCTCCCCGCTAGTCTCTGGTGACCACACTGTTCCACCCAACATATTGGTGAGAGCGGTTGCGCAGCTCGCACTGGCTGAGCTTGTCCCGCAGGAGACGTTGCCGGCACTAAAGGAACGTCTCGTTGCATTGGCCCACAATGACCAACAAGCGGTCTTTGCACTTGGAGCTCTTTCCATTTGCGACAAGCCAGCATCACGAATGGAGTATGTCACCGCCCTTACGGAACTCCATTCCAGCAAGCAGCCCGACTACATGTTCTCTAGCGGTGAGGCATTGACTTTGGCCGCTGCCGGATGGCACTCAAACCTCACCGGCAGTTTCAAGGATGTTCAGCATGGTACTTATCCTTATGCTACGGACTCTGAAGTTACTGAGCTCTTGAGCAAGACATTCGATGACGTGATAACGCATGCGAAGTCCCCGAAACCCTCGTTGCGCAAATTTGCATGCATTTGGCTCATGAGTCTTGTTAAGTACTGTGGTTACCGTCCAGAGGCCCAGGAAAGACTGTCCAGGATACAGGTTTGTTTCATGCGGTTCCTAGCCGAAAGAGATGACTTGATTCAGCAATCCGCGTCCCAGGGCCTCAGCCTGGTCTACGAGTCGGGCGGACGGGACGTCAAGGACAAGCTCGTAAGAGATTTGGTTCAGAGTTTCACAGCCGAGAACAGGTTTGGCCTCAATTCAGCCACCGTCTCTGATGATACTCAGTTGTTCGAGCCCGGAGTCCTCGATACCGGTGATGGGTCTATTTCCACTTACAAGGATATTCTCAATCTCGCGTCCGAGGTTGGTGATCCGAGTCTTATCTATAAGTTTATGTCTCTCGCCGCTCATTCCTCTCTTTGGGCCTCCAGAAAGGGTGCTGCTTTCGGCCTCGGGAACATTCTGACGAAGGAAAGTCTGGGCTTGACACTTGGTTCGGATAATCAGCTTGCGAACACTTTGATACCGAAGCTCTATCGCTACCGTTTCGATCCGAACTCGTCGGTGGCAAATGCTATGAAGGATATCTGGGATGCGTTGATTCAAGACAGTAGCTCAGAGATCTTGAATCAATACTTCAAGACCATTCTTGCGGAACTGCTCAAAGGCATGGGCCACAAAGAATGGCGTGTGCGCCAAGCGAGCGCGTCTGCCATGTCTGATCTGCTTCACGGCAGGAAAATTGAGACATATGAAGACGACCTTGAGACAGTTCTTCGCGTTGCGTTCAGAATTGTGGATGATATCAAGGAAAGCGTCCGTGCTTCTGGTGTTGTTCTTGTGCGGGGCCTGGCTTCGGCCCTTGTGCGCAGCATTGATACAGCTACCGGTACATCGGAACGGAAATCGGCCAACATTCTTGGCATCTTGATCCCGTTTCTACTCGGAACGACTGGCCTACAGTCTGACTCGGAAGACGTTCGCACCTTCAGCCTCAAAATTCTTCTTGAACTCTCAAAGAAAGAGAGTCCAACACTGCGTGCATACATTCCTCAGCTTATCGAGGAGTTCTTGGGCATGCTCTCGACTCTGGAGCCGCAGGCCATGAACTATTTGGCACTTAATGCCGATAAATATGGCCTTGACTCTGGTGCGGTGGACGCATCGCGCATGGCCAGCTTGCGGAGTTCGCCGATGATGGAAGCCATCGAGCTGATGATTGACCGTCTCGATTCTGACGGTCTCGACGTATTTGTTCCCCGGCTTTCCAAAGTTATCAAACAGTCAGTCGGCCTCCCGTCCAAACTTGGAGCATCACGAGTGGTGGTGACATTGGTTCTTCGCAACGGCTATCGGCTTTCGCCCTTCGCGGACCAGCTCCTGAGCTCGTCGAGGTCACAGCTCAAAGACAGAAATGATGTGGTGGTGCAGTCATTTGCAGTGGCCTGCGGCTATCTTTCCCGGTCTGCATCCAATAAGGTCGTGCTGGACTACCTGGGATACCTATCTGACTTGTATCTGAAACCTGCATCGGACGACTCGCGCGATAAGTCCAAGTTTGTCGCTGCGGTCGGCGTTCAAGCATTTTCCGCACATGCTTCAGACAAGCTCAGTCATCTCGCGGCGTCTGTCCTTCCGCTGGTATTTATTGGAAAGCATGATGAAGATGATGACATCAAGCAGAAATTCGAGACGGTTTGGTCAGATAATACGGGCGGAACCGGCGCGGTGCGTCTTTATTTCGCGGAAATCATCTCGCTTGTACGAGACGCCTTGCATAGCCAACACTGGAGCCTTCGCCAGGTTGCTGCTAAGAGTATTGCCGACTCTGCAAGCATCGTTGGCGCTACAGTCACGACAAGGGAGTCGTTATCAGATCTTCTGAGCATCCTGATTGAGGCTTCCGCTGGAAAGAGCTGGTCTGGCAAGGAATCTGTTGTGAAAGCTCTGGTTTCAGTGGCTATTGCTAATAAGGAGCATCTGGGTGATATCCCTGATCTGAATAGCAAGGTGCGAAAGACTTTGACCACCGAAGTTAAGAGGCGAAACACTGAATACAAGGCTGCTGTGGTCCCTTGTTTTGCGGATTATGTCCAGAACTTCGGAGACGAAGAACTATATGGGACGTTGTTTGAGTCTCTGGATTCATTGTTGGACGCGGACGGCGATTCCGATGCGGAAGGTGACAAGGAGATGAAGACTCCGACTGCCATTGCAAAGGCAGAAGAAGCTCGTGTCGAGCTTTACAAAGCAGCCTCTACTAGTTTCAACGCTGACTATGCGAAGGCAAACGATGTACTGGCAAGAGTTGTTGGCCTACTTGTGAAGGCCCTTAATGCTGACAAGAGCGAGATTACTTGGAGATCGAAGCAGGCTGTAAGCCAGCAGTTTGTGAGCTTGGTCGATAAAACAGGAGGCAACGATACAGCCCTCGAGATGTTAAAGCAATTTTGGGAAGCCATTTACACTGTATGTGCTTTTGATCAGAACCATGAGGCCGTGCGCACAGCGGCGGTCCGTGCAGGCTTGAAGTATTATGATGTACTTCCGCCAGCTGCGAGAGACTCTATCCGATCGCAGCTGGACAACATCGAAAAGGCTGAGAAGTCTTCTGTGGTACTCACAGAGCTTCGTCAAGGTCTTGCCAAAAGCAGCGCGATGGATACAGCTTAAACTCTAATGTACATATAATATACATCCTGTCCAAAAAAAAAGAAGAGACTCAGCGCTGTCGCGCCATGCGAGGCACGAATGACGTTACCTTGCGCGCCGATGGGGGGGCTCGGAGTGAGTCGACAAAGGTAATCGGGCGTCCGGCCAACTCCTTGCCTTCGAGCTGCAATGAGGCTTTCCCAGCATCGGATACGTTTTGATATTCGACGATTGCTCCATTCAATGAGGGCTTCATGATAATTTTGTGGAGAGGACCCGCTGTCTCCATAATGTCACGTAGCTGCTCCTCGCGAACCGTGTCGGCTACATTCTGCACATATAGCGTTTTAGCCTTAATTTCTGAAGGAGAAATGGCGTTCTTCTTCTCTCCCAGCACACTAGGCGCGGTCTTGGCGAGTTTCTCAGCAATTGCGACACGCAGTGTTTGGTTACCAAGCCTCGTTCCATTTTCGGCCAGGGCAGATTCAGCCTGCTGGCTGGTTTTAAAGGTGATGAAACCAAAACCAGCATGGAGCCTGTTCTCGGCCTTGGCAGAGGCGAGATTAACACGCTCAATATCGCCATACTTCGAAAATAGTTGCTCAAGCTCTGTCTGGCCAATCAGCTTGTAATCAATGCCCTTCACAATAACCTCGCGCCGCTCCTCCAATGCACCAGACCGCGACTGCTTCTGTGAGGGATCAGAGATTTTCACCACCAGCTTCTCTCCTTCAATTTCTTTGCCATCGAATTGTGCAACTGCTTTGTGGCTCTCCTGCGACGAACCGAATTGGATGTAGCAGAATTTTCTTTTCATATTGAACTTCAGCGACGGCAGGCGGACGTCCAAAACGTTGCCCGCAGCCGAGAAAAGTTCGCGCAGATTCTCTTCTGTATACTTGGCAGGAAAGTTGGTGACCCAGACGGTGAGATCAGCAGCTCGTCGTATGCTGACAGTTGGGCCATCTGTCGTGAACTCCTTCATATCTCGCGTAAGAGCGGACATGACCTCTTCTTCCGATGAAAACTCAACGACGCCTGTCGTTTCGCCGTCGTTCTTCTGGATAAGTACGCTCCGAATGTCGCCACAGGGCTTCAGAAATTGAACGAGCTGTTCCTTGGTAACATCAGGTGGCAGTCTGCTAACTCTGACACTTAGATGCTCTCTATCGCGCGTGGTACCCGGCTGGTCGATCCCATGTTGCGGGGTCATATGATCAGAGGTATCGGCAACAATGCCCTCCATATTACTCGGCTCTTCGTGCCTTGAACGCTTTTCGACGGGCTCACGAGCCTCGTCGGCTTGACTTTTCTCACGGTCGTGCTTCTGAGGCACACTCTGCGTAAGTGCCAGAGCCTGCATCTTCTGGCGCACAACACTGAGCGCACGCTGAGTAGCGTATGCAGTTCTGTGAAGCTGGTTGAACATCGTGAGCTCGGAATAGAGCGCCCATGGCCAATCGATATTTTTAACATCCATAGCCTGGTCGAGGACATTTCCTGCCGCGGAAATATCTCCATTGCTGAGCTCCCAGCGGTACCAAAATAGCCAAAAATCGCCGATGCGCCTGTACGACTGCGAGAGGCGCTTCCAAATGCGCCGAGTGCTTTGCGCCTCAGCGAGTGAGCCATGAATGGACACGATCACTCGTCCCAAATCCCATTGACTGTCGCCTCTACCCTCTTCGAGTATGCGCTGCACATAGTCTTCACATTCGTTCAATAAATCATCTGAGAACATGTCGTCAACGTTGATCGCTTTCATACAGCATAGCCACGAAATCGCCATTGGCTTCCACTGATAGAAGCTTCCTCTCTCTGTGAACCACTCAATTCGATCAAAGCTGGCCTTCACCTCCAGGAGGGCTTCTGGATCATCGCCCGTTTTCGTTTGGGTCAGCCGGAGTTTGTGAGCCCACAAACTGCCGGATAGAGGGCAGCTCCGGACTGCCCTATCAGCTGCATCGCAGGCATCCTCACTCGCATTGAGCGATAGCCATAGAATGTAGTCATCCCATACTTCAGAGACATGGGGGAAGGTTACCAGGGCACGCCGATAGAGCCCAGCCACAGCCTTCACATTGAATGCCGTTGGGCCCTTCTTGGGCGCTCTAGATTTTTCCCAGTTGATATACTGGCTGAAAGTATGTAGCGAGGCGTCCTTCAGAAGAGCCAGCTCCCATTGATCTCGTGCTCGCAAGATCTTCAGGGTCTCCGCGTACGTCGCGTTGACTTCGCGTAGCAGAGCTTCATACCTGGAGTTGTCGTGCTGGGTTACAAAAGACGAGAAATCAGAAAATGTGGCCTCAATTTCCGTGTGCACGATTGCCAGCCGAGCTTTATAGGACTGTTCGACCGCGTGGATGCTGCTTGTCTGCGATAGATCGAGCGACTCTTTTAAAAAGTCGATGTACAAGTTCCAGACCTTGTGGCTATCCGGTATCGAATACTCTGTCTCCGACACCGCCTTGCTCATGAGCTCAAGCTTATGCTCAGCGTTGTAAAGAGGAGACGTCATGAGAAACTGGACATAGCGGCTCCACACGGCCACAGTTGGGCTAGCGGCAACAGCCTTGGCATAAAGAGCGTCCATCTCCATCTGTGCTTTGCTTTGCTTCTCCCAATCTGAAATCCACTGTATCCAGAAGGCTTCAGGCGGATCGACAATCTCTGCGAGGGCACCTCGCATATCGTCTACGGCGTCGTGGGCGCCCTGTGACCTGAGAGCCTCCAATGCCTGGACGCGAGCGGGAATGTCATATTGATTCGGCGGCACAGCCTTGGGGCCCTTTTCGCTATCCTTTGCTGTATTCCGTCGTACCATGTGTCCCCTCTAGAGAGCGCTCTGTTCAATTGATGCCATGTTTGTGCAATCGCGAGATCCGCGCCGCGAAAATACAAATTCCAGCATAGTCTTACTGATAGTCACTTGGCGATGGCTGGTTACTCTGGCAACTATCTTGTATCGCCCTAGGATATTTTTCTGCCATTCGCACTCTCTAACAACTGCGCTTTTTCGCAAAGGCAAGACGCCATGAACTCCGAAAGCTACTTGGTCTCGCGAGGCTGGCGCAAAGGCGAGGCCTTCAAGCATGGTGGCCTGAAAAAGCCCATACTTGTCAAGCACAAAAAGGATACAAAGGGACTAGGTCATCGGGGCGATGAGCAGGATGCGTGGTGGGAAAGAGTGTTTGATGGTCAGCTGAAGAGCCTTGATGTGAACGCGTCTTCTAACGGTGTTGTCACTTTCAAGCAGAATGAGGTCAAAGTCAGCGGGCTCAAAAGGGGGGACTCACCTCTCTATCGCATGTTTGTGTACGGCGGCATGCTGGAGGGTACCATCGAATCCATGAAGCGACAGAGGAAGGAAGCCGCAGCCGCTATCTCCAGAAGTGACGGGGAGCGGACGAAGAAACGGAAGCGCCAAGATGAAAGCAGTTCCTCGAAGAAGTCAAAATCCAAGAGCAAGGACAAGAAAAAGAAGAAGCGCAGCAAAGACAAGGCCAAGTTAGACAGCGCTCCTAGCTCCGAAGAAGACTGGATTCGAAGCCTCGTTCGAAGCGTGAGCGAACCTGTGGCGGCCAGTTGAGTGCTCTATAAGCGCGCGATGGCGACGTGCACCTTGGGTATCTGAAGGTGGCTCTGTTGAATTCAGATTTGCGCTCCGGTCGCCACTACATTATTATTTGCATTGGAAACGGTATCTGTTTTCACGGTTAGAATGCTTTCTGTTAGCTTGCATTACGTTTATGAATACATTGATGACATAAGTTAGCGAAGAGTGTAAGCTATGTGCGCATTGGAGTCTGGGCACGTTCACCGTTCGCGGCTAAGTACAGTGGCCGATTAGTGGAAAGAACGCAGGGCTGAGTTTTAATAGCTTATAGCTTTTTTCTCTGCTATATAATACTCGTACTTTCCATATACCAACCGCAACGTCACTTTGCTGTCTGGCATATAGCTGCCCCCGAGTTTCGGGCTAAATTGGACTGAGTCTCGCCGTTACTCCGCGGCATCCCTGGTTGACAGATAAGTATCTAGGTAGACAGAAGATGGAGAGATAGATAAATCAGTTGGTTGACACCAGAGCCGCAGCAAGCCTCTCTCCCTTTCTCTCCTCGGTCAGTATCTTCTGACTACTATTCCCAAAGCATCAGTGCGGGACCAGTTGGCGCGATAATCACGGACTACCGTAATCCGTAGTAATCTTACTGAGTCTTACTTCCTACCCAGAGAATAACGATCATTCCATCTTTGAAAGGATCAACTACACATCGCAGAAAAGGCGCTTCCCAGCAGTTGCAAGCCCGCACTACGTTGAAGTTTCCGATTTCACCGCGGGTTCCTTATGTGGGAGACTAGGTCTCTTCGTTGTCAAAGCCTATGGCAGCGGTGGCCGGTGACAGGTCTCGATCGAGCCCCTATGTTCGCACTGCCATTGGGACACTTGTTGGCGTGCTGGGTTTCCGACCTCGAGAAGTCATTATTGGCCGTTCCACCGTGTTGTCCCACGTGGGCTGTAAGCACGCTGGGCGCAGGCTGGGTCGAAAGGTGGCACAGGTTATAAGTAGCATGATGCATCTGCTGCAGGGACCAGTTTGGAAAGCCGCGCGGGGAATGCAGGTATCTCGGGGAAATACAGAAAGCGGGGAATACGAAGCTGGTTCTTCTTTACATCGGTGCGGGCCAGAATGACAGTTGCGAGCACTGACGATGTTTTTTTTGCCCCAGCATTAGGGACCACGGTCTCGATCCCGACAGGCACGACTCAATGGGCCGTGTACGCCATCACCGCGGCCGAGCATTCTCTCACCGCCGATGTTTCAATTGAGTTTGAGCAGCTCGACGTACCGATTATTGGCGGCGATTCCGAGCTTAGAGTGTTCAGGGCTCTTGTCCCCGTTGACTCTGCAAGTATCGATATCTCTGTAGACGGGACTGTTAAGGGCACAGTGACCTTCGCGCCTAAAAGCAACGAGTCTGGCCCCAGTAATGAGGATTTCTGCACATCGGTAACTCTTGACAGCGACGAGGAGTTCAAAAGATTCCGTATTCCGTGGATCGACGTCGATGCTTGGTACGGCGGCTGGACGTGGTATCGTATCCGCGAGACTTGGATTGAGGCTTTTAATATCGGACCCCTATCCGAATTGTCATCAGAGAAGCAATCCCACTTTTTGCTGCTGCAATCGTCAGCGGAAAGATCAAAAAGCTCTGGCTCGCAGGTTTTGACTATTTATCCTGCATCGTCGCAAGAGGCTTTTGTGACCCTTCAAAACGCTAAGGAAGGTGAGACTCCGGGCATCTACGCGCACGTCCGCCGCGTCAAGGAGGGGGGTACTCCTACTGTTTATGTTACAGGAGCTGTCCGTCAGGCCACGGCTTGGCTGGACGCCACCCATGACACCATTGGCATGGCCCGTCACAAATACGGTATTGCGGTCGACCCGCGACCTATTGAACGTGGGGAATTTGAGGAGTCGCCCTTTGGTGGCCTCGGCTTCTGTACGTGGTCTAGTATCGGCGAGCACGTACCGTTAACGAAAGCCAATATTACTGATCTTGTAGAAAAACTCTCGGAATTCGAGCTCCCCATTGCGTCTTTCATCATCGACGACGGATGGCAGAACATCCGCCGAGGTGAGAACGGCGGGCCTGGGTCGCGAGGTCTCTATGGCTTCGACACATGGGATGGCATGGGCGCTAATCTGGGCGAAATCGTCTCGATTATCCGGCAGGGTATTCCCTCATGCCGACACGTCGGCGTCTGGCTGACGCTTTACGGGTACTGGAACACGATTGCGCCGTCATCGCCGCTGGCCACTAAGTACGATATGAAGAGGTACCAGATCACGCGCAACAATGTTGGCGGTATGCCCTGGGAATGGGAAGTGGAGACAGGGTCATTTCCGGATCCCAGCGACCGTTGGTACCTGCTACCGCCGCCGAACCGCGCTTATGATTTCTATAAGGATTACTTTTCGGCGTGCAAAGCAGCCGGTGTCAGCTTTGTCAAGATTGATAACCAAGCTTACGGTTCTCATTTGGAGGGCGTGAGGGGTGGCGAGGAATTTGTTGCCATCTGGAATGCCATGTATCGCGCGTCCAATGAGGTCTTCGGCGAATTACGAGTCATAAACTGCATGTCCCACAGCGAGCGCACATACGGAGGCGACATTGGACTGGGTGTCATGACCAACGGAAAGCGCCTTGTCATCCGGAACTCCGACGACTTCGGGCTCCCCTGGCCGAATGTCCACCGCAACCATGCCATGTTCAACATTATGAACGCTGTTCTCACTCGCGAGCTCTGTCTCATTCCAGATGCTGACATGCACATGACGAGTGCTCAGTGGCCCGAGTTCCACAGCGTTCTTCGGGCGTATTTCGAGGGTCCAGTCAATCTTGCTGATAAGCCGGGCAAGTGTGATACTTCTAAGGTCTTTCCTCTGATTGCCTCGAACGCCGACGGCAAGGTCCACGCGCTGACTTCGCCAACAGTCGTTCCGCTGTCTCGGACACTGTGGGAGCCGGTGCTCGGTAAGGGCCTTGGTCCATCCATTAAGGCATACCACTCATCCACTTCTATCGGGTCTGCTAATCTAGTCTACTTTAGTTCGCGCGAAGATGCATCCAGTGCCTGTGTCGACGCCTTGCTCCAGTCAGACATCGCTGAGGTCCTCGGCGGATTTCAGACCAACAGCTACGCCGTGTACTTTTCGTTTGCGGATGTAGCTGTCGGGACGACCAATGCTAGGAGCCTAGATACTATCGTCGCGGGGGTTGAAGTTGCTCCGACCATGTGTGAGATTGCGACGGTGCTGCCGTTGTACGCATTCGGCGACGTACGGGTTGGCTGCGCAGGTCTGGTAGACAAGTACGCGACACTTGCTGCCATCACAGCAGTAGAATGCCGTGAGGACAAGTTGGTTATCCGGTCGCGCTCTCGGGGAACAGTAGGACTTATCTCAACTGCGCGGCTGTTGAAAATCTCGGCGGCGTCTCGTGCGCTTGAAACGTCGGTCGCACGCGTTTCTGAGAGTCTGTGGTTACATAGGGCTCAGCTTCCTGTTACTCCGGCGGACTCGGAGTGGAAAATCGAGGTGACTTTATAGAGTACGTATACGGTTCTAAGGTGCTGAGCTTATAGGATGCGTCTATCCGCCTATAGTCTGGTAACAATATCAAATAAATTGCGAATTCAGAAACTTAACTAAATGCTTGGAATGCTAAAGCGTCGAAAACGGTGTAAAAGCGGTCCAATTTTCGATCGACGATAATAGCAGACGCCAGACGGACAAAAAGGTTGAGGCAAAAAATAGGTTAAAAAGTATCGACACCAGCAGGATTTGAACCTGCGCGGGAAAATCCCAAAAGATGCCCGGATCTTAGTTGATTCGAGTCTTTCGCCTTAACCGCTCGGCCATAGTGCCTATTTCTTGCAGAAAAGTTTCTGTATATATATTTGAGCATAAGTTCAATAAAATGACAAATAGATACAAAACCACAAAAAGACACCAAAACAAAAAAATTAAGGTTAACGGGGGCTGTATCTGTCGCATGTGGTGGAACAATCTCTTTAGCTGGACCGCAACAGCCGATCCTCCTGATATGAATATGACCCAATCACTTGTTCTCCGTAGTCAGGCTCAACTCCAGGCTGTTAGCGAGCAAGACAAGATTGCGCCGGCAAGCTTCTAGAACAAGCTGGCATCGACCAGAAAAAAGCGGCCTAACCCTAGATGGATGAGCACTGGACTCCACTGGACAGTATATTATAGCCGGAAAGACAAGCCAATCCTCGGATCTCCAAAAGCACACACAATGGATAAACTTCTGAAATGGTCGCTAGATGCTTCGGCAAAGGCCGAACAGGGCTCGGCAGATATCGCGCAGCCGGTAAGTGAGTACAGCTGAGTTCAGCCATCCCGAGTTGGCCATCGATAAGGCTCCCTGGCCTGAAAAAGATGGGCAAGAGTATTATCGGACTAAATGGCATACATTGATCTGACAGACAACTAACAATAGGACCCTGAATTGGTAGCCCAGCTGTTTGGCGCGCCGGATGACGCCCAGCTTATGAAGGAGGCAATGGCGGTTGCTGTGAATAAGGAGGCAACATTAGAGAACAGGGAGACCGCCCTCGACAACTTCGAGATGCTGGTTGAGAACCTTGATAACGCGAACAACATCGAGAATCTGCAATTGTGGGAGCCATTGATCAGTCTTCTGAAGGATGAGGATGCTACAATTCGGAAGATGGCGCTTTGGGTAGTGGGTACAGCTGTTCAAAATAATGACAAAGCCCAGGAGAGCTTTGCGTCGCGGAAGCACGGCTTTTCTGAAGTCCTGAGACTCCTTTCGGATGGTAACGAGGATGTGGCGCTCAAGGCTATTTACGCTCTCTCCAGTGCGCTCGGCCACTGCGACCTGGCGTACAGGCATTTCAGCCAGGACGACGGATGGGATAGTCTGGCCAAGGTCCTGCACAAGAGCAGTCCTGTGAAGCTGAGACTGCGTGCCCTTTCAGTTGTGCTGTCGCTGTTTAACGGCGACAATACCGGATCTCGACGCGATGCTCTCCGCAAAACCGATATTATCGACTCTATGATTGAGCTACTCTCGGAATCAGATAATACGCTGGCGCAAGAGAAGGCACTACAAGCGTTTGCCAGACTTAAGCAGCTGGGATTCCCGTATACAGACGAGGAGATGAGCCAGATCACAAGTTCCCGCGATAAGGTACTCGCCGCGGGCGGCGTTGCAGCGGACTCACACGAATGGTAGGGCACTATCTTGTCTGTTTGTCTGTTTGTTTGTTTGTTTGTTTGTTTGCCTATGACCTATGACAAGTAACGTACATATCTGAATAGCACGCGAGACATTTATTACGATTTTGATGCGTAGGAGTATTTACAGCGATGGTGGAGAAAAGGGGAACGCAACTCATATGGACCGGTAAACTACCGCCACTTCTTCTCTGAGTCTGAAAAGTCATCCTGAAGGCCCTGCCCCTGACGCTCCTTCTCCAGGAAAACATCAAACTCGTCCTGTTCGACTTGGTCGCCCGAGGTTGCCGCCGCAGGTCCCGCGAGCCCAGTGTATGCCATATCAGCGAGGGTGCGATCCTGCTCAGACGGAAGCTGGCCGCTGCTCTGTTGCGGGGAGTCTTTCAGGATGGGACCGGATTGGAGAGACTGTCGATGGGGTTGAGGAGGCGAGTCTGCGCGTCGCTCGACTCGATCCCAGCTGCTGCCTTTGCCCGAGGCAGAGTTGGCTGCGCGTATCATTGCCCATGAGTCGCCTTGAGTCGGCGGCGTCGCCTGGTTCTTGTCTTCATCCAGAGCAAATGGGTCCTCGTCGACGCCGTCGCTCAATGCATTGTCAAACTGGGATGATGGCCGCTGCTCCTGTTGCTGGTACCATTGCTGTTGCTGCTGCTGCTGTTGGTCGCTCGACCCCTCACCGGACGGGGGACGCCTCTGCGGATGCGGTATGCGGCCAACGGGGACTTGCTCTCTGTGGATGACCAAATTGAGCGGGAATTGGGGCACGCGCGTGAAGTCGATCTGGTCGGGGTCCTTCATGATCCATTTGGCGTCCTTGCTGGTCCTCTCATAGTAGGTCGAGGCGACGCGCGATGGATACCGGGATAAAAGCCGGTAAGATTTGGCGGCATTGGGCGCATCGTCTAGGCCGGATGCCGCCATCTTGTCATATAGCCTGTCCGCGACGGCCTCGCCAACAAGCAAGCCGAAGTAGCCGGCGAACACCTGCAGACCCCAAGTACGCTTTCCGACTAGGGCAATGCCTCGGCCCTGGAGGTATCGCGGCATGATAATGCCGCCAAAGCATGAGACGAGTCCTGCCACCGGCACCAGCGCCGACTTGAATTTGAATGCGGAGCTCAGTCGCTGGCGCTCCTGCGCCGTCAGGTTGTGGTCGGCATCGTAGAACTGGCGCGCCAGCTCTTTGGACCGTTGCAAGATCTTCACCTCGACCTCCCTGTTATGGTTCACAGGCAGAGAGTCAGGCATAGTGCACAACTGAAGAAGTTTGGTTGCCGCTTGAATGGGATGGCAACCTGATCTCACGAGCCCACATCCCGGCAAGAAGTAGCGTGCATAAATGCGTGCGGCTGATGAGCCTCGACTTCAGACCCTCCAGACGGGCCCGAACTAGATGTGCAACGAGAGTCCTTTGCTATGGCCATAAACAAGGTGCCGTACCAATTCCCCCCCTGTTCCAAGGAGGCAGGCAATAAACACCGCTCGATGGCCTGGTGTACGACAGCCAAATGGGGCGGGATGCCAAACTGCAGCACAAACTGGCGCGATGTTTGGCCAGGAGTCAGGTGCACGAGCCGTCGTCAATCCAACTGCGTCTGAACCTGCTTCACTTACTGCCTGGACATTCGTTTTCCTACGCCACTAAACGCTGCATGAAGTACGTCACCTCGGCCCACATAATGCACATATCTCGTCCCCGTGATTAATCCCCCCGCAGTACGAGTAAAAGGCATTGGCATTCGGAAGCCGACATGCGGCTAATTGGTAACCGAGTGCTCGTGAATACAGGACGCACACAGTCCTAGATCGGAGCAAAGCAAGCATCCCCCCACCGCAACTTCGACACGATGTGCGGCGCTTGCGTCACTGAGTCCAACGGCCACCCCGCAAAGAGATTCTAGGGGCAGTCATACCGCAATTGCCAATACGCCCTCCGTTCCCACCCAAAAAACAAGCAAACTCTGAGGCCGTCAGAGGGCAGCGTCAGCGATATTAGGGAGTTAGGAATCCCTTGTCTGCGCGCACCGCCGATAATAGGACCGCGGAGCAAATGCAGCGCTTGCGCGAGGTACGGGCTCAGCCGTGGGGTCCGACGCGCGAAGTGCATATAAGATCGAGACCCTGGTCAAACGCGGCCGCCCCGGTAGTAGTTCAGCAGTTACAACAGCTAGCAAATATCGACTATAAACACCATGGCACTTCAAAAAACGATCAAGCTCAACACAGGCATCCTCATGCCAACAATTGGCTACGGTACCGGTATGTGCAGGGGCATAATTTGCATCCATCATCTAGTGCCCGATATGACCACATCTCGGCGTTCGTGATTTCACAATGATAAGAGTACGCACTAACAGCAGGCACAACGTGGTACAAGCGGGGCACTGATACCGCCGAGATTGACCTAAACGTCGTGTCGGCCATCACAAAGGCCATCAAAGCAGGGTACCGCCATATCGACGGTGCCCAGCTGTACAAAACCGAGCCCGAAATTGGCGAGGCCATCCGCCAGGCCGGCGTCCCTCGTGCCGACCTGTTCATCACTACAAAACAGGGAACCGATTTCGAGGACCCCGCCGGGAAGCTAATTGAGTCTCTGCAGAAGCTTGGCACGGATTATGTCGATCTGTACCTCATTCACAAGCCGTTTGGGGCGCCGATCGAGGAAATGTGGCCCACGTACGAGAAGCTTCTTGCGTCGGGCAAGACCAAGGCCATTGGTGTTTCCAACTTCCGTCAGGGCGACCTCGAGGCCCTCTTCAAGATCGCCAATGTCAAGCCGGCCGTCAATCAGATCGAGTACCATCCGTCTTTACAAGAGCAGTCTCCCGGCATCGTCAAGTTCTGCCAAGACAATGGCATTGTGGTGAGCGCCTATGGCCCGCTTGGTCCCATTGTCAAAGGTAGCCCGCCTGAACTCTTGAGCTTCCTCGACGAGCTGGCTAAAAAGTACAAGAGGACACCCAACCAGGTCATCTATCGCTGGCATTTGCAAACGGGCGTCGTCCCCATTACGACTTCATCGAACGAGCAGCGTATCAAGGACTCGCTGGCAATTTACGACTTCAAAATCACCGATGAAGAGGTCAAGACCATCTCCGCATTGGGTGCGAAGGCGCACATTCGCCGTTTTTTCGATGATAAGCAATTTGCTTAAGTTTTATTGTTGCTCTGGGTATACAATGTATCTAACTAAAATAGACGAGTGGACCTATGCCAATTCCTCTCTGCGTGTAATACTTGTAGCCGACAAATAATAAGTATACATTCTATCTCGCTAAACCATAATCTCGAGATTAGTGAGCTGCGCATAGATCTCGCGCGGCATGCGGTACTGGATCATGCCAGCGTAAACCATGACGTTGCGCACACGGAGCCGCAGGTCCGACAGGATGCTGTTGCGACCAGCATTGGAGTAGTGGCTCGACTGCAGTGCTTGGCTGATGTTGACACAGCACTGCATGGCCATGACCAGCATCGACGGCACTGCCCGTGCCAAAGACTCGTGCAGGCCAACAAACTGCTGCGCGAGCTGGCGCACCTGTCCAACGCCTGCCTGCGGCGAAAGAGCGATGACACCGCTCGCCTCGACTTCGCGCAGACTCTCCTCCCACTTGCCCTGGGAGAAGGCGTCTCGCGCGCTGACAATGTGCAGAAGCGCTCGGCACGTCTCGAGATTACGCTGCGAGACGCTGCGCAGGATTGCAGGGTTGCCCTCGTAGACTTTGACCAAGTTCCGTGCCAACTGCGCAGGGTCGACAGACGCAGACAACATCAGCGAGGCGCCGGACGGCAGCTTCGAGACAGACTCGCCGAGTCGCATTGACGTCAGAGTATCGCCCACGAGCTTGTTGACAAGCGACAGCACCGTGTCGTACTCCTCGGCAAGTTGGTACAGGAGGATTGCGTCGGGAATGCGTCCGTCTTCCTCAGCCTTGGACGCAGCCTGCTCCGTGATGGCATGAAGGAACTCCTTCTCATTTGACAGGTTGATGAGCTTCATCTTGGCCTCGATAGCACCGGGGTGTCTGCCGCCGTCGGCGTTGACATCGCCAAGCAGTGTCGAGAATTCCCGTGTCTCAAGAACGAGCTCCTTCAGCGCCTCGCGGCAATAGGTTTCGTGCTGCGTCCCCAGGCCATCGGGCAGGTCGCTGTTGAGCGACAGCAGTACAAGGTACTCTACCGCAATCACGGGGTCGCCTCGTCGGAACTCGCGCGTGTAGTACCCAATAAGGCGCACAAAGTCCAAGTAGGGCACGTCGTCCTTGTCAAGTACCAGGAGCTGGTCAGCGCCGCTGGTAATGTGCGAAACTGGTCGCAACAGGCCGTAGTACGTCAGGGCGATCGCGAAGTGCACGGCATCGACGGGGCTAAACGAGTACAGGTACTGAACCGCATACTCAAAAAGACCGCACAGCATCAAGATCTGGAAGTACAGCACCGGGTTGGTCTTGTTGGGGTTAAAATGCTTGACACCAAACTGGATGACAACCCGCTGAAGGTCGCTGAGCGAATACTTCTCGTGAATCGGCGCAGTAGCGAGATCTTCTTCGTGCGTCAGCATCAGGTGCGCCCACAGCCAGTCCTCAGTAGTAGAAATGATCTCCGGAAATGACTTGCGAGCAATGTCGCAACGACCGATTATCTTGTACAGAGCATATTTGAATGGATCTGTGTCACCAAAAAACCGGATATGCTGATTGAACTCTGTCTGTATTCTTTCCTGGAGATCCGGTGGCAGCTGTCTGTCCTCGCTGCTCAGCCAAGCTTTCAGGTAGTTGGGGAATGAGCGTTCCGCCTTATGGAACGTGCCTTGAACGGCGTATGCAAAGTTGACAGCCTCGTCATAGAACCCGCACCGCAACAGATAGAATATAACGCCCCATGTCGGGATGTTGTTGTTTATTTCGAGATTCGGCTTGGTCCAGTTACCGGCATTGTCTTGGTATCGGACATTGAGGTAACCGCGCACCTTGTTTGCAACCGACGGGACGCCGCCGGTCTTGGCAGCATTTGGGTACTTGGCGAGCTCGTTCTCCAGCAGCTCAAAGAACTGGCTTTCCAAAAACCCGCGTGCTCCAGCAGCAATCTGCTTCCTCAGCCCCATACGAGCCTGCTCGTTCTTGCTCCAGATATAAGTCTCGGCGTACTTTCTCTCGGGCACGTGGCCCCTGGACTTCTCACCGATCATGCGCGACAGTGCCTTCCACGTATCGTACAGCTGCTTCGACCGCAGGTCGCGGCCGTACTTTTGGGTTGTTTCGCCAAACTCGCCTGCTAGAGAGACGTATTCAGATGCCTCACGAGCCTTGTTGAGCTTCTGCACAATATCAGCAAAGGCTCTGTCCCGCGAAAGTGCCGTGAGCGCAGCGTCCTGAGTAAGTTTGCGAGACGCTCTAGCCTCAGAGGTGTCCACATCTGCGAAGTCGCCTTCGGCGTTGAGCGGGCCCAGGATGAGACGGCCAGTAGATACTTTGCCCCAGGTTCGCAGCACCACCACCTCGTCAGCGCCGGCATTGGCGCCTTGCTGGCCCGACTGCTTGCTGACAAGTCCGAAGTGCTGGCAGATCTGATGCTTGCGCTGCTTCCAATCCAGGCTGATGTTCTGTGCAAGGTAACTGTCGAACTCCTGCGCCGTGGCACGCACAGATTCTTCAATCGACGTCAGAATGTTCTCCTCTTTCTTGATCCTCAAATAGTGGTCAATATCGTAGGACCCTGAATGGAAAACATTGCTCTCAAAATTCTGATGGAAAGCAATCGACTGCAGATCAGACGCGACGTCTTCGTAGTTTACGCCGCTCCCAGCAAGAAGATAATGCCTGTGTGTCAGTTTTAAGCATTTAAATGTTTGCCCGATTGCACAGCCAAAAGAATCATCGAGGATACTATTCGAACTTACGCTTTCGTATCATTCGTGTCGGCGTCTGCCTTCCTCGAAGCCTGAGCACGACTCTGTATCTCTTTGAGGCTGAGCTGGATGGAACCGAGATCAGACGTCGTCGTCGGCAGATTGCGCGACGACTCGAATAGCTCGGTGAGCAGAGCAGTGGTTGTTGAGAAGAGCTCCTTCGCTTCATCAACTTGTGCTACCACTGCCATTGCTAAGTATAAAGTGCTCGGCGCTTGGAGTGGTGCTTTTTGAGATTTCCACAGTGCTTAGACGCGTTTGTTTTTTCAGTGATTGGGGACCGGGAGGCACACCAAAGAGACATACCTTGGGTAATGCAACATAATGCCTGATGCCAAATCTATTAATACAAAACAGCTATTTTGTGATTAGTTGCCATGGTAATAACCAAAAGTATCGAAGCTCCACTCAGCCCGAGATTTCGGAAAGC
The DNA here is from genome assembly GCA_038086965.1 of Tardiomyces depauwii. Lineage (NCBI taxonomy): Eukaryota > Fungi > Ascomycota > Dipodascomycetes > Dipodascales > Trichomonascaceae > Tardiomyces > Tardiomyces depauwii. The sequence goes on from JAVHZA010000002.1 coordinate 3,409,709, forward strand.
GCGAGATCTGGCGCTTCCTCTCGGAGTATATCTGAACGCCTTCACAAGCGGCAACCTTTCGGCTAACCTGCTGCTAGTCGAGCTAGGACAGCTCGGCTATATTACTGCGGGAGAAATGTCGCTTTCAAGCGAGGAGCTTAATTATTTAATATGGCGCTACCTTCAGGAAGCTGGTACGTGGTCAATGTCCGTTTTGTGACGCCTATTTTCGCAGAGCTATTGTATGGCTCAAGGCTACGTGCTTTGGACCTTGTATTTGCAAATAATTCTGGCGCGTGGATCCTGGCCGCATTGCCAAACGCCATTGACGTGCTGTGACTCACAAACCCACCCACGAATCATAACTGACATCAGGCTTTGAGCTGTCTACGTACGCGTTGCAGCAAGAGAGCGGGGCCCACTTAATGGAGGCGAAGCTGTCCAAGTTTATCTCACGAGGATGTCTGGTGAATCTCGTGCAGAAGGGAATACAGTTTATGGAGGTTGAAGCCTCGATAAGAGGCGACTCGAGGGGCGAAGCGTTCACACTTCTCAGTGCGTTGGCGCTTGACAGTGCTTCAGATGAAGAAAATGGAGGTGAAGTTTTGAAGAGCGAGGAGCCAAAGAGAATAGAGAACGGCGCATCCCACAATGACAGCAAAGACACGGCTCAAGACAAGCGTGACGCCCAGGTGAACATCACGGTACAAGCAGACACGGAGCCTGTTGCAATCACGCCTATTCGCAATCTGAAATCCGTCTATGAGACTACCGAGGCGCAGGCCTCGGAGTGGTCGCCTACAGTGCCGACAACGGTTGCTATTGGAACCGCAACTGCCAACGCTTCCATTGTAAGGCTCGACAAAGAAAATGCAGAGACGCTGTCACTATATCACCCGGACGTCTCGCCTGATGAGAAGGACATATCGGCTGTTGCATGGAACCCTGATGGCTCGCTTCTGGCCACCGGAACCACCGACGGAAAGATCTATATTTGGACGAACGAAGGCAAGCTGCGGCACGCACTTACGCTGCGTCGCGGACCGGTGCTTGCAGTCCGATGGAATGCGATCGGTACGAGTCTGCTATCGATTGACTGTCTGAATAATGTCGTTGCATGGGACGCTCATACGGGCGATGTCAAGCAGTGCTTCCAGTTCTACCCGTCGTTGACATACGAGAACGGCAGCATCAGGGGGCCCAATTATGAGCAAGTGTCCATCGGGACTGACATTGTGTGGATTGATAATAACACATATGCTGTGACGGGAGATAACGCCTCCGTGATGATATACCGTCTAACAGAGCCGGCAGCGGTCATGCGGTTCCGCGGCCACACGCAGGGTATCAACAGCTTGCACTTTGATCAAGCCTCACAATTGCTTGCTTCTGGATCTGACGATCATACCATCCGGATTTGGCACGGAAAGTCGCAGGTGTCCATTATGTCGCTGCTGGGGCACTCGGGTCCCGTCATGGCCGTTCGATGGCATCAGCCAACCGACCTAGCGGCATCGCTCGATCCAGAGACAAAGGACAAATCACTTTTGATATCAGCATCGACAGACCGCACTGTCAGAGTATGGAATCCACAAAACGGTTCGACGCTCGCTATTCTTGCACTGCACGAAGGACCCATATTCTTTTGCGAGGTTAGTCCAAACGGCAAGTACCTGGCGACAGGAGGCGCCGATCAGGTGCTTATTGTGTGGGATCTCAGCGGTCTGGGCGCTATTCAGACCCCCGTCGAGACTCCGAGACCGTCCTCTGATCGCGCCGTATTCCGGTATGAGCCGGAAACGTCGACACCCGGGGGATCAATTACCACCATCTCATGGAGTGCTGACTCCTCGCGGATTTTCGTTGGCTTCGGGACGCAATCCGCTGTACTATCAGTTGCCGAGTAGTGTTTACGAAACACATACTCTATTACGACGTCTACGACCCACTCAGCTCAGTGTCCAATAATAATATGCTTCTCACTCAAGATCACTGTGTAATGGCTTCCAGAAATGCATCCCCGTGACGGAAATACAGCGTAAGAAGACGCTTCAGGACGTGCATGGTCCCTATATAGACCTGCCATACTTGCGGGAGGTCCTACAATCTACCACTTGCATGTTCAATTGCAGCTCTCACCGCGTCCGCGTCCCTTGCAACCACGGCAAAGCCATCGTCGCCCACTATGATCGGCCGCTGGATCGATTTGGGACTAGCAACCATTGCATTGATCCAGTCGATTTTGTGCTTGCCATCTTTTGGGAAGCTGATTCCCGCGTCCTTAGCCTCTTTCGGACGGGCAGCGTCCCAGGGCTGTAGTTTGAGCTGTTCCAGGACACGAGCAAACTCCTCTGCCGTGGGAGGTGCGTCAAGGTAACGCCGCTCCGCGTATTTAATGCCTGCAGCATCCAGGTCGGCCTTTGCCGTACGGCATTTTGAGCACGACGGATTGTACCAAACCTCCATTGCTTTTCTTATTGCCGATCTGGCTGCCATGAAAACCGGGGCAGTTGCGATGCATGACCACCACTAGTTTCATCCCATTTCTTTTTCAGTTTTTTTGAGTTTTTCTCAACATATTATATAAGCGGATTTGGACCCTGAAGCTACGAAAGACACCTGTCTACGCTCGATAGCACCGCCGGGGAATATGATATTACGTATATCCTGACGTTTAAAAGACGTTGTCAACAAGAGCCTTGATCTCGACAAGCTTCTGCAGACGCTCCAGCGCCTCCTTGAGCGGCAGAGCCTCGGTCTTAGCCTGCTTGTTCGGGTCGTCACGCTTGCGGACGTTGACAGACTCGCTGGCCTCCTCCTCGGCGCCAACAATGAAGATGTAGTTGTACTGCTGAAGCTGTCCCTGGCGAACCTTCTTCTGCAGGGTGTTGGGGCCAAGGTCAACGTCACACCAGAAGCCGTTCTGGTAGAAGTAGTCGCGAACCTTCTGGGCGTAGTCGTAGAACTTGGGTCCAATGGGCACAACAAGAACCTGGCGCGGCGAAACCCACAGGGGCCACTTGCCGAAAAAGTGCTCCGTTAGGATACCAATCATACGCTCGAGCGAACCGTAAATCGCACGGTGGATCATGACTGGCTGCTCGTAGTGGTCGCCCTGCGAGTCGGCGCCCTCAGAGGCGCGGAACTGCAGCTCGAACCGCTTGGGCAGCTGGAAATCGAGCTGAATGGTAGCACACTGGTGCCAGCGGCGAAGGGCATCCGAGATCTTGATGTCGATCTTCGGACCGTAGAAAGCGCCATCACCCGGGTTGAGCTCCCAGCGAGCACCCCACTCGTTGAGTGCGCGCTCGAGCTTCTCCTCGGCCTCGTTCCAGGTCTCAATGTCGCCAACAAACTTCTCCGGGCGCGTCGAGAGCTCCATCTTGAACTCAAAACCGAAGATACCGTAGACGTGCTTGAGAAAGTCGAAAACGCCAGTAATCTCGCTCTCAATCTGGTCCCTGCGACAGAAAATGTGCGCATCGTCCTGCTGGAAGCGACGAACACGGGTGAGACCGGACAGGGCGCCAGAGAACTCGTTGCGGTGCAGCACGCCAAAGTCGGCAACTCGCCACGGCAGCTCACGGTACGAGCGCTCGCGCGACTTGAACATCAGACAGTGCCCGGGGCAGTTCATAGGCTTGAGACCGAAAGTCTCCTTCTCGACCTCGAACGTGAACATGTTCTCCTTGTAGTTAGCCCAGTGACCCGAAGTCTCCCAGAGCTTGGAGTTGTACATGTTGGGAGTGATAACCTCCTCAAAGCCGCGCTTGCGGTACTCGGCGCGAAGCAGGTCAATCATCGCATTATAGATGCGCGCGCCATGGGGCAGCCAGAAGGCCGAGCCGGGCGACATCTCGTTGAACATAATGAGCTCCTGTTCCTTGGCGATCTTGCGGTGGTCACGCTTGGCTGCCTCCTCAAGGAACTTGAGGTGGTCGTCCATGAGCTTCTTATCGGGGAACGAGATGCCGTAAATGCGCTGGAGCGAGTCGTTGTTGGAGTCGCCGAGGAAGTACGAGGACGAGTTCTTGAGTAGCTTGAACGCCTTGATACGGCCCGTATGCGGAATGTGGGGACCACGGCAAAGGTCGATCAGCGGACCGCAGCGGTAGACGGTGGACGAGGTGCCGTCGGGAATCTTAGAAGCGATGATAGCCTGCTTGTACTTGTTGTAGGAAAACATCTTAAGAAGGTTCTCCTTCGAAACTACAAGGCGCTCGAACTTCTGGCGCTCCTTGATAGCCTTCTTGGCCACAGTCTCGACGGCCGGGAAGTCGCCAGCAGCAACGGCGACATTGCCGTTGTCAATGCTCATCTCGTAGAAGAAGCCGTCCTCGGTGGGCGGGCCGATACACAGGTGGGCACCATAGTGGCACTCGGAAGCCTCACCAAGAACGTGAGCAGACGAGTGCCAGAAGACGGTCTTGCCCTCTTCGGACTCGAAGTCAAGGAACTCGAGCGTAGAGTCCTCCTCAAAGGGGCGGTCGATATCCCACAGCTCGCCATTAACCTTGGAGATAACGGTGCGCTCGAGAAGCGACTTGCTGATCTCCTGGGCGATCTGAGCCGGGGTGGTCTCCCACGCCGTGGCGATGCGAGTTTTGCCGTCCTTCAGGGTGATGGTGACATCCTTGCGCTCCTTTTTGGCGATCGCATCGTCGTACTCCTTCTTCAGCTGGTCGAAGAACGCCAGACGGTCCTCGATGAAGCTGAATTTCGAATCGTCCTGATGTTAGCGCGTGCTTCGCACCGTGCACTTGTGACAAAATTGTGGGCCCAGCCTAAACGGACCGTGTCCATTTGTTCTTGAAGTGCGTTTTTCATGCGCATCAACTTACAGGATACAGTTTTTTAGACTGAGCCTTGGGGTTCACTGACACGTCAGCGACCTTGTCGGCGAGCTTTTCGACAACCGAAGCCATGGCCAAACGTCTGTAGTGAAAGTACACAACGCGGTCCCTGGAGGATCCCGAAAATTATGTGTCACTGAACGGGCGTAAAAGCCGCAGTGGAATATCACGTAAGTCGTTACTAATCAGTGGCGCGAATGCTTCCGTAGTGGCTTTTAATAATTTGCCTGGGGCCCAAATTATTCTCTGGTGCTGCCTGATGGGTGCCCGGGACGGCCATTAATATTTGTCAAGTTTGCTAGAGCGCCTGTCTTTATCGATTTACCTCCGCCATGTCCGAGACAGTGGTGGAGACAGTCGCCGAAACGCCGCCTGTTGCTCAGCCAGATGCTGAGGAGTCCAAAAACGTCAACGAGGAGCTCGTGGAGCTTGTAAGTGGATATATCAGTGGTTGATTGTTCCGAGACCGAAACCACCAACTACAACATTCAACTGCGAAGCAGTTGCTGCGGGAGTCTGGGGACAGAGCCCCTAGGAAACGAAAAGCTCGGTCCAGTTACTGGCCTGCATTATACTAAACGTGACGCGGCCGCTTGGGCTAGTGTAAAACACCGAGCGCTCTGTTATTACAAAGGTTGAATATACTAACCGCAGCGTGGAGTGGGACGCTACTTTGGAGCAGACGATACAGTATCGGGGCCGATATGCAGAAACTGCCACGAGAGGGGACACTTGGCGGCAGACTGCAAAGTTGTGATCTGCGAGAAATGCGGAAAGAGAAATGATCATTTCACTCAGCAGTGCCCAACGTCTCTGCGATGCGGCAACTGTGGAAAGATCGGACACCTCAGAGCCAACTGCACGTCGCGAGCGAAGTACATCTACTGCCCGCGATGCGATTCGCGAAACCACACCGAAGACTATTGCCCGCTAATATGGCGCAGCTATGTTGGCCTTCATGGCGGGCGCGTCGAGCGGCCAGAGGTGTATAGCTGCTACAACTGCGGCTCGAGAACTCACTATGGCGACGACTGCCCGGAGCCGAGGCCCGTTATGCTTCGCTTTGTCGAGGACACTGCGTTTTCGGGCTCAAATCTGCCGCCTGAGCTGCAGCGCGAATACTTTTCGAGGAACCGCACAAAGAGGTCAAGATCGCCGCCGCGCGGCGGCTACCGGGGCGGCGGTCCCCCGCAGAAGGGCGACTTTGCGCAGGGCAGGGCGCCGTCGGGCCCGAGAAACCAATCGCAGCGGGGTGGATTTTCCAGCCGGCTCGGCGCGCGCATTTCCAAGGTCAAGAAGAAGTTTAAGCGCAATCGCTGATTGTATTGCAGGATGCCTGATATCGAGATTTGGACCACGACTGCCTATCACTGTCTGATCTTATGGCCGTTTAATGTTGAGTTGGGGGCTGCGCGTAGCCATTGACCCCGGGCGCATGGCTTTCGTCTAATACTCCGTTTTCGTACGCCCCTAGAGGCCAACGACTTTCGTTTCATACGTAAGGCTGTAGAGCTATGAAAGTAGATCGCGTTTGAACCACATCAATTGAAGTTAGTAACCATTATCAATGATCACGAATACCGTGATATAGAAGATATAGAACCAGAGTGCTCAGGCGGCAACGGCCGTCTCACTGCCCTGCACTTACGGCCAGCGGGATCCTGGGCTCAGCTTGCAATGGATGCCGTGGACGACACACACATCGCCACCCTAGGCGGTGTGCGTCGGCCGCCTGGTAAGCGTGCTTCGTGCAAAAAGGCTAGATCAGTGCTAACCCCAGAGGATCATCCGACTATACTCGCCGTGATTGTCGACACCCATCCGCTAGCGTGGTCTCGGCTCAAGGACAGTCTGACGCTGCGCGAAGCGATGTCCGATATTTTGGTCTACATCAATGCACATCTGGCGCTCAACAACTCAAACCGGGCGGTGGTCCTCGCAGCCCATCCCAGCGGTGCCCGATTCCTTTATCCTACGACGAACGCTCAGGAAATGCCGCAAAAGGTCGCGCCAGGGCAGGCCATGTATCGGCAGTTTCGTGACGTAGACGATACAGTGCTAAACGAATTCACAAAGGTACTGCAAGAGCCGCTGGATGCGTCAAGAGCCCAGGGAAGCGCTGTTTCCGGCGCACTCAACCTTGCGCTGGCGTACATCAACCGGGCAAAGGAGAAGGAGGACACGGAAATCCCATCGTACGGGCGGATTCTGCTCGTGTCGGTGAGCGGCGAGCTGGCATCGCAGTACGTTCCAACGATGAACGCAATTTTCGCGGCACAGAGAATGCACATTCCTATCGACGTGTGCCAGCTGGCGGGCGAGACGGTGTTTCTGCAGCAGGCGAGCGACTCGACAAACGGCGTCTACATTCAGATCCAGCATCCCAAGGGCCTTATTCAGTACCTGATGAGTGCATTCGTTACGGACTCGGGCCTACGGCCGCACCTGAACCTGCCAACGCAGCGGGACGTCGACTTCCGGGCGGCGTGCTTCATGACTAACAAGATCGTTGAAATCGGATACGTCTGCAGTGTGTGCCTGTGCATCATTTCACAGATCCCCACGTCGGACGAGTGTCCCATGTGTGGGACGAAGTACGAGCCTGCGGCGCTCGCGGCTCTGAAACGCGTGCCGGTCGTTGGCGTCAAGAAGAAGAAGAAGAAGAAGAAGGTCGACGGCACGCCCACGGCCACGGCCACCGCCACTCCTACTCCAACACCGACCCCGGGAAACGGAGCGTGACAGCGCTACTGCAGGGCGGGCCCCAGCCTATCCTTCATGCGGAGACGCTGGCGCTTCCGCGTGGACGGCAGACGGCGTGCGCGACAGCATTGATGTCCGGCCGCGCACAATGCCGAGGTCTATGATCCGGAAGTCAAACTCGGCTGGGTACCCGTGCTTGTCGATTACATGGCGGCGACGCTTCTTCTTGTCGGAGCACATCTTGTCGCAGCCTTCGACTAGACATCCGTACTTTCCGTTAGCATAGGACATAAATTGTACCTCACCTCGCCCCAGGCGTCACTTACTATTTTTTCACCGCGCGCGCGACGCGCCTGCGCGAATGAGTCGTGGTTTTCGGTGATGTGCAGCTCCAAAATAACCTGTGACTGGAAAACCCGGTGGCACACGCTGCACGAGAACCCGTGGTACTTGTAGTAGTGGTGCTCAAACTCCTCGGGCGAGCTGAAGGACACGGGACGCTGGGAGCACACGGGCGGTACTGTGCACGTAAAGAGCAGCGGCGTGCCCACGGCGGTGCTGTCTCCGTGCAGTTCTTGCCCATTACTGTCCTCCTCTTCACGCTCTCTCTTCATGCCTCATTTTCGCCCGTCCACAACGGCCCACGCTTTACGCGACGGACCAAATGGCCGGGGCCTGATCCGGGACCAAGGACCCTTACCCGTATCAGGATCACCAGTGCCAAAACCCTTTGGAGCTTGACTCATTTGGAAAGTGCACTGGCAGCGAGAACAGACGCAGAACTATGACCCGGCTACTTTCTCCGCTGCTGAGAGGCGGTCTGAGAAAGCCTGGTATTGCTGCTGCTGCCGCCGCAGCGGCAGCCCGCTACTCGACGGTGAAACTAACCCAGGACGCCTACAACGTCACGCGGGGCGATTTTGCAAAGGTAAGTCCGGGCTCTGGCTGCGCGTATTTAGAGAGTTGTGCGTACACGTTAAAGCCAATGCTCACACCAGCTCACAGAGGATGACGTCAAGTTTTTCCGGTCGGTGCTGCCCGAGTCGGCGGTCGTCCAGGACGCCGGTGACCTCGAGTTCTTCAACGAGGACTGGATGAGAAAGTACCGCGGCCAGTCGCAACTGGTGCTCAAGCCCAAGACGACGGAGCAGGTGTCGCAGATCCTCCGGCACTGCAACGAACGCAAGCTGGCAGTGGTGCCGCAGGGCGGCAACACGGGTCTGGTGGGCGGCTCCATCCCGGTGTTTGACGAGATCGTGGTGTCGCTCGCCAACCTCAACAAAATTCGGTCGTTCGACCCGGTGTCTGGCATTCTCGTTGCTGACGCGGGCGTTATCCTGGAGAACGCGGACTCGTACCTGCGGGAGCAGGGCTACATTTTCCCTCTCGACCTCGGCGCCAAGGGCTCGTGCCACATTGGCGGAAACGTCGCCACCAACGCCGGCGGCCTGCGCCTGCTGAGATACGGCTCTCTCCACGGCACTGTGCTCGGGATCGAGGCGGTCATGGCCGACGGATCCGTCTTCAACGGCCTCAGCAAGCTACGCAAGGACAACACCGGTTACGACCTCAAGCAGCTCTTCATTGGATCCGAGGGCACCCTCGGCGTCATCACTGGCATTTCGATTCTGTGCCCGCCCAAGCCATCGGCCGTCAACGTCGCGTTCCTCGGCCTCGATAGCTACGAGGCCGTGCAGAAGACTTTTAGCCGCGCCAAGGCCGAGCTTTCTGAAATCCTATCGGCGTTTGAGTGCATGGACGCCCGCTCCCAGAGCATCGTCGAGCAGCACTCGAGCCTCACCCGCCCGCTTGACACGGAGTTCCCGTATTACGTGCTTATCGAGACCAGCGGCTCTAACAAGGAGCACGACGACGTCAAGCTCGAGCAGTTCCTCGAGGGAGCCATTGGCGAAGAGCTCGTCTCCGACGGTGTGGTCGCGCAGGACGAGACCCAGCTCCGTAACCTGTGGTCGTGGCGCGAGATGATCCCAGAGGCCCTTGGCAAGGGCGGCGGCGTCTACAAGTACGACGTTTCGCTGCCCCTCTCGGACATGTACAATTTTGTCGAGGAAATCCAGCAGCGTCTTGAGGCTGCTGGTCTCGTCGGAGAGACCGACGAGTTCCCTGTGATCGATTCGGTTGGCTACGGACACATTGGTGACGGCAACCTCCACCTCAACGTCGCGGTGCGCTACTACGACAAGCGCGTCGAGAAGGTTATCGAGCCGTTCGTTTACGAGCGCGTCGCCAAGGTCGACGGCTCAGTATCGGCCGAGCACGGTCTGGGATTCCAAAAGAAGAACTACATCGGATACAGCAAGCCGGAGCCGCTGGTCAACATGATGCGCCAGCTCAAGAACCTTTATGATCCTAACGGAATCCTCAACCCTTACAAGTACATTTAGACCTGTATAAAAAAGTATGCTTTAGAGTTACTGTTTACCCAGAATGCCTGCTTGTGTTAGGGCGTCGCGTCCGCATTTCTGAATAATCCTGAACCTAGATGGGCCAAGTTTGGTGCCTCCATACCACCGTACCACTACGAGTGCCACGTTGGCTACACTGCACTTCTGACATTAGTCTCACAGACGAGACGACGACGCCGCGCTTCCGTCTCACCTGCAGCATTTCCAAAAGACGTTGCCCGCCTGGCGCTTCGCCATCATCATCAAACCCTGATGTCAGTAGGCTACCAGATTTATCTGCCCTATTCCGCGTACCCTCTTTTACAGCGCCACTGCCATCCGTAATTCTCCATGCGGTCATGACATGGGTCGCCCTGCGTATATCCTTTTGCTGCTTAAGCTCATCTAGACGCTCTGCGACTGCAGTCTCGGACTGCACCACCGCCGCTAGCCCCACGAATTTGGATTTTAGATTCACGACCGGGGCTGTCCTGGTCCAGTTCCATATTATACGGCTAACATGCATCAGCCGCTGTCTATCCACCCGTCTCGTGAGTTCAGTAGAACAAAACCGGTTTATACGATCGAATGCAGCCGTGCGGCTTTAGCTAGTATAGTATCTGTGCTAGTTTAACATGCATTGGCGTAGCTTGACGGGAGCCCGTGGCTACTGACTATGGACTTGGTTTTATTGTACAGGCGAGCCCCACTTTTCCTTCGCGATCTTAGGCGTAACCCTAGCGCATGCGCAGCGCACTCGGAATTTGAACATGCTCCTTCTTCGCGAACCGTAGCAGTGGAGACTCTCTGTAGCCCGCTGCAACTTCTTGCATCTCCAATTGGCTGTCGGTCATTGAGCAATCCTCGTCGTCCTCAAACTCGCGAACGACCTGTTGAGCGCGCTCAATGACGCTATCGGCCAGGTGCAGAGTCGACAGATAGGCCGAGAAGTCGGTGGCAATGCGGTCAAAGGCGTCAGAGACAAGGTCCCGAGTCTCGATGATAGGCGCCAGTCTCGCTGCACTGGGAGGGTGCGGGTCCGACCAGTGTCGTTGCGGGCTCTTAAGGTATGCGTTCAGAGCACTCTCCAGATCGTACAGGCCCTTCATAACATCCTTGATGTTTTTTTGCACGACACCATACTCGTCTTCCCGCAGCGAGTTGATCACAAGGCACGTGATGGCCGAGATGGAACTGTGGAGCAAAGGTGCATTCGGGAGCAAAAACCGGCCCTGGCGCTCGAGGGTATGATGAAACGGATAACCTGCCTGAGAGCCAACCAGCTGCTGTAGCTGTCTCAACGTCCTTTCGTAGCTAGAGCGAACCTGCGCGGCCCCCGCAGACAGACGAGCCAACTGCGCCTCAGAGAACGCACCGCTCTCGTCCTGCATGCCCTCAATAAGCTTCTTCGAGCGCACACGCGACTGCCCCTGTTTCTCCTCATTGAAGATATTGGCCTTTTTAGGCTTGATCTGGTTGGGCGAGTCGCCTGGGGCCTACTGTTAGCCTTTTTTGTTTTTAAGTCCGGGTACTAGTGGAGCGGAAGACATTACCTTTTGGCCGTCGGTCGCAGCGGCAGCGCCACCGCTGGCGGGTTTCTTAGCCTTGTCAGTCTTGGAGCTGGGCTGGGCCGTGTATTGCTTGGCCATCTCGGCAGCCGCATTGATGGTCCTGAGGCATTCGGTGCTGACGCTCTCCCACATTGAGGGCTGATGCTGAATATCGGAATAAATGACAATGCGGCGCGACTTGAACTCGCGCGAAATCAGATCAAGCTCAATGAACGCCATTGTCTTGGTGAAGGGCCGCGCACATTGAAGTCCCGTCAGCAGCGTGCCATTAGGGTTCTTGGATTTGTCGCTAATGGGGCGGTCTCGGGATAGCGGTGGCAGCGACATGTAAATGGAAAAGGCCTCGCGCGCAAACTGCCATAGGAAAATAAGCACGGTGTTGAACAGGAACATATCGAACTGGAAACCAAACGCAAACGGCGAGCTCATGTCGCGACTCGTCGAGCTGATCTCGACAAAAATACCGACAACAGCGAGCGTTGCGTGCCAAACAAGCCGGCCAAACAGGCCATAGACCACGAGGAAGCCCACAGTGGAGAGGGCGGCCAGTGTCGCAGCCACGTTGGCAGTAGGCAGCAACTGCATCATGATGCGCTTGTGCTTTGGCACCTGGAACGGCTCGACCGCCAGCCTCAGCCTGTCCAGGTCGTTGACAATGTAGAAGGCTGCGTACGACCAGCTCACAAAAACCGTCGATGCGTTCACAAAAAGGTACTTTTCGTTGAGGTACGTCACCGTCAAGTCGCGGCCGACGTTGCGGGCGAGCGTCAGTGCGAGACCAAGCTGACACTTGGCCATCCAGAAAAAGGTACCGGCAGAGAACAAGAAGGAGCACCATGTCGCCACGAACTGCTTGCTGAACAGCCGATCACACAGCTCATTTGCCAATGTTGCATATCGAAGCTCCTCCACATGGAGGAACACCTTTTGTATAATGAGCACCGCAAAAATTGCAATGTACACCGGGACGGCCTTGAAAGGGATGATGTACAACCACAGACTGCCGTCACTGAACAGAGATCGCAAGCCGACGACGTACGACACAGCTAGCGCACAGAATAGAAGCAAACGCGACAGCTGGCGGAACCGCAGCTGCTGTGTCTCGCGCATCACTAGGCTATAGTGCTGGGCGTCATTCTGTTGCGCGGTCCTGCGGCGCAGACCCGGATTTGCCGAGATCGGGATCATCAAGGACTGCGAAACGAGCTGGACGCGACGTTTTGTGCTTGTTCACGGGCCGTTTTTGTTGATGATGTCTGGAAAAGCATATGCATAAATCGAAGTTACCAATGCAGCAGCTGTAGAGTATGACTGTATTAATGCAACCAGCAGAGCACCGGCCCGACTTTGTAGACCAAGGCAACCAGCAGAGCACCGGCCCGACTTTGTAGACCAAGGCAACCAGCATCGATATGGATACGCCAAAAAAAACAAAAAAAAAACCTAGCTCTCTTGTCTGATGTATACCATTCCAAAGACCCTCGGCGGATCTTTGATTCTCAGGGACCTACGCTGCCACATGACAGTGAGCGTATTATTATGTATGCAGGTATACGCGTGTTATAAAGAGATAGACGCGTAACATCACGACGATGCTCTCCTGACTGGCGTACCCGCACTCTGCAAGCACGCACACACACACACACACACGCCAATGCCAAATCAGGAACGCACATGAGACAAGCCACGCGCGATGCCGATCCGTACCGGTGGCGTGGCTCGGTCGAGGCCCGAATTCTCGCTGGATTCGGAGTCCTGGTGGCCGGCTATGTGACGGTGCTCGTTGTTTCAAAGCTCCTGGGACATATTGTGACATTTGGATTTGCGATATCAGTGACAGTGACGGCGTATGTCTGGGCATGTGTGTCGTTTAGAGAGCAGTCGGGGCTGCGGCCGCCAGGAACGATCAAGCGAATGCAGTTTGCCGGGTCCCGCGAGTGGAAGGAGGCACTTGAGACTCTCGCCAAGTCGCAACCAGTTCCGCAACCAGTATTTGCTGAAGCATTCCTGCTCTCGGACGCCATTGACGGCGTCTTGGAGTACGTATTGCGCGATTTTGTCCTAAAATGGTACAGGTCTTTTAGCACCGACACTTTGTTTCCGGCGCAAGTCGACACCGAAATCCGGCACGCGCTGATGGAGCTGGGTTCGCGGGCGCAGTCCGTCGACTGGCCGACGTTTCTGGTTACAAAGGTCCTGCCGGTCGTGACGGACCACTTTACGCAGTACACGGAGGCCGATGCCATCGTGCGCGGCAAGTCCGGCAACCGGCGGCTGACGGAGTCTAAGGAATTGGACCAGGCTGTGGCTGTGGAATATGGGCGCCTGCACGAGGCGGTGGACACAAAGTCGACGGCGTTCTCGCAGCGGCAGACGGAATGGCTCATGCGGCGCGTCGACAGAATGCTGCCGTGCGTGCTTAAGAAGTCGAGCGCAGAGTCCAAGATAGTACGCACACTGGTGCGCGACATCTTGGCGTGTTCAGTGATGACACCCGTGCTCCGGATGCTGTGCGACGCCGACTTTTGGAACCAGCTCGTAGTCAAGAACGGCCAAAGCACGCTGCAAGATCAGCGGCGCGTCGACAAGCTCCGCCGTGCCCTCGACAAGCACACGGGCATGACCATCAAGAAGCGGTCTCTGTGGCAGGGGACTGGCGGCCGTCCCGAAAGCATCAAGCCGATCAAGCTGGCTCCCGAGGCAGACCAGCATGAATACGAGCAGTTCCTGCGCGAGATCCGGGCCTGCCAGCTGCCACAGGCGCGCCAAGTCCGGTACTACATCTCTGTACAGCTGCAGCGAGTATCGCGCCAGCAGCGGCCCGACGCGCTGTACCTACGCCGGCTGAGCGAGGGCAAAAAGGCGGTCGAGGCGCGCATCGCCGAGCTTTCCGGCGCGGCCGTCGCATCCAGCGATGGCATCGGAACCGCGGCGGACCTGGCCCGCCACGATGCGCGCAAGGACTACGATCTCGACGACGTGCTCGGCGACGCTAACTGCCTGTCGTTCTTTATGGAGTACATGGACCGGCGGCGGCACATGACGCTGCTGCAGTTTTATCTTGCGGTAGACGGGCTCGCGATACCCCGGGACGAGATCGAGGCGAGCCACAGCGTCGACCCACTGGGGGGCATGAGCGTCACGCCGGCCGAGGACGGTAGGGGCGCGGATCACCCGAGCGAGTCGGTGAGCCGCAGCGATATTATTCTCATTTACGAGATGTATTTCAAGGGCGCCAGCGAGGGCAGCAGCGGGAGCGGGGCGGGCGGCCTCCACATTGCCGAAGAGGCCCGTAGTGCCGTCGAGAACTATGTGCGTGAGCCCAAGCCTGACCATGCGCAATATCAGCGTGCGTTGCGGTCCGTCGTGGATACGCAGACGGCGGTATTTGAGACCATGCGGGCGCGGGACCTCGCCGGATTTAAGCGGTCAGAGCTGTTTCTTAAATTTCTTGCGCTCAGCATGCCGCGCGAACAGGCCAAGACTGCGGTAAGCGTAGACGCGCTGCAGCTCGACTCGGTCGACCAGGAGGGCGCGACGCCCGACTTTGCCGAGATCGAGGACGGCGCGCAGGCGCTGACGGCGGTCGAGGAGGCGCTCAGTAACATCATGGCGGACCGCGCCCCGCCGACAATTCCAGCTGACTCGGAGATGGCGTCCACAGACGAGTTTGACACGTTTTCTTCTACAGGCTCGCAGCTGTTGCCGCTCCGGCACAGCCAGCGCAGCGGCAGCGGCTCGCCCCGCCGAATCCCGTCTTTGCAGTTTGAATCAGATTCCGACAACAGCCATACCAACAACGATGACGGCGGCTCTCGCAGCGAGGAACTCGGCGAGGAACTCGGCGAGGATCTCAGCAGCTCCATGCACGAGGAGCTGCATGTTGCCGCGCCAGGCGATCTGGGTCTGACTGAGGCGATCTCGATTCTAAGCGAAGACATCGACCGACTGCACCAGCAGGACGACGTAATCAAGTCGTTGCTGCGCAAGGCCGAGATCACAAACAACGTACCTGAGCTGCGGGTGCTGCGCAAGTCGCACGCATCACTCGAGCGCGAGGTTCAGCAGAAGGAGCTCCAACGACAGCAGTACGTGGTTCAAGAGAGCGAAAACTCGCTGTACGGACGGTCCGATATCTCAATCCCGTCGTACGTTAACACGCGAGACGGGGCCGGCAGCGAGTACACCATGTACATTATCGAGGTACGGCGCACAGATACCGAGGGCTCTGTCAGCGCTGGATGGATCGTGGGGCGCCGTTACACACAGTTTCTCCGACTGCACCAGCATCTGCGCGTGCAGTTTCCTGAGCTGCGGAGCGTGGACTTCCCACGTAAGCGCGTCGTGCTCAAACTGCAGCAGCGATTTTTTGTGGAATCGCGCCGCGCCGCGCTTGAGCGCTACCTCCAGACTCTACTGGCAAACGCGCGCGTATGTCAGAGCCGCGAATTCCGCATGTTCCTATCGTCGGAAACATTTGCATTCGATGCCTTGCCGGACAAGGGTGGCACCCCTGATCGGCCGCTAACCCCGCCCACGGGGGCCATCACGCCCCACCATGCGGCAAGCGCGATCAGCGCCAACGGCGATGAGCCGACGGGGTGGGCAGGCATAGGCGCGGCAGGGCTCTCCGAGGGACCGATAACGGGGCGATCCGGCCGCGGCGGCGAGCCCTTGGACCCCGAAACGGACCAAGCTCAGCTCTACGAGCAGACAGGCCGCATGCGGCCTTTTGTGCAGCCCATATGCGACCTATTTGTGCAAGTGTTTGGGCTCGATTCGTCGGACAACTGGCTACGTGGTCGGGCCATCATCGTGGTGCTCCAGCAGCTGCTAGGTGGGACAATCGAAAAGAAGATCCGCGACGCTATTGGTGGCGCCACGGGCGAAAAGAGCCTGACAGACGTCGTGCAGCTTGTGCGCGAGGCCGTCTGGCCTGGTGGCGCTCTCAAGCCGCCGGCTCAGCCTCGTTCCGGGTCCGACAAGGTTAAGTCGAGGCACGACGCGCGCATCATACTGGAACAGCTGTTCCGGGGCTCGTCAGCCAAAATCGTCGGCTCGGCTAGCGCCCGCTATGCAGCCCGCCACGTCTTTGGCATTTACCAGAATGATATTCTAAACGCTCATCTGGTGCTAACGTTGTTTGACGTTTTGTTTGATGAGCTCTTTGGACGCTCACCCGAACAATGAGGCGACCTATGGAGCAAGACCCACGACAGGGGCCGGGAGAGCCTCGGGGCCAAGGTTTCCGCCTGCCAGAAAGCAAGTACTACATACTGTTTATCTTTGTCAATCCATGTCGTATGAACGCCGAGCGGCACAACTGGCGTCTGCGCCTCCAAGCCCTTGCCGGCAGCCCGATTCCCTAGCCGCCTCAGACGCAATGCACGCTAAACTCTTGGCAAGGCTAAGACCGGGCTAGAACCGGGCTGGCGCCGGCGGGCAGCTAACTCAATTTTACGTACTATCGCATCCAAACGCTGAAACGGGTGCGTGATGAACTCGACCACTTGGACAGCCTCGGGCCAAGGCGACCGACCACCAACTGCAGCGCCGATCACTGGGCGACTCGCGGTGGCCGTGCTATTACAGGAGTCTATCAGATTGACGCGCATGAGATCTCGCAGCGATGCTCCGACCACCCCGCTTCCCACCCCCTGCCGCTGCCACGGCGGCACCTGTTAATCGAATGTAGCCACCGCTGGCCAGCTGCTAGTAGCGTGCCCCGCGTGGAACGGGCGTTTGCGGATGCACAGTCAGTCCGCTACTAGATGCTGCCTCGGCACTACGCGATCTTGATGCGAAGAGCTCGCGAACACACAGCCCTCAAATTCCACGGTAATATTATCAATCGAATGCCGTCCCGTCGTCAAGATAGGATTGCCGAGATCTATTTGTCTAGATGCGCAATCACACTGTTCCATCACGTGCTCGCCCCGTTTGCCCAGACACATTGTGCTGCATTCCCAGCTATAAGCACTCGTACGAGCCTCGCGCGAGAAATTGCCGAAAGCCATGCGTGTTCCCGAAACCGGCTGCCACTCGCCGGGCCACAACGTAGAAACTGCATTGAACAGAATGCGCCCCGCTGCACCGAGACTCGGGCGTACCTAGCAGCGCTGCTGCTGCACATCCTACCGGCATTGTGGCCAACAGTCCGCACCGCGTCCAGAAACGCCCACGATGAAAAGGTCCACGGATGATCGGTTCAATCCAGCCCAGGGCCATAGGATCACATGCACCCAAACAGGCGTAGTAAATATCGGATGATAAGATCCTTTCCTACAATGGGTTGCTTCGGGGTACCTGGGCTGCTGCCCACTTTTGCGAAGCGTCGACAAGGACTAGCCGACGACCTGCATGCTCTCTCATAGCATCCTGCACCGCGAGGTACACCGCTGGCAACGGCCGCATCACAGAATGCGCGCACGCAATTGCATGCGCGGCAATTGACCCAGAAAGTCGCGACGGAGCTTGGCACCGGGCGCTGCCAAGAGCCCCAGTACTCTGTTTCGGCTCCAAGTGCTATCCGCAATGCAATTGTCAGGATTTCACATCACTGACAAAAATGCTCACTGATGAATCCTGGTTGCGGCCGCGCAAGAAGTAAGTTACGTCCGCCATTTCTCCTTGTGTTGCGGCGCATCTTCGGTCAGTTGCGTAGTACTGTGCGGCTCAGAGCATCAAAGAACCCGGCGCTTTATCGACACACTTTTAGATAGAGGCTGTATACCCGGCTCACCTGACGTTATCACCGAGAGCGCAATTCGTAAATTCGCTCTGCCTCGAGCCATCTCCCTGAGCCACATCCCATTCCTTGTAGCGCATCTGATATGACTGATAATCTGTTTATGCAATGTGCGGCTCATTCGCCAAGGTCCCAATTAAGAATAATCTGATCCGCCGCAATACTTGCTGGGTCCGGACCCGATGTCGGGGGCTGTCATTTTTTTTTTCTCTCGCTCTCTTTCTCTTACAGCCCCACGCCCACAGATTTAAAGGGAGCATTGCACCTCCTTTTTTTTTTTTTTAGCACATTGACGTAATTACGATACTCGCACGACTTCACGGAGCGAGTGTCGTCGGGCCACAGGCGACACATGGAGGCTGAAAACAAGCGAGTGCCGCATATGGATGACCCCGTCATCCCCGGCACCGCTCCGGGGATTGAGGATCCGAACCTCAGTGACGAGGCATCGATAGAGCTCGAAAAGCAGAAGCCGCTTTCAATCCGCAAAGTCGAGGTCTACTCGCGGCAGTACGCCCTCACTGGCAAGATCGTTCTATACTTCTCCATTTTCCTGGTCGCCTACGCCTACGGTCTCGACAACCAGACCCGATCGGTTTATCAGACTACTGCAACAAACGACTACCAATCGCACTCGCTGCTTGCAACCGTCAACGTTGTCCGATCAGTCGTTGCCGCCGCCGGCCAGCCCCTTTATGCCCGCCTATCTGACGTGTTTGGGCGCACTGAGCTATTTATTGTTTCAATTCTCCTCTACGTTGTCGGCACCATTGTCGAGTCCCAGGCCTACGATGTTCAGCGATTTGCCGGCGGAGCCGTTCTCTACCAGCTGGGTCTCACAGGGGCCTCGCTCATGCTCGAGATCATCATCATGGATAACTCGTTCATGAACTGGCGTCTGGTGGCCTCGTTCGTCCCGGCACTGCCGTTCATCATCAACACATGGATCTCGGGCAACGTTACTGGCGACATCGGCACAAAGTGGTCCTGGGGTATCGGAATGTGGGCCATCATCCTCCCGGTGGCCTCGATCCCGCTCGTTGTGTGCATGTACCACATGCAGTGGCGCGCGCACAAATCCGGTGCCATGCGAGAACTGAACCTCGAGGTCTCGGACAGAAGACGTCTTGGTACCTGGCGATTCCTGCTCGACACGATCTGGAAGCTTGATCCCATTGGCATGATCCTCATTATTGCGTTCCTGACCCTCATCCTCACACCCTTCACGATCGCCGGTGGCGCCACCCAGACATGGAAGGAGGCCCGAATCATCGCGCCCATCTGCGTCGGCTTTGTCTGCATTCCTGCTTTCATCATTTGGGAGCGCTACGCCAAGTACCCGATCATCCCGTTCCATCTTCTCAAGGACCGCACTGTCGCTGCCGCTCTCCTAGTCGGTATCATGATTAACTGGATTTGGTACATGCAGGGTGACTTCATGTACACCGTCCTTGTTGTCGCTGTGAACCAATCAGTTACTTCGGCTACGCGGATTACATCTCTCTACTCGTTCGTATCGGTCATCACGGGTACCCTCTTTGGCTTCGTCCTTGCCTACATCCGATATCCTAAGCCGTTTGTTATTTTCGGTACCTGCTTGTGGGCCGTTTCCATGGGTATGCTCACTCACTTCCGCGGTGATGTCACCGACAAGGCCGGAATCATTGGCGCCTTGTGTCTCATGGGCCTCGGCGCCGGTTTCTTTACCTATACGGTGCAGGTCATGATTCAGGCACGTTCCCGCCACGAGCACATGGCTGTCTTGACGTCCCTGTACCTTGCCAGCTACAACGTGGGCTCTGCATTTGGTTCCTCGGTCTCGGGTGCCATCTGGACCCAGCTCCTACCGGGCCAGCTCGCCCAGCGCATGGACAACTCGACGCTCGTTGCTGACGCGTATGGCAGCCCACTGACCTTCATCTTGTCATACCCGGTCGGCACCTCTGAGCGCACCGCAGTCACCGAAGCGTACCAGTATGTGCAGAAGATTCTGTGCGCTACTGGTACGGGTCTATGTGGTCTGCTGATTTTCGCTGCCGTCATCATGCACAATCCACGGCTCGAGTCTTCCCAGGCGATGTCAAATGCAGAGAAAGAGGCTTTCGAGCACGAGATCTCGCATCCCCAGGCCGAGAGGAAATCCTGGAAGAGTCGTCTTACCGGCCGCTAGTGAAGCTGCATTAATTGCGGACCATGCCCCAGCAACTCGCAAACCTGATCTAATACTAATGATGCCGTTTTCTTTTCTGCTTCTGAGATTATATGTGTAAGCTGTGTGGACTTTTCTTTTTTCTTTTTTTAGTTCTGATGGTGAGAACCATTGCGACACAAGTGCTAATTGGGGACCAAACGGCGTTCCAGTCTCAAAACCAGGGAGTCAATAAGTTTTCACGCTCATGATGGCGATTCCTGGCACAATAGATGCGCACTAGCCAAAGAAGGAGCCGCGACAAGCGAGAAAGATAAACAATCAAACGTGCCAGAACTTTAGGACTGGTACGCATCTACTCTTGTCCAGAGACCGATGTAAAAAGAGACAAAAAGTGGACGACACCGGAATCGAACCGGGGACCTCGCGCATGCTAAGCGCACGTGATAACCAACTACACCAGACGCCCTAATCTTGCAGAAAAATGAATGTATGTTCCATGACATCTGCCTGCAAAACTATACTGTTTAGCAAATTTGAGTTACAATGTCATCAACCCGTGCCCATATCACTGATACGTTAAAAAAAATTGGAGCAGGAGCGCACGGTTAGACAGGCACGCAGAAATGGAAAAAGGCCGGCCTGCTCAGAAGAGCCAGCCTTCCCGAAAGGGCAAGAAGGCCTGGCGTAAGAATATCGATATTGACGCCGTTCATGAGGGACTGGAAGAAGCTCGAGA
Organism: Tardiomyces depauwii; assembly: GCA_038086965.1. NCBI lineage: Eukaryota > Fungi > Ascomycota > Dipodascomycetes > Dipodascales > Trichomonascaceae > Tardiomyces > Tardiomyces depauwii. The sequence continues at coordinate 3,430,856 of JAVHZA010000002.1, forward strand.
ACTAGAGCGCACGCTCGGTACAACTGATCTTGGTAGGGCCGAGTCAGATGTGCTCTTTACCGTCGATACAGCGGGCGATGAGGTTCTGAAGCCCGCGAAGATGCGTGGCATTAAACTCAAGTCGGATGAGATTCTTGCTAAGAGGTCGGCAGTCCCGGCGTTGAAAGCTCCTCATAAGAAGAGCAGTAAAGTCCAAGGAGTCTCGATCAAGGATATGACCAAGCTCCTCAAGGTATCCGGCAAGGATGGCTCGAGTTCCAGCCTTGCTCGAATCGAACACGATGGTATCACAGCGTCCCAGACATGGGATCTGTGGGGCAGCGACCCTGCTCCCGATGCCAAGCCTAAGCGACCTATTGAGGATTCGGACTATATCAAGAGCCTTAAACCAGCAAGCGGCTTTAACAAAATGGAAAAAGCGCCTCCGACCATGAAGCATGCGCCGCATGCGCCTGTTGCTGAAGCAAAGGCCGTGGAACTTCCCGCAGAGGGCCGATCGTACAACCCGTCTATTGAGGCCTGGCGTGTGCTGATTGAAAAGGAGAATGCCAAGGAAGAAGAGCGCGAGGCGCAGCGCCTGAGACTCGAACAGGAGCGAGCCCGGATAGAGCAGGTCATCGAGAACATGAACGGTAACGATCTTGAGAGTTCTAGTGAGAGTGAAGGAGAGGAAGCATCCGAGGCAGACGAAGAAGAAGAAGATACTGCAGACGCTGTCAAGAGCGTCAACCCGCCCGTGAAGGTCAAGACAAAGAGTGAGCGGCAACGACGCAAACAGGCCAAGCATGAAGAAACTGTAAGGCTCCAAGCGCAAATGAAGGAGCTCAAGGCCCAAATTGCGATCCTGGAGAACCTACCTCGTCTGCTGCAAAAGGAGGAGGAGAAGCTCAAGGAAGTCGAGGCTTCTGGGACTGCGGACAAACCTCGCAAGAAGAAGGTTAGGCTTTCCAAATACAAGCCCATTCCCGCCCCGCTCGAGGTGAAGCTTTCTGACGAGCTCACTGACAGCTTGCGCCGTCTCAAGCCCGAAGGAAGTCTCATATCCGACCGATTCCGCAGCCTTCAGGAGCGCGGCTTGGTCGAGGCGAGGATTCCTGTTAAGAAGCGCAGAAGATACCGCCAGAAGATCGTGGAAAAGCATCAATTTAAGGGCATCAAGCTCAAGGACTGATCCGCCTTTCCCCGATTCCGTCTGCTATGAACCAAGACGATGCAAAGAGGTCATTATGCGTAAACTAAACTACGTACCATAGAAAATTACATTTGCATTTTAATCCGCCGAGCAAACTCAAAAGCCGTACTTTTTCCCCGATTCGTGCCGATTCCTTTTGCCTTCGGATATTTTGGCCTCTAGCTGCTCTCGGTTCTGCTGGGCGCTCTGAATCAGTGTCGAGAGCTGGTGCCGCCCTGAACCGACCGCGAAGACTGGCCGCCGGTTGTCTTCTAGCTCTCCAGACTCGCGTAACCGTTCGTTGTCCTGATAGAACTCGTCAACGCTGAATTCTGCCAATTCAATCTCCTTATCACCGAGCCTTTGTCGCGCTCTCTTGGATTCATATTGACTAAGCGGGTGAGCGCTCGGTTCTGCACTCGGAGACTTTTGCTGTGAGGCGACTTGCGGAGCGGACCCATGCTCAGCTTGTTGCGGCCTCGTTGGTTCAATTATCACCGGCTCGTAGGCTTGGGGCTGCGATTGGCGGTCGGAGCTGCTGTGCTGCACGTCGTATGAGAACAGAGACGGAAGCGAAGGCGGGGCAGAGACGGCTATATTCTTTGCGACCGTTTCAGGGGGGGCGTCAGGACTCTTGGCACCTGACTTCGCCATTCGGGCTGCTACAGCAGCAGGAACAATCTTGCTTCGTTTCAGTGGCGGAGGCGAACCGCGGCGCTCTCCATTGTAGCCTGCCGAAGTTCCGAAATCGCCGTCAAACTCCGGTTTGATCCCGCCTCCAAGAGCTCTCACAGGTTTCCCCACTGCTGCGGGCGTCCTGCTCTGTCCCGTCCTCGGCGCCCCACCTTTCCGCTCTTCGCGCTGCTTTTTCAGGCGGTTGGTAGGCGCGGGAAGAAACGACGAGATAGATCGCGACTCTTCTATCGAATGCGCAGCTGATTCCTTTTGGCTCGCCTCGGGATTCTCCTCATTCCTCAGTTTGCCGACCTTGAGCAGCGTCGATTGTCCTCGTTCGCTCGCTGCTGCGCTGCGTGCAGGCGCGGGTCCCTTCAGAGTGGGTGCTTTCGGCTGAATTTCCGCGACAGGAGTGTCGCTTTCATCTGAGTCAGACCCATAGTCAACGAGACCCATGGCTCTCTTTTGCTGAAATTTACGTTCAACGCTGTTTCGAACGCGAGATGCTTTATCTCGTATAATATGCTTGAGCCAGCCGCATGATGCTGGATGCGCCTTGGTCACATAATCGCGAGTTGAAATGTTCGTCTGCGGTGGTCCGACGAGCAGACGCAGAATCCAGACTCGCGGAATCAAGTAAATCATGGAAGACCAGAGCGGGGACGTTCGCCGCGAAATGTAAGTGGGATGCTTAACGCACAGCGACCCGGCCCTGGGATAAATTTCTGCCCGTCGAGAACCACCACGCGGCCAGGAGCTCCATTTCGCTAACTCCAGTATTCGCAGGTCGAAATACAGAAACAGGGTCAACAACACTATGACAGCGGCGCAGTGGCGAGCGCGCCGGCCGTTTTTTTGGAAGAATCTCGGAATCGCTGGAGTCATTGGTGGATTTTGTTTCGGCGTCTGTAAGTCTGATTCATGCGGTAGGCAACGCCCCACAACGGCTAACCACAGATGCGTACTCTCTGCGCGCTTTCACTCCAGATGACTTCGGAGACGTTCCCATTCCGCCGCTTTCTGAGGCGCAGATCGCGGAACTCAAGAAGGAGCAGGGCGCGGCCAGCAGCAGCAAGTAGTAGCTACGTTCCCTGACCCGTCTCCAAACACCCGGCTCGTTTGTGCCTGCCACGGACTGTGTATATAATGGCAGATATGTCTATTGATCTATTGTTTACGAGTTTGATGTAGTCGCGCTTCGAAGAGAGCTCTATTCGAAAGCGAACGCGCATTAGTATGCATAATGTGGCATGCGCACAGAGCATCGCCACGATGTTGCACTTCACGTACCATTATCCCCTCACCGGGACGAGTCCCACGAGCATCAGAGGCGAACGGCCCCAAACGAAGTCTCATCGGGCGCGCCTAGCGAGGAGGAGGAATTGAGTCTGTGCAGCGAAGACAGCACTTCAAACGACTCCTCTAGGCATAGATAACGAGCAGGAATCTGGGACACGATGTCCAGCACGGCGATCCAGGCCGAGGCTGTCGTGATATCCTCCATCTTCAATGGTCTGAAGTCCAAGTGAGTATCTGTGTTTTTGGTATTATTGTAGTATGAGCCGAGTGCTCGTGCTTAAGTTTTTCGGGAGGTGTTTTACTCGCAGCGCAGTAGATTTAATGGCCGCTCTATGTTTTTGCGAGAGTGCCCTAGTGGCCGGAATGCCGAACCACGTCGTTTCTATTCCGGCGCGCGGCAAGACCGGGACATCGCTTTCGTACGACTACGTTTGCAATTTCCCGCCTGACGTGGCGCTATGATAGTTGCAGATTTGCAAACAAGATTTTTTAAACGCTGACACCAGACACCGCGATGATAAGGAAAGGGCGACAGAGCAGTTGCGCGACTATCTCGTGGCTATATCGCCACAGATGTCTGCGGATCAATTTGCACGACACAACAATGATATAAACAAGCGGATATTCGAACTGCTGCGGAGCCCCGACGCCAGCTCTCGTCTCGGTGCTGTTCTTGCGATCGACCAGCTTATAGATGCGGAGACAGGCGAAGAGACGGCTGTCAAGATTACGCGCTTTGCCAACTACTTGCGAGGCGTTGTGGTCACATCTGACATAGAGGTCATGAGGGCAGCTGCCAACGCCATTGGAAAGCTGACAATGAGTGGAAACCTGGCTACTGACCTCGTTGATTTCGAAGTTAAGCGGTGTGTGGAATGGCTCCAGTCTGATCGGCAGGAGACTAGGCGTGACGCAGCCGTGCTCGAAATCAAGGCTATTGCAGAACGCAACCCGACGCTGCTTTACGGATATGTTGGCCAGATTATTGACTCCATCTGGGTCGCTATTCGGGACCCCAAGTACTCGATACGTGTCGACGCCGCTTCTACGCTCGGCGCCTGCTTGCGCATCATTTACGAGCGAGATAGCGTGCTGAAGCGAAAGTGGTACTCGAGGATCCTGGATGAGCTGCAAAGCGGTTTTCGGAGCGGCCTCACTGACTCTATCCATGGGTCGCTGCTGGTGTACCGCGAGCTCCTGGCGAACGCTGGCATGTTTATGCAATCACAATACTCTGACGTCTGCGAGACCGTTTTGAAGTACAAGGACCACAAGGATCCTCTGATTCGGCACACTGTTGTATACATTCTGCCTGATCTGGCAAAGTACAACCCCGTGGAGTTTACGAAGCGATACCTCGTCGATTCCATGACGCATTTGGTTGGACAGCTCAAGAAGGAAAAGGACCGTGCGCCAGTGTTTCTGTCGATTGGCAAGATCGCAGTATCGGTGCGCAGCAACATGTCGTTCTATCTGGAGCCGATTCTAGAGAACGTGAGAGAGGGCCTGAGTACTAAGGGGTAAGATTTCTTTTGAAGCCATTGCTGATTGCAAGCTACTGACTTTAGACGGGCCCGCAAAGAGCAGGAAGCGGCTATATTCGCATGTCTTGGAATGCTTGCGTCTGCTGTTGGGCAGGCGCTGGCGAAGCATATCTCGCGAGAGATCTTGGACAAGATCTTCTCCTCGGGTCTGAGTGATGCGCTGTACAAGTGTCTGATTGACTTTGTTGTGTATATCCCGCCTCTGCAGGACACAATTAAGGACAGGCTACTTGATATTCTGAGCTTGACGCTGAGCGGCAGCCATTTCAAGCCGCCGGGCAGCCCGGACTACCACCACCAGATGAACGAGTCTGCTGCTCACGAGTATCGAGAGGCCATGCTCAACAAGGAAGGGGCCGTGCATGAAAGGGATGAGACCCAGTTGATCACGTTGGCATTGCATATTCTTGGCCATTTCAACTTCAAGGGTCGGTCCTTGAGCGAGTTTGTTAAGGACTGCGTAATTAGGTACATGGATCACGAGAGCGCCAGTGTACGGAAGGCCGCTGCTCTCACTGCGGCAAATATCTACGTGAATGATCCGATCAGCAGTCAAGTGAGCGCTTATGCACTAAAGGCCGTCAGTGTTGTTATCGACCGGTTGCTTACAATTGCCATCACGGACACGCAAGCTGATATTCGCTTACAGGTTCTGCGGTCGCTAGACGCGCGACTAGACCCGCATCTGTCGCAGCCTGAGAATGTCCGGGTCTTGTTCATGGCGCTGAACGATGAGGTGTTCAGCGTGAGGCAATCTGCGATAGTTGTCATAGGCCGCTTGACGAAGTGCAACCCTGCGTATGTGATCCCGTCGTTGCGCAAGACCCTCATCCAACTTTTGACAGAGCTTGAGTACTCAAACTCGGCGCGCAGCAAGGAGGAGAGCGCCAAGCTTATTACCTCGCTTATGCAGTCCACCAGGGGACTCATCAAGCCTTACGTGAAACCTATTCTCGATGTAATGATCATGCGCGCCAGAGACCCGAATGCAGCTGTGTCGGCAAGCGTCATCAATGGCATTGGTGAGCTCTCGCGTATTGGAGCGGAGGAGATGCTGCCCACTGTTGACAAGCTCATGCCACTGTTCCTCGAGACGCTACAGGACCAGGGTGCGAACATCAAGCGACTCGCAGGACTACGAGCACTGGGACAGCTTGCCAGCAGCTCCAGCTATGTCATTACCCCATATTTGGAGTATCCTAGTCTCATGGGCATCCTGATATCGATCCTACGTTCCGAGACGACAAATGTCCAGCTCCAGCGGGAGACCGTGCGACTCTTGGGAATTCTTGGCGCTTTGGATCCCTACAAGTACCGCGAGGTCGAAGAGCGGTCGGACGAAGGGTCTGACGCCAGCGAGAATACGCCCATCGACATTAAGCTCCTGATCAGCGGAATGGGTCCCAGCAATGATGAGTACTATCCGACAGTCGTTATCACAACTCTGATGGGCCTCCTCAAGGACAGCTCGCTGGTGCCTCACCATACAATGATTGCGCAAGCCATCCTGTTCATCTTCAAGTCTCTTGGACTGAAATGTGTACCGTTCCTGAGCCAAATCATTCCGGGCCTTTTGGGAGTAATGCGTGCCAGTTCACAGAGCATGACGGAGTTTTTCTTCCGGCAACTTGCAATTCTTGTCAATGTTGTCAAGCAGCATATTCGAACATACCTCGACAGTATTTTCGAGATTATCAAAGAGTTCTTTCCGATCCCGTCGCTGCAGCCTACAATCCTTACGCTGATCGACGCGATTGCTAATGCGCTCGACGGAGAGTTCAAGATGTACATTCCGTCTTTGTTGCCGCTTCTGATTGGCGTCCTGCAGAACGAGAACTCCTCGCTAGACTCGTCGACCAAGGTGCTGACAAGCTTGGTTAATTTTGGCGCCAATCTCGAGGAGTACGTCCACTCAATTGTTCCGACAGTTGTGGACAAGTTTGAGCGTGGCCCCATGAAGCTGCGGATCGCTGCTATTGAGTGCATTGGCGATTTATGCCGGTTGTTGAACCTCAACGACATGTCGTCGCGTATTGTGCACCCGATTCTTCGTGTGATTGCGACCGGAAACGAGGAGCTACGAAAGGCGTCGCTTCAGACGCTGTGCTCGCTGGCATACCAGATGGGAAGCGAGTTCACTGTCTTCATCGAGGTCATCAACTCGGTTCTGATACGATACAAGATCCATGACCACACGTGGGACCAGCTGGTTGCAAAGCTGTTGAATTCTGAGCCGCTCCCGCAGAACCTGAATCCGTATGTCAACCGGGACAAGACCCGCGACGAGGTCTCGCCGGCCGAGGTGCCCAACATGAAGCTGCCTGTAAACCAGCCGCATCTCAAGCAGGCCTGGGATACGTCTTCACGGTCTACGAGGGAGGATTGGCTCGAGTGGCTGCGGCGACTGAGTGTCGAACTCCTCAAGGAGTCGCCATCGCATGCGATCCGGGCATGTGCAAGCATCGCTGTTCTGCATGCGCCGTTGGCGCGCGATCTTTTCAACTCGAGTTTCTGCAGCTGTTGGACGGTACTGTTTGACCAATACAAGGAGGACCTTGTCAAATCCATCGAGACGGCGCTGGTGTCACCCAACATTCCGCCTGAAGTTTTGCAAACGCTGCTCAACCTCGCGGAGTTTATGGAACACGACGAAAAGGCACTGCCGATCGACATTCGCACGCTGTCGCTATATGCGCAGAAGTGTCACGCATATGCCAAAGCCCTACACTACAAGGAGCTGGAATTCATCCAGGAGCCCAATACTCCGACGATCGAGTCGCTGATTACGATCAACAACCAGCTGCAGCAATCTGACGCTGCCATCGGGATTCTCAAGCATGCCCAGCAGCACCACAACCTGCAGCTCAAGGAGACGTGGTATGAAAAGCTTCAGCGGTGGGAGGAGGCACTGGCGGCGTACAAGAAGCGCGAAAAACAGGAGCCGGACTCGATGGAGATCACCATGGGCAAGATGAGGTGTCTGCACGCGCTGGGAGAATGGGATCAGCTGTCACAGCTGGCTCAGGAGAAATGGAACAACTCTTCAAACGAGATCCGGCGAGCTGTCGCGCCGCTGGCGGCGGCCGCCTCGTGGGGCCTCGCCCAGTGGGAGAAGATGGACACGTACATATCGGTGATGAAGCCCGAGTCGCCGGATCGGTCGTTTTTCGATTCGATTCTGTCGATCCACCGCAACAACTTTGACAAGGCGACGAAGCAAATCCTCAAGGCGCGGGACCAGCTCATCACGGAGCTGACGGCGCTCGTGAGTGAGAGCTACAATCGAGCGTACGGCGTCGTAGTACGCGTGCAGATGCTAGCGGAGCTGGAGGAGATTATTTTGTACAAGCTGCTTCCGGAGAACTCGGAGGAGAAGAAGACGATGCGCAAGACGTGGATGAAGCGGCTCAAGGGATGCCAGCGCAACGTGGACATTTGGCAACGAATGCTCAAGGTGCGTGCGCTCGTGGTCAAGCCCAAGCAGGACATGGAGATGTGGATCAAGTTTGCGAACCTGTGTCGCAAATCGGATCGCATGGGCCTCGCCGAGAAGTCGCTCAACTCGCTGCTCGAGGAGGAGGACCCCCAGCATCCGGCTAGCCAAAAGGCGCCGCCGCAGGTCATCTACGCGCAGCTCAAGTATATGTACACGTCGAATCCACAGCAGGCGCTCGAGCATCTCATGGACTTTACGAGTTCTATGACGCGGGATCTCAAGCTGGACGCGGACAACCTTATTTCTCAGCCGTTGCCGTCGGAGCAGTCTGGTGCGACGCCCGAGATTCAGGAATATACCAAGCTCCTGGCACGCTGCTTCCTCAAGCAGGGCGAGTGGCAGGTGGCACTACAGGGCGCGTGGAAGACAGATAACAAGGACTCGATTTTGGGTTCGTATCTGCTCGCGACGCACTTTGACCGCAGCTGGTACAAGGCGTGGCACAACTGGGCGCTGGCGAATTTTGAGGTCATATCGATGCACGTCAACAACCGATCAGACCAGGTTGGCGCGCCGATTTCAGCCGATGCGCAGCAGATCCCGGCGGATCTAGTGCAGCACCACGTTGTACCAGCGATCAAGGGCTTCTTCCACTCGATTGCGCTGTCACAGCACCGAGCACTTCAGGATACGCTGCGGCTTCTGACGCTGTGGTTCAACTATGGCGGACTGCCGGAACCGGCGGCTGCAATGCAAGAGGGCTTCTCGATGATCCAAATTGAGGTGTGGCTCGAGGTGGTGCCGCAGCTGATTTCGCGGATCCATCAGCCGAACCCGGTGGTGGCCAAGGCGCTACACCAGCTGCTGACAGACCTGGGCCGCAAGCACCCGCAGGCGCTCGTGTACCCACTGACGGTGGCCATCAAGTCGGATAGTGTGTCTCGGCAGAAGGCGGCGTCGACAATCCTCGACAAGATGCGCGTACATAGTCCAGTGCTTGTGGAGCAGTCTGAGCTCGTGAGTTTTGAGCTGATCCGCGTCGCGGTCCTGTGGCACGAGCAATGGCACGAGGGCCTCGAGGACGCGTCGCGGTACTTTTTCGGCGACCACAATGTCGACAAGATGTTTGCGACGCTCGAGCCGCTGCACAAGGCCCTGGAGCGCGGACCCGAGACGCTGCGGGAGATCTCATTCCAGACGGCGTTTGGGCGTGATCTGCAGGATGCATACGAATGGGCTCTCACGTTCAAGCGCACGCGGGACCTGGCACAGCTCAACCAGGCGTGGGACATCTACTACAGCGTGTTTCGGCGTATCTCGCGGCAGCTGCCGCAGCTGAACCAGCTCGACCTCCAGTACGTGTCGCCTAAACTGCTGGCTGCGCGCGATCTCATCCTGGCGGCCCCCGGTACCTACCAGGCCGGTAAGCCGGTCACGGGCATTGCCAAGTTCGAGCCCATCTTCAACGTCATCTCCTCCAAGCAGCGCCCACGGCGCTTCACCATCAAGGGCAGCGACGGTCGCGACTACCAGTACCTGCTCAAGGGCCACGAGGATATTAGGCAGGATAACTTGGTGATGCAGCTGTTTGGCCTCGTCAACACGCTGCTGGCAAACGACCCCGAGTGCTTCAAGCGGCACCTCAACATCCAGCAGTTCCCGGCGATTCCGCTTTCGCCCAAGTCGGGTCTGCTCGGTTGGGTCGCCAACGCCGACACGTTTCACACGCTCATCCGCGAGTACCGCGAGGGCAAGATCCTGCTCAACATTGAGCACCGCATCATGCTGCAAATGGCGCCTGATTACGAGAGCCTCACGCATCTCCAGAAGATCGAGGTATTTACGTACGCGCTCGACAACACGCGCGGCCAGGATCTGTACCGGCTGCTATGGCTCAAGAGCAGGTCGTCCGAGGCATGGCTCGACCGCCGCACAACCTACACACGGTCTCTTGCTGTCATGTCTATGGTAGGCTACATACTGGGATTGGGCGACCGCCACCCGTCCAACATGATGATGGAGCGCAATTCCGGAAAGGTCGTGCACATTGATTTTGGCGACTGTTTTGAGGCGGCGATTCTGCGGGAGAAGTTCCCCGAAAAGGTTCCATTCCGACTCACGCGCATGCTCACGTACGCGATGGAGGTATCTGGCGTCGAGGGCAGTTTCCGCATTACGTGCGAGCACGTCATGCGCCTACTACGCAGCCACTCCGAGTCGCTCATGGCAATTCTCGAGGCGTTTGCGTACGACCCGCTCATCAACTGGGGCTTTGACATCCCTACCAAGCTGGACAACTCGGAGCGCCGCACGACAGCCGCCAACGCGCCCATCGCGGACCCGTCCGAGCTCAAGCGCCGCGCGCTCGCCGATCAGACCGAATCGGCCAAGCTGGAGCAGCAGCACCAGGCGGACATCCGCAACGCTCGTGCACAGCTGGTGCTCAAGCGTATCACCGATAAGCTCACCGGCAACGACTTCAAGGGCAAGGCAGACCTTAACGTGCCGGACCAGGTGGACCGACTCATCCAGGAGGCGACCAACATTGAGAACCTGTGCCAGCACTTTGTCGGCTGGTGTGCATTCTGGTGAGGATCTTGCGCTTCTGATGCCTGCCTTCTTGTCTTTTTTACGTATCCAGTAATGATTGCTTTTCTCATGAAGATGTGGTGGGGATCGGAGCAGCCGTATTTAGTACTATGCCCGTAAACTGCTCGACGCGCTTTACCCACTTGGCGACGAGCGGATGTAGGTCTCCCTCCCATTTGGGGGTCACGTCCTCGTTCCAATACTGCTTGTCAAAGATATTCTCGGGCGCCAGCTCGCGAGCGGCAGACCGCTCAAGGTCGGCGAGGTTTGAGCCCTGCAACACGCCTAGAATGCGGCCCACGTGGAGGCCGATCGCAGCCCCCAACGGATACCCCTGGTCGAAACCCTCTTGGAGATGCGCATCCTTGGTTTCGGTAATGCCCTCGAGATAGCCCGCGTTGTAGTGGTCTCTGCGGAGTTTAGCGGTCTGCGAGACTTCGTCGGCGTTATCGTCGGAGCCCCAGACATCATCATCATCATCGGACCCGTCTGACGGAATGCTGACGCGGGTTGCATCGTCAATGCCGTGTGCGTCTGTCATGCCCCGGATCAGCATTGGTCGTTTTTTTGTCCAGAGAAACGTTCGAACTTGAGCCTGGTTGGTAAGCGAGGGAGAGCGATTGTGAAAATCTCAGCCGCGCGAATTCCATATCGGGCGAGGATATCGCTCCCGGTTTTGACATATACCACTGCCAGTTTGTGCTCTTTTTCCACGCCAATGCCAAACTGCATCGAATTATAACTATACAAAGGCTATGATGCACAGGTGCGGGGCAAGAAGAAGCGCCCGCAAGAACCAGGGGCCCAAGGGCCGGACTTAAACAATAACCAAAGCGGGGCGTCAGCTCTTCTGGCTCGCCCGCTCCCAAATCATACGCTGCGAAAAGCTCATGCGGCCCGGATCCTTGGACAGGGCGCGCACGAGCTCCTCGTCTTCGAGCTCCTCTTCGTCGTGCTCTTGCTGCTCGCTTGCGGTGTGAGGCCCAAAGTTGATCTCTATGGGCAGGCTGCTTGCGTAGGTCGAGACGGGGACCTCACCGGGTGCTACTTGCAAGTCTGCATCTGCATCTGTATCTGCGTCTGCATCCGTATCGCTAGTAGTGTGGCCCTCCGCCGTGGAAGGTGTCGCCGGCACCGCTGCTGCGGCGTCCGGCACGGTGGAAATGACTGCCGCGGAGCGATGCTCGTCGTCGGTGTTGGCGAGGCTCTCGTCGAACGCGAATAGCCTGTCGTCGTCGTCGGCGCTGCTGCGCGTGGCCGAAGCCAAAGCCGCGTCTGCGAGTTTAGTGCTTGTCCCGGCCACAGTCCCAGTCTTTGCTTCTGGCTCTGTTTCGGTTTCAGTTTCGGTCGGGGCCCCAGCTGGCTCGCTTTCACTATCACTCAACTCGTCGCCCGCATCTGCATCTGCGTCGGCCGTGTGAGCAGGACTGGTGTCGCCGACAGCGTCGGTACCGGTGGCAGGATTTGGCGTATCGTCCTTGATACGCCGCTCGGCTTGCTCTGGTGGCTTCCACGAGTCAGGCGCAGGCAGCAGCGGCCGCGCCTTGATGTGCGCGTCGTTGTCGCTTTCCTCATCTGAATCCGAGTCGACTGCACTCGACTCGTACACATTGACCTCTGGGCTGAGATCAAACTCAACGTGCTTTGGCAGGCCCGTGCGGGAGCCGCTGCGGGCCAGGCTAGACTTGCGCGGCCGCTTGTCGGCAGTAGGGTCCGAAGCGGCGCGCGACGCAGCGGCGCTGCCCTCAAGCGCGCCGCCGGTCGCGGCACCGATCAGTTCCTGCTCGCGCGCGCGCTCGCGCTGGGCGCGGTCCTGCTCGAGCTTGTGTTCAATCACCGTCCGCTGCGCAAACTCAAACAGCACGTCGACCCTGTCCTGAATGAGCTTTACGATCTCCTGGTGCAGCTCTTCCTGCTTGCGCTGGATCGCCTCGACCACGTTGCGCGGGCACTTTTGGGCGTCGTCGCGTAGCCGGGGTGGCAGAAAGTTGAGCAAGTAGCCGGCGGGCATCGCCGGGTGCTTCTCTAGCGGCGAGTATATAGACTGCGGCAGCTCGTCCATGGTGTCTTGGGGGAGGAAGCTGCTGCGGCCAAGCGTCAAGAGTACCGGCGAGTGGCAGCTGCCAGCCGGTGTCGAATAGCTAAAGATCCGACCTTGTTTTGTTGCTGTTCAGACAGCAGACACCACGCCAGGCTAATGCCCTGGCAACGAACGTAACGCGGATGGGCCGGCCACTGGGGCAGCTCAATTGGCCCCCTGTGTAGCGTGCTAGATCCTCAGCAGCTGACCTGATGCGTCGATGAAGCGTGCGCGTGCCGTCGACCTTGGTGTGCGCGTAGTGTGCCCTTGGCCAGGTGCTAAGCTTTGCCCCACAGTTTGTGAACTGCACGGCGTGGGTAGCTAGCCACTCACATGCTGGCCCTCAGGATCTGGTTGTGCAACGGTGGCTAGGGTCCACACCACTGGCCCGGCGTGACTTGGACTGGGCAGTCATGATGGGCAGTGACAGTTTGGTACCCCCACAGTTCTGGCAAGCCGTAGACGTGTTGCCTTGGTCGCACGGGGTGCTTCGCGAGTTGTTTCACCGAGTGCTTCGAGAGTTCACGGGAGCCCTCACCAGTTGTCTCACGAAGTGCCTCACGGAGCATCCTTCACGAGGATACTTTGCCGAATGGTCCATAAGCAACATGGCACATCAATGGCGCGCCTTGGTAGCCATGTACAGCATTAAATATCGCCAGTGATTGCTTAAGAGCGATCGCCTAGCAGATTGTCGCTCGGCGTGCATGCCCTGCGTTGATAAACTCGCGCATGCTGCGCGTTGCCAACCGGCACCGCGCTTTGTCGGCCGCCGGACTTATCAGCGCTTGCACAGGTACTGTACAAGCCTCCTGAATTAAAGTCGGAAATAAGCAGTGTAGTGGGTGTAGCTGGATTCCCTCTGTGCCGGCCGCTGTGTGATCGGCACTAGCCCCTGCAGCGGCTGATCCAGGACCGGCATTTCGCGGGGTACAGGGCGAACGGGGTGATGGACCGGGCGAGTAATTGGCGCGATTATATGGTGCGAAAGTGGAGTTCTACGGTCCCGCATGATATTTGAGCGAGTCAATGTGGTTTGCCGATTGACACGCAACCTGGACTACACATCGCGTCACCCGAACTGCGTTGGGGCGGGGGGAAAAGGGAGCTGGGCAGGTATGGCTTTTTTTTGCCTAAAGGCGACTGGCCAGCCATTAGCCCGAAAGCACTACGAATACTGCTGGGCTTTGCGCCTCGCCCGCTGCATTATGCCGCTACTACCTATCATCGCGCTTGCACACTGCCAAAAGAAACAGCCCAGGGGGTGCCCGCGGCTACGAGCATAGAACAGCTCTACCGGAATGCACGTTCTACAGACTTCCCGGTGGCCCAAGCACCGCTGCCCACAACGTCGCAATTGCTAAACCTGGCGGGCGCGCTATGCCGTCATATATCGAGTCACGTGAAGCACGGCTGCCGTGGGTCTTCAGCCGCGTCTGGGGTCGCGCGCCCATGCTCCGTCGTGTGCAATCTCGATACTGGCCAGCAGCTGAATTTAGACTCAGCTAAACACATTACTGCAGACAAGGACGCTCGGGCCTGGGAGAGCCAGAGACCATAGCCACGTACAACCATACAAAACGACGCGGATCCGAGTGAAAAACCGGGCAACTCGACGGACCCGGACATGACAGTGCGGCCAACAAAGGTCCGCAATGCTGCGCTCTCGGCGGTAGCGGCGTTTCTACTGATATTTGCGTTTGTGACAATTCGCCAGCAACACAATGCGTCCGACAGAAACTACTTTCCTGACTATGACATGCGCGAGCCGTCGTGGAAGTACCCACAGCCTAGGGCAGCTGGGGCCCCGCTGCCCGCGCACCAGAAAGCTGGCGCCGCGCCCAAAGCGCCTGGGCCGGCATTCCCGCGGGGACCCGGCGCGGCAATGGCGCGACAGCCGGTAAACAAGCTGGGCGCACAGCAGATTCCCCTTGGCAAAGATGTGTCGGGCGGCGTGACGCTCCCGGCAAAGTGCGGAGACTACACAAAGTACGCCAACAAGCCCCACACGCCCGTGAGCGACGGACCGCTCAAGCTGCCGTTCCAGCGGCCCGAGCCCGAGTGTCGCACGTTTGTGTCGCAGGCAGTTGAGAAAGTCGTGGCCGAGTACTCGCGCGCGCTTGTCGATCCGGATCTGCGAATGCTCTTTACCAACTGCTTCCCAAACACGCTGGACACGACGATCCGGTGGCATCAGAACTCGACAGAAGACCCGCAGACGTTTCTGGTGACGGGCGATATCGACGCCGAATGGCTGCG
The DNA here is from genome assembly GCA_038086965.1 of Tardiomyces depauwii. Lineage (NCBI taxonomy): Eukaryota > Fungi > Ascomycota > Dipodascomycetes > Dipodascales > Trichomonascaceae > Tardiomyces > Tardiomyces depauwii. The sequence continues at coordinate 3,445,909 of JAVHZA010000002.1, forward strand.
CGACTCGCACCGCCAACTGAGCCCCTACATTCGGTTTTCGACCGAGGACCCGGCCGTTAAGCTACTAGTCCGCGGCGCTATTGCAACACAGGCCAACATGGTGCGCCAGTTTCCGTACTGCAACGCGTTCCACCCGCCGGCCCAGAGCGGTATCAAGCCCAAAGAGCTCGCCAACACAGGCGACATGGTGTACCCGCCCGTCAATAAGCGCGTTGTGTTTGAGTGCAAGTACGAGCTCGACTCTCTCGCGTCGTTTCTGGGCCTGTCGAACGAGTACTATGCCGCAACCGGTGACGCCTCCATAGTCACAGACGAGTGGCTGTCTGCGCTGCGGTCGCTGCTAAAGGTCATCGACGACCAGAGCCAGCCCACATTTGCCAATGACGGCCAGGGATCGCTCGCACCCGTTCGGTACAGATTCCAGCGCCAGACTACTATTGGCACCGAGACACTCAACCTGGCCGGCATGGGCAACCCGGTCAACGCCAATACCTCGCTCGTGCGCTCGGCGTTCCGCCCATCTGACGACGCGACCATATTCCAATTTTTCATCCCGGCCAACGCGATGATGTCGGTAGAGCTGCGACGCGTCGCCAAGCTGTTGCGGGGCGCCGGCCAGACGACACTCGCTGATCATACCGAGTCCACTGGTGCCCGCATCGAGCGCGGCGTCTGGGACCATGGCACCAAAGAACACCCTGTATTCGGAAAGGTGTTTGCATACGAGGTCGACGGTTTTGGCGGCACCGTGTCGATGGATGACGCCAACATTCCGTCGCTGCTGGCACTGCCCGACATGGGTTTTGTCGATGCGACCGACCCGGTTTACGTCAACACCCGCAACATGATTCTGTCCAAGACTGGCAACCCGTACTACCTCGTGGGCCCCGTGTTTGAGGGCATTGGCGGGCCGCACATCGGCGTCCGCAACGCGTGGCCCATGTCGCACCTCGTGGCAATGCGCACGTCCAACAACGAGAAGGAAATCGCCGAGCTGCTCGAGCTTATCAAGGACTCGACATCGGGCCTTGGCCTCATGCATGAGAGTCTCTCGGTCGATGTGCCCTACTCGTTTACGCGGCCATGGTTTTCGTGGGCCAATTCTGAGTTTGCAAAGACGATATTTGATCTCGCAGACAGGTTTCCCGAGCTGCTGTTTGGGCCGCATCCTCCTCCGGCTGTTGGGCGTTCGTAAATGTCTGATGAAGTCCTGGCCCGGGGGGTGCCTTGCGCTATTGGCGACTGGCGAGTCGAACTGCTGGTCTTGACTGCGCTGAATGCCGTTCTAGTTAATATCTAGACCTGTTGTCTCGCGTACTGTGTCAATGCGACGACAAGCAGAGAATTTTATAGCCATACCGGCAGTAATAATCGTTATACATTCGTCGTAAAGCATTAACTAGAAAACGTTTTTTTTTGTGTTCGGATTCAAGACTTGTTCGATTCGTCTAGGATACGCTGCATAGCGTCGTGCTCCACCTGGGACCGCTCCAACGCCCGCTTGTATCGGTCCTGGATCCCGCCGGCTGCGGCATTGGCACCCACCCCCGCGCCCTCTGCCTCCTCGGCTTCGGCATATGCGTACTGGCGCTGCGGAGCAAACTCGTCATCATCGTCAGGATCGACCTCGCCGTCGAGTTCTCCAGGCTCCTCAGTGTCGGAAATCGTGTCGACGGGCTCTCTGCCGCTACCCTCGGCCTTGTCATCTTTGATGCCAAAATCCTTCATCAGCCGTGTCAGATCCCGCGTCTTCTTCTTTGCAGCCTCATCCTGGCGCTGCTTCAAAATCGCGTCGCGCTCCGCCTTGTAGTCGCGGTTGTACTCGTCGACCTTGCGATCGACGGCCTCGAGGAAGTCATCAAACCCAGCGCCCGTGTATGCGGACACCGCAACCGGCTCGAGGTGTTTGTAAAACTCCTCCAGCATGAGCGACAGCGAGTTCATGAGCGAGCCCATGTATCCTGACGAGTTCTCGCCCTCGCCCGACAACTCCTCGTCGTCTCGCAGCGCCTGCTGGAACGCCTCAAAGTCTTCCATCCAATCCTTGGCGAACTGCGCATCTTGCACGTCCGTCTTGTTGAACACAATGATCATCGGCAGCTTCGTCTTGTACAGGATAGAGCACGCGTACAGCATGTTGGACATGAACGTCGCCGGCGACGTCGACCGCGGCGTGTCCACAATGTATGCAATCATGGTCGGGAATGTCGACGCCATGGCGTCGGTAATGATGGCGCCCGACGCGGACCAAATAAATACTTCAATCTGTCCGGGCGTGTCGACAAGCACGTGGTCCACGCTCTTGGCCCGCTTCTCTAAGATACCGAGCACCTGATCGATCTTGGTGGAAAACAGATTCAGCGACGTCACAATGGCGCCGTTGGGCCCCAGGTTGTACTCGGACATGACCTTTTTGTAATTGACGGCGTCGCGGATGTCGATATTGGTGGGGAACGGCACCTTGAACACAGCAGGGTCTAGATTGATGACATACGGTGGCCGCTGCTTGTTCTTTTGGTGTAGGTGCGAGTTCAGACGCTGCATAAAGGTTGTCTTGCCGGATCCTGGCGTTAGCGAACACAGATGTATACAGGCGCGGGGCTCTAGTTCTTACCGGCCATGCCAATGCAGAGCACTGTTGCTGGAAGACTCATCTTTGACGGGTGCTAGCAGCTGCGAAACGCGCGGTGACGGGAGATGCTTGAAGAGTAACCGTCGCGCCGGCGGGTTTGTAATATTCGATCCAGTTTCCGAATTTTTTGTAGCCGCACTGATCCCCATGCGACGAGGGGTGGTGCTCTGACATGCGGGTAACATTGGCGTGCATCGTCGGGCATATAGTCGCGGTGAGCTCGCCAGCCGCAACGGTGCTTGCCCGAGAATGCGGTTTGCGCCGTATATTCCGTAGCTTTGTAAAGTGCACGGTGCCTTTGCAATCGCTGTGCCATGGAGAACGGTCCTCTGTCGGCCCTGCGCCATACAGGCATTCGACCACTTTGGCACAAAGCATAGAGCAGCCGCATGGGTGGCACCGGCCCCGGCAGCGGTAGCTTTGCGCATACACAATTGCAAGCGGGACCCAAAAAAAAAGACACAAACGGGACTGCCAGAAAGCAAACTCATCTGCTGGGCCCAATTTGCTAATGGCAGAGAGTCAAGTGCTCGTTGTCCCCGCCGTGTCGGCGGGAAACGTGCCACAGCTGGCGGTGGACCTGCTCATCCACACATATGGCGCAAAGCTCGTCGACCGTCTGGACGCTAAGTATGTCTACCCGTTTGCGGGACCGCGCGACTATGTAAAGGGCGAGGACGCACCTGCGGGTGTGTCGACGGCTGTCGAAGTGTACCAGACGCACGGAGTGTCAATTGTCCAGATGCGGGCGCCCACGCTCCCTGGCTGCCGCACACGCTTTGTCCAGGAAGTGCTATTACCGTATATGCAGAAGCACGGCTACAGTGAGCTGGTGGTGCTAGGCTCCAGCAACGCGGGAATGCGCGAGACCATCAGTGCGGACGACAGAATCAGGATATATAGCAATGGCGTCTCTGAGCGGCTGGCGCGCCTGTCGCTCTCGTCCAAGCCCGAGTCGCCGCCAAAGGAGCTGCAGGAGTCTGGGTATACGCTCGACCTGCTGCGACTGGCGCCTGAAATTGCGCCCTCGGTGAGCGCAATTGTGCGATTTGCGTACGAGGGCGACAACTTTGAGGACGCAGAAGAGCTCGCTACAACTGCTGTTCAGGTGGCGGGTCTGACACCGCCCATGGTATGGAAGCGGCCGATATCGTGGGACGGCGCATACGGCAAGCCTGTCCCCGTTGGAGTGGAAGAGGGTCTCTACTCGTAGTAGTAGTCTTTTTGCATCGTGCTCAATAAAATTATGTGAATACTCTGTATGTGTGTGCGTGCGTGTCTAGGCGTAAGCCTTGATGATGCGCTTCTCGATGCCGTCGAGGACGTAGTCATGCTTGACGAGCGCCAAGTTCTCTGCCTCGGCGAGGAAAATGCGGTGCGCATCGGCACCGGGCTGCGAAAGCGGCGAGACCCCGGGCTGCGGGGTTGTGTTGCCAACCCCAGGCGTCTGCACGCCGCCAGCAGAGTTCTCGCCGCCGAGAATCAGCGAATACAGCGGCGACAGGCCCATAAGGTTCAGGAAATACCACGAGATGGACGAGACCCATCTGACATCAAGATCGCTCGTTGCGACGCCCGACTGCATCATGCCCTTGAACGACGTCGTGAGCGGAAACGGCAACTTCATGACAACGAATCCGGCGAAGAAGGCGTTGATCCAGCCCATGATGATCGTGTTGGGCACAAACATCATAATTTGGCTCTTCATACCGGACATCATGCCCTCCATGGCCTTGGGATCGCTCATCATTTGCTGGGTCGCGCCCTTGGCCTCGGGGTCCTTGAGGTATTTCTTCTCTCTGAAGTTGTCGAGCAGGTACGACTGGCGTGCGGCAAATGACTTTTCGGGGATGTTGCCGCCATTGACACGCAAAGTGGCTCCATACTGGAGAAATGACCTGACGTTAGCTCTGACGGTCCCCAGAGGTGCAAAGCGTTTCACTTACTGCTCGCGAATTGTCTTGAGATCGCCAACCTTCGGCGTCGGCTGCAGCAGCACGGTGCCGTAGTGGCGGATGAGTCCTACGAGCACCATGACGCCAAAGATGGGGAATAGCACCCAGTCCCGGAGACTGGGGTCAATGACCAGGTTTGGCACCGACATGGTTGTGCGTGAACAGCGGGGCCGAGCGGTGTGCTGTCTGTGTGCTTTTGGAGCGGGAGATCCGAAGGGCGTTGCGGGTGGTCAGTTAGTTACGTACTGTATAAGTTAGTATGCATACTGCCGATGGTGCAGCGGGCACCCGGGCCACCTCCCCTACCGTCTCGATGAGATCATTGACATCCAGTCATCATGTATTCTTTTTTTCTTTTGTTTCTCAGAAAGGTATCTTGTATCTATACAGGAAGCGGGCTGGACATGCCGAGTTTAGTAGTCGTCAGAGCCGCTGATAATGACGTCGTTAATTTTCAGAATCATGCGCGTGAGCTGAGTAGCCAGCAGCAGCTGCTGGCGCTTGCCGATAAGTGGGTCAACGACAAACAGGTCCTTCATGTTATTGGTGCCCTTGCCGAGCGCATCGACGCCGAGCTGCGGGTTGTTCTCCTTGACCTGCTGAGACTTGACGGCCGCCAGCGTCGGGATCGGGTCGAGGCCAGAGTTCTCGGCGAGCGTCATGGGCACAGTGTCGAGGGCGTTGGCAAACGCGCGGAACGCGTACTGCTCGATACCGGTGCGCTTGTCCGCAGTCTCGGCGACCGCCAGCGAGCAGGCAATCTCGGCAGCACCACCGCCGTAGACGACGCGGTTGTCGCGAACAAGGTTGCGGACAACGCACAGCGCGTCGTGAAGAGCACGCTTGGCCTCGTCGACAATCATGTGGTTGGATCCCCGCACCAGGACCGTAACCGCCTTCGGGTTGGCCGCCTGCTCAATGACAAGCATGCGGTCGCGCGTGGTGCCAAACTCGAGCTCGCGCACAACGCCGGCACTGCCAAGCTTGGCCTCGCTCAGGTCCTCGAACCGCGGTACAATGCGGCCATTGGTGGCCATGGCGATGAGCTCGATCTCGGGGCCGCCGACCCAGCGCACGGCCGGGAGGTCGTTCTGGAGCAGAAGATAGTTGGCCTCATCGTCAAAGCCCCACTGGCAGATGACAAAGTTGGCGCCGGCATTCTTGACGTGCTGGATCATCTCGACAAACTTCTGCTGCTCGTACGTCTGCAGACGCTTGAACTCCTCGACGTTGTTAATGTCGAGCTTGTGCTTAGTCTTCGGCTTGGGAGGCTCAAATGGGCACGTCAGAATCGCAATCCGCGCGTCCTCGACGCGGTGAGGCATCTGCGGGTGCGACATGTCCTTGTCGAGGACAACTCCCTTGACCAGCACCGTGTCCTCGAGCGAGCCTCCGTTCTTGCCGTCAACCTTGATGAGTTCGAAGTCAACGTCCTTGCGCTCGAGATCGGCAACCGACAGCACTGCATCCACAGCAATCTTGGCAAACGTGTCTCCAGTCTTGGAGACGATCTTGGAACCCAGCGACGTCTTGGCGGCCTTGAGCAGCGTCGCGGTGTCGTCGGCAGAAACAGGAACCTCGTCGGCGATCTTGTCGAGGTGGGACACAGCAATCTTGCACGCCTCGTCGAAGCCGTCAGCAATCCGGATCGGATGGATACCGCGGTCAATGAGATCAAGCGCCTGCTCGAGCAGCGCGCCGGCCAGCACAACAACGCCGGTGGTGCCGTCGCCAATCTCGTCGTCCTGCGACTTGGACAGCTCGACCAGCAGCTTGGCAATTTGATTTTCTATCTGCATCTGGCTGAGAATGGTGGCACCGTCGTTGGTCACCGTGATGTCGCCATCAGGCGAGATGAGAATCTTGTCCATGCCTCGCGGTCCAAGCGATGTCCGCACAATGTTGGAGACTGTGCGCGCAGCGAGAATGTGACTCTTGGTAGCCTCGATTCCGTGCGCCCTCTTCTTCTTTCCCTGGCTGGTTGTCAGTTATGCTGGTCGTGTTACGAGCAAAAGATGAAAAAAAAAATGGCGTCGCCAAACCTGCTTACTCTCTGACAATGATAAATGGGCGGCCCATCTCGTCCTGCGCGACAATCGCGTTGGACAGATCGGGCATCGCCATCTGCTGCTGTTGAGGCATCGCCATGGTGCCGGCCGTTTGTATTATGTGTACGTTTGACGCGTAGCTCCGGCCGTTTGAGGTGACTTGTGCACTGTCTGTCTGGATTCTTCTGCGGGACGTTTCATGGAATATGCATTTATGCTCCCGGGTAACGTTTTGCCGTTGTGGCAGCTGGGGACCCTTCGGGCCGGCCTAGTACGGCTGTAGCAGGCCGAAGCAGTGCTCAAAAAAATATAGAGCCGTCCAAGCTCCAGGCTCCCCAATAATACGTACTGCACAACCGCACACAATGTCTGTGGTCGGAAGTTTGATCTTTTGCGACGACTGTGGTAACCTTCTTGACAGCGTCACTGGCCAGTCCGAGAGCCTCGACTGCTCTATCTGCGGCCAGTCGTACCCGGCAAAAAGTACGCGGTGAAATTCTAGATCGGTTGTTAGTCGGAGCCATGACATCCGTCTTGATGCCAGGAAAATTTGCAAACCTGAATATACAGACTAACAGCAGACTTTGCAAACCTGAAGGTGGTGACGACGACGTCTGAGAACGCGTTCCCGTCTGTGCTCAAGTCGCGGCGTTCTGCCGTCAAGACGCAGGTCAAGAACAACGACCTAGAGGAGGGCGCTACGGTGAGTTTATACGAACACATGACGTGTTATGCTTCCTGTCTGCTAACTACAGATTGAAGAAAAGTGTCCCCAGTGCGGCCACAACGAGATGCAGTACCACACGCTGCAGCTGCGGAGTGCAGACGAGGGCGCCACTGTCTTCTATACCTGCACAAACTGCGGTTACCGGTTCCGCACCAACAACTAGTGTGCTAGGGACATTTTCTATTTATTCACTACTGATGCTGGCAGTTTGTCTGGTGCCCAGCATTTTTTGTTCATATATGTATAGTACATGCAACATGAGACGATGTGACAGCTTAGCTAGACGATGTGAACAGCTTAGTTGAACCATCCGAGCTTTAATTTGTGTGTAGTTCCGAACGGTGAGTTAATAGTGGGGTGTGACTGGCGGCTTGTCCGGGACTGGCATCCAAGTGCGAGCGTGGACGCCGGTGTTGCATATGTGGTTCCCATAGTTAGCCTTGGTATAATGCCAACCTGGGGACCAGACGGACAGACGACTACGACGATAGAGGGCCACAACGACAATGACGTCGCCTCTACCAGGACCGGCTACGCCAATAGTGCCCTCATCTCGCCAACCCCTGGCGATTCCGCGAACGCCGTCGTCCACGCTGCCGCATCCGAGCGCCACGCCAGCGGGGTCTCGGTCAACTCTGTTCCACAGTCGCAAGACAAGCAAGTATGACAAGAATCTGAACCGCAAGACGAGCGAGGTCTCCAATAGCGCATTTGCATTTCTTTTCGCCGAGATGATCCAGTATACGCAGCGGAAGGCAAAGGGGATTTCGGATCTTGAGGCTAAGCTCAATGAGCTGGGATACCACGTTGGCCAGCGGGCGCTCGAGCTGACGACGCTCCGAGAAGGCAAGAACGCGCGTCGCGAGACAAAAATCCTCGGGATCCTGCAGTTTGTGCACACACATATTTGGAAGTACGTGTTTGGCAAGCCGGCAGACGCCCTCGAGAGATCGCACGACGCGCCTAACGAGTATATGATCATTGACCAGGAGCCATTGGTATCCAAGTTCATCTCTGTGCCCAAAGACATGTCGCAGCTCAACTGTGCTGCATTCGCCGCTGGTATTATAGAGGCGGTGCTCGATGGGTCTCGGTTCACTGCGTCAGTCACTGCGCACACTGTGGAGACAGACGAGCACCCGCTTCGGACGGTGTTTCTAATCAAGTTTGACGACGCCGTTATAGAGCGGGAGAACGCTCTGTGAGAGGGTGGATTGGTGTCTATTGTCGTCGTGTCTGTTGTTGACGGCATGTGGAACAGCACCAACTGCGAGCATAAGGACGCAACTACTCGGAACATCGAGCGATCACGCGATAGCCATTGACATAGCAAGACTACGAGCCACAAACCATCGGCTCTACATGGGGACAGCGCAGGGCGCATGGCCCGACAAAGATGATAGAACTAGCATGCCATAAAATACATGGATATGTACGCGCTCACATGCAATGCGTTGCTTTTTCGCATTTTTTTTTCTTTGCATTCAGTTTTCAGGTCGTTTATGTTCCTGTCGAACGCCCGCAGACTTGTCATGCGTGCGGTCGCTTTTGTTTGTAGGCAGTTTCAGGCGGAAACGACAGTCTTGGACACCTCGTCCGCGAGGCCTCCGGCCAGAAGATCCTCCTCGTCGTCATACTCTTCCTCGTCGTCGACAATGCCAGTAAGATCGTTCAGATCCTTCTTCATCGAGTACGCATCCTCGCCGTCTGCGTAGTAGCCGTGCTCGATCTCCTTGACCTCAAACTTGAGAGTCTCTTTGTACAAATGAAGGGCTGCGGCGTTACTTTTTCGCACGTGCAACGACACGCACTCTGCGTTGAAATTCTCCACCAGGGAGCGAACTGTTGTTAGGATTTCTGCTTCAGGTACCGCAAACTAAAAACATACGAGACTGGCGCATCAGCTTGGAGGCAATGCCGAGCTTGCGATAGGTGCGCATCACAGACACAGACGTGACGTGAGCGGTCGGGACCGGGTTTGGCTTGTCTGTCTGCATGTCATCCTGCATTTTAGCCAGGACGTATCCAACGACGCGTTCGCCTCCGTCGGAGGTCGGCACCGTCGCAACGTACGAGCCCTGGGGCCATGAGAATATGTGGTACAGATAGTACTTCATATCGTAGTTTTCCGGCAGGTTGTGGAGGTTAGCATTTTGCATGCCCTGCAGGTCCTCGACCCGAGCCTGCCGTATATTGAGGCCGTGCATCTCTGCTGAGCGAGTGTGTGCAAACTTCAGAGAATCGGATCCCCCGAGGTTCGCAGGTTTCGTCAGTTTGTCGCCGGGATCAGTTTAAATCAGTAGTGCAGAGGTATGATTTTTGCACAAGATGCATAAGCTGATGCGGTCCTCTGGCACGCAGAATTACGGCCCGAGGCAATTGGCGCGCTCCGTAAATAGACGCAGATGTAGTACTGCTGGCAGTAGGCGAATGATTTCAAGTGCCCATGATTACAGCAATGTCTCAATGTGCCGACTCTGAAGTCACGTTACCGACGGATCCATGCATAGACGTTCTGTGGGAGACAAGCGTTACATATCATTCGATTTCCGGTTGAGCGCCGGATTGGGCGCCAGGTTGAGCGCCGGGTTGAGCACCAACAGCAAAGTTTGCGAGCTAGCCAATCACTCAGCGCTCTAAATGACAAGGCTGCGGCCATAGCCTGAGCCGGTACCTACTGTGGCCGCACAGCGTGCCTCTTTCAGTCAAAACAGATCGCCGATCCAGATGGGATGCGCACAACGGTCCGACTGATATGGTACGGCCCAATCCGAGCCAGTGTCTCACTAGACCGCATTCATTAAAACTTAGAGCAAGCAGTCCGCGCAGGGAATTAGGTCAGGGCCGCACTGCGGCCCAGCCATCGATTTGTAGACAGGAAGGAGGCTGGCCGCAACGTCGAAGGCGGGCTCGACGCGATCTGGCGACGCGTTGCGATCGGGGCATTGCAGGGAAATAGTGCGCCGGGCTATGGCCATGGCCGAGCGCACGGTCGGTATCTCTTGTGGCTACGTTCTACAGGCATCCAATGCACGTGCAAAGCGGGCGCGTCAGTGGGTTCCCGCATACTGCTGCACGCGCTGCCGTTTTGTGGGCCGTCAGATGCGGACGCGGGGCCGCACCTTCCGGACTGATAAGTCAGCTTTTTTATTCTAGTGACGGCGGAATCTGAGGCGTCGTACGCAGCCCGAGTGCAGCGGTTTTGTTTTTGCGCAGATCCGGACACGCCCTAGCAACCGCTCGGTGTGGGTCCCCCTGACGACGGATTTATAGGGGGCTGGGCTGGTACCGGGTGCCAACAGTTCTAGAAGCTCAGACTGCGTAAACTGTATCTAACACAGCACTTAAAATGTGGCAGTGTCCTACGGTTTCGTAACTCAATCTTCGATCGATCGGGTCACGGCTGCCAACCGTTGGCGTGTGACCACCGTCAAACACGCCGGCCAAAGAGGGGCAAAACGCGCGGGCGACACGCGCCCAGCTGCAGGAGCAAAAGGGGCAAGGGGCGTATCCGACGCGTGCGGCGCAGCCTCCTCCCCCCAGTTTCGCCTGCGCGCATAATGGGATTTCGGGTTTCCCCCTCGTTTTTGTGACGAATCCTCGTTTGTTTCGCGACCACCACAACCCGTCCCAGCCACCACCCGACCAGTCCAGTCTAGCGCCCGGCTCGCTTCGCCAACAGCCAACCAGAACTGTGCGCACGGCCGCACTGTTCGCTACACTCCTTTTACACTTTCCTTTTTTATTACCGTCACTCATTTTCGGGCGCCGCTGGCTTCGTGGCTAAGCTGAAACACGGTGGGCACAGCACACCTGTGGGGGTCTTGATCGCCAACGTCTTTTACCAAGGCTAGTACAGGTCTACGCTCTACGCTACCGGTTACGGGCCGTTCGTTCTGTTATTTTTATTCTCTTGATCGCACGCTTTTCGAATACTCAAACCTCATGGGCGCAGGCGCTCAGGAGATTACTGCCGGCGCTAGTGCCGAGCGCGAGGCGCGCAGCACCCACGCTCTACCAGAGCTGTCGCTCACAGACTGCTCTGGAAGCGACGCCGACGCTGACAGCGTTACCAGTGAGCGCGCAGCGTCTGCGGGAGGCGCCGATGCTGACGCCGACGCCGAAACCGATGCCGGTACCGACGCCGGTACCGACGACGGCGACACAGACTCCGCAACACCGGCCGAGCCCAGGTCCATAGACTGGGAGACACTGCTGGCAGTCGAGTGCCGCATGGCCGACGAGGAGCCGGCGTACCTTGCCGCGCGCCTCGATGCGGTTCATGCCCGCGCGCACGAGGAGGAGACCACGGCCCAACCGCTACTGACGCTCGCCGAGATGCGCGACGTTATCGACCGCGCCGATGCCGAGGCGCCCTATAACGACATTCCCAACCTGCGCAAGCGCCTATACGACGACTCGGAGCTCACAGTGTGGTCTGCGCTGCTCGCGGACTACGCGACGGTCGCGACCAAGATCCCCAAGTATGTCAACATCACCGTGTGGGCCGGCGTGCCCCCCGCACTGCGCGGCCGCGCCTGGCGCGCTATGGCCCAGGCGGACAGCCCGACGCTGCAGTCGCTCTACGACGCACTGGCCGACGAGTGGACGCCGTTTGTCAAGATTATTGGCCGCGACCTCCACCGCACCTTCCCCGAGATTCGCATGTTTGAGGCGCGTGGCGGTGACGGCCAGGTCAAGCTCGGCCGCGTGCTGCGGGCGTTTGCTGCCTACGATATGCAGGTCGGCTATTGCCAGGGCCTGACGTTTCTCGCTGGCCCGCTGCTGCTCCATATGGATGAGCGCGAGGCGTTCTGCGTGCTCGTCAAGCTCATGGAGGACTATGACGTCCGCAGCATGTTCACAGCTGACATGGCCGGACTGCAGCTGCGCATGTTCCAGTTTGACAAGCTGTTTGCCAAGTTCATTCCGGATTTGCACGCGCACTTCCAGGAGCTCGAGGTTAACAACATCTACGCGTCCCAGTGGTTTCTGTCCTTCTTTGCCGTCACGTGCCCGCTTTCGATGCTCGTGCGCATCTACGACCTCATGTTTGCTGAAGGCGCCGTCCCGACGTTCATGCGCGTCGCGCTCGCTGCTCTGCAGCGCAACAAGGCGACGCTCATGGCCTATCAGGACGAAGAGCAGGTCATGGAGCTACTGCTGGGTCGCAGCCTCTGGGGCGCATACGGCACCGACGCCGATCTGCTTGTCTCGGACATCAAGAGCGTATCGCCAGATCTGCTGGCTGACCTGCGTCATTCTGAAGCTGCCTATACCTCGGGCAAGCTTGATCGCGCGCGCTCGCGCCGCAAAGTCAAGGGCTCAGCCGCCGGCCGCCTCAAGGCCCTGGGTGCCCGTCTCCCTTCTATGTCTTGGGCCGGCGGCCACCACGGTGGCAACAGCACTACATCGTTGGCTGCCTCATCGGCCGCCTCGACGTCCAATCTGTCGGTCGCGAGCAGCGCTTCGCGTCCGTCGTCGATCATGTCGTTTCAGTCGGCTTCGACCGTCTCTGCCTCGGATGGCCAGTCGTCGCATCGTGCGTCTACGACGTCAGTATCATCCGTTGAGTCGCAGGGCGCGTCCATTGAGTCGAAGGAGATTGCACGTCTAAAAATGGCGCTCGAAGTCGAGCGCCGTGAGCGTGAAACCGACCGCGATCTTGTGAGTCAGTTGCTTAGCAGGATGCCCTCTATCGCTGACGATGACAAGCTCCCGTCTGTTATTAGCGAGCTCAAGTCGCGGCTGCGCTTGGAGGATGGCTCGTCGCCTTCGGACGCCGGCGCCTCGCAGTGCACCCAGTGCGACCGCTTATTTATGGATCTGGCCGAGGCGCGCTCTCGCGAGGCCCTGCTCAAGCAGGAGGTCGATGACCTCAGAGACGAGCTTCATCGTTTCCGCGACGAAAAGGTAGCCGCCGCCGCTCCGGCGCGGCCGCTCAATGCCAAGCCCTCGAAATGGAATCTCTGGTAGGCCATTGAGTAACGAATTGCATGCACTATTATGTCTTATCCGCGTTGGTCCTAGTGGGGCCCCAGGCTCGTAGCGTTCCTGAGTAGATCATAGCATGGCCCACCGTGCTGGCTTCGTGCCTCACGAATAGCTGTCAGATACGCATATGTGATCAGTATGAAGGAGTCCCTACCAGAGTGGCCGGCCGGCTCTTGACCGAGCAAAAATTCTCGATGACTGATCGTCTGATCAGCCATCTCCACTCGCACTGTGGAAAGAATAATCAGACGCGTCGTTTGGACACCACTGGGAATTATACTAGATTATACTACCACACGCTCCACAAATTATTTCTCCAGTATCATTTTAAGGGCGACACGAAGGCATTCATGGAATCCGTTAACTGACGCAGCGTGCGAACATACGACCTACGACACTGCCGAGCACCATGAATCGCAACGCTGCCCGATCCAATAAGGGGGCTGCGGGATAGCGCCGGCTCCCGACACGTAGGGCGTTCGCCGGCATAAGACCCGGCTACAGAACTTGAAAGCTTGTCCTACATATGCCGACCATCTATTGTAGCATAGCACATTAGCACAGTCGTTACCATTCGCTCTACGTCATCTGCCCGAATAACCACTCTTGTATTGAAGTACACTATTGAAACGGAGATACCGTGTCACGAGTAACCTGAGGTTAGAGGCCATAACAAAAAAAAAGTCAAGTCTGATAGAATTCTCAGACAAAAAAAAATAAGGTAGCTTGGGTTTTTCCACACCGACATAACGTCTCGAGCCAAATGCACTCAGGTCATCATATAGAATATCAAATGTAAACAGGATTGGATCTTACCTCAAGAAAGACGTGTAGTGAGGAACTAGGAAAAATTTCCCGAGCGGGAACTCTTATAGGAAGGGATGAGATCACGTGACCTAAACGGCCGCGACGTTTTTTGTGACTGTGCATACGAAGTGCGTGCCGGCGTTAATGGCCATCGCTCGACTGGTCAGGGGTGCTTGCGCCCCGGCCGCAATGTCTGGATTCAAGTAATAGGGGGATTCGCTATATAGTAATTTCTTAGAGCAAACGGTTGGAGCTACTCCATTGCGCCTCGGCCGCCAATTGCGAATAACATGTAGACATGGCCCGGACGGCACGACACACCCAGGATATACCACTCGGGCATCGAGTTTTGCGCCCCACTGTCCATACCTTCTTTTGTGCATATCAACGGTCCTACGTTACTCCACAGCTTGGGGACATGCTGCCGCGCGCTGATTACTAAAGGTGCAGCTACAAATGTATGAAACTGAACCGTAGATGACTCCTTCACAGTTACATCCCGGGGCACATTTCGCTATTCAGTGGAAAAGCTTACAATGAATGAGGCACAAGTCTCTGTCAAGAACAACACAGTCGAGGTGTCCGTGCACCAGGTCCCGATCCCTACGCCAGGACCAGGCGAGATACTTATAAAGGTTGTTATTACCGGAACGAATCCTAAGGACTGGAAGTTTCCATCATGGCTCGAACAGTTCGATGGTGCTAACACGGGAGATGATATTGCAGGCTATGTGCACGCGGTTGGAGAGGGAGTCTATGAGTTCAAGGTGGGCGATCGCGTTGCGTCATTTCACGACTTTTGGTCTCCGCACGGAAGCTTCGCCGACTATGCAATTGGCCGTGCGTACGCTACGTTCTTGATCCCTGATAATATCTCATTCGAGGAAGCAGCCACTGTCCCGCTGGCGGCTTTGACGTCAGCGCTGGCATTGTTTTCGCGCTTGGCGCTCCCCGCGCCGTGGATTTCAGGCCGGCCCGGGAGCGAGGGTCCCGAAGGCGGTGTTCTTATCTACGGCGCCGCCAGCGCTATAGGCGCGTTCGGCATCAAGCTTCTACAAAAGGCAGATATCCATCCGATCATTTGCGTTGCAGGTCGTGGCATGGAATTCGTTCGGGGCCTTATTAATGAGTCCAAAGGAGACGTTGTGATCGACTATCGCGACGGCCTGCCTGCTGTGCTTGCGGGCATTCAGAGGTCCATTCCCCAGGGAAGGAAGCTTCGTCATGCGTTTGACGCTGTCAGCGAGCCAGAAACGTTCGAGCTGGTGTGCAAGGTGCTGGATCCCGAAGCCGGTACAGTAGTCGCTGTGACGCCTACCCCACCTGGCGACGGTCCCGGCAACGTGCGTGTGGATCTCAGTAATGTTGGTGCCGCCCATCAGGATGATAGGGACAAGCAATTCGCTCACGTTTGGTCGCGATATCTGGCCCTCGGTCTGAGTGAAGGCTGGTTCACGCCGCACCCGCATAAAGTCGTGTCGGGAGGTCTGAACGGCATTTCAACCGCCTTGAACGACCTGATGCGCGGGAAAGCCAGCGCCGTCAAGTATGTCCTAAGGATCGAAGAAACCCACTAATCGTAGGGGGAACCTGGGCGTTACAAATATTCTGTCAATATTTAATCATGTATTCACAATCTAAAGGGTTGCCGAGGGGGGGGGGGCTACAAAACGTGATCACCAGCGGCGATTGCAGGTCCGCATCGCAGTAAATACATAGTGTACAATTCTCTTGTCTGCGCCATTTCAATGCAAAAATGTGTGCTCGCCGTTGATCAGTTCGCCGAGACCTCCTTCCTATACGAGACCTTATCCACCTTGACCTCGCCGTCAACAAGCGAATATATGTAGATGATGCAGGCAGTGCCCTGGACATCGAGAAGGCAAAAAGTTGGCGGGATTTCCGCGGGCTCATCGTCGTCCTCTTCGCCTTCCTTCGCAGGGGCGTCTTCCTCCGTCCACCCAAAGTAAGGAGCCCCCGTCGCTGTGCCCGGGTTGACGAAGAACTTGCCTTCAAGCTGAAACGCCTCACACCGGTGTGTCCCGCCCCAAACCAGTATATCGACGTCGAGCTGCCGCGCGGCAATGAGCAGTGAGTCCGGGTCGGAATTGGGCACGATCGAATAGCCCGCCACGCAACCAATGCGTAGCTTGCCATGGGTTACAACCCGATTTAGCGGCAGCGCCGGCGACAGATCAAACTCTCCTTTGACTGCCTGGTAGTCGGGGGAGATCTTCTGCAACAGTTCCAATGTCGGAGGGTCCGTGACATTTCCCAGGCAGAGGACCTGTCCAATCTTACCCGGTGATAGGAGCTTCTGGAACTGAGGTTAACGGTGGCTCTGGCCTAATATTCAAGTGAAAGGCTAACAATGACGAGCGAGTAGCTCGCTGGACTATCTCCTGTAGGTTGCGCGTCGGAACGGCACTCACCTTGGCCGGCAGTTGCTGTGGTCAGTACTGGGGAAAACGATGCAGTTGGCCCAATTGCAACATACGCTTGCTCTGTCCGGTATATGAAGGTCGCCGATCGCTAGGACAAGCATCGGGAAAGATTATCACGCGATGGTAGACGGTGATGGCTGGCGTTTACATGTTACCACTTGACGGGGGGACCGCCGCCGTGCTACCATGCGCCACGCGCATATGCTGCCGAAATGCATTTCCGCCCTTCGTCGTGGACTAATCTGTGTCACTAGTAATTTTTTTTTTTTCCTCTAACACAGTTTCCTGTCATCTCATTTCATTTCATTTTTGTCCCATCTATATCCGCATGTGTTGAAATTGCATGACGACGGTTATATAGTACCGTTGAGGTTTTGCTTATAAACAAACAAAGAACAAAATCACATAACCTCCTTAAACGGGCAGAGGAAAGGTGCTGGCCCAAGCCTTGATCTCCTCACGCAGAGCAGCAAGCTTGCCGTCCTTGTCCTGGGGAACAGCGGCCTTGAAGTCCTTCATTTTGTTCGCGTCCTTGGGCAGCGAGTTCTGGAGGTCAATGGCGTACTTGACGGCCTGGTCAATGTAGTCGACAATACGCTTGAAATCATCCTCCGACAGACCACGAGTGGTCATGGCCGGAGCGCCAATGCGGACACCGCCAGGAACGATGGCCGACTTGTCACCGGGGATCGAGTTCTTGTTAAGCGCGATGTTGATCTGCTCGCAAATGGCGTCAACACGGTAGCCGTCGATGCCCTTGTCCTTGAGGGAGACGAGGACCATGTGCGAGTCGGTGCCGTCCGACACAAGCTTGTAGCCCTTCTCCTTGAAAGCGTTCTCGAGAGCCTTGGCGTTCTTGAGAACCTGCTCCTGGTAGGCGCGGAACTCAGGCGAGGCGGCCTGCTTGAGGGCGACAGCAAGCGCGGTGATGGTGTGGTTGTGGGGACCACCCTGATGGCCGGGGAAGACCGAGAAGTTGATGGGGTTCTCTAGGTCGTACATGACCTCCTTGCCGGTCTTGGGGTTGACGGAGCGGACGCCGCGGCGGAAGAAGATCATGGCACCACGTGGGCCACGGAGCGACTTGTGGGTGGTGGTGGTAACGATGTCAGCGTACTCAAACGGCGATGGGATGACACCGGCGGCAATGAGACCCGAGATGTGGGCCATGTCGACAACGAGGTAGGCGCCGACCTTGTCAGCGATCTCGCGCATGCGCTTGTAGTCGATCAGACGGCAGTAGGCCGAGGTACCGGCGACCAGCACCTTGGGACGGTACAGGACGGCAGTCTTCTCGAGCATATCATAGTCGATGATACCGGTCTCGAGATCGACGCGGTACGGCATGGTCTCGAAGTAGGTCGAGACGGCCGAGATCTTGCGCTGGTCGGTCTGGTAGCCGTGCGACAGATGGCCACCGTGGGGCAGGTCAAGACCCATCAGACGCTCATGGGGGCGCATGATGGCCTGGTAGACCTGAAGGTTGGCGGGCGAGCCCGACAGAGTCTGCACGTTGACACCCCACTTGTCCGGGGTGAGGTGGAAGGCGGCGAGCGCACGCTCCTGGCAGAGGGTCTCGATCTTGTCAATGACCTCGTTACCGCCGTAGTAGCGGGCACCCGGGTAGCCCTCGGAGTACTTGTTGGACATGGGGGATCCCAGCGCGTCGAAGACGGCACGCGAGGTGCAGTTCTCCGAGGCAATGAGGTTGATCGAGCAGCGCTGACGCTCGATCTCCTTCTGCATGAGGTCGTAGACCTCAGCATCGAAGGACTCCAGCTTGGTCTGGAGCATCTGGAGTTAGTGCTTATTTTCGTAGAGCAATAGCGATATCCTCAAGTACTGGCCGAGAGATCTAGCTTGCATCGGGGCGAAGGGACTGTGTGAAAAACCTCGATGCCGAAACCGGGAAAATAATGCTGACGCAGAGACAGCGGTGCGGAGCATTGAGCAGGGGTAAAATCTCCCTGGTCTCGCATAACATACCTCCTTGTGCGACTCGGGCAGCGCGTAGGTCGACATATCGAGTTTGAGCCTTTTGGCGGGAATTGCGGGCTGGTGCGTCTCTGTGGGGAAAGCGCGGGCAGTTGTTCGCAAAAGGCTGACGGGAAATTTATTCGCTGGGGGTAGGGGTCGCGAAGGAGTCACAGCCGCTGGTAGCCAGCCAAATTTTTCGTGCGCGGGTGGTAGGGGTTGGGACATTTTGTGAGGGCAGCGGGACCGGCAGCTGGCTGCGGTGCGTGCAGCCCGGGTCCTTTAAAAGGCGACTTGGGAGGCGACCAGGCGGGTGGCCCGAGTCAGGTCTGGCGCGAGCCCGGGTCGGGGTGAAAGTTTCAAAGGGCGATGGCATAGACAGTGTGGACGTGGTGAGGGAGATATTTGATAATTACGCGCTTCAGAGCGAAATCGCTCGCTGCGTGTAGCTGCGGGGGATTACCGGGAAAAGCGTCCCTTTTTGTCGCACGTGGTGCCGCAGGCCCGGGAGCCCGGAGTCGCCATTTGGGTGGCAGCGGCCAGGACAAGAAATGCACCATGGATCGACGCAGAGCGCTCGCCGCCTCCATGGGCTCTGTATTCGGGTACCGACATCGGCCAGCTGCAATATGATACCGGTGCCAGCATGCAGGGACGTTCGAGTTTCAATGCGTGGCGCCGCCCATTTGGTCGAAAAAGACCGAGAGCGCTGCTGGCGTTTTTCTTCTGGGCGGCTGCCACGTTCTCGCAGGTCGAGATCGCGGCTAGGCTGCAATCAGCTTATCCGCGTGCATTTCGATAACTAGATAAGGTGCGAGCAAAGCGACGAATGGGGATGCGCCTGGAACAGTGCAGCTGTGCAACAACCAAAGTAAAGAGCCAATGGGCCTGCCATTCGCCTGTGTGGCCCCGCGTATACCTTGGTCGAGCCCAGAGTTCGGGGTGCCCCGAGGGCACAGGCGAGGGTGCATCTTCCCGAGTCATGTCCCTGGGGACCGTGGCGACCCGGGCTGAGTTGTTGTCGACACCGGCCCGCCGTGTTAGAGCGGGTGGCGCTATTTCACTTTTTTAGATAGGTCATCACAGACACGTACCAAACCAGCCTACTGTCCAAAATGGTTTGGTTCTGCCTCGTGCGGTCCACACCGACACTTCGCTAGCTAAGCAACCGCGATTATCGTCCTATAATACACCTAGTCTGGCCATATCGCTGCATAACACATTACCACCCCACTCGCCACGGACATGTCCGACGGCCCCGGCGGCTAGTTACGGTGCGGCTAAGTACCGGTCCCGGCGAACAGCGGGGGGCTATAAAGGGCCCTCGGGCCCGGTGAAATGCGCGCGCCCAACCCCACATTTTCACGCGCCATATAAAAGTCCTTGCACCAGCAGGGGGACCCACGCGAACACAGCAGAGCTGTTTCCAATTCGACGTCTTTCATTACCCGCCCGGCATTTTTCATTGCTACCACGGACCGGCCCAGTGCACGCTCGCCAACTCCAGCAACCGCAACTCTACACACCAGTCTTGAGCTTCCAGCCGTTGTCAACAATGTCCAAGCAGGCTCCGCACAACCTCACCATGATCCCGGGCCCGATCGAGTTTGACGACTCGGTCCTCGCCGCCATGTCGCACCCGTCGGTCGCCCACACCGCCCAGCCATTTGTGGACACGTTCTCGAAGGCGCTCAAAAGCATCCGCGTTCTGTTCCACTCGACCGATGCTGGCGCCCAGCCCTTTGTCATTGCCGGCTCGGGCACTCTTGGCTGGGACATCGCCGCGTCGAACCTGATTGAGGCTGGCGACAAAGTGCTCACTCTCCACACGGGTTACTTCTCGGACTCGTTCAAGGACTGCCTCGAGACGTACGGCGCGGCCGTGACGTCTCTCCGCGCTCCTATTGGCGACCGCCCTTCGCTCGACGAGATCGAGGCTGCCCTCAAGAAGGACAGCTTCAAGGCCATCACTGTGACTCACGTCGACACCTCGACCGGCGTTCTGTCGGACATCAAAGCCATCGCCGCCCTCGTCCACAAGGTGTCGCCGGATACCCTCGTCATTGTCGATGGCGTCTGCTCCGTCGCCTCGGAGGAGATCCGCTTTGATGACTGGGGCATCGACTACGTTCTGACCGCGTCGCAGAAGGCTATTGGCGCGCCTGCCGGTCTGTCGATCTCGTTTGCCAGCGCCAAGGCCCTGTCAGTTCTCAAGAACCGCAAAACGCCCGTGGCCTCGTACTTTGCCAACCTCAACCGCTGGATCCCCATCATGCAGGCCTATGAGGCGGGCAAGCCCGCCTACTTTGCGACCCCGTCGGTCCAGAACATTTTCGCCCTCAAGGAGTCGCTGTCGCAGTTCGCATCGTCGGCCTCTGCCGTCGATGAGCGCATCCGCAAGCACGCCGCTGCGTCGGACCGTGTTAAGGACGCCATTGCGAAGCTCGGCCTTAAGACCGTTGCCAAGAACAGGGACATCGCCGCCCACGGCATGACTGCCATCTATCTGCCGCAGGGCCTCGAGAACACCCAGCTTCTGCCATACATGCTTAAGCAGGGCATTGTCCTCGCTGGCGGCATCCACAAGGAGATTGCCACCAAGTACTTCCGCATTGGCCACATGGGCGTCTCGGTTACCAACCCGGAACTTGGCCACCTTGACCATGTTCTTAAGAACCTGGAAAACGCTCTCAAGGAGTTTGGCGTCTCGGCCCCGGCTGCTTCCGCTTAAGCGTTCTGCTTGGCGTTTGACGACATAAGTTTATGTATTACATGACATTAGATGATGAAATCGCCCCCTGTATCTTACAATTAGTCGCTAATAGGGCATTACAACCTCATTTCGCCTTGTCCTGGCTCGACTTCCTCTCCTTCGCCTTCTTGTTCTTCTTCTGGCTGCTGCCATACTTGGCCTCGAGATTGCCAATCATGGCGTTGAACCGGTCTTCGCCCCGTCTTTTGATCATCATGGCCAGCGCGTCCTCGTCGTTGCCTGATTTGTTCGCTTTCTTGGCCCTGTTGAGCCCCAGCTCCTCAGCAAGCGCCTCAGCCTCGGCGGCCTCCGACTCGGCTGCTTTCCGGCGTCGCTTCCTGGACGCCTCGCCCTCCTTGGCGAACTTGGGATACGCCTTGACCTCTTTGGCATTTATAGCGCCCTGAATAATCTTGCGGATCCGTTCCTCGTCTTTCAGCACGTCGGTGTGGATGACGTTCTCAAAGATTACGTCCATGTCGCCCTTGCTCTCCTTATAATACCGCAAGATATCCTGCCTCTCCTCTCCGCTCTCGCGGTATTCCTTCTTGTCCTGTTCGAGCATTTCCTCTGTGATCTCCGTCTTGCACAGATCGCTGAAAAGATCGCGAAAGCTCTGCTCGCTCTCAATCTCCTCTAGGCTGCCGGTGCGGTCGTATCGCGCACGTCTATCCTCGTCGCTCAGTACGCTATACGCAAACGCCACCTTTTGGAATTGGCTGTGGAATCGTTGTCTCTCCTCATCGTCCTTGGCCTTGTCGGGATGTGTCGACAGAGCCCTCCGTCGGTACGCCTTTTTGATATCCTCGGCAGTCGCATCCTTGCCATTAGACACGCCCAATACCTCGTACGGGTCAATGTCGGCATAGTCTTCGGGCAGTTCGGACATTTTTCTTCTGAGCACCGAAGGACCTCCCCGTGTCAAGGTCGCGTTAGTTCGCGTTCAGGTCGGCCTAATTAACGGCGCGTCTGGCCTAACCCACAGTGCATTTTCTGACGGTCCAAAAGCATACTGCCTCCAGGGCCGTGACGACGATCCTCGGATTATCGGCCTCTCGCGAAACCGCACTCCAAGTGCTGGTGCTTTCCTGCTCTTGCTAAAGATGGTGTACTACTACAAGTCTACCGGTGTATCGGGAGAGGTCGACCCGCCGGTGACTCTCTACATGGGCAAGCACAAGGAGGAGAGTAGGTTGAAATTTTGGTTTTGTCTTCTCTGCCACTGGACGGCCGGCTAACCTCAGACGAAGATCTTATCAAGTATGGCCTCGAGACTGACGTCTGGTATGTGTACTAGCTCCTGACTTGCCTGAGCGCCGCGGCTGTCTTATCGGATATGCGCTAACAACAGGTTCCACGCAGACAAGCTCAGTAGTGCGCACGTCTATCTTCGGCTGCCTGAGGGCTGGACGTGGGATAACATTCCTCAGGAGATTCTCCAGGACTGTGCTCAGCTCACCAAGGCGAACTCCATCCAAGGGAACAAAATGAACAACGTGACCATCATCTACACCCCGTGGAGGAATCTGAAGAAGACTGGCGACATGGCGGTTGGCCAGGTGAGCTTTAAAAAGGAGAGAGACGTCAGACGTGTCCACGTGGATGAACGCGTGAATGCGATTATCAATCGACTGAACAAGACGCGAGAGGAACGGTTCCCAGATCTTCAGAAGGAGAAGCAGGACTACGTGCGAGAGCTTGAGTCCCGCGAAGCGGAGATCAGGCGCCAACGGCAAAAAGAGGAGCTTGCGCTTGCTCGGGAACGCAAGCAGTTGAAACATCAAAAGACTCATGCGTATGATGACCTTTTTACCGAGGACAATGTGCGCCATTCCAACAACCAATTTCTGCCATCAGACGATGAGGACGACTTTTGGTAACTTAAAAGTTTTGCCTGAACTAGCGTGTAATATACTCGGATTCAAACCGAGCCTGGGCAGTACAATTGCAAATTGTTTATATTGCTAAATAATTAAGCCACTGGCTAATGCACCTAGATACGAGCAGGGAAAATGCCCTTCTCACGCTGGTCGTCCCACTTCTCGGTCATGAAGGTCGGGCACAGCGAGCTGTAGGCACGGTAAAAGACCTCGCATGGGGCGAAGTCCTCACCCTTGGCCTTGACGCAGCGGTGGTAGTCCACATAGCTCTGCCAGCAGTGCTTGGTCTGGTTCATGTTGGGGAACCTGTCGTTAGTACTGCGCCACTCGTGAGTACGTCTAGGCGTCTCGTGTTAATTCTCTCGAGATCCGTTCTCGCCTCCTGCCGAGCCTGTTCTTCGAGGGCAATGGCTCTACCAAAACATGAGGTGTCTTAACCGATTCCTCAAGAACGGGCTCCGCTCGTTATCCGACCTGGGCTGGACAACCCCGTTTCGGCAATGACCACATATCCGCCCTCTTATTCAACGCAGCATTCGAACCCTTCTGCGCTCAATCCATTGAGCGTGGTTACGAGACGCATCCCCGAGAAATAACAGACGATCGCCGACATGAACACCTAGCACACAAAGAACATACCGAGGGTCACCCTGAACTGGCGGTTAGTAGTTATTCAAGGTAGATACGGGCACTGAGTACATACCGGTGTGGAGAGGGGTCTCCTGCGAAGTCTGCTTCTCCTCGTCAGCCATGTTGTCTGTTAGCCTGTAAAGTGTTCGCTGCAACCAACTGGCGTGATATTCGTGATTCGAAAAATCACCGGATGTGATTGGATACTGAAGTTTACGCAGTGGGAGACATGAGCATTGGATACGCGCTGGTCACATAGTTTCGGAAATTTCATGAGCATGTCATCGGCAGCAGCCCTGCAGAGCATCTCCAGCTGCTGGCGAAAATAGACACTAAGTGGGTCGTTGGAAACGACTCTTCGAGAATACTAGACTCCTAATGAGTCCATCCTGTAGGTCTCAGTCGACATACGCTGGTGCAGACATGGTTACCTAGATATGCAACAACGCGTATCCGTGCTTTGTCCGTGGATCTGTAGGCTAGCTGGCACTAAATGTACTAACAACAGCGGCTCTAAGTGCTTTGAGGGCTCAGGGTCTCTACGATGACTCAGACACGGGCCGGAGTATCGACGATGCAACGCCTGTAATCAGCGAAGACGGCGAATCCGCATTTCCTGGCAGTCCTGATGACCGGGAAGAAATGTAAGTTGACACTGAGCGCGTGGCATCTGCAGAGTACTAATAAAAGAATTGTCCAACTGTCCAACTATAGCTCGAATGAGCATACCCCGCAGAGGAGTACAGACAGGATTGTGTATGGACTGAAAAGTAAAAACTTGCTGACTTTGCGCGGGCAGAGCCGATTAACGGTCCGCAAGGGATCAGTCAAGGTGAACGGCGTTACGCTGACTGCGGGAAATAGAGTGTACGACTTGTATTCGCCCGCTTCATCCTCGTTGATCGTCATTGAGTGCACGGAGAAACTACCAAAGGGCGTGAAGATCGAGGGACTGGAGTCGTATCCAACTATTATCGAGCTTGGCAATCATAGCAGCGGGCTCGAGAATCTGCATAAGCTAATCCCTCGGTTCAAGGGCCTTTGGAAGTCAGACGAGGATTCGCTATCATTCGAAGTAGTCCGGGAGGGCCCAGACACGACTCCTCGAGTGAGCATTTTCGACTCTTGGCAAGATCTAAGCGAAAAGATTCTGCTGAATGTCGCGCAGCCAGTCAAGCCTTCTGTGGTAGTCGTGGGCCCCAAGTCTTCCGGCAAGTCTACCTTCGCAAAGTTCCTTGTCAATTCGCTGGTCTCGAATTCTGTCAGTCCATTCTACCTGGACCTGGACCCGGGCCAAACCGAGTTCTGCCCTCCTGGTACGCTTTCTCTGCATAGGCCGTCCAAAGCGTACTTTGGCCCGCCGTTTACGCATGCAGATTTTGCTGACTGCAAACATGCGGCGAGCCTCGGATACCTGTCGCCACGGGAGCGGCCGCTATTATACTTGTCTCAGGCAGGCAGCCTGATGCGGGAATACGAGAGGCTGACTGCAGACCAACCTGCTCCGCTCATCGTTAACACACCTGGCTGGACAAAGGGTCTTGGTGCCGAACTGATCGCGGAGATCATCAACATGACGAAGCCCCAGCTCTTGGTTCACATGGGCGATGCGGAGTCGGCAGCCGAGTTGGGCCAGATGTTAGCTCATCCTGTCGAAATTGTGTCTCTCCAGTCTGCGCGGGATCACGTTCCTTCTAATTTGCCTTACTCTGCGGCGGATATGCGTACACTCCAGACAATGGGCTACCTGCACGCCAATGACTTTACTTCGCACCTCACGGAACTGCCGCCGTTTGCTGTCCCCTACAGCGAGAGTGCCCCCGTGGGTATTACTGCCACTGGCATTCTAGACAGTGAGGGCATTGACTTGGAGGACGTCGCTATGGCTCTAAACGGAACACTGGTCGCTGTTGTTGCCGTTGGTGAGTCCTCAATACTGCAGACTACGAGCGCGTCAGATGAAATTCCGTACCTGGTCCCGGAGAGCCTGGACGCCGTGCTGCAGGAGCCCGGCACGCAGTGTCTTGGCTACGCTATTATTCAGTCTGTCGACACCGTCGCAAAGGAATTCCGGCTTGTGACGCCAACGCCGGCTTCGCGCATCGCTGCTGCGTACGAAGTTCGCCAGCGATTGATCCTCGTACGAGGGCGGCTTCAGCTTCCTCTCTGGGCGTTTTGGGATCACCGCAACCCTTCTAACTTGGCTAAGACCCCGTATCTCTCAAGGGCGGGTGTTGGTGCTGGTGCCGAGGCAAGACGAGTGCGTCGCAATGTTCAACGTCGAGGCTGAACTGATGACTACTTTATGTGTACTATACATTCTCCTTGAACAAGGATTTGCATTAATATTGCATGCCACATAAAATTAAAAATACAGTTGAGAGTTACGACGACGTCCTTAGATCGTACAAATACAGCGTTCATGCTTCGGATCCCAGTCGGGCCCTGAGATGCTCATACTTTTGTCGATCCATATCCGAAACTGATGGTTTCATCTTGGAGATTGCCTGCTCGAAGTGCTCGGGACCAATGAGAACCTTCATGTCAGCACTGCTTTCAGCCCGCTTACGCTGCAGGGCGCTCTTGAGCGCCATTGTCGCAGCTTCCCGAGTGAGGGCGGCAAGATCTGCTCCGCTGTAGTTTCTGCAACGCTCGTCATGGGCAATGACGGAAAGGTTGACAGACGGGTCTAGTGGTGAGGAGCGCGTGACGGTCTTAAGGATCTCAAGTCTCTCGTCGCCCGTCGGAAGCTCGACATAGAGCTGCTTGTCGAGACGGCCCGGTCGCAGCATGGCGCTATCGATCATGTCTGGCCTGTTGGTAGCAGCAATAACGTAGACGCCGTTGCGGTCGCCAACGCCATCGAGTTCGGTGAGCAGCGTATTAACTACACGCGAGGACGCTTCTGAGTTGGTGTCATCCCGGTGTGGCACGAGCGCATCGAGTTCGTCAAAAAAAATCACGCAGGGCGTCGATGCCCGTGCGCGGGTAAACACCTGGCGAACAGCCCTTTCGGATTCGCCCACGTACTTGTTGAGAAGCTCTGGGCCACGCACAGATATGAAGTTGGCCTGAGATTCGTTGGCAACTGCCTTGGCGAGCAGCGTCTTACCGCATCCGGGCGGGCCCCAGAGCAACACGCCTGACGGGGCCTGGATTCCGAACGACTGGTAAATCTCGGGGCTTTTAATGGGCTCGACGATTGCATACTCCAGCTCTTCCCGAATAGCGTTCATTGCTCCCACATCTTCCCAGGTGACGTCGGGTACCGTCGCAAAGCCTTCTCGTTTGGACGACGGCTGCACGGTCGGCAGCGCTGTGACGAAATCGTCGAACGAGATTGCCAGCGGGGCCAGCTGCGTCTCGGAAAGCGGTTCGGGGTGCGCGCTCAGGAATTTTTGAATGACGGACGACGCATCCAGCTTTTCGGCCGCAGCGGCTACTGCGTCCTGGGCAGGCTCCACGGCTGGACGCCCGACTTCTCCGTCCACATCCATGCCGTCTTCCTGCTTGGGATCCCGGGGAGTAGCGGCCATCTCGTCGCCCTCGGATACTGCTGCTTCAGCTGCGTCGATAACAGCCGGGACCGCGCGATCACTCGCGGAAAACTGGTCCAGGTTCTTGAAAATACGCTTGATCGCGCACACGCCTGCGGCGGCAACGAGACTGTGAAGGTCGGCACCCACATAGCCCGGGGTCATCTTTGCTAGGCGTTTAAAGTCGAAATCGCCCTCGAGCTTGAGCTTCTTGGAGATTGTGCGCAAAATCTTTTCGCGCGAGTCTTGGTCAGGCACATTCATGCAGATTTCCCAATCAAAGCGCCCACCGCGCCGCAGAGCGGCGTCAATAGAGTCTGGCCGGTTTGTGGCACCAATGACCATGACGGGCCTTCCGCCGGTCTTTTCCAGGGCCACATCGTCCATGCATGTGAGGAGCTGCGCCACGATGCGGCGCTCCATCTCTCGCTGCGCGCTCTCGCGCTTTGGCGTGATGGCGTCTATCTCGTCAATAAATATAATACAGGGGGCGAGCGACTTGGCCTCTTCGAAAATGTCGCGCAGCTTCTTCTCAGACTCGCCGGACATGCCGCTCACAACAGACGGCGCCGAGACGTTGAGGAACGTCACGTCCAGTTCGTTGGCGAGTGCGTTGGCAAGCATTGTCTTTCCGCAGCCTGGCGGGCCGTGTAGCAGCACTCCGCGTGGAATGTCCGAGCCGATCTGGCAGTAGACTTCCGGGTGCATCATGGGCATTGCGATCACCTCCATCACCTGGGTGATGATGCTGTCAATTCCACCGAGATCCGAGAGCGTGACAGAGGAGCTCGGCTTCCGCTCTGCGAGCTTCTTTTCCTTCTTTCGCGCTCTCTTTTCCTCCTTCTTCTTGGCAGCCGCAGCAGCGGCGCTGTCTGCGGCTCCGGCCGGGGCCGGCCCGGGAACAGGCGTTGACTGTCCGGACGACGGCTGGGTGGGGATGTCTGCAGGCTTGATGTTCCACAAGCTTGTGACGCTCTTGTTGAGCTGATTGGAGTCCTTGACATCCATCAGGGTACTGGGATCCACACCCTCAAAGTCGCTATCAAAATCCTCAAGGTTCTGCGGCGGCTCCTCCTTGGCGCGAGCCTCCTCCTCAGTGCGAATGATAGCAATCGCCCTCTCGACGGCCGGCTTGATTTGCTGGTCCTTGAGACGTCGGAACCGGTGCTCTGAGTTCTTGCACACACTAACGGCGTCGCTGACTCGCAGTTTCTTGAGCCTTGCGAGAAGCGACTCGTCGCCCTCGATCTGCTCAGCTAGATAGGCGCGAACCAGCTCGTAGACCGCTTCCTCAATGGCCCGAGATGAATCCAGTCTCCGTTTCCCAGGAACCATGTCGCCGGTCGCACTAAGATCCTTTGACAGTAGACCTCAACTTCTGTATTTGATTGTACGAGTTGAACAAAAAAATGCAGCCGCGCCGGATTAGCCAGTCTATGTATATTATTTTGAGCGGCGATGCGCATCCCAGCACCCTGGCGCTCTATCTATCCCCCGCGATCTACATCCGGTATGCTGGAGGCTCCGGCTCTCTACCATTGGGGATACAGGAACAATAGCATGGGAAGTGGGCAGAGCAAGGTCACATCCCAGGACAAAGCTGTCCTGGAGATGAAGATGCAGCGCGACAAGCTGCACCAGTACCAGAAGAAGATCAAGGTGATTTTGGACCGCGAGGAAGCCATAGCCAAGGAATGCCTGGCAAAAGGCGATAAGCACCGAGCACTGCTAGCGCTGCGTAAACGCAAATACCAGTCACAGCTGCTGGCAAAAACAGATGAGCAGCTCGAGGCGCTGGAGCAGCTGTCGCAGAGCGTAGAGTTTGCGCTCGTCCAGAAGGACGTCATGTACGGGCTCGAGCAGGGCAACAGCGTGCTCAAGGCGATTAATAAAGAAATGTCGCTCGATCGGGTGGAGAAGATCATGGACGAGTCATCCGACGGCATTGCGTACCAGCAGGAAGTTTCAGACATGCTTGCCAACAACATCACGAATGCAGAGGAGGACGAAGTGCAGGCGGAGCTGGAGGCGCTCGAGGCCGAGGTCGCCAAGGCGTCGCTTCCAAGGATGCCAGATGCGCCGAAGGAGGAGCTCCCAGAGGTGAAGATGGAGTCTGATACAGAGGTAGAGCCGGCAAAAGCATCTCGAGAACGCCATGGGCCAGTACTGGCATGACTCATGTGTTCCGAGAGATGGTGCCCAGAAGCCATGGCAGCAGCATTCATTGGCCGTGAGTCCATCCACGAAGCAGGGGTACAACTGGTGTCTGGGAATAGAGCCCCAGACTCTTCATTCGGTAACAATTATCTGCATCTGCGGTCTGCGGAACCTGGTATCAGCAAAGATGGCTACCAGAGCGCTAAGTCGCCGTGAATTTTTTTTTTTTTTGTTGCGAAGGACTGTGCAGCCAGACAAGAGAAGAGTATATACATATACATGCATGCAGAGATCAGATCAGAGATACATTAGCGGGCAGAGCCCTCATCGAGCCAGTCAAGAAAGTCTGGGGTAAAGTAAGAGATGATGAGGTTGGCACCCGCGCGGAGGTAACCATGGGCCGCTTCGAATGCAATGGTCTTGATGTCGAAGATGCCCTTTTCTGCGGCAGCGTGCAGCATCGCGTATTCGCCCGACACCTGGTAGACGGCGAGCGGGTAGTCACGGCAGATGTCTGCGGCGTCAGACACGATGTCCAAGTAGAAGGTCGATGGTTTGATGATGAACGCGTCGGCACCCTCATCGATGTCACGGAGGAGGGCACGGCGTGCAAGGCCGCGGCCAGGGGGCGGCAGCTGATACGCGCGGGGGCGGCCGCCTGGAGTCGGCTTGGATCCGGCGGCATCGCGGAATGGGCCGTAGAGCGAGCCGGAGAACTTGGCCGAGTACGACATGAGCATAGTCTTGTGGGCGACGTCGGCATCGATGAGGCCCTGCTTGATCTCGCGGACACGGCCGTCGACCATGTCCGAGGGCGCAACTGCATGGGCACCAGCCTTGGCATAGTTGACGGCGACGGCGGCGAGGCGGCGCACCGTCTTGTCGCGGATGATGGACCCATCTTCCCGGAGAACACCGCAGTCGCCATGCGAAGTATACTCGCAGAGACAGACGTCGCACATGACAAACAGGTCGGGGAATTTGGCACGGAGCAGCTTGACCGCGCGGATGACGGGCCCGTCGGGGTCGTCAGCGGCCGAGCCCTCGGGGTCCTTTTTGCTGTCGTCGGGCACGCCAAACAGGATGACGGCCGTGAGGCCCTTTTTGACGAGGCTGTCGACAAACGGCACGAGCTTGTTGACGCCCCAGCGTTTCTGCTTGGGCAGGCTGGCGACCTCGGTCTCCTCGTCGTCGTTCTCGGTGACAAACAGCGGATAGATGAACATGTTCTTAGTCAGGACCCGCTCCTGCTGCCATGCCCGCGCGACCGGATGGTTATATCCGCCGGCAAGGATGCTGGAGATCTGGGTCTGCCGCTCGGGCAGGTATTCCGCGGCATGCTTCGACATTTTGCCTTGTGCAGGGTGTCAAAAAGCTGGGGTTGGCGGAGGAGCTCACAGAAGTCGGCACGCCGCGGGACCTGGCCCACTCTGGCTGGGCCGGCCACTACTAACACTTAGTGACTGTGCCCGCCCCGACACTTAGATTAGCCCAAACTGGCATTATCGCCACGATCAGGGTAAAACACGGCTGGCAATCATACCGGCATTAAGAGATAGTCCCCCAAGCTCTCACACTGCCATTTTAGTGCCACCCGCATTTGCATTCGCATTCCAATGGACTGCCGGGGCGAAGACAACGAAGCGCACGACCATGACCACGGCCACGGCCATGACGGACACGACCACCACGGCCACGACCACGTGCCACCGCCAGACACAAACGCCGTCCAGAGCCTGTACCCGCACATTGATCACGACGGGATCGTGACACTTAACGAAACGGAGGCCGGATCGGGCGCCGGCGTGTTCAAAGACTGGGATCGCCGGCTGAACGTGTCGGAGTTTGTAGAGAGCGACGTCGACGAGCAACTGCTCATTACCGTGCCGTTCACTGGCGTTGTGCGGTTGCACTCGCTGCTGGTGCGGAGCGTTGCTGACGAGCGGTCGCCGGACCGAATCCGCGTGTTCAAGAACAGGCAGGACCTCGACTTCAATACCGCGGCAGATATGAAGCCGACGGCCGAATTCAGGCACCCTGCTGGCGTCGGCGCCGATGACGACGACGAGGGCGAGCCCGGCACTCTCGACAGCGAGGGCATCGTCGAGTACGCCTTCAACCGGGCCCATTTTTCTAATGTCACAGCGTTGACCCTATTTGTGCAGGACAATCATGGCGCCGAGACGACTAAAATCACGTACATTGGGCTGCGTGGCGAGTTTCAATCGCCGCTCGGGCGCGCCCCCGTCGTGACGCTCTACGAGGCGGCCGCCAACCCGCGGGACCACAAGAACGTCGTTCCCGGCGAGCGTTATGTCTCAGAAGCGCCGTAGTCGTGGCGCTCGGGCACAATTGCATATAATACCAGGCTCCTAACGAGACAGTGCGTGGCGCTCTTTTGTTCCTGGGGGCTCTCACCCCCGACCCCGTCGCAACCGCTTCGCGGTTGATAATCAACGCGCTATTGTCATAGACCGATGGCTCAATTGCGACGCAGTTGCCACGGGGGTCTGGGGGCAGAGCCCCTAGGGAGTCTTCCGGCAGCGGTCGGAGCCCCACCGAGTTCGTCCGGCAGCTATCACCAGTGGAGTCACAAAGGGAGCATCGAGAATATTAGAAGCGAATGATCAATCTTTAACAGTACATAGCGTCGTAACATGCGTAGGGCCTAGCGACGGTTGTCGCTGGAAGTGCGCCGGCTGGCCGACGGTGTGGTGCCGGCGGGCGTCGCGCGAGAGTCACTGGCGCGGCCGAAGCTCGGGCGGCCCTGGAGCTCAAGCTCGTCGGCGCTGGCGTCGCCAACGGAGCGCGAGTCGATGGGGGCGAGATCCATCGACTGTCGCCCGTTGCTGTGCACGCTGGTGCGGTCGGCCCCCGCGGCGGTGTTTTCTGCCTGCATCTCCACGTCGGGCTGGCGGCGCGACCGGCGGCCGTGCAGGAACGGCCAAAACCGCAATCGCCCCTGGCTGTGCTCCTGTCCCTGGGACGACCCGTCCTGCTGGGCTGCGGCCGCCCGCCGCTCCTGCTGCTCGCGCCGCCGCTGCGCGTGCCGGTGCATGAGGTAGACGAGCGGTGGCTCTTGTACAGTCGCCTCGCGCGCTGGGTCTGGCGCGCGAGGGATGTAAAAGTCCTTTTTACAGAGCGGACAGCTCGCGCGACGCGTAGTAAGCCACGGCGTGATGCACTCGTCGTGGAACACGTGGTTGCATCCGAGAGCCCGCACATCATTGTCTGGCTCGAGCCCGTCAATGCAGATGGCACAGATTCCGCCGCTCGAGTCGGCGAGGTCTGGCGGCACCAGCGTTTCGTGCAGACCATCCTCGTGGTCGTCACTTTGCTGCCCGTCGGTCTGCTGCTCATCAGAGCGTAGAGCATCAGAGTGTCGCGCCTCGTCGGCAATGCGCCGTATCTCAGCGCTGCGTCGCTCGCCAGTGCTTCTCCATGCATCCAGGCTGCGCCGTTCGTCGGTGCTTCGCCGTGCGTCCAAGCTGCGCCGAATATCAAGGCTGCGACGCCAGCCTTCGTCGGCCTGACCAGCCCTGTGGCCATCCATGCTCTGGCGTGGCGTCCCAAAGTGCGACACATGCCGAATCGACTGACGCGACGGCTGCCGAGAAGGGACCGCGTCTACGCTCTTTTCAGGATCACAAGCCAGAGTGTCCGCGGGGGGAGCTCGCGCTGTCTTCCCACCAAGGTCGATGCTCTCTCGTGGCGTACCAGCCGCGCTTTGGACCGGACTCTGGACCGGGCTCTGAGCTGAACTCTGGACTCGACTCTGGATTCGGCTCTGGAGACGACTCGGAACGGGACTTTGAGGCTGACTCTGAGCCGGACTCTGAGGCTGACTGTGAACCGGACTCTGAACTGGGCTCTCTGTCCCGCCCGGCGCTACCCCTTCAGGCACCGCCGCCGCCATCTCCTCTGAAATGCCGCCGTGCGGGTCGAGCCCCGCCAGCTCCCGCTGCGCAGCCCACTCCTTGTACTTGATGACAGGAAACCGCTCGTTGAGCTCGTCTGGCTTGAGAAGCCGCCGGATCCGCCGGCGTCGCGGCGGCAAATCGCCGGCAATCAGCGGGCCCACATACAGGCGGTAGTCGTCCATGTCGCCCATGACAAACGAGCCGGCCTCGCCCCGCTCCATCATAAGCCTCTCGCGCCGCCGACGGAAGCAATACTTGAGTCCAAGAACGATCCACACATTTGTAAACACAATGCCAAGACCCAGCGCAATAAAGTACAGAAACGGCGCCTGTGAGCCCATCGAGCCTGACGGCACCGCCGACGACGTATCGATGGCCGCGGTCGATACAGTGGAAGCAGGCATCGGAGTCTGCGTAGTGGCCGTGGCGACGTCGGAACCCATACTGGCCATCGCGCTCGTTGTGGCGGCGTCACGCGCCGCCAGCAGAACGGCCGCCGGCGTGATCATGCGATGCGATAAAGCGTCAAGACGGCGGCTTTAAAAAAGCCAGCCCTATACTGCCACGTAAACCAAGACAATACGCAAAAGAGCGCACTCGGTATCAGCAGAGTGCAATATCCCAGCGGCCCGTGAACCCGCTGTCAGAGTCGCTTGCTGACGCAGTTGGTGGCGCGCCCCTGTCTCTTCTATCTCCAGAAAAACCGCTGAAAACGTCCTCCGGCCAGTCCTCCAGCGATCAGTCTGTCAGCGTTGGGTACAGCGACCCTCTTAAGAGTCCGTGACCTTATGCCGTCAGCAACCTCTGCGGCTGCCCCCGACTGTTCAAGTAACGGAGAGCCGTAAAGGAGAAGCGCCGCACCTCTAAGCCGCAGCCGCCCGAGCAGCCGCACACTGTCCCGCTCGTAACAGACAGGGCTGGGTCCCTACTCGTCCCATCTCCCACACAGCCTAGCGGTGGGCCAGCAAGTGGCGACAACGCTGTGAGACCGGCATATGCGCGCGTCAGGGCGCGGGTTGCGCCTGCCTGTCCCCACTGCACGACCGCTCGTGACTTCGATCAGTCGGGTGTCGGCTTGCGGGGAAAGCCCATGAGCGTGAACGGGTCCAATCAAAAAAACAGCCTTGGTCACGGGTACGGGAGAGTGCATCCCAGGGGGACCCCGTCTTCAGGGATTAAAAGCATTCCTGCTCAAGAATAACTGGCTCGACGTGTCATTGTACCTCGCTGCATCTGCGTCTCGTTCAGCCCATTAACCTCGCAGCCAGACGCCGCATTAGCAAGCGGCATTTGCAGGCGCGTCCCATCACCGCAGCGCATAGACATGGTCGATGAACTGCGCTGAACGGTACGATCACGGTCGCCCCATGCCAGTCGCCACTTGCAAAGTTTGGAGGCGACCCTAGCGACCCTCTTTTTCCTACTCAATTCAGCCATGTGCGTGTCCGAGACGGGCTGTAGTGGCGCACTCATCGAGCTAAGGTGGGCCGTCACCGACGGCCCACCGCGATCTATATTGCATCCGGGGCCGGTTAATTCCACGCACGACTGTAATGTGGCCGTGCTGTGTTAGTCACTTAAATCTTGGTGTCCCGCTAGCGGGCAGCTCAGTACCAATCTGGAGCCCGGCTGAGCCAAGTCCCCGCAAGATAAAAAAAAAAGGGCTATATAGATAAGGAACCATCGCCGATCACTTAACAAGCAACGGACATGCAAGCGTCACACGTTAGTGGGGTCTGTGTCGCCTTCTGCCATTTGTCCATATCTTCCCTGCCGTTTTACGTGGTCACTGGTTCCATTGCTGTATGGGAACCGTCACCTTCGGTATCCAGCCCGCCATTTTGCACGCCTTCTCCCTCCCCATGGGCCACAGGCCATTCTATCACGCACGACGATCCACAGCCGTCACAGGCAGTACTGTACCTGTCTTTGCCAATAAAAAAAGCACTACATGCCGACCCATGGATCCACCCACGCATCCAACCCATGGATCGGCAGCCACACGATAAAGCGCCGTATCAGTACATACATATATACTAGGTACCAGCCAGCTACGCTTAGTGGGAGCCGCGCGAGACCTTCTCGAGCACGGCCTCGTACGCAACCTCCGAGAAGTCAGTGCCCTGCACTTCAGCAGCGACACCGTTGAGCGAGCGGCGCAACGCGTCCTTGGACGAAGCGTAGATCATCTTGCTCTTGATCGGAGCAGTGTCCGGCGACCAGATGAAGAACACGAGCTTGGAGCGCTTGCCCTCGCCGCCAGGAGCATTGTACTCAAAGTCGTACACGGCGTAGCGGCAGTCGTTCTCCGGCAGCTCCGAGATGAAGGCCTCGTACTCCGGGTTGGTCGCGGTCTTCTCAACCACAATCTCGGTCTTGTTGTCGTTGATCTTGTACACCACAAACTTGTGAGTCTTACGCAGCTTGATCTCGTTAAAGATCTGCGTGGCCTCGTCGGCGACGGCAACTCTGCTGTTAGCGTGATACCATGCTCAGCAGCGTAATGAGGGGATCGTTGTGCCGGGGCTGATCTTGCCACGTCGGTACCGCTACTATGCCGCATAAAACTATAGCTCCAATTGGGTCGGTTCACCATCGCCCGTGGCTGTTATTATCTGCCTCGTGTGGCCCCTCGTGTCGGGCGTCGTGCCGGCCCACGCAGACACTCTCTCCCTAGCGGGCCGTTCTACAACTCAAATGTTGTATGCCGCGCAATGGCACCCCCTACTGGACCGCAATTGTGCCGCAAGCAAGCCCCATTTGCGTGCATCCCCCGCGCCACGGCCCAAACGTGTGTCTCAGGTCACGTCCAAAACAAACACTTCCCACAACACCATGCACATACCCAGACATAGACTGGCTGTTAGCAATTGTTGTCAATTCTGAACTCAGCCACGCGATCCCTAGATACGTACCATCTTTTCTATTGGTTTTGTGTGACTTTCGAAACGTAGACGGTGCAAGCTCTGTCGCTCCGATAGCTGTGGGCTGAAGTGAACAACTGTAGTTCGTCACTTGGGGCCTACCCCGGGTAACCGCGCCCTTATGCGGTACGTTGCCGTTGCCATGAGTTCTAGAAATGCAACAATATTTCGGCTCCCTGTCGATACATCTGCACGGTCGGCATTCTGTGGTGAGCCGTGGCTCGCCAATTCTACTGTTTGCACTTCGCCTTTCTATGACAATGCCCCGCTTCTAGGACTGCGTGATGTCATCTCGGCGTACATGTCTCGTAGGGGGCAGTGCAACGCGTCATGGCGCGCGCCTTGCCTTACCCCAACAGCTGCGCGTGGACACGAAGCCCTATCTCTGTGGTATAGGAATATAAAATCCTTCTGCGAGTGTATCTATGGGCGTCCCCTGATCTCGCCTACATCGCCCCCCGGTGCGGCGAATATGAAAGTGCTACACAACGCATATCAACCCCACTGCATAGAAATGTTATTTGTGTATCATATAGCGGCGCATAATTACAACGAGGCTTCAAGGCGGCACTTGAGCCGTTTGGTCAAGTCGCAGACGAAGGTGCAGGCGAGGTACACTTAGAGTAGAAGGACACCAAGAATGGCCATTGGGCCAAGAACTCCAAAAGACACAGTAGGGGCGCCGCCGGTTGCGGACCCTGCGTTGGCCGAGCTCGCGGCTCCCGTTGAATCGGCAGCAGAAGCATAGCTGCCACCCGCAGACGACGAGCGGTCGTTGTCCTGCTGGTCACGGTTCGAAGTCTGCGACGAGCGCCCCTGCGACGTCTCAGCGGGCGACGACGTAGCCGTAGTCGACGAGGAGTGGTTCTCCCTGTGACTGTGATTGTGGTCGTCGTCATCGTCATTGCCGTTGTCGCTAGACTGGGTGACCGAAGCAATGCCCGTGGCACTAGCACTAGTAGCGGTGCTGCTAGGAGAAGCCTTGGTAGTGGCAGCCGCGACGCTGCTCGTCTCTGTAGCGACGGCCTCCATAGCCTGGATCATGGGAGTAAACGCAACAAAGTCGGATCCAAACGCGTAGCTCAGGGCCTGAGACACATGGCTAATCTGGTAGCTGAGCTGTTCGGCAGTCGCAAAGTTGGACCGCTGACCAGACCAGATGCTCGACCAGTCCTGCGTCTTAATATCCGAGAGAAGGTCGTTCTTCTTGCTGACAAACGACGAGCTGAAACTAGACCGCGCGTCGACACTCATTGTAGTGTACGACTTCCAGCTAGAGCGCAGGCCGAACCAATCGCTGTATTTCGACTGGAAGCCCGTGTTTTCGGCCTGCCACGCCATCATCCAGTGGTAACCATCGTCGTTATCGAACAGGTCGCAGCCCTGGCGGTCGCCAACGACGTCCTCGCAGAAATTCTCAAAGTCATCCCAGTCGTTGCTGCCATTGTTGTCATCGTTGTTCTGGTCCTGGTTTTGGTCCTGCTGGTCGTCCTGGTCACCCTGCTGGTTCTGGTTCTGGTTCTGGTTCTGGTTCTGGTTCTGGTTCTGGTTATTGTTGTTATTGTTGTCTTGGCTGTTATTCGCGAGAGCGAACCGAGCGAGCAGCAGAAGAGCAAGGGTAGTGGTGGTCTTCATAGTGTCAGTGTTGATAGGTCTTTCTATGGGTGGGTGTGATTCGAATATTGGGCAGGCCAGCCAGTCGTACTTAAGTATTTTTTTGAAACACGGCACGAAGAGGCGCCGCAATGGCGCCTCGACCACCGCCAAGACTCCAACACTAGCCACCCAGCGAGGAGCGGAGCCCCGGGGCCACCTGCAGCCTGTCGAGTTGCAGGAGTGCCGTGCTTGGCAGCAGCCACAAGTATGCGCCGTAAGGGAGCCCTTGAGCGACGCAGCCTGCCCCCAGGAGGTACATGTACCTATGTGAATCTAGTTTTACGCCTTAATTCAGGTGCTACATGGCAATTAGCGGTGACATGGGGAAACGAGTCGTTCTAGTTCGGGCGCGTATTCTCGGGCTTACTGGTGCCGGGTGCTGCAGTATTCTTGGTGGTGTGACGCACGCGGCGGAACTGTTGGCCCGTACCCGGCCTAGCTCCAAAGCTAAGGCAAACAGGGGGCCTACCAAATCCTGTCCCATAGATCACCTATCCATCGTCCGTGGTTCCTGGCGAGACCCCATATCCGGGACCCCCGGATACGTAGCCTTCCGCTCACGGTTCCAAGGCCTTAAAGTTGCATGATCCTGCAGATTCTGCGCGTTACTGTATCTCACAATGAATGGGACCGCTTTTGTGCCCCAGCAACTGATACTGGTGTTGCACAGTGGACGCCGGTGTGACCACTAGTGCAGAATTCTATCGCATACAGTCCACGGCGTGATTAACCGTCAGATACTTAAAAAAACTCTATTTCGGTACTTTGCATGCAGAAACCAATGTCACACACGCTACACACGCAGGAGTCTGGAGGTGGGGCGTGTTCGTCGCACTCTCTAAAATGGGATTAGGCGCTTTAAGCAGAATGCGTGTCTCACACTGGTCGAGGCGCGGCCGCCTGGCCGGCTAAACAAAAGCTCGCGCGCACTTGCTGGATGCAGATGCTCGTGGGACCCCGAGCAGCAGTCGTTAAAATTGCCGCAAACAAATAAAGAAGCCGTATTAAAGTGCCGCGCCTCGACCCCAGCTGTAGTGCATGCAAAAGGTCAATAATCATGCTGGGTGTAAGCAGCAGAGTACACGCGGACTCCGCCGCGTGAACACGCCAAAACAAAAAAACAAAAACTCCAGAAAAGACCTCACGCTGCCTGCTTACGGGCCATAGCACTGCCATCTTCGTCCAGCTCATCGAGCTCGGCAATGCTATCTGTCTCACTAGCGTCCGCGTTCAAGGGCACGCCCTCAGGATTATGCGCACTGCGCTTCACCTCCTCCTCGGCCCGCTCGGCCGATGTTCGGATCCGGCGTAGCGCAATGTAGACGGCGCTCCCTACAATCAGCGTAATGCCAAGCCATGACCATATATCCGGCGTCGTGTTCCAGATGATCCACTGGAGCATTAGCGACCATAGCAGCATGGTGTAGGCCATAGCAGCCACGATGGACGTCTTTTCACTCTGCACGGCGGCGGTCATGAGATACTGAAAGATGAAGCCCGCCACGCCCAACAGCAGCAGCAGGCCCCACTCGAGCGCGCTCTGGGGTATGATAAAGCGCACATCCGGGATGAACACGACGGCTGCCACTGCTCCAATAACGCACCACATGGCGAAGAAGCTGTTGCACATGAGCGGGTGCGCGCGCTTGCCAATTTTGCGGATTGTCACGTACACGAGGCTGCTGCCTACGGTGTTGATAAGGCCCGCGATAACGCCCTTTGTGCGCTCAATTGCGCCGGCGGTGTCGCTTCCACCGCCTACAAGAAACGTAGGCTTGGCGATGAACACAACGCCAAACAGCGAGATGAACCCGCCAAGCGCCTCAAACCGTTCGAACCGCTCGCCCAGCAGCATCCACGCCAGCAGACCCGTCACAGTCGGCGACAGAAACCCGAGCGTTACCGAGTCGGAGAGCTCCAGATGTGCTAGCGAGTAGTACCAGCAGAGGGTGTTGAGGAAGCCAAACGTACCGCGGAGGCACAGCAGACCGCGCACACCGGGCGGGCCAAAAAACTTATCTGGAGTCTTGCGCCACGACATGTACGCGATGCACAAGACGTAGGTTATCGACATGCGCGCAAACAGGATCTGGAATGCGTTGTACGGCGGTTCCGTCGACGCTTCTAGCACGCGGGTTGTCGCGGCCATAATGGCGCCAAAAACCTGCGCCGTCGCCATCAGCTTGATACCGGCGTATTTGTAGAAAATGTTTTCTATCATCCTTTGGCGCCACGTTTGTGGATTTCCGACGATTTCCCGGGTGCTAAACCGCGATCCACTATCATCTTCATCCGAAATATCCCACGTCTCCACCTCCTCGGCAGCCATTAGGGCCTCCGCGTCCCGCGCGAACCTGTGGCTGATATCTGGCGGTTCCGATTCTGGCATTCTCCCCTGAGTACTGATTCTTCCGTGGGATCCATGCCGGTGCTTGCGCTGTCGGCTGCAGCCCTCTTGTACTTATACCAAAATGTCGCCATCTCGGAGCTGCGGCTGTTCGTGGGGGCTAATGTGGGGTACTCGCATTAATTTGCTGGTGGTCAGCTGAATAGTGCAGGTTGTTCGCCAATAAACTGCAGGTACAACGCTTGGCGCTCTGCTTCAGCTCCGCCTTGCCTATCAGACTCGGACGGGCTCTATGGGCGTGATGAAGGTCGCCCGTAAGGCTATAGCGAGCGGACCTTGCCGGCCGTTGCCGCCGCTCAACGGCAGCCGCACCGACCGGCGTGCTCGGCTCGATATCGATTGCCGACAAATTGGTTTACGATAATGAGATGGCCTGAAATATCACATTTGACGCTTTTTGAGCTTTTTTGAGCGTGTCTCTAAGCCAATGTATCTGTCCCTCGTATTCCTCGAACAGAGGAAACAACCCCAATTGCTAGGGTCCACGCATATCGGGTCTTAGTAATATGAGCCGTGCGTGCTAAGAGTCAGCGATTGTGTATACTTGCTGCACAGTTCAGCCAGTGCCATCTATATGAGACGGCGCGCTATCAGTCGTGGTGATGCCCAATAACAGCCACCTGTCTATATACTCGCCAGAAGACGAACCTATGCATAGGAGTCCACTATCCTGTGTTTACCACACTTTGCAGCTGACTGGAACCGACGGCAGCGCTACGAAGAGTACATCCAGCCTCAATGCAGGAAATCAGAACAACAGTACCTGATCCGAAAGCAAGAGAGTACGCACTCCCGCCGAAGTTGGCCTGGGGGCCCCCCACTGCCGGCCTCCGAAATACGGCGCTACTGCCTTGCCCAGAAATGTCAACCCGGGTAATCCAAAGTTGTACAGCCGCACCATTCCCCAAATTCCCGCCTCGGCAACTGCATTTTAATCAGATAGAGGTTCACGTTCCCGCCCACCAGACTGTGCCGTGATGCTGTCCAGAGTCGCGCGGCGTGTCGGCATCCGCGCCTACAGCCAACTGGGCCACCAGGCGCCTAGAGAGATCTCTCCTCACGTATGCGCACTAAACTGACAGCAACCGGTGGTGAAGCTAACTGACAGGCGGCCTTTTACATTCAGTTTGGCAAGCCCTTTCTCAAGGTATCGGCCTGCTCCATTGGGACGTTTCTGGCGCTCAAGTACACTAAGCAGTTCATGGAGCCGGACGAAGAGACTCGTGCGTAGCCGTGCGGACCTATGAGATCTGTTTTGCACCGACTATGGGCTCAACGAATTGGCGGCGCCTGAGTGGTCGATTGGGCCGGCCGCTCGGCCAAGACCGAGCCTGTCGCCCACTCGCGCCCGCTTCCACCCTGGCAGATCGCCGACCAAAAACTGCAACTAA
This sequence comes from Tardiomyces depauwii, assembly GCA_038086965.1. Taxonomy (NCBI): domain Eukaryota; kingdom Fungi; phylum Ascomycota; class Dipodascomycetes; order Dipodascales; family Trichomonascaceae; genus Tardiomyces; species Tardiomyces depauwii. The sequence goes on from JAVHZA010000002.1 coordinate 3,487,743, forward strand.
TGTAAATATTTATGCCCAATTTGACTTTTACCACCATTCATGGCACGAATACTGTTTTGCTAGATATCATTTACACAAAAACGGATGCCAACAGGCTTAGGCAGCGAGCTCCTTCTTGAGACGAGCAGCAACGAGGTCCAGGAATTCCTCGGTCAGCACGTACGAGTCGCGATCGGTCTTGCCCTGGGCAAGCGCAAGGTCCTTGGTCATCTTACCGTCAACCTGGACGGTGTCGATGGTGGCCTTCTCGAGGGCCTCGGCGAACTTGGTGACGTCGGGCGTGCCGTCGAGCTGACCGCGCTTGGCGATACCGCGGGTCCAGGCAAAGATCGAGGCAATCGAGTTGGTCGAGGTCTCCTTGCCCTGCTGGTGCTGGCGGTAGTGCCGGGTGACGGTGCCGTGGGCGGCCTCGGACTCAAAAGTCTTCCCGTCCGGAGTAGCGAGGACCGAAGTCATGAGACCGAGCGAGCCAAAGCCCTGGGCAACAATGTCCGACTGGACATCACCGTCGTAGTTCTTCATAGCAATAATGTAGCCGCCCTTGGACTTGAGCATCTGGGCAACCATGTCGTCAATAAGACGGTGCTCGTACCAGATGCCCTTCGCCTCGAAGTCAGCCTTGTACTGCTTCTCGTAGAGGTCCTGGAAAATGTCCTTGAAGCGACCATCGTACTTCTTGAGAATCGTGTTCTTGGTCGACATGTAGAGCGGGAGGCCACGCTCAAGCGCCAGCTTGAACGAGGCGTGGGCAAAGCCCTCAATAGACTCATCGGTGTTGTACATAGCAAGGGCAACACCACCGTTCTTGTAGTCATAGACCTTGATGCGCTGGGCCTCGCCGCCGTCCTTGGGGGTGTAGACGAGCTCAAGGGTGCCGGCACCCTTGATCACAGTGTCCTGGGCCTTGTACTGGTCACCATGGGCATGGCGGCCAATGATGATGGGCTTCTCCCAACCCGGAACCAGACGGGGGATGTTGGGAATGACGATGGGCTCGCGGAAAACGGTGCCTCCGAGAATGTTACGGATGGTGCCGTTGGGCGAGAGCCACATCTTCTTAAGGCCAAACTCCTCGACACGCGCCTCGTCAGGGGTGATGGTGGCGCACTTGACGCCAACATTATACTTGAGAATGGCGTTGGCGGCGTCGACGGTGACCTGGTCGTCGGTCTTGTCACGGTATTCAATGCCGAGATCGTAGTACTTGAGGTCGACGTCGAGGTACGGGAGAATGAGCTTCTCGCGAATCGACTTCCAGATGATGCGAGTCATCTCGTCACCGTCGAGCTCGACGATGGGGTTCTTGACCTGGATCTTCTTGAAGGAGGACACTGGGAGTTAGTTCCTGAACATTGGAATATAACCTAATTTTTTTCAGGGGTGCGGTAATTATAAAGGGAAGAGCTTGTTGGTGCGCTGAATGCCGTGGAAAGATTGCTAGCTGTAATGGAGTCCTTCAGGCCACATCGCATCCTGTCAAAAGCCAAAAAAATCAAAGAAACAACGTGAGTTGGGGCTCTCACGACCTCAATAAGTCCCTACCGACGATGCTCGGCGAAAACGCGGGGTAGCGTCGGGCAGCCGCCATAGCCGCCCAAATCAGCCAGATTCAGCCAGACCAGATAGCAATGGTCACGCTTAGACCAAACATACTCTTGTCACGACAGTTGCTCCGCAGATATTGAAGTCGGCGCTCCTCCGAAACAAAACACGGGTGAGATCAGCGGGACACGCCAACAATTAATAACCGCTTCCATGACTCCGGGCCCGGCAGAGTTACACGCACCCCTAACCCCCACAGCACTGTACCCCACGGGTACGCGGGGCTCTGATTGGCGGCCAAATCTTATGCCGAGCGGCACATCGAACCGTCCAGTGTGCGGTCGCGGCTACTTTTCGTGTCCCAGGCACCGGATCAAAGGATGCATACGGGCGACAGCGTAGAGATAATGACAGCCCATGTTACCAAAGAACCGTAAACCGTGAACACCTCAAATAAACCACCAAACAGATCGGCGAATCAGCAGGCTGATTTAGTCAACAGCCCTGAAATCACGAAAGCTAAAACAATCCACTGGCCAAAGTCCACCGGCACAGTTCGCCCACCACTGTAGCTCAATTGTGGCCTATAAGTCACCCACTAGTCGACCATCACTCAAGTGCCACTCACTCTTCAGAATCGAATTAAGTTCAACCTGTCCAGCAAACAGTTAATTGCAAGCGCGGCGACCAACGCGGAATATATATACCGGCATCGGTGCGGCCCAGCCCCACAACTTCTCCGAAGACGCCCGCGAAAGAGCCGGGTCGGCAATATGTCACACAATGCGTGGGCAGGGGCGTTAGTTGACGGGTTCAGGCATAGCCGGGAGGGCCATCAACCGCACCGTGCCCATTCCGCGCGCAGTTCTTGCATGCACTGATACGTGGGGTGGCGCCGCCGTGTACTCGGGTTGGGACATTGGGGACAGGGGTCTCGGACTTTGTACTTACTAGTGCGAGTCGGCCCCGAGCGGGCGAGCATGGTCTTTCCTGCGTGAAGCATACGCAGCGGCTGCATTTTCTGCATTTTCTGCTGTTAGCATGGGCCATTATGACGATCAGAAAATGTAGGCGTATGAGCACAGAAATGTAGGCATATGGGCAACTGTCCCGTAAGAGTTGGCCAGCTAGGAGCCACATTATTTCGTTCATAATCCTGCTTGCACTCTATTTCCCGATCAGAGTCACGAAGACGCCAGACCTGGCGACCAGAGCGTGGATCAAGACAAGGCAGTGCCTCGGAACGGCACCGGCATGCTGTGCCACGCCACAGCAACGCGCGAGCGAGAGAATTGTTGACAGACGCACAGCTGTTAGACACAGGCACGCGACGCTGCAACAGCTCCCATCGGAGAACTCCCTACCAACGGGACAACATCGCACGTGCCAATCGAATCAAGTAGCCAGTCCCCTAATAGGCCAGCATTGCGATAGCACTTGCTATGCATTGTAGCCGCCCGGATCCAAGGGCCATAATGCGCCAAAAAAGCAACCAGAAACTGCTTTTTGGTCTACTTTTCACCTCATCCGATCAGTGAAAAAGTTCGCCGTGCGCATCGAACATAACATGTGAGGGCGCTCATCTCAACTGGACACATCTGAACGAGCTCTAGGATACCGAAATGCCTACTAGAGTAGCGCAATAACACACGAGCACTTACGGGCTAATTTGGCTAACTGGGGCGCTGTCGGTCGCGCAAGCCCGCTATCGAACGCTATATACATTAGCGTCAGCCGTTTGTCCCCCGGTCGCGCATGACTCAAACTACCGCATGCCGCGGTTGGGACGCCGGTTTTCGCCCCGACATCGGCGAGCCGGGGGGCTGGCTTCAGGAGATATGGTATCAGTGCCGCCATGGTGCGAAACGCGAATTATAAGCGCCGAGAACTATTTTAATCACGAATAAGCAGTCAGGAAGACGGCCTCGTGCGCTGGAAAACTTGGTCGCCCTTATGCAGCATATCGGAACCGAGTATAACAGCCTACATGGTCCCTACAACTCCGCCGATAACGATAACGATTACCTAACCTCGACGTACATTGTGTGAGCTCACTGGAGACCTAACGATCCAATAACAGTCTGATCATGCACGCCGATTACCACTTCAAAGTGAACGGTTGAGCAGTGCCTTCAATGACTTTTTTTGTTCAACCGGAGGCGCATTTGTAAGCCCGAGAGCCTGCCATGACGTTGCGCACATTTTAAGAGTGTCCCAGAATCAGATGGACGTCGACTGTCACATTGTGCGCTCTGAGGTCGCCCGCCAGGGCTTTGCCACGCTGCGCGAGGTCCCGATTTGCGTAGCCTGTTCCTGCGTTCCTGTGCGCTCTTGGCAAGCTGAGAATCGGTGTGGATATGCACGCTAGAAGTCTTGCCGGCATGGGCATCACGAGTGCCCTACTACAACGCGTAGTTGGCTGCCCGCATCTCGCACGCTGGCTTGTCTCCGTTCCCGCTCCATCCATTCTGCTGCTAGCATTTTCGCGCATTCCCCTTGCCGTAGTACTCTGCCCAGCCTGCTTGTACGGAGCCGTGGCCGCCGGCGCGGACACAACCATTTGTGTAGATATGATGGCATTCTTTTGTCCTCCAGAGACAGACCTTGACCGGGCGTGTTTGCCAGCGTGACTGCCTCCGGAGTCTCCCATTGTATAGCTCCGGTACTAATCACTCACAAGACGCATACAAGAAAGGCACACGAACACAGTATCAGCGACGTGACCCCAGTTGTATGCCTCGAGCGTCGCCCAAATATTTCACGACGCTGACCACGTACACAAACTTTGGCCGCTTTGCACGGGTCGGCAAGTGCTCGCGTAGTGCCCCAGGTTTTCCCTTCGTTACGGAAAGGCGTAATAACGGCATAAGGCACGGTAATCCCTCAAACGTCCTAAGAAAGGTCTTCCTCTAAGAAGTCCCCCCCCAAGAGATATTGTTGGGACAGTTCCCAGCCGAGCTCACTTAACACCAAGCAGAGTGTCCAGCATCAGAATAGCCACGCATCCAATTGCCCGTTGCATCAGCGAGGCATCACGATCAAGACTACATCAGCTAATGCCTCTTCTTTCAGAGCTATTGTAACGCTAAATAGATAACTTAAACACGATCCTAAGAGTAGCCTGCGATGCAATGTTGCCTAAGAGTAGCCTGCGATGAAATGGGTTCTTTCCCGGCCAGTGAAGTGAGGCTTCCTGCCCTCACGCGCGCTTTAATTCGGGCCTCCACGCGTACCCTTGCGAGCAAGCTCATTAGCCATCTCGTTGCCGTAATATCCAGCATGGCCAGGAACGTGTTCCATGCTCACTCTGACACCATATTCGGACCTCAAAGTCTTGATGACCTTACGACCTCTCTTGATAAGATCGTCGTTAGCCACCGTCAAGTCTGAGCAATTCACGTAGCCATTTGCCTCCCATTTGTTCACCCATACCGTAAAGCAATTGATGGCATATTGGGAGTCAGTGTATATCAGCAGGTCCGATACAGCACCATGCTGTGCTTCTTTGAGACATGTGTCAATTGCGCGAACAATCGCTCGCAGTTCAGCCCGCTGGTTCGTTTGTGCGCCGCCAACTCTGCCGCTACCGTTACGGTCGTCGCCATAGCCGTAGAATACCCCCCATCCGGCGCGTGCACCATAGAAGCCATTGTTGAGACAGGAGCCATCTGTGTACACTACGGTTTCGTCGCTCTGGCCCGCAAAACGGCTGATGCGACCGGCCTTGCGATAGTCATAGTCATTTACAGACGCGCTGCTGGAGAAGAAATGACCAGAGCTATGGTCCTCTGTGGAGTCGTCGTCCGAGTAGTCGTAGTCGTAGATATGTGAGTAGCCGTCGTCTTGGGACCCGGTAGAATAGTCGTCCTCATAATCTATGTCGAAGCCATGGCTCACAAACAGCCTGGCGTTTCTGAAGGAGTAGAATCCCTTGGCTGCGGAGTTACGATATCTGTTGACCTGGTCGCGAGCGTCCTCCCTTGTGGTTAGCCATAGAGCTGCAGAGCCAGTTGCGAAAGGCGTCAACATGTCAGATCATAAGCGCCGGTCTTCATTACATACCAGTTGTCGTACACCCCAGGCACTCTGCCGGAATGTACCGCGTAGTACTTGTATGCCATTCCAGACTATACCAGGTCGGGCGGGACTTGGCAAACGCAGCAGTAATAAGGGCAAGCGGACAGTCCAGAACCAGGGGTTCGAAAAAAGAGGCGTTATTGTGTTACATATAGCCTCAAGCGTCAGGCAACCCCGGGCGACCCTTCGACTACAACGTACATAAGCTATTTGTACCTGCAGATGTGTTCCAACATACAAGAAAATTTGACATCCACATTCGTAGGTCGCAAGTCGTTCCACCCACTTCAAGGCCCAAAGAATTTTCGGTTATTGATATTTAAAGCCGCGTTAGCTTAAATGCATTAGGGCAGGACCCGTAGCGCGAGGGAGCACCCTTGCGTTAGACTTGGCGTCCCTTCGGCACGTCCTGAGAGCATGGATTAGCAAATAGCCATTCCCGGTGGAATACCGGGCTTTTTTCTACCCGCCCATGGCTGTTCCTGCTGCCACCCACGCTCCAACATACTCGAGCGCTGAGCACGATGGTGCTTTCTAGGGTAGCTAGGACCAGTAAAAGCTGTTTAAGCTGCTGCCGAAGCGTTGTTCTATATCGCAACTAGCTGCTGAAAACAATACAGGGACAAATAGGCTGCAGCTCAACAACAGAGACGGTATTCCGGCGCACGCTCCCCAGCGTCGAGGGATCAGTCCCCATAGCCCGCGCCCACTATACCAGGTCAAGTGCAATTGTAAGAATGTCGCGCCGGCGTACTGAGACGTGCATGCTCTCTTATCCAGTAGGCTGATGCTGGCCGGGCGGATAGGCGGATCAAGCTTGAGACAGCGCGAGTTATGCAATGAGCAAGTACGCAAACAATTAAGATTTAAGCGACTCGCTTTTGAATTCTTTTGTGGTGTGGCTGCGAGCAATCGACGCGAGCACTGTAAGCGAATGCCGGGTCTTGAGCGATCCACGCCATGATTGGCTCCCGGCAGCCTGCCTGGTCAGACCATAGTCGAGCACGAGGCAGTTCTTGGAGTGGCCGGCAGAACAGTGAGCAGGTGTGGAAGTGGCCAGCGGCAGACACAATCCAAAGTGTAGCGCTAGACAGATTTTTTTCATAGAAACGGTTATTTGTCACTCGCTATAACTTAATCAACACCTCAACATAACAACGAAGGGCAATTAAGATGCTCTCTAATTGTCTCGAAATCGATAGCCAAACGTCTTCCGGATAATAACGTCAAGAAGAGGCACCCTTGCGCGCCAGAGCGTCTGCCATCTCATTGCCTTCGTGGCCGGAGTGGCCGGGCACATACTGGATGTCGACAGAGACGCCCTGCTGATCGAGGGCGCCCAGGAGCTCACGACCCCTTTGAATGAGGTCCTGGTTAGCGACGGGCTCACCGGATGCGTTCTTATAGCCGTTCCTCTCCCACTTGTCAGCCCACTGCGTCAGCGAGTTCTTCGAGTACTGCGAGTCGGTGTGGATACGAAGATCCGACGCCTTGCCAGACTTTGCCTCATCCAGCGTGCGCTCCAGGGCGTAATTGATCGCCTTGAGCTCCGAGCGTTGGTTCGTCTGCGCGCCATCAGTCTTGCCACTAGCGTTGCGTGGGTCGTTCTCGCCGTAGTATACGCCCCAGCCGGCACGCGCCCCAGCCCGGCCATTGCCGAGAGTAGAGCCATCAGTGTAGACAGTCGTGACGCTCTTTCCAGAGCTCTCTTGGCCACCAGAGTGGCCGCCAGAATACGCGCGAGAGTAACCACCAGAGTAGCCACCAGAGTAGGGAGCTGAGGAGCTCGAATAGCTGTCCGACGACACTGCAGAGTACGAGGGCGACGAGTAGCTACCGCTGCCTCCAGAAGAGCCCCCGCCTCGGGACGACCCAGAGTCCATGTACGCCTGAGCTTCAGCGGCAGAGCTGAAGCTCTTGTGCTCAGCACCGCTGTAGCCCGTCACCTGGGCTGAAGCATCGCTCCTGGATGTTAGTTTCACCGTGCCTAAAAGCTGAGCATTTCAGAAACATACCATGAGTTGTAGATGCCAGGACTTGCGCCGTTGCGCACTGCGTAGTACTTTCCCATTGTGGACACCAGTCTCGAGGACCTTTGCCAGTGCGGCAAATAGAAACAGCGAGCCTGTGCAAAAATGTTGAGGAGTAGGTTCAGCGGGGAGCAGGCAATTATATGAGTATTCGAAGCATGTTGGCACCTGCGTTTGCGCCGACTGTTGGAAGCATCCTGAAACGTGCATATTATCTGTACACGTGCATACCTTTCGAGCCGGTACCGACGCCGGCTCGAAACGGTTAGACGGAATGGAAACGCCCCCAGTGAGTCATTCAAAATAAAAAATAAAAAAAATCCTATTGGTACTACATCATCTGATATGCGGGGCTCTAAACTTTAAAGGCGGAGGTGGACCGGGTGCGGCAGGAGAACTTGCAGCTACACTTCGTACGCAACCAAAGGAACTGGCGTGCAGCAGGACCCCCAGCAGTGCCTGCCTGTGTCTCGCGGCAGACTCCAGATAATTTCGGCGCAGAGGAGCGAGCCAGGCGATTTGCGTTCAGAACGTGCCGCACGCGTCACAGCATTGGCCACCTTTTGGCTTCACCGCATATACACTACCTTGGGCGCCAGAGCGCTGGAACGCGTTTGTCGCGCCCAGCCCGGATAGGGTGCCACCGCCCAATAGACCCCTCGCAACCACAAGCTCCATGCAGGAATGAATACGTTGACTACATGAGAATGCTAACGAAATTATATCGAGCCAGACTTCTTGAGCTGGTAGTAGACGATGGCAAACGGAGTACCGAGGCCAATGGCTGTTGTTAGTGAGCGTCCATGAGACAGGGGGTTCGTACTAGTCGGGTTGCGCAGGACACGCACGGAGGCCAAATCCACTGACTCAGCAGAAACAATTGCGCCAGTAGAGAACTTGACATGGATGTTGGATGGGACCAATGCCCCCATAACGCCTATGGCTTACAGGGCAGCTATTGGCGGCCAGTGCGCCCCATCGCTGGCTCCCACTACCGAGCCGTCCAATTGTCGCATCCGATGGCCCGAGAAACAGTGCCCGACAAATGCCAAGGTATCCAAGCAGCAAAGTATCTGAGCGATCAACCAATGACCCTATGCGAGCCTGCGTACAAGCGTATCTATGTGCGATCGAGCCTTAAGACACTTGTCGAACATAAAGTCGCCGCGCCTGACCGAACAAAGAAATCAGGCCATTCAGACCATCCCTCCCCCGCTCCCTTCGAGACCGCTCCGGCTCCCGGCGACAAATATCGTATCCGGCGACTCTCTAAAACCCTCCTGTACGAATTGTTCGCCTGCAAAGCAGCACTTACTGAAGAAGCCCCAGTGAAGCACCCAGTACGGAACCAGCTTGCGGCCGTGAACCTTGAACGGGATGTTGGTATACGGGCCCTCGGGGCCGTGGCCACGGGCGACCCGGGAGGTCGCGAATCCGCGGCGAGCCACAGTTCGAATTCCAGCACGCGCGAGCATTGCGTTAGTCCTTGATTTGTCTCTGCGGAGCTAGTGCTGTTGTGCTGTCGTCGCGATCTGGAGTCCTGAAATTCTCCCATCCTTGGAGCGCCGTTCTCATATCTACGCCGCCTCCGATTGGCTGCTCCGGCGCAACACACCACTTTAGATTTGGACGATGTTTGGTCACATATTGAGAACGGTGTGGCTCTGGCGCCGAGTCCTAATGCGTTGATTGGCTGGAGCCGGGGGTTGGGAGGACCGCACCACTTTTATCGTCACCTTTGTCGTCGAACATACTCTCATCACACAGTTGCAGAACACAGCAAAAATGGCGGTGCCGCGAATTCAGGGAACTTTCCGTCGACGAATCATAACCGATATTGTCACTGGTACGTGGCTGCACTTGCTTGGCCGGCTGTGGCCATTGCACTGATTGGCAATTGTACTAACCTCAGCTTTTAGTATGTATAAACTTTTCGAGGGAGCTGTGTCTAGTCGCTGTTGATTGAAGGGCGACTGTGCGTTGTGAGATGTTGGCCTGTGATTGCTGCGATGTGAAATGCATTCTATGGCCCACCAGTGATGGCTCGGCCGATTTCCCGCGGCCACTGGCGGAGGCTCCGTCGAACAAGGATGGATACGGAGCAAGTTATATTAGTGAGGGGCAGGCGAGGGTGCAAACGTGTCTGAGTGCCAAAAGCGCGCGCGGGCGCTGATTGAGGTTGAAGAGCCGGCGTTCATGTATGGATGGGAGCCTGTGTTCTGTACCAGCAAGACAAAGTGTGAATGCTCTGTCCAAGTCCGAGTTCATGTACACGTCTGCAATGCCCTTATCGCGTCGCCTCTGTACTCACTTGCTACTTGAGCATTGGCCGTACCCGCGTGATCACTTTTGCTCCAGCTCGATTCACCTGCACTTAACTCGCTCTTGCCGTGGCGCTTCATTGGCTGCGCCATGCAATTGCCACCACCGACAAGTCTCGCAGCAAGCTTTTACTAACAACAGCACTTGGCGGTGCCGGTGCCTCGCTCTACTGGTACAAGGTGCACAAGCCGCAGGTCGTTAAGCGTGATGCTTGGTACGCCGAGTATGCTAAGACCAAGGCCGAGAACTAAATCTCCTGCCATCGACTCTAGCATATCCCATTAATCTAACATTGACACCAGTCTGAGAAGTGCCGTAGTGTTGAGCAGGTTGATCGGGCGGGTATGGTGCGCAGAAGCGCACAAGCCATCGTAGTGTCCACGTGTCCACGCGCCCATGTCTGTCAATGCTCCTTCGCATATTGTAGAGCAAGTGAACAGCAGCGAAAAACAAAAAAAGTAGTGGACTACACTACGCGCTAGATACGTTCAATCACAATGTTCTGCCAAGCAGACGATTACTGACGATTACAAACTGGGCGGTATGGTGTATGGTGATATCCCTGGATAGCTCTTATAGCACTCGCAATCACCACAAGTGCGTCGTCTATGAATGACGGATCCTGGCGCAATTGATGGTCAGGCCCTCTTGAATGACGCCAAGGCGTCCTTGCTGGGAATTCTAGACGAGGTACGGAGAACTGTCTGGGAAGTACATTGCACAAACTAACTGTAGATTGGTCAAGACAAGGAGCTAGTCATTGACAAGAGTGTCGGTCCCACAGTTTCCCTGGCGGTTCCATTTTCTACTCTACGGGGACACGGAGTTGCGCACATATTCTGGCTGGAGCCTGAGACGGTCGAACGGGTGAGCCATGAAACATCTGTCGGCAAAGTGACGGTGTTCATCACGACTGCAGAGCCCATGCAGCTTAGCCTTGTCGTGAGGCATATCAAGAAGCTCAATGGCGCCGAGGCTCATGTAATTGTGGTTCCAGGAGTGACTCGAGCGTGTGAAGAGATCTTTCAAGAGAACGGCGTCCTAGGAGACATTGACTTGCACTCCTGGCAGGTCTATTTTGTGCCGCTTGCTCCCGACGTGCTTTCGCTAAACTTGATCAATGGCGGCTTCAAGGATATTTACGTGAATGGAATGCCAACTGCTGTGAAGCTGGCCGCAGATGCCATACAGGAGCTGCAAAATAAGTTTGGCCTCGCCGGACGCATTGTCGGCAAGGGCGACCAGGCCAAGCTGCTGGCAGACCTGCTCCTCCACAGGCGCAAGCAAAAGAGAGCAGAGATTGCGTCTCAGAGCGGCACAAATCTCAAAAACAAGTTTTTTGGCGCAGGAGGTCGCGACGGTGAGCCGTCGGGGTCGACGTCATCGGACGACGATAGCAACAGGCTCATGTTCGAGTCGAAGTATGGCAACGTCTTTGTGGGCAAGACAATCGACAATCTGGTGATTATAGACCGTGGAACCGATTTGCTGACGCCTCTACTTACGCAATTGACCTACGAGGGCCTGGTAGATGAGTACTACGGCATTACCGAGTCAGGCAGCGTGGAACTCCCTGTCGACATTGTCGATGGGCCCCAGCAGCGTCAGGGTAGCCAATCGCAGGGTGCTAGTGCCGCCAAGACCAAAAAGACCACGCTTTCCTCTGCGACAGACCCATTGTACAAGCAACTGCAGGACGTCAACTTTGCAGTAGTGGGCCGCAAGCTCGGTACTGTTGCGCGGCAGCTTAAGAGCGACTACGATGAGCGATTCCAAGCAGATACCGTCACAAAGATCTCTCAATTTGTACAGAAACTGGGAGGCTTGCAGCAGGTCCACCTGAGTTTGGGCTTCCACACGCGGCTCGCAGACGACCTTATGACGAAGGTCAGAGAGGAGGAATTCAACAAGACGCTCGAAATTCAGCAGAATTTGATCGCCGATAGTCTCGATACCAGTGTCGTTCGCGGCATGATACAGGATCTTATAGATAGGGGTACTGATTTTGCCACTGTCATTCGGCTGCTGGCAATCGAGTGCATCGCAAAGGGAGGAATCAAGGACCGCGACTACGCAAATGTGAAGCGCGACATACTGCAGACATATGGCTACCAGCACATGCTGACGCTGCGAAGACTGGAAGATGCGGGTGTTCTGTATGCTCGCAGCAACAGTCCACCGCGAAATTTACCGCAACTGCGCAAGCAGCTCGCAGTAGTCGTAGATGACGAGTCTGGCGAGGGCGAGAACCCAACTGATATCACATTCGCGTACTCTGGCTACGCGCCGATTAGCGTCCGTCTTGTGCAGTGTGCCGTTGACAAAAAGTCTGTGCTCAAAACCCGCCGACTCGGCCAAATGGCGAGCGCCGCATCTGCTCTTCATGCGTCACCTGGATGGAAAGGCGCCGAGGATATCCTCAAGCTGATTCCTGGCGCTGTCGTGGACGAACAGCAGCGCAGCGAACTACATGGGCGCGAAGACAAGCTGCGCAAGATTCTTGTGCGCAACTCTCCCGGCCACGAAAAGACTAATACCTTGGTATTCTTTTTGGGAGGTATTACATACGCTGAAATCGCCGCCTTGCGATTTGTCTCTGAGCACAGCGAAACGACGAACGTCACTATCGCCACGACAGGCATCATCAATGGCGCCAAGTTGGTCGACTGCGCCACCGGCACCGACTGATGATAGCTTGCCTCTAGCATTAAACTCGCTTCGCACCGGCTCGAGCACAATGTCGTTAGCCTCACTTTGTGAAAAAGACGTTGTATCGCAGGCTAAACGGAAGAGCTGGGTCGGTGATAAGGAGCTCGTTGCCAGCGCTTAATAGCTCCGTCAACGGCTTATCTAGGTTCGGCCGGGTCTGCTCTTCCAGAGGCGGAGGACTTTGCAGGTATAGAGCAGCAGATGCAGTTCGTAGGGATGGTCGCTTTGCGTTCACGCCGGGCTGCTCCTTGAGCCAATCAATGAATTCTTGCAGAGTTTGGCTGCCGTTGACGGTCAGGTCCGTAGCGAGGTTGCCGCACACTGGGCAGTCGTCCTTTTTCATATGCTCAAAAGTGTATGTATAAACCGAATCATTGCCCGAGTACATCATGTAGTTGGACAAGTAGGGGTTTGCAGAGGTTGCGATCTTGAATGCTTCGTTGCAGCACGCCGCGGCGATAATGGCGTTTGTAGATGCAATAGCAGGAATGATGCGCTTGATAACACCCTGCGTCAGCTGATAGGTGACGCCTGTAATACGAAATTCCGGAGCGCGCGTCCGCGCTGCCTCAAACACCCACTGGACGTGCTCTGGGTTGTCGTTGTCAAGCGCCGTGTCCGGAAACTGACGCGGCCACTCCAGGACGCTTGCCCATTCAATGCAGTGCTCAGGAAGCCGCGGCGTATTGGCGATAGTGCAAATGGGGAACGTCTGCTGCTTGCCTAGCATATCGAGCGAACACTCGTAGCACGATGTGATGGTTGGCAAAATGACTCGGGCTTGGCCCTTGAAGCCTTCGGTGCCGCCATCGATAAGGGGCTTCAGGCTCTCTGGGTTTCCAGGATCCACGAGGTTCACGAGCGTGGCGTTTATCCAGCGGCGGGCCTCGACGCTGTCGAGGCCACACACCACGATCCCAAACTGCATATAATAGTCGTCGCCCTTGTCCTGAATCTTGCCGAAGTACGGGGTCACCTTAACGCCCTTGACACGCTTCATAATGAAGTTGGCTGCCACCTCTGCTTTAGACTTGCCAATGTCGCTCTCGCGAAACAGGAACTGACGGTTCAGATTAGAAATATCGATAGTGTCCATATCAATAACGTGTATATCCTTGAACCCGCTCAGAGCGAGGTCTTTTAGTATCTCGCATCCCAGTCCGCCTGCTCCGATGACTCTGATGTTAATTGGTTGACTTTTCCTTCTAAAATAGTCCAATGGGCCAGCATACAGTACTTTGATGGAGTTGAGGAACTCCCGCACGTGCGGGCCCGGTTCGAATTCGTCATACGCAAAAGGGCCCTTGCGCTCCAGGATGCGGTCAATTGGATTACTGGTGTCAGCAGGTGTCTATGATCGAAGAAGCAAGCACGCGCACCTCATTGTTTCCTGCCACGGCCAGTCGCACCGCTCTTCATGCCGCTCGGCACTCCAAAGGCTGGCCCGACGGAATGCCGCCGCGGCCGATTGCGAAATGCAACAACCCCATCTCTGTGGGCAAGGTCTCAATAATTTATTCCAACCCTCGCGTTCGTAGCAGTAACCTTAGAAAACCCTCTAGTTTGCCCTGCGCACACGCGAACAGCACTGGCTCCACGCACATGCGAAATCTCAGCGTGGCCCATAGGGGCGTTTTGGAAGCCGGCTCGCTGGAGTATCCAGACCTGCCGCTGGCAGCTGCCTCTTTCGACACAGCGGGCGACTCAATCCGATGTGCTTTTGGTCCATCTTCCGACACCCAGTCGGTAGAGGTGCAGCGCATCCTGGTACGTTAAACTGCGGCAATGCTGCCCGATCGACGACGAGCGCGCTAACAGTAGAAAAATGGCGAGTCTAGTGTAGTTGCAGCTTGGGAGCTTCCCGAGAGATGCTCAGTGCGAGACATTCGCTTCTTCGCGGATGGCGAGTACAGCATTCTGGTCCTCAGCAATGGAGACATTGTCCGCGTTACCGAACCTAACGGCCTGGGTGAGGGCGCCATTGTTGAGATCGTCGGAAGCGTTGAAGCTGCGGTGGGGGCGGCGCACTGGAGCCCTGACGAGACTATTCTGGCGGTCGCCACGACCACGAGCTTGGTTTTGCTGAGTCGCACATTTGAGCTGATCGCCGAGACCGATCGGTCTCCGGAGGACCTGAAAATCTCGAAACATGTGTCCGTTGGCTGGGGAAAAAAGGATACACAGTTTCAGGGAAAAGGCGCAAAGGCGTTACGAGACCCTACAGTCCCCGAGAAAGTCGATGATGGGCGGCTATCTGAGCTGGACAACGCAGGCAGCATCTCTATAGCGTGGCGAGGCGACGGCGAGTTTGTAGTGATCAATTCGACCGACCAGCTCGACGAGGGGTTCCAACGTCGGACCGTGCGTGTTTACTCTCGCGAAGGTAAACTCGACAGTGTGTCTGAGCCCGTCGACACTCTGGAGGATCAGCTATCATGGCGACCATCGGGCAACTTGATCGCCTCCGTTCAGCGCATGAGCGGACAGCCGGCGTCAATGGACAGCGGCCCTGATCTTGTGTTTTTCGAGCGCAATGGACTGCGACGCGGCCAATTCTCGTTGGGGCTGGCGTCCTCTGATAAAGTGCACGCAGTCGCCTGGAATCCAGACTCGGATGTGCTCGCGGTCCACGTGGACGATCGTATTCAGCTGTGGACTACAAAGAACTACCATTGGTACCTGAAACAAGAAGTCATCCCGCGATCGATTCGGGCCAAGCCGCTCTGGATGAAGTGGCATCCGGAGAAGCCCCTCACACTGCTTCTCTGCTACTCGGAAAAGCTGTCGCAGTACAAGCTCGAAACGCACACGTTTCTATGGAGCCTGTACAGCGGACCAGCGTTCCCGCCGGTGGACCTTGGCACTACTGTCGTTACAGATGGCGCCAATGTCAAGGTCACCCCTCTCAAGATTTCAAATGTCCCGCCGCCTATGGCATTTAGAGAGTTCAACGTGGGCGGCGGCGAAGTCCCCGTCCATGTGGGCGTGCACAACACCAATGACCTCATTGCAGTATTGACGGCTACCAGGGTTTGCATTGCGCGGTGGGAGCTTGCAAGCGGGACAGGCGCGAGTAAACCCGAGATCGTTCAAGAGATACCTCTCAACTTTGTGGTCCCGGATGACACGGTTCCTAAACAACTTGCCTACATCGATAATCTCGTTGCTGTCGTTGTCGACGAGGTCGTGGGCTCCTGTCTTGTGATCCTGGAGCTCGACCAGGATTTTGAATACTCTGTGGCCGAGGTGCACAATGTTCCCGTCGACATCATGCTAATCAAGCCCCGTTCAGACTTCGGCGCCTTTGTCTATGAGACTATAGACGGGAGTGTATTTAGCCTGGAGCCGCCTCAAGTTAAGCGTGTCGACCAGCTGGCATCGCTTCCCAGGCGATGCAACCACTTTGACGTTTGGCAGCCGCCGTTGTACTCTGACGACCAGTATGTGGACCCGCCAGTGGTATTCGGCTTGACTGAGAATGGAAAGCTGTACGCGAATTCAAGGCTGCTGGCCAATGCAGTCACGTCCATGACCATCACAGAGAATTATCTTTTATTCACCACTGCTCAGCACTTTCTCAAGTTCTGCCATCTAGTGCCGAACGTGGACGATCTCGTGGTTGCGCAGGATGACGTCGAGAACGACGAGCGGACACGGGCTATTGAGCGCGGTTCACTGCTTGTCGCTGCTATGCCGTCCAAGACGGCAGTCGTGCTCCAGGCTCCGCGCGGCAATCTCGAGACAGTGCATCCGCGCATCATGGCGCTGAGCGAAGTGCGCAGCTCGATCCAGCAGCTGAGGTACGACTGGGCGTTCATGGCGTGCCGCATGCACCGCGTGGACATGAACCTGCTTCACGACTACGCGCCTGCGCAGTTCTTTGAGAAGCTTGATGTGTTTATTAAACAACTCAACACACCAGAGAACATTGACCTATTTTTGTCGGGCCTCAAGGAGGAGGACGTATCCCAGACAATGTACAGAGCGACCCACGAGCCGGAGGGCGGGCAGGTGGCCCAGCCAGCTTCTGACGCCGCATCGCAAGACTCCAAGGTCAATAGAATCTGCGACGGCATTCTTGAGGTTCTCTTCACGCCGGCGTTCAAGGACCAGTACATGCAAAGCATACTCACGGCGCAGGCATGCAAGAATCCGCCAGACCTTCTGTCTGCGCTTCAGATTGTCTCGGATACGCGGAAGGCCGACCCGGCGTTGGCGGAGTCGTCAGTCCAGCATCTGTGCTACCTACAGGACGTCGAACTTCTGTACAGATCCGCGCTCGAGCTGTATGACTTGGACGTTGCACTGCTTGTGGCTCAGCAGTCGCAGAAGGATCCGAAGGAGTATCTGCCGTTTCTACAGAATCTCCAGGGCCAAGAAGACTCTCGCCGCAAGTTCCTCATCGACGACTATCTCAAATTCTACGTCCGTGCCCTGGGCCATCTGGCAGATATGGGCGGTGCTGCCTGGGACGAGCTGGTCGCGTACGTTCGCACGCATTTGCTCTATGAAGGCGCACTCAAGATATTCCAGCATGACGGGGAAAAACACAGCCAGATCTTGGCTGAGTTTGCCGATTACCTTATGAAGGAGTCTCAGTTTGCCGAAGCAGGTCTCGCATACGAGTCACTCAAGGACTATGCCAGCGCGCTGGAGGCATACCAACGGGCTGGAGAGTGGCGCTCTGCGCTGGCGATTGCTCAGCGCATAAAGTCTGACGAAAAGCTGGAACAGGTGGCCTCAGCCATGGCCGAACTCATGACTGAACGCCACCAGTACACTGATGCTGCCACGATCTACTTGCAGTATCTCAGCGACCTTAGTGAGGCCATCAGCCTGTACGTCAAGGGCAACCACTTTGACGAGGCATTGCGAGTAATTGCGCAGCACAGAAAGCCCGAGCTGATTGAGTCAGTTGTCGAGCCCGGCCTGCGGGAAAGTTTCGGTACTGTTTTGGAGCTGCTGGCCGACTGTAAAGCGCAAGTCAAATCGCAAGTGAATCGTCTCAGGGAGCTGCGTAGGGCCAAGGCAGAGGACCCGCATGCCTTCTTTGGCGGTCCTGAGGACTCTGAGGCCCCTGACAACGTGTCGCTTGCGCCGTCGGAGCTGTCTACGGCTCCCTCGTTCTTGACGCGCTACACCGGCAAGACGGGCGAAACCGCGAAAACGGGTGCCTCTCGGCGCACTGCCAAGAATCGCCGCCGCGAGGAGCGCAAGCGTGCCCGCGGGAAAAAGGGCAGCGTGTACGAGGAAGAATACCTCGTCAACTCGCAGGGCCGCCTGATTGAGCGACTCGAGGAGACGATTCCTGAAGCAGTCCGCCTAATCAACGGTCTTGTGCAGCAAAACATGCTGGAGCTTGGGCATCAGATCCAAAAGAACTACGTCGAAGTACTCGATCAGATCCGGGACGTTGTTGTCGAGGTCTTCACGCTCTCGCCGGCAGACCTCACGCGCTACGACGATGACGGCAACGCGTACCAGCTTCCGCCGAAACCAGTGCCCCAGGTGCCCGTGTTCCCGCGCAAGCGTATTTTGGACTACTAAGATGTGTTGCTGGTGATTGAAAACCTGGTTCTGTTCGTCTGGGTCAAAACCTGGGTCTTGTTCGTCGAGCCTGGTTCAAAATCCGGGTCCTGTTGTTTTGTTCAAACCCAGGTGGTATTTACTTTTTTGGGCCGAATGCGCCCTAGACGACTGGTAGCCGGCCGGGGCGCCCACATTTTGCGAACTTAACCGCTGTCGCATATTGACGACGTAACGAGTGTAAAGAACATGTTAATACTTCATTCATACTTGTCATAGCGGGTCGTAGCAGCAAAAAAGCACGATCGAGCCGGTTCAGCTTGATACAGCGCGTATCCAACGGCACTCATCCAATCCTGGCCCTTTTCACCTCCGAGTCGGTATCGTCCATAGACCGCCTGCTAGGTGTATTGACAGCGGTGGTTCCTTTGTCACGGAGAGGCGTGCCATAACGTAGTGCTGGTGGCGCGCCGACGCGCTGGGCGCTCGGTACATCGGTGCGCTTCACGGGCCGCGACCGGTCTTGGGGCAAGTTCTTGGCAAGAGGGCTCTGGAAAGTGGGATCAAATTGCGATCCGCTCGGAAGTGGAGATTTTGTTTGGACCGCCTCGGCCGCCCGCGCGCTGACAAAGCCGGCTGCAGCAGGAGCAGCAGCCGGCTCCGGCTGTGTCTCTTCCAGCGCCGCCTCGTCGATTGGATCGCCGTCTCCCGCGTCGATCAGGCGAGGAAGGCCGTCGATCATCTCAATGGCCTCGTCATCCAGATCATCGCTCATAGGAGCGTCAAACCCGTTGGCCGCTATTCCGTTGGTGACTGACTTGGGAGGCGCACTCACAGTCGTTGGGAGCGGCTGCTGCTGCTGCTGCTGCGGCGGCGCCGGCCCCTTGCGCTCCGACGGTGCATGAGAGACCTCGACCTTTACGGTCTCGACGGGTCTGGTCGTTTCAGGACGGAGCAGATTTGCGGGATCAAATTTCGGCGGCACCGCTCGCATGTTGTTGATATGCTTCACATAGGTCTGGTCGTACAGGCAGTTGCCCATGGAACTGCCAAATAGGCGCAGTGCCCTCTTGAGCCCATCTGTGCAGGCCTCCTTCTTTGACTTTTCCAGTGCCATGGCCTTGCTCGCCATGTTTTCTGCGCGTCCATACCCCATATCCTCGTGGAAAGTGCCGTCCTGGAGCGTGACGCGCACGATGCACGATACGCCGACGTTGTACCTACCTCTAACTTCGTCGCAGTAGTCGACAGTCTGGTCCTTGATCTCTGAGTTCCACCCGTTGAACCCGAACACCTCGTTGGCCAGCTGGACTACCTTCCAGCCCTCGATGTATGGAAACGGTTTTGAGTTGTGGCCATTGCTCCGGTAGCTGATATACTCCTTGCCGAGCTGGAGATTCAGGCGTTCGGCTACTTTTTTCTGCTCGGCCTGGCTCCAGATATGCCGCGTGTACTCGCTTTTGCCCGGTCCTGGCATCGCACCGCGTTGTTAGTTTTCTACTTGCCACTGGCGCCCGCGATCTTGTTGTCGTTGCTTGCAAGCCACGGCCCGTGTAAGTGTGATTGTAATCCTGCGGCTGCGTGCGGCTGGAGCGTAACGCGCGGGCGCGCAGCGGACGCGTTGGCGCCCAGGCCTGGAAACTAAACATGAGTAACCTATAGTGAGCGATACTGAATGTTACGAGTGAGCGATATGGAGGTTACCAGTAATTCGATAGTGAGCGACATGGCAGGTTACCGTTCCTGGTAGTCACACTGTAGGGCGCGCTCTGCAGTGAACATGAATTCGTAATACATTAGATAGGCCATATGCGGGAAAGAAAAGGCTGACAGAGACGCACTTTTTTCGCGCCAGCCAGTTTGTCACGCCGTCTCCGCCCGCTCGTCAAACATATAAGCTAAAAGAAATGAATAGTCAAGCTCGACCATTTTGAGACGGGCGCTCTCACGCTGCGTGATAGCCACGCACTCGCGGTAGGTGTCCGAGTTGCGGTTAACCTTGTATAGCTGGCGCGCAAACAGCACCGCATAGGCGTCCACCTGGTGGCGCGCCCACTCGACGATACTCGACGAGGCTGGCGCGGCGTCAAAGCACGAGGTAAAGATCTCGACTGTCGCCACGATCATCTGGAAGTAGATAATCGCCACCTGCGCGATGTACGTCTGGATGTCACCCTCGAAGTCGACCTGCTTGACGGCACGCTGGAGCTGAGCGGCACGCTGCGTTAGGAACGTGTGGCGCGCGGCATCTGCGGCATCAAGGCGAATGAGCAGGCGGATGAGTCGCTCAATCTCGCTGCGTGACAGATAGTCCTGGGACAGCTCAAGCAGCAGCGTTGCCTTGAGATTGGCGCGGCGCTCGTCGAGCTTCTCGACCAGCAACGGCGGCGCCCCAGTACCCGTCTTTTGCACAATGATGTCAACGACCTCCGGGAACTGCCGGTAAGCGATTCGGAGATCCACCTCGCTCACGACCTGCTCCACGTCCCTAATGGCCTGCGCCTGGCCCAGCAGGTCAACCGACGGGTTGCGCGAGTGGCCGCGGGACATGGACACCGAGTCCCGCGACGCCTGGCGCGAGTGGCCGCGACTGCTGCTGCCAAACGTCTGCGAAGGCGGGCGCTCGCGCTGTCGTGCCAGCTCCTCTCGCGCTTTGCGGAACCCTTCGAGGATGGCCGCGTGAGACTCGGCCTTTTCAGACTGATACACATAGTTGTAGTTCCCATAATTGACGCTGAGCGTGTTTTTTGCGCGGCTCGTCAAGTCAATGAGGCTAATGTCGCCGAGCGGCCAGCATTGGTCGGCCACCAGGTCCCGGGTCCCGTGGGTACCGGCAGCCGCCTGCTCCCGTCGTTTCTTAGTGGCAATGAGTAGATTGTCGTTGAGCAAAAACATGTGCACCGGCTGCAGCGGCTTCCATGTGGCAGTGTTGAGCTGGTACCAGCGGCCGCTCTCCTTGATCAGGTGCCTGCCCGGCTTGGCCGGCAGAAACTTCTGCGCGCCTTCCACGTGGCGGAACAGGCTGTTAAGTTCCTGCGCCCACATGCCCTCGAGAAGCATCACCGAGTTGCGGTTGCCCTTGCCGCCCGACGGGACCCGTAGACTGCCCGAGCTCGAATTGAGCGACGCCATTGAGCGGCTGGTCGGCAGATTCGTGTCGCTGCTGCTCGACAGCTGCGCCTCGGCGTCACTGCGCATGGCGCTCGTCGCGTGGTGGAAGTCGCTCAGAAGCCGCCGCAGGTTCTCCATCTCTGTATTCATGGCAGCGATCTGCGAGCCCACCGTCAGAAACGCACGGTAATTGCTATACATGGCGGCCTTTTTTCGCACTGCGAGCTTTTCCTGTTGCTCGACAAGCCGCCTGCCGAACTCGCTGATCTGCTCTTCGGTCGCGCTGTGAAGCTTCTCGCTCACGTATTTTCGTCCGTCAAACTGCGGGCTTTTCCAAATGCTGTCGTCAAAAGCGGTCTCCACGTCAAACCCGCCGGCACCACTTGTGCGTGAACCTGCGTCTGGAGGACCGTGCGCAGCTGACACTCGCCGCTCCGGCTCTTGCTCCTGCTCGTGCTCCTGCGCATAGGGACCCGGAGCCGAGCCCCGGGCTGGGCCTGACGGCGCCCGCGTTTTCCGCGAGAGCCCGCTGTCTATGGAGCCCGCAGGCGCGTGGCTCACGCCGCCATCGCGATACGACTCGGGCAGAGGCGGCAGTGCCGGTATATCGTCGGGAGCCGTGAGCAAGTCAGCCTGGACCCTTGAGCTGAACCGCCGCTTGACGAGGTCGCCAATAATCTGCTTGTCCTTGGCTCCAACATTTTGCAGTCCTGCATACGAGCTTTTCTTGGGTCGCGCCCCCGGATCGCCCACAATTGTCTGCCGGTTCTTCCGGAGCGACTCCTGAGGCGGCTCCATTGTGTCGCGGGCTGGGCGTACAACCCAAAGCGTTTGGCACGTTGGCTCGGTTCAACGCCAGATGTTGGATATGACTGGGCGCAGACAGCTCGCGATGCCAGACGCGCGAAGTCAGATATGCAACGATTACGCCAAACTGTGCACTATCTGTAACATAATCGATTTTCTACTGGATGATTCTTTCCGCGGGCGCGAAGTCGGTGCACGGGTGATTTGCAGTTTGGAACCTGGCCGTATACCCGGATCTATCGACAGCCACAGTACTCGTAATGCATTAACTCATTATTAGCAGTTAGCACTCCACTGAGTGCTTTTTGGCATCAAAGAACTTACGCAGTTCTCGGACCATGTCAGACCCCCCGGACAGCATTCCCGGATGGATCGAGGCGCGCAGCCAGGCGGGAAGCTTGTTGCCGATGCGTTCGGCGCTGTACCGTTCGTCGATCAGCACGATAGCGGCATAGTCGCCCGCATGGCGGATAGCACGGCCGATGCTCTGGTTGACAGCACGCATGCATACGTTTTCGTAGTACTCGCGGGCGGCTTCAGTTGCCTCGCTTGCAGAGCCACCACGTGCGCGCACAGATTGCTCGACAAACTGCCGCTTGGCAATCATCTCGGCGGAAAATAGATTGGCAAACGGAAGGCCGATCATGACGACGACGCGAGCAAGACCGTCGTTGAAGTTAATACCCTCGGACATCTTGCCGCCAACGACTGAAAATAGCATTGCCCCGCTTGACGACGATGAAATGGTCAAGGAATACTCCGCGAGAATAGTGTCGACTTCGCTGGCAGACACGGGCTCTTGAAATATCTTTTTGGCCCCGTTCAGCCTATCCCAAAGCCCGCTTTTGCGCCACAGCGCAGAGAGCGTGCCCAGCACCTGATAGCTTGGGAAGAATATCACCAGGCCGTCGGGCGCATTGCGAGCGATGTTGAGCAGGGATTCACCCAGCTCCATTGCCATCGACGGATTGCCTCGGTTGTTGAAAGTGAACAGGAATTTCTCGCCGCTGGGCCCAGCACCCACGCGCAGCAGGCTCACGCTTGCGCTGGGAATGACATGGCCAGCGGAAAAAATCTTCACGCGCGACGTCTCGATCGAGGGGAATAAATAGTTTGTGTAGTCTTCCACCGGCTGCATCGTACCTCCCGCCAGCACGACACAGCGCGCCTGCTCGACGATTTCCTTAAATGGGTGGCTCGGATCGAGCAAAATATACTCGAGTTGGACCTCTGCACGCTCTGAGCGGCCAAACACGAGCCGGCCCTCGCTGCTGGGGTTCGTGATTGCCACGAGAAACGACATGACCTTGCCAAGAACATTGCGGGGGACCCGCGGGCCGGAAGCCGACGCTTTGCTCGGTGCTGTCGTGTCTGCCTGATCTTCTGATAGCTTCTCAATGTACGAGTCTACCTTGAATGCAAGCTTAGATGCATCGATGTACTGCCGGAGCTTGCGAAAGTTGATCAAGTCCACGGACGTTCCGTCAAAGATGCCATTTTGGTTCACAATCGATCCAGGGGCAGTTTCCCTTGCTGGCCGGTTCTTGGCTGATTCAAGAAACTGTTGCAGAACCGTCAACGACTTCAAAATTTGCGCAATGTGAACGCGGTTGCCCGCATTGAGGCGTTTTCTAAACTTTTCAAAGTATGTTGACAGCCCGACCACCGCAGCCTTGACGTCGCCGACTGAGACCTGCGAGGAGTATATGGACGAGATCGTGTCGAGCAGATTGTGTGCCTCGTCTATAAGGACCACGGAGTTGCGCAGATCCAGTCCAAGCGCCTCGCGGGACTCGCGCTGAATAAGAAGCTGATAGGGGAGTGTGACAACTTCCGCGTGACCCACTGTAGCTCGCGACGCATAGTACGGGCATATGTGCTGCGAGCGCCCAAGCTCTGCCAGGTCTTCGATATCCTGGATCTTCGATACCACCGATTCGGCAAAGTGCGTGACTGCCGGCTTGTGGACCGGATTCTTTTCTGATTTCAGGAATTCGCAACCGTTGGTACCAGCTCTTTGCAGGTCTACGCACGCCTCGTTGATCGCAGTCACGCTCGAGAGCTTGCTAACCTTGGGGTTGATGCACAGCTGTTTTCTTGATCCCAGTGGTACATGTTTCGTCGTCTGGGGCTTTTCTTCGCTCACTGAAGACGGGAAGCCGGTAAGCCTCAGCTGGGATACAAACTGGCTCAGCTGTGAGTGAGTCCGCGACGCAAAGAAAATCTTGGTAGGCTCATCGTCAGGCTCTGCCGACAGTGCTTCGTCAGATAGCTTGCTCAGCAGACGCTGCACTTCTGCGCTTACGCCAGTTGCTGCATCAAACTGCCTCTCCGAGTCGCTGGCGTAGTCATCCAACAAAAAGGATGAATCGTTGGCAGAGTGGCTGCTCGCCTCTTTGGCCAGTTTCTTGCGTTTGGCCCGGCCCGCAGCAGCAGTTTCTTTCATCTCTGCAGCCTCAATGTCTCGGATCTGCTTTGCCCGCTTCTCAAACTCAGCCAAGCGCTCCTCAGCCTCCTTGACTCTGGTTTCGCGAAGATGCTTTTTGATCCACTCCGGTTCCTTCTCAGTCGATACGTCCAGACCCTCGTAGAACTTTTTGCGCTTGTAATCGCGGAGCCATGCCATTGACGCGCAAATTAGCGAAAGCGTTTTGCCCTGCGGTTAGAGACGCTGCTGGCCAGAGACGAACAACTCCCCACTTACGGTTCCTGTTGGAGACTCGAATATGCCAATCTTGTAGCTATCCAGCGCATCGTACAGCGAGGCCATAAAGTCCACCTGGATGTCGTACGGAGTGAACGGATGATAGAACTTGTCACGTCCATGTTTGCTATCAGGTGTCAGAGCATTTGTCATCGCATTTATACGCCGCCTGTGTCGAGCGCGTGAGCTCTGATCCATGGACCGAGCTCATCGCGACGCGTCATATAGCATGCGCTAACGCGTTGCGCATATGCATGAAACTCGCGTCAATGCATACCCTGCCTTGGCATCAAGTAGCGCGACAGCACAACAACATTGACATCAAGTTCTTTACAACATAGAGAGCGATGCTTATCGTACATGAATGATTACTCAACCCTTGAGAAGGGGTGCCATGCTGACCGCCCCTTCAGGCTTGTTTTTGTTATATACAAAGAGGCCCTGCAGCTGCGCAGTGCTGACGGTAGTTCCCAGTGTCTTGACAGCGTCCAGGAATTCCTCACACAGACGCTCCTCGCCAGGGTAGAAGCGCATAAACATCTGGCGGACCTGGTACTCGGTCGCATTGTCAATCACCTGTTTGACGTCGACGCGGCCGGGCCGGATGAGGGCCGGATCCAGACGCTCGGGGTGGTTTGTCGTCATGAAGATGATTCGCTCGTCGGCAGACGCCACGCCGTCGAGCGCATTTAGCAGTCCCGAGAACGTCACACCCGACATGTAGCCCTGGTCGTCGGTCTGCTTGCGCTCATTGAACGCCGAGTCGACGTCTTCAAGCAACAGGATGCTCCGCTCAGGAATGTGGTTCATGAGGTGGTTGAGGCGGTCGTCCGTCAGCGTCGCTTCGGAGAGGTTCAGCATGCAAATGTTGTAGTCGAGCTCGCCAGCCAGCGCCTGTATCATGCTCGATTTCCCACTGCCGGGTGGGCCATACAGCAGATAGCCGCGTCGGTAGGGGATGCCGCGGTCGTAGTACCACTTGGATGTCGAAAGGAAGTCGCGCACGTCGTCCAGGATGCCCTCCTTGACGCCCTCGTCAAGGATCACAGAGTCAATTGAGCGCTTGCGGCGAGGCTGTCCGAAAGGACGCCACTCAGGGCCGAAACTCGTGTAAATAACCGTCTTGCCCTCCTGGCGAAGTTGCGCGCGCGAATGGGCCTCCTCAAGGAGCTCTGCAAAGATAGCTCGGTCGCGGTACAGTGTTGTGAGCGTGATAGTCTCAAACGGCGAGCCAGACGTCAGGTCCATGAGACGGCCCGACCGCTCGCGCTTGACGAGCATGTACCGGCCCTTGTACTTGATGATGTGCCTTCCGGGGCCCGGCACAAGCTCAAAGTTGGCGGTAATGCTGCCGTTGTCGTGCTGCTTGACATTGGTCTGCACAGCGAGGTGGTGGCTCCGGCGGGTCGGGTGCTGCGACATCCACTCGAGAAACCACGCATAGCTCCTGTCGCGGGATGCAATTTCGAGATCCACCAGCATCCGCCGATAGAGAAGGTTGGATAGCCGCATAGCACCCTGGCGAAACAGCGCGAAGCCGGCGCCCAGGGCCATGAGGCCGCCGCCGGCCGCGAAGTACGGATTCGACTCCATAGTGCGCTGGATGAAGCCCATCGAGGTAGAATCGGCTGGAGCAGGAGTCTCTGGTAGGTTACCCGCTGCAGCTGCAGGCGCATCGAGCGTCCGCTCCGCGGCGCTCGGCGTGTCTGACATGCTTCGCGGTCCGTTTGTGGTCCCCCGTTCTTGCATTCGGCAGGTGGAATTTCATACCGCGAAAGATTAGCCGGTTTTGCGATTGCGGTTGGGGTATACTATATGTAAGAAAATGACCGCGAAACGGGGGGGTAAGGGGCCGAGCCGCCACACGCACGGCTGGCCCACCAGCCGGGGCGAAACCGCAGCTCTGTGAACACTATTGGTAAGCCCTTGCGAGTTTTGGTTTGTTGGTCATTGGTTGCCCGGCACAGACTAGGCTAGTCATGAATGGCAACTCCAGTGGTACAGTTCAGCGTGGTGGCAGATCTGCGCCAAGGCTGATAGATGACTTGCTGCGGTACATTCCGGCCACGGGCCACCTGGGCCTGCCGCCTGTAGAGGCAGCTCGCGTGGCGAGTGCGCGGCCGCTCAACAGCATTGGCGTTCTGCGCGAGTCGCCCGTCCCGTATGTGTCCACGAGCATGGATGGCAGCAAGACGGTACTCACAGCAATATTCGTTGGGCGGCGGTATCACCTCGAGATGGGCCTCGATCAGGCTTACCCGCTTGCGCCCGGCCAGATGTACGATTTTCACGTCGTTGAGGAGGATGCTACCGCTAGGGGCAGCGATGGATCCAGCGGTGACAATTCGGGTCCTGGAGACGGTGCAGAGGTATACAAGTACGTTTGTGTTCTATCCGGGGCCAAACTGACGGTCACGATCCGGCCACCTGAGTTCACGGACGCCGAGCTGGCCGAGTTCAGCCCTGAGCGGATCCAGGAGAGGTTTGAGCGGCACCGGGACCTCAAGCCTACGGCGCAGCTGCCGTCGCAGGCTCTGTGTTTTCAGACGCTGTTTCGGATCATCCGTGATCCGCTGGCGTCAGAGGAGCGCAAGTCGATTGGCGTCATGAACCCGACTCTGAACATGCGCCTCAACCCGGCGATCCTGCGAAAGCTCGAATTCGCGCTGGACGAGACAGAAACGTCGTATGTGCCGCCTGATCTGCACGACTTCAGCGAGATCGGCGTGGCGGAGCTGCGAGCAAAATACCACCGCATGATGCTCGAAGCCGCCGACCTTGCTGTCAGTGCGCAGGAGGGCCTGCACCCCAAGCCGTTTCAGAACTCGCTCAATACGGCGGTGCCTATGATGCAGAGCCTTTTGAACGTGGCTCAGTACCCGACTAGCATGACAGACGCGCGCCCGCTGCTGCCCCAGCAGTATGGGTATTATGTGGCACTGGGCGCAGTGGAAAACTTTTCCGATGAGCTTATTGCGTCGCGGTACGAGATGCAAGTCGCCAACGACCCAGGAAGCTCGTTTCACTACTTTGAGGCGCTCAAGGGCATCTCGCAGCTACGCGAGAGCGAGCAGCTCCAGATCCAAGTAATGGAGCTCATGAGTCTGGGCGCAGTGACGTATGACGACGTCACGCGCGCATACGAGATGTTTGGAGTGGACCCGCAGCAGCGGGAGCTTGAGCCCGCCGCCGTTGACGCTGTCACGGCGCGGTACACGGAGATTGCCAAGAATGAACCTGCGCGCAAGGCCGAAGCCACCAAAGCTCTGCAGCTGCTGGCGGATGCGAGCCAGAACCGCACCATTAAGCAGTTTCTGGAAATGCGCGCCATGGACGTGCAGCAGGCGCTTACGTTTCTCGGAAGCTCTCCCGAGGACAACGACGAGGGCGTACGGGTATCGTTTGATCTCAAGGTCAATGAGAACCCTGATAGCGCCGAGTCGGCGAGGATGGCGCTACTGACGATCGCCAAGGACCGACAGAGCTTTGAGCTGCTCAACTACTACGAGCTGCTGACGCTGGGCACGCCGCAAGAAATGGTCATGGATATGGATAGCGCGTACGCTCTGCTCGGCGCCGAAAAGGGCATGGACGACCCGAGTCTCATCACAATTTTTGAGATTAGGCTCAAGGACAGCCCTGATGAGATTGTGGAGCTCCGGCAGGCCCTGCGTACAATTGGCAACGACCGCCGCAGCGAGCTCATTGATCTTTATCTAGAGACCGGCAATAAGACGCTGCCGGCGCCGCAGCAAAACTTTGACTGGCCCGTGGGCCTCAACAACATTGGAAACACGTGCTACCTCAACTCACTACTGCAGTACTACTTCACCATCACGCCGCTGCGCAATGCCGTTCTTGGCTTTCCGCAGTCGGATGACAAGGAGGACCCCAACAAGCTCAGCAACAAAAAGGTTGGCGGTCGCCTCGTGCGCTCGTGGGAAGTGCGGCGAGCCCAAGACTTCGTTGCATGCCTGTCTGGTCTCTTCAACGAACTGATCCACACAAGGGAGCGCTACGTATCTCCTAGCAAGGATCTGGCGTACCTGGCGCTCGTAGCGCCGCGGGACGAAGAAGCCGAGGAAGAGGCATACGAGCAGGAGGCATCAGAGGCGCAGTCTCGCGTGTCGCCGGCTCCGGACGTCGAAGGACGTGCTGCAGAGCCTATTGATATCGATGAGGACGGCAAGGGCGACAAGGAAATGCGAGATCGTGTGCACGACCCTGACGAGGACGTTTCGACTCCGCCGGCCGACGATGCGTCAGAGACGGATATCGGCGACGGCCACCATAGCGATATCGAGATCCTCGAGGAGAAGATTGTCGGCAACAGCGATATTGCACCTCCTGTGGTGATTGTAGATGCGGAGGACGACGAGGAGGACGCCAACAAGGAGAACGAGAACCCCAAGCGGACTCCTTCCACCGAGGCTAGTCCGGATAAAATTAAGCGCCAGAACAACGGCAAGCTGCCGATTGTCTACGACGAGCCGAATTCTGAACGGACAGTAGCTTCCAACGAAAAGGTGGACGAGCTATCTCAGACGCAGGGCGTCAGCGCAGGAACAGAACGCCCTGGCAGTGACCTGGAACCGCCGGCTTTGCCTCCCCGGTCCCGCACGCCGGTTGAAGAACGCCGCAAGCGGCAGATCGACTCGGCGCTGTTTGGCCGCCAGCAGGATGTGACAGAGTGTATCGAGAACGTGTTGTTCCAGATCGAATCTGCCGTAAGACCTGTGGGCGTCGAAGCCGACGGCGAGCAGCGCGATATTATCAAAGAACTGTTTTACGGCAAGACTCTACAGGTGCTGGAAAACGCTGACGACGGGAGCAACCGGCGCGAAAAGACGGAGCGGTTCTCGAGCCTTTTGGTGGACGTGGCAGATGGGCCAAAGGACATCTACGAGGCGCTCGACTCGTACTTTGGCGAGGACATCATGGCACTCGAGTCTGGCAAGACGCGTCGGTCGGTGACTATTAGCGAGCTGCCGCCGATTTTGCAGATCCAGATTCAGCGTGTCCAGTTTGACCGTGTGCTAAATCGGCCATTCAAGAGTCTGGCGCGACTAAAGTTCGACGAAACGATCTTCATGGACCGCTATCTGTCATCCGAGGACCCTGAGCTGACACAAAAGCGCCGTCAAGTGTGGGCATGGAGGTCAGAGCTTAAGGAGCTCAGCAAAAGCTTGGCGCAGATCAACGCGCGCAAAGTATGTGACATGACACGGACAAACGCACAAATCGGGAGCCCTATTTTCGAACAGCAGCTAACTACAGAACAACGGCCTCACTGTTAAAGAGACACTAATCTCGACGCGCAACTGGCTACAGCAGGGAATGGGCAAGGAAGACGGGTTCGATGTGAAGCCGTCAACCATCAGTGTTCTGGACCGGCAGATCCGCAAGCTGTCGGCCAGGATCGAGACGATAACCGGGCGCATTGGCGAGCTCGAGGCTCTGATTGCGAACCAGTTCGCGAGCATGAAAAAGGTTGGGTACCGCATCCACTCGATCTTTGTCCACAGAGGACAGGCGACGTTTGGCCACTACTGGGTCTACATCAACGACTTCCAGACCGGAACGTTCCGCAAGTACAACGACGAGTATATCACCGAGGTTCGGCGCGATGAGGTGTTTGACGAAAGCGACGAGAGCACTGCGACGCCGTACTTTCTTGTGTTTGTGCGTGAGGACCTAGCCAACGACTTTGTCAGCGCGGTTGTGCGGGAGAAGCCATCGCCGGCCCTGTCAGAAACCCCGGTGATAAGCGACATCCGTGACGCACAGGGCGGCACCGATGACAGCGGCGCGCCGCCGTCGGACATGCTCATCAGCGTTGAGGACGACAGCCAGCCGGCGTCCGAGTCAGAGCCTAGAAGCGACATGCTGGTAGACGGCCAAGACTAGATGTAACCGTGTGCATTTTTTTATTATATAACTCATGGAGGTGACCAGCTGTTATCCTTTGCATGACCCGTCTACAGGATTGAATCCAGTTTCGTAAAAACATCAAGGCTGCTTGTTAGTTGGACAGAGGGAAAAAAGAAACAACCAAAAAAAAAAAAACGAATCAGTCTGGGCGGGGAGAATCAAAAACTTACACTGCCGCAACAACTTCAATCTGGAGCTCGCGGTCACTGTGCTGCTCTACCTCATTATGAATTTCCTGCGCCAGATTGCTGCCGACACCGCTGCCGCCGGATTGCGAGTGCGCCGGAAACGGAAATGCGGCGTAATCAGTGAGGAGCTCCTCGGCGCGGCTTAATGCATGATCGCGGCTGTCGTAACTGAGGTTCGTCAAAACGTTTTCGAGTACGTTGGCAGCGTAGGCACCGGCGACGAGCGCAATGGACCTCAGGTTGCGGTAAGCAACGTCCTCGGCGAAAAGGCCCGTGTTGGGCAAAACAACTGTGCGCGCGGTCAGGAACATGATGATGCGCCGCTTGATCTCCTCCTTGGCTGCGCTGTCTGAGACCGGGTGCGTTGCCATGTCGAACAGAAAGAAGTTGCGCTTCTCGGTGCGCAGCACGCCCTTATCGACGAGGCCCTTGGCGAGGCGCTCGCGCACCTGCTTGAGCTGATAGCCGATCTTGGACAGGTTCCAGGTCTCGCCGCTAAGGTAATCTATCCAGGTACCGACGCTGAGGGGCTCACTCGACTTCATAATCTTAACTGTCTCGTCCAGCAGGGCCTCGCCCGTGATTTTTTCGTCCACAACCTCAATGTACCTGTCGGAAAGACTGAGTCTCTTGCGTATCGGGTCATTGACCATGGCGATTTTGCCGCGAAACGCCAGTTCCATCAAAATGCATCCGCGCAGGGCGTACGAAATGTTGTCGTTCCAGAACGAGAGATATCCTTGCTTGTCCTTGAGTCCCATGAGCAGGACCTCTTCCATGAGCGTGAGCTTGGGGCTCTTGAGTTCATCCTTGTTACTGGCGATGTCAAGCGGGTCGTACGCGATTTTGGCCCCGTTTTCGGACTGCGGCTCCGGGGTGGCTGCCGAGCTCTGGGGCTCCGCGGAGGACGCGCCTCCGCCGGCAACGCGTCTGCGTTGAAGTCCCGACGACATAAGGCACGCGAGCTGTTCAGATGGGCGGTCGCGATGACGAGATCACCGATACCAGCTGCAAGTCGTCACGGAACCAGGGGCGATAGGCCAGGATACGGCAGGCAGCAAAATACACGCGAAAGCGGATCCCCTTTTGGCGCCAGTCGTGGAGGGGAGCGAGGGAAACAGTTGGGCTAGAACAATCGGCCGTCGAGGCGTTTGCCCTTTGCCTTGGAATGCGATTGGGGGTTTCTCCCGCCGCTTGTCGAAGCGTTGGCGACCGGGTTGATATAAGCAAAGGCTGCCTAGAAAGCCACACTCAAAGTGGGCGTAACAGCTTGTCCACTGTACTGGGGCGTCTGGGCTGCCCAGTGAAGGGAGGGTAAGTGACGCGCTGGCAGCCGTGCTCAAAGTATGTAGGTGGGATGCAGGTGGAAATTGGTTTGTACCACTGTACATGCAAGTTCAGCCGCTTGATGCCGCGTTGCCGTTATCGCTGCGGTTTCGGTTTGGTGAACGGATATATTTAGCAATGCAACTTGGGTGAGACGGATAAAACAGATGGGACCGGGATGCACGTCGGGTGAGACGGGAGCACAGCTAGCAAGGCTGGCCAAGACAAGACGCCGCAGTGCATGCCATGCTGAAAACAAGACGCAATGAGGATTACTATAGCACTTCTGACGGCCGCGGGGACGCGTGCCGGGAGCCAGGCGGCGACGGGGAGCTGCGGCCGCTGGCTGGCTCGGGGGATCCAGACCACGCGCCTGGGACCGCGCCGCCGTCGAGCTGGCTGAAGCCATCTGTCGCAATGGCGCGCGCAAGGTGCTCGTCCTTAGTGGTCCAGATCGCCTGCGACTCGGTCCACTGAATGACCTTGCCAGGGCCGGGCGGGGGGTCCGTAACTTTTGTCACAAGATAGGCGGCACTGGCCTGTGCGAACCCGTAGACGAGCACACCAATAAACGGGATTCTGAGCAGCAGGAAGAAGCCGGCGCCAAAGCCAAACATGATGCCCTCGCGATTGGCGAACCATTGGGATTTGGTGCGGGTGCTGAATGGTAGGCGCCGGAAGTACGGCTGGAGCAGCTCGCGGACGAGACTGCGGCCGCCCCAGAACGCAGACAGGAATGTGACCATGGCGCGACGCGGCAGCAGCATGCCGACGGCGAACACGGCGACAGCGGCCTCGGTTCCGACAACGCTGTTGAACGACCGAAACGAGATTGCCGGCAAAACGAAACGGCCGACATACGGCACGCCCGACAGTACGTAGACGAGCATCGTAAACGCGGCACGGCGGCCGTAGCCCTTGAGGAAGCGCGTGAGCTCGCCCATGGGCTCGCGGTGCGCGTGGGTCCGGCTGCCAGACTGGTCGGTGGGCTCGACGTGGCGACCGTCGTACTGCATGAGCGCTGGGTAGTACTCGCGGTCTGAGGACGGGTGCTTTTGCTTGTAGACGTGGTCGACGAACCGGAGACTCATGAGGAACAGGTCGTCCAAGTCCGATTTCCAGTAGCGGACAAGCGAGATGAGCAGCGGTCCAACATTGAGCACGTTGGTCTGGATGAAGCGGAGCGTATCGATAAAGCCGGCAATGCCGCTACCCTCTGCCCGGAACACAAACACAATGACTTTCAGGATCCACTGTAGCAGCACTAGCGGAGCCCACAGGACGAGCTGGACGATCACCGACAGCACAATGGCCTCGCCCGCCTTGCGGTAGAACCCATGCTTAGCGAGTTCTGGGTTCAGCAGCGCGCGGTACCCGCCGAGCAGCGTCAGCTGGAGGCCCCGGACGACACTGAGGCCACTGAACCCGGCCGGGGGCCGCGAGATGAATATCGGCGAGGGCATTCGTCTCTGCCCGGGGAATATCGTCTATGGTTTTTTTAGCGGGTCGTTTGCAAAACTATCAACAAGAAGAAGCAAAAAAAAAAAGGCGCAGGAAAAAAATCTGGGCGAGTGCTGGTCGACATATCTAGAACACCGTGCCAGCCGCGCGGTCATGCACGAATGCAAGACCGAGTTTTTCTAAGGTTGCGGTCTTGAGCTCCAGGACATCGCGAGGCGCCGATGCGGGTGCAGGTGGGTGAGCACTTTTACGGGAGCGTTGTTTATTTTGTTTTCGGGCGACCGGGACCAGAGTCACCGAAAAGAAAATAAACGGCCGAGGTGTTGGTGCCTTGCCGCTCCCGGCTTTGGCAGAGAAGCGATTCATACTTCTTTCGGGCACCCTCCCCCCTCCCTCTCCCCGGACCTGTAGCAGCCGCTTCGCGGCTGAGATGTTGATGCCTTTTGGCACTCCGCCAATGACGTAATTCACACATTGCTGCCCCAAGTGATAGGTTCGGCCGGCCAGAGCAGGCTCGAAGCGAGAGCGTGTGCGCAATGCGGGGCTGTGTCTAGCGCGCAGGGCCCGGGCTGCCGGTTCACCCCTGAAACGGGCAGAGCGCGACGTCAATTGGCTCGCCACATCACCAACTCAGCCACAGTCGCCAGGGCCGAGAGTCCACATGTACTACTGCAGCGACTCCGTATTATTATCCCCGTCATTGCATCGCAGCACAGCCTCGGCCCGCGCGGGCACGGCATCGGTCGGGGGCTACGGGCGACCTGCGTCGCCGGGCCGGCTGAGCCGCTTCACCAGACACAGCCTTCGCAGCATTACATCAGAGCCGAAAATAACCACTCCCCGCTACTCAACCTCTGGGATCTCGTCCCGCCGCAATTGTGGCATACAGTGGCCCCGAACTTTAGCCATGGCGCGCCCCGCTGCCGTTGCCGTCGAAACCGCACCAAAGATCCATGCCTCAGCCGTGCGATTGGCTATGCACCCTGCATCATCCTACACGACCGGCTGCGACAGGCGCCCTTCCAGGCGCTTGCCGCTGCGCGGGACGAGTCACAAGCAAAATATTGGGCGCTACCCAATCCGGGTCGAATGCGTACCTGATTACAGTCTAGACCCCAAGCCATCTCTTTTGCCGACAGGACATCTTGCAATCCGCAGAGCCTCTGGTGCGCAACGTGTGGTGGAGGCGCCCGCAGCCTGTTGTGGTTTGAGTGTTTGCTCTTTACTAGTCTGGAACTCGTCTATACTGGGACTTGACTGGCATAGGCCTGTACAATGCGCGGCCTCCGTCTCATTCGCCGCCGCAAGCGAGCCCCCAACGATGTCGTCGACAGATCAATGGTCGCGCTCCGGATCACGGTGCTGAGGGTACGTGTGTCCTCGCAACCTCTGATCGAATCCGTCCAAAAATGCTAACTCTAGGCGCGCAATCTCCGCGACCTCGACAAACTGCCAATTGTGAGCCCTGTAAGTACTAGACTGTCAGCCCCCCTAAGCTCGCCCCGCGCTCCTTCTAACAACAGTACGTCGTGGTGCGCGGAAACCACTACCGGTTCTCCACCTTCAAGTCTGCGGGCGGCGAAAACCCAGAATGGGAAACAGACTTTTACATCCCGCTTGCCAACTGGCAGGGCCCCTCGGCGGTATCCCTCAAGGTGTGGGACCAGGAGCGGAACATCAAGAACTACATTGGCGAGACCGAACAGGACCTGCGCGACTTGTTTGCAAACGGCAAGTTCCTGCATGGCGACGACGACAATCAGAGCGCGTGGCTCAAGCTGTGCGCGACCCGCTTCGACATGGTGTACGACGCCGGCGAGATCGAGGTCAAGTTCTCCCTCGAGTCCATGAACAAAAAGGAGGACGTGGCCAAGGTGTGGGCCGCGTTTGTGGGATCGCTTGACGAAGCCGAGGAGTTGCGCGCCAAGAGCGACGCCGACGCGCCCATGATCGAGACGGAGTTCAATGACTACGAGGATGCGCCCACAGAAGACGAGGGCGCAATAACGGATGATTCGGGCGACGAAACAGCGCCGTCGACGGCACTCGACGAGCTGACTCTCGCAGACGCCAGCTTGCCGCCGCCGCCGCCGGCCACAACCGGGGCCACCGGAGCCATCATCGGCGGTAAAGAGTCGGCCATCAGCGTGCCGAGCGCCGCGGCCCAGGCGCGCGCCGAACCGCAGGCAACCAAGGATCGCCGTCGCAAGTCCCGTAAAAGCAAGTCCGGCAAGCTCACGTTTGAGTTTAACGTCTACTCCAACACCGTCGGTGTCGCGTTCATGGAGATTGTCAAGGTCAACGACCTGCCCAGGATGCGCAATATCACTCGCACCGGCTTCGACATGGATCCATTTGTCGTGGTCTCGTTTGGCAAAAAGACGTTTCGCACTCCATACAAGCGCCACACGTGCGACCCCGTGTACAACGAGAAGCTTCTTTTCCCGGTCCAGCGCCACGAGCAGAACTTCTCCGTCAACTTTTCGGTGTTTGACCACGACAAAATTACTCTCAATGACACCGTGGCGTCGGCAGACTGGAGCATCCACCAGGTGCTGCAGACCAAGCCCGAGCCCAACGCCGACGGCCTATTTGACATTCACGCCGACGACGAGGAGAACGACGCGCTCGTGTTCAAGCATTTTGGCGATGCGCTCGAGTACGTGATCCCTCTCAATCTCAACAGCCCGGATAAGTACGACAACAAGCCTACCATCACGGTCCGTTGCAAATTCCTGCCGTACAGCGCGCTGCGCCAGCACTTTTGGCGCGGTCTAATCCGCACCTTTGACATTGACGACACTACCAGTATCAGCTACGTAGAGCTGACAACAATGCTCGAATCTCTGGGGTCGACGCTGACCGAGGACACAAAGAAGAGTTTTTTTACGAGGTTTGGCAAAACCATTGAGGAAGAGCTCACTGAAGACGAGGTTGTCATGTGCCTCGAGAAACAGATCGTGCGCGACTCGTCACGCCAGACTTGGGGCGACGGCAGCTCCAGTGCTGAAGAGTCTAATGGAGGTGGTGGCGGTGGTAATGGCAGCGCAAACTCGGGCTGGGCTTCTGGCGCTGAAACAGAGACAATGGCTGATGAGCTCATCGCAGAGAGGGAGCTCCGAGAAGAAACTGGCGCCAGCACCGGCCCTAGCCAGCAGACGTCGGGCAACGTGTCGGGAGATGAGAGCTACGATGAGGGTGAGCGAGTCATCCAGCTCACCACATGTCCCATCTGCAACCAGCCCCGACTCCGCAAGCGCACAGAAGTGGACATTGTCACGCACATTGCTACGTGCGCCTGCACAAACTGGGCTAAAATGGATGGCCTCGTACTACAGCGCTACGTCACTACCAGCCAGGCAAGCAAGCGGTGGTACACCAAGGTCGCGTCCAAGCTGTCGTATGGCAACTACGGCCTCGGCGCCAACTCGGCCAACATCCTGGTTCAGGATCGCCTTACCGGTGTAGTGCAGGAGGAGAAGATGAACATCTACGTTCGCATCGGTATTCGCCTGCTGTACAAGGGCCTCAAGAGCTCGCGCATGGAGAAAAAGCGGATTCGCGGCATGCTGCGATCTCTGTCGGTCAAGCAAGGGCGCAAGTATGACAATCCCGCGTCCGTTCAAAGCATTCCATCATTTATTAAATTCTACGGACTCAACATGGATGACGTTCTTGAGCCGTTGGAGAACTTTAAGAACTTCAACGAGTTCTTTTACCGCAAGCTCAAGCCCGGTGCGCGGAAGCTCGAAGGCGGTCCCAAAATCGCCGTCTCGCCGGC
Source organism: Tardiomyces depauwii (assembly GCA_038086965.1). Taxonomy (NCBI): domain Eukaryota; kingdom Fungi; phylum Ascomycota; class Dipodascomycetes; order Dipodascales; family Trichomonascaceae; genus Tardiomyces; species Tardiomyces depauwii. The sequence goes on from JAVHZA010000002.1 coordinate 3,525,258, forward strand.
CGACTGCCGTGCTACATTTTTCCCGACGATCCAGAGAGCCACTGAGGTCTGGATCAAGGGCCGCTCGTTCTCGGTTGAGCGTCTGTTCGGCGATGCATACCCGGAGTACGTGAATAACTACGAGCATGGGTCGCTTGCGATCTTCCGGCTCGCTCCGCAGGACTATCACCGGTTCCACATTCCCGTGAACGGAACTTTGGGCGAGGCCAAGACGATCGAGGGCGAGTATTACACAGTGAATCCCATGGCGATCCGGTCGGCACTCGACGTCTTTGGCGAAAACGTGCGCGTCCTGGTTCCAATCGACTCGCCCGAGTTTGGCAACGTCATGATCGTTTGCGTCGGTGCCATGATGGTCGGTAGCACCGTTATTACGGCGGAGCCGGGCTCAGAGGTCGGTCGCATGGACGAGCTGGGTTACTTTCAGTTTGGCGGCAGCACGCTCGTGGTTCTTTTTGAGCCGGGGCGTGTCACATTTGACGAGGATCTTATAGCTAACTCGGCTGAGGCAGTCGAGACCCTCATCCGCGTGGGAATGTCGATTGGACACGTTGTGGGCGAGCCCGAATTCGACCGCCAGAAGTTCGAGGTCAGCAAGGACGACGTCGAGCGCGCAAAGCGCGAGATTCATGGAGGCCACAGCGAATCTACCACCGGCCTTCCGGACGATCTCTCGTTTTAGCACTTTTATGGCATCTATCTCAGCTGTTTTTCTGTACCTAAATATTTATTCAGTGCAGGTAAATGGAACGTTATTTTTGTTTTATACGTCTGAATTTTGCATGCTGAAGTGACATCAGCTCGGTTCCATGCTTGAGTCATGCGCCCAACATTAATCCAAGAGTTGTAGGCCCTCCCACAGGCAGAGACGATTGCCAAATTTCATCGCCTGCCAAAGGCCTAACAAGCCGCCATGAGTGACACAGAGAAGAAACCCAAAAGCAAGAGGGGTGGCTCAAAGCCAATTCTCAAAAACAGCGGCGTCGGCCGTGTAGAGAACCCTCTAAAGCCGACATTGTTCACGCAGGCGACCCTGATCAACCAAAAGAACTACTACACGTAAGTGGCCCGTCTCACAATAGCATCAGCGAACTCTGGCTCTAACTACAGTGAATACATGAAACGCGATGACCAGATGTGGTTCAACCGACAGGCCATGGAACTTCAGAAGAAGCAGAAGGAGGAGAAGGAAACCGCCAGGGCCAAGGAGGAAGCAGATGAGGAGCGCGACGAGTCGGCCGAGGATGAGGAGGAGGAGATCGCCGGGTCCAAGACAGTCGTACTTCACCCGGGATCGCGAAATCTACGGATTGGCCTCGCCAGTCAAGCATTCCCAAAGACTTTCCCGATGGTGGTGGCGCACAGAGCAGAGAGTGCTGTTGAGAGAGCACAGGAGCCGCCTCGGGAGGAGGACGAGGAATTCGCGAAGGCATACAAGACGGTCAGCAAAGATTTGCGTGAACGCATGCGGTTTTACAAGCGACGCGTTGTGCCTAACTCGCACGATGTGGTTTCGACTTTCAATGCTCGTGTTCAGCCCGAGGTAATTCCGGACCACAACGATCCCGACCGACCCGAGTACACCGACACGGAGAGTAAGCCTCGAGTGGTTACGGGTCAGGACGCGCTCATGATTCCGGACCTGGAGAACTACGAGCTCAAATGGCCGATCAAGCACGGCGCGTTCAACGAGGGCGATTACAACTCTGTACAGGAGTTGCTTGGCGACGTGGCTCGCATCATTCTCATTGCTCTTGAGACCATCCTGGAGATTGACTTCAAGAAGGTTAAGAACTATAACGTGGTACTTGCTATTCCCGATCTGTACGATAAGAGCTACGTTGTGTCAATGCTGGAGCTTCTGCTTGGGCTCGGGTTCGCAAATGTGGCTATCATTCAGGAGGCTATAGCTGCCACGTTTGGCGCAGGTATATCCACCGCCTGTATTGTCGATGTGGGTGCTCAAAAGACGTCTGTGACCTGTGTTGACGAGGGCATGTGTATTTCAGACAGTCGTGTGCGGATGCCGTTTGGCGGAGACGACGTCACGACGGCGCTCGTACGTCTCTTTCTGAAGTCCAACTTTCCCTACCAAGACATCAATCTCGCATTTTCATACGACTGGGCGCTGGCCGAATCTCTCAAGCACAAGTACGCGACTGCCAATGACGAAAACGTTGCGATCCAGCTTTACTCGTTCTACCAGCGGGCACCTAACAAGGGCGGCGCGCGCAAGTACGAGTTCAAGACGTTTGACGAGGTTATGCTGCCGATTTTGGGCCTCTTCTACCCGGAGATGTTCCAGTTAAAGGGCAAACTTGCTAATCGGCACCGTCTGCTTCCGCGGTCGGTGGACATATACGACCAAAAGTTTAACGACCCTATATCTGACGCGCAGCTCAATATTGCCAAGGGCACGTTGACGGTTTGGGGCGGCTCGTACCTCAAGGGCACCGCGGCCGACCCGAGCGCCGCTTCTGGCGCCCAGACAGGGGTCGACGCTACACCCATGTCGTCACAGCCGGGAACGCCCGCGCCAGGCAGTGAGGCAGGCGCTGCGGTGCAAACCAAAACAATGGCGGCTAACCAGCAGCAGCTGGCGATGCAGGTTCAGTACGAGGCGTGTGAAAGCATCGACCCTACGGAGTCTATTGCGGTGGGATTGGACCATGCTATCATTGAGAGTATAAATCAGGCGGTGGTCAAGTCTGGGTCTTCTAAGCAAGTCTTCTATGAGAACATCATGGTTGTTGGGGGCGGCGCCGGACTGTTCAGTGGGTTTGCGCATCTTCTGAGTGATCGTCTAACCATGTGGCGTGACAGCGGCGATGGTGCGGCGCCGACGCCGGGCGACGTTGCCATCATGCCTGTGCCGCGCGAGATCGACCCGCAACTCATATCGTGGAAGGGCGGGGCGGTCTTTGCCAAACTCAAGGTTGTCAATGAAGTGTGGATCTCGCCGGCCGACTGGGAACTTTTTGGCTCGCGAACCTTGCAGTATAAGGCTCTGTTTGCCTACTGAGTCTTGTCCTTTTTGCGCCTCTTTGTTAGCACGTATACAACGACGTTACGACCCAATTTTGCATCTGTCGCTCCGACAGCGCTGCACGAGTATATAGAGAGAGAACCATGAGCTTGCAATGTGTACCGCGTAGAGGCTTTGCTCAACCCTGCTCACGCACTGAACTTTATTGGAATTTCACTCGAGAGGCGCGTTTCAGTAACGATCCGGCTGCGAAATGGTCGTCGCACCCAGGGCCAAATAATAAGACCAACAACATCGGGCCGCCACGGAAAACACGCCGGCCACAAATTCTCCCTTTCATACACATAATTAATTGCGATTGCTGTGCTCGCTCAAGACGATGCAGCTCCTGACGTACACACGTTTACTTACAGAGGCAGTTCAAAAGAGACGTTGACGTCGATGTCACGGGCCATCTGGACGACCTTAGAAAGCTGGCAGACCTTCTGGGCGGCCTCGTCAAGGTCGTTAAACGAGAAGATCTTGAGGCCAGACTCGTTGATCAAACGCTGGGCCTCCTCGTAGTTGGTACCCTGGAGACGGGCAACAACCGGGATGTTGAGGTTCATGTTCTGGGTAACGGCAATGAGGCCCTTGGCGATGATATCGCATCGGACAATGCCGCCAAAAATGTTGACAAAGATGGCCGTGACCTTGGGGTCCGAGGTGATGAGTTGGAACGCCTTCTCAATCGACTCCTTGGTAGCACCACCACCGCAGTCGAGGAAGTTGGCGGGGTCGCCGCCGTTGAGCTTGATGATGTCCATGGTGGCCATGGCAAGACCAGCACCGTTGACAAGGCAGCCAATGTTGCCGTCAAGCTTGATGAAGTTAAGGTTGGAGTCAGCGGCCTCGACCTCCTGGGGGTCCTCCTGGGTCAGATCGCGCCACGACCAGACCTCGTCCTGACGGAACGAGGCATTGTCGTCAAAGCCGAGCTTGGCGTCCATAGCCAGGACCTTGTGGTCGGTAGTCTCCGAGAGAGGGTTGATCTCGATCTGAGTGGCGTCGCGCTCGTTGAACAGCTTATAGAGCTTCTGGATCTGCTCGGCGGCCTGGGGCACAGCCTTGGCCGAGAAGCCGAGGACATCGGCGACCTCGCGGGCGAGCTCAGGGGTCACGCCCTTGTGGATGTCGACCTTGAAAGTCTTGATGGCCTCGGGGGTGTCCTTGGCGACGCCCTCAATGTCCATACCACCCTGGCTCGACGCGATGATGATGGGGCCGCGGGTCTGGCGGTCCATGAGGATCGAAAGGTAAGCCTCACGACGGACAAACTCACGCTCGACCACGTAGACGGCGGTGACCTCCTTGCCGGCGGGGCCGGTCTGCTTAGTGATGAGCTTGTGGTTGAGCATCTGCTCGGCCATGAGCTTAGCCTCAAACGGCGACGAGATCATCTTGACACCGCCCTTGAGACCAGAGTCAAAGGTGCCCTTTCCGCGGCCACCAGTGAGGGCCTGGGCCTTGATGACCATGTCCTCGGTGTTGAGCTCCTTGGCAATCTTCTCGGCACCCTCGGGCGTGGTGGAAGCGTCTCCGCGAGGGACAGCGATGCCGTACTCCTTCAGGAGCTGGGCCGAGCGGAATTCGTGGAGCGACAGAAATCGCTTCTGGGTCGTGTTGGCGACAGCCGTTCCCCTACGGGCGGCCCTGCTTGCGAATTGTCTAAGCATTGCGACGATAAAGGATGGGGGCAGAAGGAGAAGTGTAGGTGCAGGTGGGTGGGTGCAAAAATCATTGGCGGTGGTATTACGCGAACCAGATATGCTGCGAAACCAGCAGCCGTGCTCCGGGTAACTTCTTGCCGGTTGTGCGCCGTCCGGTGCCGAAGAGGCACGCTGCTTAAAGAATTTGCCGGAAAGGTTGGTGGCGAGCGCCACCAAAAAAAATCGGCCGCCCGTGCTCACGCCCCAACACAGCTAGGCGACGTGCTGTGTTTGCATCCGATGCTTCCTGCCAATTGCGCTGGGCAACTCCCGCCAACAGGCCCATTGGCTCCTCGCCCAACGCAATACACACCCCCTCACCGGGCACACGGCGCTATCGGCCGTGTGCCCGCTTCGCTCCGTGCCTATGGTGGGCTGCAAGGCACTGGACCCGGGAGTGCCCGAAGCTTGGCCCGAGTGCTCGGTGTGCAGCAGTCGAGAAACCGGTAGAGCGTGAGAGCCCGAAACAAGGTTTGCGCGCGTCACCAGACTGTATGCTGATCCTATCGTGACCATTACGCGGGCCGGAGGCGTGGGGGTTGTAGAGCGGAACGCCGATGATCGGGTGAGAGTATCCCATCGCAGTGCTCAGCAGTGTCCAAGTGTTGCCAGCAAGAGATACTAGCAATGCACTATTACCACTTGTGTGTAAAATGCAAGTGCGGCTGGCGTTGGACAGCATACCCCCCATAGCCGAGTAGCGGGGTCGACTTTTGCCCGGAAAAATCTTGGACCGAGGTGACATGCTGCGAGGAACGGGGGCTAGGCTGCCGGCTCAGAGTATGCACGTCTACTGTCTATGCAACATATCTGTGAGCCAAAGCATCGTCCGTGACAAGTCTTGGTCAGGGTCCTAACCCGATGCATACGCGAACTGATGGCAGTGAGGGGCCATGCCGATTCGGGCCCGTGGTACTGGGCGGGCGGGTATAGGCGGCTGACAATACGAGAAAAGTAGTTGGGTATTGGTAGCAGGGCACGTGAAAACAAGACACAAATAGAATGACGCTGCTGTCACGTATGTGCCGCGCATAATGGGGGCACAAACCGGGATGTCAGTATGGACGACGTGTCGGATTCGGTGGGCATGCCAGCAAGCTCTATATGTAGCATGACGAGACGACAACAGTGCCCACCTCTGACAATTCTAGACGCAGGTCTATCGCAGCGGAGCATGCTGTGTTGGGCTATGTCCAGGCGGGGTTACGGCGCAGCTTATTTGCGGTGCAGGGGATGTTGGCAGCCTGCCTTGAATATACGACCGCATGCGATGTCCTACCACGCCTGCGGCGAGGCGGCGCGCGCCTCGCGCCGGCGTGACAAAGTGTTCCTTGTCCCAGGAGGCCCTGCAGAGCAGGTGCAGCTGCTCATCAGCGTAGCCGTGGGCGGGTTGGCACGGAGCGTTACGGCGTGCGGGCGGGGCCTGCAAGTAGCGGCACAGTGCGACAATCCCGCGACTTTCATCCCGAATACAGCAAAACGCTGTGCAACAGATTGGAGGAATCTCATTGCCCATGTCTTAAGATGCGGTCCTAGCTCCTGACACAGACCCAGCTGCATAGGTTGTCTGGCTCTAGCCCAGCTCAGCTACTCGGCGGATTGCGCATTCCATAGCAGCCGCCCAACGATCCCGCGCGGTCTATTTGGGCCCTCTCCACCCGACCATGCTCGGCGAACTCCGCCTGCGATCGCGACAACGCAGCAATCTTTATTGCATGCTTGCAGGGTCGCCTAGCGGATATCGAGGGCCGTAGGCTGTGAGACACAGACGCTGCGAGGGGCAGAAGTGGCCGAGGCACGGGCCCTAGAAGGCTGGCGGAGGTGCGATAAGCATGGAACTCCCGACTGGCGTTCTGGAACATCGCTCGAAAAGTCGCCTGGCACATCATGAGGACCTGTTGCTGGAAGGTTGCCGGCAACGGCGCTTGGAAGCTTCGACGGTCGAAAAGGGTACACGCCGACGTAGCCAGCTTACGATTAGACGAGTGCGTTCGCTTGTTGTTAATTACACTTCTGGCACACAAGCCACAGCTTATCGCTGCTCTGCAGCCGCAGAAGTCGGCCCGTCTACAGCATCTGCCGCGGCACGATTGAATTTGCCGCCCAATGCTGTGATTGTAGCAGGGCCTGTTGAGGCCACCAATGACGTCAGTATACATCTAGTTCGCAGGCGCGATATGCAGACGGCCTGCAGGCTACTTGCCTTTTCGGCAGGCTAATACGCACGCCGGTTAGACCCTAGCCTGGCTCCGAACCCGGACGGTGCTGTCTAGCCGAAAATGATTGTGCGGGTAGAAACAGGTTTTTTTTGTTAGTTGGGACGCACATTTTGAGGGCATGCTGCAGGGCACGTGTGTGCATCTTTCGGTTGTATGCAATATGTGCCGGCTAAACGTCTTGGGACAAGGTCCAGACACCCTAGGCGCGCTATCTCAAGGAACTATGGCCAAAGGCTCAGCTGGTCTCGCGGCCCAACGTGGCTGCAAAGACAGCCCGCTAGCACTGTGGCTTGACAGTGGCTGTGCCTACGGACTATTGATTGTTAATGGTCGCCAGCCTGTTTGCTAGATCACAAAGACGACTTCGTCAGTGCTTAGGTCGACCTCTTCCGTATGGCTGCAGCTGTCATCCATGCACCGACTGGCACTGCTGCAGAGTGCTCTATCGGGCCACGCAGGCCCCACGCATGGGCCAGGACAGCGCGGAGCGCCGTGAATGTATGGATCCTTGGGAGCTAGTAAGATGGAACGAACACGGCATCTATACCGGTTAGGAATCGTGCCGGCTGTCGTAATGCGCGCGGGTACCTGTTCGGACCCTGCTGCCTGGCGTCACGCACTGGCGGTGCTGCACTGCTTCCCTGCGCTGAGGCAGCTTGCGCGAACCGCGATGGGCGACCGGGAAACGTAAACTCTATCTTGCGGGAGCGTGCGGGAGCGACTGCCGGTTACTGAGACAATTAAGAGAAGCGGTGATTGCACATATTCCTCCAAACGGGTCCGGCAAAGTGACTGACTGTCGTATTGGTATCTGCCGTACGATACGCGGATGTGTAGTGTACCTGTGTCGGTTGTTTGGATATGGCGCCAGACCCTGCAGGCTCGCGAAAAAGTGCGGGACAGGAAGGGAAAACCGTCCGGCAGGCGGGCGCCTAGCGGCTGGTGATAGCCAGGGCCCGGATGGGAACTGGTGTAGACAGTAGCCTGCAAGTGCGCGCCAACAATGGCAGTTCGCTGTGGGGTCGAGCGGGCCGCTTTTGAGCGACAGCACGATAACGCGGCCAATATGTGTGCGTAGGGGCGTCGAGGTCCCTTGCACGCGTGCTGCAATCCCGAGACGGAGTCCGCTCTATTCTCCTGGATGCCCCGCCCCCAAGTCCCCGTGGCAGCCGCTTCGCGGCTAGAGGCATTGTGCCTACACAGTTCTAAGCGGGGTGGGCAGAGGTCAGCGATCGCCAGCGGGAGACGTGCGCGGCAGCACACGGCATCTGCAGGCTTTTGCCCAACATAAATATTGCAAGACGCCGCCAAGGATCTTGCCATTTTGTCACTCGGGGCTATTGCTGGTCAGACATTGCGTCACCGCCAAAGCGCCGGGCCAGCTGCCAATCGGCTTTGATACAGGATAATGACACAAGCGTGGGGGGAAGGGAGGGGGGGGGGGGAACTACATCCAGACTCAACGCTGCGGTGTTTTGTGTGACGGGTGAATCACAGGTACCGGCGCCGCCTGGCAGGCCGCGCAATGGGTCCGCCCCACGTCTCAGGCGCAGACCGCGCTGCACTCGTAGGACCGCGAGACAACCGTCTCGTTTCGCTATTCCAGAGTTGAATAAGATGGCCGAAATGCATGAGCGACAACAGCTAGACCCAGCTGTTATCTTATAATCAGTTTATCTGACATCGCTTCCGCCCGCCAGTCCTGCGAACCCTGTCTTCGGACGCCGGTGAGATATTGGCACCTACGCATTACCGCAGTAGTGAAAGCGGCGCGCTTGGCGTAGCAGCGAACGCGAAATAACCCGGCACACTCTTCTGTGGAGCCTCTGGAAACCAGCGAACGGTGCACGAGAGCCGGCAGGACCGCTCACACTCCTTTTGCGATCCTGGTCAATCCGAGTCGGCGCCGCTGTGCACGCAGTCCCAGGGCCCCAGACGCAGTGCGCTATGCGTCAGGCTGCGCGGCGCACGGTAAGCGCATGCGCCAACTGCCACGGTTGGAACCCGACTGCTCGATCGGCCAGGTCCGGTTTGATCCATTTGAGAGCAACACAAAAACGGTACGCGACAGTCCACTAATTCCAACTAGCTCTGGGGTCAGTCTCCAGCGTCCCCGTATCGCTACCCGCGCCGCCGGCTGCCCCACGGCTTGGCCCCGAGCCCCAACCCCGACGCATCGACCAAACCGTTTGGCCCCATTGGCATACCTCCCACATACGCCCGCAGCTCCGCGCAGCTCCGCGCAGCCTCGCGCAGATGCTCTCGCAGACGCACCGATTTGGACGGCCAACAAAGCTGCGTAGCGGCTGCCGCGGACGCTCTGTCCCGCATCCCTACGCGGGCCCACACATGATTGCGCTGGCTCGCCCGAAGCGCGGCGTCCTCTGGCGCTGGCAGCGCCAACAGCAGATCAGCGCACTCTTGTAACACCCCACCGTCCCATGGACATTTGGAACAGATGCCTCCCGAACCACATAACACCACACTAAAAAAAAAACCGCCTCACCGGACCCTCCCCCCTGCACCCTGGCCGTTGCTGGCTGCCTGATTTCTTTCACACGGGCCCGCCAACACCCGCGCGGCTGATGACCCGCAGCCCAAAAATGTCCAGCCTCAGCGCACCCGCTGCACTGCTCCCACAGCCGGTGGGTTGAGCGACAAGTGCTTGGGAGGGCGAGGAAAAAACCCACGGACCACATACTCCCACACATCCACCACACACAACCTGCATCTTTGCAGCTTGTTGAACCACTTTAACAGCAAGACGGCAGCTAACCGTTGCTCAGCCAGCACGACGACATCTCCGTTTCCGACGCACGGGTCGCACGCTGCCGCTCGCACTGGCTATTTCTGCTCCCTAGTACTTTGCTTACTGCAAGGCTAGCGGCGACTGCATTTAACAAAGTGCCCCTCTGCTGTCGGCACGTTCTCGTATTTGAGAGGTTTACGTCGCTAAACGTCGTTACAAGCGCCACGGGCCCGGATTTTAAACTAGATCTGGCCAACGCGAAAGGTCGACCTGCCCAAAAACGTCGCCTATCGCTGCCCCACCTCACCATCACTGCGGCCGACATCACAGCTACCGTCGCGACGACCGCCACGATCACCACCGACAAGCACGCGTGAACGCTCACCAGTTTTTTTGTTTTTGATACCGCTTCCGGCTTCGGTGCACGGACCGGCGGTCTTGCGGAGCCACCTCGAGTCCGCTCCGACATCACACAGGCTGTTGCGCGCTGCGAGATCCCGCCCTCCTCGCTCGACAACTAACCCAGAATACACCCCGCTGCGCGTACGCAGCGGCGGGCTGACGGCTAGCTTTTTGGTCTCCAGCTTGCTTTGCGGCTAGCTGCGCAGTCGACACTCGGCCTACGGGCTCATGCCAGGGATGGCCAACGTCCTGCCGCACCCGAGCTCGCCGATGCCCGGTGTCGGCGAGGGCAACGGCAACAGTAATGGTTACGTTATGAAGACGGAGCCGCCAGCCAATATGGCATCACAAAATTCCGAGCGGCCACAGACGGCCGCTCAGCAAAACTCTGGAGGGAACAGCGCAAACGCCAACTCGGCAGACAACAAGACCAAACCACACCAGTTTGCGGCCGGTACAAAAGTAACACAGGCAGCGTTTATTCACAAGCTATACAGGTACGTCTTTGCCTTTTCACTCTTTATATCCTTGACCCCAGCCCCTTCTGGTATCTGCATCGAGAGCGAGTCCGCGGGCTCTGGGGACTCTGGGGGACCATGAGAAAGTGTACATCGACCGCACGGACTAACAACAGTATGCTCGAGGACCCATCGTTGAGCCATTTGATTTCGTGGACGCCGACCAACGACAGCTTTGTGATCAATCCCGGCGAGGAGTTCTCAAAGATGCTTAGTCAATACTTTAAGCATACCAACGCGTCGTCGTTCGTGCGGCAACTGAATATGTATGGGTTCCACAAGGTCAACGACAACTTTCACGGGTCGGGGTCCGGGTCTGGAGCATCAGGCAACAGCAGCGGCCAGGACGGCGCATCTGCGCAATGGGAGTTCAAGCACGGTGGAGGAGCTTTCAAGCGAGGCGACGTCGAAGGTCTGAGCACTATCAAGCGTCGCACATCGCGCCAGACGGTTGTTAATAGGGATTCGATCAAGGCAGTGCCGTTGTCAGTACCGGTGTCTCCGCCTGCGAGCGAGTTCCCGCCGAGCACGCCCGGCGGACAGCAAAAAGTGCAGAGCCTACACCACGCGGCGATGCAGGCTCAAGCCCAGGCTCAGGTACAGGCTCATGCTCAGGCTCAGGCTCAGGCACAAGCACAAGCTCAAGCTCAGGCACAAGCACAAGCTCAAGCACAAGCCCAGGCACAGGCCCATGGGAAGGGACCAGTGCCGGCGGCGTCTGTCGGCGGGCTCATGCCGCCGACGCTGACGCCGAGCGCAACCCCCGGCAGCGTTGGCAGTGCTGGCCCGCCTGGTAGCACAGCGAGTACCATGTCTCAGGCATCGTACGTGTCGCAGTTTCAGGATCTCCAGGCGCGGCTCGCTGCACTCGAGCAGACGGTGTGGCAGCTGCAGGATATCAACACCCGCCTCCACAACCGCAACGTGCTGCTGGTTGACGTGGTGAAGAAGTCGCACCACAATGTCGCGAATTTGCTTGACGTGCTGCCGCCGGCGCTGTTAACAGCCGATAAGGTGTCGACTCCCCCAGCTGTCGCCAGTGGTACCGGTGAGCAGCTAGCGTCGCCCCGGTCGGGCGACACAGGGTCCGCCGGCGCAGCCGGGCCCACGGGCTCTGTGTCACTGCGCCAGCTACGTCAAAATCTCCAAGACGTGAGTCACCAGTTGTTGCTACTCGACGACCCGCAGTTTTCCCCCCCAGCTGCAGACTCGCGCAAGCAGTCGGCAGTCACATTGCCACCTCTCTCTTCGTCGTCGTCAGGACCGCTATTTATGCTCCAGCACCAGCAGTACCAGAAGCTTTATGGGTACCGCCCGTCGTCGTTTCATGGCCAGCAAGATAAGGCACAAGAGCGCGAGCGCGCAGTATCGGTTATCTATGACCCGCTGGCACTCGCGCCCATTGCGGGCGAAGACGCTCCTGGGGGCGGCGCCAGCAGTGGTGCTGCCAAGCCGATCCCGACTTCGGCGCCGGGCAACTACCGCAAGTCATCAGCGGTATCGCCGTTTGGCGCGAGCCCCTCGCGGACGCCGGTGCCCGCGTCGCCTGTCCAGACAGCCGGTTCCTCAGCTACGCTCCAGCCCCAGCAGCCATCGCGATTAGCGCACGGGTCTCAGGGCACGTCGGACACATACTTTCCGTCGTTCCATCACCCGTTTGTGCCGTCCGATCCGACGAGTTCCAACGGCCACACGCCAATAGGCGGGCCCCCGCCGCTGGGAATGGCTTCGAGGGAGCAGCGGTCCGGGTCGTTTCCCCTGGCGAGCCACGCGGCGCTGACGCGCAACCGCAGTGCCTCACAGCTTGCGCCGGGAGCCAGTGGACCCGTCGGCGGCGGCTTGGTCGGACCTGGCGGCCTCGGCGGCCCTGGCGCTCCGTCCGGCCGCTCGTCCTCGCTCCAGGAGCAGGCCAGCACGCACCAGTTCCGTAGACACACTTCTGGCGAGGTGTACACGTCGTCACACGCACACACGCACATGCACGACTACGCCCCGCCTGGTCCTCCGCGAACAATCCCCACGGCGCGATCAAGCCAGAGCAGCCAGAACTCGGGGTCTAGCAGGAACAACAGTGCGGGCAACGCGGGAATCGACAGCCATGCACCGCCGGCGGCCATCTCGCCCGCTGCCACTACGCCGGCAGCAACGCCCGGTGGCTCCTCTGGCTTGCAACCGGGACCGGTGTTGACGGCGCCATCGCAGACACAGGTCTCTAGCACAGGACCGAGCACGCCCACGGCCTCGGGGCCACCCCTTCCGCCGCCCGTCGGCGGGCCGCCCTCGCAGATAGAAAGCAACGTGCGCAGGGAGAGCCAGGGCGCGGCCCCCTCTGCTAACTCGGTGCAGTCGCTTTTAAACCCAACAGACGGCGACGAAAAGGGCGACTCACCGCAGCCGAAGCGGCCCAAGCTCATGCACCGGCCCTAGACAGCACCAAAAACTTGCCCCCTCACGACCTAATGTACCGCTATCGAAGTATCTATTACGAGATGGCCCTGTTCAATGTATTGTATCTGTAAAGAGGTATCGTATCTCAGCCAAGTTCGACCTTCGACCCTTCGCCCTGGTTTTGGGGCCCGACTGCGTCGAGACACCCCGTGCTATCTGGTTCTCAGGTGAAACTAGTAGTCGTGAGGTCCGTCGCCTGCATCGAGGCGAGGCGTTGTAGTTTACCACACGTTCACTACACGTCCAGGTATTCTCCCCTGTAGGCATTAGGGCCCACTCCGCCGTACTCGGCCACTGTGCCTTTCACGTAAGAGGGTATGCGAGCAACCGGACCACCCTGCTGCCAGCAGCGGTGAATGCTTAAAGAGTCTAACGCTTGCGCTTCTTTTTGCTGCTCTGGTACTCGTCGAGGAAGCTGCTCGCTTTGCTCTTTTTGGTAGACACGGCGCTCAGACGGCTCTCGCCGTCGTCGTCCGAGGACTCGGCCATGTCTCGTTTCTTGTACTGCTGCTGTGGCTGCTCATCATTCTGCTTGGCTTGGCTCTTCTTGACCTTTTTCTTGAGACCCTCGAGCGCTTTTTGTGACCGGGCACTCGAGATATCTCGCCGTACAGGCACCGCGGTGGCCCTGGACCCGATACCACCACGCAGTATCGGTTTGAGCCCAGCACCGAAATCGTCGTCAGCAACGTCGCCGGCGCTCATGAGCTCCTCATCGCTCGCACCCACCCACGAACCGACGAGCCGTTTGGCATCGTTCACCGACAGCGACAGCTGCGCTGACACCTCCTCTAACCGCTTGTAGTCCATCTGCGGCGTGTCAGCTAGAGCCGTTGTATGTCTCTGGAGTTTTCACGATGGCCGACTGACAGCATGCGGCTGACACGGGAAAAATGTCCGGACGCTGATTAGTCTGTATCAGTATAAACCAGTACGTAAACGCGGCCCCCCAAGTACCAGCGACCCGCTTTTACGGGGAACACCACTGCGCAAAGTACCTCCATAACGATGGACTTCAAAGAAGACGAGGCGAAGTCGGTTAAGAGACGGCGGAAGGACCCCGCCAAGAAAAAGGAGGCATCTAATGGGCCGTCGCCAGCGCCAATCAAGTTCCGGACGCGTCCACCGCCGGTCCAGGCACAGGACTTGTCAGCGGTGCCTCGCGGGCCGCAATTTATCGAGGTCGAGTCCGGCCAGTATCTCACCGAAGAGCACCCGCACAACAAGCGCGGTTTCCGCTATTTGCACTGCGCGCCCAACCCGCCGCTGTCATCGGTGCTATACCAGGTAGTCGAGACGCCGCCATTTTGTGCACGCGCCTCGTTCGAGGACCGCAGTCCGCAGATTCTCATCTCCAAGGAGGGGGACGTCGTTTCCACTAACCGCGGGTTCAGGTCGGCCCGCGCCAATGTCGGCGTCCGTGAGGGCGAGTGGTACGTCGAATTCAAGATCGTCAAGGGCAACGACGACTCGGGCGCGCATGTTCGCCTCGGGTTCGCGCGTCGCGAGGCGTCGCTCGAGGCTCCGGTGGGCCACGATGCATACGGCTATGGAGTCCGCGATGTTACGGGCGACCGAGTACACATATCGCGCCCGGCACCGTTCATGACGGAGCCGTTCCAGACTGGCGACGTTATCGGGATGCGCATCCGCATTCCGCGCCCTGAAGCTGCCGCCGCCTGTCCCCAGGACGTCTATCGCGATCGCATCCCGATCCGCTACAAGGGACAGCTATATTTTGAGACGCTTGACTATGTGCCGACCAAGGCTATGGCCGATCTGCTGCTCCCGTCTAACGTGTTCAAGAAGAAGCAGAACGCACAGCGATTCGTTCCGGAGAAGATCCCGGGCTCGTATATTCGCGTGTATAAAAACGGCAGGGACATGGGCGTGGCGTTTGAAGACCTCAACGAGTTTCTGCCGCCGCACTCAAAGTTCCAGCCAACCCTGAGTCAGCGTGAGGCAGATGACGGCCAGCTCGGTTACTATCCGATGATCAGTGTTTTCCGGGGCGGCAAGGCAAAGTTCAACTTTGGGCCCAACTTCGAGTGCTCGCCCGAGGACGGTCTTGGTGCCGCTAGGCCCCTGTGTCAGCGCTACGACGAGCAGATTGCCGATGACGTTGTGTTTGACATTGTTGACCAAGTCGACTACGAGATAAGTGACAGGCTCGAAGACGAAGCGCTCGCGCGTATCAAGGAATCGAGCTCGCGCCAGACCGCGAGCCCGCAGCCGGCTGTCGTCGCTAAAGTCGAAGAGATCGCCGACACCAACGACGCCTCGCAGAGCCTTGAAGAAAAGCTGCACGAGCAACAAAAGCAGTCCGACGTCAAGGACGCCAAAGAAGTGAAAGCGGAGAACCCAGACCCCGATGTGGACCATGTTAAAACAGAGCAGGCGGAACACGCTACAGAGAAGAGTATGGCACAAAATTCTGGGCGAGCTTCTGAACAAGGATCTGAACAAAGTGCCGAACAAAGCGCTACGCAAGACGCCCGACAGGTCGAGCCGACGGCATCAACCGTGGCGGAGCCCACGACGCAGCCCGCACTGAGCACCCAAAACCCAGATATAATGGACACGACTGAGTAATATTTATTAACCCTGGACGAACATATATGTATATATACACTCTAATGCATGCACCCAGCGGTCAAACGCCTACAAGCTCCGCATGTGAAAGATCTTGGCCGCAGTCGGGACACGACGTGCCACCATTGCGGGCATAGAATGCCCGCTCGCACTTAAGATGCAGTCTCAGGGGGCAGCGATCGGTCCCGCAGCGCTTGCCCCGAGTGAACAGCTCGCTGCAACCGCGACACGTGTATAGAAGGTCGCCAAATGTCTCCACGAGATACGGCTTGAGCTCGACATAGGTCCTGGGGCCAAGGTAAAGGTTGTGATTCCGCTGGACAAGCCATAAGTCGTCCACCAGCCGCTGCACGAGCCTTTCGACGTCCTGCCGCGGGAGCTGCTTCTCGACGCTGAGATCTCGGTACTCGATTGCCTTCCAACAGTAGTCGGTGCTGTTCTCAAACATTGCAGCCAGTATGGCGCGAAAGTAGAGAATCTCGTCTGCGCTGAAGCCTGTGGCTAGCTTGGCGACGTTGCCCGTCATCTTGTTGACGAGCATCCAGCGACGCTCATCCTGCAGCTCGTCTCGCCACTCGACCACATCAAGCCCGAAAGGCTCGAACTGGACGTGCGCTTGATCCAGCGCGTCAAGCGCTTCCTCTTGGGATGTCAGCGGCGCATCTGGTTTGGCAATGCGCTTTATATCGGTCAAAACGTGCTTTGCCTCATCAAGCGTCACAGACCGCCGTGCAATGAGCCATTGCAGAAATGTCTGGTTCTCGACTTTTTCGCTACTGTTGTCTGTATCCTCCATGCCAATCACATTTGGACAGTCCGCCACTCAAGCACGTCGGTTCAGTCGAGTTGCTTGGTTTGTGATTGTCCAATTTTCGCCAAAACGCGTAAATGACTGGATCCCTAATGCAACGTGACGGCCAATGCGTTTACGTAATACCGACACTCGCGTCAACCAGTATCAATGGGCTATGGGACTGACAACGGCTCAATCGTCCTGTAAGCCGGCTCAAACACCTTGCTTTGTGTATCGCTGCTGTACCGCATCATCCGTGGCAGCTATTCGAAGGCACTCGCTGGCCACGTTCCAGACTGACCACTACTAACCATTACCAACTGAAACGTATCGCCAAACTGGTTGCCAGCACGAATTACCAGATGGCGTAGTCCAGTCGCTACATTGCGCCCGACGCGTCACTTGAGCAAACAGCCTCTAATAGCGTGATTGCACGGTCTGAGTGCAGCTGACGGCATGTCATACTACTCACAGGGCTATGGCCAGCAAGGGCACGCCGCCGGTGCAGATGGCCTCCAATTCTTTCCTACCCAGTATGGCACTCCGGCCTTTGGTGGTTCCATGTCGCCTTCGCAGGCCGGAGCCGGCTACGCTTATGGAGGAGACATGTCGAGGGAGAGATTGTCGACCGGTTTCCTGGCGGCCTTTGGCACCGGTGGCTACCCCGGCGAGCCGCCACTGCTGGAAGGTGAGTTCCAGCACTATCCCTCAATGCGCTTCTGGTGCAATGCAACAGTATGATAGCCCCGAGCGAGCACCACTAACTAATAGAGCTGGGAGTCAACTTTGGCCACATCAAGCAAAAGGTATGGCTCTTTTCTTTTATTACGATATCACTCGCTATGAACAGGCATCTAACCGTAGACCCTCACTGTTCTCAACCCCTTCGGCTCAATTGATCAGCATATGATGGACGACTCGGACCTCGCGGGCCCTATTCTCTTCTGTTTACTGTTTGGAACATTCCTTCTGTTATCCGGCAAGGTCCACTTCGGTTACATCTACGGCGTGGCCGTAGTGGGAACCGTTTCCCAATACGGAATCTTGAACCTCATGGCTCTCCGATCCATTGACCTCATCCGTACCGCGAGTGTGCTTGGCTACTGCATGCTGCCGCTCGTGGTTATGTCAGCTCTAGGCGTTGCCGTATCACTTGAGTAAGTCACGCGGCAAACATCAACCCAAGGGCCCGCACTAACGCCAGCAACGCCATTGGCTACACGTTTACTCTATTTATCACTCTGTGGTGTACCTACTCGTCCTCGGCAATCTTCGTCTCGTACTTGCAACTGTCTCAGATGCGGGTGCTTGTAGCGTACCCGCTGGCGCTCTTTTATGGTATTTTCTCGCTGATGACGCTATTCGCAGAGAAGGCCAACATCTAGCACGGGAGTCCCTGCGCAAAAGCATTGAAGATTGGAGGAACACTAGATGGGCTGCCAGCTTCTTATGGGTATGGTCAGAAAAGGGCCCATGCTATGTACATGAATAATACATATAACTCACGACTGACCAGGCTTTTATGGCTGAAATTTGGATCTTCTCGGTCACATAGACCGGGACGTGTATAGCGGGACGGGCACCGGCACGACGTGACTCGCTACAGATGCTGTGCCGTTCTTGGCGGTCATTGACCGCTGGGCATAGACAAGGGCTTGGCAGGACCTTGAGATGCTATTCCGCAAATAGCAGCCAATACGTACCAAAAGTGGCTACGGACGACCGCCCAAAGCCGTACTATGTATCGACGCCGATTTTTTACGTCAATGCGTCACCTCATGTGGGGCATTTGCATTCTATGGTGTTAGCTGACGTCCTCAAGAGGTGGAACGGGTTCGTTAATGGCGGAAACCCGTATCTAACAACCGGAACAGATGAGCACGGCAACAAGGTAGAGCAGGCGGCAAAAAAGGCTGGGATCGAGACCAAGCAATTTGTTGACAATGTTTCCGAGACGTTTCTGAAGCTCGCCAATTTGGCTCAAATCAACTACGATCGGTTCATCCGCACGACAGACGAGGACCACGTCTCTGCGTCGCAGGAGCTGTTCAAAGTCCTGCAGGACAATGGCTACATCTACAAGGGAAAGCACATGGGCTGGTATTGCGTGTCAGACGAGACATTCTACCCTGAGTCACAGATTGAGAAGCACTTCGACGCCGCCACAGGTGAGGAGACAATGGTGTCTGTGGAGACGGGCAAACAAGTGGAGTGGACTTCCGAAGAGAACTACTTCTTTGCTCTCTCCCGGTTGAAAGAGCCTCTGCTTGACCACTTTCGGAGTCACTCGGACTTTGTATTACCCCGGGCGCGCCATGATGCACTTACGCGGGAAATCAAGCAGGGCCTGGATGATCTAAGCGTGTCCCGACCTGCAGCCCGCTGTTCCTGGGGCGTCCCAGTCCCAGGAGACGATACGCAAGTCATGTACGTATGGCTGGACGCGCTTACAAACTACCTGACATCTGCAGGATATCCGTGGCCGTCGAAGGGCGCCTACGAGTCTTCCATATGGCCAGCAGATGCTCACGTGGTCGGAAAGGATATCTTGCGGTTCCACGCTGTATACTGGCCTGCATTTCTTCTGGCCGCTGGAATTGCGCTACCTCGCCAGGTCATTGTGCATAGCCACTGGACAATGGAAGGGTCAAAAATGTCAAAGTCTACCGGCAACGTGGTTGACCCAGAAACCTTGGCTGCCATGTTCGGTATCGACTCGCTCAAGTTCTTCCTCATGAACGACGCGCATCTTGATCACGACTCGGCTTTTTCAATCGATAGAATCGAGGAGCGCCACAACGTGCTAATTGTCAACAAGTACGGCAATCTCGTGGCCCGCGTATGCGGTGCCAAGTTCAATATTGCGCGGAGCCTGAACGTCGACACAGAAGATGTCTTTGCAAGGGCAGATTTTGCGGTCACGGATGTGGAGCAACGATACAAGCTGCTGCGGTCGAAAGTAGACGAATTATTATCCAATGTCCACGCTCAGATGAAGCTGGGAGAACCGTCACGCGCGCTTGCGGCAGTGTGGGATGTCCTATCGTCTGCGCAAGCATTTGTACAAGACACTGAGCCATGGTCGCTCAAAGGCGACGAGAACGCGATACTGCAGGACGCAGTGATCCAGGTTGGTTCCGAGGCAGCACGGGTGGCATCCATAGTACTGGCACCGTTTGTGCCGAATATTGCTGGCGGTATGCTTGACCGGCTCTCAGTTGACACGGCCAAACGAGGCGCCGAATACGCCAAGTACGGGACCGACAAGTCCTACGGAACAGGTGCCAACCGCAAGGGCGGCCATGTTGTAAAGCCCCTGACATCCACCTGAACCTGGTCGACCGCAGGCGCCAGATCTTTGCATTTGTATATATTTGGACAGCATTAATGACATTTCTTCATTACGTACTAATGGTAACAGGGCGAGCATCCAGCGTGTCTAGGTTGACAAGCACGAATTGGCCCGTCTCACTGAACTTGGGCACGGCGATCAGACGAACTTCAACATCGCGCTCATCTTGGTCTTTGCCGCTCACGACTTTTGTAGCAAATGACGGCTGGTTGCCAGCGAAATACACATGTGGCGACTCGGCCAGAATAAACGGATCCTTATCGACAAAAGGATACGTATACAGAGTATCGGGCGCCGTTGGCGCACAGTTGCGCCACCGCAAGGTGTACTCGAGCATCTTCAGGCGGTCGTTCTCATCGGTGTATTTGTAGATGTCGTCGATCATTTGGCCACTCGAACCAAAGACGCGAACGCCGTCAACCTCCCACCAGCACGGATTAGTCGGGTTTGTCAACGCGTCATGTTGATCCATAAAGCGCTTCGAGGTGTGGAAAAGAGCTTTGTGAAACGGCTGCTGCGGTACAGTGAGGTTAACAAGGTCGCCCTCGCCCGGCATGACTGCAACCGGCACAGAGCTTGCAAGCTTATTGATAACCGAGTCGAACTGGCTGATAGGCTCGTTGTGGTAAATAGGCTTGTCGTTGCTGTACTCGCTCGGATCCTTTTTCTCAAGCGTCTTGCCCATTAGGCCGCCAGCCAAAATGAGCATGCAAACGTCGGCGGCACGGGCTTGGTCAAATTCACCCCCGAGTTCGCCACTCAGGTACTCGGTGAGCATTGAGATCGCCCGGTCGTCTGTCTCCTTGCCCTCGAGGTTAAGGCCAGATGCAATTGCAAGGTAGCGCGGACTCTCCGATGTCTTTGCCAGACGAGGAGACTGCGGAGCGTATTCTGGGAACTTGACGTCCATTACCATGAAATCGCCGCTGGCAGTCTCCGTACCCAAGACGGCGATGACCGCGCCCGTCACTAGTAGATCAGATGCTACCCGCTCTCCTGTCAGCCGTAGTCGGCCTGATTCATCCTCCAGCAAAATCTCGTCCGTATCCTTGTCGAAGTACTTTTCTGGCATCACAGGCGGTGCTCCATAATGCTGTTGTTAGTGGCTTTCAGGCAGAAATTGCACGTTACTTACCGACCGAGACACATCCTCCAGAATGTTCGGCTTATACTTCATTTCCTTGTAAACAGTTCCAACGACCCAGATAATGTCTCCGCTTGAAACGTCCAGCACCTTATCGACGTACTTTACGGGAGATCCTTCAACCTGCTGTTAGCTGTGCCATGGTCTAGGCTGGTCGGTCGCCAACTTACAACCATCGAGCCCCAGGCCTCACCCGCAAGCTTCTTTACCACGGGCTTTAGGCGCTCAAGTCTCATATAGTACAGGTTCGCAAACTGTTGGCCGTACTTTCGGCCTTGGAGAGGCAGCCGGAAATCGGCATTGAGCGCTTGCAGGCTGTTGCGGTCAGCCACCAATCGGCTTGGAGTGGAATACTCCCGTCTGTCGTCAGTGACAAGCTTTAAGAGACTCTTAAATTGACTATACCCATGGACTCTTCTGAAGTCATCTGTTTTGACTTCTGCCGACGTTGTCATCTTGCCGTGGGGAAGATCTAACGACCTGACCCGTCAGAACGCGCGTGGAACTTCAGTCGCGCCGGGCACGCGTTGATGCTTAATTAATGCATAACATGCACATTTGCCTGCGGCTCAAAATATTGGCTGAAGAAACCGACGGGGGACGACGCACTGTAGTTTCTCCATAGATATGGCGGTCGCGCGAGGTACAGCGGCAAGCAGTGCCTTTAGGAGGCAGCTTCACTGCTCCACATGCCGCAGGTTTGAGGGCCTTGAGTACATAGGAGCTGTTGGTAAGGCAAGGCGATCACAATATCAGCGGAAGAAGGAGCAGTACAAAATTCCGATATCGCTCGACACATACAAGGGACGACAAAGGGAGACTACAAATTTTGTGGATCTCAAGGTTGTTAACCTACTAGCCGGGAGAGGCGGAAATGGCAAGGTATCTTTCATGCGAGACGCTGGGCGGCCAGTTGGGCCGCCAGACGGCGGCGACGGCGGCAGCGGCGGAAGCATATACGTGCAAGCCAAGGAGGGTATCAACAGTCTGCATAAGCTAAGGGACTCTTATAGGGCCACAGATGGAGAGAACGGCGGGTCCGATGGTCTGACTGGCCGGACGGGCCGCAACGTGGTCATTCAAGTCCCCGTGGGGACAGTGATTCGATGGATGCCGCGACTCCAAGATCTGAAAGCGTTGGAAGAGGACGAGGTGACTGGGTTAATATCCGGAAAGCAGGTTCCGGTGGACCGGTTCGTTGAAGTCGAAACATTGCGCACGGCCGAGAGCGATCCGCTGATTCTGATGGAGTCGCGCACGCGACCGGCCGCTAACAGTCACGAGGACGTTCGGGAGGAGCCGGAGGCTGAGAACATACCGCCTTTTTTACGTGGCGACCATGGCTGGATATTCAAGAACAGTGAGGCCGAGAAGTATTTTCAGCTTCCGTACTTTCAAAAGCTAGCCAAGCAGTGGCAACAAATCGACCGGTCGGCTCGGTGGGTCGAGCGCACCGAAGACTCGTTTCCCCTAGATGGGATTGACCTGACGGTACCGGGTGACCCGATTTTGCTTCTTAGAGGTGGGTCTGGCGGCATGGGCAATATTCACTTTAATTCGCGGGATATTCGCAACCCCAACTTTGCGCGTAAGGGCCGACCGGCGCTGGATGAAACGTTTCTGTTTGAGCTGAAGCTGATTGCCGATCTCGGGCTCGTGGGCTTGCCGAATGCCGGCAAGTCAACCCTGCTGGGAGCCATCTCGCGCGCGCGTCCGCGCGTCGGACACTGGGAATTCACTACGCTTAACCCCACAGTGGGTACCATCTCCATGGGCATCGACCGACCGTCGTTCACCGTTGCGGACATTCCAGGCATCATTGCGGGCGCATCTGAGAATAAGGGCCTTGGACTCGACTTCTTGCGGCATATCGATCGCTGCCAGGGACTCGTGTTTGTGATTGCCCTCGACCGGCCCGATCCCAGCGCCGATCTGAATCTGCTTGTCAACGAACTCGGCCCCGACAGGATGCAGGGCAAGCGCATTCTCGTAGTCGGCACGAAGGCGGATATTCCCGAGTCGGAGCAGCGATACGCGCAGCTGCGGAGCCGGGTCAGCTCGCTTGCTGGCCACTGGGGCACCAAGGACTGGGATATTGTGCCCTGTACGGCTCTGCTGTCGCAAAACGTCGATGCTGTCATCAACGTAATGGCCAAGAAGGCTTCCATGTGATGGTGCCGGCCTGTACATAATGGTGAACGAGTTGTGTTCACCTCACCTCTCCCGCAAAACTGAAGATAGCACTACGTGGATACTCCTATAGTCGGTGTTTCCAACCTGCAAAGCTGTCTCATTCGTTACCGTCATACAGTCGATCATATACGTTGATTCAGGTCTATAGACATGCAATTAGATATAAAAACGAGATTAACAAAATGCAAAAAAAAAAGCCCGGTCCCGCCGTAATGAAGAGTAAGATGAATGTCTCGGGCGCGCTTTACGCGCCAAAAAATGCTTTGCGGGGGTATCTTGTGCTGCGTAGCGAGCAGCTGACCTATTGGCAGTCTGCTCGCTGTCCCCAATACAGCGTTTTTGCGTGCAGCTCGGCAGCATTGTTCCCATCTGAGAGGAGGGCCGTCTGTGGGCCAGCTACCAGACTTCAGGTAATGAATGGTCTAGCCAGACATGACAGACGCCGGCATGGGCGCCTCATGACCCACAATAGTGACGTGCTGGTTTTCTTTGTTCCAGAAGCGCAGGAGAGAGTTTGCCCGCGACTTGCGCTTGACCGGAGTTGAGTGATGATGGTATGCCTCATCCTGCGGCGGAGTCTGTACCGGCGGTGTCACCGATAGCGACGACGTCGACGAGCTGGCGCTGAGCGGCGGAGCTGTACGTCGCGATACCGGCGTCACAGGCACAACCGATTGATAGGTGGCGGTATATGCCTGGGCCACATCAGTGTGCTGGCCAGCGTATTTCTGGTGCTGGTGCTGGTACTGGCCCTGGTAGTACTCGTATGAGTAACGAGTGCGCATGCGCAGCTCGTGGGCATCGCGGGCGAGCTTGGCTTTGATCGGCGCCAGGAATGGGGCCAGGCTGTCATAGAGGTCCTGCTCCGTGACGCGCGTGTCCCAGTCCAGAAGGTACAGCAGCTGCTTCTCCATGAGATTGACCTCTTTGAGCGAGAAAACCTTGGAGTAGCGGGCCCAGAACTTACTCTTGGGACTGCTATCATTCAGGGTCTTGGCGGCGAGAATGAGGCATGCCAGAAAGATGCGCAGAGGCGTGCACGGGAGGCCCTTGGCCATGGGGGGCAGCCGCTTGCGCAGACGCTCCAGGAACACGAGCGTCGTCATCAGTGTCGGCACCTGCACGTTGGACTTCGTGACAAGGCCAGTGATGAAATCCGGGAGCGTTGGCAGCGGATGAGCGCCTGTGGGGCTGACGGGCGGACTGGACAGGCCAGATCCCGCTGCCTGCGAGTTATCACAACGGATAACAGTGAGCGTGGTCGAGGCCAGATACTGGATCATGGCCTTCGAAACCGGCTGGCGGATAAAGATATCGAGGGCTTGCTTGTCAGACATAGTGATGTTAACAGTTGTGTGGCCGAGGTAACAAGCGCCTAGTGCTGGACGAGATGAGATATATATACAACTCGCTTAATTGCCGATAGTAGAAGTGCCGAGTGTCAGCCCCAGTTGATGAGTCGAGGCAGTGCTTTGTGCGATTGATGATGGCACAATGTCTTTCCTCAGATGGTCAAAGGAGAGTGGTAGCGACAGCCCGCTGTATGCACGTGTAGACACAGCAGGTACTCCGTCTCACAGATCCTCGCCAGTGGTCCCGCCGTGGCCCTCGTTATATACGAAGTGAGCGCAGGAGAAGGGGCGGGTCACAAAGCCTTAAACTTTAAGCAAGGGGGCCACAAGCTCTGCAGGAGATGCAGGAGGGCTAGGCAGGATTTCTCGATCAGGTAAAATTAAATATGATTGACCTAACCCCTGCTCCAGCCCCTTGATTTTGGCAGGGCTGAAGCTGAAACGGCCTGGCCAGTGGCTCCGCCGGTAGCGGGCGGTGCCGGAATTTTGGGACCCGGTCCGGCAACTGGAGAACGTATTCGGGAGAGGTACCGTAATGGACTCCTGGAGTATATGGCACGTGCGACATCGCATGGGGTCCCGGATGGGTGTGGTTGTGCAAGGTCGCTGGACGCGTGCCAGCCTCCTGGCGACGGGATCGAAAGCCGGCTGCAGGGGGGCCGGCGAGTGTCTCACGGCGGCTCGCCAGGGGATGATGAGGCACAAAGGGTGCCTCGCCAATGCCGGGGATCTCAAGATCAATGGCACAGGGGCGGCAGGCTCGCAGCGACAGATTTCTTTTTTGAAAATAATTCCGATGGGCAGTAGCGCTCGCACATCAAATGCAATACGGCTGCCAGCCTCTGCGCAGACGGCAGCTGAACAACGCACCGCATGACTGGCGTGACCGGGTTTGGTTTGGGGGTTGGTCCGTGAGCAGGGGCGCCCGGGCCCGTAGTAGTTGTAATGCCACCTTTCTGGGATTGCCAGGTGCGAGCTGCGCATTTGCGAGGTGTGCTTCGCATGAGAGCTCGCATCGCTTACGGTCTGTCCCCCCCCCCCCCCCCCACAGATAATCGTAGCGGCAGGTGCATCGGTCGACAGTGCATCCACGGCCAGCGACGTGGCGGGCAAGCTTGAGCGTGACGCTTGCCGCAGGTACCTCTAGTTCATGACAATGACTTGAGGTTGCCATATGCGTCGCGGCACAGCAGGCGCAGTAAACCTGTGTGCAATCCCGCGTTTGGCACAGATTGTCTCATATGTGCGAAACTAGCTACCTTGGCCGTCCCAGATGGCAACCCACGTCGATAGCTATCTACAAAGATGCCGGAGCCGTCTGCCAGGCAGCAAGAATCAGATGAAACCTTGTGGCAGGACCTGGAGCTGCAGGTCCGGAAAGGCGGGTTCATCATGCATGGGGCTCGGCTATGGAGAAACCTTTTTACATGTGGGTATACAGCTAAACGTTAGAGCGAGTAGCATAATCAGCCTCAATACAAGACTACTACAGACTTGCTCCCGTACAACCGTTCCCCAGGCAGCCAGCAGCTCGAACGATCGGCACCGTTGTGCCCGGGCCCGCAGATCGGCGTGACGACGTGCATATCTTGGCGGACGAACTCGACCAGCCAGCCTGGCGACGTCGCACGCTTGTAATAGGCCGTCCAAGACAACTAGCACTACAACCGCATTCCGTAAGCGGTAATGACAGCTTTTGTGGCCCCGCTGTGGAGCTATGGTTCCTCGCCCACACTCCATGCCGCAGGCGCCTCGTTTACAGATCCGGGGACTGAGAAAAAATATCGTCGCATGCGGCTTCTAGTCCAGTTTTGGCGCGACTAGAACGAACTAAATTATTGAGAGTTGCAAAACCAAGGCGGCCGAGTAGTCTAACGCAGAGCTTATGTGCCTGCATCTTTCCCGTAGGAGGCCGACTGCCAGCCACCGCGCTCCCTCGCGGCGAGGGCCAGTGTCACCGTATACCTCAGCTGGGCCCACACTGCAGCTGGACCGCTTATTACCTAAGGACTGCTCTCGCCGTCTAGTTGGAGGTTGAAATACCGCCGCCGTGCCCACAGGCCCACTCGCCTATTCGCCGCCTGCCGGCGCTCAGAGCCTCAAAACCTGACAAGCGATCGGCGCCTCCTGCACGTGCCGCGCCGCAGATATGCAAGTGCTGCAGCGTGGCTGGCAGCTGGTTACTTAGTCCTCTCAAGCCGGGACCGCCTCCTCGCTATCCGGGAGCACGGCTGAAAGAGCTAGTATTCATGAAATCGTACGATTAATTTCCTCTGGGGTGGCACTACTCTTGACCTCTAACGCTTTCAACTTTGCGTAATCAACCGCGGCTCTCTGCATCGGACGGGAGATGGCATGTCTAATTAACTACTGTAAACTGCCAAACGGGCTTTTCACCCGCAGCGCCTGTGGCACATCGAAGACAAGTAATTAATTACGCGCGGAAAGTCCCTTGAACTATTCGACGCATCACTCCTCTTTCAAGTGCAGTATAGCCGGTAGTATGCATGGCCGCGCGATCGTAGAACAATCAATCTGGTCCAGATCGGTGAACCCTCACAAGATCGCGTGTGCTTCAGATAGCCATGTGGCTGGAACCGTTAATCTGGATCGGGTGTTTGCACAGGCTGTTCGCACGCTTATTCGCGTCCCTGATCTCGACTATGCTTTGCGATAGATCTGGCCCGCAAAACATGCTCAGGACATAAGGCTTCTCCCGCGGAACCGCACGCATTCGTCTCGACACCCCTTCTTTCACCCTTGGTTAGTAGGTCCAATCTACCCCTTGCATGGAGATAGACAGCGCAGGCGATTAAATGGCCCCTGGCTCGATTGCGGATCTACGGTGGCCCCCAGATCTAGGCATGGAGGTAATTATTATTACCTTGGCTCTTGACAAGGAGGGTGCCGTGATATTAGTTACATGTACCTAGCTTCTTGCTATCAATGCAATATGGTCAGACACGAGCCGTGAGCCGAGTTTCGGGGCCCAGCCATGTCACATCTCTCGATCCATAAGCCCCAGACCCGACCATGACGCAGCGCATCGCGAATTGGCCTGCGGCTATGGACTGCCCAGTGCACGGCCCGTTATATGACAACGGTTCTCGGAATGGGGCTCGTCTACGTAAGATCTTCTCGGAACGACACCTGTGTTGAGCGGCCCTTTGGAGCGAACGTAGTACCGGCAAGATGCGGATGCATGACCCTTACCAACGGCCCCATTTGCCTAATTCGACGTATCTGCACTATTGTGTATAGGTAGCAAATGCAAAAGCGTCAGCGCGTTAGTGTCAGCGTCAGACAAGGCGCCGTCCTGCTGTCGGCTCTCATGGAAGGGGACAATGGCGCACGCCTCCGGATTGCAGGGACAAATGGCTACGTTTCAGAGGCGCATTGCAGGCCGGGCCGCCTCCGGTCCGAACGTCGCCATAGCTACTAATGAGACACCGCCTCAAAATCCGGGCAATCTCGTCGTCGCGTGTGCTCATCGAGCCTACAATGAAAAGTACCTCTGGCCATACAGAGCTTATCTCGCTCGATCGAGTACTACCGTGGTCAATTTTACCCAAATGGACCAAACGGTATCATTCGCATGAACCATGGTCCAACCCCAGGCCGTCGACGCCGCGAGACGCGCGTTGACCACGCGCCTCGCGCAGGGGACGAAACGCGGATCCGCATGCCCTCCTCAATGCGGCGCCTCTGAGCTTTGCGTGTGCAATCATAGACTGCTAGTGCTTGTGGCTACTGTATCGACGGGGACACGCGTCTGGGGCAGTAAGGGCCCGGCAGAAAACCGCATTCTGGTCCTCGGGCTCTACATTGGCGAAAATAGAACTCATCAAGTGTCAGCCGCGTGAGGCCAATTGGTTCTTCGCGTACACCGCGCGCGACGATAAGCTCAGTGAAGAGGGCCGTTTTTGGAAAAATCACTAGCCGCCGGTTGTGGATATGCATAGTCGACATTGGCCGTTTCCAATAGGCTCCGCTTTCCGCTTCGGGCCGACGGCCAATGCCGAGGGGTGCGCGTTGAGCTAGTACTCGACACGCGCGCGCACGGCTCGGTGGCACATTCTCGCCCACCCGCTCGAATGGTGACACCGGCAGGTTCATGTCAGTGACCCTTGACAACACATACATATGGTCGGCGGCAACCCGATGACAGGTGATACTACAGCATGACGAGCGCAACGAACAGGTTAGGCAGAGCATTTACAACTACAAAAGGCTATTATAGCGGTTGCTATCAAGCTAAAGCATCAATGACCTGTTGTTAGCGGATATCCTTGAATTGATTCATTCCATCGGCCTCGAAGGGGATCAGAAATTTGGGTATAGATTTGGAAGCATCACGTTCAGCTAGGCTGTTGCTTTCCATGCTGTCAGACTGGTACCAGCAGCGGTGAAAGTTTATCGTCACTTCAATAAAACAGAGCAGGTATGATGCACTCACCTCTTGGCAGGATGTGTGGGAGCAGCACATTGCCGGAGCCCGTTGCAAAATTTATACGGTCCCGTTTGTGCACGGCTGATTTCACGACGTGCCCTAGGTTCAGACCCAAAACAGGTCCATACATGACGAGTATGCAAGTGCTTGTTGACGGCATGGCCCCTTTCGAGTGCTCTCACGATTCAGCCAGTTTTGCGGGTCCCGCGCTGCTAACTGCGGATCCTACATTCTTGAAGCTGTGCATGCAATTTGCGGACCATTCGTCTTATGTCTAAAATGTCACATTCAGCAAGATATCCAGAGTTACAACTGCCGCGACCAAACAATGATTAGGCGCGTAACAATATTGCTGCGATTTGAGACTACAACGCCAATAGTTCCGCTACTGTACTCTGACCAAAACTTCAAGTCTTGTGCGAAGCTAAAGAGCCTATGAAGCGCAGTTTGTGCTGAAGTAGCCTATCCCGACACATTTGGTCTGTCGTCCGGGTCGAACCCGGCCGAGATTCTCAGGCAGTCTCGTTGCCAATGGCACGGCCACCAGCTTGAATCGCGACAGCCTGTAGCCTATTCCAAACGCGATGCATCTCCATGGTCATCTATAATGTAGCCGCTGTGTCCGCAGTTCGGCCAGAGTCTACTCGCCGAGCGAAGCTAAGCCAACGCAAACGTATTGGTCCTGAAAGTTCATAGATGGAGCTGACTAGAGTTCTTTTTTTCTTTTTTTAGGCGGGTCCGCGGGATGCCGCGCTTCTGGTAGACCCCTATCTGGCTATGAAGTCGTTCATAGCCATCACCACTAGCTCACGGCCTACGTCGGCATCCACAGTTCAATAATCAAAGTTGCCAAGCGCGGTTGATTCTCCACGCCTCGGCATCGGCTGATATCCTCGGAGCCTCAGCGCTTGGGCTGGGCCAAAACTAATAGAGGAATACATTGGCACCGGGCTGTTCGCTCATACTTGACCTAGCATGCTAGTAAACATTTCTCGCATTCTATGGTTACAAAGGGGAGGGGGTGTAGTATGATTAGTGGCACCTTGTTAGGAGGACTTAGCCTCAGTCTGCTCGCCGTCGGCAACCGGCTTGTACTCAGCATCTGGCTTGGGCGCCGGCGCTGGCGAGTACCCGTAGAGGTAGGTAGCGCCAATGACAATGGCGGCGCCGACAATAAAGTTAACCGTCAGCTCGAAGTCAAAAAATGCGACCGACGCGATAAGCGAGATCAGAATGGAGATAGACGTGGCAAAGTTCTTGGCGATGTTGTCGGCGAACTTGACGCACAGAGCGACAATGATGCCGCCGCCCGCCTGGAGTAGAATAGCGAGCCAAACGACACCATTGTACCCGTAGAAAAAGCCCTTCTGCTGGATCTCGGCTCCATCCTTGGCCAAGACGCCCAGGAAGAGTGCCGGGAACAGCGAGAAGAACGACAGCTGGACGTTGCGGGTCCAGAGCGTGACCTTCTTGCTGCCCTTGAGGACCTTTTCAAAGTAGATGCCAGCCAAGCCACTAAGGACGCAGGCAACGCACACAGCCACGAAGCCCACAAAACTGTCGGCATCACTGTTTTCGTGGGCGCTCGCTTTGGGCTCGGCGCGGGCCGACAGCGGGTCCGAGTTGAGCGTCACGGCGCGCGTACGGCGAACGAGATCCATAAGCTGCTGGAGCGCGTCAGGCGGGCACTGCACCAACGCGATGCCGAACGTCAGCATAAAGAGCGACAGCCACTGGAGCTTACCGAGCTTCCTGTGAAGGATCGTCACCGCGAAAAACGCCGTGGTCAAGATCTTGAGCTGGTACGTGACCTGGAACGTGGCGGCGTCGAGGTTTGACACTGCAACGTACTGCAGCGAGTTCTGTAGCGTGTAGAGGAACGCAGGGATGGATAGCTTCCAGCAGTCAGGGCCGAACACGTCGTCCCACGCGCCCTTGAAACCCTGCTGTTTAATGGCTACGAGCGAGCAGAATACGAGCTTGAGCAGCTCGTTGAGCAGCACGGCGGTGGATGCAAAGTAGCGTACGCTCTCGTAGCCGGGCATGATGCGCGAGTAGTGCATGACCTGGCGTCAGCACTGGGGTCCATTATGATGTTCATGTCACCTGTGCGGACAGAGTCCTGCTACGGTCACTGCTCTGGTTGCGCTGTTGCACAAGCAGCCTTCTAGAGTGTGACCCGGGACCATGAGTGGCCCGGCAAGAATAATATTCAGTTCCTGGTACAGCGCGATCAGAGTTCGCCGGAGCACCACAAGTTGACTTACCAAGATCAATGTTGAGTTTTGAACGGTGAGCTAGTGTTAGTGCTGAGTACGTTCGATAACCATCCTATAAACTGAAATGAGCCGCCTGGCAAGACGGCGGTTTTGCCGCTAGTGATAGCCGTGGCCACATTAAAGGCAGATTTTGAGCGAACTCATGCCACACCAAGAAAGCAAAAGCGATGCCCAACATACCGTGACGAGCGAAATGAGCTTAAGCGGAACGCCCCATAGGGTGGGGACCGCTGTTGGAGCCGACATGAGGTGCGATTTAAGCGGGCGACGGTTTCAAGGTCGACTGGCACCGCTGGTCAGACGTGTATCGTTTTCGAGAGCCGTGGAGTCGGCACTGGGGACCCACCGCTGGCGTGAACAGTAGGCGAGAACGAGCGACAGGATACGCCTTGACCGACTTCTGTTTCTTTGCTAGCTGGTCCGTGCCGATATCTCAGATGGACGTCCGAACTTGCTGTCTGGTCTGTGCGCGACAACTGGCCAAGAAGCGCCGAGTAGACCCGGCAGAACGTCAATAAGATGCGAGGTGCATTGGGGGTAAGGGTTGCACCTGCTACATTGGCGCGACGCCAATTTAAGTGGAGGTCGCGGCTCAACAAGCGCTATGTGAATGCAGGCGACTACAGGACAGATCGCGGGAATGCAATTTAGACGCGTTCCGCCCCTGTCTGCCAAAGTACCGTAAGGAATTTGGGCCAAAGGCACCCTAGCGGGGCCGAGTCACGCTGTGGCGTTTGTAAAAAGGCGAGACCCCGGCGTGGCGGGACGTGAGGCGTGTGCAAAGCCGATTTGGGTGGCTTTTATTGGGAGATCTGCGTTTGCCGCACAACCGCTTTATTTCTGTTACAGGCGAGTGGACCACGATGTGGAAGCATGCATGGAAACAGGGCTAGTTAGTGAGCTCTTGCGGGACGGGACCGGGGTCCTCGCATGCACGGGGCGTGCGCGAGGCGTTCACTAGGCATCGAGGCGGGACGCCCACCAGTGTCGTGTTGCAGATGTCGCACGTGGGGCGGCAGCGCCTTTCACGTCGGTAAGAAGCGAGTGCGCGCGCCACTCAGGTGACGAGCACACACACGCGGTTTATCGACACTCCAGCTATGCGCCGTTTGGAAAAGCGTAATTTAGTCTGTCTGTTCGCGAGCGCGCGCCGAAAATAATCGCGCAGGGTACTGCATGCACTGTGCATGCTCCTGGGCGTGCCCCGCGGTGGGTCGCCAGAGGGACTCTCTTCTGCGGTGTGTAAAATGCCGTTGCATCATGTCGCATTTTTGCATCAATGCACTCTGCAGCGGCTGAGCATAGCGTGGTCCCGCTTTCGCATAAGTTGTTGCTAGCGTTTTGCGTATTGTCGCATCCCACAAGCTGTTCTAGGACTGCGGCCAATTGGTCGTCATAGATAGTTTACTGCTAGTCACTAGGACTGATCTGCTATTTACCAAGGTCAGTCGGCTAGCCACTAAGGTCAGCCGATCAAATATAAACTAGTCGCCCAATCCACAGCTCTCAAACCAATATACCCCTGTCAGACGTCATCAGACGTCTCCACGGCCAGCCTCTGCTCGCGGCCGAACGGGATACACAGGACATAAGCTCAGCCACTGGGTTGGGGTAGAGCAGGTACCGTATGCACCAATCGGTTGCTGCGTCGTTTCGCATTCGTTTGAAAAGTATGGCTTGCGCACTTGTCCGGTCGAGTGTGTTGCAGGCGGCGCCTGGTTGCAAGCCTACAGAAAATAATTCCACAAGTATGTCCATTTGATGCCGTAGTTTCGTCGTGCGGGCCACGGTTTTCGGCAGAGCGGCTTGATAGTCTATGCATAAATTTGACGCGTGGCTGGCCGGCTGTCTGCCGTCGTTGTCTAACGGCCCTCGAGTTTCCGTTCTTGCTGTGTGGTGTCTCATATGCGCTGTCGCGTGAGTTATCCACCCGTGGATCGCGGGCTTTGCGTCTCCAGCTGTATTATGCGATTTCCGGCTATTCTAGAGGCGACCCCGCCGGTCTGCTGGACAAAGGGTTAAATGCTTGGCTCTAGCTTGGCCCTGCACCATCACGCAATGCTCGGTGCGCGGGAATGTCCAGAACGTATCCACTGGCAAGCTACAGAAAGCGGTACGATACGGATTGGCATCGTGCGCTACATGGCACTATGAGTATGGTCGTAAGGGATATGCTGGCGGATGACGTCTTTGCGACCTCGCCCCAACCCCTTTATTCTGGCGAAGCCACGAAAAAAAAGTGCTTCTAGAGTCAGAGTTAGCCTGGCCAAGGCAAGTTCCCACTAACGTAGTAAAGTATGCCTGAACCTGTGCATGGTCGGACTATTTCGCACGGTAGTTCAAACACAATAAAAGATGGCGGGCTGTCGCGTGCCGTTTCGGGGATGCGCCAAGAAATCCAACTGCGGAAACCAGACGCATGCATAGAACCAGATCGCCCACCTCGCCCACGCACGACAAAAGCCAGTTAAGGTAAGCAAGTTTCGAGGCCAGTTTTGAAATTTGTCGCGAAAAGTTTCCATCGCTCTCCAAGAAACAGACAACCACGGCACACAATGAGTAGCGATACCGCACCGCTTTTGAGTGGAGGGGGCCCTGGCCCCGCGCGACCGGGACATCACAACCACGTATCGATCGCCGGTAAGACAAAGCGCTTCTTGTGGAGCTCGCCCTACATCAATTGGCTTCTAGTGTTTGTGCCCATTGGTCTCATTTCCGGCTACCTGGAGGCACCGGCCAGCGTTGTTTTCTCGACCAACTTTCTCGCGATCGTGCCGCTGGCGGCTCTGCTGAGTGATGCGACCGAGCAGCTTTCGTCCGTGGTGGGCCAGACCCTCGGTGGGCTCATGAATGCGACGTTTGGCAATGCCGTCGAGCTCATTGTCGCCGTCATCGCGCTCACCAAGGGCCAAATTCGCATTGTGCAGGCGTCGATGCTCGGCTCCATCCTGTCGAACCTGCTCCTGGTGCTGGGCTGCTGCTTCGTCGCCGGCGGCTACAACCGCCTCCAGCAATCGTTCAACCAGACCGCTGCTCAGACCATGTCGTCGCTCATGGCTGTCGGTGTGTCATCGCTGCTCATCCCTGCTGCGTTCCATGCTACGGTGCCGCAAGTCAGCGACGGCGACATTCTGTTCCTGTCGCGGGGCGCCTCCATCTGCATTCTCATCGTCTACGTGCTGTACCTGTTCTTCCAGCTCAGGACGCATGCCCAGTTCTTTGTTGACGAGGCCAACACCGACTCGGATGCCGGCGACGACGAGGTCTACTTGAGCCCATATGAGTCTGTGTTTGCACTGTTCGCCGTCACCGTCATGGTCTCGCTGTGCGCGGACTACCTAGTTGACTCGATCGACGCCATTGTCGCACAGACCGGTATGTCCAAGACGTTTATCGGTCTGATTCTGCTGCCGATCGTCGGCAACGCCGCGGAGCACGTCACCGCTGTGCTTGTCGCTATGAAGGATAAGATGAACCTCGCCATTGGCGTCGCCATCGGCTCGTCAATGCAGATCGCGCTCTTCATGACCCCGTTCCTTGTCATCCTAGGATGGCTCATCGACGAGCCCATGTCTCTCTACTTTGACACGTTTGAAACTGCTGTGCTGTTTGTCGCTGTGTTTGTGACCAACTACCTCATCCAGGACGGCGAGTCCAACTGGCTCGAGGGTGCCATGATCATTCTCACCTACGTCATTATCGCCATTGCCTTTTTCGTCTACCCGGACGTGCAAACATAGTTGCGAAACATTGGTGGAGACCCATACAAAGTCCTATAACGTACATTATCATCGAACGACTGAGCTGGTCGTCACTATGTAGTTTTTTTCTTGTCAAATACGTTCAGCTAATACCGATGCGTTAGTACCTCGGTCAACGACGATCCTTACCATTCCCGCCACGTTTCCACAATACTTTACTTAATACAGCCCTATCAGGCGAGACCTAATGGAAAGCTTCGCCGACAAATACCATAAGCTGATAGTACCGTTATCAGTCAGCCGTGCGGTGCGCGGCTAATCGTCAACCTGCAGCATGCCGTCGATTGACGAGGTACCTACTTGAGGGTCTGATCACCGTGCTTGATATGCCGGTAATGGCAACGCTTTGACCTCAGCTGGGATACCGACGCGTGTCTATTCTAGGTCAACAAACTGGAAATACAAACTTACACGACTATGCTGCTGGCCGCGGTGATCCTCGGTGTGGCAGCTGTTTTCTACCTGATCGTCTACCCACTATGGCTATCGCCAATGGCCAAAGTACCCGGCCCGCGCATTACTGCATTTACGCGGTATTGGATCCTGTACAAGACGTGGAGTGAGCAACGCAATCGGCTTGTTCATGAGCTGCATAAGCAGTACGGTCCGGTCGTGCGACTGAGCCCCAACGAGGTGTCGGTGAGCGACGGCAAGTACGTCAAGGTTATCTACGGCGGAAACTATGACAAGTCCGGCTTCTACGGGCAGTATGGCAATTATGGATGGCGAAACACATTTTCGTCGCTGCAACGGGAGCCCCACATCAAACGCCGCCGCATCATGGCGTCGCTGTACTCCAAGTCTAGTGTTGACAGCGCGGGCATCGTGGCCATGACACAGGCCCGCGTCAAAGACCTAATGTCCTATGTCCGCTCCCATAGCCCAAAGATGGACGTGTACAATCTTTACCATGCCATGGCCATGGACACAGTCACGGGCTTCATCTGGGGCGACAAAAATGGTACGTCAATGCTCCGCAGCGGCGACTTTACCATCATCGAGATGTTCCGGTTGCAATCAGCGACATGGTTCTGGACGACCCTGATGCCGCGGCTATGGAATCTCGCAGTTGGCCGCCAGACCAAAGCTGCCATTAGAACGGCGACCGCTTGGCACATAAACCACTGCGTCCGGTCGACGGCTGACGGCGAGGCGCCGGGCAGTGTGCTGGAGCGCCTCGCCGCCGCTGGGATTCGCGGGCTCGACGCGTACTCAGAGTCGGCGGATCACACAGCGGCCGGCCACGAAACAACAGGCGCAACGCTCACGTACCTGACGTGGCACCTATCGCGGCACTCAGAAGTTCAAGAAAAGCTGCGAGCCGAGTTGCGCAAGGCGCTCCCGCATGGCACCAGAAACGGGTCCACGCTTGACTTCAAGGTGGTTGACAAGCTACCGTACCTCA
Organism: Tardiomyces depauwii; assembly: GCA_038086965.1. Lineage (NCBI taxonomy): Eukaryota > Fungi > Ascomycota > Dipodascomycetes > Dipodascales > Trichomonascaceae > Tardiomyces > Tardiomyces depauwii. Next base: position 3,561,649 of record JAVHZA010000002.1, read on the forward strand.
ATGGTGTCGTGATGGAGACCCTCAGGCTGTACGCCGCAATCCCTGGAGCCGAGCCACGGGTTGTTCCTCCCAAGGGCCTCGCCGCCGACGGAGTTTTTGTTCCCGGCGGAACTATCATCTCCTCCCAGCCGTGGACACTCCATCGCGACGAGAGCGTCTACCCGGAAGCCACCGCATTCCAGCCCGAGCGCTGGTACGAGTCAGCGCCGGAGCAGCTGCGCCTGATGCAGCGCAACTTCATGGCATTTGGAGCCGGCGTCCGTATGTGCATTGGCATGAACCTCGCGCTCCAGGAGATCAAGCTCGTGGCTTCCAACATATACATCAACTACGAGACGGAGGTCTCTCCGGACTTTGGCGACCGCAACATGGAAATGGCTGATAAATACACCTCTCATCCAGTGGGCCATGCACTTCCTATCGTTTTCACCCCTGTTTCATAGCACCCATACATGTTTGGTCGTTTTGCCTCAGCTCGGGTCGCCCGTGGAGCCACGTAGTAAGCTGCTTCCAATTGGTTCATCTTGGGTTCCAAGCAGTCCCAAGACCGATGTGCCATCTAGACGCTTTCTCTGAATACGATGAGCCAGAATTTCTCGAAGGACGGTCTCTGACTCTAGTACTAGGCTTTACGCGACTGGTACGTAGTGAAATGAAAAGTTCAATTGATAAAAGTGCGCAGGTTGAACTACGCTAACAAAAACGAAGTATAAAGTGTCAGCAGCGGCTTAAGCCAGGACGAGGCGGCGGCAACCACCCTTGGCAGCGCACTCCTCCTGGTGTGCCTTCATGAGCTTCTGCGCGCGCGTGGGGTCCTCCACATCGGCAGGCAGCTTCCATGTCAGGTACTCGTTAGTGTAGTTCGCGACAAAGTTATCCGGAAGCACGCCCAGGCGCTTGCCGTAGCGCGTGACCTTCTGCCAGTCGCGGTCGACATTCTGCAGCGATTCGGAGAAGTACGCAAACGAGCGCTCAAAGATCCTGCGCTGCACGGTAGTGTTAAGGTGCGGCATCACGTCAAGGTACTCGGCCCACGCCTTGTCCGGCTCGGCAATGACAAAGTCAGTAGCCTTCTTGCACGCAGCCATGAACTTGCGCACGCGTTCTGGGTTCTCGGCTAGGAATCGCTCATTGCCAATGTAGAGGATCGAACAGAAGCAACAGCATCCGAGCTCGGCGAGCTCATCGATGCGGAGCATCTGGACGTCGTCGCGGGGCCGGCCCTGCGACTCAAGCCACTCAGCGAGCTCGACCATCTGGACGTTTTCGAGGCCGATGCCGGCGTCGATTTCGCCACGGATGATGGCGCGCGAGACGTTCATGCCGCAGCGCACAGCAGTGTAGTCCTGCGGGGTCATGCCATAGTAGCGCGTGAGCTCGTCGATCTGGATCTTGCCGAACTCGCCAACGTAGCCAATGCGCTTGCCGCGGAGCGACTCAAAGTCCTCGGTAATGCCCGAGCCCTTGAGGTAAACGACGCCAGTAAAAGGCTCGTCAAGCAGCGAGCCAATGGACTTGATCGGGTAGCCGCGGGCCTTGCCGGCGAGGGTGTGGATCATGGCCTTGAAGCCAAGGTCGACCTTGCCAGAGCCGATGATCTCGGTCACATCCGAGGGGTCATTGGGCTGAAACAGCGCGACCTTAAGGCCCTGCTCGGCGAAGTAGCCCTTGGAGTGGGCGAGGTACACAGGGGCGTGGTACGGCGTCGCCTTCCAGTTGAGGAGGAAGGTGATCTTGTCAGTAGTCGAGGTCTGCATTTCTGGTTGTCTGCTTTCGGATCCTGCCGTTAGAGGGGCCATCTGTGGGTTCAGTGGAGAAGAACAAGTATATCCTTGCGCTAGCATTATCTAGGTCAAGTTGCGCGGTATAATCTCAGCACCGCGGCGGCTCCGCACAGAAAAGCGAAAAAAAACCACCGCGGGCACCCGCTATACTATGCTCGAAGAGTCTGATACGTTGAGTGAGTAGGTACCTCTTTCCCTGCGCCATGAAATCTGGTAGCCATAGGCTCCGGTTACACGCTCCCCGCTCCCTAAAAAGGTGGGACGACGAGCTGTCCTAGGCAGAACAGCACTATACGATCATTTTACCTGATGTTAGTGTCATGAGGGCTTGGGCCCTGGGATACGATGGCCATTCGTGTTGCCGGACGTGTCCCCGTCGCTTCGTCGGCTAGCACGGATTCGCCCCCAAATGGCACCGGTTGTGCGTGTACAATGGGCAATGGCATTGCCGATCGTCGACACTACACTACCGATTGACTACTCCGACAACACGTACCTTGTGGACAATTGGTCGCAAATAGGTTCGCTGGAATCTAAACTCAGCGGATCTGGCGCGCTATATACTACTATTGAAGGGAACGGGGAATACAGCCGTATTGCGGATCAATGACTGATCGTTGGGTCGCCATGCGGCGAATATGCACGCAGGCCCACAGCAAAGCCCTGGACACAACAGCGTATGGGAGTTTGTCAACACGTCGGTGATTGGACCGGCTACGGCTGTCCGGCATTCTACCTTGGACCCTGCCGACAGGAATTGTGCATTTTGGTCGCCGTAACTGCACGAAACCACTGTTGGATAGCCGTGCTGGGGGCGGCATTCCGATGCACGGCGTGCGGGCGTCGCGACGGCAACGGTTGGGAAGGGAAGATCAGTGGGTAGGGGCTTTAGGTGGCCCGTTGTTCGCGAGGTCTCAAACGGTGACGATCCTTGTGTATTATGGCAAAAGTGGTTGAGTGACCGTATTTGCATTGCAGTATTGGTAGATTGTTGTTGAACCTTTGTACTTGATGGACAGAGCTCATGTTTGCCGTGCCCCTACCCGACAGTAGGGGTCTGGTGTAGGGGCTCAATATGGGCCCTTGAGTCTAGGCCGGGGACCACCCCACGGACCGCTCGCCCATGAGATTAGGTTCTAGTCCTAGCTCTACGGGCCGACGGCAAGATGGTCCCGCGGGCTGGACAAGCCCGCTCCGTGGGCCTCCTGCAGATGAGGTTCCCGGCGTGCATGTCGCGGAACGCTCTCGAAAATAATATGATTAGTACGGCCGTGTGCGTGCAGAGTCCATGACGGCCAGCGACGTCATTCCGTAGAGAACGCGGCCCTTGCATGTGCACCTGTACATATTGTCGTGCTATATCAGCTGTGGAGCCTTTTCGGGGAGTTGTTACGTCTCACGATGATGGGGATAGCGAGCGCCATGCGCCTTCGGATGCCCCATCATATTCCGTGCCATGGACCCCAAGCCATCTTGGTTCCGGGCATGACGGATTAGTCACCAGGTGAAACTCTGCTCGCCTACGCGCGTGTATCGTGGCTACATTAGATCCAGCCAGGCCGCCAGGAGCCCACTGCAAGCCGCGGCGCCGTGCGTCGACTGCCAACTCGTGCTTGTGCTTGTCGCATATCGTGAGGCTCGCAGCTTGGGTTCTTGTGTAACATCTGCACTCAAGGGCTGTGGCATGTACTGAGGAACAAACTCCTTACTGTATGATTAGAATGTTCTGAGAGTTCGGACGTTGAACAACAGTGTTCCCTAGCGAAGCAGTGCCTGCGCGTGTCTGCGAAGCAACCCAACGCATCGTCCGATCGGCAAGGATGGCTCCGATTATTCCGGAGGGTCTCGCGAAGGGTGGAAGGTGCAATTTGCAGCGTGCAGATTGGCTCGGCACGGCATGCACAGCGAGGGTGCTGGTCTGTGTTCTCTTCCTATAACTGCGAATGTAGCTCTCTCTGCTCCATGCAGAAACCGCAAGCTGCGGCATCTGGCAGCAACGGTCGCCGGTGTGGACAAGAACCGGGTACGTGCGGAAGCTGCCTCGACTCGACAGTTTACTCGCCTTTTTTGGTCGCATTTTGGACCCTGACGTCAGGGCTTGCCGTGTGCATCGTGAGCCAGACCCTGGGTCACGAACCTCATAATTGAGGCAGCAGCATTCAGTGTGGATGCCAGGAAACCCAGCCGGTTGCGCCGTCATTGCTGCATGATGAGACGCGCGGTTGCGCGCCGCGGCTGCATCGAAATAGAGCACACCGCGGCACCCAGTAACGCCGGCAGTTGGGTGCGGTCCAAGCGTCTGCCAGCATTGACGTCAGACTGAGCGTTCGTCCAGTCGAGCCGTAGTCTCGTCTGAGGCCGACGTCCGACGGGAATGCGCGCGTGATGTGCATCAGCCCACCGCTGGGCCCAAGTGCGCTGCGGAAGCCCGCATGACCGGGACCAATAGGAACGCGCCAGAAATTTTTTTGTCGCGTCACGGTCCCGCTCCGCTTTTGGGCTTGCAAAAATGGTATTCTAATCTGGTTTGCACTGGCAAGCCGGGAGCCCGGATATGATCCCGCGCCAAGCAGGGGACAAGAGCTGGGCATGCAGCACTACATACTCGGCTCTCCGACCACGGTGGCCCTGTCAGAGACGGAAATACGGTCACGCCCAGCCTAGTCTACTATTGAGTCTAACAAAAAGGCAGCCAGTATCTCACCAACGACGTTCCCTCCGCACTTCGAGCACTCATTAGACACCCCCCCCCCCCCAGTGCACCGTGACGTAACTCTTACATAAGCACATGATATGATGGGCGTAAACCCCAGCAGCCAGCCACGACGCAAGACGCACCTTTTGGTCGAGCCGCGCCGCTGACGCCGTCGGAGCCGCAGCACCTAGAAGTATAAAGAGGACCCGACGCCAGTCAAGCCGCGGAACTTCCGTTTGACACCACGAACTTCTATCAGTCGGCACACCACCATTTCACGAATTCCGGAAGACATTCCGCGATAGTCACAAGCAAGCACCACAATGAGCCACAACGGAGCGATCCAACAGCCCGCGATCCTTAATAAACTCGCCGTTCCGAAGCCGTCGCAGACGTCGATCGCCGCTCTATCGCAGCCGGACCGGCCTATTGCCGTTTTTTCGGGTATGTATCACTGTTTGCTGGCTGAGTTAGAGCTGTTGCAGGCTTCGCACGCTTGCCGACGGGGTGGAGCTCGTATCCTGGCTCGATTTCTCGGGAACTTGGGTTGCGATTTGTCTCGCCTAGATCAAGAGTTGATCTCGGAGCGGGCAACCCGGTGCCGGCTCCTCGCAAAAGGAACTCAGAACAACCTTGAGTAGTTCGGGGACGGCGCTGGGGTTTTCACGGCGATCGCGTTTAGCTCGGGGACAGCGCCAGGATTTTATCGATCGCCTTTGTTTAGCAGCATGCTAACGTCAGATTTCGACGGAACCATCTTTCTACAAGACACTGGCCACGTTCTCTTCGATGCCCACGGTTGTGGACCGGCCGAGCGTGCGCGCCTTGACAAGTCGATTGGCAAGACCAAGTCGTTCCGCGAGGCGTCCGAGGAGATGTGGGGCTCGCTAAATGTGACGCTCCCCGAAGCCCTCAAGACGCTCAAGAAGAACCTTGTCATCGACAAGGACTTCAAGTATTTCTTCGACTGGTGCCAGGAGCGCGGCATCCCTTTCACTGTCATCTCGGCAGGTCTGCGGCCGCTCCTTCGCGCCGCCCTCGATGAGTTCCTCGGGCCCGAGGACTCGGCCAAGATCAACATTGTCTCGAATGACGGCGTCATCTCTGACGAGGGCAAGTGGAAGGTCGTGTGGCGCCACGATACACCGCTCGGCCACGACAAGGCCAAGTCGGTGCTCGAGTTCAAGAACTCGGTCAAGGGCATCCAGCCGCTGATTGTGTTTATCGGCGACGGCGTCTCGGACCTCGCGGCCGCCAGCCAAGCTGACATTCTGTTTGCCCGCCGTGGCCTCGCCCTCGAGGAGTACTGTATCGAACACCGCATTCCGTACATCCCGTACGACCGCTTCAACGAGATCATTGTTGATGTGCAGCTGCTTGTCCAGGGCAACAAATACCACGACCCCGAGGCCAAGGCCGCCGCCGCCCAGGGCCGTGCTCCCATCTCGGCGCGCTACGTGTCCAACTCGACCACGCCTTCGGCCCAGCCCAAGGCGTACTTCCCGCTCGATGAGGAGGACGAGGACAGCTCCAACTCCGACGAGGACCCTGGCGCGCCCCTCCGCTCCGAGGACATGCCTCCTCCATCGGCGGCCGCTGCGGTTGCCGCCCAGCCGGGTGCTGCCCAAGACGCTATCGATGCCTCGCGCCCTTCGCCTCTGCGACACTTCTCGGTTGGCACTGTGCCGACCGTTCAGGAGCAGGAGGCTGCAGCAGCCGCAAAGAGGAGATAAGCTACTTTACGCCCATCGTTTTTTGTCTTGTTTATCCTGCTGTAACGGGCTCTGTACTACTAACTCCACCGCTACTTGCGTGTGCACGCTGCCGTGTCCGCTCTCTATTTATAACGCTTCCACCTGGTGTGGATATTGGTCTTTTAGAAATTCATGATGTTGCATGTGTGGCTTTGCGTGTTATGTAGGTTACAAGTATAGTCCATGTATAAGGTTCAAATGCCGCATGTGGTAAAGCACCTACATGCTAGTGTCATACACTCTTATTACTGGCAATTTCACTTGTAAGAGGCGGCACAACGACTGCAAAAAACTTGTTTTAGTAGTTCAAAAGCTGCGCGACATATACAGCATTGCCCTTTCCGGACTCAAATTCCCGGGAGTGTGCTATATTACGCCCATGTGGATCGACGATTGAAAACAGCAGTCAATATTCAATGGATACTGTTCTTCGATCACACGGAGCTCCGGTGGACGGGCCCCGTCCCTACAAAGTACTAGCCGTCCCTGTGTTTCGACTTGCATTCGCATGCAACTCTTTCATCGTTTATCTTATCATATATGTTTGCATAAGCATTGTAAGCAGATTAGTGCTGCCATATGATATGAAAAATTTCTTGACAGAAATCGGTTCCATAGTGTAGCTGGTTATCACTGCGGATTCTGATTCCGCCAACCCGAGTTCGAATCTCGGTGGGACCTGCTTTTTTGTTGGTGACACCATCTCTTGCATATGCAGTGCGTCTGCCAACAGTCGGCCGCACCTAGAAGTCATCGCCCGACTCCAAGGCATTAAGCAAGCACGCACCGCCGTATACAGTCCCCACCGACTCCAATGAGTCGTCCGGGGGTGTCCCCTTCTATTTTTCAAAAAAAGGCAGTCGACTTTTATAAAGCAGGGAACTATGGAAGTGCGCTCAAGGCCGTGGACGCTGCGTTTGAGCTTGCCGGTCGCAAGCCGCAGATGCAGGATGGCGCCGGCTTGCTGACGCTTATAGAGCTCAAGGCTATGATATACGAAAAGACTGGCAACCTCAGAGCGGCACAGAAGCACGCAAAGGAAATGATCATAGCTCAGAGACAGGACCCGCGGGGTTACCTGAGATATGGCAAGATATGCCTCTTGCTGGGCGACCTGCAGTCGGCCCTACGCGTGTACCAACAGGGTATCAAACGATGCAAAGATACAGAGCAGCTCGCCGAGATGCAGAAAAAGATTCAGAAACGTATAGAGACCTCGAGCACGCGACGGGACCCGTTGCAGAATCTCCCTCTCGAGGTATTGCAACTGGTGTTCCAGCACTTGAGCTTCCGGCAGCTAGTGAGGTGTCAACGTGTGTGCAAGACGTGGATGGAGGCGCTTAGAAGCGGGCTACTTTCGCGGTTCGCGCTCATGGACCTGTCGAGCAAGTCAGAGCTGAGAAAGGATGTACTCAAATCTGCTCTCCGCCTTGGTCCGTGCCGGGGCATCAGATGGGACCAGATACGGAAGCAAGATGAGCTGGTGTGCATGCGCCTAATCGCGGGCCAGGACTGGATAGAGCATATTATGGGTGGCACTCTGAACCGGACGCCTGTCGATTACGTTTCGTCTCTGGACTTCAGACGGCTCCGCACTCTCAGGGTCCGCATCACTGTCGGACCTGTCGTCTTGGACGACCTGCTTGCTCACCTCCCGGATCTCGAGGTGCTTGAGCTCACGATGGCCACGTCGTCGTTTATCACCCATGGTCGGCCGCCAAACGCGGCTGCTCCAGACGCCGTCAAGGGCCACGATAAGCTGCACACGCTCTCGCTGACGTCAGCGCATGGCTTCCTCAACGTCTATGCCGGTTCACTGGCGGCCTACTGCGCTAAACTTCCCGAGCTCAGGGATCTGCGGCTTCAATATATTTGTGCTCTGGAAGGTTCGCTCATGGAGATGCTCTCGCACAAGACGCTAACCAGGTTTCACTACTACGCCAACCGGTCGGACCTGGTGCTGCCCGTGGTCATGGGATCAAGCACGCACCTCGAAGACCTCGTTTTGCACGGGATTCGGGACCTCAAGCTAGCAGGTGAGTGCAAGATGCCGAGCCTGCGGAGCCTGCGCATTTCAAACTCGCGCATCGAGACAGATGCTGGCCGCGGGCAAGTAACACTCGCCACGCTAAGCACAATCGTGGATTCACTGGGCATTGCGGGCGATCTTCTCACGAGCCTGGATTTGTCAGAGAGTGCGTTCACATTTGACAGTGCTGCCTTCTGTCCCAGTCTCGCCAAGGTTAATCTGCGCAAATGTTTTGAAATTGGGGATGCCCACGCAAGGGCGCTCGCCGCCCACCACAGGGGATTGACTGAGGTGGATGTGAGTCATACGCAGGTGGGAGACATGGGCCTTGTTGCCCTAGTAAGGGCCGGGGTGGCGCGACTGGGGTTCCTCGAATGCCCCGTGAGCACCGAAACTTACCAGTGGCTCACAGGCCGCAGTATCCAGATCATAACCAAGTGAACAACGACTAGAGAGGGCCCTAGGAAGGGTCTAGAACGTTGCGCGATCGTGACGACGACCGCGCACGCTGCGACAGTCACAAAATTATGCCCGTGAGTCCCTAGTGCGCTTTTGCAACTTAATACAGAAATAGAGATCATGTGCATGTGTATCTTACATATATATGTGACGTCAAAAAACTAGATTACAGATTGAATTTCTTAAGATTGGCTCATTTTTAACGTGCCAGGGGCACACAATAGGGGTCGTGAACGTCATTCATGTCTTGAAAAAGCGGTCAGTCTCGGGCAAGGCCAGTTCCGCCGGGAGACCAGCGATAGAGCCCCAGGACCTCTCGCCGCCGCATTTTACCGTCGTCAAGTGCATCCAGCTCGGGGATTACCATAGATTGGATTGTTCCCCGGAGAATCTGGCGGAAGTTCCGCTGGTACTCAGTGTTGAGCGTAACGATACAGACCTCGTGCGCGCGGACAATAGTCTCGCAAGCGTCGCGCACCTCTTTGTTTGTATTTTGCTCCAGCTTAGTCGCCATGCTAAGGAGCACAAAACCGGACTGCAGCAGGATGATGCCGAAAAAGAAGGGGATCAGCCGGAGATCTGAATCCATAACAAGGATGCGGTCGATGCATTGCGACGCAGCGATAGAATGGTGCACACACGTGTCGAAAGCTGGGTCGTTTAGCAGGCTCTCCATGTCATTGAGTAGCTCAATGGGATCGAAAAAGCCCCGGATCAGGATGTGGAACACGTGTATCAGGCACTTACAGTATTCCTTCCAGACGATGACATAGATTCCTGGTCGCTCGACATCGCTCATGAAGTCTGCGACCGACTTTTCGAGATCGTCGATCCGCGACATGTAGTCCGAGCGCATCTTGCTGATGAGTTCCGCGGGTACGGCGAGCGTCTGGTTCTGCTCTAGGAAGTGCAGCTCCAAGATGCCACCCAGCACGGTCATCAGCGGCAGATACATGCCAAAGAGGCCAGTGCCCTTTATTGTGAGAGCTGGGCCGATGGCCCTGCTCGAGTCGGACTCGGCAGGAACCAGAGGTTCGCCAGAGGCCCATTTCTCGTCATCCACAGGCAGGTACAGGTTGCGACATTCAGAATCCAAAAGATAAAGTGGTCGGTTGTAGCACAGCGACAGATGGCGGTCGACAAGAAAGAGGAGCCACCAGGTACGGCGGCGCTCCTCGCGCTCTTCCTCGTCGAGCTCTGGATTCTCGACGTTGAACTTAAGGACCCGCGCGAGGTGCCACGCCGCGTTCCACCACTTGACCGACGCGCCCTTAAGTTCTGACGCGGACGCGACAATGCCGAGGTGGATATATGTAATGACATCATCTAGGCAGCCGCCGTCGACAGAGTGCCGGAGCGGCCTGACGTTCTGAACCACGAGCTCGTAGAGGCGGGAGATGACGGTCTCACGCGTTGACGGCGTAGCCTTAATGAGAGGGTGGTCTGTCGCGTGGGCCGATACCAACATGAACGAGTAGAGCAGCGCCTGCGTACAAGGTCGGGGATTGTGTAGCGACAGCAGCGAAGTCTTCCGGATTATAGGCGCGACGCCATAGACAGTGTTGGAAAAGTATACCTCCATGAGGTCAGTGGCTAGCTGCGGGGGAATGAAGGACAGCTGAGCAGCGATGCCAGAAAGTACCGGGTAGTGCACGCTCGATGTGGACGAAACTGACGTGCGCTTCGTGTGCTGGTAGCCGTTTGTCACAAACAGCTCTGTGGAAAAGGGCGAGTTGAGGTTGAGCCAGCGCGGCGAGTTGAAGGCGGAATCGGTGATCATGGAGAGGTCTGCATCACCAAACTGGCCCAGGGCATATCCATGGTCGTCCGCGCCCGTAGTTGTACTTCCAAGCTGTCTGGGCGTAGCGACTGTTTCGTAGCTGTCGCGATGCGATTGCTGTTGTTGCTGGCCCTGTGTCTGTGACCGCAGCTGTTCTTGCTGAGACTGTTGAGCCTGCTGCTGCTCTTGCTGCTCTTGCTGTTGCTGATGTCGTTGTTGCTGCTGCTGCTGCTGCTGCTGCTGCTGCTGTTGCTGATGTTGATGCTGGTGCTGGTGCTGGTGCTGGTGCTGCGAATGAGCTGTAGGCGCGGGAGCGACCTGTTGTGACTGCGACAACGATCGCTGACTGTGATTGTCAGACGTTGTCGAGTGCACTGACGACTTGGGCGACAGGTCGAGCATGTCGTCCGCAGGAGCGCCGTAGTATGTGCTCTGAGACAGCTGGGCGGCCTGCTGGGGGTGCTGGGCCTGACGTGCCTGTTGCGCCGACTGGCTAAGGAACATCTGCATTGGCGGCACAGGGATCGACGCGTATGATGGCGCGGGATGGGCGCCAGCAGGCGGTTTATGTTCTGTCGGAAGTTTAGGCTTGGCCAGCGGGCCGCTCGTCGCGGCGGCCCGCGCGTCCGCCTTGGCGCTATTGCGCTTGAGCGGGTACAAGTCGCTTCCCTTGCCGCGCTTCTTGTGCTGGCGCGTGTACTCGCACGAAAGATTGAGCTCTGATGTTAGACGCGGTTTTCGATGTTTGGCTGCAAAGGAATTTTACTTACTAGTGCACCGCTTGCAAGGGACGAGGCCGTCGCATTTTGTGCGCGAGACGGAGCATTGATCGCACGCCTGCTTTGTGCGTTTTCGGGGCGGGCTTCTGACTTCGCTTTCGGGCTTGACGCGGTCCATGGTGACGGGAGCCGACATTTAGTTGGACAAGGCTCGGGAGCGGGTCCCTTTATTTTTTTTCTGGCGTTAAGGCGGGGCGCTCGCAAGTGGGGCGCTCTGAGAAGCCGGAATCACCGCTTGAGGAACGTGCTGGGACGCCGAAATGGACGGCAGGCTCCGAATCCAGCTGGCACGGAGAAGCTCTGCCTTTGGCGCGTGTCGGTGAGGGTAGTTGTGGTGGTGCTGGTGGTGCGCTAGACAAGTTAGAATCGCAAAGCGGGGCAATTAGAGCTTTGTGGTTTTTTGCGGACTCCCGCTGGTGTTTGGGATCTGCGGGCTAGATTTTGCCCACGGGGCTTTTCTCGCGCCGCACGGAGTGGGAGACGGGGGATCGGCCCAGCATGGGCGGAGTGCGCCGACATGGGCCGGTTACGCGCCGACAGGACTAAGAAACTAGCGAAAATACAGCACCTGTCCACAAGGGACAGCATTTTCTAGGCTCGCCCACACGACGGGCTGACTTGGCACAGGCGCATGATTAAGCCCGCGTGTTTATTGTGGAGGAGGCGGGGTGCGGGGACTGAAGTGTGGGGACCCTCTGGGAAAGGTGGGGCAGGGCTGGACATAGCACGGCAGTCGGGGAGCAAAGAAAAAAATAGCCACGGCCACTGTTATAACGGAAGTGGAAAATGGCATCCGGGCCCATGTTTCTCCCAAACTCCGTCGACCTCATGTGGCGTCTGCCTGCAACCGACATTTCGCATGCCGTCTCGCTGCCGTGCCGACTTTGCAGCTGGACGTGCTTTCTATAAAGCGATAACCTGTGACTAAACGTGAGTTTTCACCGTCTCTGATGCAAAGCGCTTTCCTGGTAGCTCTAACCTCAAAACGAGATTCTCTGGTCTACCGGCTATTGACTCACAGGCGGCGGTAGCAGGCGGCGCCGCCCACCTAGCGGCTTTTCGCACGGCTGGGTTGCAGAAAACGGAAATATTGCCTGTATCCGCAGCGTGCGATTTCCGGTTGAGGGCGCCGAGGAGCGCGTTCTCATCTCCACGCGCGATGTGGCGAGGGCAAAAAAAAAAAATCCAAGCCGGATGGCTGTGTCCAGACCGCAGCGGCTGCTGCGAGGGTCCTCTGGCCATCATTTCTAGAGTCTAGCCTCGCATCGGTTCGTTAACATACTGACCGCAACCACTCTCGGCTAAGAAACGGCTGCCAGGGAGTCCGGAATCCCTAGAGAACCATCAGCGATGCCTGGAAATAGAAACAGCGGCTGCTCGGGGATAAATAAAGCTCATCTAAACGCGGAGGCGATGCAACGCCCCTGCACATATTCATCATGTATGTCATTCAATTAGGTCTAGCGTGCGGGGGATTTCGTAATTTACTCGTCAAAAATCATGACCTTGACGGAACCGCTAGTGGGGTCCGAGGTCGTGGCAAAAGCCTTGGCGGCGTCCTCAATGGAAAATCGGTGTGTGACGAGAGCCTTGACATCGATAACTTTGTCGTTGATGAGGCGAATGCACTTGGGCCAGGCGTTGGCGTAGCGGTACTGGAACTTGATGTTGATGTCGTTGACCGACGCATGCATGAACGGGATGTTCTGGAAGTCCTTGCCAACGCCAATGACCTGGACGGTGCCAGCGAACTTGACGGCGTAGATGGCAGTGGCGAGCGACGACTCGACGCCAGTGCACTCAATGGCAACGCGGGCCATCTCGCCGCCAAGCGCCTCGATGACCTTATCCGAGACAGCCTCGGCGCTCACGCCGCGCTCGACAAGCACGGTGCGAATGCCCGGGACCATCTTCTTGGCGAAGTCGAGGCGCGACTGCGAGATGTCAGTAATGACGAGCGGCGCGGCGCCGGCGGCGCGAGCGAGAATGGCCGACACGAGACCAATGGGGCCGGCACCGCAAACGAGAACTGGGTCGGCAATGCGGAGGCCGGCCGACTCGATGCCGTACAGGCAGACGGCGAGGGGCTCGAGGAGGGCACCCTCCTCGAAAGACATGTCGCCGATCTTGAACACAAGGTGGGCGGGATGCTTGACGTAGCGGCGGAGGAGACCCGGGACCGGGGGAGTCGACTTGAACGCCATCTCGACGCAGCCGTTGTACTTGCCGGTCAGGCACGGCTCGCAGCGCATGCACATGGCACCGGGCTCGATGGCGACACGGTCGCCGACCTTGACGTTGGTCACGCCCTCGCCGATGGCGAGAATGACGCCCGACGACTCGTGGCCGAGAATGTGCTCGTCCTCGACAACCATGTTGCCGATGTGGCCGTGCTGGTGGAAGTGGACATCAGATCCGCAGATGCCGGTGGCCTTGACGTTGATGGTGACCTCGCCGGGGCCTGGGACCAGGTCGTCGATCTTCGGCTCGCACTCGCGGATGGACAGGACGTGCTTGGGGTTGGTGTACACACCCACGTTGGGCTTGGACACCTGGATGGCGGTTGCGCTGGTCATGGCGGATGGAGTTATTTTTACGGCAGGTGCGACGGCGGTGCGACGAGGGCAGATGGTGAGAGCGGCCGAGGCCCCTTTTTTATAACCCCAGCTCAGGAGCGGCTGGCGACGGGAGGGGGCACAAGTTCGAACCGGTGGAAGAATTACCCCACGGCGGGATGGGATCCGCCGCGCAGGAACTAAACGGCGGTATTATCGGATAAATTGCCCCACAGTGCAGCTACTGCCGGGCGTCGTCCCGCTAGGCACCGCCTAGCAGCTGGGATGTACGGGACCCAGTGTAACCCTGTCTTAATAGCCCGCAGCCCGCAGCCCGGGGTGCAACGAAACATGGGGGCGGTAGAGCTAGCGTGCAGCAGTCCTGCGAGCGGCTGCCGGGTCTATTTCCGAAAGCCGTAGTTTCTACGAGGCTACGTAGCTCTGCCAGCCACCAACACGAAGCGAGATCTAGCTTGCCTATTTTTTTTTTTTTGTTTCCGGGGGTTCTTCCCCCGACCAGGGGCAACATGTCGGAGTTAATTTTGAGCTATAGGCTAGCCTTCGAAGAGCGGTGCTAGCGGCTTTCCGGGGGACAGGACTAATGGAGACAGAGAATAAACAGAAAAACAAAGCACGCTGTTCCGCTCAGGAACAAATGCCATTTCACCGCCCCGCGGGGTGTTGGCATACGCCACGCATCTATTGGTTCAGCTGCCGGACCGGGTGTATTTGACCCTGGCGCTGGCGTGCAGCAACTTGCAGAATTTGCCCTGGACAAGTGGAGGGCCGCTCGGACGGTTGGCAGTTCGTTCAGTGCACGCTGAGCCCGGTTTATCGCATGTGCCATTTTGTTCGGGCCACAATTTGGTAAACCGCCGCCTCTGCTTGCTTGCGGACATCAAAGCTTGCCCACTGGGCTCGAACAGCACCCAACGTTGCGGGCCCTGCGTATCTTTCCCAAAAGAGGTAGCCATGCTTCGGGTGTATTTACAGAGTGCCCACCGAGCATTCGAGTAGCGGGGTGCTAGTCCAGCAAAAAGCCGAAGGCCCAACTCGTGTTGCCGCTGATATCACGCCCGAAGACTATTTCGTTGGGCCGTGGCTTTCGCACCGGCAAAATCGGTCTCCGGTGACCAAGCGCGGCGGTACCTCGTGCACCCAGGAGCCAAGTATCGAGTGGGCCAGCCATCGCATGACAAAAACTCCGGTCAGAACCGACCCGGCAGAGCGCCGAGGACGAGCCGGAGCGTTTCTGTACGAGGTGCACTCCTTCATCAGCTCTAGCTGGCTTTGCATTAGAGGCGCCGCTAACCGGGCTAGCACGCAGCCTACCCCAGAACGGTGGACCGCCAGGTTAGGTGATAATAATACCGCTGTCAGCCAAGTTTATCCGATGACACAACCCGCATGCATGAGCTGTGGGCGGGGGCCCTCCGGCGGGGGGGTGGGGGTTCCACCATCTCCAGCTGCTTGGCGAGCAGTTTTCGCCAAGCGTGTATGTAACAATTTGTAGAGGTCAGTATGAGCTCTATCGCCGAACTGACAGTCCTGCCGCTGTCAAAGCGCTTGGCCGGTTGGGCGGTCACACTGCTCCTGAATACTAGGCTACGTATACCTAATTGAATCTGCTCGATGACACTAAAATGCTGTTATCACGGCACGGAGTAGCGTGATAACTGCCACCGCGGGATGCCCGTTTCAACGGCGGTCATTTATCGATTTGACAAATGTGCGCCCAATAATAGCCGGCTCGGGCCTTGCTGCTGCTGCTCCTTTGCTCAGCATTGTCCGGTCGACCGACGTTGGACCGGGGAAGCAAATGTCGCATCTGCTCTTAGGCTGCATATGTGCACGCGACATTCCGCCGTGCTTCCCCAGGAACCAGCATGCCAAACGCTACTTTTCAGTCCGAGATGTCGCAACGGCCGTGTTGCGACCCAGTCTGACAGAGCGTTGACGTAACTTGCATGCCACCGGGTGTCGACCCTTCCAGCGGCCATTCGACTAAGCCCGACCAACTACAGGCCCCGTAATGTCAGGCACCGAACGATCGCCGAAAGCACTCCGATAAAAGCGTCTCAGCGGGCAACGCAGACGGAGTGTCCCGCATTAAATCAGTGTCTGTACACAGTATAAAGTCTTCTGCCGGCAGTCACTTGCCCGCGGACGCTTCCCCGCCATTGGAGCCAGCCGCACTGTAACATGTCACCTTGACCGCCGAACCAAACGGCGTCAGCGATGCGGAGACCCTGAGATATGGTCCCACATAAATATTAACACCGTCGCCCCGCATGAATATTTAACGGCTCGTACTTGCTGGCACAGCCTACAACTCCACACATACAACATGCCAGCTGCTCTCCCACACGAACTCTACGATCAGATCCAGAAGGACGGTTTTGCGGTTGTCCGCGGTTTCCTGTCGCAGGAGGAGATCGACAAGTACCTGCCG
This sequence comes from Tardiomyces depauwii, assembly GCA_038086965.1. NCBI lineage: Eukaryota > Fungi > Ascomycota > Dipodascomycetes > Dipodascales > Trichomonascaceae > Tardiomyces > Tardiomyces depauwii. The sequence continues at coordinate 3,577,936 of JAVHZA010000002.1, forward strand.
GCTGCCGAGCGAGCTATCGAGCTGGCACGAGAAGGCAAGTGGCCCCAGGTCCGCACTCGCGGTAAGCAGTTCCCGCCGTGGCCCAAGAACTTCAGCCCTGATATTTGGGGCGTCTCGGGCCTGCTGGATCCCAAGTGGGGTGATCTTGATCCGGCGCTGCCGCCCTTGTTCCAGGACTTTTATGCGCACCCAAAGCTACTTGACGCCGCCTCAGATAGCCTCCAGGTCGAGCGATCTGGGCTCGTGATGGAGCTTCTCAACATGCTTATCAACCCGCTCACGGACTTTGGCCTCGACTGGCACCGCGACGACATCAAGCCCGAGGCCACCGCAGAGGAGGAGCTCGCCAAGTTGTCGCTGCCTGAGACCGGCACCCAGTTCAACCTCGCTCTGCGGGACGATTCATGCTTAATCGTTGTGCCCGGTACGCATAAGCGCGCACGCAATGCCGAGGAACGCGCCAAGACCGCCGGCGAGAACCGCCAGGAGGATATCACTGGCCAGCTCCTGGTCGAGCTCAAGCCTGGTGACTGTGTCTTCTACAATAACAACATCTTGCATCGCGCTACCTATAACTCCAAGGTCAAGCGCGTCACACTTCACGGCAGCTACGGCCACGCCGTTAACGGCAGGAGCCGCTCGAACATGGTGCTGCAACACGGCGTCGCCAGCTGGCTGCCGCTGTTCAAGCCCACGAACCCGGACCTCATTCGTCTCAAGGCTGGCCTTGAGAGGATCGTCGAGGAGAACAAGGGTAAGCCGGTTGAGTATTCCCTTGACGGCTAGAGGACCAGTCGGCCAATGTAGCGACGCCCTTCTGCCCATGTATCCTTGTTCATGGAGCTTGCAATTAGTTGCGATTGTTTTGTCCCCAAAACTACATAAACAACAACTAATCAATCACATATACCTGTCACAAACACACACACACAAAAGCTCATAATAGTACAATTAACAAGTGAACGATATCCACAAACCAACAAAAACGTCCAAAAAAAATTCCACTAAGCGTCATCAGCCGCCTCCGATTTGCGCTTCTTGCGGCGCTCCTTCTTCTCTTTCTTCTTCTTCGGCGACTCCTCAGCAGGCACTTCCTTCTCCTTGGCGGGAGACGCCTGCGGAACTGCGGCGGCGGCGGCGGCGATCTTGCGCTGCTTCTTGGCGACGGGGGCAGGAGGCGCGGGTGCGGCCTCATCTTCCTGTTCCTCTTCCTCCTCAACTTCGTCAGCCGCGGGATCAGCGGTTGCAGCAGCAGGGGCTGTCTCACCAGCCTCCTCGGCAGCCTTTTTGTTCTTGTAGTTCTCCTTGGCCTTCATGTACTGTGTGAACGCCTCATAGTACTCTTGCTGGAATGGCTTCTTATCATCGTCGCTCAGCTGCTGCCAGCGGCGGGCAATCTCAGTAGTAATCTCGCTGTTACTGAGCGGCTCAAGGTTCGCAGCCTCGCGCTCCTTACGAATCTGCTGGCGCGCCTGCGCAGCGTAGCGGAAGTAGCCAGTCATGGGCTTGCGGGGCGCGTTGGGATCGACCTCTCGTTTCTGACGCTTGCGCTTGCCGGGAGCAGACGCCTCCTCGGCTTTGACACCCTCAGGGGCGATACCGCCAGCCAGGGCCTGTGCGATTGTCGCAGCAGACTTCTGGAGGGCCGTGAAGGTCTCGGCAGGAGCGCCCTCAATCCCTTGAAAGAAGTCGAGCGTGGCATTGGACGCCTCGACGGCAGCTTTGGAGAGGGCTGCGAGAGACGCCACAAGCTGAGGTTAGCTGGGGCTCCGCATGAATCCAAAATATGTCCCGCGACGCGGTTCGTTATGGTCTCCATCCGCGGCGTGTCTGGGTCGCGCCGCCAGACGCGCCATTCGACGCGAACTAACGCGTCTCCCCACTATTTTCCTGCATTGTGCAACTTACAGCGTCCTTCTTGACGCGAATCGCCTCAGCAGAGGGCGGTTTGGCCGCGGTCATTGAAATTTCGGCGATAATCGGATAGGATCGGCTGAGCCTAAGCCCCAAAGTACAGCTTGGCTCACTCGTTAAAGCACCAGCCACGAGAAATTCTCAATGCCCAGATGTGCACATGACGTACATGTGGGCACGTGCCTTTGGAATGTGGCCCGACCCAACCGTGCGCTCTTTAGGCTGGGCCCCTAATCCCAAGCCGCCCGCTGTGTTCCCAATCAAGGGACCGAGGGCCCAGCCTGGTGTCCTGTACCTGAAATTTGTTCCTGTCTTGTAGCTGTTCTATTCGATATGCACAATCTATTATCTATGATCTAGAGCGCAGTGGCGCGCTTGCGGCGTGACAAAACATCCTCTGTCGAGCCGGGCTTGGACGACATGGTGAAGTCCCAGTGCATTTCCTCGCCCGCGCTCAGGTAGTCAGTCCGGCCCGTGTACTCGAGCTTCCAAGTGCCGGGCTTGCCGTCAGCGGTCGTGGCGACGAACTTATCGAGCGAGCACGTGCCGGTTCGTAGCGGCGTGTCGTTGTCGCCCACAAGCGACCACCCGAGGCAGATGCGCGGCGCCGCGTGGCTCACCAACAGCACTGTCTCAATCTCTGGCGCCGTTTCATTGAGGTGCTTGATCATTCGATCCATGAACTCGTGGCATCTGTCATAGAGATCGCCGGCCCTCTCGCCGTTGGTGTTCCACTCGACCAGCGGCTTATACGGCGCCTCAACCTCGGGCACAAGCTTCTTCATAGTCTCGGACGAGGCAGCTGTTATTAGGTTCACGCATTCGGGCCAGGAAGCACGAGAGACTTACGCGGCGGATGGGTATCGTTAGGGTGGTACCACTCCCCAACGCCAGGCTCGGGGTAGATGGGGAGTCCCAGCTTCTGAGCTGTCGGCAGCGCTGTCTGAACGCACCGGTAGAACGGCGAGCTGTAGATGCGCTGGATCTTAGGGTCTATTTCGGCGAGAAATGCTCCCAGCTCCTTAGCCTGCTCGAGACCGTGCTCCGACAGATCAACATCGTGGTCTATCCCTGTGGTCGGCGGCGGCACAGGCCGATCTGTGATCCAGTTTGACCGATATCCGTGCTGGTGTTAGTGGTATGTCGAGTGAAGTCCGTTCATGGAGCGACACGCACTCTCGTGATGTATATCGTCGAGACCATGGCTCAGCTGCGTATACAAGCTCGTATCCACTCATCCCCAGGGCTCAAAAACAGCTTCGGAGTAGCCGCACATATACCTATATGGTCATTGTGCATTGTGCATACCCACGCATCCCGCGGGGTATGAGGCGATCCTGGGGGTTAAAAGGTGGCCCGCTGCCGCTAGAAACTCGCCGTCTTGCATCTTACAATGGCTTTCCCCGAGGACAATAAGACCTACAAAATCATTCATGACGCTGAGAAGCGCGGATACGCCATTGCAGCGTTCAACTGGTAAGCTCGAACTGGTTGGGCGTCTTTCCCGGCACGCGACTACGGCCCTCAGACGGAATGACATCCGCTTCTAGCTGCAGTTTAGCATACCACTCGTGAAGTGGATGCTATGTGACAAAGCCTTGTGTATTAGACGGATAGCGGCCCTAACAACAGCTACAATATGGAAGGCATCATGGGTGCTATCCAGGCGTGCGAGGAGCTCAAGTCCCCCGCTATCATCGAGATCTTTCCGTGGTCTATCCACGTACAGGGTCCCGCCTTTGTCCGCTACGCAGCGGAAATGTGCAAAAGCGCAAAGGTCCCGATCTCGCTGCATCTCGACCACTGCATCGAGGAAAAAGATGTACATCTGGCCCTGGACCTGCCGTTCGACTCCATCATGGTGGACGCGTCGAGCAAGGACCCTCAGGAAAATTATCGCCAGGTAGCCAATTTCGTCCGGCTTGCCAGGGAGCGCGGTATCACGATTGAGGCCGAGCTTGGCCGCATTGTCGGCGGCGAGGACGGCCTGCCACAGATGGACATGGAGGAGCTCCTCACTGAGCCCGACGCGGCAGCCGAGTTCGTCAAGAACACGGGTATCCACTTCCTCGCACCAAGTATCGGCAACGTCCACGGGCCGTATCCGCCCGGCGGGCCCGAGAAGTTCTGGCAGCTCGACCGGCTGGACGAGATTCACAAGGCGTGCCCGGGCATTCCCCTGGTGCTGCACGGCGCATTTCCGGCGATTCCGTCTCTCATGCAGAAGACGCTGCCGCTTGGCATCTGCAAGATCAACTTCAACAAGAATAATCACGACCACTGGCTCGAGTTTGTGCGCAAGAACGTCGACGGCGGCGTCACGCAGTTGATCGAGGGGTCGGTCGCTGCCTTTGCCAGGGAGGCCAAGTTCTGCATTGACATCGTTGGCTCTGCCGGCAAGGCGTAGCTGCCTTAACACAGTTTTGCATGTACCGTGAATAATTAAAATTGTGCACTAACGAATCAGTCCAAGTTCTGGGGCTGGATCCGGAACTGACTACGATGCCAGTTATGCTGACAGACGAGATCCATATCGTGGCTCAGCTTAATTGCGGGTTTGGTAGCTAGTTTGCAGTCAGTAATAATCCGGACGGGTCCTTCCGCGTCTGGTAAATCGCTTCAATCGGAAATGCCACATTGGTCCGGCGCGCGCGACGTGGCGCTTTCACCTTGAGCGGGTCGGACGCGCGCCGTTATACGAGCCGCATGTCCGATGCATGCTAATAATTCCGTCGGGTAAATGAGCCCGGGCACCAGCAGCATGCCAACCAGTGGTACCGATCGTTTCATTTCAAGCATCTCGGTGTCGTTTCATCTTAGTATACGTGCCCTGCAATATTCTTCCCACTTCTCTCGTTGGATCGGGATCCTACAAACCTAATATGCGCTTGTCTCTACTACCTGTCTGAGTAATGCAGCCGAGCGGCAGCCGCACCGGTGGGGGATTGCGGGGGGCCAAACCTCGGGGATACCGACCCGAAGTATAAATCCGGCGTGTGCGCGCATTTGGTATCAGCAACGAGCCGAACAGAGCCTAGCCCCGCTCCACCTATCCTACCGCATCTCTAATGTCCGCTGAATCCTTTGTGCTCAAGGGCAAAACCGCCCTCGTCACCGGCGGCACCCGTGGAATTGGCGCCGGTATGGCCCTGGGCCTTGCCAAGGCTGGCGCCGACATTGTGCTAGTCCAGGTATGCATTGGGCGCTTTTAGCGTTATCAATCAGATTCTAACACCAGCGCAACGACAAGAACAACAAGACCAAAGAGGCTGTGGAGCAGCTGGGCCGCAGGGCCTACGTCGTCTACGCCGATATGGCCGACGTCAAGTCGATCCTCACTGTCGTGCCCCAGGCACTCAAGCTCGTCAAGCAGATTGACATCCTTGTTAACTGTGCTGGCATCCAAAAGCTCCACCCGGTGGCCGAGTACCCCGACGCCGACTGGAACGAGGTCATGCAGGTCAACCTTGGTTCGTGCTTCCAGCTCTCGCGCGAGGTCTGCAAACACATGCTCACCCGCGAGCCTGACGAGTTTGGCGTCCGTGGAAAGGTCATTAACGTCACGTCGCTTGCCTCGTTCAACGGCAATGAGCAGATGCCCGCTTACGCCGCCGCCAAGGGTGGCCTTGCGCTGCTGACCAAGTCGTTCTCGAACGAGTTCAGCTCCCAGGGCATCAACGTCAACGCCATTGCTCCCGGCTACATTGAGACTGACATGACGCAGTATGCCATTGAGGACAAGGACGAGTATGCATACATATCGAGCCGTATTCCGTCGCGTCGGTGGGGTGTGCCCGCCGATTTTGAAGGCCCCACCGTCTTCCTCGCGAGCAATGCCTCCAACTACGTCCATGGCATCAACATGCCGGTGGATGGTGGCTACCTTGCTCGTTAAATACGCGTCTAGACATGAAATGCATTTTATAGAGCGATAACAAGAGCGCTCCAAGCTTTTATCTGTAAAATAATTGTATGGCGCGGCTGAAACTCTTACAACTGGTATGCGGAGAGCCTTCCGCCGGCGGCGGGCACTCCGCTGCCCCCCACTTATGCCCGCGGGGCAATGACGCGCCGAGACTGCCATAAATCCTGACTGTTGTAGGCTCTGGGGCCACGCGCCAGAGCACAGAGATGGCAGTCTTTGAACCAATTACGGCCGATCCCGGCGGCCACAGAATCAATTGCAACTCCTTTCAGCAGGACGCGCTGGTCACCTTCGGTAACTGGCAGTACTTTGGCGGATACGACGAGGCCCGGACGGTTGTCTTAGCACGACGAAAGCTGCCGAGCGGTCCATGGCAGAAACTCACGTTCTCCGACTACAAGCAGGAACGGGACGACGGCCACAATGTGGTCTGTATCGGCATAAGCGGGGACGGCGTGATCCACGTGTCATGGGATCTCCATAACGATGCGATTAACTACCGCCAGTCGGCGGCGGGTATCGCGCTCGACCCCGAGGCCCACGAATGGTCGGAACGGCTATTTTCGGGCGTTCTGCATGATCTCAACGGGCGGGCGGCCTCGAAGAGCGCCCAATCCCTGGCTCTTAACAAGACGACGTACCCTCGCTTTCTTACATTGCCCTCTGGAGATATGCTCCTCGAACTTCGCATCGGCCGCTCGGGCCTCGGTGACAGTTATTTGTTCAAATATACTACCCGAGATGGCCTCTGGACCCGCGTGGGTCCGCACGGAGGAATGTACCTCAAGGGCGTGGAGAACAACGCCTACATCAACGGCATCGATTGTAACGCCAGCGGTGCGCTATACGTGTCGTGGACCTACCGCGACTTTGTTGAGGATGGAGGCGGCGATGGTGTCGCTGCTCAGGCAGGACCTAATGGTCCGGAAAATAACCATGATGTGTATTTTGCATGGTCTCCGGACGCCGGCCAGACTTGGCGTAACAGCGAGGGCGACGAGTTGGGGCTCGTCACACCGAGCTCTCCGGGCATCAAGGTGTTTACAGTACCAAAAAACTCGCAGATCATGAACCAGGAGGGCCAGGCACTCGACAGGCACGGCAATTTTCATGTCCTCAATCGGGAAAACGGCCATTACTATCACTACTGGCGAGATGCAAAGACCGGTGTCTGGACGCGAGCGCAGTTGCCATACTCGGCCGTCGAATTTGGCTGTCGCGGCCAGGTGTGCACGACGACTGACAGCGAAAGCGTTTATCTCTTGCTTCCGGAAAACGACAGTGATGCATTCAGTATAATCCGGTCGACCTATGACCAACAGTTCACCGGCTGGGAGACCGTTTACCGCGGTACTGGATATGACGGCGAGCCCTTGTATGATAGAACTCGCCGTGACGGCATTCTGAGTGTTTTGCAGCGCAGAGTCGACGAGGGCAAGTACTTCATTGGTCACATTGACATGCCGTGGTGACATCTACAACAGTAATTGGATGTTATCTCATAGCATAAAATAATAGCAATACAGCAAAGAAAAGCACAGGCGGCGAAGTCAAGTTGCGGGGTGTAAAAAATCAGCTGTGCCAGTTGATGACATTGTCCTTAGAGAAGACAGCAATGGCATTGTCAAACCAGCCATCAATCTGCGTTCCTTGCTGCGCAACAACACCCTTGTACGTATCCGACACAGTGCTGTTCAGAGACGAGAGGAGCTTGTCAGTTGCGCTCTTAAGGTTCTTGAGGTCAATGTTCACGAGCCATGAAGCGGAGATGATGTCGAGAATCGACTTGTCAAACACAGGCTTCTTGTTGACGAACGTGGTCAGAGTGGTGTTAATATTAGGAATGAGCTGAAGGAGCGGCGACGCGAGAGTCGTGCTCTGGTCCTGGCTGAACGAGCCGCAAGAGCTGACAGTCTGGGCAGCAGAGCCGATGGTCTTCTGCAGAGTGGTGGCATCGTTCTGCAGCTGAAGCAGAGGACCAATATCAGTAAGGAAAGTTGCCTTGAACGCTCCGGCCTCGCTGTTGAGATTGTTCAGCTGGTTCGAGATGTCTCCGACAGCGGCCACAGCGGAGCTCACGCAAGCGTCGCTGGCAGTCGTAGCACTGGGGGTCGCGTCAGCCGGCGCCGGGGCAGCTACTGCGACACTAGCAAGCGCAGCAATGGCAGGAACGAAAAACTTCATTGTTGGTTTTCAAAAGATCACAAAGAATTGGCAGCCTGACCTGTCTGAGTCGTAATCTCGATCCCGATGAAAGCAATTCCTTTTATTTATACTCTGTTGCAAGGCAAGATCAGCGGCGCGATGCGAGATGTGGGGAAGGCACGAACCCTGAACTGCGCGTTGAAGATCGTTCCTAGGACGGGCAAGGAGCTCAGTGGTGCCGGAGCCATGCAGGTGCAGCAGGTTGCATTTTAACTTGTCGGTCGTGCCCCGATTGCACTTTTTACCGATCTCGCTTTCTCCTTTGTATGGGGGCCATCAACGTGCCCAAGGATCGTTTGCGATGCGCTCTATCCATCTTCGTGGTCGGTCAATGGCGTTCAGAGTTGTGCGAGCTCGTCAGATACGTCGCTTGTCGTTCGTGAAGCAAGCGTGCATGCAGGCTAGCGTTCGGCATGTGAAGCTGATCCGTCCGACCCCGAAGTTACCCTTGTGATTTTGCCGTGCAGGCAACCTTGCGTTCGTGTGGGGAAGCTGCTGCAGTCGCTTAGTACGCACAGCTCTGGCAAAGATGGGGCGCCACATAATCGTGAGAAGTCTAACAACAATTCTGGACACATTTTCTTACTATATGCTACTGGGCACTGTCTCTGGAATTAGCCGGTACGATGCACGGAGAACGCGTAGAAAAAGTTACGGGCACATTTTCCAGGTTAGGTCATGCATACACCTGCAGCTCGACTATACATGTGATAGCGCAAGAAGCACGTCTCTGGCGTTGTGCCCGTTGCTCAGTTCGCAGAAGGTTTGCCATTGTAACCCATTAGTAAACCGAGTTGTATGTGTCCAGTGGCTAGTCATGCTGGTGTTGAGAACTCCAGCCCCTTGTAACAAGTCCAGCGCTGCCAGGGAATGAAACGTGCTGCACGTCTCAAACCGGCGTCCCGCGCCGGTCATCCCTGGACGTCGACCACTCAACGGTAAGTAAGCATGCGGGCTCGCTTCAGTGTGGACAACTCGAGAATGTCTGATTGGACATGCACACCTTTGGCCAGTCAGGATAGCAGCGTTGACGCGATTCTTGGCAAGCGGGACAGCCATCCCCGCGTACGCACCATGGTAGACCAGTGTGAAACCGAAGGGTCCTCTTAGCGGAGTGGAGTTCACATACAGACATGTGATGATGCGTAAGAGCTCTCAAAAGACGATCGTAGCTTGTGCCGTCGGGAGTTGCCGTTCTGTAAATTAGGTCACAAGCCAAGAGTTTCGTAGTTCGTCGTAGATGATGCTGCGGAGTCTGTTGGTTGATGCCATACTTGAATCCTAGTTCTGATTTCTAGAGCAGGGCCAGGGCGGCCTTATTTTAAAACTATGCTCTCAACGCTTCATCGTGGCCACTTGTTGCGTTACCCAAAATAAACGCGGCCAGTTGTAAGTGTGAGCTTAACAACGTTCGCCTCGTGGTGAGACCAGGTGCCTCCACCTCCATGGCGAACATATTTCTTGGCTGATAGGGCCCGACTCTGGCATCAGCCTGTAGTTCTCACGGCACAACGTTAAATAAGCGTAGCGCCGCACGCGCAAGTTCTGTTGCCGTTGTCCAGTCGTTGTCAACCGTTTATAGGTACGCGATGTTAAAGACCAGGAAGGGATGATTCCAATCAGCAGAGCGTTTGCCCCCAGATCTGCGATTGTTGGCTCTCCCTAGGGAACGCGAAAGATAGCTTTGATGTGGCCGACGTTCTGGCGCGCTAGAGGAATCGGGTTTTGTCGGGATCCAATGACGCTCGCTTGCCCAGTGTTGGATACGTCTCACTGGGCTGCAGTGCGGCCCTGGTAGCCATCCTATGGATGAATTCACAATAACAGTGTGCCTACAGAACACGGTACGCTTACAGAGCGCACCAAATTCCTGCAGCCGGCCGGCGTCAGTCAGTACATGGTGCGACAAACACTATTCGATTCGCCCACACCACCGTGATCAGAAGCCTGAAATGAAATGTGCATGCGAAGACTCCGATTTCATGCAACTAATATTGTACGCTTTTTTTATTTTCATTATCCGAACTATAAGCGCGCCAAAAATAATGTTGTCCCATTGATCACGGCGCCTTGAAGTAACGTTTATGGGGCACCCACGTGTCGTCGTTGTAGCTCACCTGAACCTTCTTGCACTCCTCCAGTGCCCAGTCAGAAAGTCCAATCATAAGCGAGCTCTCGAACATGAAGGCCATAGCGCCCTCTCCGACCTTGTGTGGCTTGAGATCCGCATTGCTCGCCTTCTCATGCGTGGTCGCATCGGGGCCGTGCGACGCCATGACGTTGTGCAGCGACGCACCGCCCGGCTGGAAGCCACCGCCCTCCTTGGCGTCGTAGACGCCGCTGATCAAGCCCATGAACTCGGACATGGTGTTGCGGTGATACCACGGGGGACGGAAGGTGTCCTCCTGAACGAGCCATCTGGGTGGGAAGATGACGAAGTCGGCAATGGCTGTTCCTGCGTGATCGCTCTGCGCCGTCAGGACTGTGTAGATGGACGGATCCGGGTGGTCAAAAGAGACAGAGCCGATGACGCTGAATTTGCCGAGATCGTACTTGTATGGGTAGTAGTTTCCGTGCCATGCGACAACATCGAACGGCGTATGGTTCTGCTTCGCCTCGAAGAGCTTGCCAGCAAACTTAACCTGGACCTTGTAGTTGGTCGGGGACTCCTCGTAGGCGGCGACGGGAGCCTCAAAGTCGCGGGCGTTGGCAAGGCAGTTGGAGCCAATGGGTCCAAGCTCGGGGAGCTCAAAGTGGTTCGTGTACAACTCGAGAATGTAGCCTCCGGCCGGACCGTTTGGCACGCCGACCTTGAAGCGAATGCCTCGCGGGACCACAGCGATCTCGTTGGGACGCACATAGAGCTTTCCCAGTTCGGTAAAAATGTCGAGATCGCCGTCTTGCGGCACAATGAGGAAGTCGCCATCCGCATTGTAGAACGCTTCGTCCTCCATCGACTTGGAGCAGCCGTACATGTAGATCCCGAGTCCGTGCTTCACCTTGGGATCGCCAGAGCCTCCAATGTAGCGGAGACCATTGATGAATGTGCTGGTGCTGGAAGTCTCCACCTTGAACGGGTCCCAGCGCATCTGATTGGGAATGTAGTTCAGGTCGGTGCTCTGTGACTTGCCCAGCCACGGAGTGGTCACCGATTTCATGGAGTGGTGAGCAGCCGACGGTAGAATGCGATAAACCCATCTGCAGTCAGTACACTGGTTCTTAAAGTGGTTGAGGCGAAGTTTTGAACGTACGATTGCTTGTTCTCGTGGCGGGGAGCTGTGAAGGCCGTGCCCGAAAGCTTCTCGGCGTAGAGGCCAAGAGGAGGCTTCTGAGGGCTGTTCTGTGCATAGGGCTGTGCTCCTTTGACCGACTCGGTTCTGATGTTAGTGCCAGCTTCTTCGGTCTCGGTTCGCCGTGTCGGCACGAGGGCGGGGCCGTTCAGTTCCAGCGGCATCTTGCTTACTCGTGGTATGAGTTGAAGCCCTTCTGGTACTTGTAGGGGTCCGGGGTCGCAAACTTCGTTCCAACAGCCATTGTCAGCGTGCAGTTGTTGTCCTAGAGTTCTCCTGCGACACGCTCCTACTTATTTGCGGCTAAAATGGTGATCTCGGTACAGGACGGACGGAGCACGGCGCACGGACCGCGTCTAGTTCCGTACAGCGGTACCAGCCGTGCGAGTTAAAGCAGGCTGCACAAGCGCTCGTTTCGCTTGCGCTTATGACGAGCAAGAGCCTAGACCAAATTGAAGAGTAATATTACATGGTTTCTATGCCAAAGACGACAGAACTGTCCGTGAAAATGGACAATGGCCGAGGACAACGGTGCCGCGAGCGCCATTGCCAAGAACTCTGTGTGCGTGGTGTTAGTTCCGCCGTTAACCGAAAATGCGACTTCCCCGCGTTTCTCCCCGCACGCACGGCGCGGAACCCTTCCGCCCAGACCAATTCCGCGGTTCGGCTCCGCGGGCTAAGGAATGGGCGGAAGTGCGTAAGAGCGGAGTGTGGAATCGGAATGATGCCGGCTTTGGTATGACGCTTGCTGTTCTGTCCTATTGAGATAGACTTACTATTGCAGGCCCATTGTAATGTGCTCATCAATGCGCGCATACCGTGCGGTGCACCAATGTTAGAGTGACCAGTGATTTCAGCATTTCAACTACGGATGCGCATTGGAATACGTAACTAAGTCATACTGTTTCTGCAGACTACTTTTCGGTGGGCCACGATTGCGATGGAACATCGTCCCATCACCCTGTAGAACGCAGCGGTGAGCGTCTGTACACGAGGTCCCAGTCGTCGCATGTCTGCCGTAAAAACCACCTACAGATTACATAACCATTTTGTGTGTGACGCTCATAGCGTCCAAGATGGAGCTACACTGTGACTACAGAATGGAATGCATGACAAAATGTTTGACTGCAGTGCACTGCGTACATGGATATATGCTCCCTTTTCATTACTCGACACTGACAGGCTTGTATGCGGCAATAGCGGCCCTGAGCTTCTCCTCGTTGCGGGGAATGAAGCGGATGCGATACGGGCGCGGCATCGATACAAGAGTTGACGGGTCTTCCACGCCAGTGATGGGGTCGGCGTCAACCTCGTCATGCTTCTCAATCTTGAAGCACGAGAGGAGGCGCATGAACAGCACGTACAGCTCGCGATTGGCCATGAGAAAGCCAGCGCACATGCGTGCGCCTTGGCCGTACGTGAAGATCGGGTTGGTGGGATTTTCGAACCAGCGCTCGACGCGGAACTCGTCGGGCTCCGGGAACAGCTCGGGGTCGTGGTTGCAGGCCCACGCGTTAAGGAACACAACAGTGCCCTTGGGAACCTTCTTGCCCTCGTATACAAAATCCTGCGATGTGCAACGCGGCAGATTGAGGCGCAGCGGAGTGTAGACGCGCAGCAGCTCGCGGACTAGAGCAACGACGTAGGCACATTTCTGGTCCTCAAGCGGGTCGCAGAGCGGCTCGTCCTCGGTGTACATCTCGCGAATAGCGCTGTAGGCAGCGTCCTGGATGTCAGGGCGCTGGGACAGGAAGGCAAGCGCCCAGACAACAAGCGTCGTGATGGTATCGAGGCCGCCAGAAACCATGGTCAGGGAGATGGACATGAGTTCGCTGGCATTAAGACGCGCCTCGGGGTCCATCAGAACGTTGGCCTGGATGCACGGCTTAAAAGTCTTGTTGCGCATACGCTCCTCAAGATCGCAGTTCATTTTGTTCAAGTAGACGTCACGGCGCTTGCGCATGTCCACAGCGACTGCTGAAGCCTTGTTGATCGGGTTCAGGCGCAGAATGGGAATGTAGTCCTGCAGGTTGCCGGTAGTGGAGCGGGCGCGCGAGATGTAATCCTCGACATGGGTGATCTCAGCAAAGAGGTCCTTGTCGTCGTCAGAAAGGCGAGTACCCCAGTTGAGTGTCAGCGAGAGGTTGAGCGACACCCTCTGGATAAGAGGCAGGGGATCGACCGGACCACCAGAAGCCGCCAGGCACTCCTCGACGAACTTCTCTGTCTCGAGATCGATGTGGGGCATGTACGTCTGCACAGCCGGGCGGTTGAGAGCCGTCGCGGCAGCCTTGCGGCGGCGCTTGAGCGACTCGTCGATGGGCGAGGTGCCGATCGTGAAGCCTGCGGTGGACGACACGATCTTGTGGAAGGTGTAGAACATGGGGCGCGAGTTTGTCGCCCTCGAGTTAGTCAAAAAGATCTCACGAGCCTGTGCGCCAGAGTTAACGACGAGGATTGGAACATTGCCGAGCTGGATCTGGAACACAGCGCCGAACGTCTTGGACCACTGTCTGTACTTCTCGGCGGCGTTCACCGCAATGTCTGGGATGTTTCCGACAAGTGGCCAGCCCTTGGGGCCATCGAATCCCTTAAGGCGTGCCTTGGATCTCAGAATCTCGTTGAACACCAGGTATGCGGCAACAAGCACAACCGGAGCCAAAGCGATAAGCCGCCAGTCGTTCTGGACCTTCTCGAATCCTTGGGCGGCAAGTGTTTGGAGAGCCATGGTTGTGTGTATTAACTCGTGAAGAACCCAGTCGCCAGGGTCCCGATTACGTTGTTATATACCATCAGTGCGGGAGCGAGCGTTTGACAGTCCCTGGCGATTCGTACAGCTTCCCCGCACGTGGGGACAATTCCCGCCATTGTTCCGCACCTGGTATCCGGCATGTGCGGCATGAGTTCCATAGAGAATTCCCTCGCATAATAATCGCGGTATCCCACGCTTTCGTATCGGTCATGTAGTGTTGCGTTCCCGCGTACTGTGCTAGCGGAAAGTCTTCCGTGGAAGCAAGGCCGCCGTGGCTGCTGCGCAAGGGCACAAGGCGGCAATGCAGAGTCGCTTTCCGCAATTCCGCCGTGACCTGCATCATTTAGACAGGGTTGGATTGCCTAATAGAGTTTCTTTCAAAACTCAGTGCGGGACACAGTAGTACCGTTCTCGCGGAACCGCTCTGTAGACAGCTGCGGAATCTGCCTAGGGAAAGGACCCTTGGCGGCGGGGTACAGACGCAGGGGTCATGCCGTTCCGCGCGAGCCCCGTGCTGATGGCCCGTCACAGTGCGTAGGAAGCACGGACAATACTGCAGACACTAACACCATTGCCGAGCGGCTCTAGAGGGCTAGCCACCATAAACATGATGCGCATTAATGTCTCAACAGTTGTTTCATTGGTTAAGACCTGCTCACGCGCCAGTACTTTACTGAATTCTATCCCAGATCAGATTCATGCAAGAAAGCGTCTATTCAGTACCTGTTACAAGCCTAGAGCGTCAGTACACCAGAGTCCGCCACCACAATAGATCCGGTCATGGCTCTGTTTTTTGCAACCGTGATGAAGAGCTCGGCAACGTCGTCAAGCGGCGGCGCCTGCTTGAGCGGCAAGTTGGCCTCGATTTTCTTGATCTTCTCCTCACCGAACTTTAGCCCCCACTCCGTGAGAAGCAGGCCAGGCGCGATAAGGTTGACTCTGCTCTTGGGACCGTGCGCTTTGGCCAGACACTTAACAAGATGAGCAGCGCCAGCCTTTGAGACCGCGTAGGGGATCGACGAACCGGCAGACTTGAGGCCAGCGACAGACCCTGTCACTACAAACGAGCCGCCTTCCTCGTTCTTCTCGAAGTGGGGCTTGACGGCGCGGAACAGGAAGAAGTGAGCAAGCGTGTTGATCGCGTAGGTTCCTTCCCAATCCTCGAGAGTCAGGGAGTCCAGGTCGGTGAAGTCGACCATGCGGGTCCAGCCAGCGTTCGAAATAAGGACGTCGATGCGGCCCAGCTGGGCAACCGTCTGCTGCACCAGCGACTCGCAGACCTCGGCCTTGGAGACGTCTCCCTGAATGGTAATGGCCTTCACATTGCTTGCTTTGGCAATTGCGGCTGCCAGGTCGTCTGCGCGCTGTTTGCTCGACGAGTAGTTGATGGCGATATTGCAGCCTTCACGCGCCAGCTTCTGAGCAATGACGGCTCCAAGGCCAGCAGAGCCTCCAGTGACGAGAGCTACCTTTCCAGCGAGTGAGACTGACATCTTTGAGAGCTGTTTGAGAAGTTCAAGGCAGTTGTTGAACAAACTGTGACTGGCAAAGTATCGCGCTTATACCAACGGCCCCCTTGCCCTGCACCCCGCACGTATCGCTGGACCTTTTGGCGAGCCGCACTTTATCGCTTCCGCTCTATCCGCAGTTTCCGTGTTGCCAGGGGCGACCCTGTATGAGACACAGCCATATGTGGCATGCGTCGGTTCCAGTGATATTGGTCGGCGCACGGTCCATCGAGGAGCGGGTACTAGCAGTTACGGCACCTTCCGTGCGGGGCTTGACTGCGCAATAGCTCGTACCGAGCCGATTATTTCTTTGCCGGTCATTCCATGCCACCGGTGCCAGAAACCACCAGGCAAATTTCACGCAGGAAGTAACTCTGTTAAATATCACCATTCTTGTTACACATATATTCGATCAAAGGGCATGAATGCTAGAGTTGCGGCTCCACCGGCGGAAAGTCTTGCCGTAAAAGTAGAGAGGAATTGTCAACGCAAAAGGAACCAGAGTCGCAATATAGCAAAGCCACAGGGGGGTTATAAAGCCGGACTTCATAAAGTAAGGCGGGAGCCACTTAGATACTCCGTACGCCCAGAGATCCTTGACAAGCGACCCGAGCAGCAGAATGTCACCAGCGACAGGCCGATAAGAATCCACAGCGTATGTGCAGATAATGTTGGCCAGCGCGGCGACCTGAATGCCGGTGAACGTGAAGCCGACAATGGTGATTGCTTCCCAGGGCCACTTGTCCTGCATGCCCTGCGAGATGCACACAAAGCCGACGAGCTGGACGATAAAGAACGGGATCATAACGGGCAGGCGCATCTCAGGCTCACGAATACCGTTATTCTTCTTGGTCCGCCACTGGCACCACCAGTCGGAAAGCGGTCCTGCTGTAGCCATGCCTATCACCATGCCGATGAAGGACGCAAAGTTCATGTAGCCAACAGAAGTGGCAGACATATTGTAGGGCTCCGCACTAAAGGCTGCCGACTGCGTCAAGTTGGAGATGAGGAAGTTGGATGCCACGCCCGAGAAGGCGAACGCCATCCAGATCATGATAGGGAATGCGCAGAGCCTGATTGGAATTGTGAAAGGCTCCAAGAGCGCCTTGATTCCGACACCGTAAATATGAAACAGGGCGAATTGTCCTTTGGACGGGCTTCCGCAGCCGACATAATGGTCCACAGGCTCCTCAATTGTGACCGAGTTGTCCGGCTCCGCAAACTCGTTCTGCTGGTCCATAATAACCTTCTCCTCGTGTATGGAAGACCCATCACTGGCTTCGATCACTCTTGAAATATGGGCGGCTGGCATCTTACGGTCCCATTTAGTCTCTGGCACGAGGAACAGCACGTACACGAACAGGAATCCGTACACCGCAAGGTCGAACCACCAGAACGAACGCCAGCCGTATCGGTCAGACATAACTCCGGCAATAACAGGGCCGATCGTGAGACCTCCGAACATAAAGCCCGTAAACGTGCCCATCCACAGGCCACGTTCGTGGAGGAACATTACATCAGCAATGAGCTGGGCAGGAACGGTTTGGGAAGCACCCGAGGCGAATCCATGCATGCAGGCTGCACCTAACGTCGACTCGTACGAGGTGGCGACAGCACGCCAGATAGCAACCCCGGCGCCCACAGCTGTAGAGCAAAGCAGCACAGGGCGCCGGCCAAACTTGGCCGAAAGCGGTACCCAGAAGAGTGCTGAAAAGCCAAGAATAAGAATGAAATAACCAGTGAACTCAAGAATGTCATCCTCAGGCCGATCAAACTCCTTCACGTAGTAAGGCACAGTGGAGCCGACGGCGAAGGGACCTGCCTGATGACAGAAACCGAAAAGCATCGCGCCGACCATGATGGCAAGCTTCCACGGATATGTCCAATTCAGCGGGTCATTTTTGTCGTCGTCAGGCTGAGGCACAAGAACTATGTCTCCTTTTCGAA
Source organism: Tardiomyces depauwii (assembly GCA_038086965.1). Taxonomy (NCBI): domain Eukaryota; kingdom Fungi; phylum Ascomycota; class Dipodascomycetes; order Dipodascales; family Trichomonascaceae; genus Tardiomyces; species Tardiomyces depauwii. Next base: position 3,595,477 of record JAVHZA010000002.1, read on the forward strand.
TGAAGTGCAAGTTGCCAACTGGAGTTAGTGTCACGAGTTGGAAGCACTACATCAGTCAAATTCAGGTCTCGACCAGACTTACCATCGCGCATAACCTCCGTGCCTGGCACAACGTCGACTTCATGAATACCAGGTTCTGTACTTCGTGTCATTCTCGGCATAGTTCCGTCCGACGGCATACTACCACCATCATAGAACCCCGGCTTTATATCAACTTTGCATGCATCTCCATTTAGGACTGATGAGGGTACTGGCATCTTTCCGCGCCGATCGCCCCTCTTGCTTTTGTTCACAGCGGCGGGGAAGGGTGGGGGCCCTTCATACTGCGTGCGTTCCGCTTCATGTAAATAGGTCAGTGAGAGTCGCGAGAGCGGTCTATTTGCTCGCATTAGATCGTGGAAGCAGGGAAATCGAGGAATACCTCTGGGCGCCAGAATTCAAGCTCGTTCTGCGCGCAATTCTTTCATGCAATGTTACTGCGCTCGGAGACCTGCAGGAACTCAACGCCTCAGCGTATACAGTACTTCTTACGTCGGCGTTGGGGGTTACTACAATACGCGAATACCACTATGTAGGTTTCGAGGTACCTTGGAGAGCCATTTTAGCAGTTTACGCTTAGATGGCCCGGCTGCTGCTCACGGACTCAACAACACTCGCTTGACCCCACCATGCATAGAGCGGATCCTGCATGATATTTGCCGGACCGATGGCCCCCTCACACCGCCATCCCCACGACAACCCCTGGAAAATGTTTTCCGGTTCCGCAGAGGCTGAGGTTATCGATTTACAGGCGATTCGCTCGCAGAATCAAGTGCAGCAACCTTTTGAGACCTTTTGCGCACGCGGTCCCTGAGAGCCATATCCAAGATCTGGTAAAGCCTCGGCGCGTCATTGAATATCTGAGGCCAGTTGGTCCTCAGATGCTGCGCAAATCAAGCACATCTAGAATAGCGTGGGCTTGTAACTGGATACGCAAGCAGTCAAATGGACTTGATCTACAGGAACTCCAGGTTCCCCGCACCTATTGCCCCGCACCCTAGAACACTGGCAGCGGAATCACTGCATGAGACCACGTTCCCGCCCTCTTTTTTGCAGGGTGGTGCACCCTGGTGTCCGATGCACCACAATTGTTGTCCAGAAACAGCTCATGATAAACAGCTCAGCGAAATCCTGTACACCCCGTAGAAGACAGCCGGTACGAGCTGAGCCTTTGTAGAGCGGCCAATTATTACATAGCATGCACAACACAAAGAGTCTTCCCACATACCCCACTCAGCCAATGCATCAGATAATATTACTGTACAAGGAAGCGGAATCTACTAACACCTGCATTTACCATGACGCGCGTTCCGCGGACGGAAGTATGCCATGCGCCTATGCATTCTGACCTATCCGTCCCGCCCGGTCAAGCTTGACCACAGGCGATACCAGACGGTCAGGCTTACTAGTACATGCCCATCTAGTGTGTAACGGCTTCAATTCACTGGTTCAACGCATTGCAGCACATGAACGCCAGGAGCCTACATCGCCTGTCCGTGGTCTCGGCTGTAGGCGGTGGGGGATGCGGCGGTAGCTTCCCCGCGTCAGCCCCGCGGAACCTTCCCGGTACACCAACTATATGATCTGACAGAGATGCTAGGACGACCCAATTGTTCCAGCAAGAGAACATTGTCAACATGGGTCTTAAAAGTTGGGTCGACATACCGACCAAGTCGCCGTTCTCGCTGAGAAATATTCCATTTGGAATCATCTCGACCGCCTCCGATACGACCCACCGCCCGGCTGTTGTAGTGGGTAACTCTGTGCTCGACCTCCGCAAGTTCGCGCGCGCCGGAGGGTTTGAAGTAAGTTTAGAGCGACGGGGTCCAAGCTTAGGTTTCTAACCGCAGCCTCTAAAGTCGATCAATGCGAGTGTGTTCGACAGCCCGGTGCTGAACCCGTTCGCTGAGCTCGGAAGATCGACGCACCGCGCTGTCCGCGAGTATCTGCAGCAGGTTTTTACTCTGGGCGGCCCCTATCCCGCTGTCCTTGAGAAGAATGCAGACTTGCGAAAAGAGGCGATTTACAGCCTCAACGATGTTCAGAACCACGTTCCTATGCATACTCGTGACTACACTGACTTCTTCTGCGGACTCAACCACTCGTACAACTGCGGGGTGATCTTCCGCGGCAAGGAAAATGCACTACAGCCCAACTACTACCACCTTCCTGTTGGCTACCATGGCAGAGCGTCGTCAATTGTCGTTTCTGGCACGCCAATCCGACGCCCGCGGGGCCAGACGCTCGCGGACCCTAAGGCTGCCGTCAAGAGGCCAGTGTACGGCCCTTCCAAGAAGCTCGACTTCGAGCTCGAGTTTGGCGCCTATATCACGAGGCCGAGCACCATGGGTGACCCTGTCGATGTGAACGAAGCATCTGATTACATCTTCGGCTTCGTTCTGTTCAATGACTGGTCTGCTCGCGACATCCAAGCCTGGGAGTACGTGCCCCTCGGCCCTTTTACCGCCAAGAACTTTGGTTCCAGCGTCTCTCCATGGATTGTGCTGTATGACGCACTGGCGCCGTTCAAGGCTGAGCCCATCCCGCGCGACGACTCTGTGCACGGACCTGTACAGGCCTATCTGGCGGAAAAGGACCTCCAGTCTGTGTTCGACATTCCGTCCGAGGTAGAGATTATTAGTAAGTGTCGTGCATTGCTCGAGCCAAGTACGTTTCTAACTCCTAGCTGCTGATGGACAGAAAGCAATCGTTGGGCGGAGCTCGCTCAAGTACCTGCTGTGGTCTTTCCAGCAGATGATCGCACAGCAGACGGTGACGGGCTGCAATCTCAGCACCGGCGATCTTCTCGGCTCTGGAACCATATCGGGAGAGACGACCGAGTCTTACGGGTCTCTCATTGAAATGTCATACAACGGCACGCAGGATGTCGCCATTGGCACGGCAAAGCGCCGCTTCCTTGAAGACGGTGACACGGTCATTATTCGCGCTCAAGGCGGGAACGACGACGACGGCTACATCGGCTTCGGTGACCTTGCTGGAACCATCCTCCCCGCCCATAAGTGACATCGTGCTATAGACTGTCGAATATACTGCCAGAATGCAACCCACGGTAGACGCGACGCCGCAAAGAGCCCGGCCTGCGGTTACCCCAGGTTTGGGTCCCCATCACAGCCTTCGGGGGATCCCACTCGCCTTGCCCACAAGGCGGGGCTCAATGCGGCTCGAGCGGAACTGGTCAGGGCGGATCAAAGCTCCGACAGTTGCCGTCGCAACAAAAACCTTCAGTATGGAGCGCCGACGACGGGTTAGGGTGGAGATGCGGGGGACCACCACCCCTCCTTGACTAAGGTGGATTCTTGTCTTGTTACCTGAACGACACGCTGGCCATGAGTGCCATGTTTAGCGTTGAGACTGCCGAGCCTTTGCGCATGGAATCTCCACAGCGAAGCGAGCACCAACAAAAGCGAAGGAAGCGTTCAAAATACGTTAACTGCGCCTGGTAAGTACCCAATTCAGCAAACGTCCTCTGCGGGAACACCGCAGCTCGTGTTTCTTTGCGCTTCTCAAAAAGACAATGCAGTAACGTGATGCCGCATTGGGCGTTCAACGACATGGGTTTCTTTGTCAGATCACCGAGGAACGTGCGAGCAGCGGCGGTTCTCGCCTGTCCCGGCGCTCGACGGAACACATGCGCTTGGCAGAGCGCTTGCTCGAGAGCCGCTGGTGTTCCGTGCTCGAAACGATCATCCGAACCACGGCAGCATCTGTTGGCAATGACTCTTTCGCAGGATCCCAATGAGGCTTGGCCGTGGGCGCAGTGGCCGATGCGGACCGCTCAGGCTGCCGATCGTCACGCTCCACAAAGTCTTCGTGCCATTATCAAGACCTCTACTGACTGCAAGCCTTCAATGCAAACGACGGAAGATAAAATGCAATGGTATGAATCCGTGCCAGCGGTGCAGTAACATGCACTTGTCGTGCGTGTACCCTGTGCGTAAGGGCCCCGACGTGGTGGCACCGCCGCCCAGCTCAGATACCTCCGTCAGCCAGCAGCTGGACGCCATGGAGGTTCCAGAACCGTAAGTTTTATTTTTATGGTGGTGCTGTGAATCGCATGACAATTGTTTTATTAACGCAAAGGCCACTCTTGCCGCAAATCTCGTTGGCTATCCTCAACAACGCGGCCTCTCCCACATATGGGCTTCCGCCGTCTTTGATTGACGGCATCGAACCGAACTGCTATTTTCTCGGCAGGAAGCCAGGCGAAGACCATGATACCACGCGAGTGTCTGTGGAGATGCCGTTGCCGCCAACGCCTGGGCCGGCTCATGTGCCGTCCAAGCGGACGGCCGGTCAAAGTGGCCTTGATGGCTCTGATCTCGGACGTGACACCTACCTGAACGCGGGCGGGCATGCGCAGGACTTTGAGGAGAAGGAATTGGCTGGCATACCGTACAACGATGCGTTAGACCTGCTGGATCTGTGGGACATGGAGATCAATTGCTTGTATCCAATCTTCGGCGTTGGCGAATTGCAGGCGAAGCTGGAACGAATATGGTCGTTTTACAATGCCAATGGTCGATTGGAGGACGGATGCGAGGAGGACATGAGGAATATTAAACTGTGCATAAGCATTGGTTCTTCCGTCGCTGGTAACTACGTACTAGCTGGCAAGATACTGGTGGATGATGTGAGTTCCAAGTATGACCGGTATGTCATGTCCCGGGGGGCTGACATCCCATCCATCATCTACCTGGTCTTGATACACCAGTTCCAGTTTCACAGCGACATGGGCCTCTTGGCTTACAAAACAATAGGGTGTGCCAGCGTGCTGGCGCTCGAGCTCGGATTGCACAGTTCAAAGGAGCTGGATGAGCGGTATCCAGCACCTGTGCAGAAGGAGTACTGCAGGCTCTTGTTTTGGTGCCTGTACTGTATGGACCGCCGTCTAGCGATCTACACCAAGAGGCCCTGCATTCTAAGGGATGAGGACATCGACCAAAAGCTCCCTCAGTACACTGGAGGGCTCATCTTGCCGTCACGCACATCCGAAGACGACATGTTCCGGGCATTGCATCTTAACTACATGATTCATTACAGCCAGCTGACTGGCAAGATTCTTGAGTTCATCAGCTCCAAGCGCCATTCCACCGCGACCAATGACAGCATCCAGTATTGGATCTTTCTGCTGCACCAGTGGCAGACGTCGCTTCCTGCAGAGCTGAAGCTCAAGGGCGGTGGCGGTGGGCCCTCACCGAAAAGCTCTGGCAAGCTGAAGTGGATCATGTATCTCAAGTCCAACTTGATGTTGCTGCACATTTACCGGTGCTGTACCTCGAACATGCTGCTCCAGCCTGCAATTAACACGGCGCGAGATTGCATAAGAGAGCTGGGACAGCTGTACTTCAACACCGACTTTTATGGCAAGTGCGAGATTCAGTACAACCATTATCTTGTCGCTGCTCTTGACGTTCTGTATTCGTCCATTCGTCAGGCGCCACAGTATCTGAACGATTGTATGCCGGAGATCAAGCTGGCCCTCAAGATCATCAGCCTTATTCTCAAGCATTCGAATTACGACAAGAGACAGGGCAGCATATGGCAGCTGGTCGTCTCCTTTGCATTCAAGTTTGGCCTTGCGTCGCCGTTCGGCCAGAACTTGGTATCCAACGAGTCTGAAAACTCCTATTTGAGCGACAGTACCTTCGACTACACGTCTCGCGTACTTTTGGCGGACTCCTTATGAAGCACATTGATAGTATAGATCTCTTATAGGGCTTGGAATATTATGACTTTGACGATTGTTCAGGCTTGTTGCGCCAGCGGAATCGTAGGCTTTTCAAAGGACTTGAGTGGCTCGAGCCCCCACTTTTGCAGCATCGCTTTGTCTTCGTCCCATCCATTGCACATAGTGGTGAGCATTTTCTTTCCCGTAAAAATAGCGTTCGCACCCGCCATGAAGCACATCATCTGTTCAGCCTCCTTCATGGTGTAGCGTCCGGCTGCAATCCTGACAATGGAAGAGGGCATAAGCAAACGAGCGGCAGCAATTGTGCGTACGACCTGCTCGTGAGTCAGCTGAATTTTCTTCTGCTCGTCTCCAAGCGGTGTGCCCTTGATAGGCACAAGCTTGTTGATGGGCACTGATTCTGGGTGCTGCTCCATTGTGCACAAGGTGTGAAGAAAGCTGATGTGGTCTTCTGGACTTTCCCCAAGTCCAAGAATACCGCCCGAACAGACACTGACACCGGAACTGCGAACATTCTCAATAGTCTGCAAACGATCGTCGTAACTCCGCGTTGTAATAACGCTGGGGTAGAATTCCCTAGACGTATCAACGTTATGGTTGTACGCGGTGAGCCCCGCTTCATGGAGTGTTTTCATTTGAGCATCGTCAACCATTCCCAGAGTCACGCAAGTCTCCAAGCCCAGGTTGTTCACCTCACGGACCATAGCAGCAATTTTCTTCAGGCCGCTCTTTCTTCCATGCATGTCACGCCAAGCTGCGCCCATACAAAAGCGAGTAGACCCGTTTTCCTTGGCTTGGCGCGCCTCCTCCATCACCTTATCGAGGGTCACGAGCTTCTCGGCCTCGATGCCAGTGGTGTAGCGCGTGCTCTGAGCGCAGTACTTGCAGTCCTCAGAACATCCACCCGTCTTGATGTTCATAAGGGTACAAAGCTGTACTTTGGAAGGATCGTGGAACCTGCGGTGGATAGAGGCAGCCGAGAATACAAGCTCCATTAGGGGCGTGTTATAGATCTCGCCGACCTCGGCCTTGGTCCATTGAGACGACGGTTTTGTCGCAGTCATTGCTTTGGCAAGAGCCTGGCCAGGCGGGGCTGTTCTGGAAATGCGGGAAATACCCGCTGTCACTCGGTTCATAACAACTGTGGCGGTTTTCATTCTTGTTGGCAGGCTGGCTCGTCTCGTCTCCGGATATCTGCCGCGATGAGGGGTGAATCATGTTGCGACTCATTACCCTAATATCTATGCCCAAAATGGTTGGGTTGACTCAAGCCCTTGCCCATGACTCAATACGCGGAGGCATGGCCAGGCCTGATTGGAGCAGAGCTCTTTTGGGGTCAACGACTACATGCCTTACATAGCACTCTCGTATCACTCTGACTCAGCGCCACATAGACACGGCACAAGATCGCGCGAAGCGACTGACGGCGTGATTCTATGCCAGATTGGCCTATCCAGTAGTTATTTTGTTTCGAGCTGGGCCAAGACCGGGGTTGAAGATGGTTCTCGCTCATCCAGCTTGTTTAGCAACGTTATCTGTAGCCAACACAAACGACTACTGCGTACTTGTAAGGGCGCATCCCAAGATTTACCAAGTGATCCGGGTACTATCGGTATATACATTCAATGTATGATACATATAAACGGGGGGAAGTTAGCTCCTTGATGCACATCATTTCAAGCATAATGATGCAGCGCTTCAAGGAGATTGAAGCGTCTTAATTCGGGCCGACCAGGTTGCGATGATCATGCTATAGGGCGTTTCTAAAACTGCTGTTAATGTAAGTGCTGTCGCTTAGATATTTTCTTCACGAAACGGGCTCCGAGAATCACATTGACGGTGTTTCCTATATTCTCCCACAAGAGGCAAAATTCGAAGCTCGCACAATGCAATTCTCTAGTATATTGAGCCCGACGCGCTATCTTGTGGATTTAAATGGCGATGTTATCGTTAAGAGCTCTGCGTGTTAATCTCCTCTGCTAGTCCGTGAACCATGACTCCCAAAAAGGAGCGGGGCCGTCGGATGCGGAGTTTCGCGTGACAGCCGGATCTCTCGGAGCAAATTAGATCCGGCCCTATCGACGTGCTGTACCAAGCAGTGTACCTCAACGCACGTGGGCAAGTTCCCCAGTGCGGAGCAAGAACCAGCCCCACGTGGAGCATTTTAGCCGTGCATTGAAACTTTCAGCCTTGCAACGCTGTCCAACGCGCACGCATGGCGCACGCCGAACTTCACTTGTCACCATACACGTGAGGGCACTGGGAAGACGAGACCGATTCGCGTAGTGCGAGCACACTTTATTTATGACCTAAATGCCCTTGAGACTGGTTACCTCTCTATCTGCTGCTGCTTGCTGTCATCGAGACGGCGCTGGTTGGTGCTATGACGGCTGCCGAGCGTTGGCCCCGAAGATCCTGTCAGCTGCACTATGCAAATGTCCTTTGGTCTGAAACGGGATGCAATGCATGGCCGACACGTTTTTCATTAGTCCGTGGGGGCGCAGTCGCGCCTATAAGTTGCAATCACGGGCTGTCCTAGGGCATCAAACAACGGACAATGTACGAATCTCTGATAAGCTCCGTGGCCCTTCTCAGCATTTTGGCGACTACTGTTGCTGGTGGACGTCTGGGCTATGGAGTTCCCTTGTACAGCCAGCACATGGAGGATGGCTACAACAGAATTAAATACACCGGAAACTCGGGCCCGTACACAGACAGACAAGCTGTCGGCATTGACCGAAATCCACCTGCGGGATGCAAGGTTGACCAGGTCATTATGTTGCACCGTCACGGTACCAGATACCCTGATGCCTACACTGCTCAAGGGATTGACGAGGCGCTCAAGAAGTTTGAAAATGTCTCGAAGCTAAACGGAAGTTTAGCGTTCGCCGCAGATTGGGAGACATTTGTGCCGAGCGACGGCTATTACCAGCTTGAGTTTGCTACCGGTGCGTACAGTGGTCTAGCAGACGCGTACCAGCGTGGCGCGGAGTATGCGGTTCGGTATGGCCACCTGTGGGATGGGCAGTCGATGGTTCCGATATTTGCTGGCGAGTACCAACGCGTGCTCGATACCGGTCGCAAGTTCGGCGAGGGGTTCATGGGCTACAACTACTCGACACTTGCTGCGGTCCAGCTCATCGACGAGACTGCAGCTGCCGGTGCCAACACGGTGGCGCCTACATGTACCCCCAGGGAGTACACCACGTGCGATGTCGCCGACAAGACATCTATTGCGGGCATGATGTCTCCCTTCGTGATGCCTGAATTCCAGGTTGCTGCCAATCGCATCATGACAGAAAACCCTGCTCTGAACATAACCGCGGTTGATGTTTTCGAGCTCATGTCATTGGGTGCTTACGAAATCGTTGCTCGTGGACGCTCGCAGTGGGCTGATGTGTTTACCGATGACGAATGGGTAGCCTTTGAGTATGCCAACAGTCTGCTGTTCTACTGCTACTATGGTCCGGGGTCCCCCGGCAACGGACAGCCCATTGGCTCGGTGTTTGCGAACGCGACACTCACTCTTCTAAGACAGGGCCCTGAAGAAGTCGGAACGATGTTTTGGACTTTCAGCCATGACGCGTACGTCACGGCGGCCCTATCTGCTATGGGGGTTCTGATTCCCTCTGAGAAGCCCACTCTCAACAAGGTGAACTTCAACTTTCTGAAGACGTACAAGATAACCGACATTGTTCCTATGGCCGCTCATTTAACGATCGAAAGATTGTCATGCACTCCTGACGCGGCTAGCGTTTATCTTTCTGCGAATGGAACTCAGAATGTGACTACTTCAGGCAACTCCACTTCGCACGCTTCGAGCAACCAGACGTACGTCCGACTTGTGCTTAACGAGGCTGTGCTGCCTGTCGATGGCTGCATGGATGGCCCTGGCTATTCGTGCTCTCTTGATAACTACGACAAATTCATCAGGGACAACATCAAGAGCTTCAACTACGTCAAGGATTGCAACATCAACTCAACACTGCCTCAGTACGTCGACTTTTACTGGAACTGGCAGAAGACGACGGCTCATAACTACCCCAACGGAACCATTCCCTACCAGGCGACGAACAACGCTGTGTAAACGCCGTGTCTTTCAAATAAGAGACCGCCGGTCGAATAATGTCGATTATATTGATTATAAGTTACTGCAAGCTTGGTAGCATATGTTTCAGTAGTCTCGACGCGCCCCTGGGGCTAGCACTTCGGTGGCGCCGGCGCAGCTTGGTACGTGATTCCATAGGCCCTAGCTGCAGCTGCATAGCTTGCTTGAATAGCAGCAATCCCGCTCTGCATCTGTGTAATTCCCGAACACGGCACTTTTGTGTATGCCTCGGTTATGAGCGCGTTCGTCTTGCCATTCAGCGTAGTCAGATCCTTCGAGACTATATTAGTCACTCCTACCTTGTCAAACTCGGGTTTCTTTTGCACGATGCTCGAGAGCAGTGTGCTAGTGCTCGGTGCAAACGCGTTGACAGCTTCGGCAATGCCAGCAGCGTCGCAGTCGTTCGTCACCTTGGTCCCCGCATGAGCAATGCTGACAGCATCTTGCACGGCCTTGTCGAGCTCTTGCTCCTTCTGCTGGATGGAAAGTGCGGCAACCAAGCCGCCCTGAGAAGCGGAATAGGACGTGACAGCGACGTTGGTGGCCTCTACCTTCACGCGTACGGCGGACAAGGCGTTGACGAGGTGCTGGACCTTGGGCGAGACAACACAACCCGCCGGCAAAGCAAGGGCCGGTGCGATCAATACGAGCGAAAGAGCGGCAATTTTCCACATGTTCACTTCTTGACGTGTAGAGCTTTGGGCACACAAGAAGCTGGCTATTTAATTACTGAGCATCTACGGATAAACCTCGTCGTACCCTCTCGGAACCACAGGTCATGTTACAGCATGGCGTAAACAGCCAAAACGGTAATGCCTTCTATGCCGTTGCGGCTTGTTGGCTGGCCTACTTGAGACGGTAGAACTATTCATGCGCGGGTATCTTAGCCGAGTTAATTTCGGCAACTGTGTCTCAATTTTCAGCCGTGCATTCCTATAGATAGCGACTGGGGTCCGGGTGAACACAGGCCAACTGGTCGTCCCAGGTAACTCACGGAGCCCGGGTAAACCTTCAACGTTATCAGTTGTCGAGATTCGATCAAGGCAAAACCGCTTGCAGAATAGATAGGAAACGCCCACCGGACTCCGAAATTGGCAATCCTCCATGGAGTGGAAGCGACTCTAAAGCGGTTCACATCTTGTGCATTTTTGGCTCGTTGTGCAGCTGCATCCAGATGAATAAAGCCAGATCCGTCAGAACCGTTGGTTGAGCGTGGTCGCCAGCCCTACGAAGGAGCGTGTCTGCAATGGAAAGCGTCACCTGCATGCTATCGGACTACAGTACTGAGTTATCAGCTTACGTGTGCATGATGTATGTAAGTAACTTTGTCGTCGCGCTAAATTCGAGCCTTCATCTGGTGCAAGCTCCGTAGCGAGACAGGGTCGGTACAAACCGAGGTTAGTGCTGAATTACAGCTCTCATGCGATGGCTGTCCCCATATGCTTTCACGTATCGGCACATCAGATCACGCTCGCCCACGCTCCCTACCGCGGGGTAACGCTTATGTGAGATAACGTGCCTGCAGCCCCTGCAGGGCGTTACACTGGATCGAGTCATCCGCGAACCCGGGGCAATCGAAGTACTGTAGCCGCGCAGTCCCTACTGCGGGGCGACGCCTTGTTGACACAACTATAAAGCGACAGTGGTGTCACTCGATACACTCTATCGGCATTGTTCACCATGACCTCTGGTTCACTCGAAGACAAGTACGCAAAGGCGCGCGCCGAGCTCGATGCGCAGATCCCTTCGAAATGGCGGATTCCGAAGGACAAGTTTCCTCCTCCTGAGGTTACGGACGTAACCGGATGGCCCAAAGAGTCTGGCCTCTACACTGACTTGGAACTCGAGATCACCGAGAGTACTGTGCCCCAGCTCGTCCAGAAGCAGCAGGATGGCGTCTGGACGTCTGTGCAGATCACTGAGGCATTTTGCAAGCGTGCTGCGCATGCGCAGCAGCTCCTCAACTGCTTGGTCGAGATGTTCTTTGACGAAGCGCTTGAAACCGCTAAGAAAATGGATGAGCATCTCACTAAGACCGGAGAGCTCGTTGGTCCTCTGCATGGCGTTCCTGTCTCAATGAAGGACAACTTTCTCATCAAAGGCAAGACCGAAGTTTTCGGATTTGCCTCTCAGCTTGGTAAAAGGTTCCAAGGACCCGAGTTCGGCCTCGTAGTCCAGCTGCGAGATATGGGCGCAGTCTATTACTGCAAGACGGCCATCCCTCCAGCCATGATGAGTGCCGACACCTCATGCCCTACATTCGGAGATAGCTTGAGTCCCGCTAATCGCCGCCATTCTCCCGGAGGCAGCAGTGGTGGCGAGGCGGCGCTTACGGCATTTGGCGGATCGCCTATCGGTGTCGGCAGTGACATTGGCGGCAGCATCAGGATTCCAGCTCATAGTTGTGGTATCTACGGCCTGAAATCAACGATCTTGCGCTTCCCGCAGTCAGGTACCAAGACTGGCCTCAGGGGACAGATGACGGTTTTCACTACGCTTGGTCCTTTGTCTCGTTATCTTGAGAGCATCGAATACTTCTGCGACGCCGTTTGGAACTGGACAGCTGAAAAAGGCCGCTATGATCCGCTCGCTATTCCGATCCCTTATCGAAAGGTTAAGCTCCCCGAAAAGCTTTGCTTCGGCTATATCAAGAGCGACGGCATTGTTGAGCTATCGCCGCCCGTGGCTCGTGCCCTCGACAGTGCAGTTGAAGCTCTCAAGCGTGAGGGCCACGAAGTTATCGAATGGGAGCCGCACCGAAATGCAGAAGTTGCTAAGATCGCCATCACATCTTTCGTTGCTGACGGGGGCCGGGCTTTCAAGGAGTACCTGGGTGAAGAGCCGCCCAACCCTGATAGTGCCGCGATTTTCTCGACCCTCAAGGATATTGGCGCTGCTGCTGTCTGGGACAACCAGGCTTCGAAATTCCAGATCGAGCGCGAGTATTATGAGAAATGGCAAGCAACATCCTCCCGTACTTCCACTGGGCGGCCCATCGACGCCATCATCTCGCCCATATGTGCAGTGTGTTCGCGTCCTCACAAAGAGTTCCACTATCTCGGGTACACTATTGTACAGAATGCTCTGGAGCTTCCCGGTATCGCAGTTCCTATCCTGAAATCAGACAAGAATATCGATGTCAAGGAGGAGCGCAAGTTCATCTCTGAGCAGGACAAGAAGGTTTGGGAGACTTATGACCCCGAGAAGTACGACAAGGGTACTGTTGGTCTTCAGATTATCGTCCAGAAATTTGAGGACGAGAAGGCCATTGAGTTGGCCAAAGTTCTTTCGCGCGCTCTGAACGCTTGAGCTCATAGTAATCCACTAGAGTCAGCTCTCGAACCATGTGAAACTTTCAACATTTAACTTCTCGCCTGCATCAGGTACATAAATGAATTTGTATGGTCTACTCTGGCTGAGGTACGTCAGCCCAGGTCTTTGAGAAACTGAGGCTCTATGTCTCAATTTTACGTCTGATTTGTTGTAACATTTGTCAATGGGAACCTGCGCTTCACGCTGCGGTCATCCAATGGTGTTAGTATGAGGATAAATCTGCCCAAATGGTTGTATCTTGTCCTAGCTAGTCCGTGCGAGGAAAGGGAGACCCGTCCTTGCAGATGGACGGCAGTTTGCAATTTAATACAGTTCAGTCGCCTTACAGGGAACTAAAACAAACATCATATTTTTTGCTTTCACAGAAGATTCTCTTATGGCGATAGCTAAAAGCTAATAAGAAAATACTGAGAGCTCAAGAAATCACGGATGTCGCTTGCTTCCAGAAATGATTCGAGCAACAATATCTATTGTTCCTCCAGATTGAGCTGCTTAAGGAGTGCAGTGTTTCCCCTGGTTTGCTCTTGATACATGCGCAATCGTCTCAGGTGTTCAAGAGCTTCCTGTGCTGACATCAACCGTTGCTCAAGCTCCTGAGTTTTCCGCCAGGGCGGTGCATGCGTATCGGTGGCGCATGGAGGCACGTGGTCACCAGTGGGCGATTGAGTCCATCAGGGCCCCAATCGGTGTGAGACCCGGTGTACTTTTCACCCGCTTGTGTCAGAGGGTTCGAGTGAACGAGCGCGTTCGTAATGCGAATGCCTCGCTGCCAATAGACTTTTCGCAGGCGTAGTTTGATGGGCCGCATTCCACCTGCAGTAAGTCGGCGTGGGTGCGGGAGCCAGCTCTCAAGGCGTGGCGTAGCGACTTGTTCTGCATCACCCGAAGGCGGTGCTCCCAAGTCTGTAGTGAGTTGCGGACATTTGCGTTGTACCAGCCTTCAATGCCGTACTCCATGTGCACGCGCACTCAGGTCAGGTACATTTGGCGAGCGGTGCCGCTCACGCCTCTATAGCTTCCTCCATGGCCGTAGATTTTTTGAGTGGCCCATTCCGCTTTCCTCTCGATTTCCGCGTAATGAGCTCTGAATTCCAGCTGCGTGTCCAAATGGATGCCAAGTTCTTGAAAATGCGGCTAGTTTGGCGGATCATCCGTTTGGGAGTGTTAGCGGGACTTCTGGAACGGGCTTCTTTCCACCCACGAATGCGTCTGACAGAGCTTGTCCCACAGGTCCAAGGCTGTATAGTGGCTGGCCGGCCAGGCCAGGCGAATGAATAAAATACATAGCAAGCAAACAAGCAAACGCCCTTTATTGTCTGTAGTGAGCTATATACAGCCAGAGGCATCGGTAATATTAATCAAAAATGAGCAGGATCAGATGGCATTACTCCCGGGGTTACTCCAACATGTACGCCTATCAGTGTCAGTGGCGTCGGAGCGGGACGGGCGCCGAGTGACTCCGGGCGACATAGAATAAGAACGATTCAGGTTCTCCCATGTGGCCGTGAAACATTCGGCCATCGCCGGGAGTCCTTTTGGTGTGTTGAGAGGCTTCATACGTATGCATCATAAATGCCGAAACATGTTCTCGCCAGTTGCTACCAGGAAACAAAATTTCCTGAAATTCAGATGCGGTCATATCAAGGCGAAAGAACGACTTCCCGTCCGATCAGTCCTAGTTAACCGTCTTAGAGCTACACTCAGTAGTGCAGTGGGTGACCATGCGCGAACAGGTAGTACTGCATCTTTTTTGTTACTGCACCACTATGCAGTAGATCGCCTCTTTAATCACATTAGGGGCCCAGAGAATATACTTGCTGCTTTCCTTCCAGCCAATGTCACATCTGCTTCTCTTTGCAGCAGATATTCTACATGGTGGTACTTGAGCGGTTCGGCATAGCGCGAACAAGGTATCGCCCATGCGTCTGTAGTCATGGCACCGCAACATCCTTGGTGCCGTATATCACTGTAACGCTACGAGGCGTTCAATGCTAGATACTCCTGGTGGGCTCACGAGGTAAGCTATAGGGACTGCTTTAGACTAACATTTTAACAAGATGTTCCTGCGTGGCTGCAATGAGAGTGACCCTTGTATCCTGCTATTTTGTATTGCTATGTGCTCATACAAGCGCCCCAATAAATATAGCAATGCATAGCTCGATCGGTCTCTCTTTTGCAAATGTAGCTAATACAATGCAGAACACAATATTGCAACACAATATTGCGCCCCTGGGCGATCTTCTAGGGTCGTACCTGAATACCACCCCTCGAGATTACATAAGTAATGCGGGGTAGATCAATGTGCCCATGGACAGTTGGACAGCGCCCTGTGACCCGTTCAAGTTGCTAAAAGGCAGATCACGAGTCACAGATATTTATATTTTAAAGCCTTCCTGCAGAGCGTGCTTCTATTGCAGGCAGGGCGATCTGGACCATCACATGGCCATGAATACTACATTTCGGCCACGTTTCTAGTTCCACTCGATGTCATATTGCCGGAGCCCCAGTACCTGCATACCTGTCTACATATTTCCAATTTCTGTGCTCAAGCGCGCTTAGCAATTTCCAGCAGGCTACTTTGAGTTTTTGCCGGGCCTGTTGGAACACCGTCGATCACTGCCAAGAACGGTCAGCGGTCCACTATAAAAGAGGTACATCCTTCAAGTCAGAGCATTGAAATCTTACTCTGCTGATGAAATTACTGGTTATTCTACCGCTAACTCTGGCGCTACTAGCGCCAGTGCTGGCGGAAAGAGGTGTTGGCCCTGGCGGGTCATTCACGTACACGAACTCCACATTCCTTCTGAATCGCGAGCCATACCAGGTAATCGGTGGCCAAATGGATCCCCAGCGCGTTCCGCATGAGTACTGGCGCCAGAGACTGTCTATGGCGCGGGCAATGGGCTTGAATACCATCTTCTCATACCTCTTCTGGAACCTCCTTGAGCCTAGTCCGGGCGCCTGGGACTTTAGCGGCGACAATGACATTGCAGAGTTCTTCCGTCTGGCTCAGCAAGAGCAGCTGAATGTATTCCTGCGGCCAGGCCCATATGTATGCGGTGAGCATGACTGGGGCGGATTTCCTGCTTGGCTTAGTCAAATCGATGGAATGCAGGTACGAGCCAACAATGGTCCTTTTCTTGAGCGATCTCGCTCGTATCTCTCTCGCATTTCCCAAGAGCTGTCCTCGCTTAAGGTTACTCAGGGGGGCCCGATTTTGATGGTACAACTGGAAAATGAATATGGAAGCTTCGGTTCTGATAAAGAGTATCTCCGGTCTTTGAGGGATACACTGGGCGAAGAATTCGACCTGTTCATGTATACAAATGACGGTGCTGGCGAAAGCTACCTGAGCGGCGGCACGATTGAGGGCGTACTTGCCGAGACAGATGGTAACCCGCAATCAGGTGTAGAAGACATTCAGAAATATGTTACGGATTCGACGATGAAGGGCCCATTTCTTGACGGAGAGTATTATACCACTTGGTTTGACTACTGGAACGAAAGTTTGAGCCATTCATCTCCCACGGATTCCAGCATTCAAGCTGCGGTGAAGGACACAGAATGGGTGCTTTCGAATAACCATTCTCTGAACTACTACATGTTTCATGGCGGCACCAATTGGCGATTCGATAATGGCGGTATCTGGCCAGGCAAATTCTTGCAAGCGGTTACCACCAGCTATGATTACGGCGCGCCATTGGATGAGTCCGGACGGCCCACAAAGCTATATCATGCTTTGCGAGACGTCATACTCCGCACAACATCTCAAGACGTTCCTGACGTTCCTGAGACGCCTCCTCTTGCCGAGATTCCGGAATTCACAGTCTCTCAAGTCTCTCAAAGGTTTTTCTCCACATTGGGCACACCAGCGACGCGAGCACAGTTTCCAAAGAACATGGAGGCCGTCAATCAGTCATTTGGCTATATTCTGTACGAGCAGACGGTTCAGTATGATGTCGAGGGTGACCTACGGACCGGCGATACGCTCCGAGACCGGGTACTCGTGTATGTCAATCAAAAGCGCGTCGGTATAATGGACAACACGTTTGAGGCACCTGCTGCTGTTACCGTGTCTCTCAAGCAAGGCGATACTTTACAGCTGCTGGTGGAGAACCTTGGGCGTGTTGACTACGGCCAAAAGCTTGTGGATCAGAGGAAAGGAATAGTGGGCAACGTGACTGTCAACGGGCGGGTCCTGGAACAATGGGGAATGTTCTCAGCCGAATTGGACGAAGTCCCTGACCTTAGCCCCGGCAACGAGCCCGACGCAGACAATGAGCAGCCTGTGTTCTTTAAGGGTTTCTTTAATACACCAACAGGCGATGGCGACGACCCGCTGGCCCGCGATACGTTTCTCGCTATCAGCGGCACTAAAGGCGTAGTATGGGTCAATGGCAAAAATATTGGGCGCTATTGGAGTACGGGCCCACAGCAGAGTTTGTACTTGCCAGGCTGCTTTTTGAGGACGGATGGAAGCAACGAGATTGTGATTTTGGAACTACAGCCTCAGGGTGCGGCTCCGCCAACAGTGAAGGGCGTTGCAGCACGCGAATGGTTCAACGCCCCTGGCTCTAGCTAGGAGAAGCAAGAGCTGGCATTACGGCGGCGTAGGTAGCGTCTAGTTTTTTTTTTTTTCTAACAAGTTGTTGCACTAAATCAGTGGGGTAATCGGCTCAGCTAGGGTTCCACTGTTCCAGGGCCCGCTTATAGTCACCGTCTGGCGTATGCAAAATGTCTGCATAAGGAGGAAAACGCAGCGGCAACGCGTCGGAGGTCCAATCAGGGTATGCTGAGCTGATAGCTTTTTTGAGCTCTGAATAGAGAATCTCATACCCTCCCCTGTTGAAGTGGATCCCATCCTCCAAGAGGGATTCCAGATTTGTAACTGCGGTCCCTGATTCGGGCACCCAGCCGATAGCTCGCGCGAAGGCAGACCACAGGTCTACAAAAGGAACGTTCAGCTCGCTACTGACCTGCTGTGCTGTTTGAGAGTACGTGAGATTGATTTCACTAGACCTTTCTCCAGTGTGCTCAGTATCTTCATGCAAAGCTGGGCCGATGACGATCAAGCGAATACCATAGGACTGGATCTTTTTGATCATTTCAACAAGATTTTCCCTGTACTGTTTAACGTCCACGTGCTGCTCGCCGCGCGACGCGTCATTGGTGCCAAAAAACAGGGTCTGCCGTCAGCTTCGTCATAGAACAAACATGCGACACCTACCATTAGCGCTATTCTTCCCTCCGCTGCTCCTTCCTCATCTAAGATCCCCTGGAGAAGGTGCTTTGCCATCTCAGTGTTGTATCCGCCGAACCCTCTCAGGATAACATCGAGCTTGCTCGAGTAGTCTATTTGTTAGATAAAGTCTCGGACCAACACGCGGATCCGTCTTACCATCCTGCAGAGCAGGTGCCAAGTTGAATCCGAATGCCTGCGAGGCACTTCTCCTTGTAATTGAGTCCCCGAAAAGAACGAGCTTGTCGAGCTTCGGCTTCATTATGGCGCGGGAGAAACCTGGATCCATTGGCCCCCCTTCCGGTATCCTCGTCGGAGGGTCCCCTCCCGGGTCGGGTACCTGGATTATATAATCTATTAGTCATTCTACATTATGCAGGGGTTCCTGGCCCGGCTGAATTGAAATGGCGCGGCGCGCGGGGCAATGCGGCGCGACATCGGTGAAAATGTACGTTACCGGGGTGGGCCGTCGGCTGAATTCCGCCGATAATCCGGGAGCTTCACAAATGCCAGGTCTATTTATCCAGCCGACGGGCTTTGACGGCTAGTCACGAACTCAAGTACTTGTATCAGCCGTGAGCGGTTGCTCCGGGACTCGACAGTTCACTTCCGGTCATACCTCGAAATGAAGTCTAGTGGTCGAGCCATCGCATTTGATCCCGAGGAAGGTGTCGTTCAGATCGGGGGGCGCCCAGGCGCCATTCTACTGGACGGCCAGGAGGACTGGGGTGTTATTCGAGCTGCAGGCGACCTTGCGGATGACTTCGGAAAGGTCACTGGCCATAAGCTCTCGGTTCAAGTGTCGGATGCAGTGGAATCCACCGGGAAGTTCGAATACTTTACTCCGTCCACTCATGCGGGCGCCGATTTCCAGCCGAAGGGCCCTTTTTACCTGTCGACGCCTTTCGAGACAGCCGGTCCTCTTGAGAATGTGAGAATCATCGCCGGAACGGTTGGGCAGTCAAAGCTTATTGACGCACTTGTTGACCAAGGGAAACTAGATGTGGCTGGGATCAAGGACAAGTGGGAGGCTTACGCGACCTCGCTTGTTGCAAACCCGGCTCCTGGTGTAGCCAAAGCCTTGGTGCTCGCGGGTAGTGATCGGCGGGGCACCATATTCGCCATTTACAACCTCTCGGAGCAGATTGGCGTGTCGCCTTTCTACTGGTGGGCTGATGTCGTGCCTATCAAGCGCAGTGCCGTCTATGCCCGCCCGGTTACCAAGATGCAGAAAAGTCCGTCTGTGAAGTATCGTGGATTCTTCATCAACGACGAGGAGCCTTGTATCACCAACTGGGCCAAGGAGAAGTTTGAGCAGAGCAAATGGGGCTCTCCCTTCAACTCGTCGTTCTATGCCCACGTCTTTGAGCTCGTGCTGAGACTAAAGGCGAACTACCTGTGGCCGGCTATGTGGGCCAGCATGTTCAACGTCGACGATGAGAAGAACCCCGCGCTTGCGCATGCCTATGGCGTCGTAATGGGAACGAGTCATACCGAGCCCCTCCTGCGAGCGACGCATGAGTGGCCCAAGTTTGGCAAGGGGCCGTGGCAGTGGAAATCCAACAAACGAGAGATTGAGCCGTACTTTCGACTCGGCGTTCAACGGGTCAAGAGCTATGAAGGTATTTACAACCTGGGGTAGGCACTGCTGATCTGTTGGCCTTGTGGAGTAACGACGATCTAACATTAGAATGCGAGGCTACGATGACTTTGCGATGGACTTGCCCAAAGAAGAGGCGATTCGTGTCATCAAAGACGTGGTGCAGTCCCAGCGTAAGATTCTCAGTGAAGTTATTACGGACAAGAGCTTGGCCGATGTTCCGCAGATGTGGTGTATCTACAAGGAGGTCCAGGAATACTTTGAGGACGGTCTAGGGGTTCCCGACGATGTCACGCTGTTGTGGTGTGATGACAACTGGGGCAACATTCGGCGTCTCCCTCTGGAAAATGAGCGCATGCGCTCTGGCGGTGCCGGTCTCTACTACCACTTTGACTACGTCGGCGACCCGCGAGACTACAAGTGGATGAACAACAACTCTCTACAGAGGGTCTGGGAGCAGTTGCATCTCGCACATGAGCGTGGTGCTGACCGCGTCTGGATTGTCAACGTTGGTGACATCAAGCCACAGGAGCTCCCAATGAGTCTATACTTTGATCTTGCTTACGACATCGATCGCTGGTCATATGACACGCTATCTGACTGGATTCTTCAGTGGTCTGTTCGAGAATTTGGAGAAGAGCATGCTGAGGCGATAGCTGAGGTGGCTGATACGTACTCGCGATATGCTTCAAGGCGCAAGTACGAGCTTGTGGATCCCACGACATTCAGTCTCGTCAACTATCGCGAAGCTGAACGTGTTGTTTCTGAGTGGGAGCAGCTTGAGCGGCGAGCCGAATCAGTCTATCACCAGCTGCCGGACGCTTCAAAGCCTAGCTTCATTCAGCTCATACTGCATCCGATCAGAGCAGCCTTCACTGTCTATCGAATCCACGTCAACGCTGGCCGCAACAACTTATTCGCGGAGCAGAAGCGGTCAACGACCAACAAAGTCGCTCAGAAGGTTCTAGCTGACTTTAAGCGTGACGCACAGCTCACAGCAGAATATCACGCGTTGCTAGGTGGCAAATGGAATCATATGATGGAGCAGACCCACCTGGGTTACAACTACTGGCAGCAGCCGATGCGGGACGCGCTGCCGCCGCTTGTTTGGGTTCAAGACTCAGAAGCCACCAAGGGTAAAGTTGCGTTCGGCGTCGAGGGCTCATATGCATCAGTTCCCGGCGACGATCGGTTCCATGAACTGAATGGCAGAGTTCTAACCTTGCCGTCACTAAGCGCGTTCGGCGAGGCATCCAGATATGTTGATGTCTTTGCTCGCTATTCTGGCAAGGAGCCGCAATTCTGGGCCCTCGTGCCCAAGGACAGCTTCGTACGCGTTGACCCACCGAGGGGCAAGGTCACGGGAGAGGACGCTGAGGACGCTCGCGTCGAGATCATGGTTGACTGGTCGGCTGTTCCCGAGGGTGCCGACCTTGAAAGCTCTGTATGCTTTCAAGTGGCAGACACCGAAGCTGCGCTCGAAAAGTTAGGCTATGACGAAGAAGGCTATCTGATCACGGTGCCTATCCATAAGCCGGCCATTCCAGACACCTTCAGACTCGGCTTTATCGAGTCCGATGGATGTATCAGTATTGAAGCTGAGCACTATATGCATTCGACGGAAACTAGCGATGCTCGTTACATCACAGTCAAAGGATTGGGTCATACACTTTCAGGGGTGACGCTATGGCCAACTTCGCTTCCCACACAAGACCCTCTGGCGGGCTCTCCGATTTTGGAGTACAGTCTTTTGTCATTGTCGCGGGCCGAGTCAGTAAAGATTACCGTTTACTGTTCGCCATCACTCAATTTTAGCGGAAAGAAACGCGCTCTCAAGTATGCCGTCGCCCTGGATGACCAGCAGTTGGAGTACGTTGAGATTGCGCCGACAGCATCAAACCAGCTCCTGCCATCCGATTGGGAGAAGGGCGTGGCAGATGACATGTGGAAGCGGTCAACGGTTCACAAGACTAGCCCCGGACAACATCTTCTTAAGCTTTGGGCGGTAGAACCTGGAGTCGTATTTCAGAAGATTGTCCTGGATTTCGGTGGCGAGCGAACTAGCTACCTCGGTCCTCCTGAAAGCTTTCTCTATCGGCGTCACTAGCTCTGTATGTATGGAATCTGACGTGAAATACACCTCTTCCTCAGCACTGCTGCATTCAGTCAGTAGCCAGCTGGCAACCCACGAAGCATAATAGTAAATGTCTGTCTCTAGGCGTCTCGTGGCTTGAAAACGAACCGAAATTGTAGTTCATTCCTGTACGCTTTGGGGCTACTTACGAACACTACGTTTTCGCGACCACTTCAAGTAATGCCAATCTTATATTTACTACCTTACATTAAACCGTCATACGGGACTCGTCACTGTCCGCAACTCTCGCTTCCGTGATGTCCACCTTCGTGGTTGCAAACTTTCTTGCAGGGACACGATTCTCGAACAGAACGTCGATCTCAGCGTAGGTGAGTTTTGTGGCGTCTGGAAGTCGGAAGTATGCCCACACAGTAGCCGCCAGGAGCCATCCAGCGAAGTAGAGGTCGGCCTTGGGACCCCAGTTCCAGTTCCCATGTCCCTCGTTGAGCATCTTGGGAATCAGAATACCATTGATGAGCGCAACAATGTTCATAATTGCACGAGCAAGGCCCACAGTTTTGGGACGAAGAGCGCTCGAAGGCATCTCGGCGACAATGGGATAAAGCGTTGCCTGCACACCAAGGAATGACATGAAGCTCTCGATAAGGAGAATCACCGCCATGGCGTAGAGAACAGCATTCGTGGGTTTCGCAAATCCCAGGCAACCGATGATAATGGCGACAATGAGCGAGCTGATGAGGCCGAAGAGGAAGATTCGTCGTCTGCTCACCTTCCGCTCCATGAGAAACCAAAGAACAATGACAGCGAAGATACAAATCGCACTTCCAGCGATTGAAAAGTCGAAGGAATGAGAAGCGCTCATGCCAGCCCGTTCTAGAAAGACCACACTCCATCCACTTAGAGGATTGAGAATGTTCTGGCAGCAAGCGACGATCACGGAAATCTCCGTCCTTCTCAGATTAGTTCCTCGGAAAAGGTCAAATACAGATTTCCAGCCCTTGCTAGACGCTTCTTTGGCTTCTTCGATATTTTGTGTGTGGATCATCATCTGCACTGATTCCTCGATTTGCTCATCCGTCACTCCGTCGCTTGCCAGTCTTCTAGCGCTCTTGTAGGCCTGGTCATGTTTGCCTTTGCGAACAAGAAGCCAGGGAGACTCTGGAGCAAAATAGCATGCGATCGCGATGGGCACAGGCCAGATCCATTGAAGAGCGAAAGCTGTCTTGAATGCCCACGGGCCGTGCATTTCAAGAAGCCCACGAAGAGAGCAGTTGCCGATAAGGTAGCCAACAGTCCAACATAGCGCGACAAACACCGTCAGATGTCCACGTAGAATGACTGGACAAACCTCCGCTGCGTATGTTGTCGTGACTGTCTGAAAGATACCCCACGGGATACCGAGGAGAACCTCTCCGACGAGGTACACAGCAAGATTGGTCGAAAAGAACTGAATGAAAATAAACGCTGCAATCATAACCAAGGACATAATCATTGTCCACCTGTAACCAAGGCGTTCGGTAATGCTTCCGACAAAGAACAGAATGATAATCTCTGTGGCCAGCACGCCGTCGTTAATAGCGGTCTGCCATGATGAGGGAATGGCGTAAGTTCCGTCGGGCTGCAGAACCCCGTACTGTTGGACAAACGAAGTGAAGCCGAAGAAAGCAGTGATGTACGAATGATCAAACCCTTCCATGATGAGAGAACATGACATCGCACAAGACCAAAAGACCGCCTTGCGATACTTCCTCAAAGCCTCGAAGAAGCCGAGCTTATCCTCGAACTCCTTGTTCTGGAGCGCTCCGTGCTTGATAGCGTCGGCATCGACGATAGCATCAGTCTTCGTATACTCAAAGGTTGTCTCCTCCTTGGAGACGTCTTCCTGGTATTCGGCCATCTTCTAAAGGTCTCTGGGTCGTTAGAAGTGGCGGCCCGACGAACATTTTATGCGTTCCCCACATCTCAGGGTCCTGTAAATCTGGCGGCTGAGATCGTGTTCGCGGGGTAGGAACGGGGATGAGCCCTGACTTGAAGGGTAATTCGGTTAAAATGTGCGCTCTGCTGGTGGTACGTATATCGCGCGGCGATAGCTCTTCGCGCGGCATCATTACCCCGCCTATTATGAAGTGCGGCTGACTGCGGCACCCGCGTTTTCCCCGGATTCTGCTCGTTGACGTAGCTGTCGACTTGCGAATCAAAAATTACCCCACAATATTGGGCAGCATTAACGGCAAGACTTTTGCCTATGCTGTGAACTATTCTCTTCACAAGCATGCGTGGTCACACATTTCTGAAGTCTCATTAAGTAGCTGCTTTGCTTGGTATGAACGCACAGATTTTGGGATGTTTAAAGTCGCATGACCTACTAATACGCTATCTCTAAGATTGACGGTCGTGATCTGATTGTTCACGTCGAAGATATGGCAAGGCACTAGTCGGCGCTAAGGTGTTGTAAATTAGCCTCAATCGCGTAATTGCGCTGAGATTTCGCCCAGATATGCCCGCAGTCTCGCAGGGCCTTGACGTGCGCCGCACGGGTCACGAGGGGACCGGCTTCCGCAAGTCGCTAATGCCGTCTAATGCCGTATTGCCGAACATAGGCTGAATTGAACATCCCATGCGAGAATAACGATATACCCGTCTCCCCCGTGGTGAGAGTACGTCCGAAAGCCCTATATTTGATTCGCCCGAGGACAGGTTGAGGCTCTGCAAGCTCAGACGACATGCATCCGTTCCTCAAGAGTATCGGCGATTCCAAGCAGCTCTATGTCAAGAATGAGCCTTTTCTAGTTTTGGGAGCTGAGTTGCATAACTCGACATCTTCGAATGTGCATTTTTTGGAGCCAGTGATGCCCAAGCTGAAGGACTACAATATCAACACAGTCTTCCTTCCTATCTCATGGGAGCAGTTGGAGCCTGAAGAGGGCCACTATGACTTTGCTCTTGTGGATGCGATCATTACTCTCTTTCGACAGTGGAAGATGCACATCGGCCTCCTATGGTTTGGGTCATTCAAGAACGGGGAGTCTTCATATGTCCCGGAATGGGTCAAGACCGATCCCGAACGCTTTAGACGCTCCGTGACCTTGAAGGATGGCTCCCTGACGCCGACGAAGACGCTGTCAGTATTCTGCGATGAGAACATAAAGGCAGATAAACGTGCATTCTCGGCCCTGATGACACATCTACGGGACACCGATGGACCTCATAGCACGGTTATTGCTGTGCAGGTGCAGAACGAGTCCGGCGTCCTGTGGGACTCGCGAGACAGAAGCAAGGAAGCAGAATCTCTCTACCAGGGCCCAGCTCCTTCCCAGCTGCTGTCGTGCCTGAGAGATAAGGAGCTCCCATCGACATTTTCGTGCCGCTTCCCGAATATCAACTGGAAGGGCGGAACGTGGGAAGAGGTGTTCGGTTCTGGTGCTAACACGGAAGAGCTGTTCATGGCCTGGTACTACGCCACGTATATTGACCGAATAGCAGAAGCTGGCAAGGCGATCTACCCCATCCCTCTTTTCGTCAATGTAGCCATCAACACGCCGCATTCGTCTCCCCGTGCCAACTGGAAGCGCCCAGGGCAGTACCCTAGTGGAGGCGCGGTACCTCACTTGATGAGTGTGTATCAAACCGGTGCCCAGCATATCGATATTATCGCTCCCGATATGTACTACGAGAAGTATGAGGAGCTGTGTGAGGCCTATCGCTTTGGGGGTAACCCGTTGCTGATTCCGGAGACGCGGCGGGACTATTTCGCTGCCGAACGCCTTTTCTACACCTATGGGAGATGGAAGGCAATTGGAGTGTCCCCGTTCGGGATCGACACGAAGTGGGAAGAAAGTGTGCTGTTCAAGAAGCACTACTCAGTTCTGGCACAAGTCTCACGCTACATCCTCAAGGCTCAGGCCGAGAACAAGATTTTCGGCTTCCACTTTGATAATGGCGAGATAACATATGAGCAAGTGCACTCTTTCGGCGCAATATCCGCACATGTCGCGCGTGCCCACAGCTACGGCAAGCCCCAGTCTGGATTCGGCCTGATCATGCAGACAGCGCCAAATGAGTTCCTCGGTGTGGGCTACGGATTTACCGTGACGTTCTCGTCTGACTCTGGCCACAGAGTCGAGATTCTTTCGATTCGCGAGGGCCACTTTCCCGAAGGAGAATGGCAGGAGACTCGTCGTCTAAACGGTGATGAATCCGCTTCCAATTCTCGGTGGCAGTTTGCGTCCGTGGTGCCGGACTACGGCGATTACAAGGTCCCCATTATGTATCCTGCCACGACTGCTATATCCAAGTGCAAAGTCTTCAAACACAGAACCATCGCTGGAATGTACCCGTGATATAGCTATACCTCTAATGCATTCCACGCATCCATGTTCGTCTGCATGGTACAGCTGTCATGCTTTGCGCACACATAGTGGTGGCCCAGTGCACCATTCGAATTGCGCAGAACACCATGTGAACGTTGCTTCCAATCTGGTACTCGAATTAGGGCGTTCAATATGTGAAGTACAGAGGCAGATGGCTGCACCTAGACCATGGAAAGCTCATGCTCGAGTACGAAGGCGTAACTGATCATGTTTAGCCAAGGTACAGAGTGGGAACTCCCATAACTTCACAATTAAGCACTAGCGCATCGGCATTCCGGTACAAGCGGTATGGCGGCATCGATTTGCCAAATATTGGGACTCCTGTGTCCTAGTACCATAGACCCGGAGGCATCACCTCGCTGGTCTAATTCGCGAACAACTCAAGGAGACAGTAGATGACGGGGACGTTTCACCTGACAAGCAACGGGCGACGGGGTGCTGTTCAGGAGCGCGCTGCTTGATTACGGCTACGTTTGTCTGCAAGACGACAACAGTCGCGTATACATAATATCTGGCGAATTGAGATAAGGGTCTAGCAGTGGTTGCGCCCACTTCAAGGTACCCAGGTGCCAGTTTTCTTAAGACCTGTCGATCTCGGATGAACGACTACTATGGTGTGGTATACGTATTCTGTACTTTCTGTTCTTGTCATTGGGCGGACGCAGACAGGACAAAGCAAAAATCTCTGAGAAGACCGTTCAGAGCGTGATTAGGCTTGAACGAATTTTGCAAAGCTCCCTATGGCCCAGTTTAATTGTCGTATTAGAGTAATATATATTCGTAGCCCTAGGGTACACCCAAGATTGGAGGTGAGGTAGCTCTGAGGCGGGTCCGACTAGTAGAGTTTCGTAAAACGAGTAACAAGAAAAATGACCCCGATTAGGAAAGACAATAGTCATCGAATCGTCGGAAGATCAAAACCGGGATCATCACATAGGTCTTGTGTTCTTGTGTTCTTGTGTTCTTGTGTTCTTGTGTTCTTGTGTTCTTGTGTTCTTGTGTTCTTGTGTTCTTGTGTTCTTG
Organism: Tardiomyces depauwii; assembly: GCA_038086965.1. Taxonomy (NCBI): domain Eukaryota; kingdom Fungi; phylum Ascomycota; class Dipodascomycetes; order Dipodascales; family Trichomonascaceae; genus Tardiomyces; species Tardiomyces depauwii. Next base: position 3,622,994 of record JAVHZA010000002.1, read on the forward strand.
TGTTCTTGTGTTCTTGTGTTCTTGTGTTCTTGTGTTCTTGTGTTCTTGTGTTCTTGTGTTCTTGTGTTCTTGTGTTCT